>CM062820.1:1726467749-1728867749 GCA_031772625.1 Pinus tabuliformis | reverse complement strand
ATTTCTTAGGAAGGGAGGATTCCATGTAGAGAATACATACTTATATTTTTAAATTCAATTATCTCTTCAATGGTTGATATTTTTGCATTCAATCCTCACAAAAGAGATCTCAATACCATGAGCACAATTTAAAATTCCTCAATTAGTTCACCAAGTCCTTTTATAGGTTAACAATATCATCTATATGAAGAAAGAAGGCTGCAATAGTTTCTTACTCATCCATTTTTAGACTTTCAAATTGCCCTTTATGAGTTTGTGGTTTTTCTCTTTTCACCATCTCATCTCCTTCACGGCTACTTTCAAGCTTGTCCCAAATTTATTTTGCATATTTGCAATGCATCCCCTGTAGGTTTTAAGCCCGTACAAAAATTCCCTGCATATGAATTCTAAAACACAGAAAATAAACAATGTGAGAGCATAACACATAAAACACATATACACCGATATTTTCCCCTAGATCCCAAAACCGAGGCTACCGCTTGATTTTTCATTATGTTCCTTTCAATTTTACAATACATATTTATACATGCCAAAGCATCCAATACCATGGACCGAAAACCATCGCATCCAAAACCATGGACCGAAAACCATTGCGTCCAAAACCATGTGCGAAAAATCATGCACAAAACCATAGGTAGGTCCGCCCAACCAAATATAGGGTCCAAAAACAAAATTTTCGGGGTTGCTGCCCCGAACCCCATAGAGTGGGGTTACCTACACCCCTCAAACCCCCTGTGACCCCCCCACTAAGGACCCCATAGAGTGGGGTTACCTATACCCCTTAAACCCCCTGTGACCCCCCCACCCCCCCGCTACGCAATCAGCGCAACAAAGGGGGGGCTCTACCCCCCTTCTAACCCCCCGATTAACTACATGGGCTAGTCGTGGAAAGAATATAACACAACCCAACATTCTCCCACTTGTTGTCTTCTTTCCACAGGGGGCCACAAGAGAGCTTAGTCATTTATCCAGCCCTGCAACGCCCATTATTTCTCTACACCAAGAGAAATTCTCAGAGCTCACATATTTTGTCAATGCATCTGTGGTATTCTTCAAAGTGTCCACCTTTACTAGCAACACCTTTTTTCCTTCTATCATATCCCTCACAAAGTGATACTAAACATCAATGTGCTTTGTCTTTGAATGATATGCAGGGTTCTTTGCCAAGAAAATTGCACTTTGGCTGTCACAATCTATCCTTATAGCTCCCTATACTAACCCCATACTTGAACACAATCTCTGCAACCAAACTGCTTCCTTGCTTACATGAGTGGCTGCCATGTATTCTTCCTCTATAGTTGATAGTGCCACTACAGATTGTTTCTTACTCATCCAACTAACTGCACCTCCAAATAGGTTAAACACATGCCCACTTCTAGATTTTCTTTGATCTAGATCTCCAGCCCAGTTTGCATCAACAAAGCCACGAATATCCAACACCTGTCCAATTCTGGTCTTCCTTGGTAGCACAACCCATAATCACTAGTGCCACACAAATACTTGAAAACCTGCTTCACTGTTGTCCAATACTCCTTCTCTGGTTTTGACATAAACCTGCTCAATACTCCCACTGCATGTGCAATGTCTGGTCTAGTACAAGCCATCGCCTGCATCAGGCTACTGAATGCACTTGCATATGGAACACGGGACATGTCCACTTCCTCTTCTTGTGTCTTCGGACACTGTTCAGCAGATAAATTTACACCTACAAGAATAGGAACCCTCACCTGTTTACTATCCTACATATTAAACCTTTGCAATATTGTCTCGACATACTTCCTCTGGTTTAACCAAAGCTTCCTCTTTATCCGATCTCTTTTAATTTCCATGCTCAAAATATAGTTTGCAGCACCAAGATCTTTCATGTCGAATTTGGAGGAAAAATGGGTCTTCAGATCCTGAATAATTTCTTTGTCATTTCCAACCACCAACATATCATCCACATACAAGACCAGATAAATAACACGGTCACCAGCTAATTTAAAATACAGATAGTGATTTGCTTTTCTCCTGGTGAAGCCAAGTCCCCATATAAATGTAACAAATTTCTAATACCACATCATTGGTGACTGTTTTAACCCATACAGAGATTTCTTTAACTTGCATACCAGTTCTTTCTTACCCTTCACTGCAAAACCTTCAGGTTGCTTCATGTAGATCTCCTCTTCTAGATCCTCGTGAAGAAACGTTTTCTTCACATCCATCTATTCTACCTCAAAATCAAAAGCAACAGCAAAAGATAAAGGTAATCTAATAGAAGTTACCTTGGCAACAGGAGAAAAAATATCACCAAAATCAATTCCCAACACCTGGGAATAGCCTTTTTCTACCAACCGAGCTTTGTATTTCTCCACCTTTCCTTCTACATTTGTCTTCTTCTTGAACACCCATTTGCTACCAATGGGTTTCTGTCTAGCCGACAACTCCCCCAGATCCTAAGCCTCATTTTTGTGCAAAGATGTCATTTCATCAACCATGGCCTCTTTCCAGAGTTTTCCATCCTCTAAATCTACTACTTCCTTCACAGTTCTGGGATCATCATGAGTAATAAATAAATCAAAATTTGAACAGAAAGCAAATGGAATTTACCTTTCTGGATGACTTCTTTCTCAAACTGATCTTCTCACACCCGAATTTTGTGGCTATTCATCTTTTGATTCCTCCTCTGCTGTAGACTTTGATTCTTCCTCCTTTATCTCAAACCCTATCTTCTCAGGTTCCCTTGGTTGGACATCATGTTTAATAACATCTTTTACCTCTATGAACACCACATCTCGACTGTACACAACCTTCCTTGTTACTGGGTTCCAAAGCATATAACCCTTTAAACCATCCTTATACCCAATACAGATGCACTTTTCATATTTACCATCCAACTTGGTTTGTTTCTCCTTTGGAACATGTACATATGCATCACATCCAAATACCCTTAGATGTGAAAGAGAGGGTTTCTTACCAATCCATACCTCTTATGGAGTCTTATCCTCCAATGCCAATGAAGGTGATCTATTTACCAGGTAACATGCTTTCTGCACCGCCTCTACCCAGAATTCTTGTCCTAACTGGCACCACTGAGCATGCTTCTTACCCTTTCCATCAACATTTTGCTCATTCTTTCTACAACTTCATTTCGCTGAGGTGTATATGGAGTAGTCTTCTGTCGTGCTATACCACACTTATTCCAGAATTCTTCAAATTCCTTACTGCAAAACTCTCCACCGTTATCTGTCCTTAGCACCTTTATCTTCTTCTCTGTCTGGTTTTCCACCAGAACCTTAAATTATTTAAACTTGTCAAAGACTTCAAATTTCTTCTTAAGGAAATATATCCATGTATTCCTTGAGAAGTAATCTATAAATGATACATATAGTACACAGACTTACCCAGTGATGGAACCTTCACAGATCCAAACACATCATTGTGCACAAGCTCTAATATTTGTTTTACCCTCTTACCACTAGAGGGGAAACTCACCCGATTCTGTTTCCCATATACACAATTTTCACATAAATCAAAATCCAAAGAGCTATTACTCATACCTTCTACCATACCTTTACCATGAAGTATTCGAAGGCCCTTCTCTCCAATATGTCAAAGCCTTTGATGCCACAGCATGGTCTTCTCTCCAGATACCACTAGATTTTCTGCTCCACTTTCAGGAACCACAGAACTGTTGCACCCATCAACAATAGTGCTACCTTGCAGCTTGTACAGAGTTCCAATCCAAACTCCCTGCATCAATACCAATGCTCCCCGAACCATCTTGTAGGTATCCTTCTCAAACACTATTTTTACACCTGCATCATACAGCTTGCTTACAGAAATCAGATTTCTGGCCATTGCAGCAAAATATGTAGAACACCCGAAAGTGTTCTAACCCTTCCACCTTGCAACTACAACTTTACTTTTCCACGTCCAATGGTTCTAGCCTTCTTATCATCCCCTAAAAAGACATCACCACCATCGTATTTCTCATACTCGCAAAACCACTCTCTATGGGAAGTGAAGTGAAAGGATGCACCTGAGTCAATCAACCATGCCTCATGATCTACATGTGTACTTAAAGAAGCCAAGTACACATCCCCACCTTTGTCTGAGGTGGTTTTCACCTCTGCAGAAGGAGCATCATCAAATCCCTTTCCTTTATCAGGAGCTTTATATTTACAGTCCCTTTTGTAGTGCCCTTCCTTTCCTCATTTCTAGCACACCACTTTTACAGGTTTTCCTGGAGATTTAGATCTCCCTCTAGATTTAGATATCCCACTCAATGACTTATTTTTGTTTCTATTCTCGTACTGTCCTCGTACAAACAAGGCATCACCATTCTGGCACTCCATATTTTTCCGTCTCATCTCCTCCATCAACAAGGATGAGACTATTTCATCAAACTACAAGCCAATTGCATTGTTACCTATTGCAATAACCATATTATCCCACGAATCTGGTAGAGAAACAAATGCACTTATCTTCATCTAAAATTTTGATATCAATACACAATAACTGACTTACCACAATATTAAATGCATTCAGATGCTTTGTGACTGAGTCTCCATCTTTCATCCTCAGGATATACAGCTTTTTCTGTAGGAACAGTTTATTCACCAAAGACTTAGATTAGAACAAAGTCCCTAACTTGTCCTACAAAGCCTTCATCGTAGCTTCCCCTGATACATTCAACAATACTAAATCTAAGACATGCAATTGTATTGTGCTCTTTTCCTTTCAATCCAACTTCTTCCATTCTTCATCAGACACTCTCGTTTGTTTATTACCCAGTTCTACCGCGATCCACTGATCTTTATCCAACAATAGATCCTCCATCTTGATTTTCCACAACTCAAAACTCTAACCATTAAATTTCTTGATCTCTATCTTTCCACTTCTCGCCATCTTCTTTCACTACCAGAATCTATCCCGCGGATCTCCCACTGAATAGGGTCTAGCACAGGCCTAAGTGAAACCCCTCAGCAACAAAGGCGTCCTCTTGAAGCTAAAACAACTCTGATACCAAATGTAGGTTTTAAACCCGTACAAAAATTACCTGCATACAAATTCTAAAACACAGAAAATAAAAAATGCGAGAGCATAACACATAAAACACATATACACAGAGATTTTCCCCTAGATCCCAAAACCAAGACTACGAGCTTGATTTTTCATTATGTTCCTTTCAATGTTACAATACATATTTATACATGTCGAAGCATCCAATACCATGGACTGAAAACCATCGCATCCAAAACCATGGACCGAAAACCATCGCGTCCAAAACCATGTGCGAAAAATCATGGAAAAAACCATAGGTAGGTCCGCCCAACCTAATATAGGGTCCAAAAAAAAAATTCCGGGGCATTGCCGTAGACCCCATAGAGTGGGGTTACCTGCACCCGTCAAACCCACTGTGCCCCCCCCCGGTACACAATCGACGCAATGAAGGGGGGGCTCTGCCCCCCTTCTAACTCCCCGGTTAACTACGTGGGCTAGTCGTGGAAAGAATATAACACAACCCAACATCACCTTGACAAACTTTGCATTTATTAGACCATAGTGACAGTGTTTTCATTTGCATTGTAAAAGTATTTCTCTTTACCATCTATATCAGTTGGAGGAGTTTCTAAAACTCGATATCCAATCTTAATATACATCCAAATATCAATGACTAGAGACATAACATAGGTACTCATCCTTACATTCTAAAAGGAATACTTTGTGGCATCTAATAGGGAAGCATTTCTTGAGGAGGAACCCTTGTTATGGGTGATTATCCCTTATGATCTACCTTTAACTAATTAAATTGTCTCTACAGGAACTTGGTTTTGATTCCAATTATTGTATTTTAATTATACTAAGAGGGGGTGGAGGTGAATCAATATAATAAAAAAATTTAAGAATTAAAATAATTCTAAACTTTTGAACATCACAGGAAAGACATAAGTACACCAACTGTACATGGAAACCATTAAAGGGAGAACACCACAAAGCTTATGTATATTGATAGCTTTGTAGGCACTGACCTACTATTACATCAATTTACTAGCACCAACTAGAATGAGACAAAAATATCCTAATTTTATGGTATCCAACCTAAAGGAGGCACCTATCTCCTGATTCTATAAGCTCCAACCTAATAGAGACAATTTCCTCTTGATTTTACAGGCACCAACCTGAAGGAGGCACCTATCCCTTGGTTTTTTAATGATTCTCTATTCTATAATGCCTTGTTCTTCTCAACTCTACTATCTATACTCTACTCTTTGGTTCCACACAAAATTCTAGCTCTAATTTCTCAATAGTCCACACTTATATTTGCAATGTATTAAATGACGCAGCCAATGCTTTTTCTTACTACAAGATTGATCTACAATTAGAATTTATCATTTTTCCTCTAGCTCATTCAACACTCTATTTTGGTTCCTTTCTCTTACTTCCCTTGATTTACTACATTAGTCTTAGCATCACTCATTTTAGTTGTTCTCTCTCTCCCGAGTGTTCACACTCTTCACACATTCATTGTTTCAGTAATTGTTTAATCGGTTCATCTACTTCTATATTTTATCACCTTTCTTTATCATGGGCATCAATTTGTGGTATCAACCCATGGTATTATTTCTTGAGTGGGGTCGTACTTTCTTCTTAACTAACTCAACATGCCACCTTCTATTCCTATTGTTTGTTTCATAATGTATTTCATATTTTTATATTGTGCAAGATTTTAATTCTACCTTTATCCTTAGTTCCTTTTCCATCCGAGCACTTAACTGCACATCTTTAGCTCCCTTCCATTCAACCATTTAACTATACTCTTATCTTTTTAATGAAATATGTCCACAAATACACACTCGACGCTTATGTTGCAACCTTGACACCTAGAACCAAAAGCTACCTTTCATACATATCAGAGGTTCCAATGATCTGAAAATGGGGCGCTAAAGGCTTCTTGTGAACTTACAAGAACCTCTCCCACTTCCAAAGCTTAATTATTCCCAAGATATTATGATTAACCAATGCGAAATTAATAATGTGCTTGAAAATAAGGTGTATGCTGGTGTTTATTTTTTACTGTTTATGTGCTTTAAAATTCTGTTTTTTATGTTGATATAACATGCATATAACAGTAAAATAGTGCAGCAAATAACAAACACATAAGACATCAATTTAATTAGGAGTTCACCCAAAACTCTTGGGCTAAGTCTCCGTAAGCTCTAGTCAACTCGACTAGGCTCTATGGGATTATGGCAACAGTCCTTTTACAAGCTCCTCACTCAACTCCATTCGTTTACACAGAACACAATGGGTTTAGACACCATATTATCCCTAGCTCTGAATCTCTCGGCTTTCTGGCTGCATGCTCTGGCTCTGGCTCTTGGCTTTCGCTCTAGCTCTGGCTCTTGGCTCTAGCTCGTGGCTCTGACTTTGGCTCTTGGCTCTGGCTCATGGCTCTGGCTCTGGCTCTGGCTCTTGGCTCTTGGCTCTAGCTTCTCTGAGCTCTCTCTCGACCTCTGCGTGCCTCTGCAATTCACTTGACCTCCAAGAGATCCTCGGCAACCTTCTAGCGACCCTTTTTCATTCCTCTAGCTCTTCAGAAACCTTCAATTACCTTCAGCAACAACTCTCTGCTATCAATGGTGCTCTCTGGTTCACTTGACCTCCAAGTGACTCCCAAAAAAATCTCTCAGCTCCCTGTGCTGCCTGCTTATGGCTTTCTCTGGCTGCCCCCTCGTCAATTGGGCTCTCTGGCTCCTTTTAGGAATTTTTCTAGCTCTTTGGCTTCCCCAACCATTTCTCTGCGTGTTATCATCCCTCTGCAACCCTACGGCTTATCTGCGCATTGTCTGTTCGACTGGCCATCTGGATCTACGGCTCTGTGGCTTCAAACGCATCATTGTCTGCCAAAAACACCCGCTTTCAGCGTGGCATGATGACCAAGGGTTGTTACAAAGGAATCAGGGCCTTTTTCCAAGCAAAACCCGAAAATGGACAAAAATTCCAATACACAGAGATTTTCCGAAAAATACACTATCGGGCGCGAATTCTTGGACTTAAAATTCCCTGAAATTGTCCCTAAAAACCCTATTGGGTCTGCCATTAGGCAGCATATCGCATCACATAGGTGGATTGGGAAAAACCCAGAATACACGAGACAACATTGAAAAACCCATCAAAATGCTTTCTATCGAACTTCAAATATTATCGCATCTGCCCTATAATCATATCGGGTCCCGCCCTAATTGCTAATTGCAATCGCAACAGCCCGGGGGTCTGTCCTTTGGGTATGTCGATCCGCCGACGCCGATCCAGCAATCATCACAGTAGCATATCGCATTGGCCCGGGGTCCCATCGTCGGGGGAAGGCTTACCTCCGATGCGATAAGTCGAAGGTCATAGTCGGAGGTTCCTTCCGCCTCTGCGTTAAGTCCTCCTCTTGACCCATCTCCGATGTGATTTCCCTTTTTAAGGGTTTTTATTCCATTTTTGAAGATTTTTCCTCTTTCTCCAAAGAACAAAGGGCAACTTCTTTCTGCGATAAATTCTGCCTTCGAAGTCCATTTTAGCCCATTCAATTTGAAGTAGATTTAGAAGGAAAAGATCTCTGAAATGGGGCTATTTCTAGGAACAGCCTTGGACTTCCATTTTCCTCTGTGAGGAACACTTAGACTTAGAAGTCTATCCAAAATCCATTTTGGATCATGCCTTCCCACTAAAGAACTTTTGGTCTCCAAAAGACTGATATACTGATCTGAACAGTAAATGAGAGTAACAACACCCTCTTCTTTCAGCCTCCACACACTTGCCTTTGCATAGTGCCTCTAAACCAAAGCCTTTAACCACTTTCCTTCCTGGATGTGCTGGTCTTCCTGGGAAGAACTGTCTTCCTCCTTGCCTTCCTACAGAACTCCTGCTGAGATGGTCATAGAAGGTAGTTTGAACTTCTCTGCCTTGATCATTGATCCAAGGTGGCTCAAACCAATGTGAAGTACATCTGCTTCACAAAAACTTTCATTTGTACCTATTTGAAAAGCTGTCAACAACAACTGTTAACAACAATAGAAATACAGACAACAACTGGATGGACTAAACTCCTACTTCACAAAAGAAACAGATTTCACATCTTGTGAACACCTCCATGTGTTACATCTGCATATAAATGATGGACTAGATAACAAGCCCACAAAACATGCCCTTAAAACAAATGACCCTTCAAGTCAAGCATGTAGACAAAGACCATTAGGACTCTTTTTCAAAATATGAAACACTTCATCATTATCTCCATCTTGGAGACCAAATCAACTTTTCTCAAGTCAATATTACATGCATGTTACAACAAAGCAATCAACCCTTCAAGTTAATCACACATACATGTTCAAAAACAAGGAAATCATCAACATCCCTGTGTTCATGCACATCAAGTTTATGCATGCATTTCATCCTTCAACTTTCACTTAAGCACACTGTACTTTCGAAGCTAAAATGAAATATAATGTTGCAACAACAAAGTGAGCCTCCTAATCAACTTTTCCATTCACCTTCTTGGTAGAAACCTGCAACTTGCATCTCATTAACAAATAAATGAAAATAGATGCATCAATAGACATGCAATCTTAATTGGATAAGAACTCTAACCATTTATCATCAATCCCTTTCAATGGCACTACCTTTGTCTACACATCAGCATCAACATGTGAATCATCCTAAAACACATCATTCATGGAAACTTCCTTTCCATTCCTGTCATCTTCTCTTTCCACTTTCTTCAACTTTTGTGGAAGCATTGCTAGATTCAGAGTCCAACATCTTTCAACAAGATGCCCTTGCTTATGGCAGTAAGTGCACTGCATGTGCATCCTTTTGACAGCATGACTTGCGTTGCGCAATGGACCTTTGGCTTCTTGCTTCCTTCCCTTCAAAAGTTTCCTATATGTGAGCCATTCTCTTCCAACATCTAGAAACATTATGGTTATCCAAACCACAAAAGGAACATAAGTATGGGGGTCTACGCAGTGCATTATATTAGATATCATTTTGGGATTCAACTGCGTTAAGTAAGTCATTCATGGATGACCATTTCCATGAGAGGTAGTCGTAACTAACTAATTTCTCATGATTTTTGAATAGTTCACTTAGCACTCATTGCATCGGGTGATGCTCACAGGGGTGAAGAAGTGGGATTGAAACTAGTGAAATGTGGAGAACGAATCACATAGCATCAATCATCACTTCCGGGGCTTGCACCCGGTAACCAGGACTTCCCAGGAGGTCACCCATCCCAGAACTCCTCTGGCTCAAGCGCGCTTAACTGTGGAGTTTTCCCCACAATCAAGCCCACTTAGCTTTCTACCCCATTTGCAAAACCTTAGCAAGTATTGTGCCTCATGAACCATTCAAGTAGAGATCCCTTGACTCTTTTTGAATTTAAGTATGGGGGTCTACGCAGTGCATTATATTAGATATCATTTTGGGATTCAACTGCGTTAAGTAAGTCATTCACGGATGACCATTTCCATGAGAGGTAGTCGTAACTGACTAATTTCTCATGATTTTTGAATAGTTCACTTAGCACTCATTACATCGGGTGATGCTCACAGGGGTGAAGAAGTGGGATTGAAACTAGTGAAATGTGGAGAACGAATCACATAGCATCAATCATCACTTCCGGGGCTTGCACCCGGTAACCAGGACTTCCCAGGAGGTCACCCATCCCAGAACTCCTCTGGCTCAAGCGCGCTTAACTGTGGAGTTTTCCCCACAATCAAGCCCACTTAGCTTGCTACCCCATTTGCAAAACCTTAGCAAGTATTGTGCCTCATGAACCATTCAAGTAGAGATCCCTTGACTCTTTTTGAATTTAAGTATGGGGGTCTACGCAGTGCATTATATTAGATATCATTTTGGGATTCAACTGCATTAAGTAAGTCATTCACGGATGACCATTTCCATGAGAGGTAGTCGTAACTGACTAATTTCTCATGATTTTTGAATAGTTCACTTAGCACTCATTGCATCGGGTGATGCTCACAGGGGTGAAGAAGTGGGATTGAAACTAGTGAAATGTGGAGAACGAATCACATAGCATCAATCATCACTTCCGGGGCTTGCACCCGGTAACCAGGACTTCCCAGGAGGTCACCCATCCCAGAACTCCTCTGGCTCAAGCGCGCTTAACTGTGGAGTTTTCCCCACAATCAAGCCCACTTAGCTTGCTACCCCATTTGCAAAACCTTAGCAAGTATTGTGCCTCATGAACCATTCAAGTAGAGATCCCTTGACTCTTTTTGAATTTAAGTATGGGGGTCTACGCAGTGCATTATATTAGATATCATTTTGGGATTCAACTGTGTTAAGTAAGTCATTCACGGATGACCATTTCCATGAGAGGTAGTCGTAACTGACTAATTTCTCATGAATCCCCGGAAGTGATGATTGATGCTATGTGATTCGTTCTCCACATTTCACTAGTTTCAATCCCACTTCTTCACCCCTGTGAGCATCACCCGATGCAATGAGTGCTAAGTGAACTATTCAAAAATCATGAGAAATTAGTCAGTTACAACTACCTCTCATGGAAATGGTCATCCGTGAATGACTTACTTAACGCAGTTGAATCCCAAAATGATATCTAATATAATGCACTGCGTAGACCCCCATACTTAAATTCAAAAAGAGTCAAGGGATCTCTACTTGAATGGTTCATGAGGCACAATACTTGCTAAGGTTTTTCAAATGGGGTAGCAAGCTAAGTGGGCTTGATTGTGGGGAAAACTCCACAGTTAAGCGCGCTTGAGCCGGAGGAGGTCTGGGATGGGTGACCTCCTGGGAAGTCCTGGTTACCGGGTGCAAGCCCCGGAAGTGATGATTGATGCTATGTGATTCGTTCTCCACATTCACTAGTTTCAATCCCACTTCTTCACCCCTGTGAGCATCACCCGATGCAATGAGTGCTAAGTGAACTATTCAAAAATCATGAGAAATTAGTCAGTTACGACTACCTCTCATGGAAATGGTCATCCGTGAATGACTTACTTAACGCAGTTGAATCCCAAAATGATATCTAATATAATGCACTGCGTAGACCCCCATACTTAAATTCAAAAAGAGTCAAGGGATCTCTACTTGAATGGTTCATGAGGCACAATACTTGCTAAGGTTTTGCAAATGGGGTAGCAAGCTAAGTGGGCTTGATTGTGGGGAAAACTCCACAGTTAAGCGCGCTTGAGCCAGAGGAGTTCTGGGATGGGTGACCTCCTGGGAAGTCCTGGTTACCGGGTGCAAGCCCCGGAAGTGATGATTGATGCTATGTGATTCGTTCTCCACATTTCACTAGTTTCAATCCCACTTCTTCACCCCTGTGAGCATCACCCGATGCAATGAGTGCTAAGTGAACTATTCAAAAATCATGAGAAATTAGTCAATTACGACTACCTCTCATGGAAATGGTCATCCGTGAATGACTTACTTAATGCAGTTGAATCCCAAAATGATATCTAATATAATGCACTGCGTAGACCCCCATACTTAAATTCAAAAAGAGTCAAGGGATCTCTACTTGAATGGTTCATGAGGCACAATACTTGCTAAGGTTTTGCAAATGGGGTAGCAAGCTAAGTGGGCTTGATTGTGGGGAAAACTCCACAGTTAAGCGCGCTTGAGCCAGAGGAGTTCTGGGATGGGTGACCTCCTGGGAAGTCCTGGTTACCGGGTGCAAGCCCCGGAAGTGATGATTGATGCTATGTGATTCGTTCTCCACATTTCACTAGTTTCAATCCCACTTCTTCACCCCTGTGAGCATCACCCGATGCAATGAGTGCTAAGTGAACTATTCAAAAATCATGAGAAATTAGTCAGTTACGACTACCTCTCATGGAAATGGTCATCCGTGAATGACTTACTTAACGCAGTTGAATCCCAAAATGATATCTAATATAATGCACTGCGTAGACCCCCATACTTAAATTCAAAAAGAGTCAAGGGATCTCTACTTGAATGGTTCATGAGGCACAATACTTGCTAAGGTTTTGCAAATGGGGTAGCAAGCTAAGTGGGCTTGATTGTGGGGAAAACTCCACAGTTAAGCGCGCTTGAGCCAGAGGAGTTCTGGGATGGGTGACCTCCTGGGAAGTCCTGGTTACCGGGTGCAAGCCCCGGAAGTGATGATTGATGCTATGTGATTCGTTCTCCACATTTCACTAGTTTCAATCCCACTTCTTCACCCCTGTGAGCATCACCCGATGCAATGAGTGCTAAGTGAACTATTCAAAAATCATGAGAAATTAGTCAGTTACGACTACCTCTCATGGAAATGGTCATCCATGAATGACTTACTTAACGCAGTTGAATCCCAAAATGATATCTAACACAAAAGGAACATGCAATTCTTTTCCCATATCTATGCGGAAACTTATCATGCTTTGGAAAATAAAAATTAAGATGATTAGAACCAAATTTATAGCTTTCTCTTTCACCTTTATTGCCTTCATGAGGAGGTAAAGCAAATGAAGAAGTGGCTCCCTTTGGAACACCATCAATCTCTTCAAGGTTGTCAGAGTTTCCATGACTCTCTGGTTCAAGTGTGTGCTTCTGAACACCTGCATCCTGCAAATGATGTTTCAAGCTATTGCATTCCTCCTGAATACAATGTTCACACTTCTGAGGTAGAGGACATGAAATGAAACTTCTTCTTGGGACTATTTCAATGGCCTTCATGGTAGCTTTGAGACTGTTTCAATGGCCTTTACTCAACCATTAATGGTTCAACAATACCTTGTGCATGCTTGCCCAAGCCCCTTTCTTCATAGCCCATCTTGGACATTAGCTTGGAACCTATGCCTTTGGTATTCTTTTCAAAAGAACCAATATAAGCATTCTTAGAAGAATTTGAAGACAAAATGGAATGGTTTACCTCTTCTTCAAGCTGATACTTGACCAAGGCTTCTTTGGCAACAAAGAGCTATGACTTCAACTCATGCATCCTTTTCAGGTTCATATTTGCAATATGAAGTTGCCTCTCCATTTCCTACAATTTGTCAGAAAGCATCTACTTCTCTTCCTCCACTGAATTCAACTACTCTCTAAGTATGTTTCTCTTCCTTCCATCGTAATACATTTATATCACCATGTCCATCATGATGAACAAGTCTTGTTTCATGTATTCATCAAAGAATCTTGTGATGAAGGAGGAATTTGAGGATACACTTGTAGAAGTTGTCATTATGCCAATGAACAAAAGAACTTCAAACAAGATTAACAAAGAGCTTATCCAAGAAACCTTTTGCAACAAACCTCTTATGCTTCAAGGATTGCTTTGAGGTCATTTGGGATATAAGAATGCCTTTAGCCCTTCTTCTTTCTTGTCCTTCCTGGACTGAGCTATCAGTAGCTTTCCCTTCACCTCTGCAAACTCAAACAATAGTCAGTCTGCAACAAGAATACAATCAATCCTTGATTGCCCAAACACCTTTCAGACAAGCAATCTTTTGCTCTGTCAATCAAGCATTTTGCTTCGATACCACCTGATCTGAAAATGGGGCGCTAAAAGCTTCTTGTGAACTTACAAGAACCTCTCCCACTTCCAAAGTTTAATTATTCCCAAGATATTATGATTAACCAATGCGGAATTAATAATGTCCTTGAAAATAAGGTGTATGCTGGTGTTTATTTTTTATTGTTTATGTGCTTTAAAATTCTGTTGTTTATGCTAGTATAACATGCATATAACAGTAAAATAGTGCAGCAAATAAAAAACACATAAGACAGCAATTTAATTAGGAGTTCACCCAAAACTCTTGGGCTACGTCTCCATGAGTTCTAGTCAACTCGACTAGGGTCTCTGGGATTATGGTAACAGTCCTTTTACAAGCTCCTTGCTCAACTCCATTGGTTTACACATAACACAATGGGTTTAGACACCATCTTATCCCTGGCTCTGAAGCTCTCAACTTTTTGGTTCTACGCTCTGGCTCTGGCTCTTGGCTCTAGCTCTGGCTTTGGCTTTGGCTCTTGGCTCTAGCTTGTGGCTCTAGCTCTAGCTCTTGGCTCTGGCTCTGGCTCTAGCTCTTGGCTCTCGGCTCTGGCTTCTCTGATCTCTCTCTCGACCTATATGTTCCTCTGCGATTCGCTTAACCTCCACGCGATCCTCGGCAACCTTCCAATGACTCTTTTTCAATCCTCTAGCTCTTCAAAAACCTTCAGCTACCTTCAGCAACAACTCGCTGCTATCAATGGAGCTCTCTGGTTCACTAGATCTCCAAGCGACTCCCAAAAAACTCTCTCGGCTCTCTGCACTGCCTGCTTATGGCTTTCTCTGGCTACCCCCTTGTCAATTGGGCTCTCTAGCTCCTTTGAGGCATTTTTCCAGCTCTTCGACTTCCCCAGTTGTTTCCCTGTGTGTTATCATCCCTCTGCGGCCCTGCAGCTTATCTGCGCGTTGTCTGTTCGACTAGTCATCTGGCTCTGCGGCTCTGTGGCTTCAAATGCATCATTGTGTGCCAAAAATGCTCCAGACATTTTTCCAGGAAAAAGCCGAAAATGGACAAAAATTCCAATACACAAATATTTTCCGAAAAATACACTATCGGGCGTGAAGTCTCGGACTTCAAATTCCCTGAAATTGTCCCTAAAAACCCTATCGGGTCCACCATTAGGCAGCATATCGCATCACATAGGTGGATTGGGAGAAACCCTGAATACACAAGACAACACTGAAAAACCCGTCAAAATGCTTTCTATCGGACTTCAAATATTATCGCATCCGCCGTATAATCATATCGCGTCCCGCCATGATCGCTAGTCGCAATCGCAATGGCCCAGGGGTCTTTCCTTTGGGTATACCGGTCCGCCGACGTCGATATTGGCGATCGCATGTCGCATGTTATCACCCCTTTATATCACTACGATGTGATATATCATAATCGCATGTCGCACAGCCCCGGGGGTGCTTCCCTTACCTCGTGGCATCGCCAACGCTGATCCGCCGATCATCACAGTCGCATATCGCATTGGCTCGGGGTCCCGTTATCGGGCAAAGGCTTACTTCCGATGCGATAATTCGGAGGTCGCAGTCAAAGGTCCCTTCCACCTCCGCATTAAGTCCTCCTCTCGATCCTTCTTCGATGCAATTTCCCTTTTTAAGGGTCTTTTTGCCATTTTTTAAGATTTTTCCTCTTTTTCCAAAGAACAAAGGGCAACTTATTTCTGTGATAACTTCTACCTCCGAAATCCATTTTATCCCATTCAAGTTGCAGTAGATTCAGAAGGAAAAGATCTCTGCAATGGGGCTACTTTCAAGAACATCCTTGGACTTCCATTTACCTCTGTGAGGAACACTTAGACTTAGAATTCTATCCAAAATCCATTTTGGATCATTCATATTCCTTTTTTATGTCATGTTGATACTAGTATACTCTAAACCCAATAGAAAAAACTTCAACTAACATAAATCCTTTCCATTTGCTGTAACTAATGGTTGTTTCCCCATCATTTTGGATCACTTCTTCTAATTATTTGTTTTAATCCCTATCTATTCTAACCTCCTTGTGATTGGTAGCCCATAAGGGTCATGCCCATTGGATATGCATTATGTTGTCTAAAATGAAACACATAGGAAAAAATCACCAAACAAATTTTTAGCATGATTCCCGTGATGTCTACATCTACCACATCAATCCACCATGGGTCGATTAGAGCCCACCATGTGATCCCACTTCCATGTCATATATGTCATGTCTTATTACCATGTCATATTAGATAAACCTTTTATCTTTCATATATAAGCTTACACTCCATTAAATAGCACCTTAGCACAAGAATCACCTGCAAGTCACATATTGCGTCATCCGCTTCAATCAATTAGAGTGTGTCATGTGTCTAAGTGCTAACATGTACCTACCATTTATGTCACATTCCAATCATCTAGTAAGTGGAATAAATGTGATACATCTTCCTACCACATGTCATCAGTGCATGTGTCCACATCATCAATCCTGCCTCCTGTCATCCAGGTGGAAGCACCACATCATACCGGCCTAATTCATTTTTTCTACTCCATCTAATGTTGATTCTCTTATAATTGATATATGTAGATGATACTAATCTTATATGGTACTCTAATATTTGTGAAAACATCATTAATCATGGATTAGGGGCGAAAAGAGACAAATCTATTGGCCACATGTCATCATTGTATGTGTCCACATCATTAATCCTTCATCCTATCCTCCACATGGAAGTTCCACACCATACCAACCTAGTTCCTTTGCTCTACTTGATCTAGTGCATGATGCTATAGTGCCTCGATATACGTGGATGCTACTAATACTATGTGGTACTCACTAATATTTGTGTAAAAATCATTAATCATGGATTAGGGGTTGAGATTAAGAAATCATTCGTTGTATTTGTTATATTTTATGCCAAGTTATATATAACACATTTCCTTCACTTTATGCCAACGTTGAGCCTTGTTGCACTTAACCCTTCACTATCGGTTGATCACATTCCTTGAAACATTGCACTTGGTTCTTTGTTGCCTCTTGATCTTGGTTTGGATCCCTTTAAGCTTGACATCAATGACAACACACATGGACAACATGTTTCTTTTTATTCTTTGCACAAAGCACATCTCAAAGGCCCTACTATCCCTCTTTTCAGTAGATTTTTTGATGTTGTGTGCTAACATCCTATAGAAAATGTTAATTTTGGTAAGAAAATATTAGTTCCATAAGCAAGAGAACATTATTGATTTGGATTGAATAACATTTAAAAAGAGGATTTCACTATACCCAAACTTTTCCATGCAAATGAATGACCCCAACCTCTATGATATCTTTCTAGCAAGGAGATGAGATCACAACTAGGTAACTCAAGTTCTAGATCTTGCACTAGTGGAGAAAAATAAGGAGAGAACATTCCCTAATACCAACCATTCCAATATCTACTTCTAACCATGATGATATATCAAATAGTGTGAACTTGCATTTTTCAGAAAGAAAATTTATGAGAGGAATAAATTGATTGCAAGATTTGAGGGCAGAATTCCTCAGTATGGAGGAAGTATAGATGTTGATATCACAAACATTTCTAAGATTCCAAGTGAGGTTCAATTTGATTAAGGAGATAACAGCAAAGATTAATCTCAAAATACGGGGACCTCCCTTGATATGATTTGGAAATTCCAAGTAGGTTCTCCTTTCATTGTGGAACTATTTATTTACCTGAACTTGCTTCCACTAGTCATATTTTCTTAAAATGAGCATCTAAGAAAGCTTGCCACCCATTGTTAAATTCATAAGGGAGATGTATTTAATTCCTAGGACCCTATGGTTTTTTGGAGTTCATGGCACAATCCATTTAATTAATTAAAAATATTTTGGAGTTTGATTTCTCTCCTTGCTAAAGGAATTTCCTCATTATTATGAGAAGGAAATATAAAACTCATTTAGGAGCCAACAAAGTAGTGAATTAATAAAGAGGAAGAGTAGAAATTATAGATTGGATTAAGATAACTCTTATAGCTAGATTCAACTATTGTACTTATCGTTGAGAAGTCATTGATTTAAATTTGTCAACTGATGGAGCTAAGGAAGGATGAGGTAATGGATTTAGTGAAATGGATAATCCCAAGTAGGAGAATAAGGACCAAGACTTAAGAACCGAAAATCCTAACGAGTGAGTCAAGGCTCTTTGTACATTAGGACTAATGTTGCATGGGTAGATAAATATTTTAGTTTTATCAAATAGCTCCCTTGAGGCTACGTCAAAATCATCCAATTCCCATATGAAACAATTTGCAATGACCACTAAATCTCCCTCCAGTAGAAAAGTGTCATCATCAAACTGAGAGTGACTTAAAATCTTTAACCCTCTTGTGAATCTCATCTCTAGTAAGGTCCATAGTCTCCTTTCATTTTCTAGGTTTCTGCTCAAAATCAACTATGATAATATTAAAAAAGGAGATAAGGGGAATCATTGTCTTATCTAATGAGTGGCCTTGATGAATCCCACCAATCCATCATTGAATAATGGGGATATCTAAGGGTCCTTGGTGCAATTTACTATCTAACTATTAAATTTACTATTAAATCCAAATTTATTTAAGACAAAAAATAAGAAGGGGTGTCTTACTTTATCGAAGGCATTAGTTATGTCTAATTAAATGATCATTCATTTTTTATTTCCTTATTTTGCATCAATGAAAATATTCTTGCACCAAAATGATGTTATCTACTATTTTTCTTGTGTTTACAAAACCTTGATTTTCTGAAATTAGCTTAGGCAATAAGATTTTAATGTGAGATGCAATAACTTTTGACATGATTTTATAAAAAAAATTACAAAGAAAAATAGGTTGGAACCTGGAAAAGGAAGAGGGTTCAACCTCTTTTGGCACAAAGGAAAGGAAGATGGAGTGGATTCCTCCTCCCATATTGGAGAGGCAGAACATGCAGCTAATCATCTTACATAAGTTGACTTTGATAATGTGTCAATAGTGTCGATAGAAGTGAGTTGAAAATGTTGGACTAACTGCCACACCTTTGGGAATCAATCATGTGGATTAACTGACATCATGGGAACATGGGACTAATCGCCCACTCAAGGTAATGGTAAGGGAGTCAACCCCCCCTACTGGGGGGTTTACAGGGGGGCAGTAGCCCCCTTACACTAGATCTAGGAGAGCGCGTGGGGAATTTTTTTTTATGCAAACCCAATAATGGTTGGCTGGACCCAAGATTGGGGGACAGACCCAAGGATGGTGGGAGGACATGCCCATGGTTTTTTGTGCATGTTTTTGGCATGATGGTTTTTGTCCATGTTATTTTACAGATTTGGTCAAGGGAACTACAATTATGTTCTAATCTAGGGTTAATGGATTGGGGTTTATGAATGCTTTGGCATATATAAAATGTTTTGTAACATTGAAAATAATATAATGAAAAATCAATCTAGTTTTCTCGAATTGGGTTCTAAGAGAAAATCTTTGTGTATATTTTATGCTCTCGTCATTGTATATTTTTCTATTTTAAGAATCTATTTGCAATTACTTTATGCACGGTGTTAAAACCTACATTTGGTATCAGAGCCTTGGCCTAGGTTTTGTTTCCCCAAGTTACATCAGGGGTGGGCAGGGGGGTGTTGGACTTAATGTTGCACCTTTGGGAATCAATCATGTTGACTAACCACCACCATGGGAATATAGGACTAACTGCCAACTCAAGGTAATGGTGAGGGTGGCATCCCACCATGTTGTGGGGTTTGCAGGGGGATGGCAGACCCCCTGGACCAGGTCTAGGGAAGCACCCCCGACATGATGGTTTTTTCCTATGGTATTTTGTAGATCTAGTCAAGGGAGCTACATTTATGTCCTAACCCAGAGTTAATGGATTGGTATTTATGAGTTCTTTGATATGTATATAATGTATTGTAACATTGGAAGGAGTATAATGAAAAATCAATTTGGTTTTCCAATTTGAGTTATAGGAGAAAATCTCTATATATATTTTATATTCTTGTGATTGTGTGTTTTTTGTTTTAAAAATTTGTTTGCAAATAATTTCTGTACAAGATTAAAACCTACCAAAAATCCATATAAATTGAGAGTTTTATCATTGATAAATATTTTTCATAGATATTTGAATTTTATTTTTTAATAATTAACTTCACTAATAATTCATTATCTTTTGAAATATATATATATATATATATATATAATTGATCCATAAATTTCATAGATATATAAAAAGCCTAAAAAATATTTATAATTTTTAAATATCAACTACAAATACTTAAAAATATTTTATACAAAATTTAGAATTTCAATATACTAATAATTTACACTTAAAAAATCCTAGAAAAAGGTAGAGAATGTTAGAAAATATCACAAACTTTTCCTTTATAACCATTTATATTTATAAGATGATTCACAACCTCTTTTACACTATAATTTGATTTCAGTGAAAAAATAACTAAAATATTATTTTTATTTTTAAAAATAATTAAAAGAATATAAATATAAATATATATTATTAGAAACATAATATTTATTTAAAAAATAAAAAATAAAACTCCAATGTATAAATAAATATAAAAAAAAAATTCAAATAATATTATTTTTTTGAACCCAAATATATTTCCATAATCATTATATATTGTAATTAATAAATACTTTTCAATTAAATTTCCATTCATAATCATTATATATCGTAGCTAATAAATACTTTTCAACCCACATGACATTATACGTTAAAAAGCTTACACTAAATTTTTTAATTTAATATATATAGATAACATTCTCTAAGTGAAATAGGAATTAAAAATATTCAAAGAGTAGATTGATTGTTAAACTAGTGATTAATAAGATAAGTATCTGAATTTGACGATTAAAAGGTTGAAAGTTATCATTGTAATAAAGATTTTTGCAATTAAGTTTTATTTTAGATGTAATCAAAGTATTTTAAGAGAAAATGTTATTTTATTAGATATAGAGTAAAACATTGATTTTTTTTGTTTGTCAAGTTGTCTAGGCTATACCAACCTTAAGCTAATGGGATGTTTTAACATGTCTTTTCTCCCTAGCACAAGGCACAACCACCTCCCTAAAGTTTGATCTGGAGTCACCTTACTAACCAAATCCATCCTCAACAGGGTGTGCTAGTAAAACTTGACCATAGTAAAACATTGATACTTCTTTTTAAAAATATTAATTTTCTCGTCAAAACTGAAATGTATTTTTAATTTTTTAAGCTAAATTTAACCACTCATAATATTTTAATTTTCCTACACTTTATTGTACCACAAATATTTTATTTTACTTTTTTTCAAATATTATCTTATTTAACCCAAAGAAACAACTCAATTGACAATCTTTGTCTTATAAAATATTATAAAAACCATAAAATTCAAGATTCAAATGCCCCCATAAATCAAATCAACATTCTCTATATATATTATTTAAATAACTTATTTGACTAAAATTATTTAATAATATAATAAAAATAAGAATCTAATATCTTATTGTTAATTTCTTTTCAAACATCTTTTATTTTATATAATTTCCACATTGATTCTTTCTTTTTCTCTATCCCGTTTATTTAAATAATTTCCACATTGATTTCCCTTATCTCTGTACTGTTAATTTTTGTCAACTTATAAATTTCAATACCCACCTCCATTACACATATATATTTTTCATTCGCATTGTGACCCTAATTCTTTTCTTTTTATTATTTACGCACATTTTTCTTTCCATTGTAACTATGCTTCTTCATTTTTTATTTTATTGTTTTGAAGATATGTCAAGTATTTTACCCAAATCATATTCCAAAAAAATATCGTCCACGTGATACACGCTTATCAACAACACGTAGCCTCCTCCATCTCTACAGAGCTCTAATTTCGCCACGCTTGAACCTCTCTTCATATCCTTCCTTCCAATCCTGCAGTACACATGGACGAAGCCCACATCCGCCATTGCAACTCCACAATCGCAGGCCTCCTCTTCTCCTTCGGCTGCTCCTACGCCTCGGACATCGAGCACTCCCTACTTCGGATCATGTACTTTCAGAAGCTCACGCGATCGAACCCCGGGGAAGATTCAGTCGACCGGGATTCTCAGAATTGGTGGAGGAAGTGGTGGAACAAAGTCAAACGGTCCGGAAAATGGTCGGAATCCGTCATGGACGATGCCGGCAGCTGCTGTAGCGGGCCCAAATTG
The DNA here is from genome assembly GCA_031772625.1 of Pinus tabuliformis. Classification (NCBI taxonomy): domain Eukaryota; kingdom Viridiplantae; phylum Streptophyta; class Pinopsida; order Pinales; family Pinaceae; genus Pinus; species Pinus tabuliformis. The sequence goes on along the minus strand of CM062820.1, from coordinate 1,728,845,050 downwards.
CAATACCTGGTTCGCAAGTTCAAGACAGACCGTAAAACAATTTACGGCTCAAGGCCCTCGGGATTCCTGTACGATCCTCCGAGTTACGAGCTCAATTTCGACCATGGGCATCGGCGAGAAGAGGATTATCAGGTCCAGAGTTCGTCGTTGTCTGCCGTGAAGACTGGGAAGTCTGCCAGTAGCCTAAACCCTAGAAAATCCCTAAAAGGAGGCACCCAAAGCCTGCAAGTTATTGGATCCTCTAGGGCAGAGGCCACTGGAATTTATTTTGAGGTTGGCAGTTCTTTTCTTTGCACTTGGTCGGCTACAAATCCCAGAGGCACATAATGAAACCCCGTTTATTATCAATCATGTTATTCAGTCATGTTGTTTTGCTCTTTTGTAAATATGTGTTGCTGATCGGAATGCCAATAGATTGTGGAACCATGCATATCAAGCGTTTCTGCTTTAAAATAGATTGTGGAACCAGCGTATCTGTTTTAAAATAGATCATGAAAGATGTACAAAGCTCATCTGTATGTTAGTCTTATGAAAATTATTTTAATTGAGGACTTTTTGATGAATATAAATTTATTCCGACTTTAAAACATATTATTAAGTCGGAAGTCATCACATTCTAGAGTGAGTGAGCGAAAATTAAAAGAAGTCAGAAATTAAAATAGATTTATGTTAACTTTATATAATCTGTGAATCAATGTTGTGCTAAGATCTCTCTTACACATATATTTATTAAAGACGGATAATGAATAATTTAATAAAGTAAAAATTACTTATAAAAGGAATATCAGTAGTGGGATATTTATTATAAATGGTCTGATTTTCTTTCATTTCTTATAATGTGTGCATTAATTATGCTAAACATATGAAAAATATCTCACACATATATTATTAAAATGTTTGAATCAATTATGCTAAACATATGAAGAATATCTCACACATATATTATTAAAGATGGATCATAAATAAATTTTTATTTTATTCTTCACACATATATTATATTATTAAAGATGGATCATAAATAATTTTTTATTAATAAAATAAAAAATACTTATAAATGGAATAAGTAACATGCGGATATATTTGGCGGTAGGGGTGGTTCTTATATTGACTATATGTGGATATGATTTTTTTATTTTATTTTTAATGGATAGCCCAGATTGTATGTGAAGTTTTTTTGACTTTAAATGGATGTGACTTTTTTATTTTATTTTTAATAAATGGCCGGATTGTATATGAATTATTTTATTTTATTTTATTTTTAATGGACTGCCCAGATTGTATATAAATTTTTTTATTTTATTTTTAATGGATAGTCTAGATTGTACATGAACTTTTTTATTTTATATTTTATTTTTAATGGATGGCCCAGATTATATATGAAGTGAATAATAATTTATAATAATGGATAATAATCAATAATTAAATAATAATTAATATTTAGGGGTTTATTTATAATATTAATAGCTATCAGTTAAATAACAATTAATTAATGTTTATTTAAGAGTTTATTATACTTATTTTAAGGTTTATATACACTGAGTTTATATTAGTTTCTTGGGTTTATAATTCGTGAGATTTTAGTATTAATTTTTTGAATTTTTCTTATGAATTATGGACAATCATGTTTTATAAAATTGATCATGGTCAAATATGGTCCAACATCGCATTGCAACAAAGATTGTCTCAATATAGAAATCAACCATGATCCATCGTCGCATTGTGACAAATGTGTCGATATGAAAATGAATCATGGTCAAAGCATGGTCTATCATGCTCCAACATCGCATTGTGACAAGGATTGTCTCAATATGAAAATCAACCATGGTCAACCATGTTTATTTAGGGTTTATAATATTTATCATAGGGTTTATATACCTTGGTCAACTGTCATCACAATGATTGTGTCAATATGAAAATGAATCATGGTCAAGCATGGACAACCATGCTCCAACATTACATTGTGACAAGGATTGTCTCAATATGAAAATCAACATGGTCAACCATGTTTAATTTAGGGTTTATAATATTTATCTTAAGGTTTATATGCCTTGGGTTTATAATATTAATCTCTTGGGTTTAATATTATTCCTTTGCGTTCATTATCCCTTAGGGTTTTAATATTAATCTCTTCGTTTATAATATCAATCTATTGGGTTTAAAAATATTAAACCCTAGGAATATGAACCCTTAGATTAATAAACCCTTCGGTTCATAATCCCTTGGGGTTTTAGTATTAATAGATTGGGTTTATTATTCCCTTTGGTTTATAATATCAAACACTTGGATTTATTAATCTAATGGTTCAACCATGGTCGAGCATGGTACGATGTCACATTGTGACAAATGTTGTCTCAATATAAAAATCAAGCATGGTCAACAACAATCATTCATGGTCAACCATGGTCAATATGAAAGGAAACCATGGTCAATCATGGTCACATTGTGACAAACATTGTCTCAATATGAAAATCAACCATGGTTTATAATACCAATTCCTTGAGTTTATTAATCTAAGGTTTCATGTTCCTAGGGTGCAATAATATTGATACAGTTTATAATATTATTCCTAGGGTTTAATATAAATCTCTTGGATTTATAATCCATTGGGTTTATTAATCCCTTAGGTTTATAATAATGCCAATATGGGTTTGTGGCAAATATTTTCTCAATATGCAAAGCAGTCATGGTCAACCACGACCAACAAAGGTCAATCATGGTCATCCATGGTCAATCATGGTCCACATTGCTCAAGCATGGTTGACCATGGTCAATTATGGTCTACCATGGTCCTACGCCACATGGTCAACCAAGGTTCAGCGTCATATTTTGAGAGAGATTTTCTCAATATGGAAATTATTGATGGTCAATCATGGTCATCCATTGTCAATAAGCATGGTCACATTGTGACAAAAGATTTTATCATGGTCCGACATCACATTTCGACAACCATGGTCAACTATGGTCAACCATGGTCCAACGTTGCATTGAGTTTATAATCCCTTGGTTTTTTAGTCTTAATCCCTTGGGTTTATATTATTTATCTTAGGCTTTATATACCTTAGATTTATAATATTATTCTCATGGGTTTAATATTATTCCCATGGGTTTATAATACGTTGGAGTTTAAGAATTAATTCCTTGGGTTTATAATACTAATCCCTTGGGTTTATCAATCTAAGGGTTCATATCCATTCGGTTAATCAATCCCTTGGTCCAACATCACATTTTGACAACCATGGTTGTCCATGGTCAACCATGGCCCAACATCGCATTGTGACAAATATTGTCTCAATATGAAAATCAATCATGGTCAACCATCATCCAACATCACATTGTGACAAAGATTGCGTCAATATGAAAACCACCCGTGGTTAACCATGTTTATTTTAGGATTTATAATATTTATGTTTGGGTTTATATACCTTAGGTTTATAATATTTATCCCTTGGGTTTAATATTATTCCCCTTGGTTTATAATCCCTTGGGTTTTTAGTATTAATCCATTGGGTTTATTCTTCCCCTAGGTTGACCATGATTATAAACCTAAGGGAATTATATTAAACCTCATAATTAATATTATAAACCTTATGAATAATATTATACCATAGGAATATGAACCCTTAGATTGTTAAACCTAAGGAATTGATATCATAAACCTAAGGGATTAATTCTAAAACCCCAAGGTATTATAAACCCAGGGGAATAATACTAAACCCAAGCGATTAATTATATAAATCCAAAGTATATAAACCCTAAGACTAGGGTATAATACTATTCATAAGGTTTATAATATTAATTATAGGGTTTAATATAAATCCCTTAGCTTTATAATCATGGTCAACCATGCATAAACATGGTCCAATGTCACATTGTGACAAATAATGTCTCAATATGAAAATAACCATGCTCAACCATGGTCAAATGTCGCATTGTGACAAAGATGATATCTATATGAAAATCAACCATGGTAAAACATAGTCAACCATGATTACTTTAGGGTATATAATATTTATTTTAGGGTTTGTATACATTCTGTTTATAATATTTGTCCTTTGGCTTCAACCATGGTCAATAACCATGGTCACATTGTTTTAAAAATTGTCTCATGGTCCCATGTCACATTGTGACAACCATGGTCAACCTTGGTCCAACGTCGCATTTTGACAAAGATTGTCTCAATATGAAAATAAACCATGGTCAACCATCATCAATCATGGTCAACCATGGTCAACGAGGGTCCAGTGTCGCATTCTGAGAAAACTTCTCTCAATATGAAAATCACTCATGGTCAACCATGGTCGAACAACGAATTGTGACAAAGATTATTTCAATATGAAAATCAACCATGGTCAACCATTTTTTAGGGTTTATGATATTTATCTTAGGGTTTATATAGCTATGGTTTACAATATTAATCCCTTCGGTTTATCAGTGCCTTGGGTTTATAATATCAATGCCTTGGGTTTATTAATCTAAGGTTTCATAATCGTAGGGTGTAATAATATTGATATGATTTATAATATTATTCCTATGGTTTAAGATAAATCCCATGGATTTATAATCCATTGAGTTTATAAAATAATTCCATTGGATTTATTAATCACTTAAGTTTATAATAATTCCAATATGGGTTTGTGACAATTATTTTTTCAATAGGAAAAGCAATCATGGTTAACCATGGCCAACCAAGGTCAATCATGGTTAACCATAGCCAACCAAGTTCAATCATGGTCAACCATGGTCAAGCATGGCCAATTATGGTCTACCATGGTCCTACGCCACATTGTGACAAAAATTGTCTCAATATGAATATCTTTCATGGTCAAACATGGTCAACCAAGGTTCAACGTTGTATTGTGAGAGATATTCTCTGAATATGGAAAACAATCATGGTCAACCATGGTTAATCATGGTCAGTTATGGTTAACAAGCATGGTCACATTGTGACAAAGATTGTATCATGGTCCGACATCACATTTCGACAACTATGTTCAACCATAGTTGACAAATATTAATTAATTATTAATAGTGAATGAATTAATAATTATTAGTCAATCCAATCCGGGGCAAGTGCGATCTGCAGTCAGGTTTGCTGATATCAAGTGCACACATTCCTTATCTTTTTCTAATACATATTTTCCCATATATTTTCAAGTATGAATATTTCACCACAGCTACCAAAGATTACCAAAGGCAGACCTAGCACAGTTATTCTACAAGGCCTTTATGAGTATATAGAGTCTTTAGAGAAACATAGAGAAGAAAGAGAAGTCAAGTTACAAAAAGAGTTAGAAGTCATGCTGGAAAATAAATTTTCATCTCTTGAGGACACGATCCAAAAACAAATAGAAAATAAAATATAACTATTGGAGAATAAAATGGTGGCAATGGAGACTAGGTTGCAGGTTATAGAAAAACAAAACCTAGATACTAACCAAACATCCCAGCAAGGAGATGATGATACTTTAGAGAGTCTTATAATGAAGGACATGGTTAAAGAACTAGAAGAAAAAGTTAATAGCTACCTCACCGTAAATAATGTGGTAGATAAATTAGATATCAAACCAATTAAAGATGAAATGAAAAAATTAATAGAATTATACCATGAGCGTAACAAAAGGGCCTTGAACCTTATAATCTTCAGTTTAAAAGAGGAGGTAGATGAGGATACTTTAGCCATAGCCCAGACAGAATTACATAATAGATTACAAATTGAAACGTGTCTCACAGAAGCAACAAGGTTGGGGAAATTAACTGAGAATAAAGGAAGACTGATTAGAATAAAGGTGAGCTCTATTGATCATAAGTATGACATACTTAGTAAAACCTCAAGTCTAAAAGGAACGGGAATATTTATAAATGAAGATCTCATTCTAGAAGATCAAGCAGAATTAAGAAAGGAGGTTCAAAAGGTAAAAGAAGCTAGGAAGGAAGGAAAATGAGAAATAATCAGAAATAGAAAAGCCTTTATTCGAGATAGAAACCAAAAAGATAGTAATAAATAGCAATTCAACATGCTCCAGATTCTTTCTTGGAAGTGCCGGGGTTTTCCATGGAACAAAGGCCTCAAGCTAAGTTGGATCTCAAATGATGTTGATATTATTTTGCTTGTTGAAACTTGGGAGCATGAAGAATCTAAGGTCCCTAACATAGATGGCTTTACGCTATGGTCTACTTGGAACAAGCGATCCTCCTATAGAGGCATTGGGGGAATAGCTTCTTACATTAAGAAGAACACCTCCCCCCATGCTAGGATTTATAAAACCGACCCTTACAACCAATATAGCTGGATAGAGACCACAGACATTAATAATAAAAAGACCTACATAGCAATAAGTTATTTTCCCCCCATCAATTCTAACTCCTATAAGAAGAAGAATCTAGATAAAAATAGTCCTTACAATGGTTTAGAGAATGATATTTCTAGCCTAAGGAATGAAGGTAATATCCTTTTAATAGGTGACTTTAATGCTCGAACTTCAAGCAACCAAGCTATTATTCTAAGAAAACATTCCAACCCTAATCCTCTTTGGTTAGACGAAGACCCTACTCTAGCTAATAGGTACAAAAGGAGCTCTGAAGACCTCGGGGAGAATTTGTTTGGGTCGGAGCTAGTCAAGCTTTGCAGTGCTCAGGATCTCATAATTTGCAACGATCTAAAGAAGTGGCCCAATTCTAGCCAAATGACCTGCATCCATGGGCTTGGTAGCAGCATGGTAGACTATGTTATTTCCGATCTCCCTTTATACAACGAAATAATAAATTTTGGTATCTTAAACGACCACGAGCCTGACTCTGATCATAGGCCTTTACTCATAACTCTCAATTTTGTCATCCATAGAGATCCCATAGAAAATAATCCTTGTAGCCAAAAGAGCTTAATATTTGATAGAAATAAAAACGATCTCTTTCTAAATGAATTAAAGACTAATTTGCTTCCTTTATCTAGGATATACAACATAGAAGACCTCTATCACAATTTTACTACAACCCTCTCATATTCTATTAACAAGTTCTCAATTGAAGTTTCAAATAATAAAAGAAATAGCAAAACCAACCCATTGTATGACAAAGATTGTAAAAGTGCGAGGAGAGCAATTAAGGAAGTTGTTGATGAATCTCTTAAAATGGACAAGATAAAAATATACAAAGCCCTAACTAAAAGGAAAAAGAGGCAGTACATTCGTAAAAGACAAGAGAATCTCTTACACCTCTCTAAGGTAGCTCCTAATAAATTTGGAGGCAAATTCTGACTAGGAAAACTAAAGATAATAATAAAATTTCTTTACACGATTGGAATTCATATCTGAAAAAGCTTTATGAATCTCTAAATGTCATGGATAACTTTGAAACCTTGCTCACAACGAAAGAATTTTTCTCATTAGAAGACATTGATTTTGGGATTAAACACTTGGCAAATGGGAAAGCTAAGGACATTGAAGGTTACTAGGCAAAAATCTTAAAAATTGAAGGTCCTGTCCTCATCCCCCACATCCACAAGCTTTTCAATCATGCAGTCAAGCAAGGGTTCCCTAAACCATGTACTGAGAGCCTCATTATCCCTATTTTTAAAAGTGGGGATACAAATAACCCCTCTAATTATCGGACAATTATGATCAGCCCTCTCTTAGCCAAGTTATATGGTATTATTTTGGAAAAGAAGTTGAGAATATGGCTTGAAAGTGAAGGTAAGCGAGCTAAAGGCCAAGCGGGTTTTTGAAGGCATCACTCAACAACAAACCACCTCGTTACGGTTAGGATCATTGTGGAGGAATGTCGTAATGATAAATCCAATCCCTTTTGTTGCTTTGTGGACTTTAGAAAGGCTTTCGATACAGTTCCTAGAAACAACCTTTGGAATAGATTAGAAGAGCTAAAGGTTCCTTTTGAATTGAGAGCTGCCACTATAAGGTTATACGAGAATGTAATTGCCAAGCTAAAAAGCAATGCGGGGTGGTTGAAAGATATTCAATGTAATATTGGAGTTAAACAAGGTTGCCCCCTCTCCCCTACCCTATTTGGCATTTACATCGACAAACATGAAGGTTATTTATAGGAAGCAGGATGTGCTGGCACGATCTTAGCTGGGATAGTTATCATCCTTCTTCTTTATGCTAACGATATTATTCTTCTCGCAAGGTGCCCATCTAATCTTGATAAGCAACTTAGGCTTCTTATGGATTTTTGCTCTGCCATGGGTATGACTGTTAACAGTGACAAAACAAAAGTTATGATTATCAAATCCAAGAAGGACAGATACGCTAACTTTATGTATGACAATAATAACTTAGAGGAAGTGTATTCTTACAAGTACCTAGGAATTGATATTCATCACAAGCTCAACTGGAACTATAGCATTGAGAAAAGGATTAATGGGGTGTGGAAAGCTTATTTTGGTCTTGAAAATAATTGTAAAATGGAAAACCTCATAATGTGGGATAAAAAGAAGTTCCTCTTTGAAACTTTAGTCACTCCTGTTATCTTATATGGATATGAGGTTTGGGGTTGCAGCGTCTCTAGAGAATCCTGGAGAAAGATTAAGAAAATCCAAAAGCGTTTTATAACGTATAACATGAAAATTAAAAGCAATACACCCTATTCTATTCTCCTTATAGAAGTAGGTCTTTCCCCTATTGAAAGCCTAGCTGTGACTAGGCTTCTCTTGTACAAGCACAAACTCAATAACATAGGAAATCATTGACTTCCTAAGTTAGCTTTAAATTCTAGCCAAAGCCACCTAAGGCTCAAGCGGGGGTGGTATAAAGACACGAGGGCCTGGTTAAACCATTGGGAGATCGACGAGAATGATGCATTGCAAAACATTAATAACATTAAAAATATTGTTACTTCTAAGTTTAAAGAAAAATGTTGTGTGAGAAAGATTTAACAGCTAAAAGAAAATTAAGTTATTATAAGAAGGTCATCAACCCCACCCTATAAGATCAAAAGTATTTCTCTGTTTTAATTAGCTCAAAGAAGAAAATTAATATAGCGAAGATTAGAACAAACTCTGATGAGCTCCATAGTGAAACAAGTTGTTAGGCAGTTCCTAAAACACCATGGATGGAAAGGATCTGTCATCTCTATGAGAATAGGAACATCGAGGATGAAAACCACTTCCTCTAAGAGTGCCCCGCGTATAACCACATTAAATCTGAGTTTCGTAATCTTTGTCGCAATACTGACCTTCTTAGCCTTTTACGATGTCAAAATTATAGTGAGCTCAGGAAGCTTCTCTCCAAGCTTTTAGAGCATAAGAATAAAATCTTAAATCAAGCTAAATAATTTGTTTCTTTAGGTCTGATAGACCAAAGTTTGGTCTCAGTGGACATTAACCACCACCATCATCATCATCATTAATAATAAATTATTATTTTATTAATGAATTAATTAATTTAATAATAAATGAATTAATTATTAATTAATTTAATTTAATGTAAATGATTATATTTAATTTAATTTAATTATTTTAATGATTTAGATAATTATTAATTTAATTATTTAGTGATTTAATTAATTATTAATTAAATTATTTAAGTACTTAACAATATTTATATTAATAAATATAATGAACCATATGAAATTAGTATATTAGATTTATAATATAATATATATAATAAATAACACTTATGTATCTATATCAGTTACATTTATTAATATGTACACTTAGTATCTATATCAGTTATATTTATTAATATGTCTAGTACTTATATCAACTACATTTGTTCACTACATTTTTTATTAACTACATTTATTAATGTGGTTAAATTCGTTTATAATGGAAATAATTTATTATGGAAGTTATATGTAGAAAATACTCTACATTGTTTATGGAAGTTATGTGTAGAAAATTCTCTACCTTGTTTAATTGTTTTAGCTATTCCGTTATCGAATTCTCTAGAACTTGTGATGAATGCATCTGTAATGTTAAGGGTTGTTTCCCTCATCTGAGACCCATAACACCACGTGTCTTAAGATCCCTAGACCTCATTTATGGTATCAAGATCAACGGCTAGCATTTGTTTAGGGTAGTTTCGGTAACCACCCTTGCCTCTCCCGCCGTGCACTGGCTCATTCGGTCTCTTTCTGTGGACGGAGAGCTATGGCTTAGGGTTTGGTCATTTTCTCACCTTCCTACTTCTGCAACCAGTAAATGGCTCTTACTCGAAGGCAATTTTCTTAAAACACTTTTCAAAGAGTTCTTTTTTTTATTGTTTAGGTTTTCCATTCGAGTATCAGTTGGCAGCCGTACGTTTTTTTGTGAGAGAGATTTCTCTTTTATTGGTTCAGTTATTGTTCTTATTGCACAATTTGTTTACCAACCAACTCTTTGTTTTTACAGGAATTCCTATTATTAATCACCATTCTTGTTCATACTTCTCGCCGCGTTTTTACCTACGCAGATTTGAACATCTAACTCTTGAATTCTACCGTACTTGCGGGATAAGATGAATTTTCATTACCCACTTTAGGGTTACTATATATGGTTGAATTCGAGTATGTTCCAGTGCTAAATTGGATTTTCGCCTGCCTCTTTTTTCTCTAAATTGGATCTTCTGAAATCGAAATATTAGAATGTATTCCAGTATGTGCAATATGTAAACTACCACCTATTCTATAACAGGATGAAATTAAAGATAGTTTTGCCTGTCCTTCAGGATCATTGCCCACTCGCAACTCTTTTACGTGTCAATATTATGTATATACATTGACACTATGGTTTCGACATGTTACATTAAGAAAACCTCAGGGTCTTCAGCTCGAATAGGATAAAGACATATCTTCTCACTTGGATCCGTTCAATCTAAGCAAATTAGACATGGATTTTTCTCAGATTCGTTCAATCTAACCAAATTAGACATGGATTTTTCTTAGATTCGTTCGATCTACGAGCAAATTAGACATGGATTTTTCTCATAAATAAATAGTTCTTTGCGTGTAATAATGTTTGGAGTTTGACAATTTTGAATAAATTATATGCATCCAGACAAACCTCGGTCAATATAACTCAGTAGACTTCGAATAATTTGTTTGTGGTTAACTCGGTCAATATAACTCCATTTTATTCTACGCGGAGATGGAGAAGGGATATACTACGCGTTTTACCCTATGTGAAGACGGAGAACGGATGATGTTTGTCGTAGTCTACCTAGGCGGAGGAATGGCCTGGTTTCCGGCGCCGGAAAAACCTCCTGCTCCGGCCGTCCCAGCGCCGCCACCCTCCTCAAGCTTGTTGGGTATTTTTCAATGGGAAATACCAAAACCAAACAAATTAAACATCACAGAGGCAATGCTCTGTTTCCACTCTTCCAGGATCTTTTGCACAGGGAAGCTTTAAAAACAAATATACTCATAACAGTCCATTACACAGTCATAAAACATTCCTATTGCTTAAAAATATAAAGCCTTAAACAACATTCATCCTCTTTCACTCAGAGGGATTTACCAAAAACAACATTCAGTCAACTTCTGATACATATTCATCCTCTTTGCTGAGAGGGATTCACCAAAAATAATATTCATCCAACAAAACATTTACTCTGTCTCCTCCTGAGAATTTTCTATGCTGGGTTTACTGCTGTAAAACCCCTTTTTACTTTACTGGTGTAAAACTATTTTTACACATACTACTGTAAAAATATTTTACACATACTGCTGTAAAACAGACTTTTACATATGCAGTAAATTACATTCACAATTTCAAAATGCCTGTGCGCTCTTTTCTTTTGCATTTCAATGCAAATCCAATACATAAAAAAACTTACTTAACACACATGCGCTCCTCTATTTTCTTAACTTGCACTGCTATGCAAAAATACTTCGCTTTCTTTCGCTGCACCTATGTTCTTTGCTGCCTCTGTGAGCTCATTTTCCACATTGCATTGCTGTGCAAAAACTTCAAATCTCTTCAGCTCCCGCACGCTTTCATTTTTTTTACAATGGTCAACTCATATTACAACCCACGAGCATTTTTCATTTTTGGCTCGTTATATATTATTAACTCTAAAACAAAAGCGTATATAAAAACATAAAACCAATGTGCACTTAATTATTTTACATGCCGTAGAAAAATAAAAAACTTAAATGCTTTACCCACTTTCTACGACCATGGTTTAAATTCATTTTAATTCTTTTGCAGAAGGGACATGCGGTCAACGAAGCTTGACTTTTACTCCACGCAAATATTAAATTCGATGCAGGCCCGTATGCAGCTTCAGGCAATCAACGGTGGAGAGCGCGGGAGCAGATCTGACGGTGGAGGAGAATATCGGAAGGTCGTTTGTCACAGAACTTTAGCTTCCGATATGTCAGAGTTGATGACATATGGTGAGAGCCACGCGTCTGCACCATATCGTATCGGAGGCAAATATACGGAAACAGCTTTTCGCTGGAAGGCGGTGCGATATGTTCTGGGCAGTTTGTGGTTTCACTGCGGTGGTTTTGGGGTAGTACGTGCGTGGTTGAAATTACAAATTCAACACTCCCCTTTAATTTCAACTGCTGGACGTTCAAACATACCCAAACACTTCCTCACATAGAGGGATTCACCAACACTGCTGTTACAAAGACATCTTCCTCACATAGAGGGATTCACCAACTGCTTCTGATGCATTTCCACAAACAACAAATTTGTCTTCCTCTTAATAGAGGGATTAACCTGAAACTGTGCTTAAGAGCACCTTTCTCATGACAGAGGGATTCTCCATAACAATGTGCTGAAGAGCACCTTCCTCTTGACAGAGAGATTCACCTGTGACTATGCTAAAAAGCATCATCCTCTTGATAGAGGGATTTACCATGTGTATGCTAAAAAGCATCTTCCTCTTGACAGAGGGATTTACCATGACACTGTGCTGAAAAGCACCTTCGTCTTTAACAGAAGGATTCACCAAGAACTTCACTTCCTCTCACGGAGGGATTACTGCCAAACACTGCTTTAAATGCAGTTTCAAAACAAAACATTCATTGCACTGTTGTGCATACTCATTACATTGTTCTTTTATGCTGCTGCATATTCTCTGCTACACTGCTGTGCCATCTTCTTTACTGTGTCTACCCCACACTGCTGTGTCTACACTTGCACTGCTTGTGCACTTTTCAAAGACAAAATACTCTGTCTTTTCTGGAACAATTACACTGTCCCAACTTACAAATTTACACTGTTGTGTGTAAATATTTTTTACATTCACTGCTGTTGCATATATAGCATTTTAATTCAATGAACAACACATTCATTACAGTTACATATACTGCTGTAAAGAAAAAATTTCTTTTACATCTGCTGTTGTCCATTACCTTTCATTTCTTCAACAAAACTTCATGCTGCTGCATTTTCTTATTTGCATTGCTGTGTGCTTCTCCTTCTTGTCATCATGCTGCTGTCCATAACTTCTTGCTGCTGCATTTTTCATATTCACTGCTGTCCATACCCATAACCATAGACTGTCATCCCTGGGTTTTTATTTGCTGCTGCGTTGCCTCTGCAATTTGCACTGTGGCTGCCTTTTGTTTCATCATACTGCTGTGTGCCCATACACTAACTCTTTACTCTCCATTACTTGCACATAGAGAGAAATCATCCTCACGTTGTTTTGCGTTGCATTCTCCACTCAACAAAAAAATTAACACGGGCTACTGCCTTTTCTTTTTACACCCTTGCTTCACACAATCTTGGTCTTCATTCATTTTTTTTATTTACACAATGCACTGCTGTGCAGTTCCTTTCATTTTTCTGCTGCCACACATTATCATTCACCCATGTGCATTAAAAATCTGTTGTCCCTGTTTTTCTTTATGCATTTCTTTGCATGCTGCATTGCATATGAGGAAAAACATTACATTACATTTTTTCACTGTTGTGTATTGTACTCACTCTGATGTGAGTATGTTCTCTCATATTACATAGAAGGAAACTACCTTCCATTGCTATGCATTTCAATGCATGTGCTCCATAACAAAAAATTCAAAACTGCTGTTTTATGTTCTATCTTCCCACTGCTGTGAGGGTCTCCATGCTTTGCACACTTCTTATTGCGCTGCTGCACTTTACATTTGAGCGCTGTCCCCTTTTCTTCTCTGCTTTTATGGCGGATTTAACTTCATATTTTTCCCTTATAAAAGGTCTTCATCAAAGAGTGACTGTTAAGACAATTCAGCAACAAAAAATTTCAAGCTCCCCTTTAATGTATGCTTGTCTTCTTTTGGCAGACTCTTCTCAAAACAAATTTAGATCCACTGGGGAGTTCAAGGGGTTTTCAGATTGCCTTTCCTTCCTTCTCCATACTTGTGTAACTTTCTTCTTTTGCATGGGTCTAGCTTGTGTAAGTGCCCATGTTAAGTTACAGTCACGTGCCATATGCCCAATGTTATGACACTTGAAACATTCAACTTTATTCATGAATAAGAATTCATGATTTCTTCTTGTGGAATTATTTCTTGGAGATTGTCGAGGACCACAACATCTATCTCCATGAAATGCTCTACAGTCTTTTGCCATATGACCAAAGTTTGAGCAAGCATAACAATAACCATAAAATGAACTTTGGTACCTGGGAGATGGAGGTTTCCTTGATGTACTTCTAAAGCCTTGCTGCCTTGAGATCCTTTGATGATCACCATTGCATCTTGCCTCTTTGACATCAGCTACATTTCTTCTTGGAGCTGGTTTTCTACTTGGTGGAGAATTTCTTCTATTGCTGCCTTCATTTTTCTCCTTGCCTTTGCTGGAACTAGGAGCATCACAACTTCTTTCTGGCTTCTTCACATCTCCTTTGCTTAAAGCATCTTCATCCGTGTTTGAGGGTTCACCTACATACCCTAATCCTGATTTATCAGATGGAGATCTGTGATAGCTGAGCATGTCATCCAAAGCTTGAGAGCTCTTCATGATCTTGTTCATCCCTTCAACCTTCTTCCTGAGGAGGACAATCTCTTCTTCTAACTTTTCACATTCATTATTTTTCTTTGCTAGTTGTCCCTCAGTTTCTTCCTTGCTACGAGTAGCTTCAGCTGCTACTATTTTGAAGGAGATAATATCTGTCTTCATTTTGGAGATTTCTTCATCTTTTGCTTGACTGCTCTTCATTTTCTTTTCAGCTCCTTGTGCCTGCTTCCTGGCTTCTTGTAGTTCAGACTTAAGGGAGGAGACCTCTACCTTGTACTGTCCAATCTCTTCTACAAGTTTGTTCACTCTCTTGTGTCTTTGTTCAAGTTCACTTGTCAAGACATCTGCTTGCTTCTTTGCACTATTCAGCTGATTTGTCATGGATATGACTTCTTCATGATGTTTCTTCTTGCATTGGTCAAGCTCCTTCTTAAGCTTAGCGAGCTCTTCATCCCTTTCTCTTACTTGAAGCTTGATGAGGTCAAGCTTTTCATTCTCAGCTTCTATGATGGGTTCATAAGTTTCTTCTTGACTCATTGTCATGGTCAGTGCTCCCTTTGCATGAAGGTCATGCAGTCTGTCCCATATATCCTTTGCTGATGTATATTTTCCTAGATTCTTCTTTACTGAATCAGGGAGTCCATCCAAGATAGTCTTTGTTGCTTGTGCATCGTACTCCATGGATTCTTTATCTTTCTTGCTATCATCAATCACTGATTCCCAGATTTCAATCCCCTCAAACATTAGGAAAGCCCTCATCTTTATTTCCCATACATCAAAGTTTCCATCAAACTTTGGAACTTCAAATAGAATGTATTCTAATGGATTGCCTTCTAGTTTAGTAGAGGAGGGAGACACATTTTTAGCAGGTTTGGAGGCTTTCTTCTTTGACCTTGCCATTCTTATCTAGGCTTTAAATACTTGACTGTGTTTTCTTTTAAATCACTGACTGTTCTTTTAACAGTAACACAAAGGAAAGCTTGAGGAATACCTTAATGCTTTTGGCTGTGGCTTCACACTGCTGGAGAGCCTTCACTGCTGCAACAAGAGTCCTTCCTTCAGCATCTTTGAGCCTTCAAAGAGCCTGGACTAGCTCCGATACCACTGTTGGGTATTTTTCAATGGGAAATACCAAAACCAAACAAATTAAACATCACAGAGGCAATGCTCTGTTTCCACTGTTCCAGGATCTTTTGCACAGGGAAGCTTTAAAAACAAATATACTCATAACAGTCCATTACACAGTCATAAAACATTCCTATTGCTTAAAAATATAAAGCCTGAAACAACATTCATCCTCTTTCACTCAGAGGGATTTACCAAAAACAACATTCAGTCAACTTCTGATACATATTCATCCTCTTTGCTGAGAGGGATTCACCAAAAATAATATTCATCCAACAAAACATTTACTCTGTCTCCTTCTGAGAATTTTCTGTGCTGGGTTTACTGCTGTAAAACCCCTTTTTACTTTACTGGTGTAAAACTATTTTTACACATACTGCTGTAAAAATATTTTGCACATACTGCTGTAAAACAGACTTTTACATATGCAGTAAATTACATTCACAATTTCAAAATGCCTGTGCGCTCTTTTCTTTTGCATTTCAATGCAAATCCAATACATAAAAAAAACTTACTTAACACACATGCGCTCCTCTATTTTCTTAACTTGCACTGCTATGCAAAAATACTTCGCTTTCTTTCGCTGCACCTATGTTCTTTGCTGCCTCTGTGAGCTCATTTTCCACATTGCACTGCTGTGCAAAAACTTCAAATCTCTTCAGCTCCCGCACGCTTTCATTTTTTTTACAATGGTCAACTCATATTACAACCCACGAGCATTTTTCATTTTTGGCTCGTTATATATTATTAACTCTAAAACAAAAGCGTATATAAAAACATAAAACCAATGTGCACTTAATTATTTTACATGTCGTAGAAAAATAAAAAACTTAAATGCTTTACCCACTTTCTACGACCATGGTTTAAATTCATTTTAATTCTTTTGCAGAAGGGACATGCGGTCAACGAAGCTTGACTTTTACTCCACGCAAATATTAAATTCGATGCAGGCCCGTATGCAGCTTCAGGCAATCAACGGTGGAGAGCGCGGGAGCAGATCTGACGGTGGAGGAGAATATCGGAAGGTCGTTTGTCACAGAACTTTAGCTTCCGATATGTCAGAGTTGATGACGTATGGTGAGAGCCACGCGTCTGCACCATATCGTATCGGAGGCAAATATACGGAAACAGCTTTTCGCTGGAAGGCGGTGCGATATGTTCTGGGCAATTTGTGGTTTCACTGCGGTGGTTTTGGGGTCGTACGTGCGTGGTTGAAATTAGTCGCCAATTCCTCCGCCCAGCTCCGCCACCCTCCTCGAGCTCCTCCCAGCGCCGCTGCGAGCTCCGCCCAGCTCGATTCCGTGAATTTCCAAAGATTAACAAACAGGGATCCGTGGCGCAATGGTAGCGCGTTTGACTTCAGATCAGAAGGTTGCGTGTTCGATTCATGTCGGGTTCAATTTTGCGAGTTTGCGAGTTCGTTTATTTTTCGCGAGTTCGTTTATTTTTCGCCCAGATGAGGATTGCAGACAGGACAACCAGAGCCAATTTCCTTGAAAAATCCATCAAACTGGTAACTGCTAATCACCCATGGTAAAAACAGCCCATCCTCCGGGCTTGCTGCTGTGGTGGTTTACTATGGCCTTCTTCTTTGCAGGCCATGAACACTGGGGGACTTAAATCAAAATTACGTAAGCCTCAAGCTTACGGAAGTTGGGGTTGAGAGCACTCACGAGCTTTAACAGCCGATCCCACCAGCCACTCGAATGGCCGGCCAGAATCCGTGGCTTAGCTTTCATGATAGAAAGCCCCAGCCTCCCACACAACGTATGCCCGGTTGACTTTTGTGCCCGTACGCTCTAATCTCAGCCAGATGGAGGGTTGCTACTCAAGTAGACAGTAGGAAGCAGCAAAATATAAAGTCTGCAATCCTCATCTGGGCGAAAAATAAACAAACTCGCAAACTCGCAAAATTGAACCCGACATGAATCAAACACGCAACCTTCTGATCTGAAGTCAGACGCGCTACCATTGCGCCACGGATCGCTGTTTGTTAATCTTTGGAAGTTCACGGAATCGAGCTGGGCAGAGCTCGCGGCGGCGCTAGGCGGAGCTCGAGTAGGGTGGCGGAGCTGGGCGGAGGAATTGGCGGCGGCCGGAGCCTGAGGTTTTTTCGGACGGCGCCGGAAACCAGGCCATTCCTCCGCCTAGGTAGACTACTCCGTTGCAAATAGGACAGGAACGACCGGGTGCTGTAGAGTCGAAGCGGTGGCTCTTCTACTTCACACCGGCGGAGCAACCAAATTTCACAGCAAGCAATCAAAAATTTAAAATATATTTTTTTTAATTGGTTGGCTGTCCCTTGTGCCACATGGGTGGATTTGGGTTCTAGACGAATCATATTCGCTTCATATACAATCTCGGAGCAAGAGATAACGGGCATATTATTAGGCATTAAATGCCCAGCTACATGAGTTTCGATAGCTGTTTAACACGTGCATGCTGTTTAACACGCGCGCGGTGATAAATAAATAAAAAATAGACCGGTGTGTGTTAAACCGCTATCGGGGACCAGGCATTGAATGCCCAATAGTATCCCCGTTAGCTCTTGCCCTGTCCGTTAAAAACAAAATAAAAAAGTAAACACCGGCTCATCCACCTGGGTTAGTATAGTAGTGCTAACTAATGGTTGCGGTGCGTTGTAGAACTTCGAACAAACAAAAGCGTGTTAAGAAAATTAAATATGGTGTCTAATTGAAAAGATACAATTTTCTTACATACGAATATAATATAGACTCTCAAATAACTTAGAGGGTTTATTAATAATCGATAATAATTAATAGTTAAAGGGTTTATGAATAATTTTAATAATTATTAGTTAAATAATAATTATTTAAGAGTTTATAATACTTATTTTAAGATTTATATTTATATTTATTGGGTTTATATTATTTCTTTGGTTTTATAATCCCTGGGTTTTTAGTATTCATTCCTTGGTTTTTTATATGAATCATGGTCAACCATGTTTTATAAAATCGATCATGGTCAAATATGGTCCAATATTGCATTGTGAGAAAGATTGTCTCAATATAAAAACCAACCATAGTCCATTGTTGCATTGTGATATTGTCTCGATATGAAAATGAATCATGGTAAAGCATGTTCTATCATGCTCCAACGTCGCATTGTGACAAGGATTGTCTCAATATAAAAATCAACCATTGTCAACCATGTTTATTTAGGGTTTATATATCTTGGTCAACTATGGTCCGTCGTCGCATTGTGACAAAGATTGTGTCAATATGAAAATGAATCATGGTCAAGCATGGTCAACCATGTTCCAATGTTACATTGTGACAAGGATTGTCCCAATATGAAAATCAACCATGGTCAACCATGTTTATTTTAGAGTTTATAATATTTATCTTAGGGCTTATACCTTGGGTTTATAATATTAATCCCCTAGGTTTAATATTATTCCTTTGGGTTCATTATCCCTTGGGGTTTTAGTATTAATCCCTTGGGTTTATCAATCTAAGGGTTCAACCATGGTCCAATGTCGCATTATAATAAACATTGTCTCAATATGAAAATCAACCATGATCAACCATGTTTATTTAATGGTTTATAATATTTATCCTAGGGTTTATATAGCTTGGGTTTATATTATTCCCTTCAGTTTAATATTATTCCCTTCAGTTTATAATCCCTTGAGTCTTTAAATGGTCGACCATGATGAATCGTGGTCAACCATGGTCAATCATCTTCAGCCATGGTCAACCATATTTTATAAAATAAGTTATGGTTAACCATGGTCTAACGTTGCACTGTGAAAAAGATTGTCTCAATATGATAATAAATCATGGTGAGCCATGGTACAACATCGCATTGTGACAAGGATTGTCTCGATATGAAAATCAATCATTGTCAAGAATGGTCAACCATGGTCCTTCATTGCATTTTGACAGGGATTGCCTCAATATTACAAACAACCATGGTCAACTATGGTCAAAATTTCTTATTTTAGGGTTTATAAATCAATCGTTTGGGTTTATTAATCTAAGGATTCATATTCCTAGGGTTTAATATTATTCCCTTTGATTTAATATTGTTTCCTTAGGTTTTTAATATTAATCGCTTGGGTTTATGGTCAACCATGGTCATTTATGGTAAACAAATGTCAACCATGTTTTGTAAAATCAATCATGGTCAACCATCGTAAATCACACTCAATATGAAAATTAACCATGGTCAATCATGGTCATTCATGGTCAACCATTGTAAATCACAGTCAATATGAAAATTAACCATGGTCAATCATGGTCAACCATGATAAATATTGGTCAAGTATGGTCGAATGCCGCAGTGTGACAAACATTGTCTCTATATGAAAATCAACCATGGTCCAACGTCACATTTTGGCAAAGATTCTCTCGGTATGAGAATCAATCTTGCTCAAGCATGGTCAAGCATGGTCCAACGTCAAATTGTTACATTGATTGTATCATAAAGAAAATAAACCATGGTCAATCATGTTTATCTTAGGGTTTATATACCTTAAGTTTATAATATTAATCCCTTAGGTTTAATATTAATCCATTGGGCTCATTATCCCTTGGGGTTCTATTATTAATCCATTGGGTTTATAATATCAAACGTTTGGATTTATTAATCTAAGGGTTCAACCATCGTCAAGCACGGTCCTACATCACATTATGATGAAGATTGTCTCAATATGAAAATCAATCGTGGTTAACCATGGTCAATCATGGTAAATCATGGTCAATCATGGTAAATCATGGTCAATATGAAAATCAACCTTGGTCAATCAGGCTCAATCATGGTCAACCATATTTTATAAAATCAATCATGATCAACCATGGTCAATCATGTTCAACCATGGTGCAATGTTGCATTGTGACAAAAATTGTCTCAATATGAAAATCAAATTTGGTCGAATATGGTCCAACGTTGCATTGTGACAAAGATTGCCTTGATATGACAATCAATCATGGTCAACCATGCTCTAATGTCGCATTGTGACAAGGATTGCCTCTATGAAAATCAACCATGGTCAACTACCAACATTGCTTATTTTAAGGTTTATAATATTTATTTTAGGGTTTATATACCTTGGGTTTATAATAATCATGGTCTAACATCAGATTGTGTCAAGGATTTTCTCTATGAAAATCAACCATGGTCAACTATTGTCAACATTGTTTATTTTAGGGTTTATAATATTAATCATAAGGTTTCTATACCTTGAGTTTATAATATTAATCCCTTGGATTTAATATTATTCCCTTGAGGATTTTGTATTAATCCCTTAGGTTTATAATATTAATCCCTTTGGTTTATTAATGTAAGGGTCCATATTCGTAGGGTTTAGTATTATTCCCTTCGGTTTAATATTATTCCCTTTGTTTAATATTATTTCCTTCAGTTTATAATCTCTTGGGTTTTTATTATTAGTGCCTTGGGTTTATAATATCATTCATAGTCAACTGTGTTTTGTAAAACCAATCATGGTCAACCATGGTCCAACATTGCATTGTGACAAACATTTCTCAATATGAAAACCAAGCATGGTCAACCATGTTACAACATCATATTGTGACAAAGATTGTCTCAATATGAAAATCAATCATGCTTAAGCATGGTCAAGCATGGTCCAACGTCACATTGTGACATTGATTGTCTCAATATGAAAATCAACCATGGTTAACCTTGGTCAACCATGTTTATTTTAAGGTTTATAATATTTTGGGTTTATATTATTAATCCATTGGGTTTATAATATTAAACCCTTGGGTTCATAATCCCTTGGAATTTCAATATTAATCCATTGGGTTCATTATTCTCTTTAGTTTATAATATCAAACACTTGGATTTATTAATATAAGGGTTCAACAATGGTCGAGCATGGTCCGACGTCACATTGTGACAAATTTTGTCTCAATATAAAAATCAACCATGGTCAACTGCAGTCAATCATGGTCATTCATGGTCAACCATGGTTAATCATGGTCAATATGAAAATCAGCCATGGCCATATTGTGACAAACATTGTCTCAATATGAAAATCAACCATGGTTTATAATATCAATCCCTGTAGTTTATTAATCTAAGGTTTCATATTCCTAGCGTGTAATAATATTGATAGTGTTTATAATATTATTCCTAGGGTTAAATATAAATCCCTTGGGTTTATAAAATAATTTCATTGGGTTTATTAATCCCTTAGGTTTATAATAATGCCAATACGAGTTTGGGGCAAATATTTTCTCAATATGCAAATCAATCATGGTCAACCATGGCCAACCAAGGTTAATCATGGTCATCCATGGTCAATTATGGTCTACCATGATCCTACACGACATTGTGAAAAAAATTGTCTCAATATGAATATCTTCCATAGTCAAACATGGTCAACCAAGGTCGAATGTTATATTGTGAGAGAGATTTTAACAATATGGAAATCAGTCATGGTCAACCATGGTCAATCATGATCAACCATGGTCACAACGTGACAAATATTTTATCATGGTCTCACATCACATTTCGATAACCATGGTCAATTATGCTCAACCATGGTCCAACGTCGCATTGAGTTTATAATCCCTTTGTTTTTATTCTGAACCCCTTGGGTTTATATTATTTATCTTAACCTTTATATACATTAGGTTTATAATACATTTGGGTTTTAAGAATTAATTCCTTGGGCTCATAATATCAAACCCTTGGGTTTATTAATCTAAGGGTTCATATCCGTTCGGTTTATTAATCCCTTTTTCCATGGTCACATTCTGATAACCATGGTCCAACATCACATTGTGACAAATATTGTCTCAATATGAAAATCAATCATGGTCCACTATCGTGCAACATCACATTGTGACAAAGATTGTGTCAATATGAAAATCACGTGTGGTCAACCATGTTTATTTTATGGTTTACAATATTTATGTTTGGGTTTATAATATTTATCCCTTGGGTTTAATATTTATCCCTTCGATTTATAATCACTTGGGTTTCTAGTATTAGTCCAATGGGTTTATTTTTCCCTCGGGGTGACCATGATTATAAACCTAAGGGATTTATCTTAAACCCTAGAATTCATATTATAAATCTTACAAACAATATTATACCCTAGGAATATGAACCCTTAGATTGATAAACCCAAGGAATCGATATTATAAACCTAAGGGATTAATTCTAAAATCCCAAGGGAATAATATTAAACCCAAGAGATTAATATTATAAACCCAAGGTATATAAACCTTAAGACTAGGGTATAATATTATTCATAAGGTTTATAATATTAATTTTAGGTTTTAATATAAATCCCTTAGGTTTATATTCATGGTCAACCATGCACAACCATGGTCCAATGTCACATTGTGACAAATATTGTCTCAATATGAAAATCAACCATGCCTAACCATGGTCAAATGTTGCATTGTGACAAAGATGATCTCCATATGAAAATCAATCATGGTAAAACATGGTCAGCCATGTTTATTTTAGGGTTTATAATATTTATTTTAGGGTTTATATACCTTCGGTTTATAATATTTTTCCTTTGGCTTCAACCATTGTCACATTGTCTCATGATCCAACGTCATATTGTGACAACCATGGTCAACCTTGGTCCAATGTCAAATTCTGACAAAGATTGTCTCAATATCAAAATCAACCATGGCCAACCATCGTCAATCATGGTCAACCACGGTCAACTAGGGTCCAATGTCACATTATGAGAAAACTTCTCTTAATATGAAAATCACTCATGGTCAACCACGATTGAACAATGAATCATGACAAAGATTGTCTCAATATGAAAATCAACCAAGGTCAACCATGTTTTTTTAGGGTTTATATAGCTCGGGTTTACAATATTAATTCCTTGGGTTTATAATATCAATCCCTTGAGTTTATTAATCTATGGTTTCATAATCATAAGGTACAATAATATTAATAGGGTTTATAATATTATTCCTAGGATTTAATATAAATCCCTTGGATTTATAATCCATTTGGTTTATAAAATAATTTCATTGGGTTTATTAATCCCTTAGGTTTATAATAATGCCAATATGGGTTTGTGACAAATATTTTCTCAATATGCAAAGCAATCATGGTGAACCATTTCCAACTAAGGTCAATCATGGTCAGTCGTGGCCAAGCATGGTCAATCGTGGTCCACATTGCTCAAGCATGGTCGACCATGGTCAATTATGGTCTACCATGGTCCTACGCCACATTGTGACAAAAATTGTCTCAATATGAATATCTTCCACGGTCAAACATGGTCAATGTAGTATTGTGAAAGAGATTTTCTCAATATGGAATCAACCATGGTTAGTCATGGTTAATAAGCATGGTCACATTGTGAGAAAGGTTGTATCATGGTCCAACGTCACATTTCGACAACCATGGTCAACTATGGTCAACCATAATTGACAAATATTAATTAATTAATAATAATTAATTAATTAATTATTAATTAATTATTAATAATTAATAATTAATTATTAATGATAAATGAATTAATTATTAATAATTAATAATTAATCATTAATTATTAATTAATTTAATTAAATTTAAATGATTATATTTTATTTAATTAATTATTAGTTGAATAATTTAAATACTTAACAATATTTGTATTAATAAATATAATTAACAATATTAATAGCAATATTTAATTAACCATATTAATTTAGTATATTAGATTTATAATATAGTATATATAATAATTAACACTTACGACATATATTAATCACATTTAATAATGTGGCTGTGCTAGTATTTAGTGGTTGAATATTTATTTTAAATGATTTAGTTTTTAGTTTAGAGTTATATTTTTCCAATTCATCATTCAATTTTTTGGGGTTTATGTTTAAAATCGCTCATTATAATTAATCATCAAAATATAGATGGGAGATCTAATTTAACTAGAAAAATAAATAATTTGAACATGCTCCAAAAAATACAAAATAACAATCATAAAATCAAATTTAATTAATAATAAAATTAAATATAAAAACAAAAAATTAATAAAAAATCAAACCATCTCTAAATAAATAAATTAACCAAAAAAAATCAACCAATATAATTCAAAAATGAATGTTAAGCAATATCTGAATTTCACTCATAAGAATAACTAAATAATAAAAACGATAACCAAGAATAACAAATTAGATAATAAGAACAAAAAAAGATAACAAAGAATAACGAATTAAATAAAAACATATAAAAATATAATATTATATATATAAAAGAAATCACACTTAGCATAGCCTAAAAAACTCTTAATAAATTTAACAAAATATTTATATTTAAGGTTAATAGATTTGATCTAGGAAAGAGGGAATTAGTTAAAAACAGACCTAGGAACGAGGGAATTAGTTAAAAACAAAAAAAATATAGTTATTAATTTATTAACTATTAGTTAAAATTAATTGATGATGATGGTGGTGGTTAACGTCCGCTGAGACCAAATAATGGTCTATCGGACCTAAAGAAACAAATTATCTATTTTGATTTAAGATTTTATTCCTATGCTCAAAAAGCTTGGAGAGAAGCCTCCCGAGCTCACTATAATTATTTTATATATATATATATATATATATATATATATATATATATATATATATATATATATATATATAATATTAATTTTTATAGATTTTAAGTTGTAAAAATATAATAATAATAATTAAATAAAAAATAAATAAATATTTTTTTAATAATATGAAGTAATGTTTCCTTGTCATATCTAGTTGTTATTAGTAGTTACTAAGAGTCAATTTAAAAATTGTTTCCCATGTATGAGTCATAGTCATCAAGGTATGTCCTATATATTGTAACTCATATGAACAATAATAAAAGAATGCGTGATTATACAGTGATATGGGGTTTAACGGCAAGTTTCGATGGGTAAAACCCACGAGATGAGGGTTCAAATCTCATTGAGTATATATATGACCTATTGTGTCTTGGCTAGAAGAGTAGGCGACCCCATAGCTGACGTCTCGGCTCTTGTTGAGGCATAAGTTTCCTGCTATTGTGCAGCTTACAGGCTGTTGCACGTAGCCTAGGTTTATAGTGGCAGCCAGTTAGATTTGATCCTGGATATGTTAAGGATAACTCTCACCAGTTACAGATTATCCTAGCTTTAAAAAATAAATAAATAAATAAAAGAATGTGTGATTGATTTATGTTGTGTGCAACCATTATCTTTCCCACTGCTCTCTTCTATTTTTCTAACATGATATAAAAGTTGTATTGGCTTGACGCCCTTAACAGAGAACCAGAAATATGTAAGAAATCATTAGTGTTAATGTTTTTATACATATTAGTATAGATATATAAAACTTTATTTTAGTGTGTGAATTTTTTTTTGTGAGCTATGTAGTAAATAATTTCATTGTATTGAGGGTTTAGATAACATGATCCTTCTCCACATTAGGCCGATCAATGTTTTGTAGAGGGTCGATTGAGGTTCCATTGATTTATCCATCGAGGACAACACCCACAAGTGTAGATCTAAATAATTTCATTGTATTAAGGGTTTAGATAACATCATCCTTCTCTACATTAGGCCGATCTATGTTTTGTAGAGGGTCGATTGAGGTTCCATTGATTTATCCATCGAGGACAACACCCACAAGTGTAGATCTAAATAATTTCATTGTATTAAGGGTTTAGATAACATCATCCTTCTCTACATTAGGCCGATCTATGTTTTGTAGAGGGTCGATTGAGGTTCCATTGATTTATCCATCGAGGACAACACCCACAAGTAGCCCCCACAGTAAGCTCTGCAGCCAAGATCTGAAGTCCAACTTCAAACTGCAAAGAAATAATCCACGCACAGAAGAGGCGGGCTCGCTCCTATTGTTGTTGTAACGGAAACCAAAGAATAGGCTAAAGAATTGTCGAAGCAAAAGACACATTAATTTTGTTTTTTTTTCAAACATGTAATGCAGACTGTTGTGGGTGCATTTTACACGTATCGAGAGATGGTAGAACGGGAGATGAGATCCAAGAGACAATCTGGATTGAAGATTGTCGTTCTCCTACCTACCTTTTTAAAGAGAACATGAACAACATCGTCGTCATCATTACCGTGGGTGGGCTTCCATCCTGTAATCGAGGAAGCAAATATCTCGAAAATCTGATGCGTGAAAACAAATTATGGCCCCCGTTCTAGTATGATGTCCTACATATCAATCGGATGTGATTACAGGAAGATCCATTGTTGCTCAAAAAATTTCCAGGTTGATCAACCCCATGAATCTTTGCGCCATATATTTGTGGGTCGTTTAATTTATTTCGTCGAGTCATGGATGGTGCGAAATCTCGTGGATAGCAATAGTCACAGCTGGAACCCAAGATTGATCTAAAAGCTTTGTACTCTTGACATTTTTTAAAGACAGACACATGAATCGGCCACATTTCTTTTTATTTGTGAGAAACCAAGTCCAGACCTACACAAAATATCTGATTTCAAGTGGTAGAGTTTTGGTATCCATATGCAATAAACACATTCCTCTCTGTGCCGGCGATCGAATCTTGAGCCATCATGGAATCTTTATTGATGAAAGGATGGAAACGAAGGAGGTTGCTGTCTATCATGAAATGCGACCACAATAGCCAGTGGCGCAGAAGAAGAACATAGGTAGGCATTACAGAAGCGTGCAACAGTGACCGTGGGGGGAATTCATAGTGAAGATAAGGGACTCAATAACACGTGCACCAGTGTGGAGAAGCCAAAGATTAATGATGAGAATTTTCTTCAAAATCCGTTCACTAGAAAGAGGAAACGCAGTCCCAGTGCTGAAATCGAATCTGACTGCGAATGTCGGGTGAAATTGGAAGAATTTATGAGTGGAGATCAGTCCTCGGACTTCCTGCGGCATATAGCTGTGGAGCGTTTCGAAAAACTATAATCCCCTGTGAAATAGTCATGGCTTTTGCAAGCGGAGGAGGAGGAGCATGATTTCCTTTCCAATACCGCATTTCTTTATAAGGAAAAACAGAGGGTTCGATTTCACTAGTTTATAAGCCACGTGGTAGATCTTTAATGGTTTCGGTAGCTAAGTTGGTTGAGAAAATAGTGTGTGAAATTTAGTTGATGTTTTTGGTAGTTTTATTTTTATCTATGGTAGACTGTGTGTCGGAGTTTTATTATTATTATTACAGTGTAATGTGAAAAATCAAATGAAGAACTAATTATAGAATAGATTAACATATTTTCAAATTGGTGGTTTTTGATGTATATGGTGATATAAGAATATGTCATTAATTTGATTATGTATAATTTATTATAAGCTGGTGGCATCATGTGGAGAAAGGAACATCAGTTTACAGGTTAATTTGATTATGTGTATAAGAGGTTACCTTGTATAGTTGACTTCTGAATTTCAGTACTCCTTCCTAGATAATTAAGGAATACAACGGAAGACTTTGTGTTCAATAGATGGAGGTATGTCCATAGGATGGTTCAGTATAGAGACTGACTCATTAAGCTCTTGGAGGTCAAGAAGTGTCAATTCTGCAAAATACGTCAAAGATGGTCCGAAGCAGTTATGTTTTAAATGGAGGTCAAGTAACAACTCAAAAATGTTGTGGTGAAAGAGAAATGTTTGCAAGATTCTAGAGTGGATGTGAGTGTTGATGAAGACCAGTCAGATATAGATTATTCTTGTTATTGTAATATATGTTTTCAATGTTTTTTATGTAAGCATTAAAGGAGGGAGGGTGTTGGAAGTAATTCTTCCATGTCAAGTGTAGTTGTCATTAGGAGTTACGAGGAGTCAATCTAGAAGTTGTTGTTTCCAATGTATGAGTCATAGTCACGATCTAGAAAATATCAAGATGGAGTTTATTATTATTACTTTGGAATTTGAATCACAAGCTTACAACCGTTGTCTCTTGAGAAATCAATGGTTGGATCTAAATTGCTCACCTGTAGGGCAACCACCCCAGGGGTTGTGAGAGGTTCTAGCTCATTTTGCTACTCTTTTCCTAAGGAGTGGCTCTACTCCCGCTTCCTCTATGGTTTTCCTATTTCCTATGCTTATAGACTGTGGTCATGTTCTACCCTATATATGCTTGATTATGAAGAATTAATCATACAGGCAACGACTACAATAAGGAGCCCTTACTTCACCGAATCTTAAATTATTTTGCGGCCAACCTTTTCTCTTGCTCTGTTTATCTAATGAATATATATATATTGCTGCCCACACACCATATAAATATTTAGGGTTTTCTGTTGGGCATAAATAATTGCACTATCATTCATAGCAACTCTTTCCAAATAGGTAAATTACAGGAAGGTGGAGTGGATCCCCCCTCCCATCTTGGAGTGGTAGAACATGTAGTTAATCATATTACATAAGTTGACTTCGATAATGTGTCAATAGTGCCAATAGAAGTGAGTTGAAAATGTTGTATTAACTACCACACCTTTGGGAATCAATCACATGGACTAACCAACACCTTGGGAACATGGGACTAACCACCCACTCAAGGTAATGGTATGGGAGGCAACCTCCCCCTGTTGGGGGGTTTACAGGGGGCAGTAGCCCCCTTACACTAGATTTAGGGCAGCGCCCGAGGAATTTTCTTTATCCATGCCCAATAATGGTTGGGCGGACGCAAGATTTCGGGGTGGACCCAAGGATGGTGGGAGGACATGCCCATGATTTTTTGTGCATGGTTTTTGCGCATGTTTTTGGCATGATGGTTTTTTCCCATGTTATTTTATAGATTTGGTTAAGGGAACTACAGATATGTTCTAATCTAGGGTTAATGGATTGAGTTTTATGAATGCTTTTGCATGTATAGAATGTATTGTAACATTAAAAGGAATATAATAAAAAATCAATCTAGTTTTCTCGATTTCGGTTCGAGGAGAAAATCTCTGTGTATATTTTATGCTCATGTGATTGTATATTTTTCTATTTTAAGAATCTATTTGTAGTTAATTTATGTATGTTAAAACCTACATTTGGTATCAGAGCCTTCGCCTAGGTTTGGTTTCCCCAAGTTACATCAGGGGTGGGCGGCGGGGGGGGGTCGGGTGGGTTAAATTTAACTTGCACCTCTAGGAATCAATCATGTGGACTAACCTCCACCATGGTAACATGGGACTAACCACCGAATCAAGATAATGGTGAGGGTGGCATCCCACCCTGTTGGGGTTTGCATGGGGATTGTAGACCCCTTGCACTGGGGGTCTGGGAAAGCACCCCCGAATTTGTTTTTTTTATGCAAACCCAATAATGGTTGGGTGGACCCAAGGATAGTCGGCGGACCTACCCATGGTTTTTTTTTGCGTGGATTTAGTGCATAGTTTTGGGCATGATGGTTTTGTCTGATGGTATTTTGTAGATCTAGTTAAGGGACCTACATTTATGTTCTAATTGAGAGTTAATGGATTGAGATGGATTGAGATTTATGACTGCTTTGATATGTATATAATGTTGTAATATTAAAATGAATATAATGAAAAATCAATCTGGTTTTCAGATTTGCATTTTAGGAGAAAATTTCTATGTATATTTTATGTTCTTACCATTGTATGTTTTTTGTTTCAAAAATTTATTTATAGATAATTTCTGTATAGGATTGAAACCTAAAAAAAATCCATATAAATTGGAATTTTCATTGTTAATAAATTTTTTTCATAAATATTATTATTTTTTTTAATGATCAATTTCACTAATAATTCATTATCTTTTATAGTAAAAAATATTAGTTACTCCCTTTATATATATATATATATATAATCTAAAGAATATTTATAATTTTTAAATATCAACTATAAATACTTGAAAATATTTAATAGAAATTTTAGAATTTCAATATGTGAATAATTTACACTTAAAAAAATCCCAAGGATAGAGAATGTTAGAAAAAATCACAAACTTTTCCTTTATAACAATTTATATTTATAAGATGATTCATTGTCTTTTAAATTATAATTGGGTTTTGGTATATATCTCTATTATTTTTATTTTAAAAAATAATTTAAAATGTGAATAAATGTAAATATAAATATATGTATTATTAGAAAAATAATATT
Source organism: Pinus tabuliformis (assembly GCA_031772625.1). Taxonomy (NCBI): domain Eukaryota; kingdom Viridiplantae; phylum Streptophyta; class Pinopsida; order Pinales; family Pinaceae; genus Pinus; species Pinus tabuliformis. The sequence continues at coordinate 1,728,813,998 of CM062820.1, read as the reverse complement.
TATTTAAAAAAATAAAAAATAAAACTTGGAAAAAATAAAGATAAAATAAATTCAGTAATCTTATTTTTTGAACCCAATTAAATTTACATTCATAATCATTATATATGGTAACTAATAAATACTTTTCAATTAAAAAATCCGTTCATAATTATCGATAATTAATAAATACTTTTCAATTAAATTTCCATTCATAATCATTATATATTGTAACTCATAAATACTTTTCAATTCACAAAAAGATTACATTAAATTTTTTAATTATATATATAACTAGAACCTCCTCTAAGTGAAAGAGGAATTAAAAATATTCAAAGAGTAGATTGATTGTTAAACTAGTGATTAATAAGAGAAGTGTTTGAATTTGATGATTAAAATGTGGAAAGTTATTACTGCAATGAATAATTTTGCAATTAAGTTTTATTTGAGATGCACTCACGGTATTTTAAAAGAAAATGTTTTTTGTTTTTAATTTTTTTAATATTATAAAGATTATTGATTTTTGTATCTTATTAGATATAGAGTAAAACATTGATTTTTTTTCTTTGTCAAAGTTGTTTGGGCTACACCAACCATAAGTTAATTGGATGTTTTTAACATGTCTCTTTCCCTAGCACAAGGCACAACCACCCCTATGAGGTTTGATTGGAGTCACCTTAGTAAGGAGATCCATCCACAACTACCCCTGTGAGATTTGATCAGAAGTCACCTTACGAAGGAGATCCATCCTCAACAGAGTGTGTTAGTAAGACTTGAATATAATAAAACGTTGATACTTTTTTTTTTAAATATTAATTTTCTTCTCAAAACTGAAATATGTTTTTTATTTTTTAGACTAAACTTAACCACTCATAATATTTTAATTTTCCTGCACTTTATTGTACCATAAATAATTTATTTTAAATTCTTTCAAATATTATTTTATTTAGCCCAAAAAAATAACTCAATTAACCATCTTTGTTTTATAAAATTTTATGAAAACCATAAAATTCAAAATTCAAATGCCCCATAAATCAAATCTAATCAAATATATAATTTAAATAACTTATTTTTACACCATACAAATATTTATAAAAAAAATAATAATATAATAATAATAATAAAAATCTAATATTTTGATGTTAATTTCTTTTCAAACCTCTTTTATTTTAAATAATTTCCACATTGCTTTTCCCTTATCTCTATACTGTTAATTTTTGTCAATTTATAAATTTCAATACCCACCTCCATTATATATATTTTTCATTCGCATTGTGACCCTCTTTCTTTCCTTTTTATTATTTACGCACGTTTTTCTTTCCCATTGTAATTCTGTTTCTTCACTTTTTATTTTATTGTTTTGAAGATATGTACCCAAATCATATTCCAAAAAAAAATATCGTAAATCGTTTACAGGGGGATTTGATATGTCATTACGGGTACATGAAGTGAAAATAAAATAGGGAATACAGCTAAACATGGAACGTCAAATGAAAGTAAGCCGTCAATTAAGGTACGAGGTCGAATATCAGTGTACCAGTTGGAAGAATCCACGTGATACACGCTTATCAACAGCACGTAGCCTCCTCCATTTCTACAGAGCTCTAATTTCGCCACGCTTGAACCTCTCTTCATATCCTTCCTTCCAATCCTGCAGCCCACATCCGCCCTCGCAACTCCACAATCGCAGGCCTCCTCTTCTCCTTCGGCTGCTTCTACGCCTCAGACATCGAGCTCGAGCACTCCCTATTTCGGATCATGTACTTTCAGAAGATAACGCGATCGAACCCCCGCGCAGATTCAGTCGAGTGGGATTCTCAGAATTGGTGAAGGAAGTGTTGGTGTACATGCACCTAGATTAGCTCCATTTAACTTATTGCTTGCATGTGGCACATGTACACATTAACATAAGATAAAGCACACTTAGCTTTAGTTAGCTTTAGTTATTGCATGTACAACTAAGCTTAACTTAGTTGCTTTTATGTATTTATTCTAAAACTAATATTGTAGAATCAATTTCATTCTTTTCTCAATTCTTGCTCGCTTCCTTCCTTCTCCTGCAAGCTTGTTTATTGTTTCGCAGATCTAGATCTCTGTATCTCAAAAATCTTACATGGTATCAGAGCACAGGGATTTGTAATCAGTGCACAAGCAATTTTATTTGTAGGTTCAGAAGATTGAACCAACAACACAGAATGGAGTCTAAATTGGAGTTTCCACAATCGGCAATTCTCACTCCATATAATTATTTCGAATGGAAGCCAAAAATTCAACTTCATCTCAGAAGTAGAGGCTTATTTCGAATAACCATGGAAACGGAAGTTGAACCAACATCGGCAATGGAGAAAACAAGATATTTCAATCGCTTGGACGAGGCCTTCGGCATCCTATGTTTATCTATTTCTCCGGAACTGCTATTTCATGTTGAATCATGTTCAACTCCAAATGAAGTATGGAAAATTTTGGAAGAATTGTTTAGAAAACAGGATGAAATGCAAGGTCACACTCTCGAAAATGAGTTAAACTCATTAGATCCTAGAAACTTTGAGAACATTCAAGATTTTTTCACAAGGTATAAAGCCTTGTTGGTGCAGCTGAAAGGATGCGGGATCGACAAATCCAAGCAAGAAAAGCAGTTGATTCTTTCCATTTTATCAAAACTTGGTCCAGAGTATGCAGTATTCGTCTCTACATTCCACACAGTCAGATCTGCAACTGGTGCAGATTGGAAGATGCCCTCACTGGATTCTTTTATTCAGTGTTTGATGCATGAGCAAGATAAGCTCATCAAAATGGGCACACTTAAAAATTCCAAAGCGCATGCACTTACTGTGCATGCAAAAGGAAAGGCAAATCCCAAACCCCCTGATGGATCATCTGGCTCAAAGGAAAGGAAAGGAACGAAAGGGTAATCAATGTGCAATTATTGCCACCGTGGTTTTCATCCTGAATCTGCATGCATGAAGAAGACTATAGATCTTATAGCGCAGACACTCCAGCGACACAATCTTGGAGACCACATTCCTGAGAATGCTAAGAAGAAGTCTGGAGAAAAAGCACCAGATCCAAGAGGTAACGGGCATGCTTTGATTGCTCTTCATTCTGCACCACAAGAATGGATCATCGATTCAGGAGCTTCACATCATATGGCTTCTTCAAAGGAATCCTTTTCTTCTCTACATGCATACTCAGGTCCTCCCATTCTCATGGGGGATAATTCTGCAGTTGCAGCAACTGGACAAGGAAGAGTGCAATTCGAAGATGGAAGTTTTGAAAATGTCTTGCATATTCCAAGGCTTTCTGTGAATCTTCTCTCAGTGTATCAGATGACACACACAGGTAGCGGAAGGAAAGTGGAATTTACCCGAGATTCCCTGAGCATTTATGACATGCAAACCAATTTGAAGATTGCATCTGGCAAGGTAAATGATCAATCTCGTCTGTATACATTTTTTGATTTTGTTCCTCAATCAGATTATTTTGCTACTTACGCATGCAAATGAAGAAAGTAGGATTTGGCACGAGAGATTTGGGCACCTGAATACCAGATATATGCAACAGCTTAGTAAGCAAGGGATGGTCAAAGGATTGCCAACTATTGAATTTTTAGATGGTGTTTGTAATGGATGTGCTCTTGGAAAGCATCCACAAGAAAAATTTGAGAAGGGGCATGCATGGAGAGCCTCTTCACCTTTGGAAATTGTACACAGTGATCTCATGGGTCCATTTCCGGTGCTTTCAATGAGCAAAGCAAGATATGTGTTGTCATTTATAGATGATTACACGAGATTCACTTGGGTTTACTTCTTGAAACTCAAGTCTGAAGTTTTTCAACATCTAAAGATTTTCAAAGCGCATGCGGAAAATCAGTCTGGAAAACGCATCAAAATACTCCGCACAGATAATGGGACGGAATATGTCAACAAAGATATCAAGAATCTTTGTGATGAAGCAGGCATACAGTTGCAGCATACAGTTCCTTACACTCCACAGCAAAATGGCGTGGCTGAAAGGAAAAATCGATCTTTGAAAGAGATGGCTAATTTCATGTTGCATGCAAGATCTCTTTCGTCGAAATTGTGGGCCGAAGCTATTAATTGTGCCTCATACATCCAGAACAGATCTCCTCATAAATCTGTTACTGGAAAAACACCTTTTGAGGCTTGGACTGGGATGCAACCTGAAGTTAGTCATTTCCGCATTTTTGGATCTCGAGCATGGGCCCGCATTCCTCCAGAGAAGAGAAAGGCTTTGGAGCCTCAAAGCAAAGCATGCATGTTTGTTGGATATTCTGATGAAGTCAAAGGGTACAGATTGCTTGATATCCACACTGAAGAGCTCTTTATTGAAAGGAGTGTAAAGTTTGACGCAGATATTTCACATGCACCAGTGGATGAACTTGTTACCAAATTTTCATCACCACTCATTAATGAGTATGCAAATGAAACTTTGGACCAACATTCTGATGAAGATGAGTCTTTTCCTGTGACCCCTGTTAGACCACCAGTTGTTGAACATCGAGATCATACTTCTGCATGTAGTTCGGAAGATTCTCGACCACCTTCAACACAAAAATGGCGCAGCATGAGTGATATCCTTGATTATCCTGCCTCTATCCCTCTGTTTGAGGAAGATCCGCAAGCACTCTTAGCTATGGAGCCATCCATGCCCATGCATGCTTATATGATGCATGGATCTGATCCACAAACTTATGCAGAAGCAAATGGGCATCCTGAATGAGAAGCCGCCATGGATGAGGAATATAACTCTCTCATTGAGAACCAGACTTGGGATTTGGTTCCGCTACCTTGAAATCGCAAACTTGTGAGATGCAAGTGGGTTTACCAGACCAAGAAAGCATCAAATGGCCAAGTTAGTCGATATAAGGCACGATTGGTAGCAAAACTTTTTCAGCAAGTACATGGTGTTGACTATGATGAGACTTTTGCTCCAGTGGCAAAAATGGATTCCATTCGGCTAGCTCTCTCCATTGCAGCAGCAAGAGGATGGGAGGTGCATCATATGGATGTGAAGAATGCCTTTCTTCATGGTGATCTCGAGGAGGAAATCTACATGGAGCAGCCACTGGGATACATGCAGAATTCATCTCTGGTATGCAAACTAAAGAAGTCTCTCTATGGCCTCAAGCAGACACCTAGAGCATGGTATGCAAAGATGGATTCTTATTTGTTATCTCAAAATTTTGTACGCTGCAAATCTGATTCCAATGTTTATTTTCTGAAGAAAATTGACTCCTTGTTGATCATAGTACTCTACGTAGACGATCTTTTGATAATGGGTAGTTCAGCTTCTGTCATTACTAACATCAAAACTGCATTGCATAAGCGGTTTTCTATGACAGACATGGGCTTGCTAAATTTCTTCCTTGGACTAGAGATCCATCAGCGTGATTCTGGCATTACCATTTCTCAACCAAAATATGCCAGAGATCTTTTGGCACGATTTCACATGAGTGACTGCAAGCCAGCAGCCACACCTTTCTTATCAGGGATAAAGCTTGAGAATGGCAAAGACACACCATTGGTTGATTGCACATTGTATCGCCAGCTTGTGGGAAGTCTTCTTTATCTCACTCACTCCCGTCCTGATCTCTCCTATGCTGTCGGAGCAGTTTCCAGATACATGCAGGAGCCACATGAGTTACACTGGAATGCTGCAAAGCGCATCCTTCGATATGTCCAGGGGACAATCACCTATGGGATTCATTATGCAGCCAATTGTTCTTTGAATCTCATCGGGTTCACAGATTCAGACTGGGCTGGCAACACCATTGATCGCAAGTCTACTTCCGGTTATGTACTTAGTTTGGGATCCGGCCCAATTTGTTGGTCAAGTAAGAAGCAGGCTGCCATTGTTTTATCATCAACAGAGGCCGAGTATAGAGGAGCAGTCAATGCCACTATTCAGGCAATTTGGCTACAACATTTCCTATCTAAGCTTGGGATTAGTGTCCATCATCCAACTGTCATCTGGTGCGATAATCAAAGTATGCTAAAGTTTTGCAGAGATCCAGTGCAGCGGCAGCGTACCAAACACATCGAGATCCACATGCACTTCATTAGAGAACTCATTCATGATGGGATCATCGATCTTCAGTACTGTCCTAGTTCCGAGCAGATTGCTGACATCTTCACCAAGACTTTCACTGAGCAGAAGTTTCGATTCCTGCGAGATCGTCTCGGGGTGAAGGACACGACTGCCTAGCAGTTGTCTTTTCTCTACTTTTGCATTATATTTTGAGGGGGGGTTTTCTTCCCACTGGGTTTTCCCTCTTTCCTCCTTTTTATGCATTGTATATGGGTACCTAAAATGGCCGTGTTGTCGGGACTCATTCATTTTGCATCACACTCACCTAAGTTATGCTTAAGGGGGGGTGTTGGTGTACATGCACTTAGACTAGCTGTGTTGGTGTACATGCACCTAGATTAGCTCTAGTTAACTTATTGCTTGCATGTGGCACATGTACACATTAACATAAGATAAAGCACACTTAGCTTTAGTTAGCTTTAGTTATTGCATGTACAACTAAGCTTAACTTAGTTGCTTTTATGTATTTATTCTAAAACTAATATTGCAGAATCAATTTCATTATTTTCTCAATTCTTTCTCGCTTCCTTCCTTCTCTTGCAAGCTTGTTTATTGTTTTGCAGATCTAGATCTGTGTATCTTAAAAATCTTATAGGAAGTGGTGGAACAGCGTCAAATGGTCCGGAAAATGGTCGGAATCTGTTATGGACGATGCCAGCAGTTACTGTAGCGGGCCCAAATTGCAATACCTGGTTCGCAAGTTCAAGACAGACCGTAAAACAATTTACGGCTCAAGGCACTCTGGGTTCCTGTACGATCCTCCGAGTTACGAGCTCAATTTCGACCATGGGCATCGGCAAGAAGAGGATTATCAGGTCCAGAGTTTGTCGTTGTTTGCCGTGAAGACTGGGAAGTTTGCAGCAGCCTAAACCCTAGAAAATCCCTAAAAGGAGGCACGCAAACCTTGCAAGTTATTCGATCCTCTAGGGCATAGGCCACTGGAATTTATTTTGAGGTTGGTAGTCCTTTGCTTGGCACTTGGTCGGCTCCAAATACTAGAGGCACATAATGAAACCCAGTTTATTATCAATCATGTTATTCAGTGATGTTGTTTTGCTCTTTTGTGGAACCATGTATATGAAGCGTCTCTGTGTTAAAATCGATTGTGGAACCAGCGTCCCTGCTTTAAAATAGATCACGAAAGTTGTACAAAGCTCATCTGTATCCTAGTCTTATCAAAATTATTTTAGTTAAAGACTTTTTGATGAATATAAATTTATTTTAGTTTAAAACATAATAGGTCGGAAGTCATCACATTCTAGAGTGTGTGAGTGAAAATGAAAAGAAATATGAAATTGAAATTAAAATAGATTTATGCTAACTTTATATAATCTGTGAATCAATGTTGTGCTAAGATCTCTCTTACACATATATTTACTAAAGATGGATAATGAATAATCTAATAAAATAAAAATTACTTGTAAATGGAATATCAATACAGTGATATTTATCGTAAATGGTCTAGTTTTCCTTCATTTCTTGTAAATGTGAATCAATTATGCATCTCACATATATATTATTAAAGATGGATCATAAATGAATTTTTATTAAAAAAAAAAAAAAAAAAAAAAAACCTAAACTTATAAATGGAATAAGTAACATGTGTGTGTATCTTTGGCTGCAGGGATTCCTATATTGACCCTAGGTGGATGAGCCTATCTTGACTTTTTTATTTTATTTTTAATGGACCACTTATATGGTATATGAATTTTTTTAATTTTATTTTTAATGGACGGCACAGATTGTATATGAAATTTTAATTTTATTTTAAGTGGAGGACCCACATTTTATATGGATCTTTCGAGTTTAGATGGATAAGTTTTTGCAATTGTCTATAATTTGATTTTTTGGAAGTTTTTCCGGTGGGTTTTTTCGGTCAAAATCTGATAGCAATTTATTGGAATAGCAAGTTTGATACCTAGTTTCTGCAAAATTATTGGAATCGCAAGTTTGATAGCTAGTTTCTGCACAATCAAAGCGTCCCAGGGGTTTTCCAAGGTGATGAATCCAAATATGCAGTTAAAAAACCATTTTAACTGCAACAAATCAAGATTTAACCTCAATTTCTTCCGTTCTGTCACCGGAATCTCCAAAAAATAGTATTATAAACAACTCCTAAGTTTTTGAGTTTAGGTGGATGAGTTTATATTGATTTTTTTTATTTTTTATTTTTAATGGACAACTCAGATTGTATATGAGCTTTTTTATTTTATTTTTAATGGAGGACCCGGATTGTATATGAACTTTTTGATTTTTATATTTAATGGGCTTTTTTAATTTTAATGGACGGCCCAGATTGTATATGAACTTTATTTTATTTTTAATGGAGGACCCAGATTGTATATGAACTTTTTTATTTTATTTTTAATGGAGGACCCAGATTGTATATGAACTTTTTGATTTTTATTTTTAATGGGCTTTTTTTATTTTTAATGTAATGGACGGCCAAGATTGTATATATATATATTATATGAAGTGAATATGCTTGGTCTGAGTCCCAAATCCAGGTGAAAAAAGGAGAGAAATCCAATTTAGCATTGGAACATACTCGAATTCAACCGTATATACAGTAACCCTAAAGTGGGTAAGGAAAATTTATCTTGTCCCGCAAGTACGGTAGAATTCAAGAACTAGAACTCCAAATCTGCGTAGGTAAAAACGCCACGAGAAGCATGAGCAAGAATGGTGATTAATAATAGGAATTCTGTAAAAATAAAAGGTTAGTTAGCAGACAAATTGTGCAATAACAGTAACTGAACCAATAAAAGAGAAAATCTCTTTCACAAAAAAAACGTACGGCTGCCAACTGACTCGAATGGAAAAACTAAACAGGAAAAGAAAAAGAACTCTATGAAAAGTGTTTAAAGAAAATTACCTTCGAGTGTGTAAGAGCCATTGACTGGTTGCAGTAGGAAGCTGAGAAAATGACCAAACCCTAAGCCATAGCTCTCCGTCGACAAAGAAAGAGACCGAATGAGCCCGTTCACGGCGGGAGAGGCAAGGGTGGTTACCGAAACTACCCTAAACAAATCCTAGCCATTGATCTTGATACCATAAATGAGGCCTAGGGATCTTAGGACACGCGGTGTTACGGGTGTCAGATGTGGGAAACAACCCTTAACATTACAGATGCATTCATCACAAGTTCTAGAGAAATCGATAATGGAATAGCTAAAACAATTAAACTGTGAACAATGTATAGAATCGCATTATAAACCAGAACAATGTATAGAATTGCATTATAAACCAACTCACGCAAAGAGCATAATAAAAGGATATCCCACGTGAGCCTTATTATATAGTAATAACATGTAAGAAAAAGAAAAAGAGTAGTAACCCATCGATATGAATGGTAATGTATAGTAGTGCTAACTAATGGTTGCGGTGTGTTGTAGAACATCGAATAAAAAAAAAGCATGTCAAGAAATTTAAATATGTTGTCTAATTGAAAAGACATTTTTTTTACATATGAATATGTTAAATATAGAGTATCAAATAACTTTATTATTTTTAGTTTTATTTTTATTGCGGATACATTTCATTGTTTTAATTAAATAATAATGGATAATATTTAATAATTAAATAATAATTAATATTTAAATGTTTATTTAAGGTTTATAATATTTATTTTAAGGCTTATATTTATTGGGTTTATATTATTATTTTTGGGTTTTTAATATTAATTTTTTGGGTTTTTCATATGAACTATGGTCAATCATGTTTTATAAAATCGATCATGGTCAAACATGGCCCAACATCGCATTGCGAGAAAGATTGTCTCGATATAAGAATCAACCATGGTCGACCATCACATTGTGACAAATATTGTCTCGATATGAAAATGAATCTTGGTCAAGCATGGTGTATCATGCTCCAACGTTGCATTGTGACAAGAATTGTCTCAATATGAAAAAACCATGGTCAACCATGTTTATTTAGGGTTTATAATATTTATCTTAGGGGTTATTTAACTTGGTCAACTATGGTTCGTCGTCGCATTATGACAAATATTGTGTCAATATGAAAATGAATCATGGACAACCATGCTCCAATGTCACATTGTGTCAAGGATTGTCTCGATATGAAAATCAACCATGGTCAACCTGTTTATTTTAGGGTTTATATACTTGGGTTTATAATATTAATCCCTTGGGTTTAATAATATTCCTTTGGGTTAATTATCCCTTGGGGTTTTAGTATTAATCCCCTGGGTTTATAATATCAATCCCTTGGGTTTAATAATATTAAACCCTAAGAATATGAACCATTAGAATAATAAACCCTTTGGTTCATAATCCCTTGGGGTTTTAGTATCAAGCCATGGGGTTTATTATTCTCTTTGGTTTATAATATCAAACACTTGGATTTATTAATCTAAGGGTTTAACCATGGTCGAGCATGGTCCGACGTCGCATTGTGACAAAGGTTGTCTCAATATAAAAATCAAGCATGGTCAAGCACAGTCAATCATGATCAACCATGGTTAATCATGGTCACATTGTGACAAACATTGTCTCAATATGAAAATCAACCGTGGTTTATAATATCAATCCCTTGAGTTTATTAATTTAAGGTTTCATATTCCTAGGGTGTAATAATATTGATAAGGTTTATAATATTATTCCTAGGTTTTGATATAAATCCCTTTTATTTCTAATCCATTAGGTTTCTAAAATAATTTCATTGGGTTTAATAATCCCTTAGGTTTATAATAATGCCAATATGGGTTTGTGGCAAATATTTTCTTAATATGTAAAGAAATCATGGTCAACCATGCCCAAACAAGGTCAATCATGGTCAACCATGGTCAAGCATGGTTAATCATGGTCCACATTTCTCAAGCATGGTTGACCATGGTCAATTATGGTCTACCATGGTCCTACGCCACATTGTGACAAAAATGATCTCAATATGAATATCTTCCATGGTCAAACATGGTCAAACAAGGTCCAACATCGTATTATGAGAGAGCTTTTCTCAATATGGAAATCAATGATGGTCAACAATGGTCAATCATGGTCTGACATCACATTTCGATAACCATGCTCAACTATGGTTAACCATGGCCCAACGTCAACAATGGTTAATAATGGTCAACAATGGTCATCCATGGTTAATAAGCATGTTCACATTGTGATAAAGATTTTATCATGGTCCGACATCACATTTCGATAACCATGGTCAACTATGGTCAACCATGGTCCAACGTCACATTGAGTTTATAATCCCTTGATTTTTTTGACTTAATCCCTTGGGTTTATATTATTTATCTTAGGCTTTATATACCTTAGCTTTATAATATTAATCTCTTGGGTTTAATATTATTTTTTTCGGTTTACCAATTGCTTGGTCCAACATCACATTTTGACAACCATGGTCCAACGTCCCATTGTGACAAATATTATCTCAATATGAAAACCAATCATGTTCAACTATCATCCAACATTACATTGCGACAAAGATTGTGTGAATATGAAAAACACCCATGGTCAACCATGTTTATTTTAGGGTTTATAATATTTATGTTTGGGTTTATAATATTTATCCCTTGAGTTTTTATTCCTAAGCCATTGGGTTTATTGTTCCCTTGGGTTGACCATGATTATAAACCTAAGGGATTTATATTAAACCCTAGAATTAATATTAGAAACCTTATGAATAATATTATACCCTAGGAATATGAACCCTTAGTTGATAGACCCAAGGAATTGATATCATAAACCCAAGGGATTAATTCTAAAACCAAGGTATTATAAACCCAAGGGAACAATATTAAACCCAAGCAATTAATATTATAAACCCAAGGTATATAAACCCTAATACTAGGGTATGATACTATTCATAAGGTTTATAATATTAATTCTAGGGTTTAATATCAATCCCTTAGCTTTATAATCATGGTCAACCATGCGCAACCATGGTCCAATGTCACATTGTGACAAATAATGTCTCAATATGAAAATAAACCATGTTCAACCATGGTCAAATGTTGCATTGCGACAAAGATGATCTCTATATGAAAATCAACCATGGTAGAACATGGTCAACCATGTTTATTTTATGGTTTATAATATTTATTTTAGGGTTTGTATACCTTCTGTTTATAATATTTATCATTTGGCTTCAACCATGGTCACATTGTTTTAAAGATTGTCTCATGGTCCCATGTCACATTGTGACAACCATGGCCATCATTGGTCCAACATCACATTTTGACAAAGATTGTCTCAATATGAAAATCAACCATGGTCAACCATCATCAATCATGGTCAACCATGGTCAACGAGGGTCCGATGTTGTATTCTAAGAAAACTTCTCTTAATATGAAAATCGCTCATGGTCAATGATGAGCCCCAAAAATGTACAATTATTTGGGCTCATTCAACCTTCTAATTTGACTTAATCCACCATTCTCATTGGTTTATTGCATGTTTTTGATTATTTTTATGCTAATAGAGTGAATTTGGTTAGTCATTATGCCAACAAGTCTAATGGGTGCTTTGTGTAGCCTTTTTGGTCAATTTGGAGACAAAATTGAAGGTCTTAATGAGCACTTGGCAGCCAAATGCGTGGGAAGACAAGCTAGAGGATTTGTAGGAAGGTGTCCCCTTCATTTATAGGCCCTTGCCTCGAATTCTCCACCATTAGCTCGGAGTTCAAGGGCCACCGAATCAATCAACACAAGGGCAACCAAGCAAGTCAAGTAGGACTGCTGTTAACTCCAAGTTTTGGGCAGCCGAGTCCCTAAATTTTAGGAGGACTGTTGGGTCCTCAAATTGTATAAATAAGAAGGCTTAGGGCCTCATTTGGGTTAGCCAGTGTAGCCAGTGGATGTTAGCTAGTTAGCCAGTAGATAGTAGCTAGTAGTTAGTCATTTCATAGCCTTGTTGTAGTCATTTTGTAATTCGATTTGTATGCAATAGATTAGCTTTGCTTTCAGCTCATTCTCAAGCTCTCCTTGTGGACAGTTTTGATGTAACTCTTCATTCTTGATTAATAAAGATGAATCCAGCTTTGCACCAGCTCTAAATCTCTCTTGGGAGGCTGTAGCTCTTGGGGTTGGGCCCATCTCAAGCGCCCAGTACCTCCCTTGTTTATCTTTATGTGTGTTCGCTGCATTCTTAAATAAAATCTGCTCTTTAGATCTTGCTTTGTTATTTTGGTTGTTTTTGTTGGTTAAAGTAGCTTTTTATGTTTGGGAATCGATTGGTAGGAGTTTGTCATGCATTTAGATCTTTCAGAATGTTCTTGCTCACGTGATGTACATGGTTATCTTTCCAAACGAGGCTGCTGTTTATTCATTTCCTTGACAGTTAGATTAAGTTAGCTAGGACTTAGTTTGTTTGCAAGAATTCATTGATTCAGTTGAATGTGCATTGTGCAGGGCATCTCTATCACTCACTCACATGGTCAAGCTTCATCAGAGCCATCTGATTCATCCCATATCTAGGCTTCTCGCTTCACACCCATCCTCTTGCCCACGTAACCCTACCTTCTTCTCCATTGTTGCCTCAACTACCTTAAAGCCAAATCAGCCTTCCACATATCATCTCACCACTCCATCCATCAGTTCCTGGGTCACTTCATACCCCCATCCTACCTCCATAACCATCCATTCATCTTCCATCAATCACCCATCCTCAAAAATCCCATTTCGAAACATCCTGTAGAAGAATTACAGAACTTCCTGTAGAAACCCCTGCAGACTTCCTGTAGAAGTTCATAAACACGGTTGCATGGTATCCAGACTTTGTGAAACTCTCTGGAAGGGTGTTAGGGACCCCTTAGGCCCTCTCTGAACCTTCCCAACCACTTCCAAGCATTTCACCTCCTTGATCCACCTCTGCACAGTGAAAAGCTAGTTAAAAGCACATGCATGATAATTCCAACAACTTAATCAAAAATACAAAAATATATTTTCTTCAGATAGAGGTAGTCTAGACACATGTATTTTACCTTCATAGAAGTAATGGCATCTCTTTCAGTAGTTTGCATGCTCTCCTTTGCGTCAGTAGGACTAGCTGGTAGAATTAGGGTTTGCTAGGGTTTGCGTTTCTTTTTGGCTTTCAGTTTCTTTTTGCAATTAGATTAGCTTCCTTCGAGTTAGCTTTCATCCATCAATTAAAAAGATTCTTCTAAGAGCTCATAGAAGTTGGCTTAAGCTCCTAGCGGACTTGTGCAAGCTGACCAAGTGACAGCTGCGGCAAGAGCTAGTACTTGTGCATACAGCACCGTCGCTTCCAAGTTTGTTACGAACTACCGGGTTGATAAAATTAAAGAAAGGAGTTCTAGGAGTTGTAGCATTATTGCTACAATACTGGAGCCCACCATATTTTTGGCGTCGTTGCCGGGGAAGCGTCAGAGTATTGGTGATGGCCGCTTTTCTTCTATTTTCCACTACAATCTTCTGCTAAGTAGTTTATTTCATTTCCATTATGCAATTTCATTTATGCAAAAGTAGATTAGCATTTCTCACTTTCATAGATTAGCATTTCAATTCCGCAATTTCATTTCTGCAAGCGTAGATTATCATTTCAATTTCGCAAGTGTAGACTAGCATTTCATTCCTGCAATTTCGTTTGAGCAAAATAGATTAGTCATTTCCTGCTTTCATTTCAATTCCGCATTTTCATTTTAGCAAGATAGTTAGTTGCAGTTCAATCTATTCAGTTTTGCATGTAGAAGTAGAAAAAAGAAAAAAATCAACCAAAAAGATTTCATTTCATGTCTTGTAGGAGTAGAGATAAGTTAAAAAAAAAGATTGCACAACACCCCCACTGCTTCACACAGCCAACGTTCTCTCTTCTTCGATGGCTGTGATTAAAGAACCCCTGGGTGGACATCAAGGCATATTTAAAGAACCTCTAGGGGAGAAGAAGAAGAAAACATTCCTCTGGAGCAAATGGCTACAAGAAGAAATGTTGGGAGCAGTCCCTTGTCCAAAGATGAATTTGAAGATCAGATAGAAGATTTCAAGAGTGATATGAGGCAGTTTCTTGCCATGCAATTGGATACCCTGTGGATCCAAAAGAAGCAAGAGGAAGCCAGGAGGGCTTTGGTCATCTTTTGTCCTAGGTGCACTAGAAAGCATCCTAGGAACGAATGTCCAATGCACTCCCTAGAAGTGTGTTTCATCTGTGAAGAATACCATCCTACAAATCAGTGCCCTTCCTTGCCTGGACTTAAAGTTGCATATCAAAGAGTTAAAGGAGCCACTGAATCACTCTATTATATGAACCAAAGGAGGTCACATGAACCTAGATCTTATCAGCAGGAAGTGCAAGGGGCATCCGAGACCTATTATGACCCCTATCAAGCCACTTTCATGCCTTCTTGGGGTCCCCCTGCTCATCCTTCCTGGTCTACACCTCCTCCTTGGTCATATTCTCCTTGTTCCTTCACAGATCCATATTATGCCCAACCAGTTGCTCATTCATTTCACTCTTATGCTCAGCCACAGCCTCAGTGGAATGCACCTTATCAGGAGTGGAGGCCCCAGTACAACTCTCATCCCACTTCTTTTCCTCCACCACCTGCTCATCCACAACCATCGCCTCCTCCTCCACCAAGGCAACCCCAAATGCCTACCCAACCACAACGCCATCCATCTCCATCTCAATTTCACACCTCCGCTCAACTACCCGTACCATTTCCAAAGCCATACCATGGAGTAGCTCAACCCAATTGCAAAGCTGAGGCACAACATGTGCAAATGACTCCTTTTGAGCTCAATGATGTTCACCAAAGCTCAGGAAGAGTGTTGCAAAACAGAGATTATATTGACAACATTGAAGGACCAAAGGAAAAAGAAGATTCCAAAGAGGAGATCAAAGAACCATGGGCTGCACTTGATGAAGAGAATAGATCAGAATCAAAGGTCGAGAGAGTTTCCTCATGGTTACCATCAAATCTTCCATGTATTCAAGAGAAAGATCAGCAAAAAGAGGAAGATGAGAAAGTCATGATAGAAAGTGACATGAAGAATGATCCAGATCAGCAAAAGGAGGAAGATGAGAAAGTCATGATAGAAGGTGACATGAAGAATGATCCAGATCAGCAAAAGGACCAAGGATATCAAAGCTATATTGAGACATGGTTCTAGACAGTCACTAAGTTGCAGCAGTACTCTCTTCCTCAGTTATGTTTGATCCCTTCAAGGTTAGATCATTTGTTCTATGAGATCTGGATACCTATCCAAGCATGCATTTCGAGCCTCCACATCATTTTGTCTCTAATCTCGATGTGCACATGGATCCATTGGAAGTATTCTTATACTTGAGAACGATTTTGTTTTTCAAGTAGGGTAGGGTAGAAAAAAAGAAAAAGAAAAAAAAGAGAAAAAAGAAAAAGAAAAAAAATGAAAAAAGAGGAAAATAGAAATCTAAGGTGAAAACCTCCTCGGAGGCGCCTTAGATTGGCTCATTGATTGAAAACCTCCATGAGGCAGTTAATGGGTTGGAAAAAAAAGAGAAAATAAAAGGGAATAAGATCTTTGGGTGAAAACCTCCCTTGGAGGTGCCCAAGGCAGGCAATTAGGGTGAAAACCTCCATGAGGCGCCCTAGTTGTTTTTCAAAAAAAAAAAACAAAAGAGAAAAAGAAAAAGAAAAATAAAACTAATTCCATTGGCTAATTGCAGGGTGCAAGAAGGACGTTTCATGACAGGAGGAGCACTCAAATCAAGGTTAAAGGAATCTTTTTTGTGCCTTCTACAGGAAGCTCTGTATTTCTACAGGAAACATCCTGTAGAACCTTTGGACGAGCCAAATCCAATTTCAAAAGTGAATCTAATGGTGAGAATCTGTTGATTAGACCTGCAAGCACTTGTGTGGCCATCCCTTGCCTTTCTCCATCATTTTTTCCACCTCATTGTGCTTCTACAGGAACTTCCTGTAGAAATTGTGGGAAACTAGACATGGATTTCAAAAAGTGGTTTGGCGAACATGGTAGCTTCCTCAAGGGTTCAGAAGTCCTCATGCAATCTTCCAACTCCTCCTCCATCATCTCCATACCTGCATCACAGCCCAAGCTCAGTTTTCCTTCCATGCAAACACTTGCAAAAGGCCTTGAAGCAAAAATACCTAGAACAAAATTTGTTTTTGCCAAACCGTTTTATGGGGAATTGTACAAGGGTTATGAAAACATGCCTAAGCAGTTTCATGCCGTTCCGGTGCACGGTTTCCAAAAAATCAGCCTCCATCACCATCAGCCATTTTTGCATTTTCTCCATATCCGTGCATCAGTTTCAAAACTTGTTTCATGGGGATATGCATGTGAGTGATGGTAACCTACCCAAACAGTTTCAGCCGATTCCAATGCACGGTTTCCGAGAAATCGAGCTCTGAAATCTTCAGACATTTTCCATTTTTCTCGAAATCCGTGCTTCCATTGATCACGATTTTGCTATGGGAGATGCATAATGATGATAGGAACATGCTCACCAAGTTTTAGATCAATCCGGTTTACCGTTTGAGAGCAATGGCGAAAACAAGTTCTGGTTTTGTGACCATGCAGCAGCAGCAGCTTGAAGGTGCAGATCTGAACGTGGAAACAATTGCATGCAGCTCAGATCCGGCCAGAGGACACCTGCACAAGGAAAAGCAATCAAAAATCATCAGCCAAGCCCTCATGCAATCAAAGGATCCAAGCATGCAGCAGCAGAATCAGAGCATGCAGCAGCAAAAAGCTTCACAAGCAGCCGTTTGACTTCAGGTACGTGACTAAACCTTGTTCATCTATTGCATGAATCTAGTCTAAGCATTGCATGAACGAATGGAATGGTGAAATTAAGCCATGAATGTAGCAAGACACCCAGTTCTCTAGCACTCACGAGAAAGTCACGCAGCATGCATGGGTCAGTCATGCACGTGAAATTTAAAAAAACACGGACAGTGTGGGTAGTCTAACTCTAGTGCAACTGATGGATGAGATTTCAAGCAGAGAACAAATAGTAACCACTGCAGTTCATGATAGCACAACAGTTTGCATGGGGCCAACGTGTAGTTGGCCAGCTCACCCTTCATCAACGAAAATCTTCATAAACATCCAATCGAACTCTCACAGCTATTGTTTCTAGTTTATCATCATCCTTGCAGCTGTAACAAGCTCCATAGCAATGTCTGGAATCCGTGTTGTTGCGTGCATGGACTCTTCGTGCAATGTCTGGAATCCGTGTTCATGGTGTGGCACCTCTGGTTTCAATGGCTCTTAATAAATGTGCTATAGATCCTTCTCCTTATGTGAGAAGGTGTGCTACAAATGCTATTCCAAAGCTTTATGATTTGGAGCGGGAGGAACCTGATACTGCCCATGCAAGTTTTACCTTTCCAGCTTCTGATCAAAATCTCCTTGTTGGTGTACTCGTGAAAATTGTTATTTGATCATTCCCATTATCCAGAAGAGAATGAAGCCCTGCATTTTCTTTCATGAAAGTGTCAAAACTGAGTAATATTCATGTCATCCCTTACTGGTAGTGACCATGAATGCAATGGAATCCTTGTGTGTCAATTCCATCACACGCAGATGAATTCTGTTCAGTTATTGTTGTCTTCTTGTGTGCAGTAAATATATATATTTATGGAGCAGAGATAAAAGGGTTTAAAATCAGAAACTAATCAGAAAATCTTCGGCTCTTTTGGTAATCACTGGACACTGGGAGCAAGCAGTCAAAGGCTTCCCTTATGAGTTTCTTGAGCAATGCATCCTGCTTTTGTGGGTACCTGTGTGCAGAGCCTGGTTGTTCAGAGAAAATAAGAGAAAGTGTCTTGTCCAACAAAGGAGCCATAGTAAGCATAAACTCGACAGGGTCAGGGATTCTGATTCACGGAGCATTAGTGCTCACTACTCATGGAACTCTCCCATCAATAACTGCTGCAGAGGACTCGGACATCCTGGTGACCCAATGAAGCTTGTTTCTGCACCTCAGAGGAAAAGAATTTCTGCTACTGCCTTTTGGAAGATTATGTAGGGAAGGCAAACAATGTTGGTGCCAATCAGAGTGGGCCTGGAAATGATGATGGGTGTTTAAAGGAAAATGCCACTGTAAATACTCAAGAGGAGAAAGATGCAAAGGAGCCCATTAAAGCTGTGCTTTTGAAAGGGACACAAAATTTGCACACACCGAAAAAGTGCATAAAGAGAGCATTCATGCTCATCAAAATGAAATTCACAATGTCAGCCATACTGGATCAGAAATGCAGCTTCCGAAATAGCATTTTAATTCTGCCATTCCAAAAGTGGTATGTAAAGAAACTAGCCCTTCACATCCAACTATTATTCAGAAGAAAAGTCAGCAGCATATGGAGATAAGTTTCCCTAAAGTGACGCATGAGGAAATCATTCCTGCACACTTGACTGAGGTCCAGAAGGAAACGTACCAGCTCTTGGACATAAGGTTTCCTCTTAAACAAGATAAAGGTAAGGAGAAACAAATTTCTCTTTCACAAATCAAGGAACATATGTCAAACATTTATGCAGAACTTGATAATACAGAGGGCATGAAACGGGTTGAAGATTATATATCAGGTATGCCAGATGCCCAGAGTGCAGCTCAATACGAATTTAAAGAAGCTGGTGTTTCTAATGAACATGAGAGAAGAGAGGAAGGATCTCTAATTTTTTCAGCATTGAAGGATCCCTTGTCGGGCATTCATATGCTTAGTGATCTGGATGAAAAGAAACATATGAAACAGAACCCATCAGATATGGAAGAGGTGTGGTCGAGACCTACAACGGATTATGCAGAATCTAGTCAACATGAGGCAAATAGGGGAAAATTGATTAGTTGTGCACAGTTAAAGAAGCTAGTGCCAATTGTTTGTATCAAAGCCAAAGCATAAGGAAAGGAAACACCGTTATCATATTCCTGTTGCTTGGAAACATGACCATGGCTTATCTTGTGGATTTAACCAACTTTCTTGTTACAAGACATACGAGTGCCCTCACGTTGCAGGTTTTAGGGAATGCCAAGGGCACCATTTCTTCCATATGATTGCTTATACTTGTGCACTCATAACAAGGCTGAGGATTCACTAAGAAAAGCAGCAGACAGTGAGGAAGAAGAGCAGAAGGGCGAGAAGACGAAGGCTGCCACAGCTAAGCTGAAAGGAAAAGCACCCTCAGCCAAGCAGGCTAAGACAGTGCCGACTGTTTCTACAGGAAGACAGAGAACTGTTAGCAGACTGTTTCTACAGGAAGTTAGCAGACTGTTTCTACAGGAAGACAGAGAACTGTTTCTACAGGAAGTTTGAAAAGAGGGAAGCCAAAGGAGAAATCAGCCGAGATGTGAGCCAAAGAAGCCACCAGGGGCATCAAAGACGAGGAGAGAGATTGGTTGCTCAGAGGATGAGCAACACTTTCAGTAGGGGGGTGATGATGAGCCCCAAAAATGCACAATTATTTGGGCTCATTCAACCTCCTAATTTGACTTAATCCACCATTCTCATTGGTTTATTGCATGTTTTTGATTATTTTTATGCTAATAGAGTGAATTTGGTTAGTCATTATGCCAACAAGTCTAATGGGTGCTTTGTGTAGCCTTTTTGGTCAATTTGGAGACAAAATTGAAGGTCTTAATGAGCACTTGGCAGCCAAATTCGTGGGAAGACAAGCTAGAGGATTTGTAGGAAGGTGTCCCCTTCATTTATGGGCCCTTGCCTCGAATTCTCCACCATTAGCTCGGAGTTCAAGGGCCACCGAATCAATCAACACAAGGGCAGCCAAGCAAGTCAAGTAGGACTGCTGTTAACTCCAAGTTTTGGGCAGCCGGGTCCCTAAATTTTAGGAGGACTGTTGGGTCCTCAAATTGTATAAATAAGAAGGCTTAGGGCCTCATTTGGGTTAGCCAGTGTAGCCAGTGGATGTTAGCTAGTTAGCCAGTAGATAGTAGCTAGTAGTTAGTCATTTCATAGCCTTGTTGTAGTCATTTTGTAATTTGATTTGTATGCAATAGATTAGCTTTGCTTTCAGCTCATTCTCAAGCTCTCCTTGTGGACAGTTTTGATGTAACTCTTCATTCTTGAATAATAAAGATGAATCCAGCTTTGCACCAGATCTAAATCTCTCTTGGGAGGCTGTAGCTCTTGGGGTTGGGCCCATCTCAAGTGCCCAGTACCTCCCTTGTTTATCTTTATGTGTGTTCGCTGCATTTTTAAAATAAAATCTGCTCTTTAGATCTTGCTTTGTTATTTTGGTTGTTTTTGTTGGTTAAAGTAGCTTTTTATGTTTGGGAATCGATTGGTAGGAGTTTGTCATGCATTTAGATCTTTCAGAATGTTCTTTCTCACGTGATGTACATGGTTCTCTTTCCAAACGAGGCTGCTGTTTATTCATTTCCTTGACAGTTAGATTAAGTTAGCTAGGACTTAGTTTGTTTGCAAGAATTCATTGATTCAGTTGAATGTGCATTGTGCAGGGCATCTCTATCACTCACTCACATGGTCAAGCTTCATTAGAGCCATCTGATTCATCCCATATCTAGGCTTCTCGCTTCACACCCATCCTCTTGCCCACGTAACCCTACCTTCTTCTCCATTGTTGTCTCAGCTACCTTAAAGCCAAATCAGCCTTCCACATATCATCTCAACCACTCCACCCATCAGTTTCTGGGTCACTTCAGACCCCCATCCTACCTCCATAACCATCCATTCATCTTCCATCAATCACCCATCCTCAAAAATCCCATTTCGAAACATCCTGTAGAAGAATTACAGAACTTCCTGTAGAAACCCCTGCAGACTTCCTGTAGAAGTTCATAAACACGGTTGCATGGTATCCAGACTTTGTGAAACTCTCTGGAAGGGTGTTAGGGACCCCTTAGGCCCTCTCTGAACCTTCCCAACCACTTCCAAGCATTTCACCTCCTTGATCCACCTCTGCACAGTGAAAAGCCAGTTAAAAGCACATGCATGATAATTCCAACAACTTAATCAAAAATACAAAAATATGTTTTCTTCAGATAGAGGTAGTCTAGACACATGTATTTTACCTTCATAGAAGTAATGGCATCTCTTTTAGTAGTTTGCATGCTCTCCTTTGCGTCAGTAGGACTAGCTGGTAGAATTAGGGTTTGCTAGGGTTTGCGTTTCTTTTTGGCTTTCAGTTTCTTTTTGCAATTAGATTAGCTTCCTTCGAGTTAGCTTTCATCCATCAATTAAAAAGATTCTTCTAAGAGCTCATAGAAGTTGGCTTAAGCTCCTAGCGGACTTGTGCCAGCTGACCAAGTGACAGCTGCGGCAAGAGCTAGTACTTGTGCATACAGCACCGTCGCTTCCAAGTTTGTTACGAACTACCGGGTTGATAAAATTAAAGAAAGGAGTTCTAGGAGTTGTAGCATTATTGCTACAATACTGGAGCCCACCAGTCAACCATGGTTGAACAATGGATTGTGACAAAGATTGTCTCAATATGAAAATCAACTATGGTCAACCATATTTTTTTTAGGGTTTATAATATTTATATTAAGGTTTATATAACTCTTATTACAATATTAATCCCTTGGGTTTATTAGTACCTTGAGTTTATAATATCAATCTCTTGAATTTATTAATCTAAAGTTTCTTAATCTTAAAGAATAATAATATTGATAGAGTTTATAATATTATTCCTAAAGTGTAATATTATTGATATGGTTTAAACTTATAGGGTTCTCTTGGTCACTTATCAAACCTTATTCAGGTAATTTCCATAATGATAAGTCATAATAAATTTATTTTTCAACGAAAAGCTCGAATCCCCCCCTTTTTTATGAGCTGCTATGGTTCATTTTAGGCCATAGAATTTAGTATCTTATGAACTCAAAATATTAGAACGTATTCCAGTATGTGCAATATATGAACTACCCGCTATTCTCTAACATGATTAAATTAAAGATAGATTTCTCTGTACTTCAGAATCAATGCCCACTTGCAAATATTTTACGTGTCAATATTCTGTATATGCATTGACACTATGGTTTCGACATGTTACATTAAGAAAACATCAGGGTCTTCAGCTCGAATAGGTTAAAGACATCTTCTCACTTAGATCCGTCCAATCTAAGTAAATTAGACATGGATTTTCTCAGATTGGTTAGATTACGTCCAATCTAAGCAAATTAGACATGGATTTTCTCAGATTAGTTCAATCTAACCATATTAGACGTGGATTTTTCTTAGATTCGTTCAATCTATGAGAAAATTAGACATGGATTTTTCTCATAAATAAATAGTTCTTTGCGTGTAATAATGTTTGTTGTCTGACAATTTTGAATAAATTATTTGCATCCAGACAAACCTCGGGTAATATAACTCCATTTTATTCTAGCGGAGATGGAGAATGGATATACTACTCGTTTTATCCCACGTGAAGACGGAAAACGAATATGTCTGTCTAAGTTGCGAATAGGACAGGAAGCACCGCGCGCTGGCCAGTCGAAGCGGTGGCTCTTCGACTTCACATCGACGTGCTCTATGTTAGGAGCAACCAAATTTCACAACAATAAAAAATTTAAAATGTATTTATTTTCAATCGCTTCGCTGTCCTTTGTGCCACAGCCGTGAATACAATCTCGGTGGTCCACCAAAAATGAAATAAAAAAGTGGCTCATCCACCTAGGGTCAATATAGGAACGCCTACCGCTAACCAACTCACGCAAAAAGCATAATAAAAGGTTATCGCACGTGAGCCTTATTATATAATAGCAGGCGAGCTGATAAGCAGAAGTCCCTGTCAGTGTCAAATAGACTGTATTATAATTTTGGATAATAATGTTTTCGTTCAAGGGGAGTTTTAGCTGGTAAAATTATAGATACAGAAGGAAATTTCTGTCAGACAAAGTAACCTTGGAATTGCATAAGAGACCATCAGTAAAATCAACTGTAATCAACTATAAATACAAGCAAACAGATAAAATAGACACAACAATATATTCTATTAATTCTTGAATGATTACACACATATTTATACAATCAGTAGTCTTAAGATAGGAATACTATCTTAGACGTACAATAGTGTGGTTGAAAGATTCTCTCAACCACACACTAAACTAGGAGAAACTAAATTCCTATTACATAGGAACAAACTCCTCAAATAGAAAAGTACAACCATAGACAAGTAGGAATTAATTATTTCCAACTCCCCCCCTTAATGACTACTTGTCATGATAGTCAAATCCACCACTATCAGAATTGCATGTACAAAACCTCCAAAAACACAATCTGCCGCCCTCGGACAGATCCACAACTTTTCCGATCCCACGGATCCCCTTGAAGGTGAATTGGCGCGATCCTGAACGAAAAACCCGCACCCATTGGCGCGATTAATGGCCTAACAGACGCGCCAGTTGGCCTTCCTGGCATTGCTGTTAGCGCGAAAAACGCCAATCCCCTTCTACTCAGAAAAAAACATCTGAGTCCGAGCCAGGTGTTCTGCAGTCCACCTGCTCAATTGAGCACAAAGCTCTCGTGTACACACAGCCACAAAGGCACGCTGACTCAACTCAGCCAGAGCTCAACACAACCACGAAGGCTAGCTTGTCAAACAACGTGTTGACATCCACGATTCCAGCCACAAAGGCACCTCAAGCCACACAGGCGATTCAGCCACAAAGGCAAGCTGGCCTCAAAGGCACTTCAGTCACAAAGACTATATAGATGGTTTCTGGCTCACCACCAACCCTCACTTTCAAGTGATAAAAGATGGTTTCAGGCTGACCATAAACCATTACAAAGTGGTTTTAAGATCACCACGAACTTTCAGATGCCTTCAAAAATCTTACATCTGATTCCACATTTTGGAGTTTCTGAGTACATACAATGACTATTACAATAACATGCTAGGGAGTCTATTCCACAAGCCACACTAACTCAAAAAAATCTACTTTGTTGTCCACCATAAATGTTGTCACTGCTGCTTTACCTCATCTGTGAGGGGTCCACTGATAAAGAAACCGGAACATAGGCACTCACAGGCACACGAAGAGAACACAATTTTCCCTTCAAGAACAGTAATCTAGGACTCCACGGTCCAATCCTCCATCGCATTTCAGTATCAGATTCTCCTGGCATCGCAACATAATGCCACTTCCCCTACTCACAGTATCAAGGTTAGTCATTGTTTTAAGCATACTACCTCATGCTTGCTAACAATCTGCAGCACGATCTCAATCATCCTCCAATTTCTGATGTAGCTCCAATTGATGTCGTTTTCACTGTCATGTGTTCACCATTCCCTGCAAATCTGCTTAGTGTTGGAATGACCAGTTCCAACACACTCAGCATTGTGACAATAGTTGGTCATACTAATGTCATTTATCACTTAAATTACAAGTAGTTTCATTGTCATGACAGTTAATCAATACATCATCAGAGAATTAAAAAAAAACATTTCGACAATAGCATAAACTTCTCTATATATCGAGCAGCTCCAACTTGGCTGCTCACAGCCTTCCATCGTACAAATTTTGACACCGTCCAGCTTTCAATTACCAGATCTTTGATGTTCGACCTGGAGCCGCCATCGCAATTTTCGGCCAACCGTTACCAGGACTGCTGATTGTTGGGCATCACCGTCGGCTCCCAACCACAACAGATCACTGGTCTGTTAGCAAGTACTACTAACACTCCAAACTTCGGTCACTGGAGGCCTGAACACCACCCGAGGACGACTTTAGATCCGCTTTCCTTGCAAGCGCATATCCGAAAAAAACTTCGGATCAAACTTTACTCCAACAACAACAAATGAGCCTGCATCTATCTGTGGCTCTCAATTGTCCTACATAAGTCTGCCCGCTTTAAAACTAGGCTTCTGTCTTCGCGTACAGTAGCCCCACACGAGCTTGAACTGCACAGCTCCTCGAGATAATTATTGGCTACAACCTCTCCCACAAAAATTATGATTTGCCTCCATAGAATAGTTGGGCTTACTCGATACATTCGATCACCCAAATTTGTGAATTATGTGACGGTACTGGAAAATGCCACAATTTTGGCCTCAACCATACAAGACATATTGTGCTCCTTGATATTGTCCTTCAGATCAGGAAATCAACCCTCAGCAGATTGATCTCGGGCTTGGAGTGATGTTTCTGGTCTCTCCTCAGGCAGTTCGAAGACTTCGACTGCTATAATTTTGAATAAGCTCTTCCATATTTCCAACATGACCGCATTAATTTGGCTCTTCCTGGAAGCAAATGACAACTAAAAATGCAATTTCGTTTTGGCTTGACAGCTTTTGGAATGGCAGCTCTGAAATGAACTTCTTGGAAATTCTTGCGGCTAATCGTGCTCAGCATGATATCACACTTATAGCCTCTGCAACAATTGAAGCGTCCAGAGGTTCACGAGGAAGGGTCAAGGCACCAGGCAAGCGGCCATTCTTCACCCCTGGGTGATCTGCCAGAGGTCGACCCTGAAACTTTGCTATTGGGATGGAGTCAGCCAGAAGATTTGGAGTTGCCAAAGGACTTGGGAAGAAGGGCTAGATCCATCCCTTCATCCTCGTCATCACCCATCCGCAGACCCATTGCATCTCCATTCCTGGGCTTGACCCTTGTAGCTCTGCCACAGCAACCCCTGTTCTTCTTTGCTCTGGGAGGATCAAACCCATATAGAGCAATCCGTTGGAACACACATCCTGTTCCAACATACACAGGGCCCTACAAACCATCAAGAGCCCTCATATTGACATCAAAGAAGACTGTATTGTGGTTGGCATAGCGATCACTGGGATCAATTCCCTCAAATCTCTGAGGAAATTGAACATAGCAGATATGATCCCCTCCACGATCCACAAAAGGACCTACGCACAACGGCGGTCAAAGGAGGTCTCGGTAGCCTGCCCCTCAAATCCAGAGCCTCACTAGTTGCCAAAGCCTTTTGAGAAGCAACCACGTCACAAAAAATTAACAGTGCCCAGATGCCCGATCCAACAACCGCTCGACGGCCACCACGAACGTGCACAATCGGTCCACACCACAGTCACAGGGCTTTCACCACGATGAGATCCACGACTCGCAGAAAATGTTCCAATTTTTGGGACAAATCGGAAGCTCAAGCAGCGGTCAAATGGATTGTTTTCTCGGCCTCTTACACGCAGACTTCAGGAAGGTTTGTCAGCCTCAACCACGCGGCTTCCTCCATGCACTTTCATCACACAAATAAGGCACCGACAATGCCCTCCGCGTAGCCTCCACGCCACTCTCTGTGCAAGAAACATTGATCAAATATAAAAAATTGGTTTCACCGTTCTTTGATCTGGCAGATGCAATGACACGTTCTACAACTGAACCGCGCCCACGCAGGTCGACTCCACCACTGCAGGTCAACTATCTAGCTCATTCTAAAAAAAACATCTGGATGACTCCACTTTCAATGACTCCACTTCTATCTGGATGTCGGTCGCCAATGCATCTCATGTGCCAGCGCCATGTTCACATGTTCCTTCAGAAACTTCTATGAATGAACACGGATGCAAATACAACACCTCCCAAGATAGCAGAAATCGGCGTCAAGGCCAGAGATCGAGTCTTAGGAGATTTGCAGAACACCGCTCCTCTGCACAACGCTCTCCAGAACTTCGTCTACTCACCTTCCGCTGCCACAACACGCACACTGAGGTCAATTCACCACAGATTCACAGCCTATTCACCACAGCCATTGCAGATCGTGACAGCCACCGCTTCTCTTCTAGCGAAGCACTCAAGCAATCGCAGATCGTCACATATCTTGCAAAGCTCCAATTTGAGAATCAATTTCCAATCACAATAAAGATGTGGAGGCAGATCGGCCCAAAAAAAGGTGCTAAAAAAAAACGACCGCTCTGACCGGTTGCAATGTTCGATCGGCTCAGGCTCAGCTCAATTCTCAGCAAGATCGCAATGTCCAGCAATAGCTCCGTAACGAGATTGGAGCATCCAGCAATGGCTTAACTCCTGCAGGTGGGCACAGATCAACTCTCGATCTCCAACACAATGAGGGTTTGAAACTCGAACGGCCTCCTCCAGCAAGCCTACTGCCCAGGGCCTGTTCTCCGAAACAAAGAAGCTTCTAATATGAGTCATGCCTCTGGAAATCGGTATTTTGTCCATGAATTCTGACATTTTGGATGACATAGACACTGCCAGTTCATTATGAGCCACTCTTTTGGAGATATCTCTGTGTTTATTCTGCAATCTGCTGTAAACTTAATCCGTGGCAGACTCATAGATCTTCCACCAGACACATAATCGTACGCAAATTCAGTCTTCAAGCCATAGCCATTACTTCACACCCTTCCAGAAAATTCGCTGCACATGAAACTAGCAATAACAGCAAATGAAACAAACAAACTAATCATCAAACTTTTATTTTCTTCAGCCCAGGAGCAGCCAAGCCCACGAGGGGCTAGGCCCTCAGGTTTTGAAGCTCTGATACCAAGATAAAATAGACACAGCAATATATTCTATTAATTCTTGAATGATTACACACATATTTATACAATCAGTAGTCTTAAGATAGGAATACTATCTTAGACGTACAGTAGTGTGGTTGAGAGATTCTCTCAACCACACACTAAACTAGGAGAAACTAAATTCCTATTACATAGGAACAAACTCCTCAAATAGAAAAGCACAACCATAGACAAGTAGGAATTAATTATTTCCAACTCAAACTTCTATCAGAGCAGCGACAACAGCCAGATTTATAGTAAAACTCAGATAGGCAGCTCTGTAACAATTACACCTTTTGCTAATAAATGGATTTCAGTTGGCTATAGAGTTTTTATACCCGAGAGTGTTTTGTCCACATAAACGTTTGTGTTTTGTTTGTATGTCTAGATCCACTGTAATTTTTATTTGAGACTTTACGAATTAATGTATTGCTATTAGAAGCTCCATATGGTTGCTCTTTGTTTTTACCTTTACTGTGTTTGTTTTTTTCCTCTGTTAGACCTGCTCAGTAGCATAGCAGGCACCTCCAAAAACAGAGAAAATTCAGAGATTCAATTTCAGCAAATTCAAACACTATAGTTTCAAATTTTCGGAATCCACATACTATAATGAAAAGCCCCAACTTTTAGTACCAAAGAAAGGATGTGAATACAGAGAAACCTGTGCTAAATACAATTCTCAATACTCCTAATCTCCATGAATGGGGCAGTTAAGATGGGCTATCCTTATGTCGATTCCTGATTCCTCGAACATTTGGGAATCGATTGTTGATTCCCCGAATATTTGGGAATCAGAAGGACATGGGCGCAGTCAAATTTTTTTTTGACCACACCATGTTTGTCTGATTCCAGAATATTTTGGGAATCAGCAATCAACTTAAGTTTAAGGGTTAAGATGTAATTGAACCCAACTCAATTGAATCTGTGTGTCCTCACCAACACACTTGCTCAGAGGCTCAAAGTGGACACATCTAATTTAATTTAAATATCAATGCCTTGTGCCTAAAAATTGCCGAGAGTAGAGTATGTCATCGGAGTGCTCAGTGCACTTTTGACCTTCTAAATGGCCCAGAGTAGAGTATGTAATAGGAGTGATCAGTGCATCCCTAACCAAGGAAAGCAAGAGAAAAGTATAACAGGGAGCGTTTTAACTCGAGCAATCATTATCAGAAACAACTAAAATCAATGTCAATTTGGTATAGGATATTTAATGTCTAAAAATATTGATAGTAAAATGAGTATTGATCTATGATAGAGACAGATTGCTGAGTGTACAATGCCGGATCGATCTCTAATGTAATATGATCCCAGAGATCTATTGCAACAAGGCACGGCTAAGAAGAAGCTTCACTTCCTAGAGTTTATCACCTCCTCTCCAAAGTGCTAAATTCTTGGAACTTTCGAACAATTATAGCATTTAATCCCCAATTCTTAGTGACTTGCGCGGCGAAACTGAGTATCCTATGTGTTAATACAAAGAGTGAACTTTATTATTTAGGAATTACTCTCTCATTTAAGCCCTTCAAAGGAAAAAATGAGATTGAGCGTTAGGGCCAAGAAATGAGGAAACATAAACACAAAATTTAATAACTTAGGGAAGACATAGAAACCCATTGATTACAAGGCAGCTAGAACACTTATGTAAATTTGTTATAAAACCTGCACAGATGAATATAGCTAGTAAAGGTTGAACACACAGCTTTGCAGAGAAAAAACACTAAAAAGAAAATCGAAAGAAAAAAAAGAATTATTGATTCATAAAATAGGTTACAATGCTCATGATATAACATTACTGGGTGAAGATCCCAAGGTAATGCACCATAGTAGTGATCAATGATAGGAGAGAACTAGCCAGTTGCGGAGTGAAAGGAGGAGAAAATCAGGGAGTAAATCATGCAGAAAGGATCTTGCATGTAGTTCCACAGCAAGTTCCGGAGACTACCCAGTTGTGGACTGAAAGGAGGAGCAAATCAGGGAGTAAAAAATGCAGAAAGGATCTTGCATGTAGTCCCATGCATGCTTGGAGAGTCAAAGGCGCCAATCTGGTGAAGATTCCAATGTTGAAGGCTTGCATGTTAGTGAATGATCTAACTAAGTGTTTTCATGTGCCAGTAATGAAGGTCCTAGGTGTGTAGTACCTCCAACACCACCCCTGAACACCACTATGGCAAAAAATAGAAAATCAGCCCTGGCAACTAAGGCTAAAGGTCACCCAAAATATAGTTCAAGTTGTACTAAAATTACTAAAATTGAGGAAAGAGGGAAAACCTCGTGGAACCCCCCCCCCCCCCCCCCCCCCCTTCCCAACCACCCCCCTTCAAAATACAATGTAATCAAAATAAAAGAGGAAGAAAAGACAGTTGCTAAGCAGCTGTGTCTTTCACTCCAAGACAATCGCATAGAGAGTGAAACTTCCACTCAGTGAATGTCTTGGTGAAGATGCCTACAGTCTGTTCTGCTAAAGGAAAAAACTGCAAATCAATGACCTAATCAGGTACTAAGTCTTCGTCCACTGTCGTTGTATTGGATCCCTGCAAAATTTGAGAGTGCTCTAGTTGTCACACCAGATGACAGTGGACTAGTGGAACTGGACACCCAACTCAATGAGGAAGTGTTGTAGCACAGAGCCTGAATGGTGATGTTGACTACTCCTCTGTACTCGGCCTCAGTTAGAGAGAGAGAAATAATAGCTTGCTTCTTGCTCGACCAACAGATAAGGCTAGACCCTAGACTGAGTGAATATCTGGAGGTGGACTTGTGATCAATGTTGTCACTCGCCCAATCAGAATCTGTGAAGCCAAGGAGATTCAATGCAGTGTCTTCTACATGGTGAATCTCGAAGGTGATGGTGCCCTGCACATATCGGAGGATGCGCTTGGCAGATTTCCAGTGTAGCTCATGTGCCTCCTGCATGCATCTGGAAACTGCCCCTACTGCATATGAGAGATTTGGTCTGGAGTGGGTGAGGTACAGTAAGCTCCCCACTAGCTGTCGGTAGAGAGTACTATCAATTAATGGAGTGTCACCTCCATTCTCAAGGCAGACCCTAGATAGAAAAGGAGTCGGTGCTGGCTTGCATTCAGTCATGTGAAATCTCTCGAGGAGATCTGTGCATACTTAGCCTAAGAGAGTTTGATGCCTGTGGCATCCTGGCTGATCTCAAGACCAAGAAAGAAGTGTAATGGACCCATGTTCGTCATCAAGAACCTATCATGCAAGGTCCTCTTGACTGCAGCAATGGTTGAAGCCGAGCTACCGGTGATTCGGAGATCATCCACATACAAAACTAAGATAAGAAGAGAATCATGTGTCCTGAGCATGTAAACATTCGGATCAGACTTACATCTTTCGAAGTTTTGTGATAAGAGAAAAGAATCCATCTTCGCATACCAAGCTCTCGGGACCTGCTTAAGGCCGTAGAGAGACTTCTCCAGTGTGTAGACCAAAGATGAATCCTGAATGAAACCATGTGGCTGCTCCATGTAGATCTCCTTAGATAGGTCTCCGTGAATAAAGGTATTCTTCACATCCATCTGATGTACTTCCCACCCCTGGGCAGCCGCAATGGAAAGTGCAAGGTGTATGGAATCCATCTTTGCTATTGGAGCAAAGGTCTCATCATAATCAATGCCATGCACTTGCTGGAAGCCTTTGGCTACTAGCCTGGCTTTCTGTCTAGTGATTTGCCCATCTGTAGCACTCTTGGTCTTGTAGACCCATTTGCATTGGACAAGTTTCCTTCCTGAAGGAAGGGGGACCAGATCCGAGGTCTGGTTCTCGAGGAGGGAGTTGTACTCCTCCTCGATGGCAGACTCCCAAGAGGGATGACCATCGACCTCAACATAAGACTGCGGATCAAAAGATTGAACCAAATGACAATGTCGGGATGGCGTTGGTTCAGTTGCAGTGAGGGCAAGAGGAGGCTCAATAAACTCTGAGCTAGTCCTCCACGGATCAGAATTATCCCCTATAAGACCATTTCTAGCAGCTGGGTGGTCTTGTGCATATATCTCACTTAAAATCCTTGTTCTCTGATTTATGATAGGGGAAGTTGATTCACTGTTGGAAGCTCGATCTGAGCTTGGATGTGGATCATCATATGCATGCACTGGATTTGTATCTGAAGACTCTGTCTTTGCATCTGCATGCTCTACCTCAACATCTGCATACTCTGTATTTGCATCTGAGTGTACTGAGTCATCATCTCGATCATGAGGTAGATAAAAGGTGTTTGCATGCGGCAATTGAGGTGCATGCAAGAGACTTTCCTCAAATTGGACACTTCGCTCAATGATGAGCTTGTCTGTAGAGGAAATCAGGAGTCGGTATCCTTTCACACCATTAGGGTATCCAACAAAGATGCACTCAATGTTCTGTGGATCAAGAGCTTTCCTCTTTTCATAGGGGATCCTAGCCCATGCTTGGGAGCTGAAAACACGGAAGTGGGTGACCTCCGGTTTAGTGCCGCTCCAAGCCTCAAAGGGGGTCTAATCCTTGACAAATCTACGAGGAGATCTGTTCTGGATGTAGTTACCACAATTAACTGCTTCATCCCATAGTTTATGAGGTAGTGACTTAGCATGTAGCATGTAGGAAGCCATCTCTTTGAGAGATCAGTTCTTTCCCTCAACAACTCGGTTCTGCTGCGGAGTGTATGGAACTGTATGCCAGATTCAAGGAAAAGGTTCTGAAGTGCTGTGTTAACATATTCCCCCCCATTGTCTATACGGAGTGCTTTGATCTTTCTCTTTGACTGTGTCTCAACTAGTGCTTTGAAATCTTCAGAGTGCGCAAAAACCTCAGATTTGGCCTTGAGAAGATACACCCAAGTATACCGTGAGAAATCATCAATAAATGTAAGCACCTACCTTTCTTTTTTGATGGAAGGATGAGGAAAAGGCCCCATGAGATCACTATGGATCAGATCTAGAGGAGAGGATGCTCTGTGAGTCTTGCCGGTGTCAAACTTTTCTCTAGGATGTTTTCCAAGGACACACCCTTCACAAACTCCTTTGGAGAAACTGATATTTGGCAAGCCTTTCACCATCTCATTCTTTCTTAGCTGCTGCATATACTTGTAATTTAAGTGACCAAATCTCTCGTGCCAAAGCCTACTACTATCATCAACATGTGTAAGCAATAAGGAGGATTCAGATTCAATAAATTTAGAAAATGTATACAGTCTAGCTCCATTGTTTACCTCACCGGTTGCAATTTTGGAGCTGCTATGTAGGTCATATATGTTCATTGCATCTGGAGTGAATTCCACTCTCTTTCCAGTGCTGGAATGAGTGATCTGATAAACTGAAAGCAGGTTTACTGAAAGTTTTGGAACATGAATCACATCTTCAAAGCTTTCGTGTAAAAGTTCCACTCTACCTTTTCCGGTGACCTCAATAGGTGAGTCATCTCCCATGAGGATGGGAGGTCCTTTGCATGCATACAAAGAGGAATAGACTTCCTTTGCAGCAACCATATGATGTGATTCACCAAAATCTACGCATCAGGGGAAGATTGCAACTAAATCATGAAAATTGTTACCTTTCCTATGTGGAGGATCCTCAGTTTTCTTCTTTGTGCCCTGAGGGATGTGGTACCCAAGGTTGTGCTTCTGAAGGATTTCTACCATTTGGTCAATTTGTTTCTTCATTCAAGAGGATTTCGAATGGAATCCTCAATGACAGTAGGTGCATTTGTCTCCTTTCTTCCCTTTCTCATTTCTAGAGACAGAGGATTCATTGAAGGGCTTGGTGTAGCCTTCCTTATTTGGATGGGAATGCGCTTTCCCTTGTCTTTTTGTTGCTGATTTTTCTGATTTGAATCAGATCTGTGATTTTTATTGTGGCTGCCATCATGCACATCAAGTGCATGCACTTTTGGAGGTTTGATTTTCCCCATGCCAATGAGTTTATCTTGCTCAAAAGTGAGGGACTCCATGAACTCTTTGAGAGAAGGCATAGTGTAGGATTTACCTGTTGCGAGCCTTACTAAATGAAATGTAGACACAAAGACGGAGTATTCTAGTCCAAGCTTTGACATAATAGAGAGAACTTGGCAACTCTCCTCCTTGGATTTGTCAATTCCACAACCCTTGAGTTGCAGCAATAGATCATTATATTTGGTGAAGAAGTCTTGAATTCTATCATAGTTTCGTGGATCCAATCTCCACTTCGAGAAGATGTCCTTTCATCTCATCCTGTTTCCTGTAGAGTTCTTCAACCTTTTTCCAAATCTCATTGGGAGTACTACAGGCACATAGATGAAACTGCAACTCTGGGGAGATGCACATGCATATGGATCCATGGGCCTCATCCATGTGGTTGGGGTACTTGGATTCCTCTATGGTTGAAGTGGGTTCCACTTCTGTAGCCATGGTAATCCTGTACAACCCTTTCTGATGAAGGTATCGAGCCATTTGGTCCTTCCATTCGTGATATTTGTACGATGTTAAGATTGATGCTTTCGGAAACTCCATTTTTCTGTCGATCTTTGATCTCCAAGTTCTAATACCTGCAAAATAAAGTACTGGTGTGCCTTTTATCTAGCAACTTGTGGGCTCTAATACCATGTAATTGTGTTAGAAAAA
This sequence comes from Pinus tabuliformis, assembly GCA_031772625.1. Taxonomy (NCBI): domain Eukaryota; kingdom Viridiplantae; phylum Streptophyta; class Pinopsida; order Pinales; family Pinaceae; genus Pinus; species Pinus tabuliformis. Next base: position 1,728,778,926 of record CM062820.1, on the reverse strand, counting down.
CTGCATAGGTAAATCTAGCTAGTAAAGGTTGAACATGCAGCTTTGCAGAGCAAAAACACTAAAAAGAAAATCAAAAGAACAAAAAGGATTATTGATTCAGAAAATAGGTTACAATGCTCATGATATAGCATTACTGGGTGAGTATCCCAAGGTAATGCACCATAGTGGTGATCAATGAGAGGACTCAACACCTACAATAAGTTCCGGAGAGAACTAGTCAGCTGTGGAATGAAAGGAGGAGCAAATCAGGGAGTAAATCATGCAAAAAGGATCTTGCATGTAGTCCCACAGCAAGTTCCGGAAAGAACTAGCCAGTTGTGGAGTGAAAGGAGGAGCAAATCATGGAGTAAATCATGCAGAAAGGATCTTGCATGTAGTCCCATGCATGCATGGACAGTCAAAGGCCTCAATCTGGTGAATATTCCAATGTTGAAGCCTTGCATGTCAGTGAATGCTCTAACTAAGTGTCTGCATGTGCCAGTAATGAAGGTCCTAGGTGTGTAGTACCTCCAACAACTAAGGCTCTGGTCTAGATTTACACCCAAAATAAGTTCGCAACCACTAGCCCAAGTTCGGTTCTCAGCACAAATCCTTACTTAGGGTTAGGCTTTATCTGAGAATCTTTGAGGCTACGGGTTCTGTAAGTTTCAAATCCAGTTCCAGCCAAAATTGAGTGGTTTCTCGAAAAAACAAAAAAAATAGCTTGAAGAACCCCTATATGTGTTTCTATTTGTCTCCCCAAAGCTTGATAATAAATTGAATTTTTAATGAAATTAAACTTTACTTTTATACTTAAAAGATTAATTTTTAAAATTAATAGAATTATACATTATATTGTGGGCGACATACAAAAGAAAAAAGCATAACGTACTAACATTTTAGATTTGCATTTGTTCCCATGTATCAAGGTGATCTGCCTTTACCTAATCATGAACGTACATCCATAAAGGGCAGAAATGGACAATTACGTGGCCAAGAAAATAAAACTTGTCTTCATTCTTATGAGGAATACAAGCACGTGGTGAGACGAAGACTTCGAGATGAAGACTCTCACGAGGAAGAAAACCACGTGGTGAAACCTCAAAACCACAATAGGCATAGTTGTTTCAGAATTTGTTCATCCTCTGGAAAATATCGATCCTATGTGCAAGAAAGTTATTATATGCCTTAAAAACCAAAACTTATACTCTTTGTGCAAGAAAAATCATTTCCTATTCCAGGCTCCTACCACTGCTCAAACTATTCCGATGATGGCGACCTGGATTATGCTCGGGATTGCTTGGATAATTTTTAATTAAAATTATTTTCGGACTGCTTGGATCACGTCGGTTTTGTCTTCTGACAATATTCTTTCGTTTATCGCTGCTGCAAGCATACCCTCTCCCATACAGGGGTATTAGAATGAAATAGAGCCCGCGCACATTACTTTGACAATTCTCATCACATTACTTTGACAATTCTCATCAGCTAAGATGCCCGGTTGTTAATGTGCATCTGTATTACAAAATTATATAGAATTATGTTCTGACTGCTTGGATCAAGTGGTTGGTAATTTTTTGTTCCTTTCTTTCGTTTTTTTACAATATTCTTCTGATTATCACTCTAGCAAACATGCCCTTCCCCATTCTAGGACAATTGCAGTGGAATCGAACCAATGTACAACACTCGAATGTATCCCTTTAGCAAAGATGTTTGGTTCTAAGCTACAACCTCAAATTCTTTCTCTCTCGGCTCATCGAGTTAGGGTTTTTAGAGAAGACGATGGGCTCTGGAGCTCTGAAGAAAAGGTGTAGATGAACAGTAGTCTTACCTGACAGAATCCTACGAATAATCTGCCTCTGACTCTACTCGATCAATTGTTGTTGCATCAATGCCTAAAGCTGGCATTGGCCTAGTTTCCTCTGCAGACAACTAATACTAAAAGGCAAGAGTGGATAATACTAAAAGGTCTCTTGAATCATAGTATCAATCTGGAATATTCATATGGAGTTTCGATAGTTTAGGATTTTTATTATTAATTTTTGTAGCCTATTGGGTTTCTAGATGCATGAACTTGCTTGCAGTTATTTCAATTTTGAATAGCTAATCGCCAGTTATTTATGATTCTGCAGATACCCTTATCTGCAATTTTTCCTTTCTAGGCTTGCCTGAATCCTACAATTGGATTAGTATCGACATCGAACACACTGTGCATCAAAATAACTTACTTTATCGGGACAGTGAGGGCATCGACATTTGGTAGCTTGTCAATAGAATCCTACCTAGCACCAAAGATTTCTAATCATAATTTGTCTTTACCCGCATTTGTCCTCTGTTTATCAATTGTTTTGAAAAAAGCCTTAGCCCTGCTATGTTTATATGTTTATTAGTCGTTTATCATCTGGCTTTTAATATCCATCAACAACATGACTGTATTCTCAAAGGTGGCACTGGTGACTCTAAAACTTGTCCAAAAGAAGAGGAACGCAGGTATGAGGAAAGCAGGTAACCAATTTCACACTGGCTAACCTATTCATAATCTATTCCATTGCAAAAATAATTACTGATTGTTCCATTCCAGTGGAAAACTAATTACTGATTGTTGATAACATCTGACAAAGACAAAAACTAATTACTGATTGTTGATAACATCTGACAAAGACAAAAAAATGTCTGACAAAGAATAGTATTGTGTGTTTTACACATTGTGAACAACAACATGATAAACTCGGGCAAGGTTCAGTGGGTGATCCAGCTTTAGTGAGTGATCGGGCAGGTTTCAGTGTTCCGCAAATTTCCAATGATCCACACAAAACTCCAATGAAGACCGACTCTTGGGCACCTCCAATGAATTTTCTGAAGCTGTTAGAGACCGACTCCTGGGCACCTCTAATATAGAATTTTCTGAAGTGGTGAATTTCTCAAGTGGTCAGAGAAACGTGTACACCAACCTCTTTGACAGCAAATCAGTTGATCAACAGCCTGCATGCACAACAGATTGACAACAGATCAGCATGCAAGCTATTCCAGATGGTCTCAGAACATTTAATTTCAGATTCCATTATGCCATATATGCCAAATAAGAACTCAAAACATTTGATTGGTTAACATAAAACATTCATATACAATAAAAGTTTGGGTAATTTGAATTTAAACCTCAGTTTTTTAATGTCCGTGCATTTACCAAAGCATTTCGATTACCAGAGTTGGGTAAGGACTAATAACATCTAATAAAAAAGAAAAGAGTACCCATCGATATGAATTGTAATGTACAGTAGTGCTAACTAATGGTTGCGGTGTGTTGTAGAACTTCAAATAAACAAAAGCTGGTTAAGAAAATTAAATATGGTGTCTAATTGAAAAGATACATTTTTCTTACATATGAATATGAATATAGAGTCTCAAATAACTTTATAATTTTTTTATATTGTCGATGCATTTCATTATTATATTCCAATAATAATTGATAATAATCAATAATTGATATTTAAAGGTTTATTAATAATATTAATAACTAGTTATTTAATAATAATTAGTTAATATTTATTTTAAGGTTTATATTTATTGGGTTTATATTATTTCCTTGGGTTTATAATCTTGGGGGGTTTATTATTAATTTTTTGGGTTACTCATATGAACCATGGTCAACCATGTTTTATAAAATCGATCATGGTCAAACATGGTCCAACATCACATTAAGAGAAAGATTGTCTCTATTCCCTTGGGTTTATAATATTTGGGTTTTTATTAATTTCTTGTTTTTTCCATATGAACCATGGCCAACCATATTTTATAAAATCGATCATGGTCAAACATGGTATAATGTTGCATTGCGAAAAAGATTGTCTCAATATAAAAAGCAACCATGGTCCATCGTCACATTGTGACAAATATTGTCTCGATATGAAAATGAATCATGGTCAAGCATTGTCTATCATGCTCCAACATCGCATTGTGACAAGGATTGTCTCAATATGAAAATCAACCATTGTCAACCATGTTTACTTTGGCTTTATAATATTTTTCTTAGGGTTTATATACCTCGGTCAAGTATGGTCCGTCGTCCCATTGTGACAAAGATTGTGTCAATATGAAAATGAATCATGGTTAAGCATGGTCAACCATGCTCCAATGTCACATTGTGACAAGAGTTATCCCAATATGAAAATCAACCATGGTCAACCACATTTATTTTAGGGTTTATAATATTTATCTTAGGGCTTATATACCTTGGGTTTATAATATTAATCCCTTTGGTTTAATATTATTCCTTTGGGTTCATTATCCCTTCGGGTTTTAGTATTAATCCATTGGGTTTATCAATCTAAGGGTTCAACCATGGTCGACCATGGTCCAACGTCGTATTGTAATAAAGATTGCCTCAATATGAAAATCAACCATGGTCAACCATGTATATTTAAGGGTTTATAATATTTTTCTTAGAGTTTGTATAAGTTGGGTTTATATTATTCCCTTCGGTTTAATATTATTCCCTTGAGTTTATAATACCTTGGGTTTTTAGTATTAATCCTTTGGGTCAATCATGGTCAGCGATGGTCAACCATGGTTCAACGTCGCATTGTGACAAAGATTGTCCCAATATGAAAATCAATCTTGGTCAGCCATGGTGCAACATCGCATTGTGACAAAGATTGTCTCGATATGAAAATCAATCATTGTCAAGCATGGTTAATCATGTTCCAATGTCGCATTCTGACAGAGATTACCTCAATATTACAAACAACCATGGTCAACTATGGTCAACATTTCTTATTTTAGGGTTTATAATATCAATGGCTTGGGTTTATTAATCTAAGGTTACATATTCCTAGGGTTTAATATTATTCCATTTGATTTAATATTATTTCCTTGGGTTTTTAGTATTAATCGCTTGGGTTTATGGTCAACCATGGTCATTTATGGTAAACAAATGTAAACCATGTTTTCTAAAATCAATCATGGTCAACCATGTTTTGTAAAGTCAATCATGGTCAACCATGGCCAATCATGGTCAAGCGTGGTCCAACGTTGTAGTGTGACAAACATTGTCTCAATATGAAAATCGACCATGGTCAACCATGGCCAATCATGGTCAAGTGTGTTCCAATGTCGCAGTGTGACAAACATTATCTCAATATGAAAACCAACCATGGTCAACCATTGTCCAACATCGAGTTGTTGCAAAAATTCTTTTGATATGAAAATCAATCATGCTCAATCATGGTCAAGCATGGTCCAATGTCACAGTGTGACATTGATTGTCTCTTAATGAAAATAAACCATGATCAACGATGTTTATCTTAGGGTTTATATACCTTGATTTTATAATATTAATCCCTTAGGTTTAATATTATTTCCTTTGGTCCATAATCGCTTGGGGTTTTAGCATTAATTCCTGGGATTTATTAATCTAAGGGTTCAACCATCGTCGAGCATGGTACGTCGTATTGTGACAAAGATTGTCTCAATATGAAAATCAATCACGGTTAAACATGGTCAAACATTGTAAATCATGGTCAATATGAAAATCAACCATGGTCAATCATGGTCAACCATGTTTTATAAAATCAATCATGGTCATCCATGGTGAACCATGGTGCAACGTTGCATTGTGACAAAAATTGTCTCAATATTAAAATCATCCTTGGTCAACCATGATTCAATGTTACATTGTGACAAAGATTGTCTTGATATTAAAATCAATCATGGTCAATCATGGTCCAACATCACTATGTGACAAACATTGTCTCTATATGAATATCAATCATGGTCCAACATCACATTGTGGCAAAAATTCTCTCGATATGAAAATCAATCATGCTCAAGCGTGGTCAAGCATGGTCCAACATCATATTGTGATATTGATTGTCTCATAATGAAAATAAACCATGGTTAATCATGTTCGTTTATATACCTTATGTTTATAATATTAATCCCTTGGGTTTAATATTATTTTTGTAGGCTCATAATCGCTTGGGGTTTTAGTATTAATTCCTTGGGAAACAAAAAAATAGACTAAAGAATAGTTAAAGAAAAAACCACATTAATTTTTTTCTTTTTCAAACATGCAATGTCGATTGTTGTGAGTGCATTGCACATGTATCGGGAGGCGGTGGAACTGGATTTAAGATCCAAGAGACAATCTGGGTTGAATATTATCGTTCTCCTACCTACCTTTTTAAAGAGAACATGAACAACATCGCCTCATTACCGTGGGTGGGCTTCAATCCTGTAATCTAGGAAGCAAATATCTCGAAAATTTGATGTGTTGAAGATAGATTTTGGCCTCCATTCTAGTGTGTTGTCCTACATATCAATCAGATGTGATTACAAGAAGATCCATCGCTGTTAAAAAAAATTTCCAGGCTGATCAACCTCATGAATCTTTGCGCCATATATTTGTGGATCATTTGATTTATTTCACCGAGTCGGGGATGGTGCGAAAGCTCGTGGATAGAAATAGCCGCAACTGGAATACAAGATTGATTTAAAATCTTTGTACTCTTGACATTTTTTCCCGACACACATGAATTAGCCACATGTCTTTTTATTTGTGAGAAACCAAGTCCAGACCTACACAAAATATCTAATTTCAAGTAGTAGAGTTTTGGTATCCATATGCAATAAACACATTCCTCTCTATGCCCGCTATCGAATCTTGAGCCATCATGGACTCTTTGTTGATGAAAGGATGGAAACGAAGGAGGTTGATGTATATCAAGAAATGAGACCACAACATCCAGTGGCAAAGAAGGAGAACAAAGGTAGGCATTGTAGGAGCGTGTGACAGAAACCATGGAGTAAATTCATAGTGAAGATAAGGGACTTTGCTTCACGAAACAATAACACGTGTACTAGCGTGGAGAAACCAAAGAGTAATGATGATAATTTTCTTCAAAATCTGTCGCTAGAAAGAGGAAACGCAATCCCAGTGTTGAAGTCGACTCTAACACCGAATGTTAAGTGAAATTGGAAGAATTTATTAGTAGATATCAGTCCTGTGACTTCTTGCGACATAAATTTGTGGAGCGTTTGAAAAAACCTGTAATCCCCTGTGAAATAGTCCTGGTTTTTTCAAACGGAGGAGGAGGAGGATGATTTCCTCTCCAACAACCACATTTATTTATAATAAAATACAAATGGTTCGATTTCACTATTTTATAAGCCACGTGGTAGATCTTTAAAGGTTTCAGTAGCTAAGTTGGTTGAGAAAATAGTGTGTGAAATTTCGTTGATGTTTGTGGTGGTTTTATTTTTATTTATTGTAGACTGCGTGGTGTGTGCTGTAGTTTTATTAGAGTGTGTTATTATCCCAGTGTAATTATAGTGTTTTATTATCCAAAGTGTAATGTAAAAAATCAAATGAAGAACAAATTATAAAATAGATTAACATATTTTAGAATTGGTGGTTCTTGATGCATATAGTGACACAAGAACATGCCATTAATTTGATTATGTATAATCTGTTATAAGTTGGTGTCATTGTGTGGAGCTAGGAACGTCAACTTACAAGCTAATTTGATTTTGTGTATAAGAGGTCACCTTGTATAATTTACTTCTGAATACATTCGGTACTCAGATTTCCTTCGTAGATAACTGAGGAATAGAACGGAAGACCGTGTGTTCAACAAATGGAGGTATGTCCATAGGATGGTTCAGTATCAAGACTGACCCATTGTGCTCTAGGAGGTTGAGAAGCGTCAATTCTGTAAAATACTTCAAATATGGTTGGAAGCAGTGATGTTTTAAATGGAGTTCAAGTAACAACTCGAAAATGTGGTGGTGAAAGAGAAATGTTTGAAATATTCCAAAGTGGATGTGAGTGCTGATGCAGACCAATCAGACATAAATTATTCTTGTTGTTGTAATATGTGTTTTCAATGTTTTCCATATAAGCATTAAGGGAGGGTGTTGGAAGTAATTCTTCCATGTCATGAGTAGTTGTCCTTAGGAGTTACGAGGAGTCAATCTAGAAGTTTTTGTTTCCAATGTATGAGTCATAGTCATGATCTAGATGTATCGAAGTGAGTGTGTTATGTCCTATATAATGTAACTGTTGTGAAAAATAATAAAAGAGTGTGCGGTTGATTTATGTTGTGTGCAACCATTGTCTCTCTCGGTTCTCTCTTCTATTTTTCTAACAAATATGAATAAGAACGAACAAAAAAAAATAAAAAGGAAGATGATAGTTAGACTAGGACTTTTTAGAAATATAATCAATAAAATAATTTATTTCTTGAATAATTTAAAAACAAAAAATTATAAAAGAGAGGTAGTTATAGGTATGCATCTTCTCTCTCTCTCTCTTTCTCTCGATATATATATATATATAATTTAACCAAAGGGAACCACAACAATGAACTATAAAGGAAGGAAAGGAATCTAACTCCTGCTAATCTTCCATCCCTAGTCTCTATTCATATTATTAACCCACCTTTAAATTTCTATAGCTTCCCTAAACTTCCAATGATGGAAGTGATCAATCTTGGTAATGGCCTGGGGATCCTTAATACATATATGGTGTTTAGCTTTTTCAACATGCTCAACTAAGGCTGGGGATTTGGACCTGTTACGTTTGATATTTGTAACATGATCATGGATACTCTGATTTATTGAGTGGCATGTTTCCTCAATATATGGCGCTCCACGAGAGCATGGGATTAAATAAACACCTTTCATGTCCTTTGGGTCTACTAGGTATTTAACTGATCTAAGGGAACTACGAATAGTGCTAAGTGGCTTATAGGGGGCATGCACCTTATTACTTTTTAGAATATGAGAAAGTTTGTGTGTGGTACCTTGAATGATGGGAACGTGAACACAATTAACAAAATCATGAGATCCTTTCCTTGCCTTTGTCCTTTACAAGATTTTTGGAAAGAGTTGAGACCAAGGTTCCTTCTATAGCCATTCTTTTCAAACACTTCATGGAGATGGGCTTTTTCCCTTCCAAGAGAATATCATCAGAAATCCTCACAGATTAGGTGACTAGTGTGTGTAATACACCAAACTTTTGAGATGGATATTGGTGAGAATTTGCATGAAGGAATTGCTCGGTGTGGGTTTTTTTAATGAAAAAATTGATGAGAAAATGAACCATCACCCTTTTTAAAAATAAGAAAATCAAGGAAAGGAACACTATTATTGACTTCTATCTCCGTGAACTTCATGGATTTAGATTGATTGTTAAGATGAGACAAACAATCATCTAATTTTTCGCGTCCATGTGGCCAGACAATGAAGGTATCATCAACAAACCTCTTCCAAATATTAGAGGACAGAGGGCAAGAAGCTAAAGCTTTGGTTTCAAAGTATTCAATGAACATGTTCACGACAACAGGGGAGAGAAGATAACTCATCGCTACTACACAAGACTGTTCATAAAATTCATCATGGAAACTGAAAAAAGTAAAGGTAAGGCAAAGACAAAAACTTACTAGTCTCATGATCAATGATGGGAGTAATAACATCAATTGCTTCATTAATATGGATATTAGTATAGAGAGAAACAATCTCAAAGTTGACAATAAGATCATCGGGATCAAGTTTAAAGGTATTAAGCTCATTCCTAAAATAAGTAGAGTTCTTAACAAAGGATTCTGTCTTACCAACAAGGGGCCCAAGATTTTTAGCTAAGAATTTAGCAAGAGGATAAGTGGGCCCACCTATTGTATTTACAATGGGCCTAAGGGTCCCCCCTCTTTATGTATTTTGGGAAGCCCATAAATCCTAGCGGTAATAGGGTTACTTACAATAACTGTCTTCCTAATAGGGTTAGGGATGTTACTAGATCTAATAGCCAACACAACATCATTTGATATTTTATTAATAGGGATCTTCTTTAAATTCTTGTAGTTACCACTATTAATATGGAGATCCATCATTTTGTTATGGTAATCCAATTTATCCATGATCACAACAACTCCACCTTTATTCACTTTGATAAAAACAATGTCAAGGTCGTTGTTCAAAGATTTAAGAGCTTGAAATCGTTGCTTAGTGACGTTGCTCTTGGGAGGCCTAGATTTTCTAAGAGTAATCCCACAATCCTACCTAATGGATTCTTTAACGTTATTTGGTAATTCTCTAATCCCAAATTTTGATATTGCTAATAATATCTTCAATTGGGATTTTTCTCAGAGCCAACACAAAGTTCAAACCCTTTTCTAATAAGAGAAAATTTTAAGGTCCAAAAATATTACTAGAAAGATTAATAACCTTTTTACTAATAATGGGGGAAGTGAGATCCAAACAAGAGTGGGGGTAGTTTGAGATAATGGAAGGCAAATGATGAAGAGAAGAGCTTGAGGAGGGGGGATTAGGGAAAGCCAAAGAGTTGAAAGGAGAACGAATTCTAAAATTGAGATTTGAAGGAAAGGAGACAGGGTTTGAGGGATTAACAATGAGGGAGGGGCTCTTCATAGTAGAGTTGGAAGAATGGGGGAACCTTGCATGGTCGTGGTATGAGAATTACGGGAAGGAGAAACGATGTGGTCATTAAGGCACTGGATAGAGAAACATCAAAATAACAGAACATTGAAGGTCAATGAAAGAGGAACACTTCGAGCACTCTATTGATGTAACATCTAACTACTGAGAATGAACAACAGGAAGAAGAAACGAGAGCAGGGAAATATAGAGAGGGAACTTGGTTGAAATAACATGGTTGGAGGTAATGTGACTAGCAACCGAGAAATTTAGAACCATAGGTAGAATTAAAATTACTAGAAGCCGAGGACAAAAAGGAACTCCATGGGGAAGAACGAGATAAGGAAATAGAGAAGCCATGATAGGTAGAAATCCAAGAGTTGACGGTAGATAATTTTCTGGCTCTAATATGGCTCGTGGAGGAGGTCGAAGAAGACCAACAGTAACGCCGTGAGGTTTGTTTCATTTTTTATAATTCCTCCACACACAGGGCTTTTGGGGTGGTGCAGACATCAAATTTTATCCATAGAGGTCAAACTTTTATTTTTTTTGAACATATGAGTTGTAAGATCCTTCAAAATTTACTTAGATTTACTACAATTAATCTATGATTTTTTTTTATATGCATATCAATACATATTTCATAGGCATGATTTTCTCCACTTATTAAAAAACTCTGCAAACATTTATTCACAAGGTGACAATTTGGTTTCCATATTCCTCCTTGTTCCATTAACCAATGAGAACTTTGTGCTAAATTTCTATCTAGATTGATATATGACATGGAATTTCTCTTGAGTAAGGTGTAATGGCTTAGAATTATCTCTTAATTACTTGGGCTGTGAATGTTGGAATGCTAATCTAGCCAACACTTTCCAATAATCATATTAACATCATACATGTATAATATAAAAATAATGTAACCATATATGCTTTGCAATACCCCAATGATATAATTATATTTGTTTTTCTCTATACAAATAATGTTTTGACTATATGGTAAGTTATCACTATTATAAACTTTAAAATCGATGGGTAATCTATATAACATATACATTCCAACATAGTGATACCACATGTATTAATTTGTGGGAAAAAGGGTTCACATTTTATTAAATTCATTCCTTGGCATTGAGTTAATTTTCCATTGGAGCCCTCAATGGATACTCCTGCTTTCATGGAATCTTTTCAGTTTCTAGCCTAATAGTATATATGGTAGTATGTCCCACCTCCTAATTTTATAGTGACATGTGTAATCTCAACAGTTGAGATGGATGGAAACTAGGGTCATTACTGAGAGGGGGCAGGGTGAATTAGTAGTGGTATACCCAACTTTAAAACATTTTCTCCAATATGTTAAACGATTCATAACCTAACATATAAGTAATAGATACGAACATGCAACTTCAATAAGGATCATCGCATAAGAGCCATCACATATAAAGTAAACATGCACAATGAAACAAAAATAATTACATCACATATGGAGACAAGATATCTGGTGGAAAACCCCATCCAGGGAAAAAAACCACCTGCCGATGTTTCCGCTCAAATCTTCTATTAAGTGTTGAACAAATTATTACATGGAATAACTAGCCCCTGCTAGCTAGAAGATATGACTTCTATGACAACATGTTAGTACTATCAGTTAGAAAGACTCTTCTCTCACGACTCTAAGAAAAAATGTTTGCTGGAATCCACCACAACCAATGAGTCTCTCCCAACTCTATTAGACTCTGGAAAAAGCTTCTTATGTACTGAATTTATAGCTAGAAGGCCCCCACCACCTCTAAGCACTATTTTCTATGATGCCTCAACACCTTCAACACCTCCATGTGAACCACGTTTCATACATTTTCAAATTCGGCTCTCAAATTTGCTCAAAATGAGCAACCCAAAAACCTCTATGATCTGAAAATGAAATAAGTACACACTAAACTCATCTATAGATGTACATTAATATATGCAAGACACTGTACACTCTCCCACACTCTCGCTCCATCAAAACCAACAACTCAACACTCACACACAAGTATATGGAAAATATCCTCATCAATATCCAAATCAATACAATGGACAAATACCATTGTAATACCAATACCAAGGGCACCTATACCATGGTAATACCAACACCATGGTAATACCAATATCAAGGGAAATTGTACGATGATAATACAAGTACCATGGAAATACCAATACGAAGGACACCTATGTTGGCATTATGATGCATGTGTTGTACTTGATGGAAACCCACTTGTAGTAGAACAACTCACTTGTATATGGTAATTAGATGAATCTAAAGAAGAGATATCAGATGTGACAGAATGCAAAATAGTAGTGTTTACAGATGTGATGAAATGCAGGATAGTTTCAAGGAATTAGTTCAGAAGGCAACTTAGATGAAAGATCTCAGTACAGCATGACAACAACAAAGAATTACAGCTCAAACTACAAAGAATGAAGAAAGAGAGGTATACGCAGATTCACCTTGACCAAGCTACGTATACACGTAGGTTAATAGAAAAAAAGGAGCGTATAATGTACACATGCACTTTCATAGAAGGAAAAGCATGTATACCTTGGAAAACTAAGTTTTTGGTCTGAAGTATTTGGTCCATGGTATTGGTCCAAGGTATTTGGTCTGAGGTATTGACCCTAGGTATTTGATATAAGGTATTGGTCCTAAGTGGTTTTGGTCCATGGTATTGAGAAAGGCCTAAAACTATATAAGGAGGAGAAGATCATTAGGCCAAGGCAGACAAGCATTGAATATTTGATAAAGTGTGAGATCCAATATGCAGGTTATGGGTTTATGATGCTTTGCTTGATCTGAACCAAGGAGGAACCTTTGTGACTGATGGAGGATAAGATCTAATGATGGATTGGGATCTTCAGGCTTGAAATGAACTATCTTTGTATGGTTTGATCATGTATAATCTAGATCTAAACACTGACGCATGTATTACTCTGTAAATGTTATGATCTGGGTATAACTGAAGTTTGGAATAGCTACAAAATTATGAATGAACATTTATAGATGTATACGCTAGTTGAATTTGGTAAAATCATGTATACATGTAGGTTTGACACATTGAAGTAGTGTATACCTTATGAACTATGATGTTTGAAGTTACAATTGGTTTTGGTTGTTGATGCAAAGTTCTGGGTTTTGCTTTATGTTTTGGTGATTGCATTCTAGTAACAGTGTTCAGATTGATTATGATTTACTTTAGTGATGATGGATGACGGATCAAGATCATAATGACTTATCATTATGTTATATGATGGGCTAAATCTAGTTGCTAACACATGTATTATCCTTTATATGTGATGATCTGGGTATGTCTGAAGTTAGGAAGTGCAGTGAAGATATAAGTAAGTATTTGCAGATCTATACACTGGTTCGCTTTGATGAAGTTGCATATACACACTGGTTCGGCTCTTCCAAGTTGCGTATACACTCTGATGCATGGTTTTGAGGTTACAGCTAGTTCTGAATGATGATGCAATGTTCTGGGTACAGATCTGTGTACTGGTTACAGTGATCTCTCTGTTCTAGTTGATTTGTTGAAGTTGATTAAAGTATGAATGAATGGTTGATTCAGTTGTGTCAGAGGTTCAGAGGTTGTCAGTGATTGATTGAGTTTGGTTGATTCAGAAAGAAATGATTGAGTTTCAGTGATTGGTTGATTCAGATGTATTTGATAGTTGTATTGTAGTCATGATTGATTTTGAGCTTCAATGTTGTTGATGGGTCCAGTGTGAAAATTGGATTTAACGTGGCCTTCAGATTATGGTGTTGTGTTTCAGGAGTATCCAGTCTAAAAATTTATGAAACGTGGTCTCTGGAGAAAGAGAGAAGGTTGTAGCCTTCTATAGGTTGGTGCCTACGTGCTAGTAAACATATCGGCTAGTACAAGAGCTAGGGGGTTGTAGTTCCCTTCCAGTAGAAGCTGGAGAACGAGAGAAGGTTGTAGCCTTCTGTAGGTAGAAGCCTGCATACTGGTATGAGTCTGCACCAGTACAATGTTGTAAATAGATTTTCTTATTATCAAAAGAAGACAGAGATGATCGCAGCAGGTGGTTTTTACCCACATTAGGTTTCCACCTTAAATCTTGGTGTTCATGTGTGTTGCTTATGTGTGACGGTTCTTTCTGTTATTTACTAAACATGGTTACTGTTTAATGTTTAATAAAGTACTGATGCATAGATTAAAGATCAACATATGATGAATTAATTGAATGATTAGTTTTTTGGATATAAGCTTGTTTCCTTAAACACAGTTGCGTACACACGCGGGTTACCTTCATTGAAGTAGCGTATATGAAATTGAGTATGAAAAGGAAAAATATTATTGACTTGACTAATATTGATTCACCCCCCCCTCTCAGTATTATTTCCAACAATTGGTATCAGAGCAAGTCCTTTGGTAGAATCTTGATCGCTTGAAAGAGATTCGTAGAACAATGGGGAAGAAGCTAAAGAAGAAAGCGCCTCAGAAGAAGAAGACATCTCAAAGGAACTATGACAGTGGGAGAGTCGATTGGGGATTATGTGGAAGCAACACTTCAGATTTAGAATCACCTCAGAATGAAGATGAACAAGCAAAAGAACTATCAGGTATGAATTTGTTATCCTCTGGTGATACATTTCTCCATCCATTTGAAGATGATGAAAGTGATAGTGAAACAATTGAATTTGCTCTTATGGGTGAGAAAGAAAGATATCAAATAGAGGCAGAATTTAAAAGGCTTACAGACAAAATTAGAGATCAACAAGATCTATTGGACAAAAGGGAATGTGCCTTCAAAGAAGAAGCTACCAAACTAAAAGAGGAAGGAATCAAAGTAAGGAAGCAGTATAAGGAAAAGGAAGATCAATGTCAAAAGATGTAGGATGAAGTGACATCATTAAGAAATGAAGTAAATAAAAGGAGCACAACAATCAAGAAACTCAAAGATAGATCCAGTTACTATGAAAGTCTTGAAGCTAAGATCCTCTCTCTAAGATAAGATCTTGAAAAATCAAATAAGCAGAATGAAGAACTGCTCCAAGCTCTTGAAAAACAAGAAAACAAAGTTCTCGAATTAAGGCAACAAGTGGAAGAAGGAAGAAAAGCTGAAGAAATCATGAAGAAGCAGTATCTTGAAATGAAGAGCAATATCAAGTTGAGGTAAATATCCTAAAAGGTAAATTAGGAGAAAAAGATAAGCTTTTACGATTTGAAGATAGTACTAAGATTTTGGATGATATTCTCAGTAGTCAAAGGTCTCCTGCCATCAAAACTGGTCTTGGTTTTCATGAATTTGTTGAAGGTGAATCTAGCTCACAAAGTGAGGCAAGGAACTCTAATGCAAAATCTGAAATTCTCAACAAGGAGATGAGAGGTCAATCCCATCAACAACCAAGGAAAGGAATTCTTCAAAGAAAATCTTTTACTCCTAACCATGGAAATGATAGTCGGTTATTTCCTCAAATGAATAATGTTGAATGTTTTATATGTCATAATCTTGGACATGTTGCAGCAAGATGTAGAAGTAGAATGGTTCAAGACCATCACACAGAAAGATCATCAACTTGCAGGTACTTTAAGGGATATTGTTTTTCTTGCAATATGTTTGGTCACAAAGCCATTGACTGCTATAGAAGAAATATGAAACATGTAAGATGTTATGCATGTAACAAGTTTGGAAATATATCAAAGGAATGCAAGAGAAAATATCGGGCACCATACCAAAAGGAGAAAACATCATCACACTCGAAGATATGGAAGAAGAAGAAAGTACAGTCAGAAAAATGTGACATGGCACAGTGTACAGACATGACAGACTCAGGAGAAGCCGAAAGTATGAAACTTCAATGTTCTAAATCTCATACGCAAGTTTCATGAAGACAAGTCACGTATATATGCAAGTTCAAAGATGCACAGTCGCGTATATGTAGTTTGAGAAAAATGTTGTGGGATAGTCTCAGAAAAACTGATGTGATATGATTCAGACAATTATTAGTTATCTTTTCTGTCATAGATGACTACAGTCAGTGGATATTATTTAGAATTGTTTTGATCCTAACAAGTTGTTGATAACTTGATGTATATTTGATTGATGATGATTCCTTGATACTTCTTATTGATATATGCAATGATCAGATCTAACAAGTGAACAGGTGGAACAGGTTCAGGGGGAGAACATGCTATGCTTCTAACAAAGAATTGTTGGCATTATGATTATAAGTCTTTTCAATGATGATGATGCTCAAATTGATACATCTTGCTATGTGACAGTTATAAGTTTCCCATGATGAAATCTCAGATGATACTTGTATTGATTAGGGTTACATAGTTGTTATTCAGATTAGGTTTATGGATGATTGTGGATGACTTTTTGATGATGTATACAGTACATATATGTTTCTTACATGGTGATCTTCATAAGGACAAGGAGAAGTACAAAGCTTGAGTACACAACCTCATTAATTGATGATGAGCCACTCATTTCTTTTATGATGCTGTCATCATGCCTTCAAAGATGCATAAAGATCATATGGTGCAGTTATGATTCCTATAGATCTTGGCCCTCACACAGTTGAGGATTGTTGCTGTTGATGATATAAGAAATCTTGACAAATGACCATGATCTCATGGTTTTCTAGATACATATTGATATCTCTTTGATGGATACATGGATGATTACTTAAGTTGCATATTGTTGGTTGGCCAAGAGAATGGTGTTATTGTAGGCCGCATGAAGACATAGCTATTTGAAGACATGGATATTCGAAGACATGGCTTACTTAACCACATAATGATGATGAGTTCTTATCTTATGATGATAGGTTGATACTCACATATGTTGATTATCATGGTTTATGCTTATCAGATGTGGGATGTTCCCTAGTGATGATACATGGTTGATATATTGAAGGTTCTTGTGGAAAGATCATGCAGTTCTTGATGATGATGTGAAAGATCATAATGTGATGACTATGGTGTTTTCACATATGATATGGTGTGAATGATTTTGTGTTACTGCTTGGAGATATGACATATGCTGAGTTGATTCATGGAAGGTTATGATAAGGCTCTTTCTACTAAGGAAATGAAGCAAGTTGATCTTGATGAGATCAAGAGGATGAGTTGATATCTACTTTGTCATAGGTTGATGATATTTACACTGTCATATCTTAATGAACATATGTAGGTTGCTGGTTTGGATGCTGACAGATGCTTATGGTGCATATCATACATAGTGTATGATAGTTGTTGATGACTATCATGGTCTTGTTTAGACATTTGGTCTCTGTTATAAATGTCATGTATATCATTCGATGTAAAGGGCATATAAAGACCCATAATGTAATAATTTGTCTCTACCTGTTGTAGTCTTTTGATGAGTCTTTTTTAGTCATATAATTTAATTTATATCATATATAAGCGATTGGTATATCCCCACTTGGTTGGGAGATTGATTGATGTCTGTATGAGTCATTGGTGATAGGAACGTCAAACTCACATAGTTGAGTGATAGAGTCATGTTATTCTTTTGGAAAATATTTGCAAACTCTGCATGTGCTCAGGGGGAGCATGGATGATATAGTGCATCTCAACATGTACAAAGGGGGATCTTTATCAGAAAATTCAGCATGTGCTTAGGGGGAGCATGATCAATATTTATATTCAGCTGTTCAGATATGTAAGTCTTGTTTTTGGTCAACCCTTTTCCTTTGATATCAAAGGGGGAGAATATCCTGGTCTGCCCTTTGCCCTTGATGTCAAAGGGCTAGAGTATTTGGTGTTGATTGTTATCTCTAACAGTTTCTACAACTTACAGTAATCAACACCAACATGGTTGCCATCAAGTCCAAAGGGGGAGATTGTTGGCATTATGATCCATGTGTTGTACTTGATCGCAACCCACTTGTAGCAGAACAACTCACTTGTATATGGCAACTAGATGAATCTACAAAAGAGATATCAGATGTGATAGAATGCATAACAGTAGTGTTTACAGATGTGATGAAATGCAGGACAATTTCAAGGAACCAGTTCAGAAGGTAACTTACTCAGATGAAAGATCTCAGTACAGCATGACAACAGCAAAGAATTATAGTTCAGACTACAAAGAATGAAGAAAGAGAGGTATGCACAGGTTCACCTTGACCAAGTTGCATATACACACAGGTTAATAGAACAAAAGGAGCGTATAATGTACACATGCACTTTCACAGAAGGAAAAGCATGTATTCCTTGGAAAACTAAGTTTTTGGTCCAAAGTATTTGGTCCATGGTATTTTGATGCATGGTATTGGTCCAAGGTATTTGGTCTGAGGTATTGAACCTAGGTATTTGATCCAAAGTGGTTTTGGTCCATGGTATTGAGAAAGGCCTAAAACTATATAAGGAGGAGAAGATCATTAGGCCAAGGCAGATAAGTATTGAATATTTGATAAAGTGTGAGATCTAGTATGCAGATTATGGGTTTATGATGCTCTTCTTGATCTAAACCAAGGGGGAACCTTAGCGGTTGGTGGAGGATCAGATCTAATGATGGATTGGGATCTTAAGGCTTGAAATGAACTATCTTTGTATGGTTTGATAATGTATAATCTATATCTGAACACTGACGCATGTATTACTCTGTAAATGTTATGATTTGGGTATAACTAAAGTCTAGAATAGCTGCAAAATTATGAATGAACATTTACATATGTATATGCTGGTTGACTTTGGTAAAAGCGTGTATACACATCGGTTCGACACATCAAAGTAGCGTATACCTTATTAACTGTGATGTTTGAAGTTACAATTGGTTTTGGTTGTTGATGCAGAGTTCTGGGATTTTCTTTATGTTATGGTGACTGCATTCTGGTAACAGTGTTCAGATTGATTGTGATTTACTTCAATGATGACGGATGATGGATCAGGATCATCATGATGTGATCTGATGGGCTAAATTTGGTTGCTAACACATGTATTATCCTTTATATGTGATGATCTAGGTATGTCTGAAGTCGGGAAGTGAAACAAAGTTATAAGTAAGTATTTGCAGATATATATGTTGGTTCGCTTTGATGAAGTTGCGTATACACGCTGGTTTAGCTCTTCCAAGTTTCTTATACACTCTGATGCATGGTTTTGAGGTTACAGCTGATTTTGAATGATGATGCAATGTTCTGGGTACAGATTTGTGTACTGGTTACAATGATCTCTCTCTTCCATTTGATTTGTTGAAGTTGATTAAAGTATGAATGAATGGTTGATTCAGTTGTGTCAGAGGCTCAGAGGTTGTCAGTGATTGATTGAGTTTGGTTGATTCAAAAAGAAATGATTGAGTTTCAATGATTGGTTGATGCAGATGTATTTGATAGTTGTATTGCAGTGGTGATTGATTTTGAGCTTCAATGTTGTTGATGTGTCCAATATTAAAATTGGATGAAACGTGGCCTTCAGATTATGGTGTTGTGTTCCAGGAGTATCTAGTCTGAAAATTTATGAAACATGGTCTCTGGAGGAAGAGAGAAGGTTATAGCCTTCTATAGGTCAGCGCTTACGTGCTAGTAAACATATCGACTAGTACAATAGCTAGGGGGTTATAGCTCCCTTCCAGTAGAAGCTGGAGAATGAGAGAAGGTTGTAGCCTTCTGCGGGTAGAGGCCTGCGTACTGGTATGAGCCTGCACCAGTACAATGTTGTAAATAGATTTTATTATTATTAAAAGAAGACAGAGAGGACAACGACCGGTGGTTTTTACCCACATTGGGTTTCCACCTTAAATCTTGGTGTTCATGTGTGTTGCTTATGTGTGATGGCTCTTGCTATTATTAACTACACATGGTTACTGTTTAATGTTTAATAAAGTATTGGCGCACACATTAAAGATCAACATATGATGAATTAACTGAATCAATAGTTTTCTGGATATACGCTTGTTTCCTTAAACACAGTTGCGTACACACGCAGGTTACCTTCATTGAAGTAGTGTATATGAAATTGACTATGAAAAGGAAAAATATTAGTGACTTGACTAATACTGATTCACCCCCCTCTCAGTATTATTTCCAACAACCTATACCATGCTAATGCCAATACCAAGTTCCAACCTACTCCACACACATACCAATACCATGGTAATGCTTACTCATAATTGTTAAATTGGCAACTAGGGCCAAACTCCATGTGGGTTAGCTTATTTCTGGCAGCTGATATTTTTATTAGATCCCTCTCATCGAGAGGTGTAGGATTGATCCAAAGATCATCCGATTCCGATAAGTATTTATGGAGATATGAATTTATTTTGTTTATGTAATTATTATCAAGCCGACCAGCACTTATGTAGGCTCTAGAAGCCCAACCGACGTGTCTATTCAACCTCTACATTTTTGGTATAAATAGATGAGGATTTTATATCATTTGCACACATTCTTGAGGTGATCTCCTCTCCACGTCTTGGGTTTTTGGAGAAGGATAAAACCAAAAGAATGTGCTGGCCTAGAAGAAGCCCTAGCTGCAGATAAATCTCTTATCACAGTCAACGTGTTGCCCTCAAAGTGATGCCCAAATTCGTGTCTATGAAATCATCTATACGCAGGCTATGATACAACATAGCAAGATATTCACGAGTGAAAATATTCAAATGGTTTCACTGTAATAAGGATTCCATGCAGACATGGAAACTCATGCTCTCTATACGCTAAAATGGCACAACATGGAGATATATCGCACAACATTCAAAGGGATACATACATAGCTAGCCGCAGTACATACAGCGTAATACACTGAGACACTAATACGTAGTCATAGAAACTCTTATGATACATATCCGCAGCAGATGGTGGAGATCTTACACGCTGTCCCATACGCAGTTCAATAGGACATCAATACGTTGTTTATGAAAATGTTGTTCACATATACGCTGATGCTATTCACATATACGTTGGTCCATTCGTTGTTTATGAAAATGCTGTTCACATATACGCTGGTCCATACGTTGTTTATGAAAACGCTGTTCACATATACGCTGGTCCATACGCTGTTTATGAAAACATTTGTTCATATAATATGCTGGTCATTAATGATACTCATACACAGATCATGGAGATTCTACGCAGGTCATGAAGACTCATACACAGTCAATGATGACACTAATACACAGATCATGGAAACACTATGCTATTCATGATGACGTTTATTTATACGTTGTTCATGGTTATTATACGATGCCCTAATATATGCATTGGGTCACCGCTGTCCACATAGTAGCTGCAACGTTATTAGAAGTCGTTGTTCACATGGTAGCCGCAGCTGTCATAAAAGGTATCATAAAAGGTAGCTGCTGTGATGTCAAGCATGAAGAAGAGCCACAGTAAGGAAGACATCTAACCATAGAGAGCCCAGGTATATGAAGCCGAGGTAGCTGCAGTTAAGAGCAGATATGCACTAAAAGAAAAATGACGCCAATCTCAGGTGAGTACAGGTTCTTAGTGTCAAGGTGCTGAAGCATATATGATAAAGGGTTATGGAGGAAACCCTTGCAACCTTCACTTCGGACCTACCTGCACATGTATATAAATGAATATGGGTACCCTCTCAACTACATGCTATCTCTAATTAGAGAAGGCTAATGATGATCTCAGTATGTCTATGAGTAGCATCTTGACATACTTGTAGGTGATGTCATCAACCGGATGAAGCTGAAGGATCTTAAGGTGCAGCATGATGGGCATAATAGTAAAGGGCAGCACATGCAACATAATAAGGACAACATGATGTATGGGCAGCATAATGATGGGAGCATGAGCAGCATGATGTACGGGTAGCATAATGATAGGAGCATGAGCAGCATGATGATCATGGGTAGCATGATGGTGCTACACAGTAAGGTGCAGCAAATGGTCGAGATGCAGCATGATGATAGGTGAAGGAGTCACCTTGAGAATCAGTTGAAGCAGAATGTCTTCAACTGATCTCATCATTATATGAAATGATCTATGCTAGATATAGATAAGTCAAAGTGTTGACTTCTGTTGTAAATGTACTCTCTCTCTCTCTTTCTCTGCTGAACTTTGAAGATAAAAGAAGATTTGATCAAAGGGTTTCCCCACACATTGTGGGGTTTGTCCCTAGCTCACGCCACATCTTGTGTCCTCTTGCCTTGGCTTGTCTTCTGCGTTTTATATTTATATTCTATCTGCAGTTTATCATAATGCTCATGTGCTTGCTAACTGTGAAAATTTAAATAAATTGCTCTAGCATAGAACATACCTAATCTTAACATGGTACTAGAGCTGAGGTGAAGACAATGCCCAAGCAAGAGTGAAAGAGCAATCACAGAAGACAGTTGGGTCAAGACAGAAGGATCAATGGGTTCCTCATAATTCACCTAGGGTGAAGTCGAAGCAGAGAATGTTATCAGAATGGCGTAGCGGAAGTTTCTGATGGCCCATCTAAAGATCACTTCATTGGGAAGTTTGGATCTTAGGGTGGAAGGAAAGGTGGATGCCTTGTTGAAATAAGTTCGGCTATTATGCGAAGGAGTGTCCGAATGGAAGAGACACATCTCTTGATGAAGATAACAATCATTCCTGGGACATATTCAATGATCAAAGGAATGACTAGTAATGCAGGTCATCAAGGAAATGGTCGACTCTTCCACGAAAGCAAGGAACCCCAGAATCTCTTTTATGTACCTGATCGCAAGAAGAACCTGGTGTCCATCTCGGAAATGGAAGTCAAAGGTTACAGGGTGGCACTTATCAATGGAAAGGTACGTGTTTGGAAATAGATATTTTAAAGATGTTTTTGAGTTCAGGGTTGTATCAAGTTGCAGGAAGTCCACTGGGGACCATGTCCATTGACTCAGCTCTAGAGGTCTGTGAGTCAAATGGTGACTAGGATTCCTGAATTCAAAAGGAAGCATGAAGGTACATGTCTGAAATGTACCAAAGGAAAATATTATAAGGGTACCATTCCCCTCATGCAGCAGGTTCACAGGTTTGGAATAACCCGAGGAGTTTGAGAATCATGATCAAGGAATCTCATGTATACAGGTGGAAGAAAGCCCTCTATGGCTTGAAGAAAAACACCTCAGGCATAATATGAGAGGATTGATAGCTGTCTAATGCAGCTGAGATTCACTAGGAGTGAAACCGATCCAAACCATTACTCGAAGGTTGTGTATGATAAACCTCTCGTACGGAACCTATGTCTGACAGGTGCAGACCCTCTCATTTATAGGAGATAGAGGGAGTTGGATTCTGAATGTGGGAAGATAAGATGCAAGCTTGTGACTGCCTCGAGGATCTTAACTTTCAGAAGTTATATGGTAATGATGTCGGACCAGATTTGGGAAATACCTCTAAGTTTCATAAACTCATTCGCGTTGATGTTCTTGGAGAACCTCCTTCCGGACATCTGTGTTGCAGTTAGCATGGTGAGCTCATATTTGGTTGAGCCTCACTAGATTGGTGCCAAGAATCTTCTAAGATATCTTCAGGGCACAATCTCTCATGAATTGAGATACACTGCCAGAAATATGAAACCACATGATTATTCGAATGATGAGTGGGCAGGAAGTATGGAGGATCACTAGAGCACTTCCCAGTGCTGTTTGGAATCTGCCTTGATATCCTGGATGAGCAAGAAGCAGAAGTCGATGACTCTGAGCACCACCAAGGCAGAATACATTGCTGATAGTATGGCCTTCTGTGAGGCAGTCTGGTTGCTGAAGCTCTTCAGTGAGCTGTTTGTACACATGATGAATACCACTGTGAATCTCTGTGACAACCAGAGATGGGATTCGATTATTGAGGAATCTCGTATTTGACAATTGCTCCAGCAGCTAGACATCAATTACTGCCTTATCTGGGATATGGTAAGTCGATGATCAAGGAGGCTCCATCACACTGAGATGATGTACAGGACAGAGCCCTGAGGAAAGATCAAATTTGTGATTTTCCCAAACGACTTGGAGTCGTCGAGAGACCTTTGTAAAAGGGTCCTGCATGCTGCATACATTGAGCTCTAGGAGCTTTGGGGGGCTTGCAGTTCTATTGGAGAAACATATGACCACAGGGTGACTCACCCTCCCCTGGTGGTGCGCACTGAAATAAGATGATTCGCTCTCTTGTGGGACAAGATGATTCGCTCTCTTGTGGGACAAGATGATTCGCTCTCTTGTGGGACAAGATGATTCACTCTCTTGTGTAGCAGGATGATTAGTTCTCCTGTGAGGCCTGGATTGATGTGTTCTCCATGGCGATTGTAGCAGGATTGATGTGTTCTCCTGTGAGGTCTGGATTGATGTGTTCTCCATGGCAGCCTGGTTTGATGTGTTCTCCATGGCAATTGTAGCAGGATTGATGTGTTATCCTGTGAGGACAGGATTGATTAAGTTCTCCTGTCGAGGCATCCTACCCATGCAGTCTGGGACTCATGGGAAGTACCTCGCATCTGATCAATGAGCATGGAAATGAAGTTAGGGACCATAGTAGTACCGATGGACGCATCGTTGTATCTACCATACTCCCTATGCTAGGATGTCCTCCATTGATCTGGGATCAATGGTACTGGTCTGGGACCAGTGGTAGGAGTTGTACATGTTATGACGCTGACTTCGGGTCGGCTAAGACTGGTCTGGGACCAGTGGTACATACTCCGAGACTGACTTCGTGTCAGTGCAGTACTGGTCTGGGACCAGTGAGAGTGGTACATACTATGATGCTGACTTCAGGTTGGTTGAGACTGGTCTGGGACCAGTGGTACACTCTCTGATACTGTGATACTGGTCTGGGACTAGTGGTAGGAGTGGTACTTACTATGAAGCTGACTTCGGGTCAGTTGAGACTGGTCTGGGACTAGTGGTATGCACTCTGAGACTGACTTCAGGTCAGTGGAGAATGATATGACTCATTCTCGATCAATTCTTCTTCTTCATAGTTCAGCGGAGATGAGCAGAGCCAACAGAGCAAAGCTAGCAGAGCTGAGCAGAGCAGAGCCAGTAGAGCTGAGCAGATCAGAGCCAGCAGTGCTGAGCAGAGCAGAGCTAGCAGAGCCAGCAGCGCTAAGCAGAGCAGAGCCAAGCCAGCAGAGCTGAGTAGAGCAGAGCAAAGCCAGAAGAGCTGAGTAGAGCCAGCAGAGCTAGGCAGAGTAGTGCAAGGCACTAATGGCAGAGATAGTACAGTCGTACATATGGATCAACGGATGGAGTTCTCCCTAGTTGAGAGGGAGTGTTAAATTGGCAACTAGGGCCAAACTCCATGTGGGTTAGCTTATTTCTGGCAGCTGATGTTTTTATTGGATCCCTCTCGTCGAGAGGTGTAGGATTGATCCAAAGATCATCCGATTCCGATAAGTATTTATGGAGATATGAATTTATTTTGTTTATGTAATTATTATCAAGCTGACCAGCACTTATGTAGGCTCTAGAAGCCCAACCGACATGTCTATTCAACCTCTACATTTTTGGTATAAATAGATGAGGATTTTATATCATTTGTACACATTCTTGAGGTGATCTCCTCTCCACGTCTTGGGTTTTTGGAGAAGGAGAAAACCAAAAGAATGTGCTGGCCTAGAAGAAGCCCTAGCTACAGATAAAGCTCTTATCACAGTCAACGTGTTGCCCTCAAAGTGATGCCCAAATTCGTGTCTATGAAATCATCTATACGCAGGCTATGATACAACGCAGCAAGATATTCACGAGTGAAAATATTCAGATGGTTTCACTGTAATAAGGATTCCATACAGAAATGGAAACTCATGCTCTCTATACGCTAAAATGGCACAGCATGGAGATATATCGCACAACATTCAAAGGGATACATACATAGCTAGCCGCAGTGCATACAGCGTAATACGCTGAGTCACTAATACGTAGTCATAGAAACTCTTATGATACATATGCGCAGCAGATGGTGGAAAACTTACACGCTGTCCCATACGCAGTGCAATAGGACATCAATATGCTGTTTATGAAAACGTTGTTCACATATACGCTGATGCTGTTCACATATACGCTGGTCCATACGTTGTTTATGAAAACGTTGTTCACATATACGCTGGTCCATACGTTGTTTATGAAAACGTTGTTCACATATACGCTGGTCCATACGCTGTTTATGAAAACATTTGTTCATATAATATGCTGGTCATTAATGATACTTATACACAGATCATGGAGATTCTACGTAGGTCATGAAGACTCATACGCAGTCAATGATGACACTAATACACAGATCATGGAAACACTATGCTATTCAAGATGACGTTTATTTATACGCTGTTCATGGTTATTATACGATGCCCTAATATATGCATTGGGTCACCACTGTCCACATAGTAGCTGCAACGTTATTAGAACTCGTTGTTCACATGGTAGCCGCAGCTGTCATAAAAGGTATCATAAAAGGTAGCTGCTGTGATGTCAAGCATGAAGAAGAGCCACAGTAAGGAAGACATCTAACCACAGAGAGCCCAGGTATATGATGCTGAGGTAGCTGCAGTTAAGAGCAGATATGCACTACAAGAAAAATGACGCCAATCTCAGGTGAGTACAGGTTCTTGGTGTCAAGGTGATGAAGCATATATGATAAAGGGTTCTGGAGGAAACCCTTGCAACCTTCACTTCGGACCTACCTGCACATGTATATAAATGAATATGGGTACCCTCTCAACTGCATGCTATCTCTAATTAGAGAAGGCTAATGATGATCTCAGTATGTCTATGAGTAGCATCTTGACATACTTGTAGGTGATGTCATCAACCGGATGAAGCTGAAGGATCTTAAGGTGCAGCTGGTTGAGGGGAAAGTTCCCCTAGGGTCCTTTGGGTTAAGACTCTACCAGACTGAAAATTACTTATTCAAAGAAACACACACACAGCCATTATCTTTACTGTAAGCAAATTCTAATGTTGAGGGTACGTACCTAAGGTCCTACGTTCGAGAAGGCCTTTAGGGTCCAAACCCTTCTTGGAGTTCCCTTCTTCTCCTTTGACCTGTAAAACAAACCAATCAAAGAACACAACAGTACATGGACAAATACTTATACATAAACTATCTTCATGCTATAAAGTTAGTTATAAAAATCTTTAAGTAACTACTTGCATAAGAATTCAAGACAAGAATCTCATAAGCACAAAGAAAGATTGTTTCGGGAACCAAGACGTGTTTCTTTATATAAAGGCAAGTAAAGTAAATATAATGGAAAGATTTCACCTAAAACACCTTCAGCAGGCTCCAAGCAAAGCTTCCTCCCGGATTCGTTCCACCCTCAAGCCTCCAACAAGAGCTCCTTCCAAGGCTTACTCAATGGTGATATAAAAGATGAATGATCACCAATACACATGGAAAAAAGGGTTTCCTATGCAAAATGGGGGAAGTGCAGAAGGCACCAAGGACTTTAGACCTGGTCTAAGGGGAAAATCTCAGCATAATAATCTTGCTCTCTTTTCTCTCTCCTTTAGGCCTTCCCTTTGATGTCTTTTTATACCATCTCCAAAGTAGTATTTTAGTTAGGAGTTGGTTGGGAACAGTTGGGCCACGGGCACTAATAGGTGATCAGCAGGTAAAACCCGCGATCTCCGCCCGAAAATAAGGAATTATTTATTTTTTTAAGTGTTTTAATACATACACGCGGGTTGGGTATACACAGACCCGCGTGTACACGCGTTTAACTCAGGGCAATGTCGCGTATAAGGGATAAAACACTGTTTTTTAAATTTTAGGACCAGGTCTGGAAGGAGGGGTTGCCCTAGGCCATGAGTGCAGCATCACTAACCATAAGAGTGAGATTTGGAGCTATAACAGATGCCCCCTAATATATGAGGTCAGAAGGGGAACATGATGGCCGAAATATATTATGTAAGTACATGGAAAGGAAGTCTGTCGAGAGACCGAGGAGGACTTCACCAGAATTCAGCCTGCCAAGCCACCAAAAGGAGATCAGAAAGAAACACTGTCTGAGGCGGGCATACCCATGCTCAGAATAAGTAAAGCATGTCCGCATATCAAGTACAAGTGGATCCACTAAGTATACAAGTATAAATGACTGGAAGATACATAATGGATCATCTGATCATAAGGAGCAAGTACATGTCTGAATATCACATATAAGACTGTCAATGATGCTGAAAGATGCAACGAATCACTGATATCAAAGACTGATCCCAAAAGGTACCAACTGAACATGATGGAATAGGATGGTACTACACTGCAATCTCAGGTGCCAGCATATAGAATGTCGCAATGACTGACTGCAACATATAAAGTGGAGTGGTATCAACTGGCAGCAACAGGAGCAACTGTCAAGTGAACCAATGAATGCTGATACACCTGAGGTCTTCACCGACCGCCGTGGTACATTTCTACACCATGGGAATGAATGATCTGAAGTCGACCATGTGAGAAATCGTTTGATTACCGGTCATTGATGTATACTGTTAACAAACGTGAGACTACTCACCGATAATGATAATGAGCGTCAAGGTACCCAGTACAATCTAACAAGTGTGAATAGATGAGCTGAAGTCGAACACCTGTAAGAATCTATCGATCAGGAGACAATGATGGTTTCCCACTGTCGATAGCGAAGGATCTGCCACTAATGACTGCAAACCCCAAGGTACTGCCAAATGGACTCTAGGTCTTTGCCCCAGAGCAATGAGTCGGAGTCGATAGGGAAAGATCCGCTAGAAGGAAGGCATTAAGGCATCCTCCATCAATCTAGCGCGAGTGTAACCCGTAGGCCAATAATGTGGAAGGAATTAGATGAAAAAGATGTAGTAACCCAACCGAAGTACGTTTCCGGCATACACAAGATGTGGCTAGCGCACGGCAGAAACCCTCTGAACCAACCAATAATGAAAGCTGACACAGAGGCGAGGTATCCACCAATAGGGTCAAATGGAAACCAAGGTACTGCACGAATCCCAATGTGTGATAATGTATGCTGATGTCGAACACAAGGGAAACCACTCAGTCAAAGACCCATGATACTGATCGATGCTGAGCACAAGGTGACCTATCAATAATGAAAATAGGGCCAGGGTGCGGCTCTAGGCCTATCCTCAGAGCAAGGTGTCGTCGTCGATAAGGACAAGACCCGCCAGCAAGAAGTCAATGGGGACCTTCTCAAATCGGCACGAGTAAAGGACCAATATAGCTGATGTGATGATAGACATGATACTGACAACCAGGGATGGCCGACTGAAAAATGAGTCAAGAGACACCGCAGAGAGGCCAACTCAGGCTAACTTCCCTTGAACAAAAGCACGACTCAATGTGACTATGTGGCAGCATATGATGACTCTGTATAAGTTCGCCATGCAGGAGGCACGAACGAACCCTCCATATGATTGGAAGAGATAACCAATCGGGGGAGAACAGACTCAATAACAAGGTTATGGCATACCTAAGTCAAACTAAATCCCACCCATGCGGAGGAGACTTTGTTTTGAGTGCTTTGTTCAAGGGCGACACAACTGACTCTAGCTGCCAACAATAAATGGAAATAATGTCCCTGTTCCCGCTCTTTTTTGGAATATTTAATTTTTTTGTCTTTTTCTATTAAGCCGGAAAAAGAATAAAAGAATGCTATGGTACAGTGGAAAGAACGAGTGTCGGTGAAACAAATGATCTAGTTCCTGGGAAGGGAACGTTCCTATGCTCAATGCAGGGAGGTGAAAACTGGTCAGTGACACTCAGAGGTATGTTCTTTCCACGGATCTGGGTATGTCAAGCTGCAGAAGTCAAAGGTATGCAAGGTTGATTTTGCAGATGTCATGGTCAAAAGTTGGCTTAAACACGAGTCCAAGTGAAGCCAGCTCTAGGCCAAAAGGTGAAAATGGTCAACATGCAATGCAGAAGTACAACTCAACACACATAGGAGCCTCTAGGGTATAAGGCCAGAACGAAGCGAAGAAGCAAAGGGGAATGAGTCTTCAACGCATAAGTAATGGCGGGACTACAGAGGACTCCCGAGCCTACTCAAAACGAAGCAGCATGGGCAACAAATGTCAGTGAGGTGCTAACTATGATGCCCATGTAAAGGGATGGCTCTACCATCGTGTCATGACTTAAAGAATCGGCGAGTGAAAATGGCTTACGAACCATAACACGATGGGGTGGACCCTACGGCAGATGTATCGGTCATATGGAGGCTAGTATGCATAATGCAACGGAAAAATGGTGTCCCTAACCTATATGCCAGTGAAAGCACGATACCTGCCATGACGGGTCAGCGGTCATGGAACCGTCTCGAACTGTTGAAAAATGTCCAAAATGTCCTGAAAAACAGACCAAACTCGACATTCCAAGCTCCCAAGTTAAAAGTCACATGAGGCAAAACAAAATAAAATTTTGAAAAAAATTTGTATTTTCAAAACTTATAAAAGGCATTTTTGACTCACCATTTTCACCATTTGACTTGGAGAGCAAAAATTGTGGAGCAAAAGGAGCAAACTTCCCTGTGACCAATTCAACCGTTCAAACTTGCCGAAAACTTCCAGGTAAGCCTTAAACTTGTCTTGCAATTAATTGTGATAGTTTTCGGGAATTTTAGTTGATGTTTTACCGTTGGATTTTTGCAAAAAATTCCTTCGCGGCGTACACGCGGGTTGGCAATATTGAACTCGCGTATACGACGACCCTACACGCGACTGTGTATACAGTAACCCGCGTGTGCGCAGCGAACTATTTTTATAAACAAAACTAACGGATGAAAATGATTTTCTTTTCCAGGATGACTATCACATGGCGTGAAAGAGAGCACTCAGCCGTGGATAATGAAGTTATGGGCAATGATGAGGCATTAGATGCCCTACGGGGATGCGGGTTGCTTAAATTCTTCAAATTGCCAAATATGAAAGCAAACACGCGTCTGCTCGAGAGGCTCATTAATTATTGGGATGTCGATGAGGAAGCACTTGTGATTGATCAGATGCCACTCAGGATAGAAGTGGAAGACATATATTTTATCACGGGCCTTTCCCGAAGGGGAGAGGTAGTACATTCCCGGGGCAGGACACGGAATAGCCTCAGTGTAGATGACTATGTACAGATTTACTGCCCGGGTCATCGGAAGGTCGGGAGCCAGATCTCTATCCCACATGTGGCGAGTTTGTCACTCAGGATAATCTTGTTCACCATAGCTCGAGTGAACGGATCATCCTCACTACATCAGGCGTCACGGGTAACCATGAGCGTGGCAGTGGACTGTCTCACTACTGTGTTTGACTGGTGTACTCCTCTTCTTGCCAACATGAAGGAACAACTCACTTCTATCAGGAGGGGACAGACCAAGAACTTTGGGTTCAAAACCATCTTGTGCACTTTCTTCTTCGAGAAGGTTCCCTCACTCCGCCCCAGGGTAGTAGTTGCCATCAGTAGTCCACGTGATCCACGCATGGGCCGGTGGGCTGACTTGATGAAACGTCTGGGGGGTTGGGAAGTCCCAAGGAATGCATTTGACGATGACTTCTTTGCCTGGTGGGAGCAGCAGATTATCGCCGTGGATGACTACCCCTATGCTGGGCTGGATTTCCGAGGAGATCCCGATCTAGTGTTACCACCGGATGTAGCATGGGGCGAGATTGGTAAGAATTTTTTATTATTTTATGATTTTTTGGATTTTTCAAATATAATGATGAATTTTGAAAAATATTTTTTGATGAGATTCAAATGACTAATATGATGATCATGTTCCATACATTGGGCCTGTACGACCAGACGGATTCCCGCGGCATGGACGGCGTGGCCGAGGAGCCGAAGAGGCAGCTGCGGATACGGAACGAACCCTGAACAATGTCCAACGACACTTGGCGAGACTGAGCTGCCGACTACTGATGGCCGAGATAGAGGACCTTCCTCCGGATATGCAGCGTCATGTGGTTGGCATGCCACATGACTGGGTTCGCGTCTTTCGGCGCGTGGCCAACGCTA
Organism: Pinus tabuliformis; assembly: GCA_031772625.1. NCBI lineage: Eukaryota > Viridiplantae > Streptophyta > Pinopsida > Pinales > Pinaceae > Pinus > Pinus tabuliformis. The sequence goes on along the minus strand of CM062820.1, from coordinate 1,728,746,585 downwards.
TAGTGACATACTTAGATGCTCATCCTGAGCTGAGGCGTTAGATATGCTTGACATGATTATGGGCATTTGAGTCCCAATTTTGTATATTTTTGGACACACACATGTACACTCGAGACGTTTTATGATATATATATATATACAGTTTGACTTTTTGATGTATGATTTTATGATGATGAATGATTGATATGCCAGTCTAATGCTTGATTAGCGATAGAATCAGCTAACCAATTTTGAGATCTTGGAATGTGCAAATAATTAATGTAAATGAATGATCTTTGCAACAACCTCACCCTTAAATATTGGCGATATAATAATGGATCCCTAACCCGATAATTGTTATTTAATTGAGACACTATCAATTGAGAATCAAGATATACTACCAACGAGTCGATCCCATAAGAGATTGCCTCGGATAATAAATTGATAACAGCTGTATACTTGGCCATATTGTTTGAAGCAGGACCGATACACATGCCTCTCGATACCATCAATTGACCAGTTGGATAATAAAGTACCCAAGCTGTGGAAGCAAGATTCCGGGTGTGTCGACTAGCACCATCGACGAACCCAAAATAGACCAAATCATCCATCAGCACCTGCCACAGCAGACCAAAAAGCACTGATATCAGAAAACGCTCGATGATATATGTATAAATATATACATAAAGTACAAAGAAGTCATTGCCTAGCCTGAACTAAGCAAAGTACTTCTTTAGGTAGAGCCCATTTTGGGGCTCTGCCAGCTTGTTCCCTTCAAAGTCGATTAACTCATACGACCCTTTTTCTAAAACTCGTTTAACAATGAAAGGACCGTACCACATAGGCCTAAATTTTCCTGCCCCCAAGGTGTCTTTATCTCGGTCGTAGACCAAGACAAGGTCACCTTCAGAAAAGACTCGAGGACGGATAGACTTATCATACTGCGTTTTAACCCTTTTCTTATGAGCCTCATTCATCGTGGCGGCGTCTCGATGCTGCTCATCGAGATGTTCCAAGTGAACTAGGCGCTCTTCGAGACTCGAAGTCTCTGGAAGGAGTTCAACAGCCAACTTCAGAGATGGAATTTCACATTCGACCGGGAAGATGGATTCCATCCCATAAACCAACTGAAAAGGTGTAAAACCAGTAGCCGTTTTGATGGAGGTTCGGTATGCCCATAGAGCCGGATACAACATAATGTGCCAATTGGACCGATTTTTATCGATCGTCTGTTGGAGTATCGTCTTAAGAGTTTTGTTAACTGCCTCGACCTGCCCATTGGCCTGAGGATAATAAGGGGACGAATGCTCCTGATGGAAGCCTAATTTACGAGCCAATTCGGACATCAGTTGATTCTGGAAATGACTGCCATGGTCAGTGACAATCTCCTTTGGGATACCGAATCTTGAGATGATCTGAATGAAAAGAAACAAAGTTGTCGTGTCACTATCGTTCTTATAAGTAGGCATGGCCTCAGCCCACTTCGTGAAGTAGTTTACAGCCACGATAATGTACTTGTGATTCGCCGCTGAAGGCAGATTACAAGTCGTAAAGTCAATGCCCCACTTAGTAAAGGGATCGACGGTGACAACGGGAAAAAGAGGAGCTGGATGCGCACGCATCTTCTGAGTAAAAATTTGACACGGGTGGCGGCGTTTGACTGCTTCCACACAGTCCTTAAAAAGTGAAGGCCAAAAATAGCCGGCACGTAAGATGCGGTTGGCTGTAGCAAGCCCTGATAGATGACCACCACAAGCTCCGCTGTGGCAATCATTGAGCACAGACTCTGCTTCCTCTAAGGTTAAACAACGCTGGAGGATTGAGTCAACCCCTCGACGATATAATGTGTCACCAACAATAACATAGTTTTTTGCCAGGTGACGTAATTTGGGACGTTCATCCTTGGAGAAAGTAGAGGGGCACTTCGAAGTCTGGAGATAAACAATGATATCTCCATACCAAGGGTCTTGTGCAGAGATGAGGAATATATGTTCGTCGGGTAAACTTTCCTCATAAACAATATCATCTCCACAAGGTAGCTCCGAGATAAGTTCCGCAAAAACCATGGATTTCTTAGATTTGGCAGACAAGAACTCGAGATCGAATTCTTGCAAAATGACTATCCATCTATTATATTTGCCCCCAATCACTCGCCTACTGAGGACAAATTGAAATGGATTGACTGCCGCTAAGACAAAAGTTTTATGTAGCAAAATATAATGACGGAGCCGCTGGACAGCATGGACAGCTGCCAAGGCCAACTTCTCAACCGGAGAATAGCGAAGCTCAGAGCCTATCAAGCCTCGGCTCAAATAATAAATGACGTGCTCGGCGAGAGCATCGTCCTCCTGAACTAGAACCATACCAATGGTTGATTCTGCTGCAGCGAGATATAAAAGGAAGTCTCTACCATAATCCGGTGGACTCAAAAGCGGGGCAGAGACTAATTCTTTTTTCGAAGCATCAAACGACCGCTGCGCAAAGTCATCCCATATAAATGGAACTCCTTTCCGTAGTAGACGCATGAACCCTTTAGTGATCTCGGCATAATTTTCTATAAACCGTCTTAAGAAGTTAGCCTTCCCTTGAAGACTTTGAAGTTGCCGAAGTGAAGACGGGGGAGGCAACTGAATTATTGCCTCAACCTTGAAGGGATCAACCCGAATCCCTTCATTGGACACAATAAACCCTAACAGCCGACCGGACGTAACCGCGAAAACACACTTGTTGGGATTCAACCGGATTTTATAAAAACGACATCTCTCAAAGACTAATCGAAGATGACTAGGGTGATCTGTTCTCTTTCGAGAACGAGCAGCGAGATCATCTAAGTATGCCTCGATGACATGTTTGATGTCGTGGAAAGCGTATGACATGGCCCGCTGAAAGGTGGCTCCAGCATTTTTAAGACCAAAAGGCATCTTTCGATATGCAAAGGTACCCCAGGGACATATGAAGGCTGTCTTATGCTGATCCTCAGGACGGATAGAGATTTGATTATAACCTGAAAAACCATCCATGAAGGAAAAAATCTCGTTACCCGCACACTCGTCGATAATTTGATCAATAAATGGCGTGGGGTAATTGTCTTTTGGACAAGCCTTATTTAGATCCCTAAAATCGATGCATACTCGGATTTTTCCTTGCTTTTTATCTACGGGGACTGGATTAGAAACCCAATCGGTAAGAGGAACAGGGTATATAAAACCTGCCTTTAGCAGCTTCTGGACTTCAGCTTTGATAGCTGCTGCTTTCCTAGGGTTAACCGGACGAAGTCTTTGACGAACAAGTTTCGCGTTTTCATATGTCTTGATCTCATGTTGAACTATAGAAGGATCAATGCCAGACATTTCTTCATAAGACCAAGCAAATACGTCACGATATTCCTTAAAGAGGTCGGTGTAGATTTGAATTTCTTCAGGGGAACACTCGATCCCGATGAAGATATTCTCAATGATGTTAGGGTCCCTAGAGATGTTGATGGGTATCGTTTTTGAAATTACCGACATATTACCTTCGGCGCGATTGTGTGCTGGAGCCAAAGGGTTCGACACCATATCAACATCACTAGTACAGAGCTCGGAAAACCTAGATTCCACTTCCTGCAAAGGAGGAAGAAAGTACGAACGATGGTGTAAGTCTTCCCACGGTTGATCTATACCCATCATTGCTTCAAGGATTGCTTCTTCAGAAGGTAAAATTGAATCCAAGCAATCAAAGGTAGAGATATAATCTAGGCTCCAGGCTGGGGCCACATGACCATCCAACTCTTCTTCAGAAAAAGGAGTGGAGTGGTTATCTGCAGAGTCTACGATAGACTGATATCTAAGCTCAGCTGCAGATATAGGAAACGCCATTCCATTTACTTGTCCTTCAACTAATGTGGTCGTAGGTGAAGGCAAGGTCCAAGGGTCGGAAAAATAATGAGTTCGGAAGAACTCTTCTCGAGGAGACTCCTTGGATGATGAAATAGCATTGATTTTTGCAAAAGGAGAGGGAAGATCAAACGTACCCATCAATGAGGAATACATCCCTACTCCTCAATTCTTAGTCGGCGGGCGAGGGTTATCCACCAAAGGAACAGTAGAGTCGGAGCTTGCTTGAGGATTGATTGGGGAATAGTCCAATTGATCAACCTTAACAATTTTCCCCTCATGAGGAAAGCAAATGACACGAAACAGAGTTGATACGACGGCTTCCATTTCGTATACCCAGTTCCTTCCTAATAGGAGATTATAGTCTAGGTTAGCATCTACGACTTCAACTTCGATATTAACGACCTTCCCTCCAACACATATAGGAAAGGCCGGGATAATCCCATGCGTCTTGTGAGAATGACCATCAAATGCAGTTAAGACGGTTGGTGAAGGAACAACCGAAGGTGAGCCAATAGCCTTCCAACATGACATCGACATGACACATGTGGAAGCTCCTTCATCTATAATGGTGCGAAAAATGTTGATTTTCCGTTATGTAGACTTTATCTGGAAAGCCATATGATGAGGGAGTCGCTTTTTGACATTTAACATGTCAAAAGTGAGCACTAAAGAATTAGCCGGATCAACTGCTCCAATTGTGGAGAGTAAAGCACTTATCTGAGCCGGACAGGACTGGAGAACCTCTAAAGCGGACATAGCACACGGGCTTTGAGCCAGATCCTCCACAATGGAGTAATTCTGGGCGGCCCTAGCATTAGGGTTAATCGTCGCGCGTTTGGCGGAACCTTTCGGTATCCGAGGTATAGTCTCAACAGGGGGTCGCTCAATATGAAGGTCAGTACCTCCGGGAACAGTTTTATCCTTAGATGTTTCGGCTTCACCATAATCACATGACCGAGTAGTCACATGGACATTTGAACCCATCATAAAAACATTTGATGCTTTTTCCCCTTCCTGGTTTCCCCCTGAGGAGGTCCCAGGATTCGAACTCGCGCCAGCAAGAAGTTGCTGCCCTTGGGGAAACGGGTTAGTTAACACAGCTTGCGAACTAGAAGTCCCTTGCTGTCCTAACAAGCGCTGAGCATCTTCAATCCTAGGGCAAAGATGAGTTAGATGGTCTGCTTTGCATAACTTGCAAGGAAACTTAACTTTCTTTCTCGACTCACCTTTACCACCACCAGCGTTGTTACCAGATTTATTTGCATCGGGCTTCCCATCCGAGTTCTTCTTCTTACCACGTCCTTTCTTTTTCCCATTGGAATTTTGATTTCCTTTGGGGTTATCGGATTGGACGACATTAATTGAAGAAGTTTGGGAAGCGGGAGGATTAGACAATGTGACTTGGTTGTTAGAAGCAGTTTGCAAAGACAACTGCTGCAATTGATTCAACAAGTTCACTGTAGTTGTGTCTACTGACCCAATGATACCGTCCGCGTGCGGACCTGGCTTCGGCTTAGCTAAATCAACCTTAGATCCAGGAGCATCTGGCAAGTACTTTTGTAGGATCCCAGACTGAGAGTAGATCAATTCTAATTGCTGGGCCCTAAAAATGGCTTGCTCCTCAGAATAGACCCCAGACATGGAGACATCCTTGGAGATCTCGGGTTGTAAAGACTTCAAAAACCACTCGAGACGGTATTCCGGGGGAATTTCGACTTTAATGAGCCTCTTTCTCTGTCTCCATTCCTGAATGTGATCGGAAATGTGAGTAGCCTTATCCTGACGAAAGGTGGCCAGAAGTTCAGTTCCGACATCATAGCGGACAGGCAACTGGAAGTGATTTAAGAAAATATTGGCTAAGTCGGCGAACGATGTAAAGCTGCCCCCTGGCAACTCTATATACCACTTGGCCGCATTACCAGTCAAGGTGCGCTGAAAGAGTCTCAACCTAATCGAAACATCGATGAGGGAGTTGGATGAGCACCACAGATGGAACGTGGTTACGTGGTCGCCCGGGTCCTCACCACTCTTCCCTTCGAATTTTGGAATGTCCGAAGGGAGTTTGGTTGGGACCGGAGGCCAGGCCGGATTATACCTGATTGGGTCATTTGTTAACTTTGTGAGATCTGGCAAGTTTAACGTTGCCAGAAACGGAAGCCTAGGAGGACCTAGGGGATTCCACCCAGACTGGGCAGAACTCCCAAAGCTCTGAAAATATTGTCCTGGAATTTGGGAGGCACTAGGCTGCCCGAAGTGACCAATAGAACCGGCTGAACCAAAAGGCAAGCCTTGTGGTCCAGCAAAATTCATAGTTTGACCAACTCCTGCCGTATAACCTCCATAACCCACAAAGTTTCCTCCTAAAGAATGGTAAGGAGTTGATAACCCCTGGTATGGGTTCCAAGCCGAAGCAAGGGGAGGAATGCTTTGAAACATGCTAACCGTGGAGTATGGCCTATTCCCTTGTTGGCCGCTAAACGTATTCCCAGTTCCCGCGCTACTAACCCCAGGGTTATTCCAACCTTGGAAAGGATTGTTGCTTTGTCCTATTGAAGAAAAAGGCATGGATCCTACCGTCGGGTTGGAATGTGGTATATGACCACTTCCGAAAGGAAAACCCTGGAATGAAGCCGATCCGCCCATCATGGACGTAGCGACACTAAACGGAACCGATGGAATACCCTGTGATTGGGTGCCAAAAGGGAAGAGTCCAGTACCAAAAGCATTGGTTTGGGCATTTCCACTCGTAGACGGAATGGAGGTAGACCCAAGTAGAGATGTGCTCGCAAAAGATCCAAACAAGGAAGTGGAGGGGATGGAAATAGTTCCTCCCCCTTGCACTGATGTTGGGGTTTGCATAGTCGTAGCACTTGTAGAAGCCATGCTTCCAGTAGTGGTCATGAATGGTAAGCGCGTAGTGTAACCTGGACTTGATGGTCTATGTGACGGAGTCCCAACGTATTGCAATACGTCTGGATGACTAAATGGTAGGGCAGAATTCGGAGCCCCTAACGACTCTGAGAATTCTTCTACCTCTACGTTATTCTCCGCTTGAAAAAGAACTCGAGAAAGGACTGGATTATCCCTCTCTTGTCCAGAAGTACCAAGCCTTGCTTGGGCAATAATGCCTCCGCTAGGAGGATCAATCTCCGATGCGTCAACTGGCGTAGGATGAAGCCCACCGGTGGTACTCCCTCTGCGCCTTCTTGGAGAAGGCTCTAAACTTGGCGGCGAAAGACCACGAAGTCTTCGAGACCGTCTAGGAGATCGGTCAGCCACTTTGAATTTTTTGTTATGATCTAACTAAAGAGTCAAAAAATTGAAAGCTAGGCCAACTAAGATCACAGAGCACACACTATAAAGTCCCTAAAGATACAGCCAGTCAAACAAATTCCACGTATTTCCGCTCCGGGTGATTAGGACCGGACACCAAAATATGAGAAAGTGAATCAAGGGGCCTTCCGAAGATAGTCTGGGATGATGAGGGCCCAGTCCTATCAGCGAAGGTATTAGAGGAAGTTACGCTAACCTCCTAACAACAGCCTGCGCCGGTGCAAGCCCCCAAGCTTCGCAAGGGTGCCCTCCAATAGTACTGTCGAGAGTGATACAACGTCAACCTCAGGTGCCACGGGATTCCCCTCCGCAGCCACCTGTGTAGATCCCTAGGAGAGGCAACTATGGGTACCAACTCGTCGCAGAAGCCAGGCGGAACAGTCGTGAGGTAAGTTCGGACAAGTAGGAGAGGGGGTATCTCTCTTCCCTGTCTTCACAGACCCTCGTGCTTAACTCCCAGATCCAGAGCTTTCCTGGTCTTCCTAACGCTATTGGATTTACTCTCGTTATTCAGACTCTTATGTTTGACGTTTTATGTGGCCTTGGAGAGTTAACTCTCCACTCGCCTAATCCAAGGCCCTAAAATCCTAAACTTGTTGGTGTAACTGACTAAAACAAAAAGTTCTAGTGGATTTTAATTAGCGCTTGATTTTATTAGGCTATTCTTTAAGTCACAGGGTAATGGAGATGAAACTTGTGGTGTTTTTATGGACGCAAAAGAAATTAATAAAACTTAGCTACATGCACATGCACTTTTTGTTTTCGATGAAGAGCAATTTCTATGAGGTTCAGACGTACTTCTAATATAAACAAATTTTCCTTTTCTTTTCAGACTCCACACTCACAAAAACTAACAAAACTATATATGCCTAAAAAGAGATGCAAATCTATCCTAATGCAAGAACTATATGTGGATGCAAGATTTAAAGACTACTCTAAAAACAAAGAAGGAAAGTTGCTGCCTTATCAAATTTTTCTTGCCACTAAAATGCTTAGATAGAAGATGATGTGTTACCAATCATTTCATTCAAACAATAAAAACAAGTTCTAAGATAAACACAAAGCACTTGCACTTCGCAAAAAAAGGAAATCAAATGAAAAGCAAGTTTAAGAAAGCGAAACTCAAAACTTTCAAAAGATTTTCTTTCAATGAAGCCAAGAAGTATTTTTCAAAGAATGCTCTCAAAAATACTAACACCAATGATTGATGAATAGGTAACCAAACACTTTTGTGAATTGACACCTTTCAAATGATGAAAACCCAACAAAAATAAATGCGTTTGAAATTGCTCATGACAATCAAAAGCAGCAATGAAAGTCCAAAAGATCAAAAGACAAGTTTCAAGAAAATGGTAACAAACAACTTTCCCGAAACTAAGGAGCAAATGGTCACAAAAATGGTTTCGTTAAGCAAACAAAAGGGTCACCGAAACAAAATGAACACAAAGATCGAGTCCGATCTTCCTACTCTGCCAAAACAGAGCAATCAAGATTCTTAACCAGAAATCTTGTATGTCAAAAAACAATGACGCTTGCAATCAACAAAAACAAGACTAATACTCCTTATAACTAGAGAGAGTTCAGAACAAGATGCCCCCTATTAAACAGAGGACTGTTACTGGAAAATGACTACTTCAAACTGACCCAAACCACCAGACAGACATTCAGCAAAAAGAAAATTTATAAATCTTGAAAATTATGTACTATACGCGCCTGCAGTGATGTGCAGAATGTGTGTACACGCGACTGTAACTAAGGAAACCGGCGTATACGCGGGTTCACTTAGTTCAACTTGCGTATATACGCTTCTGTAATCCAGAAAAATAGCGTATCTGAAGATTTTCAAGAAAAATAAAAAAACACAGACTGAAAAAACTGGAAAAGCTTAGAGTTCAAGAACAGATCAGACAGTCAGAGCCAGCAAATAGAGGGGATGAGCCTTGATTGGCTTGAAGACTACCCAAACTAGGAACAAAAAGAATGTTGTTCCCCAGTGGAGTCGCTAATTCTGGTTGAGGGGAAAGTTCCCCTAGGGTCCTTTGGGTTAAGACTCTACCAGACTGAAAATTACTTATTCAAAGAAACACACACACAGCCATTATCTTTACTGTAAGCAAATTCTAATGTTGAGGGTACGTACCTAAGGTCCTACGTTTGAGAAGGCCTTTAGGGTCCAAACCCTTCTTGGAGTTCCCTTCTTCTCCTTTGACCTGTAAAACAAACCAATCAAAGAACACAACAGTGCATGGACAAATACTTATACATAAACCATCTTCATGCTATAAAGTTAGTTATAAAAATCTTTAAGTAACTACTTGCATAAAAATTCAAGACAAGAATCTCGTAAGCACAAAGAAAGATTGTTTCGGGAACCAAGACGTGTTTCTTTATATAAAGGCAAGTAAAGTACATATAACGGAAAGATTTCACCTGAAACACCTTCAGCAGGCTCCAAGCAAAGCTTCCTCCCAGATTCCTTCCAGCCTCAAGCCTCCAACAAGAGCTCCTTCCAAGTCTTACTCAATGGTGATATAAAAGATGAATGATCACCAATACACATGGAAACAAGGGTTTCCTATGCAAAATGGGGGAAGTGCAGAAGGCACCAAGGACTTTAGACCTGGTCTAAGGGGAAAATCTCAGCATAATAATCTTGCTCTCTTTTCTCTCTCCTTTAGCCCTTCCCTTTGATGTCTTTTTATACCATCTCCAAAGTAGTTTTTTAGTTAGGAGTTGGTTGGGAACAGTTGGGCCACGGGCACTAACAGGTGATCAGCAGGTAAAACCTGCGATCTCCGCCCAAAAATAAGGAATTATTTATTTTTTTAAGTGTTTTAATACATACACGCGGGTTGGGTATACACAGACCTGCGTGTACACGCGTTTAACTCAGGGCAATGTCGCGTATAAGGGATAAAACACTGTTTTTTAAATTTTAGGACCAGGTATGGAAGGAGGGGTTGCCCTAGGCCATGAGTGCAGCATCACAAACCATAAGAGTGAGATTTGGAGCTATAACAGCAGAATGATGGGCATAATAGTAAAGGGCAGCAAATGCAACATAATAAGGACAGCATGATGTATGGGCAGCATAATGATGGGAGCATGAGCAACATGATGTATGGGTAGCATAATGATAGGAGCATGAGCAGCATGATGATCATGGGCAGCATGATGGTGCTACACAGTAAGGTGCAGCAAATGGTCGAGATGCAGCATGATGATCATGGGCAGCATGATGGTGCTACACAGTAAGGTGCAGCAAATGGTCGAGATGCAGCATGATGATAGGTGAAGGAGTCACCTTGAGAATCAGTTGGAGCAGAATGTCTTCAACTGATCTCATCATTATACAAAATGATCTATGCTAGATATAGATAAGTCAAAGTGTTGACTTTTGTTGTAAATTTACTCTCTCTCTCTCTTTCTCTGCTGAACTTTGAAGATAAAAGAAGATTTGATCAAAGGGTTTCCCCACACATTGTGGGGTTTGTCCCTGGCTCACGCCACATCTTGTGTCCTCTTGTCTTGGCTTGTCTTCTGCGTTTTATATTTATGTTATATCTGCAGTTTATCATAATGCTGATGTGATTGCTAACTGTGAAAATTTAAATAAATTGCTCTAGCATAGAACATACCTAATCTTAACAATAATCAATCCCTACAACTGAACCCATAAAGCATGAAAATTTCGACTACAACTACATCCATGCGGTTAAATGCCTCCAACCACACACATAAGATTGAATCTATGTGGTTTTGACAGAGTATAGGAGAAAATAAAAACTTCTCAGCCCATACCTCTACCAACCTACTCCACAACTCTTCCAACACTTGCACAACTATCAAACAAACATATGGATAAACTGATATGCCATAGAAATCCTACATAGTATCTACACATAAGAAATTTTCACAGGTCAAGCTTCTCTAGAACCATCTATCACACTCATACACACTCAATCCACCCGCAACACATGCCCAGTTTGACATCAATGTCAACCATCAATCATTGCAACGCAACATAAATGCCACCAATCTCCCCCTTTCGCATTGATGGCAACCCCAGGTGAACTATCCAACTGGCGCTAACCTATGGAACTGATATTTTCATGAACTCCCCCTTTAACATCAATGGAAAATGGAAGAAGTCATCAAACACTCTATTGCAAACACAATAACACACCCTGAATACTAGTTAGATATTATCATAATGCAACAACAAAAATCATACTCTCTCACTCCTCATCGTAGAATGAAAACAAAATAAACAACAACATCACCAAGATAAAGTACTAGAAAACCATATTCATCAGGAACAACAAAGTGTGGGTAGCAACACTCTCTCAACTAAATCAATGAGAAACATAACATCAAGCAACACCAACACCCATTTCAACAAATTTGATCATTAATATGATATATACTATCAATTGCAAACTCTCCATCAACATCACTCTCAAACAGCAACATACCATGCCCATTAACAAACAACATTAACAGACATATATGCAAGGAATTTATATGTTGAACCATGATAGCTTCATAACTAAAGCTTAAAAACCTCATCTCTGGCCTCTGTGGCATGCAGGCCAACTCATACTTTTCAATAACCTTGATATGAAATCTTGTGAGATTCAATATCATGAACAAACTCAATATAAAAAATAATATTAACTATAGACTCACTGAACTATCCAAAAATATGACCAGCCATATATTCACTGTGGCATTAGTAGCGAACATTAACTTTGACCTCAATAATAAACAAAAGGTTAATCCCTTGATGACATAACCTCTGTTCTCAAACTGCATCAAATCCAGTATTGACAAAGCTTAACATGCATAAAAATTCCATGGAACTAATCACACGTTCCATTCATACAACATCCAGGTGCAAGTCTTCCATAATGCTTGCTCTCTACATCACATTGATACTTAGGAATATCATTGGATTCATGCAATCATTCAATGCATACTTCAAACATCTCCACATTTCACTAATCACTTTTTCTTGCAAACTAATGGAACCAACCCAAGAGATCTTAAAGTATTCAATATAGAGGGAAGATTAATCTACCTTAATCTTCCGGGCGTTGAATAAATTCCAATTGAAACAATGAACCTACAATAGAAGATGGATACACAATAGGATGTAATAGACAAATGCAACTCAACAATTACTTTCTTAATTCTTCGTGCTGTACACCATTGCACCCATTTATTGGGTTCATGACTAATCATTGTCCCATCACTGTTACATGTTGAGATGAAAAACTTCACAACTAAGCTCTTAAGACTTTGATCTCATCAAAAAACTTTGCACTGAAAAAACATTGTTCCTATATATTATATTGTATTTGCACAACATTTTGTATCAATATCAACTTTTTTTTACATCATTCATCTTGATAATAAGTTTTTCTTTTAGATTAATCACATTGTAGATATTTGGTCAACGTTTTGAACCAACTAATATGGTTCACAATTTGTACTAAGGATGAACCACATTAGTTGGTTTGAAACATCGACCAAATCTCTACAATGTGATTAATTTGAAAGAAAAAATTATTATCAATATGGATCACAAAAGTCTAAGATCTAACATCATTCAATAGATGTGCTACTTCTTCAGTAAATGTATTTAACATAGACTAAAATAAATGGATCATCAATAAATGATTTTTCATCTCAACAATTTTGTAGCTAACCATTTAACACCCTTTCCAGTTTTAGTGTCCACCACAGTAGAAACTTGGAGTCTGGGAGAAGCCGTTCTGACTACAAATAATGACAAAATGCTTCTTTCAATGAGATTATATGCAATATATTAAAAAATTCACCAGAGGCATGTAAGTGATATAATGAAGCATGTTGTTAAGATAACACTTATTCCTAATAATCTTTAACCCTATCGGTGGTTATTTGAGATGAAATGGCCATTTCCACGTCATTTCCAAAGCCATTTTCTCTCATTAAACCCTAACTCTGCTCCTACCATGTCCTACCCTACCATTCTTGCACAATTTCAATCACTGTTGTTAAGATATGACTACAAATGAATTTGATGATGTAGATGTCCTTCCATTTGAGGAAATATTCACACCATTTCCGTTTGCTTTGACATGTATCACCCCATTTGAAAGAGGAACATGTTTTCCTCCTTTTAATTTTGGACTTCTTCGAAGAAAGAAAATCATGTATATGTTCTCATATTAGATTATATACAAAGTGGCCGAAGAAACATGGGAATCATTACCATTGTGTCTTCCAAATCGATCAACCAATGCACAACCATTATGTGTATGCAACATATCTCTCCAGTCACCAATGCACAATGAAATTTTCAACCAAATCACACTCCACTATAGATGAAAACATGATCACCTCACCACAATATATTGCATCTACACACAGGTGGATGCTTTTACACCAATCGCTTATTACAAACAATATATTTCAATGATACATCATGGGAAAACTATCAACACTCGGTTGTTGCACTAGCTAAAACACCATATTTGTTGAAGCCAAGGATCTCTGCCATCGAAACATTCATATCATCCTGTGAAGCTTGTATAACACACTCTACTAGTCATCAATATTGGAAAAAACCTCTCATCTCTCCTCCAATACATATTCAACCTTTTGATTGATCCATCACAAAATCATTTTCAACCAACAACAAAATAGATCACAACCATGAATCTAGATCATTACCATTGCACATAAAATCTCCCAATCCAATTATTGTCAAGTCACACCTCCTTGCAAACCTTCTCAGAAGCATCGATCTTATTTGAACTCACCAAATGTACATTGAAGGCATTTCACTCCTTGATTAATTCAAAAATTGAATCCATTTGATAAATTAACGTTGATGATATTCATTGCAGTCATGTCTAAAGGATTAACCATATGATTAATATTTGAAGGCTTGCAATTTCACATCTAACATTTTATAGAGCACCTCGCAACCAATTTAATATCTCCAAAGTTTCTTTATTGAATGACATAGATTGTTTGTCTCCTTCCTGTTTGAGCTTGTTGTATACCCACTGGGTCCTGATCTTATTATGGCCAAAAAATTTCGATACCCTTTGTAGGCTGCCATTTTTTTGTTCCAGCTACTACTCTTGCCACATAATACCTTGCGCCATATGGACATATTCACCATCGAACTAGATCAATAATTTTCAAGCTTTTGATGCACTCCACTACAATGGATGAATTGTTGGAAATATGACTGGATCCACATACTCATTTTTAAAAAAACAAGGCACCATTGTACACCAGATCAATCACTTAGAAACAAAATTAAATGTTTACTAAATCCACTATAGTAGTTAATCCATTATGTAGATCTTCTAGTGATCTCAAAAAATAATATTCTACAGATCACATTCATTGCATTTACACCTTTTGGATAACTTTTCAACATCCAGATTAAGCATTTGGACCAATTTACAATGCAACTCCACTAGAAATCCAACTTCAAATTTTCAATGTTTTTATATTAAACTAGGTTCTGCAACCAATGAATGACTATATCAAAGTACCATTTATTGATAAACCAATAGAAAAATTCTTTGGTTTAGCGCCCATAGAATTTTTCTTTGACATCGAGCTGCCCAGATCAATTTATTTAATTGACAAAGACCCATCGACCAAACTTAGTTCACCAGGAAACCATCCAAAATATTAATTTTATTATTTACAAATGGATTTGCCATTTCATGTGCACATTAGGTCGATAAAGTATTTAAGTAGTTTATGTATTTTCCAAATCACACTACAAAAATTCAATTTTTCTCATTGAGTTGCTATGACTGGTTACAAGTATTCATTTATATATACAACAATTTATCATAGGTGATCTCGGCCTCCTTTTTGTTTCAACACTCCATTGTTCATTTTAAGTTGACTTACTATTTTTGATTGCATCATGAAGTTCAACCATTAACTTTGTAGGATAGATTTGAAACTTCAAGGCCAAACTTAGTTTTATTTAGTCTCATGAAGTCAAAAGACCAAAGTTCACTTCAACTACAAGAAAATTCTTTCATATTACTGTTAGCATTTATCCTTCTAATTTATTTCAACAATGCACATTGTATCTTTCAATTTCATAATCATTCCTTTCTCCTTCTTTTCTAATTGTAGGGGCTAGGAAAGATCAAATCAACTGCAAGATAATCTAGCTATATTGTTTAATGACAAAGAATTTGCAACAGATCCATTTTTGAGATATTTTGAAGATATATCAGAGATGAAAACAAATCCTTTAAGGAAATTTCTCTCGAAATAGGACAAACCTCGTTTTCTTGGAGGAGACCCCCCTAACATAATGAAATTTCTACTTCATGCTCCCCTTGAGGTGGGAATGACCTAAATCTTCCTTTTGGTCTTTATTTCTCCAAATATTGATGTGCTACTTCCTTGTTGGGTTGTATTATATTCTTTCCACGTAGTTAACAGGGGGTTTGAGGGGCACCTGTAACCCCACTTTATGGGGTCCGGGGTAGCGCCTCGGAAAATTTTGGTTTTGGACCCTATGTTAGGTTGGGAGGACCCACCTATGGTTTTGTGCATGATTTTTGCACATGTTTTTTGGACGCGATGGTTTTCAGTCCATAGTATTGGACGTGATGGTTTTCAGTCCATGGTATTGGATGCTTCGGCATGCATAAATATGTATTATAACATTAAAAGGAACATAATGAAAAATCAAGCTGGTAGTCTCGGTTTTGGAATCCAGGGGAAAATATTTGTGTATATGTGTTTTATGTGTTATGCTCTCGCATTGTTATTTTATGTGTCTTAGAATTCGTATGCAGGTAATTTCTGTACGGGGTTAAAACCTACATTTGGTATGAGAGCTGTTTTGGCTTCAAGGGGACGCCTTTGCTGCTAAGGGGTTTCGCTCGGGCCTGTGGTAGACCCTATTCAGTGGGAGATCTGCGAGATAAATTCTGGTGGTGAAAGAAGAAGGTGAGCAGTGGAAAGATAGAGATCGAGAAATTTAATGGTCAAAGTTTTGAGTTGTGGAAACTCAAGATGGAGGATCTGTTGGTGGATAAAGACCAGTGGATCACAGTAGACCCGGATACTAAACCAACGGGAGTGTCCGATGAAGAATGGAAGAAGTTGGATCAGAAGGCAAAGAGCACAATACGATTATGTGCCTCAGATTCAGTATTGCTGAATGTATCAGGGGAAACTACGATGAAGGCTTTGTGGGACAAGTTAGGGACTTTGTACCAATCTAAGTCTCTGGTGAATACACTATTCCTGCGGAAAAAGTTGTATAACCTGAGGATGAAAGATGGAGACTCGGTGACATAGCATCTGAACCCATTTAATACTGTAGTAAGTCAGTTAGCATCTGTTGATATTAAAATTTTAGATGAAGATAAGTGCATCATTTTGTTGTGTTCTCTACCAGATTCATGGGATAGTCTGGTTATTGCAATAGGTAGCAATGCAACTACCTTGCATTTTGATGAAATAGTCTCATCCTTGCTAATGGAGGAGATGAGATGGAAAAATATGGAGAGCGAGAATGGTGATGCCTTGTCTGTACGAGGACAGTCCCAGAACATAAACAAAAATAAGTCATCGAGTGGGAGATCTAAATCTAGAGGGAGATCTAAATCTCCAGGAAAACCTGTAAAGGTGGTGTGCTGGAAATGCAGAAAGGAAGGGCACTTCAAAAGGGACTGTAAATCTAAAGCTCTTGATAAAGGAAAGGGATCTGATTATGCTCCTTCTACAGAGGCGAAAACCACCTTAGATGAAGGTGGGGATGTGTACTTGGCTTCTTCAAGTACACATGTAGATCATGAGGCATGGTTGATTGACTCAGGTGCATCCTTTCACTTCACTCCCCATAGAGAGTGGTTCTGCGAGTATGGGAAATATGATGGTGGTGATGTCTTCTTAGGGGATGAAAGGAAGGCTAGAATCGTTGGTCGCGGAAAAGTAAAGTTGAAGTTGCAAGGTGGAAGGGTTAGAACACTTTCGAGTGTTCTGCATATTCCTACATTGGCCAGAAATCTGATTTCTGTAAGCAATTTGGATGATGCAGGTGTAAAAACAGTGTTCGAGAAGGATACCTGCAAGATGGTTCGGGGAGCACTGGAATTGATGCGGGGAGTTGGGATTGGAACTCTGTACAAGCTGCAAGGTATCACTGTTATTGATGGGTGTAATAGTTCTATGGGTCCTGAAAGTGGAGTAGAAAATCTAGTGGTCTCTAGAGAGAAGACCATGCTGTGGCATCAAAGGCTTGGACATATTGGATAGAAGGGCCTTCGAATAATTCATGGTAAAGGTATGGTAGAAGGTATGAGTAATAACTCTCTGGATTTTAATTTCTGTGAAAATTGTGTATATGGGAAGTAGAATCGGGTGATTTCCCCTCTGGTAGTAAGAGGGCGAAACAAATATTAGAGCTTGTGCACAGTGATGTGTTTGGACCTGTGAAGGTTCCATCACTGGGTAAGTCTGTGTACTATGTATGATTTATAGATGACTTCTCAAGGAATACATGGATATATTTCCTTAAGAAGACAATTGAAATCTTTGACGGGTTTAAAGAATTTAAGGCTCTCATGGAAAATCAGATAGAGAAGAAGATAAAGGTGCTAAGGACAGATAATGGTGGAGAGTTTTGTAGCAAGGAATTTGAAGAATTCTGTAAGAAGTGTGGTATAGCATGGCAGTAAACTACTCCATATACACCTCAGCAAAATGGAGTTGCAGAAAGAATGAATAACACATTGATGGAAAGGGAAATAAGCATGCCCAGTGGTGCCGGGTTAGGACAGGAATTCTGGGCAAAGGCAGTGGATACTGCATGTTACCTGGTCAACAAGTCACTTTCATTAGTGTTGGCGGATAAGACTCCACAAGAGGTATGGACTGGTAAGAAACCCTCTCTTTCACATCTAAGGGTATTTGGATGTGATGCATATGTACATGTTCCAAAGGAGAAAAGAACCAAGTTGGATAGTAAATCTGAAAATTGCATATTTATTGGGTATAAGTGTTGGCATTATGATACAAGTGTTGTCCTTGATGGCAACTCACTCAGAGGCAGGTACAGGTGATGGCAACTTAATTAGAGGACAGATCTTAGTACAGCAAGACAAGAAAGAGATATACGCAGGTTCATTAAGGAGAATCAGCGTGTACACGCAGGTTGGCTTCAGTAAAAGCGCGTACATGTGGAAAACTTATCTTTGGTCCGTGGCGGTTAGTCCTTGGAAGTTGTGCCTATGGTTTTGGACCATGGTGTCTCGACGGACGTGTTGATCCCTAGTTTTGAAGTTGATGGTATTGTGT
Organism: Pinus tabuliformis; assembly: GCA_031772625.1. NCBI lineage: Eukaryota > Viridiplantae > Streptophyta > Pinopsida > Pinales > Pinaceae > Pinus > Pinus tabuliformis. The sequence goes on along the minus strand of CM062820.1, from coordinate 1,728,728,049 downwards.
TACTATGGTTTTGGACCGTGGTATTGTGAAGGGTCTAAGCCTATATAAGGAGAAGATCATTAGGCCAGATGATGTGCAAGAGTGTGTGAGTGATGAAGATCTGAGGAAGTGTGAGATCCAAGTGCTGGTTATGGGTTGGTGATCTGAACCAAGGTTTCACTCATGTGGAGGATGATGAATGATGGAACGAGATCTCAAGGCTTGGAATGATTATCTTCATATGGTATGACTATGGATAGATCAGATCTATTGACGCATGTTTATTGTGATGATCTGGGTATGTTTTGATGTCTGATATAGCTGCGGAGTTATAAGTTAGAATTTACAGATCTGTACGTGGGTTGGTTTTGGTAAAAGAGCGTATACACGCAGGTTGGGTTCATCCAAGTAGCGTATACAATGTGAAGTATGATATTTGAAGATAGAGTGGATCTGGTTGTTGTTATGATGTTGTTGACAGGGTTTCAGTGATTCAGTATTGGGTGTTTCAGTGATTGATGATGCAAGTTGTACTACAATGGTGATTCTCTTATGGATCCAGTATGAAAATGTATGAAACGTGGTCCCGGGAAGATCGTAGGCCGGCACCTACGTACTGGTAAACATATCAGCCAGTACAAGAGCCAGGGGGTTGTAGCTCCCTTCCAGTAGCAACTGGAAAACGAGTAAAGGTTGGAGCATTCTGTAGGTAGGCACCTACGTACTAATAAATGGATCGGCTAGTACAAGAGCTATGAGGGTTGTAGCCCTCTACAGGTTGTAGCCTGCGTGCTGGTAAATGACTGCACCAGTACATTGTAAAAGAAGTTTCTTATTAAAGAAGAAAGAGACGAATTGCAGCAGGTGATTTTCACCCACATTGGGTTTCCACCTTATATCATGGTGTTCATGTGTGTGGCTTTTGTGTGATGATCTGTTCTGTTATACTGCACCTGTTTCCTGTTAATATGGTTAATAATGTTCTGATGCATTTACTGAAGATAAGCTAACTGAATCATAAGATTTCTGGATATACGCTAGTTGCTTTAGACACAGTAGCGTGTACACGCGGGTTCACTTAACTGAAGTAGCGTATATGTTTCTGAGCATGAAATTTGTAAAGGTTTTACTGATCTGATAATACTGATTCACCCCCCCCCCCCCTCTCAGTATTATTTCCAACAATTGGTATCAGAGCAGGTCCTTCAGAGAAGCTTGATTGCTTGAAGGAGATTCGTAGAACAATGGGGAAGAAAGCACGTCAGAAGAAGAAGACAACCCAAAGGAACAATGACAACCTGCCGTTGAGTGGAAGCAAGAATTCAGATCCTGAATCACCTCAGAATGAAGATGGACAAACAAATGAAGCATCAGATCAAACCATAGATCAGCAAGGTCTACCTAGCAAAAGGGAGAATGCCCTCAAAGAAGAAATCATCAGATTAGAAGATCAGTTTGAATGTGCCTCCAGAATTCGTCAAATGTTGCTAGCGCTGAATAAAGAGCAAGAAAATGAGATCCTCAAACTAAGGCATCAGTTGGATGAAGGAAGGAAAGCTGAAGAGACCTTGAAGAAGCAATGTCTGGAAAAAGAAGAACAACATCAAGTTGAGGTAAAAATCTTGAAAAGTAAATTAGAAGAAAAAGATAAAATATTACAATTTCAAGATAGTACTAAGATCTTGGATGATATTCTTGGTAGTCAAAGGCCCCCTGCTATCAAAACTGGTCTTGGTTTTCATGAGTCTATTGAAGATGAATCTGGTTCACAAAGTAAGACAAGAATCTCTAATGCAAAATCTGAAAGGCTCTACATGGAGATGAAAGGACAACCCCATCAACAATCAAGGAAAGAGACTCCTCAAAGAAAATCTTTTACTCCTCCCATGAATAATGTTGAATGCCATGTATGTCATAATCTTGGACATGTTGCAGCCATATGTAGAAGAAGAAGGTTTCAAGACCATCATGCAGAAAGATCATCACATTCAAGGTACTTTAATGGATATTGATTTTCTTGCAATATGTTTGGTCACAAAGCTACCGATTGCTATAGGAGGAATATGAAACATGTAAGATGCTATGCATGTAACAAGTTTGGACATAGAGCAAAAGATTACAGGAACAAATCTCATGATAAAAAGAAATCATCAACATGCTTGAAGATATGGAAGAGGAAGGAAGTTTAGTCAGAAAGATGTGGCACAGCACAGGGTACTCAGCACAACACAGAGATAACAAACTCAGGGGGAGCTGAAAGTGTCAAACTTCAGTGTTCTAATTATCATACGCAAGTTTCATGAAGGAAATCCGCGTATATACGCGAGTTTCACATTGCAAAATCGCGTATATGTCAGTCTAAAGAAATGCAGTGGGGATAGGCTCAGAAGAGGGGTCTGATATGATTCAGTCCAATATCTGCTCTCTTAACGATTACAGTCTGCTAAGGATGTTTGGAAATGTTTTGATACTTGTAAGATGTTAGAAGTGTTTAATCCTAACTTGATGATGATGAGATCTTGATGCTTATTATTGATGTGTGCATGATCAGATCTAACTACAGATGGCACAGGCTCAGGGGGAGCATATACTTCAAATAATGCATTGTTGGCATTATGGTTAGAAGTTGTTGATAAAGTCTATGAAGCTAAATGATACATCTTTCTGTTTGATCAAAGGAATGGTATTGCAGGCTGTTGCTACAGATCATATATGATGAATGATAGTCATGGTCTTGAATGAATGGCTGGTCTTAGAACTTGCATCTGCTCAGGGGGAGCATGGATGGATTAATACAAAGGGGAGCCAAATCAAAAACTTCAGCATGTACTCAGGGGGAGCATGGATAGATTGGTACACTTTGGCATATACAAAGGGGGAGCACATTTGGAGATTTCAGCAGGTAATCAGGGGGAGTATGTACAACAAAAGGTATATCAAAGAGGAGAATATCTTGGTCCGCCCTTTGCCCTTGATGTCAAAGGGGGAGAGTGACTTGGTGTGGTGGTTGCCATCAAGTCCAAAGGGGGAGATTGTTGGCATTATGATACAAGTGTTGTCCTTAATGGCAACTCACTCAGAGGCAGGTACAGGTGATGGCAACTTAATCAGAGGACAGATCTTAGTACAGCAAGACAAGAAAGAGATATACGCAGGTTCATTAAGGAGAATCAGCGTGTACACGCAGGTTGGCTTCAGTAAAAGCGCGTACATGTGGAAAACTTATCTTTGGTCCGTGGCGGTTAGTCCTTGGAAGTTGTGCCTATGGTTTTGGACCATGGTGTCTCGACGGACGTGTTGATCCCTAGTTTTGAAGTTGATGGTATTGTGTTACTATGGTTTTGGACCGTGGTATTGTGAAGGGCATAAGCCTATATAAGGAGAAGATCATTAGGCCAGATGATGTGCAAGAGTGTGTGAGTGATGAAGATCTGAGGAAGTGTGAGATCCAAGTGCTGGTTATGGGTTGGTGATCTGAACCAAGGTTTCACTCATGTGGAGGATGATGAATGATGGAACGAGATCTCAAGGCTTGGAATGATTATCTTCATATGGTATGACTATGGATAGATCAGATCTATTGACGCATGTTTATTGTGATGATCTGGGTATGTTTTGATGTCTGATATAGCTGCGGAGTTATAAGTTAGAATTTGCAGATCTGTACGCGGGTTGGTTTTGGTAAAAGAGCGTATACACGCAGGTTGGGTTCATCCAAGTAGCGTATACAATGTGAAGTATGATATTTGAAAATAGAGTGGATCTGGTTGTTGTTATGATGTTGTTGACAGGGTTTCAGTGATTCAGTATTGGGTGTTTCAGTGATTGATGATGCAGGTTGTACTACAATGGTGATTGTCTTATGGATCCAGTATGAAAATGTATGAAACGTGGTCCCGAGAAGATCGTAGGCCGGAACCTATGTACTGGTAAACATATCAGCCAGTACAAGAGCCAGGGGGTTGTAGCTCCCTTCCAGTAGCAGCTGGAAAACGAGTAAAGGTTGGAGCATTCTGTAGGTAGGCACCTACGTACTAATAAATGGATCGGCTAGTACAAGAGCTATGAGGGTTGTAGCCCTCTGCAGGTTGTAGCCTGCATGCTGGTAAATGACTGCACCAGTACATTGTAAAAGAAGTTTCTTATTAAAGAAGAAAGAGACGAATTGCAGCAGGTGGTTTTCGCCCACATTGGGTTTCCACCTTATATCATGGTGTTCATGTGTGTGGATTTTGTGTGATGATCTGTTTTGTTATACTGCACCTGTTTCCTGTTAATATGGTTAATAATGTTCTGATGCATTTACTGAAGATAAGCTAACTGAACCATAAGATTTCTGGATATACGCTAGTTGCTTTAGACACAGTAGCGTGTACACGCGGGTTCACTTAACTGAAGTAGCGTATATGTTTCTGAGCATGAAATTTGTAAAGGTTTTACTGATCTGATAATACTGATTCACCCCCCCCCCCCTCTCAGTATTATTTCCAACAATAAGGATGGTTTAAAGGGTTATAAGCTTTGGAACCCATTAACAAGGAAGGTTGTGTACAGCCAAGATCTGGTGTTTAGAGAGGTGAAAGATGTTATTAAACATGAAGTCCAACCAAAGGAACCTGGAAAGATAGAGTTTGAGCTAAAGGAGGAAGAACCAGACTCTACAGCAGAGGAGGAATCAGAAGATGAAGAGCCACAAACTCCAGCTGTGAAAAGATCAGTTCGAGAAAGAAGGCAACCAGAAAGGTATAGTCCATCTAATTTCTATTCAAATTTTTCTTTCTCTATTACTGATGATGATCCCAGAACTATGAAGGAAGCAATGGATTCAGAGGATGGAAAACTCTGGAAATAGGCCATGGTTGATGAAATGGCATATTTGCACAAAAATGAGGCTTGGGATCTGGTGGAGTTGCCGGATAGAAGGAAACCCATTGGCAACAAATGGGTGTTCAAAAAGAAGACAAATGTAGAAGGAAAAGTGGAGAAATACAAAGCTCGGTTCGTAGCAAAAGGTTATTCCCAGGTGTCGGGAATTGATTTTGGTGATATTTTTTCTCCTGTTGCCAAGGTAACTTCTATTAGATTACTTTTATCTGTTGCTGCCGCTTTTGATTTTGAGGTAGAATAGATGGATGTGAAGATAAAATTTCTTCACAGGGATCTAGAAGAGGAGATCTACATGAAGCAACCTGAATGCTTTGCGGTGAAGGGTAAGAAAGAACTGGTATGCAAATTAAAGAAGTCTCTGTATGGGTTAAAACAGTCACCAAGGATGTGGTATCAGAAATTTGATACATTTATACGGGGACTTGGCTTCACCAGAAGCAAAGCAGATCACTGTGTGTATTTTAAATTAATTGGTTACCATGTTATTTATCTAGTCTTGTATGTGGATGATATGTTGCTAGTTGGAAATGACAAAGAAATTATCCAGGATTTGAGGACCCAATTGTCCTCCAAATTCGACATGAAAGATCTTGGTGATGCAAACTATATTTTGGGCATGGAAATTAAAAGAAATCGCACAAAGAGGAAGCTCTGGTTAAACTAGAGGAAGTATGTCGAGACAATACTGCAGAGGTTTAATATGCAAGATAGTAAACCGGTGAAGGTTCCTATTCCTGTAGGTGTGAGGTTATCTGCTGAACAGTGTCCCAAGGCACAAGAAGAGGAGGAGGACATGTCCCGTGTTCCATATTCAAGTGCAGTCGGTAGCCTGATGTATGCAATGGTCTATACTAGACCAGACATTGCACATGCAGTGGGAGTATTGAGTAGGTTTATATCAAAACTAGGGAAGGAGCATTGGACAATAGTGAAGTGGGTTTTCAGGTATTTGCGTGGCACTAGTGATTATGGTTTGTGCTACTAAGGAAGACCAGGATTGGACAGAGTGTTGGATATTCATGGCTTTGTTGATGCAGACTGGGCTGGAGATCTGGATCAGAGAAGATCTACAAGTGGGTATGTGTTTAACCTATTTGGAGGTGCAGTCAGTTGGATGAGTAAGAAACAATCTATAGTGGCACTGTCAACTAGAGAGGCAGAATACATGGCAGCCACTCATACAAGAAAGGAATCAGTTTGGTTGCAGAGATTGTGTTCAAGTGTGGGGTTAGTATAGGAAGCTATAAGGATAGACTATGACAGCCAAAGTGCAATTTTCTTGGCAAATAACCCCGCATATCATTCAAAGACAAATCACATTGATGTTTAATATCACTTTGTGAGGGATATGATAGAAGACAAAAAGGTGTTGCTAGTAAAGGTGGACACTTTGAAGAATACTGCAGATGCATTGACAAAATCTGTGAGCTTTGAGAAGTTCTCTTGGTGTAGAGAGACAATGGGCATATCAAGGCTGGAAAAATGACTAAGCTCTCTTGTGCCCCCTGTGGAAAGAAAACAACAAGTGGGAGAATGTTGAGTTGTGTTATATTCTTTCCACGTAGTTAACAGGGGGTTTGAGGGGCACCCGTAACTCCACTTTATGGGGTCTGGGACAGCGCCCCGGAAAATTTTGGTTTTGGAACCTATGTTAGGTTGGTTGTACCCACCTATGGTTTTGTGCATGATTTTCGCACATGTTTTTTGGACGCGATGGTTTTCAGTCCATAGTATTGGACGCGATGGTTTTCAGTCCATGGTATTGGATGCTTCGCCATGTATAAATATGTATTATAACATTGAAAGGAACATAATAAAAAATCAAGTTGGTAGTCTCGGTTTTGGGATCTAGGGGAAAATCTCTGTGTATATGTGTTTTATGTTTTATTCTCTCGCATTGTTTATTTTCTGTGTTTTAGAATTCGTATGCTGGTAATTTCTGTACGGGGTTAAAACCTACATTCCTCGCCAAATCTTCTTTTGGTTTATTTTTCCTTCTCCAGATCCTTCTTTGGTGACTAGATCCCTTAAGGGATATGGGAAACAAGTAATTTTTGGTTGTATGGCCTAAGTTGTCACAAATATAACATCTAATATGCCCAAGAAATAATGGAAATGGATACCTTTTACAATGAATACTTTTATGGTCAAAATCATTACATAGAGAATAGTACCCATGAAATAAATTTTTGTACTGGGAAAATGATGGGACTTCTTGTGAATTCTCCTTATTCAATTGCATTTTTTTCTTATAATAATTTTCTTCTTGCTTCTGAAATTTTTTAAAGTGTTCCAACTTTCTGACATTTATAACACTTTACATTTCTCATGTTTTTCTTTGTCGCGTTGTTTGGCTTCTGATAGTGATGATGGTTGCCTTGATTGCTATTGGAAGTTTCTGCTTTGTGATATTCAACTATTGTCGTATTTTATTTCTGTAGATTAGATCCTATTTTATATTCTCACAATTATTGACCTTATCTTTGAGCTTGCTGCCAATCTCTTCTTGTGTTGAAAGAAACTTTGGAGATTGAGGCTAAGACGTGATAGTTCGACAAAAGGATGCAAAGGCTAAGGGAGAAATAGAGGATGGAGGAAACATAAAAGGATTTGTAGGGATTGAAGCAACAACTCTGGGAAGAATAGGAGTTTCGTAGAAGAGAGAAGGAAGTGCAGCAGGAACAGGTACAGTAGGAGGCGCAACATGCATAGATCAATGAAACTGTGCCCATACAGGCTATAGACTCATCTGAGCAGCTGGCACAAAGTAGACAGGGTGAGCAGTTGTAGGAGCAGAACTTAGCTCAAGAGATTGAATATATGATAGAGAAGATGTACACAGATATGGTTTAGCTAGATTCAAATCAGGATATTGACCTCATGCCTCGGAACCAAGAGGTCACCCCAATGGCTTCACCAGATCTGGAAGCAGAGCAAGTCCCAAGTGATCAAGGAGACACATAAATCCTTAAAGACAATCCAGAGGTGGAGATGCACAATGTATCTTTTGACAAGTCACAAAAAAGAGTTGTGTAGTCACGTAGACTGCCTACTCTGGATTGCCATGTATCTTTAATGAAGTTTGAAGAGAAAGTGATTGTGTCTGATGTGCGCAAGCATCCAGCAGCATTGGTCGATGCTACCAGAGCATATGCCGAAGCCACCAACTCGAGTGTTAGATTCTTAATAGACGAGAACGAGTACATGGCTAAGGAGTTACAAGAGGCTAAGAAGGGAGGAGAATAGGTTACATCATCTGCCAAAGCAGAGATAAAGAGAGTGATACTAGATGAAGTATCATCTCTTGAAGCAGTCATGCAGACGTTGTATTCCAGATTCGTCACCATGCATAAGTCAGTTGTCCATCTCAACGATTGGCAGCAGTGCCATGCTAGGAGAGAATGCATCATGTAAAATATGCATATTATTGTCGATCGCATGCAAACATGGAAAATGAGGTACAAGGGATCCCCATTGAACTTTCCAAAGATGATGAATCCAAAGGCGATAGAGTTGAAGGCACGCATCCAGAGTCAGATTCAGAACAATGAGGAACTCCCGTAGCTCATCACCTTTTTGCAAGCTTCACATGCACCAGTGTTCAGAAGCATGGATGTCATTATGTGCACGCACACGATCCCATCCATTGGTATACTCACCGAGGCAAATTCAAAGAATCAAGTCAGACTAGAGTTAGACATGTACTTTTATGAGTTGATGTGCATAGCCACCAACGTAGACTTGGAGATCAATACAAACTCTATGCATCAGTATGTTGCTAGTCTGGATCCACTCAAGATTATGATGTGCATGTTATCAGATGAGTTGGAGAAAGGTTCCAAATCAGTGTACCCGGATGCAATGGAGGAAAGAGTGTGCTTTAAACATGATGTCACCATTGAGCACACGGACACCATAACGGATTACCAAGCTTGGCATCTGTTCGGCACCATTGATCATCACAATGATGTCGAAGATTTGGTCTTCCACAACTGTCCGAGTCTTAGTGACATCTTGCATGGCTTTCTCAAGCCTATTTGTCTCACATGGGTACATGTGCAGATTTTAATGTAACATCTTGTAAAAGTGAAAGACGAAGTGTCGATAGTAGAATGTATCAGTCGTGTAGTAGTTGAAGAGTCATGAGGGTAGGTGAAGAGTCACAAAGGGGAATGCCAAGAGTCACCCCACCCTTTGCTATTTATAGAACCTCATAAATCATTATAAATGATTTTGGGAGCCAAGCTTTCTATAGGTGTATCTTAGAGAAATATTGGAGAGTATTGTAACGAGCCTTGGCTTGTCCATAGTGCATAGCTAGTATATCTCTTTGGAGGAGCGGGTGGCAGTGACTGTAACGTTCCATTGTCGGGACTAGTTGTTGGTCATAGTTGTATGTATGATTGGATCTTTCACTTTCTTAATATAACAGAGCCAACACATTTCATGCATATGTTGTTATTGTATTTCAACTAGCTTGGTTACTCTAATGATATATGTAGTTGTTGTTTACGCATGTATGTATGGACTTTTCTATATATGTTTGTATGAATCTTATCGAGATGTGCTGCTGGTTTAATCATCACTTTGGATGATTAGCTAACCTAATTTCCAGCTTGTGATGTATCTCTCTCATGTGTTCCCTTTTAAGTTGCTTATTGTCACAGGTTTCTAGGGGGCACACTCATACCCCCATTCCATGTATTAGAGCCATTCATTCACCTTCCTTGACTTGCTGCACATGTCACACCTTTGCTACCAACAAGGACATCTTACTCAGCTTTGCGCGCAACCGTGGTTAAGGTGATACCTTACTACCCCACTGTTGGGACTCCTACACCAAACAATCTAAGATCTAGTTGGGACTTTTTACCGGGGAGATCCCCTGACATGTTGGTGGGTCCAGCACATAAGAACCATAACATATAAAGTAAACATGCACAATGAAACAAAAATCATCAAATCACATATGGACATAGGTTATCTAGTAGAAAACCCCCTCGAGGGTTAAACACCACCCGATGTTGCTGCTACTCAAATCTTATATTAATTTTTGAACAAATTATTACATGGAATAAATAGCCCCCACTAGATGGAAGACTCAACTTCTATGACAACCTACAAGTACTATTAGTTATAAGGACTCTTCTCTCATGACTCTACAAACACTTGTTCACTCGAGGGCACCACAACAAATGATCCTCGCCAAACTCTACTAGACTCTCAAGAAAAATTCTTTCCATACTTAATTTCCATCTAGAAGGCCCCCACCTTCTCTATGCATTGTCTGCTATGATGCCTCAATGCCTTCAACACCTCCATGTGAACCATGTTTCATACATTTTCAAATTCGGTTCTCTGACCTGCTCAACATGAGCAACCCAACAACCTCTCTGATCTGAAAATGATATCTGATAAGTACACATTGAACTCAGCTACAGATGTACAATAATCTATGCAAGGAACTGCAGAACTCTCTCACACTCTCACTCCATTAAAACCAACAACTAAACACTCACACACAAGTATATGGAAAATTGTCCTCATCAATATCCAAACCAATACCATGGTAATACCAATATCAATGGCACTCATACCATGGTAATACCACTAGCATGGTAATACCAATACCAAGGGAACTTGTACCATGATAATACAAATACCATGGTAATATGAATACCAAGGGCACTTGTACCATGGTAATTCCAATACCAAGTGCCAACCTTCTCCAGACACATACCAATACCATGGTAATGCTTATTCATAATTAAGCATATATCCAAACCAATAAAACATGAAAATTTCAACTACAACCACATCCATAAGACTGCATCCATGCCACTAACTTGCCTCGAACTGTGTGCATAAGACTGAATCCATGTGTTTTTGGTAGAGTATAGGGAGAAAAAAAAACTTCTCATCCCAAACCTCTACCAACCTGCTCCACAACTCTTCCAACCTGCACAACTATCAAATAAGCATATGCATAAACTCATCTTCCATAACAACCATACATAACATCTGCACATAATTAAATCTGTTACAAGTCAAGTTGCCCTATAGAACCATCTATCAAACTCATACACCCTCAATCCACTTGCAACACATGCATAGGTTGAAATCAATGCCAACCATCAATCATTGAAACACAACATCAATGCCAACAAATATTTACTTAGGGTTTTAATCCACGATGGTTAATTTTTTGGATTATTTAGAGTGACTAACTCCCACAATCTCTTTACTACCTTGGCCTCATTTTCTCTCATGTTATACATTGGTTGAGCCTTGTAATTGGTGCATTAACTTGGTAATTAGATTTTTCTTACATTACTAAAATTTTACGCCATGGATTTTTGTCAGTTATGGCTTGAATGCCATAGAAAATAGACATTACTTCTAGACCCAAGCCAATGTTTTATATTTAGTTCATATTTTAATCTTAACAGTCATTACTTGTTGATTAAAGAAGATTCATAAATTACATTTCTGCAACTATTGTTAAAAATTGAATGGTTTAACCAACTAAATTAATTATTTATCTACTAATTAATAATTTGAATTCGTAGGTTAACCCCAAATTTTCACATAGGTTCTAGATTTATGTTAGCTCCCTATAATACTAGTGTATTCCCTAATTTTTATTATTAGTGTATCCCCCTTATTGTTATTGTTGTGCCCATGTAGCCCCCATATTGTTATTATTGTGCCCCATAGAAACCCATTGTTTTTATTGTCGTGCCCTTACATTATTATTGTTATGTCGAATTTGATTATATTGTGACCCCTTATGCTCCTATATATAGAAAGGAAGTTTTGTCATTTGAATCATCCAAGAATTGTTCATTTATGTAATTTAAAAAAGGTTTCCCCCTTGAGGAGGAAAATTTTTAAGTCATTGATCTATCTATTTGTCAACTGGTTGCATAACATTTGGTATTAGACCTTTGGATTCTAGGGTTTCACTATTTCAATCAGGCCATTGTGGCATCTTTACTATAAAATTTTTTCTATGCAGTTTCAGAAGCTGAAATTAAAACCACACGGAACCAACATCTTGGTTTAGTTTGTGTCATAATTTCAAATCTTTTATTTCTATATTTTCGGACATATGAGCTGAGGAAGTTAGGGTTTTTGCAGGATCCAAAATTCCATCTTAAACAGGTGACCTAGGAACAATCATCATAAATTTCTCTTTGAGCATCGAATTTTAATTTCATAAAACATGATAGAAAGAGGACATACTTTATTTTTTTGGGTATCAATTTCAGTGCCAAAGGTCAAAACATTTCCACATGGATCTCTGTAGAAGTTTGATCTAATGAGCCAGTCTATAATCAAGTCATCGTAGGAGATTGGGCATAACTCTTTCCTGAAGATTCCAATCTTAGTCTGACTTGTGGGGTTACAAATAGGTCTTAGAGGGATACCACAAGATATGATTTAAAACCTCGGATATCCAAAATTGTAGGGATACAACAGATTCAATATTGAGGTCGTACAAAGTGAAAAAAAAGTGTGTAGTTTTTAAAATTTTCATAAGTTTTGTTTGAGAAATTGGTTTGAAGTGATTCAAAGGGCACATTGAAGCATAATTATCATTAATTGATGCTTCAGATAAATAAAATGGAAACACCTAGTAAGGAACCTGAAATATCTACTATGACACTTGAAGAAGAGGAAGAAATGGAACATGATATATCAAAATTACGAGACCAAGTGCAACAAATTTTGCTCTCACAAAAAGTAAAAGAAGCTAAGTTGGATGGTTTAAAGAATGGAATGGAAGCTAAGATGGATGTTTTTAAGAATGGAATGGAAGCTAAGATCAATGGTATAGAAGAAAAACTAAAATGAAACATGGAAGATTTGAAGAAATATTTGACAAAGTTGCTACAAGAAATGCTACCTAATGGTGAAAAGGTAGTAGAGGAAACTCATGATGAGAACAAAAGAAATGTCAATCATGATTTAATATACTCTAATGTTGGATTGAAGACCCACTACATTCCAAATATCAATATGAGGAAGTTTGATGGCAAGGATCCCGTAACATGGATACTATATATGGAGAAATATTATCATCTCCATAATGTGAAAAACACACAAAAGGTACGCATTATGACTTTATATTTGGAACCCAATCAGTTTTATGGTATTGATGGATTTTCTCTCGTAAACAAATTTTCACTTGCTCAATTTTTATAGAGGAAATGATAACACATTATGAGGATACAAATAGCAACACCTTCTTTAGCCAATTGATAAATCTCAAACAATAGGGTTCAATGGTGGAGCACATTGAGGACTTCCAAAAATTATATATAAGGGTAAATGATATTCCAGAGGAGCATAGGGTTGATGTATTCATAGGGACTTTAAAGGATAACACCCAACATGAGGTTCACCTTTGGGAACTTGATTCATTGGAGAAGGCATTCAGGTTGGCAAGAAAATTTGAAAGAAAAGTTATGGCAACAAGGAAGCCTACCACTCACAATTATAAAGAAGGAAGTGTTGTTGCTCCTAGCATTCCATAACCTACAAGGTTGACACCACAACAGTTGACAACACAACAATTGGAAGAAAAAATAGCAATAGGGATATATTACAACTGTGATAGAAAATACACTAAAGGTCATAAGTGTGTTGAGAATAAATTATTTTACATAGATTGTGAAGAGGATAAAGAAAAGGAAAAAGAAACACCAGAAGAAGAGGATATAGACCAGTAACCAACCTCAAAGAAAAAATAAATGAATCCAACCATGTCTTGTAATACATTGGCAGGAATTACCACTCCTCAAACTCTCAAGATAGAAGGACATATCAAGAAGAGAAAGGTAATAATGTTAATTATTTCGGGTAGTACCCATAGTTTTATTCATTGTAACATAACAAAGGAATTGAATTGCTTCCTATATCCAAAACTAGAGTGTCAAGTGATGGTTGCAAATGGAGGAACCATAAATTTCTTTGGAAATTTCCATAATATCAAGATATCCATGGGAGAATATGTATTGAATATTTGAATGCTTTCCATTCCAATGGGTGGTGCTGATGTTATACTAAGAGTCCAATGGTTACAATCTTTCAGTACGATAGATTTTAATTTTCAAGAGCGTTTCTTGAAATTTTTTCGGGAAGGAAAAGTAGTTGAATTAAGGTATATAACATGGAAACTAGGAAATATAATCATCTCTAATTGCTTGACAAATATTCTAAATAAATAACAACGGGGCATAATTGCATAATTATGTTCACTAGAGGTTCACACATCAAAATCATCTATTTCTCCAGATCTCTAAAAAGCCTTGGAAAATCATTATAAGGTATTTGAGACTTTGAAAGGCCTTCCATCTATTCGTGATCATGATCATGATATTCATTTGATTCTAGGAAGTGTTCCTCAAACATCAAGCCTTATAGATATCCCTCTGCCAAAAAGAGTGAAATTGAACGTATGATTGCAGAAATGCTAGAGGCTGGTATAATTCAACCTAGATAATGTTTTTTCTCTGCTCTAGTAGTATTGGTGCACAAGAAGGATAGATCATGACACGTGTGTGTGGATTATAGGGACCTCAACAAGCTCACTATTAAAAATAAATTTTCCATTCCCATCATTGATGAATTATTGGATGGATTACATGGAGCAAATTACTTCACCAAGTTGGATCTTTGTTTAGGATATCATCAAATAAGAATGAAGACTAAAGGCATTCCAAAAATAGCATTTATAACTCATGAGGGTCATTATGAATTTTTGGTCATTCCTTTTGTCCTTACCAATGAACCTTCTACATTTCAAGGTTTGATGAATTCCATTTTCAAACCCTAGAAAATTAGTGTTAGTATTTTTTGATGATATACTAATCTACAAAAAGTCTTGGAAGGATCATGTTCAAGATGTTGAAAAGGGTGCTCAAACTATTGGAGGAGAAACAATTATACAAAAAAGCCTCCAAATGTTTCTTTGCAGTACAGGGGGTGGAATATCTGGGTCATATTGTATATCATGAGGGTGTTAAGGTAGACCCTAACAAAATTATAGCCATTAAGGAATGGAAAATCCCCACATCCATAAAACATCTGCGAGGATTTCTCGGGTTTGCATGGTATTATCGTAAGTTTGTTAATAATTATGGGACAATAACAACACTTCTAAGAACATTACTGAATAAATTTGCATTTTCATGGACTCCAGAAGCAACTAATTCCTTCGAACATATTAAAAGGCAATGAGCCAAGCACCAGCTTTAGCTACGCCAGACTTCACAAAAAACTTTATTGTGGAATGTGATCCCTTAGGAAATGGAACTGGTTCCATTTTAATGCAATAAGGAAGACCCATTTCTTTTAAAAGTCATCTAATCAAATGAAAGTATTTACACAAATCTATTTATGAGAAGGAAATGTTGGCAATACTACATGCACTTAAGAAATGGCAACTTTACCTAATGGGAAGACACTTGAAGGTAAAAACAAATCCTGACAGTTTTAAATTAATTTTAGAACAAAGATTAACTTCATAAGAACAACAAAAATGGGTCACAAAGATGTTGGGTTACCACTTTGAAATCATCTACAAAAAAGGGAAGGAAAATTTTGTTGTAGATGCATTCTCAAGAAAGAATGAGTATGTGAAAGCATTTATTTGTGTCATTTCTATTATCCAAATAGATTAGATAATTGAAGAATAGGATGAATGGAAGAATGACGAAGAAGTGTGGGAACTCATTCAAAAGTTGCAGCAAGATCCCAGTACATCTGATACATTTACCTAGAAAAATGATTCATTATGGTATAAAGATAGCTTATACCTTTGTAATAATTCCCGACTCAAATAAAATATTCTTCTAGAATTGCACACTTCTCCCTTAGGAGGTGTTGATGGTGCTGGACCCACCAACATTTAGGGGATCTCTTTGATATAAAGTCCCAACTAGACCTCCCACTGTTTGGTGTAGGAGTCCCTGTTGGGATGGGGTCCCTTGGCTCAATTTTGGGGCAAAAGTCCAAGTTTTGATGTAAAAATATGTAAAGTCTCTGCAAATTGTGGTCGCGGAGTGTGTATATAATTAAAGAGTCTGAAAGGATTTTACCCTTCTTTTATATAAGTTGAGTCAGATTTTTGAGATATACCCATGGTCCGTAGATCATGGGATTGTATAAATAGATGTGTCTTAGAGATTCTAAGGCATAATAAAGAATAGAAGCTGTCTATGGGTACGACAGAGGGAGTCTAAGTTAGCGCAGAAGGTAGAAGAAAGGCTCTGCAGCTGAGTGCACAGAGGCCTAGAGTAGAGTCCGCAGCTGAGAGCGCTGACCCCTATAACTGAGTGCATAGAGGCCTAGAGTAGAGTCTGCAACTGAGAGCGCGGACCACTGCAACTCATTGCGCAGGTAAGTCTTGAGTCTATAAGATTAATTGAACATCAATAAAGAAGATTACTACAAAAATCCCTGTGTTTTATCTCTTTACTTCTGTTATGAATGAATGTGATTTATGCTGTGATAAATGATGGTTTTGTGAAATAATGATGTATTGATGCGCGAATTTACTTGATCTATATTGTTATCTGAACTCAATTGATGCTAAGTGTTTATGTGAAGATTATATCATTGTATGTTAAAAATATTGAACACTTAAGTAGATGTGAGTAAATATTGGGTTAAGAGTAATCTATGAATTGCGTAAGTAGCTAATTCACCCGTTCAGGGTTTGCGAAAGCCACTCGTAGACCTTCGCGGAGGTTTAGAGGTTGATTGAAGGAAGTTACATCCATAAGCCATAAGGGCTTATAGATCTATGCGAAGGTAGATCTAGGGCACAAAATGAGATCACGCTGATCTCTGGGTGCGGAAACTTGGTTCCAACATCCCCTCATACTGCTTCGGGTGAGACTTCAGTTCGCGTTCCGCGGATTGATGCCGAAAGGGCCAGTAGTGTAGGGATTTATTTGGCACAACTAAATGTGAACCTGGGTTAGGACCCACTAAGCCAAAAAATGGTTCTATTGTCGGGACCAAGATCTGCATAAAGAGATGTGTGATGTTGCATCACTGGAATCCGACCAAAAAGGAAATTGAGAAGTGGTTCGATAGAAAGGTCCATGAACTCGCAGCACAAGAAAACATAAATCCATGCCTAATGAAAGAATAGTGGTTGGACATATATCTGTACACAGAAATACATGAAATCTTTTTTTGCACCTTCCCGATCAAACTATACGAGTGGATCACTAAATTGGTAGATGACCAAGGGAGGTGGAGGCTTGACGGTCCAATAGTGTGGACCGTGGAGCTAGTGCGAAGGTTGGAAGCTTCTGAAGATAAGATCTAGGGCATTGTCGATCACTGGCTTGATCGAGTCATAGGAGGATTTGTGACAGAATTCGTGGGCGATACCTTAGTTAGCTACAATGAAGTAGAGCGACACCTCTTCAGGGGACCACGAGGTAAGTATTTGAGATCTTAAAATCATTGGATTAAGATGTTGTTGTGTGAAAAATGGGTTATGCCACTACCTTGATGTTTGGAGCTATGCAAAGTGGGAATTTCTTCAGGGATAGGGGTAGAACAAGTCCTAAATATAGCTCGTTGATTGAACCTCCTTTAAGTGACGATGAGGGAGTAGCACATGCTTCACCACAGAGCATGGTCTAGTTGATAAGATAGGCTTTTCCACAAATACCTCATCCGTCCATACCACCTCCACATTCACCTCCACAACATACACCTTTGACCACACTGCCACCACTGCCGCCGCCAGTCAATATGTCAAATACAATGAATTTTCCAGTGTTCAAAGGTCTAGGAAGTGAGGATACAGATCAGTTTTGGTTCGTTAGGAAGGCTGTATGGACAACACAACAAATTACAGATGATTATATAAAGAAGGCGCAGTTGGTTACTACTCTACAAGATCGCGCTCTAACATGGTGCATTAAGTACTACATTGATAACCCGCTAACATCATTAGCGGACACTCAAACCACTTTGAACAAAGAATTCGGTAATCCTAAGTCTAAATCGCGATTAGTAATTGGATTCAAGGAAATCATGATGAGGCCTAGATAAACACCCTGGGAATTAGATCAAAGATTGAAGGATCATATCCACGAAGCTAATATGAATCTCTTATATAGTCATCATCACAAATGGTTTGTAGCCTCGCTACGGCCCCACCTAAGGGTTGCTTTATCACAGAAAAAGATAGGAACTCAGGTGGAAGCCCTGGAAATTGTGATGAGATTGCATGAAAAACCTATTTAGGACACGTCTTTGGGGGTTCAACAGATCCACGCAGACTTGCAGAACCTATGCTTGGAGTTACAGAGCTTGAAAAATGAAAAAGTAGCTCAGACGGATGTGCGTGAAGAAGTTTGGTGCCTCAATTGCAAAAGCCAGGGGCATGATAAAGATCATTGCCCTGTCTTCGCGAATTATATAATAGGGGGAGGGCCAATGCACCTAAGGCAAGGGGCTCTAGCAGGACCAAGTGCGAGGCCTTTGCTATGGTGTGATATTTGTCAAGTCACCATAAAACATCTAACAGACAATTGTCATTTGCTGCAAAATTTTGTACAAACGCCTCAACAATTGTTTTGTGATTTCTACAAATCGGTGGGCCACGATGAGCAGCACTGTCGAAGCTATGAATTAATGATGGAGAATACACCCAAGTATCGAATGCAAGTGGGAATGCAGCCTTCGGATCAAGGCACTGGGGGAATGCATGGAGGATATCAGGGACATGGACGAGGCCGAGGAGGAGGAGGACTTGGTAGAAGTCGCGGACAAGTTATTTGCTATAATTGCAAAACGCCAGGACACTACACATGGAGTGTACGAGCCAACCACACTTGTCATGTCGATACTGCACTCAATTTGACCACGCAATACAAGAATTCCCTATATTGATAACTAAAATGAAGGAGAAGAAGGCGCAACCTTAGCAACCCACCCAGAACCTACAAATTATGAGGGCCGAGTCCCACGAGGAGGACCCAAATGTGAATATCGTGCTCTGAAGTGGCATGACGACTGGTGACGATAAGGGAAAATAGCCTGAATAAGGTGGATGGGTCTACAAGGCTCCAGAAAAGGAGGTTGGGTTTGGTCTGGAATGCACAAAGGAAAAATTCATGGAAGCGAAGAAAACCTTTGCTAAGGCCTTTACCTTAGGGAGTTAGAACAAATTGGCAGACACTAGCGTGCCTACAGAGGTTGACCCCTCTATGCTTACCACGTTCTTGGAGACTTGTATGAAACTATTGTGTGATAGTAGGGCTGTAAAAGGACTACAGGAGTTGATAAACAAATGTGTCATTAAGGATAATTCTTCTGATGGACATTGTGCAGTCAGAATGATTGGCATACATAAGATGAGAATAAGGCACGCGATGAGGCTCACTATGCAAATAAGAGACTATGAGATGGACCAAGTTATTTTAGATTTGGGGTCTGATGCGAACGTATTGCCTAAACAGACCTAGGACAGAATGGGGAGACTTGCACTGCAGTGGTCTCCGATTCAATTAAGGATTGCGAACCAACAAAAGATTATCCCTATGGGACGATTACATGGGGTGACCGTAGATATAGAAGGTGCGAGCGCGCTGGCTGATTCTGAAGTGACAGAGATTGTTAGAAATCCATATCCCATGCTCCTGGGAATTGATTGGGCTATTGACATGAATGGGGTCATCAACCTAAAGAAGAGGAAGATGTCGTTTGAAAGGAAAATGCTCCACGTTGTAGTACCATTGGACCCTCTAGAAGGACCGTGCCATATTGAACCGGCCCGTGAATATGAGGAGAGTGATGATGATTTGGATTAGATCTATACGATAAAAACACGAAACCAAGATTGGGTTAATCCAACGGTTGATGGATGGATTGCACGGGACCGCGAAAGTTCCTGTACCTTGGATTCAGATGAAGAGTTGGAACATTGGAAAAATAGATTGCACGAAGTATCCACGCTGCACTGCAACATGATGCCCAAATTGTTGCGTTGTGTGTCATTAGAGGTAAGAGATTTCCTTATTACGATGGTTTAACTGACGTAGATATATTTTTGGATTCCTTTGAAAGATAAGGTCCAAAGGATCACCGCTTTCGGGCACTGGACTTGGCACTACACACTACGTCCGCACGGTGGTGGGGTATGCATAAAGATATCTTTGAAGAATGGCACGATTACAGGAGGATGATGAGGATGTGATTTGGTCACCCTAAAGTATGATTAACTAAGAAATATGATGGGAGGAATGGTCTGCGCGATCACCTGGCAAAATGGACTAAAGCATATGGAATGGAGCCACAGCCAGAATGGGTGCATTTATTCTGTCACACTCTGGACGTAATCCCTATGAACTGGTATTTGGAAACGAAGCTCCGCAATGACACTACGGAATGGGATATCTTAAGAGAAGGGTTCGTGAGGACATTCAGCTTTGAAGACGGGTTCAAAAGAATTGATGAGATGTTGTAGGAGGTTAAAGCATTAATCTTTCGAATTCCACAGGATCCTTTGGAATTGGTTCAACTGGATTGGAGCACCTAGCTGCACCATGCACTGGAATGTCATAATATGACTGTTAAAGTAGAGGATATAGATGCTGAGGGGGTGGAGCCTATCTCCAAATTGCTATATTATATCCCTCCGCATAAGGGAAAAGTGAAGATAACCAAAGACCCAGACGCAAATAAATTCCTGATTCACACGCCCCTACTACTTGAGAGTATCACATTTGAAGGACTGCGCCTAGCACGGGTACCCCATTTAAAGAAGGAAGACTGTGATTTGGTGGACCACGAGAGGTTCCCCCACCTTGTGACAGAGAATTATATGAAGAGGGTATATTACAAAGAATCTAGTGTCACCGCATTGGAGCCCGTGGAGTGGATTCACCGAGTGAATCAGTTGGGGTTGCTGAACCTGTTGTGGGTGCTCCACTACCACCCCTCCAACATCAACCTCATTTGTGTCAAGCAGTTGCTAATCCCAGTGAATGACAGACGTTTGTGGCTGAGCGTGTCGATATCGATTACAGATATATTGATCCATCGGATCACGCTATTACCACACTCAGTCCTAAATCCAACAAAGGAGTTTGGCGAAAAGACGATTGAGCGTGACCTGGCTGAGAAGATGAAGGAAAAGTCCAAGATGGTTAAAAATCCATGCAGGTACTCCATCACATCTATCATCGACTATTAGCCGCCTTAATTTGCTCTCTTTTTTCCATTTTCCCTTTCCTAAATCATAACCATTTACCGTTGTTTTACCTCTTTTATACACCCTCATGTTGCACTAGTCCAAGCACGGTGACATATTTCATATAAACTTTGTTTTTCATACTTTTAATTTAACTTAGAATTAATTAATCATTTATTACATGATTCCTTAATTTTAATCACTCTTTGTAACTTATCAATATCTCCAGTGTTTATTTGGTAGTTAGAGTACTTACTGTGACCACTGATCCTAGTGTAGGATCGGATCTTGCACCGTTGCCAGCACAACAAATCCTTGCAGCAAATGTAAACCTCCTCGATCACCGCCTCGTTTTGAGCAGCTTCAACCACGACAGCAAGATCGATCCAAAGGCAACCAAGATTGAATCTGTGAAGGGCGAAGGCTAGAGACTGGCTACGACCAGTTTTGCTAACTGTCTAATTTTGAATGCCGAAAAGCTAAATTCTACGTTTGGTTATGTAATCAGTTGAATGATCTATTTTGGCCTTTGGCCAAAGATCTATATAATGTAGAATGTAAATAGGACTAGGTAGAAGTTTTTGATAGTGGAAGAGAACGAAGACATAGCCAGAGAGGCAGTAACAGGTTGATGTATTTTGTTATTGCCTAAATCTGGGCTAGACGATGTATTAATGTATGTACTTGCCTTAGTGAATTAATAAAAGGGAGCTCCGCCTCTTGTTTCACAAATTGCATTTCTGTATTTGAGCTGATGAATTGATTAAGGTACCGAGCAACGTTTTTATTTAAAGGGGAAACACACTAGTTGGCTAGGGCCCAGCCAACCCAGCACGTTTACCCCATTTCCCATTTTCTTGTAATTTGTGTTTACATTGTCAAGTGTGATTTAATTTTGAGCACATGCATTCATGTCTGAGTGAAAGCGGATCTATTGTGTGAGGTAGATAAATTTCCTTTCCTGCACTTGATTTCAAATTGGTTTTCCTCCGCCTAGTCCAAGCAGTAGAAATAACCCTGGACCAGTGCACGTTGGTGTGATATCCCCTTTTCTACAATTCTGTCTGATTGGTTTTCCCCACTTGGTCCAAGTAGGAGAAATGAGCCTGCACTAGTTCACATTGGTGTGATGCAGCAAGCCTTCTTAGTCTACTTCTTGCAATCTTTTTTCTTTCATTAAATGCTTACGATAGTATAAATGTATATTGATTGTTTCTTTATTCCTACACTCTGTTAAGATAAAAAACATTCACTTTTTATGTGTGCAATTTGATTTAACTGTATAATAGCACTTGCAATAATTAATCACTCATTTTAAGACTTAAATTCTAAGTGCAGGAAGCTTTGATCCGGTGCAAGAACTAGTTTCTTTCCACGTCATCTGAGTGTTTTGAACCTGTAAAAGTTCAAGCCCTTGCAGGAAGTAAAAATCCTTTAGTAAAGACAATATTTATACCTTCTGCATAAATCTATATTCCTGCACTAGTGCAAGCAAAATGTGATAGTACAGGATAGATTAGTGCAAGAAGGAAATCTCTAAAGGATCAGGTTTAAGGGCCCATCTGATGAGACTGCTAAGTGTCTCTGCTAAAGAAAAACACACACTTAGTAGTTAAACAGTAATTAGCTAGAGTGATTTCCCTTTATATTTAATTCCCTCTTGCAAATGCATTCTTCCTTGTTCCAGTCTTAGATTATTTTGATGGTTCAAGTTGCCTTTTTCTCTTTTTAGTTTGAATCTGCAGTCTTTCCTTTAAAGAAAGTAGGGATTTATATTAGGAAGATTCATACCATCTCTGGTATTGCCTGTGCTTTGTCTCTAAGTTTATAGATCCCCCGGGTTGACAAATTAAGTGTTGAGGAGTTTTCTTAAGTGTAATTCCTACACCCAACATTTTGGCGCAGTTTTCGGGGAGGCGATTTGATTTGATAAGAATTTTCTTATTATACCTTAGAGGTACTTTTTCCTTTATTTTTGCAGTATTGTTTGGAAAAGATTCTTTGAAGGAATTTTACTAGTGTTAATTGATTTCTGACAACATTTTTTATTAGAAGTTGTTTGTTATTTTTCTTTCTTTTTTGAAATGAATGCCTAGAAAAGGTAAGGGTTCGAAGCCCACTAAGGGCCGAAAGAATTCTAAAAACAATTCTCATATTGGATCTCCTTCTGTAAGCAGGAAGCCCAATCCAATTCAAACCCATCATGCAGGAACAGTCCACCTGGATTCTGGTGACAATAGCTCAGGTGTGGTTCAGCCTATTGAGAGCGGTTCAAGTAAAAGGGAAATAATGGTGAACCATGAAGATCATGTGGAAGGGACTAGTGAAAACCAAGTAAGTGGAGAAAAATCCACTTTTGTGTTTCCAATTGTGGATATTGATATTGTGGCGCAAATGAAGAATATTCCACCATCATCTCTCCCTCATTTCCATTGTAAAGTTCATGAAGATCCTAGCTCTTTTCTATTCGAGTTTGATATTCTGTGTAGAAGTTATGATTATTCAATTGACGCTCAGAAGTTAAGATTATTTCATGTTACTCTCAAGGACTCAGCTCTACGTTGGTTTATGGGGTTAGGAGGAAACACTATAACCTCTTGGGATCTTATGAAGAGAGTGTTTTTGTCTAAATATCAAGAATATTGCAAAACTTGAGACATGCAGGATGAGATTTTTACAATCATACAGGATGATGATGAAACTCTTGAAGATTACCTAGAAAGATTTCTGTATATTTTACAAAGGTCGAAACTTAAGTTTGATCCTAGTACTATTAGAACCTTGTTCTTAAGAGGACTTACTGATAATGCTAGAAATAATTTAAATCCGTTAGGACAAGGTGATATTTCTCAGCAAAGTTTTGAACAAATTTGTGAATTATGAAAGAAATTTTTAATAAATCAGTATAGATCCGGTAGAGGAACTTGAAATAGAAATAGAAAAACTGAATCTACTGATGCTATGATTATTCGACTAGAAAATAAAATGGAAAACATGAAAATTGATATAATGAATACTGTTACCAAATAGTTGGAATATTTAAAATTTCAACAAAAACTCATGAACGAACAAGAGTCATTATGTATTTTCTGTCCTAAACGTAGAGACAAGCATCCTCCTAAAGAGTGTCCTCTTAATTTGAAAGAAACTAATAAGTGTGCTATTTGTGCAGAAGACTGTGTCACAGAAAAATGTCCATCTATACTGGGACTTAAAGCTGTATTTACGAGGGGACAACCTGAAGCTGAATACTTGTATGCTATGGGAGCAAGAAGGAATTGGCCTCAAGTAGGTGTAGGTATGGCTCCTGAATTTTCTCCACACTATTTTGGTTATAATTCACATGCATATTCTTATCCTAACACTAATCAACAATGGCAGTATGGGAATCAATATCAACATGGGCAACCTTCTCAACCATGGCAACAAGGTTAGAGAGGGCCAACTCATTCTCCATATTCCTACCGGCCACCTATGCAGTCACATCCATCTATGCATACATCTTATTCAGTGCCTCAACTTCCGAGTCAATCTACTACACTGTTGCCTTTACCTCCACCTTTTTGACCTCCTCAGTTTCCTGCTTAGCCTATGCCCAATCCTACCAATAATAAAGTAGTGCAAATGATCTATGTAACAAACCCACCTTTACCATTCGAGTACTAGTCTATTCCAGTTGGGGTTCATGATATTCAATTAAGATCGGGAAGGACTGTAACATCAAAAATCAGAAGCAACCTATAGTGATTGTTCAAAAGAAAGGAGAAGAGGAAACTCTTAACCATTCTCTGAAAGTTGTCACTAAGCAGCCCTTACCCTTTGAATCCTTGCCATCTTCTTCCGACCAGCCTCCCTTCCCAGAGAGGCTAGTAATGGAAAGAATTGAGCCTATTTCTGAGACTAGCTTGGCATCAGAGCTTCAGAATCTTTTCATTAAGATACCTTTGCTTCAAGCCATCAAAGATATCCCCATTTGTGCTAAGAAACCCAGGAGGAAGATATTGGAACCCCAAACTATTCAATTTGTTGGTAGGGCAACAGAGTTGATGACGGGATGTGTGCCTATGGAAAAATATACTGATCATGGAGACCCTGTTGTCTCAGTTTAGATTGGTAATGTCCTTGTCTCTAATGTTCTTATAGACCTGGGGGAAACCATTAATGTCATGACTAAGCAAACCATGGATCAACTTCAGTTATCTCATCTTCGCCCTACTCCCACTGTGCTTGAATTAGCAGATAGATCTAAAATTAAACCAGAAGGAGTATTGGATGATGTGATCATCTCATTAGATTCTTGGGAATATCCCGCTGATTTCATTGTGCTTCAGCCAAAGAACCTAGTAGGAGGACATCCCTTGATCTTGGGTCGACCATGGCTTGCTACAGCTGATGCATATATTGGATGTCATTCGGGTGATATGCATATTTCGCATGGAGATTATAGGAAGAAAGTTACCTTATACCCCCCTGCCAGATCCATTCAGGACCTTCGAGATACTTTATGGTTGGATCAAATTAGTGATGAGGAGACTCATCCCATTTCCCTTATCCATCATTATACTAGGTCTTCACAAGAAGATGAGATTCAAGATTTCCTAAATAATATAGACACTATGCCTAATTTTGTGCCATTGAGCCAGATTTTCAGCCTAGATTTTCAAGATAATCATGATTCTTATTCTTCTATACCGCTGCGTTTGACCACTCCCTTGAGTACTCCTGAGCCTGATGACACTCTTGTTGAGATTAGCCCTGGTAAATCCTTGCATATTGGTTCAGATTTGGACTCATCTCAACAGGAGCAGTTTGTGAATTTGTTGCAAAACCATCTTAGTGCCTTTGCTTGGGGCTATGAAGATATCAAGGATATTCCTCCTGAAACTTCTACAAATCATATCTATATTCAGGAAGGAACCCGACCTGTCCGACAACCCCAAAGGCGAATGAATCCAGCTCTAAGAGATATTGTGAAGGAAGAAGTACAGAAACTCTTGGATGCTCATTTTATCTATCCTATTTCCGACAGTCAGTGGGTCTCTCCATTAGTGCTAGTAACTAAGAAAGATGGAAGATGGCGTATTTGTATTGATTATTGAGAATTAAACAAAGCCACTCTCAAAGATTATTTCCCTCTCCCTTTAATTGACCAGGTGCTTGATACCCTTGCAGGCAAGAAATATTTTTCCTTTTTGGATGGCTTCAGTGGCTATAACTAGATACATATTGCACCCAAAGATTACGATAAAACTACTTTTACATGTCCATGGGGTACATTTTCTTATAAAGTGCTTCCCTTTGGCTTATGTAATTCCCCGGCTACCTTTCAAAGGGCAGTCCTGGCCATTTTTGCTGATCTAGAATTTGTAGAAATTTATATGGATGACTTTTCTATGTTTGGTGATTCTTTTCAGGAAGCTCTCAAAAATCTAGAGAAAGTACTTATTCGTTGTCAGGAATCCCATCTCACCTTGAGTGACAAGAAATGTAGACTAATGTGAAAAGCAGGAGTGGTACTTGGCCATTTGATTTCTGGTAAAGGTAACCAGGTTGATCCAGCAAAGATTGAAATCATTCTGCATCTTCCTGCGCCCAAAACTCAAAGGGAAGAGGTTTCTTCAGACATGCTGGTTACTATAGAAGATTCATTGAAATTTTTTCTAAGATAGCTGCCCCTCTTTTCCGACTTCTAGCTAAGGATAGTGAATTTTCTTAGACCATAGCTTGCCAACAGTATTTTTTAAAAATTGAAGGAAAATTTAGTACATGCACCAGTTTTGAGAGGTCCTAATTGCTCCCTACCTTTTCACATTTCCTCTAATGCTTCAGATTTGGCTATTGGCGTAGCTTTAGGACAAGAGGAAAATAAGAAATCCAATGCTATTTATTATATTAGTAAGAATTTGTCTTCCGCTGAATTAAATTATACAGTTACAGAGAAAGAGTTTTTAGTTGTAATTTTTGCAATTAATAAGTTCAGGCACTATATTATAGGATATGAAGTATTTGTACATACTGATCATTCCGCGATTAAATATTTGATGAACAAACCATTAACTAGTGGTAGAGTGACTAGGTGGTTACTATTGTTACAAGAATTTAATATTACTATTGTTGATAGACCAGGAAAATCTAATGTTGTAGTAGATTTTCTTTCTAGATTAGATAATCTTGGTGAAGCAACTACTGTTAATGATGACTTTCTGGATGAACATCTTTTTTCTATGTCAACAAATTCTCCATGGTTTGTTGACATTGCTATCTACTTGGTTATTAGGAAAACACCACCCCACTTGTCTGCTCGTGAAAAGTGGAATATTATTTAGAAAAGTGCTGCATACTCCTAGATTCAAGGAGATCTCTTTTACCCTGGTCCAGACCTGATTATCCATAAGTGTGTAAGAGAGGAGGAAGTGTTTAACATATTGAAATCCTCTCATGATAAGTGGACTGCATATAAAGTATTGCGTGCTGGTTAATTTTGGCCTTCCTTGTTTAAGGATGCCAAACAGTATGTCAGGTGATGTGATAGTTGTCAATGAATGGGTCAACCTAATCAAACCAATGAAATGCCTTTATGCCCCCAAGTTATGTCTGAGCCATTTGAAAAATGGGCTATTGATTTTATTGGGCCAATAAATCCAACGTCATTAAGTAAAAAGCATATTCTGGTTTGTACAGATTTTGTTACAAAATGGGTAGAAGCTAAAGTTGTTTCCTTTGCTACAGAAAAAGTTGTTGTTGATTTTCTTTTTACTGAAATCTTTAGTAGATTTGGTGTGCCTAGAGAAATTGTTTCTGAAAATGGTCCGCAGATAATTTCTAATTTGGTACAAGGTGTGATGGAGCAATACAAGATCTGACACAGGAAATCCATGCCATATCACGCGCAAGAAAATGGCCAAGTGGAATCCACAAACAAAGTGATTGAGTACATTCTTACAAAGATAGTAAATATGCATCGGAAAGACTGGGCTGAAAGATTACCAGAAGCTTTGTGGGCATATAGAACCACTTGGAGAAATAGCACGTGACATACACCATATGAGCTGGTATATGGCAAACATGTTATGTTACTAATTGAATTCCAGATCAAAACTTTTAGAACTACAATTCAGTTAGGGCTAGATCTCTCTGAGGCACAACAACAACGTCTTCTCCAATTAAATGAGTTAGATGAATTTCGTAGGGATGTTTTTCAGCAAAACATACTAATTCAGCAGCAACGCAAAAGGTGGCATGACAAGTCTATTCAGAAAAAGAAATTCCAACCAGGTGATTGGGTGCTCCTTTATGATTCTAGATTTAAAATTTTTAAAGGGAAATTCCATACACGTTGGATGGGACCTTATGAAGTGATCTGAGTATTCAAGAATGGAGCAATAGAAGTTAAAACTATTGATGGACAAAATTCAATATTCTTGGTAAATGGACACAGATTAAAGAAGTATTTTCAGCCACTTGCCAGGAAATATTTTACACAGCAAGTCCAATAGCAATTCGGGATGGTAGTGGTGAATGGTAATACCAACCTTTTGAAAACATGAATTCTTCTTCTTCTTAAAAAAATAAAAAGAAATAAATAAATAATACAATTGTTTTTTTAAAAGTAAAGAAAAAACATTTTCCTGTAATTATGAAAATCAGTTCGCTGGCATGATTGCAGAAGGATCAACCTGAAAACCAGCTTGCTGGCAAGAAGATCAAAAATTTCTAATAAAAAGAGAATGTTTCTTGATCTTTAGATATGCTAGCGACCACCAAGTAAAATCAGGTTCAGCAGAACCAACCTTTATACAATTGGGTAATTAGCATGGATATTTTTATTCAAGTAACGCTTAAATTTCACTGCAGTTATTTTTATTGCACCAGTGCAGGTAGACCTTCCAGAATTTTTTTTCCTTTCTTCATATTCCACTTTCGTAATATTCCCTTAGTTCTCTTCTTTAATCCTAGAATGATTAACCTTCCCATATTCTTCTGAATTTACCCTATCCATTTCGTAAAAACCCCACTTTACCCTTGAAATTTTTTTCCTATCCCACTTCTGTTTATCCCCTCTTGTGGTACTATTCCCACTTCTTTTTTCCCTCATGAATTCATTGCAGGATCTCACGCACAAAGAGAAAAAGGATATGCTCTGAAGCATCAAGAAAGGGCGAAGAAAATTTCCAGTATAAGTTGAGGAAGTCATGTTGGAAGTCCAACCTATATTTCACTTAAAGTCCCTGTTCTTTTTTTCAGATACTATGCTTGCACTAGTGCAAGTATGTCATCCTATATAATAATGCAAGCAGAATGGTACCAGCAGAATAACATAGTTTAAGCAGTGCAAGCAGATGGGTTTAAGCATGCACCATGTCGGAAACATAGTACAATTTTTTCTTTTCATAGCATACGTCATAGGAAAGTGGTCATCATGAAAGTTTATAAGAAGTCCCTTCACTTAGTCGATGAGTACTTGTGCTGTCATATTAACTAGGAGAAAATTACTTAAAGTACAAGGTGTTTTTAAGTTAAGAATCATGATCATTTTGTAATGAATGCTAAGTTCTTTTTTGAATTATGAAGGAATGCGGAAGTGTTTAACCGTTTCTTGGATATATTTTCCCCTTTCCGCCATAATCCTAGATGTCCTTCACTCATAATGATTACCTCACCTATTCATTAAAACGTCGCCATAGGTACCATTCTGGCATGATCTTAAAGATGTCGTGCATCCATGGCTATTTCAATGGAATTAATGGGTGATAAGATGGAAGGGATGGTGGACAGTTGGATCCCTATCTATAAGAACTAATTTTCCTGGTGTTGCATGTAAGTTCTTGACTGTTAATAACCGTTAAGCAGTGATTCCGGCTATTCGAAGTGAACCTTTGTCTCTTAGTAGGGTAGAATAGACTGCTGAGTATCACAGTAGTCTTGCACTATTGCGAGACTCAGGCTTTCTTCAATTCTTGCAAAAGTTTGATAGGTACAACAGTGAAGTGGCCTTATAGTTTGCCAGAAGTTTCAAAAATGGCCAAGTAAAAATTAGGCCTCTAAAATTTGAGGTTACAAAAGAGTTTATAGCAGTAGTGATAGGCTTGGAAAATATTGGTGAGTAGTGGTTTAAAAATCAGAAACTAGAAAGGAAGCGATGGTAGCGTTTCGTCGTCGACAAGAAGATGAAGGTAGATTGGAAGGAAGGAATTCCGTGCAGTGCCCTGCTAGGACAGTGGCAGGACCTCCTTTTCATCCTACAAAAATTCGTAACCTGTGAGGGAAGGTACTCCCGCACTTTTGTGTACCATTTTAGGATGTTGCAGCATTTCGAAGCCGCCCGACACATCTGGTGGAGGATGAATTTCCCCTATTTTTTACTTAAGAGCTTGGAAAAAATGGCCAAGGGTGTGCGGGACAGACGGGCAGACCAGGCCGACAAGAAGTTATATCACCATGGCCTAATAAAGATTTTTGTCCAGAAACAATTAGAAGTTAAAGGCATGACCTGGGAGGCACTATTAAAACAATTACATAAAAAGACAATTGCTGGAAAGGAGATAGAGGACCCCACAAGCACAAGCAAGGGTCCGAGTAAGAATGTAAAGGGGATTCCTTTTTGCACTAGTGCAAAAAGGAAATGACTCGAAAAACCAATAGAATAAAGGGCCCCATCTCCAAATAAGAAGACAGCTAGTGCACCTGTTGAAGAGACTCCTTCTATGCCACAAGTACAGGCACAAACCCCCAAAGAAGACAACCTGTCAGTCCTTGTGGACGCAGTAAAATTTGTAGAGGTCGAAGATGACACTCCGTTGGCCGATTTCATTAAAAGGTTCCGGAAAGATAATGAAGAATCTGGTGTAGGAAAAGAACCACAATCCCCACAGGACGTTGAAACCCCTTCTGCACTAGTGCAAGAAGAAGAACCAAAAGAAGAAGAATTAATGTAACCATGTGGGATACTGAGGTCCCTAAGGAAGACATAGCCCTTGTCGAGACAGAAGAAGAAGAAGATTTGGTAACTCCTGCTGCTCGGATAGTTGAACTAGAGCTTCAAGTGCAGAACTTAGAACAACTCATAGCTAAAGTGCATGAGGATAAAGAACAGTGTAAAGAAGAATTAACCACGAAGATCCAGAAAAAGAAAAGAGAAGTTAGAGTTTGGAAGTACCGAGCTACGTGATTTTTCAAGTGACTTAAAAAGGTGACAAAGAAACTAAATAACATCAGAAAGAAGAAGTCTGAAACATTGTAGGCTGATGTCAGTATGTCAGAGCAGGATTGAGCTGGAATGTTCAAAGTTTTGAAGGTTTTTTTGCAAAGGTAAAGAGTTGTGTGAGGACACACAATAGCTTAGGGATGGGAGGATGTTAGCCCCCTAATTTTCTCTCTTTTTTCCATTTTCCCATTCCTAAATCATAACCATTTACCGTTGTTTTACCTCTTTTATACACCCTCATCTTGCACCAGTCCAAGAACGGTGACATATTTCGTATAAACTTTATTTTTCATACTTTTAATTTAACTTAGCATTAATTAATCATTTATTACATGATTTCTTACTTTTAATCACTCTTTGTAACTTATTGATATCTCCAATGTTTATTTGGTAGTTAGAGTACTTACCGTGACCGCTGATCCTAGTGTAGGATTGGATCTTCCACCATTTCCAGCATAGCAAATCCTTGCAGCAAATCCGAACCTCCTTGATCATCAACTCATTTTGAGTAGC
The DNA here is from genome assembly GCA_031772625.1 of Pinus tabuliformis. NCBI lineage: Eukaryota > Viridiplantae > Streptophyta > Pinopsida > Pinales > Pinaceae > Pinus > Pinus tabuliformis. Next base: position 1,728,696,238 of record CM062820.1, on the reverse strand, counting down.
TTCAACCACGACAGCAAGATCGATCCAAAGGCAGCCGCGATCGAATCTGTGAAGGATGAAAGTTGGAGATTGGCTACCGCCAGTTATGCTAACTGTCTAATTTTGAAGGCCGAAAAGCTAAATTTTGCGTTTGGTTATGTAATCGTTTCAATGATCTATTTTGGCATTTGGCCAAAGATCTATATAATGTAGAATGTAAACAGGACCAAGGTGAAGTTTTTGATAGTAGAAGAGAACAGAGACACAGCCAGAGAGGCTGTAACCGGTTGCTGTATTTTGTTATCGCTTGAATTTGGGTTGGACGATGTATTAATGTATGTACTTGCCTCAATGAATTAATAAAAGGGAGCTCCGCCTCATGTTTCACAAATTGCGTTTCTGTATTTGAGCTGATGAATTGATTAAGGTACTGAGCCGCATTTTTATTTAAAGGGGAAACATGCTGGTTGGCTAGGACCCAACCAACCCAGCACCTTTACCCCATTTCCCATTTTCCTGTAATTTGTGTTTACATTGTCAAGTGTGATTTAATTTTAAGCACATGCATTCTTATCTAAGTGAAAGAAGATCCGTTGTGTGAAGTAGATAAATTTCCTTTCCAGCACTTGATTTCAGATTGGTTTTCCTTCGCTTGGTCCAAGCAGGAGAAATAACCCTGCACCAGTGCGCGTTGGTGTGATATCCCCTTTTCTGTAATTATTTTTGATTGTTTTTCCCCGCCTAGTCCAAGCAGGAGAAATGAACTTGCACCAGTGCACATTGGTGTGATGCAGCAAGCCTTCTTAGTCTATTTCCCGCAATCTTTTTTCTTTCATTAAATGCTTACGACAGGATAAATGGATATTGATTGTTTCTTTATTCATGCACTCTGTTAAGATAAAAACATTCACTTTTTATGTGTGCAATTTGATTTAACAGTATAATAGCACTTGCAATAATTAAGCACTCATTTTAAGAATTAAATGCCAAGTGCAAGAAGCTTTGATCTGGTGCAAGAACTAGTTTCTTGCCAAGGGATCTGAATGCTTTGAACCTGGAAAAGTTCAAGCCCTTGCAGGAAGCAAAAAGCCTTTAGTAAAGACACTATTTATACCTTCTGCATAAATCTCCGTTCTTGCACTAGTGCAAGCATAATGCAATAGTACAAGATAGATTAGTGCAAGAAGGAAATCTCTAAAGGAGTAGGTTTAAGGGCCCATCTGATGAGACTGCTAAGTGTCTTTGCTAAAGAAAAACACACACTCACTAGTTAAACAATAATTAGCTAGAGTGATTTCCCTTTATCTTTATTTCCCTCTTGCAAATGCATTATTCCTTGTTCCAATCTTAGATTATTCTGATGGTTCAAGTTGCCTTTTTCTATTTTTAATTTGATTATGCAATCTTTCCTTTAAAGAAAGTAGGGATTTATATTAGGAAGATTCATACCATCTCTGGCATTGCTAGTGCTTCATCTCTAACTTTAAGAATACCTCGGGTTGACAAATTAAGTGTTGAGGAGTTTGCTTAAGTGTAATTCCTACACCTAACACCGACCCCGGGGTGAAAATTGCTACGCAAATCTAAGCTAGAAAGGTCATGATAAAATTCCGCGCAGATGAGATTCCGACACCTGTAATTTCATTGGCCACCCAGTGCGCAGAGGGCGTATAGTTCAATTGGTCATGCTACCTCTGTAGCGAGTTCCTTGTGAATTATCGTGAGGCTCGAGACGAGAGAAAAAGCTTCCACTACGCGTGGTTGTTTCTCTCCATCGTGTTAGTGGCTTGGTATTTGCAGGAGGACAATTAATTTCCTCCCTTGGAGAAAGGATTGTTGGAGGCTGCCCAGGTTTCCTCCCTTTGGGATAAAAAGGACGCTGCATGGGTCACAGAGACCAAATTTTTATCGGTGTTGATGGAGGAGAGCCTGCACATGGCCATCAACTAGAAGCCACAATTGTCTCTGACAATGTTTGAAAAACTATCGAAGTACACGAAGTTTAAGGCAGACTTCCACTGCATATAAATCAGGGTGCGGAGGGATCCACAGCATAAATGGTTTGACCTGCCTTATCTTGCTACAGATGACACTATTCAGGAGTTTATCAAATGCTGGTCGATAGATTGGCATTCTCCATCCGATATGGTCGTAGGCACCAGAAAATCCATGAAGAAGAAATAGAAGGAAGCATTGAAGCAGGCGGCCGACCATTTGGTCGAGAAGAAAAGGAAAGAGGCTGAGGAGAAGGCCCGACTAGAAAGGGAGTGTGCTATGAAGAAGCAGGATGAACAAGAAGAGTGCGACTCTGAGCGGAGTGGTAAGTCCCCTTCGCCCCAAACAGAGGAAGAAGAGTAGTTAGAGCAAGGCGGTCGTGGTGAGGAAGGATAGAGAACACCTTTCTAGGTAAAAAGGTACAAGGAATATGTTGGGTCCCTATAATACTAGTGATTACCCCATTACTATTGTAGTTATACCCCTTATTTATATTGTTGTGCCCCTATTACCCCCATATTGTTATTTCTGTGCCCCATAGAATCCCTCTATTGTTATTTTTGTGGCTTTATATTATTATTGTTAGGTCGGCTGGATTATATTGTGACTCCTTAGACTCCTATATATAGAAAGGAGGTTTTGTCATTTGTATCATCCAAGAATTGTTCATTTATGTAATGTAAAGGAGGTTGCCCCCTCGAAGAGGCTGAATTCTAAGGCGTTGATCTATCTTTTCTATCTTTTCTTGAGCTGGTTTCATAACATTTGGTATCAGAGCTTTGGATTCTAGGGTTTTGCTGCTCCAAACAGGTCATCGTGGAATTTTCGTTATAAATTTTTTTCTGTGATGTTTCAGAAGTCGCAAAAAAAACCCATTTGAGAAGAAATCGCGCTAAACCTTGGGTCCGAATTTCAAAGATTTTCACGTGATATTTGCGGAGATATGATCTGAGGAAGTTGGTATGTTTGCAGACTCCTAAATTACATTCAAAACAGGTGACCGGGGAAAAATCATCATAACTTTCTCTCTAGGGATTGGATTGAAATTTCGTAAGAAGGTACAGAAAGAGGACAGACTTTAGTTTCTTATGTGGTGTATTTCAAATTCAAAGGTTTAAACAGGGACTCGTGGCACGTCATACAAGTTCGCTCTACTGAACCATTCTAAAGCAAGTCACTGTGGGAGATTTCACATAACTCTTCCTTGGAGAATCCAATTTGGCTCAGACTTGTGGCATTGGAAAGAGGACACAGAAGGCTACTACATGTAGCAATTTCAGAACTAGATGATCCGAAATTATAGAGATACATCAGATTCAATATCAGGCTTCTATAAAGTGAAAAAAGGCGTGTAGTTTTTTTTTAATTTTTTTGTGTAAGCTTGGTTTAACAGAATTCAAAGGGCATAGTAAAGCATTATTATCGGTAACTGATGCCCCAAGGAAAGCTCTAGCATGACTCATGAAGAAGAGGAAGAAATGCTACATGATATATCAAAATTACAAGAAAAATTGCAACAAATGTCACGCTCACAAAAGTTAACAGATGCTAAGATAAATGGCATGGAAGCTAAGATAAGTGGCGTGGAATCTAAGGTAAATGGCATGGAATCTAAGATAAAGGGCATGGAAGCTAAGATGGATGAGTCGAAGACAAATTTGAAGAGAGACATGGCAGATTTGAAGATAGATTTGAAGACAAACATGGAAGAATTGAAGAAGTTGCTACAAGAAAGGGTCACTAATGGTGACAAGGTAGTAAAGGAAACTCATGATGAGAACAAAAGAAATGTTAATTATGATTCCATAGACGCGAATGTTGGATCGAAGAATCACCATATTCCAAAAATCGATATGAGGAAGTTTGATGGCAAGGATCCCGCCACATGGATATTACAAATGGAGCAATTCTTCGATCTCAATAATGTGCAAAACGCACAAAAGGTACGTATGGAAACTGTATATTTGGAACCAAATCAGTTTGTATGGTATCAATGGCTTTGTTCTCGTAAACAATTTATCACTTGGGCAATTTTTACGGAAGAATTGATAGCACATTATGAAGATACAAAAAGCAACACTTTTTTTAGCCAATTGATAAGTCTCAAACAAAAGGGTTCAGTAATGGAGCACATTGAGGAGTTCCAAAAATTGAACATAAGGGTAAAAGATATTCCAGAGGAGCATAGGATTGATGTGTTCATAGGGTCTTTAAAGGATAATATCCAACATGATGTTCGCCTTTGGGAACCTGATTCATTAGAGAAGGCATTCAGGTTAGCAAGAAAAATGGAAAGAAAAATTATGGCAACCAGGAAGCATACCACTCACAACTATAAAGACGGAAGTGTTGTTGCCCCTAGTCTTCCACAACCTATAAGGTTGACACCACAACAATTGGAAGAAAAAAGAGCAAAAGGGCTTTGTTACAGTTGTGATAGCAAATACACTAAAGGTCATAAGTGTGCTGAGAAGAAATTATTTTACATAGATTGTGAAGAGGAAGAAGAAAAGGAGCAAGAAAGGTCAAAAGAAGAAGATATACTCCAGGAACAAAGCCTAGATGAAGAACAAATAAATCCGACCATATCTTGTAATGCATTGGCAGGAATTACCACTCCTCAAACCATCAAGATAGAAGGACAAATCAAGAAGAAAAAGGTAATAGTGTTGATTGATTCAGGAAGCACCCACAATTTTATTCATTGTAGGGTAGCAAAAGAATTGAATTGCTTCTTATATCCAGCACCAGAGTGTCAAGTGATGATTGCAAATGGAGGAACAATAAATTTCTCTGGAAAGTGCCATAATATCAAGCTATCCATGGGAGAATATGTATTGACTAGCCCAATGCTTTCCATTCCAATGGGAGGTGCGGATGTTGTACTAGGAGTCCAATGGCTACAATCCTTGGGTACAATAGCTTTTAATTTTCAAGAACTTTTCATCAAATTTTCAACGGAAGGAAAGGAAGTTGAATTAAGGGGTATTGCAGGGAAACCAGGAAAGATAATTAGCTCTAATGGTATGACAAAGCTTCTAAAAAAGGAGCAAAGAGGTGTAATTGCACAATTATGCTCGCTAGATGTTTCCACATTGGAATCATCTATTTCTCCAGATCTCCAAAAAGTCCTGGACAATCATTCCAAGGTATTTGAGACTCCCAAGGGTCTCCCACCTATGCGTGATCATGATCATGCTATTCATCTGATTCCAGGAAGTGTTCCTCCAAACATCAGGCCGTACAGATATCCCTATGTCCAAAAAAGTGAAATTGAACGTATGGTTGCAGAAATGCTAGAGGCTGGTATAATTCAACCAAGTCAAAGTTCTTTCTCAGCTCCAGTAGTATTGGTGCACAAGAAGGATGGATCATGGCGCATGTGTCCGGATTATAGGGAGCTCAACAAGCTCACTATTAAAGATAAGTTCCCCATTCCTGTTATTGATGAATTACTGGATGAATTGCATGGATCAATTTACTTCACCAAGTTGGATCTTCGTTCGGGATATCATCAAATCAGAATGAAGATTGAAGACATTCCAAAAACGGCATTTAGAACTCATGAGGGTCATTATGAATTTTTGGTCATGCCTTTTGGCCTTACCAATGCACCTTCAACATTTCAAGGTTTGATGAATTCAATTTTCAAACCATTCCTTAGAAAATTTGTGTTAGTATTTTTTGATGATATACTAATCTACAGCAAGTCTTGGAAGGATCATGTTGAACATGTTGACAGGGTGCTACAACTATTGGAGGAGAAACAATTATATGCAAAAAGATCCAAATGTTTCTTTGGAGTCCAGGAGGTGGAATATTTGGGTCATATTGTATCTCATGAAGGAGTTAAGGTAGACCCTAGCAAAATTAAAGCCATTAAGGAATGGAAAATCCCCACATCCATAAAGCATCTGCGAGGATTTCTTGGGTTGACAGGGTATTATCGCAAGTTTGTTAAGAATTATGGGAGAATAGCAGCACCTCTAACAACATTATTGAAGAAAGATTCATTTTCATGGACTCCGGAAGCAACAAAGGCCTTTGAACATCTTAAAGAGGCAATGTGCCAAGCACCGGTCTTAGCTACACCGGACTTCACAAAAACCTTTATTGTGGAATGTGATGCTTCAGGAAATGGAATTGGTGCTGTTCTAATGCAAGATGAAAGACCCATTGCTTTTGAAAGTCGTCCAATCAAGGGAAAGTTTTTAAGCAAAGCTATTTATGAGAAGGAAATGTTGGCAATACTCCATGCACTTAAGAAATGGCGACCCTACCTAATGGGAAGACACTTCAAGGTAAAAACGGATCATGATAGCCTTAAATACTTTTTAGAACAAAGATTATCCTCTGAAGAGCAACAAAAGTGGGTCACAAAGATGTTGGGTTATGACTTTGAAATCATCTACAAAAAAGGGAAGCAAAATGTGGTGGCAGATGCACTCTCAAGAAAGGATGAGGATGTGGAAGCATTGTTGTGTGCCATTTCTATTATCCAACCAGATTGGATAAACGAAGCAAGGGAGGAATGGAAGAATGACGAAGAAGTGTGGGCACTTATTCGAAAGCTACAACAAGATTCCAGTACTTCTGATACATTTAGCTGGCAAAATGATTCGTTATGGTACAAAGATCGCTTATACCTCTGTAAGAATTCCCAGCTAAAACAAAAGATTCTTATGGAATTGCACACTTCTCCCTTAGGAGGGCACTCAGGATTTTTAAAAACTTACCACAGGGTTAAGAAGGAATTTTTTTGGGATGGCCTTAAATCAGATATTCAAAAGTTTGTGGCAGAATGTTTGGTTTGCCAGCAAAATAAAGTTGAAACAATTAAGACACCAGGTCTATTACAACCTTTATCCATTCCAAGCCAACATTGGGAGGAGGTTTCAATGGATTTTATCACAGGTTTACCCAAGTCTGAGGGAAAGAGTGTCATCATGGTGGTAGTTGACAGACTTACCAAGTATGCACACTTTTGTGCATTATCACATCCATTTAAAGCCAGTACAGTTTCTACTGCATTTATGGAAACAGTTCAAAAGCTACATGGAAACCCAAAGATTATTGTAAGTGACAGAGATCCCATTTTCACTGGAAATTTTTGGACAGAATTATTTTCTTGTCTTGGTACTCAGTTAGCTCATAGCTCATCTTATCATCCTCAATCTGATGGGAAAACTGAGATAGTAAACAAATGTTTGGAAGGATATCTTCGTTGCTTTGTATCTGATAAACAGACACAATGGGTCAAATGGTTGCCTCTGGCTGAATGGTGGTATAACACTTCCTTCCATACAGCAACAAAAATGACCCCATTTATGGCACTTTATGGGTATCAACCACCATCCATCACATCATATTTAAGAGAAAATTCTAAGGTTCAGGCAGTGGAACATCACATCGAACATCAACAACAAGTCCTCCAACTCTTAAAGGATAACCTCGTGTTGGCACAAAATAGAATGAAACAACAGGCAGATCAACATCGCAGTGAAAGAAGTTTTGATGTAGGTGATTGGGTATTCCTACGGCTACAACCATATAAGCAAATGTCCCTAAAGCAAGCTAAGAAGGATAATAAATTATCACCAAAGTATTATGGTCCATACAAGGTGTTGCAAAAGATTGGTACTATGGCATACAAATTGGAGCTTCCTGCAGCTTCTCGATTGCACCCAGTTTTCCATGTTTCATGTTTAAAGAAGGTTATAGGTGACAAGCTCCCAATTCAAACAATATTGCCAGAACTTGACGAGGAAGGAAAAATTATATTGGAACCGGAAGCAGTCACAGAAACAAGAACTCGACAGCTACGAAATCGATCAATTTCAGAGTATCTTATCAAGTGGAAGAACTTATCCGCTGAAGATTCCACATGGGAGGATGAGAATTTTATGCAGAAGTATCCAGAACTACTCAAGCGTTGAGGACAACACTTTTTTGAAGGAGAGGGGCATGTTGGGTCCCTATAATACTAGTGATTACCCCATTACTATTGTAGTTATACCCCTTATTTATATTGTTGTGCCCCTATTACCCCCATATTGTTATTTCTGTGCCCCATAGAATCCCTCTATTGTTATTTTTGTGGCTTTATATTATTATTGTTAGGTCGGCTGGATTATATTGTGACTCCTTAAACTCCTATATATAGAAAGGAGGTTTTGTCATTTGTATCATCCAAGAATTGTTCATTTATGTAATGTAAAGGAGGTTGCCCCCTCGAAGAGGCTGAATTCTAAGGCATTGATCTATCTTTTCTATCTTTTCTTGAGTTGGTTTCATAACAGAATAGTAGAAAGAGGGGCCCTAGAAGAAGTCAAAAGTGACAAAGCCATTGTTGGATCCAATCACACTAATAGAAGGCGATCTTGACGAGATTGGAGATAAGGATCATGATACCACAACGAAACTGTGGCAATAGTTCGAACAACAGAAACAACAGGCGCTAAGTTCTATCCCAAAGGATCTGTGTGACTTGCAGATTCAGACGAACAGGATCCAGGTCAGCGCAGGGAAAGTAGGTGCTGCAAAGAAAAATTTAGCACTGGTGACCAGTCAAGCAGTAGAGATGGTTAGAGTAGTGGATCTCCAAGCAATCACGCTACCAGAAGGATCATTGAGCATAGAGGCGGTCAATGACAAGGTCATCATGGGTTCTCTAAAGAACATCAGCCTCAATATCACCGCGCTCCCCAATGAGTATCTTCACACGCTGCAGACAAGTGTGATGGTAGATTTAAGAGAATGAGAGTAGTGTGCCCTCAGCCTCATAAGCGAATATTGAGTGAACAATGATCAGATGTTTGCTGAGAAGACAGAGGCCTTGAAAGCAAAAGAAACCATCGAGGTGCAAAGCGCTCAGTCAGCGGCCACGGTGGAAAAAGCATGCAGGACCATGCCTGAGTTGCACATACCTAAGGAAGCACTATTGGAGGCCAAGATCAGAAAACTTGTTGCAGGTGTGCACAATGCCAAGGCAGAGGTGGCCACAGTTTAGTTTGAGTTGAACACGAAAATCACTGAACTAGAGCTGAAGTCATAGCCTTCAACCCCGCCAGAGGTTAGGAAAAAAACACGAAAGCATTGTGAAGGATGGAGTTGCTACGGTGGATGCCACGGTTGTGGACTAAACTGTGTTGTTTGAGCAGGCCATGGAAGTCATGACAACCCTACAGGAAGATCCCACCTTGAAATATTAAATATAGAGGTCTGTGAGCTCTAGTTGCAATACGACGAAGTAAGGGAAATGACGCCCATTGTTGCTACAGCATAGCGCCTCGCCAATCTATAGCAGGCTAAGTAGCTCCTTACATAGGTGGAAGTAGCGCAGAAGAAAGAGGTAGTCCTTAAACCCAGGTTGGGGCATTGGTTGGATGAAGCCTACATAGTCTCGACCAACATATAGGAACATTTGGAAAATTTGCAGAGTACGCAGTAGAATATTGAGCAGGATAGCGTAGGACCAATGAAATAGCAGCTGATAGAACAAGTCAAACAGGCAGCCACATAGAGCACAACTGAAGTAGCAGTTTCACAAGTGGAGCTGGGGGATCTTCGCAACAAGATCTTTGTGCCAGCTGAGTGACTCGAGGGCAAGTCATGATCTTTGTGTTGGGGGCATATTGGGATGGGGTCCCCTGGGTCAATTTTGGGGAAAAAGCCCCGGTTTTGTGGCAAAAACCCAAGTTTTGATGTACAAAGATGTACAATCTCCGCAAATTCTGGTCACGGAGCGCGTAGATAATTAAAGAGTGAGAAAGGGTTTTACCCTTCTTTTATGTAAGTTGAGTGTATAAATAGATGTGTCTTATAGAGTCTAAGGAATAATAAAGAATAGAAGTCGTCTATGGGTACGACGGAGGGAGTCTAATTCAGTGCAGAAGGTAGAAGAAAGGCTCTACAGCTAAGTGCGCATAGGCCTAGAATAGAGTCCACAGCTGAGTGAGCGGACCCCTGCAGCTGAGTGTGCAGGGAAGTCTTGAGCTTGTAAGCTTAATTAAACATCAATAAAGAAGATTACTACAAAAATTACTGTGTTTTATCTCTTTACTTCTATTATGAATGAACGCGCTTTATGCTGTGATAAATGATGGTTTTGTGAAATAAAGATGTATTGATGCACAAATTTACTTGATCTATATTGCTATTTGAACGCAGTTGATGTTAAGTGTTTATGCAAATATTATACCATTGTATGTTAAAAATATCGAACACTTAAGTATATCTAAGTGAATACTGGGTTAAGAGTAATCTATGATGTGCGTAAGTAGTTAATTCTCCTGTTCAGGGTCTGCAAAAGCTATGTAGACCTTCATGAAGGTCTAGAGGCTGATTGGAGGAAGTTATAGCAATAAGACATAAGGGCTTATCGATCTGTGCAAAGAAAAATCTAGGGCACAAAATGACATCATGCTGATTTCTAGGTGTAGAAACTTAGTTCCAACATCCCCCCATACTGCTTTGGGTGAGACTTCAGTCTGTGTTCCACAGATTGATGACAAAAGGGCCAATAGTGTAGGGATTTGTTTGGCACAACTAACTTTGAACCCAGGTCAGGTCCCACTAAGCCAATAGTCCCATCCAGTATGATGGCCTAGTTTCCATTATCTTAAAGATATGCCTTAGCTCTTGCTTGCGAGCACATGAGAGTGGTATACTTAGTCTTCAAACAACGAAGTTCATGTGCCTGGTGAGTGCTTAGTGTAACTTGTGTCTAAATTCTTTCACTGCGGAGGGAGAGGGTGAGAATGAGTCTCAAGTTGAAATGGAATAGTCCCAACTCTGTTAGAGACACACAACACAACAAGATCTTCGTAGCTTCCAATGGAGTAGTCCACATGGATGTGGTAGTCACAAACACAAAGTGAAGAGATAACACATATAACACCTAGAAGAATAGTCCGCATGAGTGCGTCGATTGTTATAACAAGTTTTAAAGAATGAATATGTCTAGTGTCTGGCAGAATAGTCCACACGAGGGAGACAACATTAACAATTGATACAACACATTTCCAACAACATACGCACTAGAAAAATTGAAATAGTTAAACTATCTTAGTACATGTTAAAACCACATGCATTATAGGCATCCAAAGAATAGTCTTACTAACGAATACAATACATGTGTGAAAAAAAGTTGGCCTGTTAACATGCCTATGAATTAAGCGAAGTTCCAAGACACATTCGTACACCATACATCACTAACCCCGATAGCAGGGTGTTGCAGCCACTGCTCCCTCCTCAAAGAAAATACTACAGACTCTCAAAGTTATGTGGGAGGAGATAAGGTGAAAATGAGGGGTATATATAGCCAAGGTTGAAACTAACCCTTGTGACCCTTCGACTTCCCTCATGACTGTTTGACTTACATGATTCTTTGATTTACATGACTCTTTAACTTTGTATGTGGATATCTTGGACTTTCACGTTACATTACATTGATTATAGTAGTATGGCTCACAGTACTGATGTGGCCAAGACGACTCATGACATAACTCGACATGACACTACTGGTATGTTCATGGTGTTGGTGGTGTCCATGTCGAGCTGCTATTCTACTAAGTGATGAGTGTGCTCTTGCTGTATCATAGCTTCACATCCACATGACAAGGTGTGTGGAGTCTTCGACGGTCTTGGTGTTTTCTTGATGCTGCATGTGCATCCCCTTCACTGGTACTTGGCATGCTTCATGTGTTCATCCATTTGCGAACAAGTCTCCTAGCATGCGCTCCTTGTTCATCCCGTTCATCGCTGCGCCATGTCTCATCTATGTACCTGCCTCTGCAATCACTCATGACAAGATGACATCAAATATAGAAATCCCCTAGTCTACCAGGATGCATCATCTTTCATTTTCAGATGCAGGTGACTGGGAGAGAGGATAAGGCTCTAAAACTACGCAAAGCACATTTCAGGCTGAGATGCAAGGGTCCGAGGAACTGTCAGGAAAAAATACGCAAAGGTCACTAAGAGGCTAGGTTGATCAGTCTAGGACAACAGTGATATCTGTAGGATCTTGTTCAAATGGGAGGCATAAATACACAATTTTTCCAGGGAAGGCATTGCGGCAGTAGGAGGCACTGGTAGTGAAAACTACACAGATTTCCAGAGGAGGTCGGGAGCGGGTTTTAGGAGATTTCTATAAAAAACTACATAGATATGGGAGGAAGTCATGCAGGACATGTCTGCACAATTTTTGGGCTGAGCGGGGTGCCAGGAAGCAGGTGGATTGTCCAAGAAATTACACAATTTTCAAGAGGAGTGGTAGGCAAGCTAGCAAGGGGAATGACTGAGAAAACTACACAATTTCTAGAGACAGTGTAGTGATAGGCAGCGGGTGCCTATCCCTCTTGTCTGTGAAATTTATTCAGGTAGTGCAAGCAGGAATATTGGCAACTTCTGTGCAATTTTGGGGATGGCTACCACCCTGGGTCATAGTCCGAGTCAAATTCTCCGGTTGACTAATGAGAGGCTTGATGGATATGCTTGCAAGAAGTGAAAACTAGGATAGCTTCTTGGGATACTTCTGCATTTTTCTGGGTGACAATTATCCTAGTTGATTCTAGGATTGCACAATGCAAACTTCCTGGAGGGTAGCCTCAAGCTCGGTGTAGTTCTGGGCAACAATTCTTGGTCACTGAGAGCTAAAAATGCGCAGTGTAGCTCAGTGGAGGTCCGACTGATTGAGGGTGGTCTGGTTGATAGATCTTCACAAAAATGGTTAAGTGTGTGAGTGGGTGAACTCGTTTATACATGAACTTGCAAACACACACTCAACATGACTCGATGGGAAGACACCTCAAACCATCAAGACAACATATGCTCAGTGTGACTAACTAAAGGGTGAGAGCGACAAGTGTGACACCTGAGATAGATCATTGAACAACCTTGACGACACTTGCGCGACATTGCATACAACTTTTTGTGTGAGTGCAATAGGTTTTTACATAGAAAACACAACTCGTACACATAAAGACAACCTTCAACATACTCAGGACAAGACCTCAAGCATGACATTGCAACCAACATGCTAAAGACGACTGGTGAATGGTCAAGTAAAGAGGGTGTAAATACTCAACACAAGTTCATGGTATGAGCCCGAGTGTTTGCAATCATCAAGGAAAAACCAAGGAAGGCTCCGAAATTTGATACAGGAAAAAGTTTTAGAGGGTGTTGCACCCACTACAACACTTGGCGACACACTAGTTGAATACCAGCTTCGCTGTTTTGGTTCATTGACAACACAGGGCCTTGGTCTATCAGGGAGTATTGAATCGATATGCATGTTAATTTAGTTTCCCCACTTACCCCAGGGAAAAACATGTTTCACCTTTTGCCAACTTAGTCAAACACAACAACAAGTTTTAGACTGATCGCAGTGTTTCAAAATCGGGAAGGGTAGTTTGGTTCGCGAGTTTAATTTTTTTAGAGTATCAGTTTTCATCTCTGGTGTTTCTCTATTGCTAGTAGGCCTAGACAATACCCCAACAGAGTCACACAATAACACACACATTGCTCCACTTCCAACGAGCCTGGTCAGTGCCCCAATGGAGTTGCATGCTTCACCTCTCTGCGCAAGAAGCCTTTCTCTTCTCTTGCCTTTGTATTTTTTGAAAAGAGGACTACGAATAGTCACTTATTTATTTTGGGGTAGAAGAGGGATCCTGACTTATTGAGAGTAGAAGAGGTTGTTCCTTCAGAGAAGCATGTATGATCTTTGATTTAGGTTTTCTCGTTTAGATTTTCCCCTTCTCTGTTTCTACAAGTTGGATGATCTTGAACACATAGAGAAGAAGACTAAGTATAGGGTTGGGGAGTCGATGGAAAATTTTAGGGGCTAATATTCACATATGGGCTAATTTTCCATGATTTTTCCAAAAACATTCTCCAATTCCATTTTTTATAAAAATGATTCGCCTAAATTTTACAACATAAAATTATTTTAGCTTAAAAATTGCCACATTATATAAAGAATATATATAAAATAATTATAAATTTGAACATTTTTACAAATACATCAGTAAAAATTTTATAGTTTTCATATTAGGGATTAGGGAGATTCGCCAATTTTTTTAAACTTCAAGATAATTTTCCATCCTTAAAATTTTCCCTACTTGGGGTTTTCTAGTGTGGACACAGGTTAATGGTTGGACCAGAGCTTCCCTTGACAACTGATATTTTCTGTCAAGACTTCAGTGGCCAAAGGTTATAACCAAGAACAAAGAAGATGGACACATGACTGGCCAAGTGTTGTAGTGTCACAAGAATCTTTGGATCTCAACCACATACTCATTCAAAAGCTATAGCTGAATAGAGGAAAGCACTTATTGACAAAACAAAAATTATCATGATATTAAGAAAACAAAACAAAAATAAGAAAAAATAGAAAAGAAAACAAGAATTAAACATACTATGTACATGGCACGGGGTGTGGCCCCGACTTACTGAAAATAATTATTTAAGTCTTGGCCATTGATAGGAAGGTTGTTAATCCTCCTGTCAAGTGATTGTAGGTGGTACGTGTGTGGGCCAAGATTTTCCTAAACAATGTATGGACCAATCCATAGGGACTGGAACTTCGTATATTTGCCTTTGTTTTCATGGGGTTTATCCCATTTCAAGACTAAGTCACCCACATCGAAGTTAGCATTCCATGCAAACTTATTTTTGAACAATCTCTTCATACGGTTCTGGTGGAGTGTGAATTTTTCTTTTTCTTTCATCCTTTCTTCCTATAGCTTGTGAAGTGTATCCATCCTATTGATGAGCACCAGTATTGCATCAAGGATGCTACAACTCCTGGGCTACCAACATTACTTATCAACCTAGGATTCGTACAAACTTGGAGGTGACATTATTGTATGCACAAGTAAAGGTGATGGTCCTGACTGTTGTCACTGTTTAGCTGGCGATAGACCACTACGGTTCCAAGACAGAATTCTATAGAGTCAGAAGAAGCTTGATTCTTTGATGGAAGAAGGGCAAATATACTCTAAGAGAGCTACTCTATTGCAGTAATGAAAAAAACAACATGTAATGCTAAATCACACCATACCCTAATTAACCGTTTAAGCAGCTATGCTAAGCAGAATTTCTAAATCAACACTAAACAAATGCTACTATCTAAGTTGCAGAAGTAAAAAGCATCAAACCATACTAATGTGCAAGCAAAAAACTAAACTAAATCTGTTTTCACTTTTTTGGTTTTTTTAGGCAAAATCAAGTATGCAAACTAATTGTTCTTGTGGATGGAAGGTGTTTGAGGATGGCTAGAAGGTTTATGAAGTAGTTGGATGGTGTGGAGGGGTCCTAGGATGCTTTTTGTGACTTCCTGGAGGTCTCCCATGAATTCGGCCTCAAAAGAGGCCGTTTCAGGAAAACCTACATGATGTACTAGAAACCTAGAGGATGATCCTGTGGGAATTACAGGAAACCTACATGATACAGCTGAGAACTAATTGTGTGGTGTTGGAGGTGTTGTGAAGCTTGGGAAAGGTGTGTGATGAGTGAAATGGGGTGTTAAAAGGTCTAGGAGCACTCAGGAGTCAATATCCAAGATAAGAGATGGCTAGATTCGCTCAATGTATCTAGGGGAATTTCAATGAAAAATGATGAAAAACTAGTGAGGGTGAGGGTGAAACAAGAGATGGCTAAGGTGGATGAAGTTGAAGGTCATTTCTGGTGATGAAGCCTGGGTCTACTCCTGACGTAGTTGCTCTGCATAAAACATGTGTGTGTTCCCAAAACTATGTAACATGATACATTTTCATAAACTAGAAAAGCATGAATCAATTGCCTATATTATGCATGAAGAAAGTTGTTGAAGGGAATGAAAGCATGAGTGAGATCTTATTGTAGAAGTGGAGTTGAAAAAATATGAAAATGAAATCTACCTTGCAACATGAACCAAGTACTGAATCAAAGACAACTAACTCCAAATCTCATACAAGAACTAGAATCTATGTTTTTGGGGATGCTGAAGGGTCCCTTCCTCAAGTCATGGTCCCAGAGGGAGGAAGTGAGGCTGAGGCACCTATTTACAACCTTGTGGTGATCCTTTTTATCCTTGCTAACCTACTACTTGAAAGAAGGCACAAATAGAAGCAAAGTATCACACAACCAATCTAATCTATACTGTTGTCATGGAAATGCATCTAATAAGCAAATGAACAATTAAGCTATGAATCTATACTAGCATACATGTACAATAAAGAGGAGCCTTGGCTGCTAGGGTTGGGCCCTATCCCAAGAGCTTTAGCCCTCTGAGTTAACTTAGTGCTGGCTCAAAACAAAACTCATTCTTATTACCAAAACAATGGATTACATAAAAAAATATCACAAGTCTTGCATCTCGAAAATAGAGAAGAGTTTTACAATCAAAAATCTGAATCCTACTGAGGTCCTAGGCCTCTCTACTTATACATCTGAAGTCTCCAATGACTTCATTAAAATTAGTGAGGCTCGGCTCCCAAAATCGAGATAAACTGGTGCTTTGTCTTTCACTTGCTCGGCCACCTTCTAGTCCTCATGATTTGGCTGTTTGCACTTTGAGCTGATGAAGGAATATTCAAATGGAGGGGTAGTAAATGAGGAGGATCTACCTCCTATAATCCCTCTCCCTTGTCCCATTCAAGTTCTTACCTTGGTCTTTGCCAAAATTCCTTGCTTTTATCCTTTAATCCTGCATTAAATGTGCATTAGACCACAAAGAAAAATATCCAACTCTAACTCATGTCATAAACAAAATATAATCAAAATTATCCAATAAGTTATGATAATAGTTGGTTTGACTAAGCTAGGAGGTGAATTAAGGCCCATATAATTACCCAATGATGGGGCTCATCATCACCCCCTTACTAAAAGTGTTGCTCATCCTTTGAGCAACTTAGTCAATATCCATATCCTTTATGGCTCTGGTAGCCTCTTTGACATCCCATGCCTCTACTGTGGTCTCTTCTTCTTGTTCATAGAAGCTTGCTTTCTTTTCTACCTCATCCCACTGCCTCTTTTCTTCTTCTTCCTTTCTCCCTTCTAGCATCTCTGAGAGTAGTGGTGGACTGAGTTTTAGTCCTATCCAATTGACCTTCAACCTTTGCATAGATTGATTATACATAGGTGTCCAATTGAGTGCCCCTCTCAACCTTTGAGGGGAGTGATATTCTCTTATCTTTAAGCTGTGTGGCGGTGTGTTCCATCTCCTTAGGCAAGCATGTATACTGTCATCTCCTAGCAGCCTAAACATGTCCTCAAAATGTGAAATTTCTTGCTCTTGGGCAGCCAGATATCTAAGTGCTAGATGAGGATTGTTTGCAATCAAACTATGGGTAGTGATGATGGCCATGGGATTTTATTGTTCAGCCCTGATCAAAAGAGGTTCAGTTTGCTCTTTGGCCAATATCCTTTTCATCTTTGTAGCCCTTGACTACTCATGGTTCATCCATGACGCCAAAGCCATTAATTGTAGATCTCCTAGCTTGGAATTAAGGTCCCAAACATTCATGTATATGAGGGCCATGTTGTGCAAATAAAAATCAGCTATTTTGGCCCTATCCTCTAGTGTACTTTGATCATAAAGATCAATAAACTTCCTGTAGTATTGAAATGACATGGTTCCCCTCTATGCTAGTGTCTTAATCTGAAACTATAGCCATTGTTCTTTAAGGTAAAGAGTATAGGATTTATTTGGCATCCTACAATGGATTGCCTCCAAGGAGAGGCTGGCCATACATGCTAGTTGGTTCTCTCTTTCCTGTAGTTGTCTCCTCACCCATGCATTTTCTGTCTGAAGTTGATTTCTCTTTATAGCTTCTCTATCCCTTAAGCCACTTAGATCTCTACCCATTTCTTTGAGTTTTTCCTCCACGTGCCCAATGTCTTCCACCCCCATTTGACTTGGTGATCTACATCCATTGGTGGGTTCTGGCCCTCTCCTTCTCAAGCTCGAAGAATAGTGGGATGGCAAATTTTTGAGGTATGACCCTACCTCCTTCAATAAACTGGTAATAGGAGTCCAGGTTAGGTTGGGGGCTGGGTTCCTTTGTCTCTGGGTCCTCCTCTTTAGCTTCTTGCTGCTCCCCTACCTTTCTTTCCAATTTTTGTGCCTCTTGTAGATTCAGCAGAGTATCCTCTAGGTCTGCTTTGGCTTCCTGTAGATTTTGTTGTGGATCTTGTAGGATTGCCTTACCCTTTCAGCAAGTTCATCTAGTAGTAGGCCTCCTTACATAGGTGATAGGGGACTTAGGGGAAGGTATTTTGTCTTTTTTTGTAGGGGAATCTTCAATCTCAATAGGAATTTTTGTTGATGTTTGTGGCTTCTCTTGTTTTATTCTTGTACTCTTTCTTGTCCTGAAATATAGTTGGGTCTGCCTCTGCCTTTTTACTTGTTGCTTGATTGGGGTGTTGAAAGTAGTGAGGGTAGCTACTACCTCTCTCTCAGTGGCCTCTAGAGACACCCTAGGTGACTCCTCCTTGTGTTCTTTCCCCCCTATTTTATTGCCTTCTTCCTTTCTGGTTTTCCTGTCTTCTTCTTCTTGTAGATCTTCATCGTCTCTATCAGTTTCCTTCTTAATTTCCTCCTTTGTTTCTTCATCATCCTCCTTATCTTCTCCCTCTTCTTCTTCAACTTCATCATGTTCCTCTGTGTCAGCTCCTTCTTCATCCATCTCATCTTTATCTTGCTCTATATCTTCCTCTTCCTGTTTTACCTCCTCTTCACTGACAGTAGGACTAACATCATAAGTGAGGGCTTTGATGTCATCCTCTGCTGGGAAGTCTCTGAAAACTAACCATGTTATAGGGGTTACGAGGTTTTGGAGGGCATCTTCAATGAAGATCCTAATAAACCCATGGTGAGAAAATTGTTGGGAATTCCCCTCCTTCAATTTGATGCTTGAGTCTATGAGTGATTGAAGCAAGAAATATGGTATGCTGAGTCTTTCGTGAGGTGGTGTTTCTACTCCAAATCTTAATTCCTCAAGGATTCTGAAATGATAGCCATAGAAAACAATATATCTACCCTCACATGAGATTTACTTGATGAGTTGGTAGCCTACCTCACTCCATGGGTATGGCAGACTTTCCCTCCTTACTCCATTTTTTTCCTCAGTGGGTTCTTCACCTTCTAAAAAGAATTTTCTTTTTGCCACCTGGCTGTCTCCTTTGTCTTCTTTTCTCCATGGGATTCCTAGGGGAAGTGTGGTGACCCTGCTGATGAGATCTGGGGTGAGATCTATAGTGAGGCCCCTTACTACAACAACGACATGGATTTTGCTGTGTGGAGTGAGGGAGAGAGCAAATTCTTGAGCCACCTCATCATCATACCCTCTGAATTTTTTGAAAAACCCCATCCAATTGTGTCTTATTAAGATTTCAAGCACTTGGGGGTGTTTTTGGATCCTCACAGTGTTTTTGGGATCTCTCCTATTAAACCCTCCTATCATCTAGCTGGTGAAGCTTGAGGAGAAAATGAGAGGGTTGACACAAATTTTCAAATGTAGGAGCAAAACAGAGTTGACTGTGTGTTTAATTCACTTCACAAAGTTTCTAAATTCACTCAATTTTAGAGTATCCCTGGTTCATTTACTTGGAAAGGAGGATGAAATTTTAGAGCCTACCACTTTAGACTGGTTACGGTAGCCAATTCCCGTGATATCCCTTTTGAACTCTTCTCTGCCAATCCTGTAGACATTCTCTGTGTATCCTATAGGAATTCCTGTTCATGCTCCTATAGGAATTCTTGTGCAAAACAATGGATCTTTGATTCCCTTGGGTGGCCTTGGTTATGAAAGCAAATTGAGTGAGGGAGTTTCGAGGAGGTGAAATGAATGAATGCATGGGAATGATGTTTTATTTCATCTTATGGTGATTCGGGGTGAGGTGGTGTGCTCGTAGCAAAGGTAAGTTTCCATTTTTGGACCATTGGTCCCCACTACCACCTCATCATTTCCCACTCCTCGTAATCAGCTCCCACCTCGTAGATCTGTAGTTTAACCGCTTTTTGTCCTAATCCTTCTCTGTCTTTAAGTTTACTGCAGCCACATGTGAGAGGACACCCGGTTGTGCATGTGCTGACTGAACAAAGGTGGCCAAGTTAAGTGGCCACCTTTTCACTTATAAACTAACTATGTCATAACCCTTACAATGTTTTACTACATGATGCATATGAGAGAGCGAGCGAGATACTTACTTGTGGTTTCAATAATATGCTGCAGTTGTCGAAGACCCGAGGTGTTGCGTTGTATATTTTCTACATGACCTTCTCCTTCCTCTTCTTGCTGTATGCTAATGGTTTGTTTGCTTTTGTAGGTATCTATGGCTGAAGATCTGATGCTGCTGTTGTGGAGCTCTTGGATCATCTTAGTGAGGAGATGTTGCTGGTGTGATTGGCATCCTATGGGGTAGGCCGCTATAGGATTTCCTACATGATGTCATGTAGCTGCTTCTCCCTCAAAATTCTTTAATAATTTTGCTTACTGCGGCTGTGAGGATGGTGACATGGATGGAGAGAAGCAGTAGAAGTGTGGAGAGAAAATGATACTCAGGTAATGCAGGGATGATGATGGTGGATGAGGTGAGGTGCTAGATCATGCATAGGGTGAATTTTAGGGACCTAAAAAATCCATCATGTTGCTTTGGATTGCTTCCTGTAGGATTTCCAGGTCACTGTAATTCCTACAGGATCATCCTATAGGTTTTCAAGGGATCCTGTAGGAATACAAGAGATCCTATAGAAAACACAGTATTTGCATAAATCGAAGCAATGGAGTGGAAAAATGACAAAAATGATGGAGGGATGCATGGTAAGGAGTGAAGAAGATGAATATGTGAGTGGCAGGGGTCTCCTTCCTCTTTTGTTCCTTGACTGTCTTTTTCGCCCACATGCAAATGGAAATTTCATGACAAATATATATATATATATATATATATATATATATATATATATATATATATATATATATATATATATATATAGATATATAGATATATAAACTAGGCTGCCTCGGAGAGGTTTTCAGCCTAGTTGTTTGCCCTGGGTGCCTC
This sequence comes from Pinus tabuliformis, assembly GCA_031772625.1. Taxonomy (NCBI): domain Eukaryota; kingdom Viridiplantae; phylum Streptophyta; class Pinopsida; order Pinales; family Pinaceae; genus Pinus; species Pinus tabuliformis. The sequence continues at coordinate 1,728,675,214 of CM062820.1, read as the reverse complement.
AAGGAAGGTTTTCACCCAGGGATCTTCTTATTCTCTTTTCTTTTTGTTCTTTTTTCTCGCTTTTTTTCTCATCACTGGGCCACCTCAAGAGGTTTTCAACCCAAAGATGGGACTCAGGTGCCTCATGGAGGCTTTCACCTGAGTCCTTATTCTTTTTTCTTTTTTTTGTGATTTGATGAGGGAGGAGATGGAACTTACTCCACCATCAGCACTATTTTATTGATATTATCAATGAACTCTTGTTTTGATAAAGGTCTCTTGTATTATTTCAATCGGTACCCATTAACAAGCAAAGGAATGGCTTCTTCATCTATAGTTCTGATTTGCACTGAACCATTACCATGGCATCTTTCCACAACATAAGGTTCGAGCCAACTTGTCCTTAACTTGCCCTTGAAGTCTTTATACCTAGAATCATATAACAATTCCCAATCGCCCTCCTGAAATTGCTTCTCCTTAATATTTTTATCATGCCAGATCTTCCTCTAAAGTTGAACTACCTCTACATGCAGGAGGGACTACATTCTAAATTCATCCAAGCCATTCAATTTGAACAATCTCTCTTTCTGTGCACTGCTGAGATCCAAATCTAGTTGGGCTTCCATCCTTAATGTGTTATATTCAAATTCAATTGACAACAAGGCCTTTTCCCCATAGACCAGCTCATAGGGTGTGAATTGAGTGGTGGTATTCCATGTGGTATTATAGGCCTAGGTGGCCTCAACTAGCCTTTTTTCCCAATCCTTCCTGTTGTTGTTCACCACCTTTGTTAAGATGCCCTCTAGTGCTTTGTTGGTCACCTCCACTTGCCCATTAGCTTGTGAATGATAGGAGTGGAGGTCTTATGCTTGATCTTGTGATGGTTGAGCAGGTCTTCAATCATGTTGGAGGTAAACTAGCTGCCTTGGTCTATGACCAGCTCTCTAGGGTGCCCAAATTTTTAGAATACATTATCCCTTAGGAACTCAACCACCTTCCCTTCTGTTTCTACCTTAATTACCTTGGTTTCGGCCTACTTAGTCAAGCAATCAGTGCACACAATAATGTACTGTTTTTGGTTTGAAGGAGGGTTAATAGGCCCAATGAATTCCATGCACCACTTGTCAAATGGCTCGAAAGTCACTTGAGGCTACAGAGGCATTTCATCTCTTGGAGTAGGCCTTCCCATCCTTTGGCACTGATCACAATGACTAGTGTACTCTTTCACATCCTGATGAAGAGTGGGCCAATAATAGCCTTCTTGTAATACTTTGAAGGCTATCCTCTTTGCTGCAATGTAACCTCCACAAGGCCCATCATGACAGGTCAGAAGGATGTCAAAGAATTCCTCTTCCCTGACACACCTTCTCAAGATTTGATCTGGGCCAAGTTTGAAAATATTTCCCCCAATCCAAGTGAAGGGGGCACTTTTCCTGACTATCTTGCTCTTTTCTTTAGAGGGAAATTTTGGTGGGAACTATGCTGATACCAAATAGTTTGTTATATCAGCAATCCATGGAGAGAGAACTGAAATAGCGAACAAGTGCTCATCTGGTAACTGGTCATCCACCATTCATTCTTCACTTGTAGGCACATTTACCCTAGATAAAAATTCTGCAACAACATTTTCCTTACTAGGCTTATCAACAATGGTTAGATCAAACTGCTACAATAAAAGTAACCATCTTATAATTCGAGCATTCACATTCAGTTTGTTCATTAAATATTTGATTGCAGCATGGTCAATATGCACAAATGTTTGATAGCCTCTGATGTAATGCCTGAATTTGTTTAATGAATGCACAATAGCTAGGAGTCCCTTTTCGGTCACTATATAATTTAGCTCAGCTTTTGACAAGTTCTTACTGATAAAATAGATAGCATAAGGCAGTTTTTCCTCTACCCGGCCTAGGGCTTCTCCTATGGCTTTGTCTGAGGCATCAGCATGAACATGAAATGGGAGGGCCCATTTTGGGCCTCAGAGAATTAGTGCAGTGGTTAACTTACCCTTCAGAATGTCTAAGGCCTCTTGACAACTTTTTGACCATATAAACTTAGAATATTTGGCCAACAAACCAAATAAAGGAAAGGCCAACTTTTTGAAGTCTTTTATGAACCTTCGGTAGTATCCAGCTAACCCTAAGAAACTTCTGACATCTCTCTACTTTTTAGGAGGTGGGACCCTTTCGATGATGGCTATTTTGTTTGGGTCCACCTGTAGTCCCTGCTGAGATATTGAATGACCTAGCACGGTCCCTTCAGTCATTAAGAATTCACATTTTTCAGGACTAAGAGATAGGTTCATTTCAATGCATTTGTGTAGTGCTTTGCCTAGGTTAGTTAAGGGTTCTTGAAAATCATGGCCATAAGGTGTAAAATCATCCATATAAATTTCCACTGTATCATGGACTAATTCAATGAAGATACTCAATATTTCTCTCTGGAAAGTGGCAGGAGCATTGCATAGGCCAAAAGGAAGGACCCTATAGGAAAAATTACCCCAAGGACATGTGAATGTGGTCTTATCCTGGTCTTCTGGGCGGATCTGGATTTGGTTGTACCCACTGAATCCATCTAGGAAAGAGAAAAATCTTTTCCCTGCCAGGCCGTCTAGCACCTGGTAAATGAAGGGTAGAGGAAAATGATCCTTCTTTGTGGCAGTTTTCAACTCCCTGTAATTGACACAAATCCTCCACTTACCATTTTTCTTGGGAACTAACACCAAAGGGGAGATCCACTCACTGTTAGAGATAGGGTAAATGAATCCTGCATCTAGCATTTTTTGCAGTTCTTCTTTGACTATATCTTTAAGAGCTGGATTCATCCTCCTTTGTGGTTTCCGGACTGGATTGCAACCTTCTTTGATGTATATGTGGTGAGTACACACTCAGGGGTGTACTCCCTTCATTTCCTTGTATCTCCAAGTGAAGGCTTCTAGATTTTCCTTTAACATGTTGCATAGCTTCTCCTCTTCGAGAGCAGAAAGAGATGGATTGATTTTAAAGGTTTTCTCTGGGCCAAATTCTATGGTTTTGACACGGAGTGGGTCAGAGTCAGCCACACATAAGTCAATTGGATGATTGGTATGGGTTTCCTTTACTTCTTCTTCTAAAGGTAATGAACCAGGAGTTGTACTTTGGAGTAGGTGTTCAATCAAGTCATCCTCATCTTGCTGTCCTCCTCCCATGGTTACTTCCAAAGCATAAATTTGGGAAGAATAAACCTCATCTTCTTTCTACTCCTCCAACCATAAAGGTAAATCATGCTCTAGAGAAGGTTGAGCAGGATGGTATAGGACTAATTGCTTGGACATATGCCCATTCTTGATGGTCATATTCCTAGCTCTGTAGCTAATGTAAGCATCGGCTATGGCCAACCATGACCTCCCAAGGATGAGAGGATAACTAGTAAGCTTAGCCTTAGGCTGGAGAACTAGGAAATCTACAGGGTACTCCCAGGAGTCAATGGAGACCATCACATCCTCCACAATTCCCTCAGCGGTTACTGTGGAATGATCTGCAAGTTGAAGAACTGTTGTGGTCTTTCTCAATGACCCTTGGAGGTTGAGCTTGAGCATGGTATCCTTGGTCATCACATTAATGGCATCCCCAAGATCGATCAGAGTGTGTGGGACAATGGTGTCATTGATGTGCACATCACTATAGGGCTTCAGGGTCCAAATATTTTGGACATATTACTTGCCCTGGAATTAAGTTAGATAGTTTCCCAATGACATTAATGGTAGGGGCATCCCTTTTTCATCTCCCTGGATGCTTGAAGCATTTCTCCTTAATCAACTTACTGTAAATGGGAACATATTTTATTTCCTGGAGAAGGGGGATCTTTACACATAGATTTTTCAATTCTCCCAGAAGTTTAGTCTCTTCTGGGGTAGGATGGAGTGGTTGGGCTAATCTCTCATGAAAGGGTGGATTTACTTTAAGGTTTCTTTCCTCTCTTTGTTCCTCAATCTCCCTAAGTGGAGGGGGAGGTTGGTTATCCGGGAGAACTCTCTCATATCTCAGGCTAATCTCCTGGTGATCCGGATTTAAATAGGAACGCAACAAATTGCAGAGATAACCATATACACAAAGATGCAGCGGAAATAATACTTCATTTTATTAATGGAAAATACTGAAATATGCTTACAACCAGAAATGGAAATAAACCAGCTAGGGCGATGGTAGCTTATCTCTGAGAAGAGATGTGATGGCTACATGCCTCTGAACTGTGTTACAATGAGGCTCGAAGGCCTATTTATTGTTGAGAAACAATGGAAAAACCCTTAACATTCCAAAACCTAACCCTAGGAGATGAAACACCAAACTGTGGGCCCCGTTTGGGGTAAATTGGTACATCAACTTCCCGGGGTCGTAACTTTGGCATATGATCTCCGTTTGACGCGTACAATAGCTCATTAGAAAGATCTATCCGAGCACTATCATTGTTGGAACGGGCAACATTGGTCCATTCCATGGACCTATGTTGCCCCCGGATTCCCCAAAAAACGTCGTTTAGGGCCTCAAAACGGCTCCGGAAGTTCAGGACCCGAAAAACTGCTAAAAATAGTAAGTTGTGCTACAATTAAGGAAACTGAAAATGCTGAGAAAGACAATGGTGGGGGTCCAGGTGGACTTGGCAGGTGGCCACCAATATCCACCTGGATCATTCCTCCCCCTTAGGAAGCAATGGTCCCCATTGCGTTGAGCTCCTCCATGAGATGAGGAAACTTCTGCTGAACTTGTTCCCTGGTGAGCCACTTGCCCTGCTGAAGGAGTTGGCCTGCTTTGACAACTCGATACAGTTGGATATTCTGTTGGCGAGTGTTCTTGATCTGTGTGTCCATGATTCGATCAGTTGCAACTTGTTCCATGCAGTCTGGATTTAATTCTGTGGGTTTGAGCTGTTCTGGAATGTCGGATGTGTCTAGCAATGGTGGAAAGTATGGCCGAAGGCGGTCCACATTGAACACTGGGTGCAGGCCAAGGAATGGGGGAATGATGAGCTCAAATGCATTGTCTCCCATAACCTTATTAATGGTGTAAGGACCATATCGGAGTGGTCTCAATTTCCGATAGGCTCCAGTAAGGTGTTCCTTTTACAAATGCAACCAGACTTTGTCGCCCACCTGAAACTTGTGTGGCACCCGATGTTGATCATGTCGCTGCTTGTACTTGGCATTTGATTTCTCAAGAATGTCATGGACCTGCTGGTGAATATGTTGGATGCGCTCAATGAAGCTGGTGGCCTTATCTGTTTCGGACTGGACATGAGCTGAATTCATGTGAGTAGCTGCAAGTGGCATGGCCACATCAATGGGGCATAGTGGCTGGAATCCCAAACCCACCTGAAAAGGGCTATGGCCAGTGGAGCTGTGAAGAGCTCGGTTGTAGCTGTGCTGAACATAGGGGAGGCTCTCGTCCCATGTGCGTGGATGCTTTGAGTTATACATGCGCAGAATGTGCACAATCATCCTATTGACAACCTCTGTCTGGCCATCAGTTTGCGGATGGAAGGATGTGGACTTCGTGAGTTTGGTGTCTAGCATTGACCAGAGACTGGACCAAAATGTGCTGAGAAACCGACTATCTCGATCTGAGATGATAGACTGTGGGATCCCAAAGTGCACCCACACTCGTTCAAAGAAGAGTTTAGCAGTGGCTTCTGCTGTGATATTCTTCTTGCAGGCCACCATAATGGCCATCTTCGAGAACCTGTCGACGACGACAAAAACACAGTCATTTCCATGCTTAGTGGAAGGAAGGCCTGACATGTAATCCATGGATATGGATTCCCAAGGTCGACTAGGGGTAGGCAACGGGGTATAGAGGCCTTGCTTCTTAATGGTCGGTTTGGCAATGGCACAGGCAGTACATGATCGGATGTACTTCCCAACATCCTGTCGAAGATTCGGCCAATAGAAATAATTTTGCAGTACTGCCACTGTTTTCTCGACCCCGAAATGCCCAGCAGCCCGACTGTAGTGTGCTTCCCAAATCATCTTGGCACGCTCGCTTGAAGGAACACAAAGGTGACCGAGGTGGCATAATAGGGCATCCTGGAGGTGAAAATCTGCAACATACCGACCCTCCAAGAGTGTCTGGTATGTGTGGCCGAATTCTGGGTCGCTTTTGTAGAGAAGTGGCCAATCAGAAGTCTCGTGCCCACAAGAGTTGAGCACGGTGGTAAGCGCCATGATCGGTGGTCGACTGAGGCAATCTGCAACATTATTGGTGCTGCCCTTTTTATACTTGATATTCAAGTGAAACTGTTGCAGGTATGCAGACCACTTCTGATGGCGATCATTTTGCAATTTCCCTTGGGTCTGTATGAACTGCAGGGGTCGGTGGTCTGTGTGGATGACCGTTTCCTTCCCCAAAATGTAATTCTTCCATTGTCGGCAGGCCTGTACAATGGAATACATCTCTTTATCATAAGTGGGGTACTTCCGGACTGTGTCTGAAAGCGTTTCACTGTGATATGCCACTGGATGTCCATGTTGAGTAAGGACTGCCCCAATAGCATAGTCAGAGGCATCTGTCTCGACCTCAAATGGTTGTTGTAAATCTGGTAACACGAGCACTGGTGCCGTGCAGAGGCGATCCTTCAACTCCCTGAATTCCTTCTGTTGAGATTCAGACCAGAAGATTTTTGCTTTCGCCCCTCCCTTGGTGACTTGACTCAAGGGCCAAGAAATATGAGAAAACCCCAGCACAAACCTGCGGTAGAAGTTGGCAAGACCTAGAAAGCTGCGGAGCTCTGTTAGAGTGGTTGGAGAGGGCCAATCCCGAATGACTTGGACCTTGGCTGGATCGACATGCACCCCCTGTTCATCAATGATGTATCCCAGATACTGAACCTCGGTCATGCCAAAAGTGCATTTCTCCAAATTGGCACATAGCTTGTGTTGCCGCAGTATTTGGAGAACCTGTCGGATGTGGTGGAGGTGCTCTTCCCAACTCTGGCTGAAGATCAGAATGTCATCCAAGTATAGTACTACAAAGGAGTTGGTGAATGGCCGCAAGATGTCATCCATTAGCCTCATAAAGGTTGCAGGAACATTCGTCAATCCGAAAGGCATGACCAACCATTCGAAGAGGCCCTCCTCGGATTTGAAGGCAGTCTTCCACACATCTGAGGGTTCGATTGGTACCTGGTGATATCCTGACTTCAGATCGATCTTGCTGAAATATTTCGCCCCCTTTAGTTGGTCTAAGAGGTCATCAATCCGCGGGATCAGGTACCTATTACGGACAGTGATCTTGTTCAGCGCCCGATAGTCAATACAGAGTCTCCACGTCCCATCCTTCTTCTGTACCAACACGATCGGGCTCCCACAGGGCGATGAACTCGGACGGATGTGACCTTTCTGCAGGAGCTCCTGAATCTGCCTCTTGATTTCATTGTTCTCCATAACAGAGCGCCGATAAATTGGCCCATTGGGTAGCGGCGCACCTGGGGTCAAATCGATGGAGTGCTTGACTTGACAGTGCAGAGGAACCCCTGCTGGGGAGGTGAAGATGTCTTCGTACTCCTCCACAATCTTGTCCATCTGTAGCTGTCGTGCAGAGGGACCCCGTTTGGAGGTCGCGGCCACTGTCTTCTTCTTCCCTTGAGGGCGTATCATCAGGAAAACAAATTTCCTGGTTTTGGAAATGATCTTACAGCATTGTTTTGCAGTAATCAAAGAGATGGGAGCAGGTGGTGCTACCTCTGGTATCCTGAACAACTTATTTCCCAATGTAATAATAACAGCACGGGGCCTTGATTCATACACAGCATGTCGCTTCCACAAGTATGGTTTTCCTAGTAATACATCACAAACTTCAAGGGGAGCAATGTCACACAATACCTCATCCGTGAAGGGCTTGATGTTGTATGGAAGGCGACACTGCTGGCTCACGCGAAGATCTCGCCCTTGGTGAAGCCACCCAATGGTGTATGGTTGTGGATGTGCTGTGGTCGGTAAGCCCAACCGCTTCACGACCTCTGCCAAAATGAGGTTCTTTTGACTCCCGCTATCAACAATGAACTGTATCGGGGAGCCCTTTACCCACATCTGGGAGTGGAAGAGACGCTCCTCCTCCTCTGGATCTTCGGGTTCATTTTTCTGGATCTTCACGGTAGCAACAGTGGCGCTGGGATCTGCATCAATGATCTGCTTCCCTTTTTCATACCCCTTCTCGGGTTCTGACTCAGAGTCGGAACATGCATCTGATTCTGAAACCTTTAGCTCAGCCACTAGTGACTGCTTGGCCCGACACTCACTTATGTTGTGAGTGGAGCTCTTATGGAACTCGCACCATTTTCCAGTGTCCTTTCTCGGCTTCGCGGCGTTGTTCTTTGCTTGCAACTTCGGCTGGTTGTCTTGGGCTGTCCCCCCTTGGCTCTGTCCTTTGTTCTGTGGTTTAGGGGCACCTTTCCCCTGCTTTGGATTCGCAGATCCAAAGTCTCGCTTCTTTTGTTTAAACTTCTGCTCGACCTTGACGGCATATCGGTATGCTGCGCCGAGCGAGGGGATGTTTAGGAATTGTATTTCTTCTTGGATGTACTTGTGCAGGCAGCCACGGTATGTGAGTATCAAATGTTGCTCCGAATCCTTGATACCCAACTTTGTGCGAAGGGTATGGAAAAGATTGGTGAACTCCGGCACGTCTTGGTCCCTTCCCTGCCGCAGCGTGGTCCACTTTATGTATTCATCCTCATAGCTTCCGACAGGGTAGTACTACTCCTTTATGGCATCCCGGAACGAATCCCAGGTGGGTGCGGCTGAAAATAGTGAGCCAGTACTTTCATCCTTCTGCTCACAGTAGGTTTCCCACCAGTCCTTGACGTGGGGGGCTGCTTTGAGAAGAGCAAAAACAATCTTTTCCCGACTCGAAAATTCATGAACAGAAAAATAACCCTCTAGCAGATTTAACCATTTATCTACGGCATCGGCGTCTATCTGACCCTCGAATATGGGGATTTCAAAATTAACTTGTACCTTAAAGGGTGTGGCATTTCCAGAGGAGCTGCTAGAAGCAGATGCGCCGCTTCTGGGTAGCCGCTGAAGGATCTGGGCAAAGCTGTCCATCATCACGTTCCGTTGTCGCTCGAGGGCTTCTTCGAGCAAGATTTTGATGGGATCTCCTGCCCCCTCGTCTTTCTTCTCGTCCGCCATGGGAGGCCGTCGGGATTTGCGAGGCTGGTCTTGCAAAGGTTCAACCAGTTCAAGCCCTAACTCCTTATATCCCGACCTTGTTGGGGACATGCAAAGAAAAACAGAGAAAAAGCAGACCGCTCTGATACCACTGATCCGGATTTAAATAGGAACGCAACAAATTGCAGAGATAACCATATACACAAAGATGCAGCGGAAATAATACTTCATTTTATTAATGGAAAATACTGAAATATGCTTACAACCAGAAATGGAAATAAACCAGCTAGGGCGATGGTAGCTTATCTCTGAGAAGAGATGTGATGGCTACATGCCTCTGAACTGTGTTACAATGAGGCTCGAAGGCCTATTTATTGTTGAGAAACAATGGAAAAACCCTTAACATTCCAAAACCTAACCCTAGGAGATGAAACGCCAAACTGTGGGCCCCGTTTGGGGTAAATTGGTACATCAACTTCCCGGATTCATAACTTTGGCATATGATTTCCGTTTGACGCGTACAATAGCTCATTAGAAAGATCTATCCGAGCACTATCATTGTTGGAACGGGAAACATCGGTCCATTCCATGGACCCATGTTGCCCCCGGATTCCCCAAAAAACGTCGTTTAGGGCCTCAAAACGGCTCCGGAAGTTCAGGACCCGAAAAACTGCTAAAAATAGTAAGTTGTGCTACAATTAAGGAAACTGAAAATGCTGAGAAAGACAATGGTGGGGGTCCAGGTGGACTTGGCAGGTGGCCACCAATATCCACCTGGATCACCTGGATTTCCACAACATAAGTTGGATATGATGTCTCTCCACTGTATACTTGCTAATCTTGCCTATTGTTCGAGTTCGGATTTGGTTGGGAAGACATCTGGGGTTGCTTGGGTGGAGCAGAGTGTAGGAGTTGTGGTTGGGTATGTGATTGAGGCAATAGAGTTGGAGCATTGTTTTATTGGGGCCTCCACCCCTGGAGTGGTGTATTCCACTGAGGTTGTGGCGGAGCGTAAGGTTGAAATGACTGGCTGGCTAGTTGGGAATGATACTAAGATGCATAGGACCAAGGAGGGGGTGTAGACCAAGAAATATGAGCAGGGGTGATCTGAAATGGGGACCTAAAAGCCTCTTGTCAAGCTTACAAGAACCTTTCACTCCAAAGCTTATATATTCCCAAGCTCTAGCTTATGCTTGACAATTTGCGGCATTAAAAGTGCTTGAAATAGGTGTATGCTTGTGTTTGTACTTTAACTGTTAATGTGTTTTGAGTTCATTGGCTTATAATGAAATAAAACTCAGAAAACAGTAAATAAAAGCAGAAAATAAGAAAACACATGAGACAACAATGTAATATGGAGTTCACCCTGATATCTTGGGCTACGGCTCCTTGAGCTCTAATAAACTCGACTAGGCTCTCTGGGATTATGGCTGAATTCTTTTACAAGCTCCACGCTCAACTCCATTGGTTTATAACTGAACCTATGGGTTTAGAATACCATATTATCCCACTAGTTGTCCATACTCTGCAGGCAGATCTAGGCTTCTCTAGACTAGATTCCTTCAATCAGCGCTCTGAGCTATCTTGAGCTCTATCTTGCACCAACTCCCTCAAAATTCTCTTACTCTCTCTGGAACTCCTTCTTCTATCTTCAGCGCACATCATACACCAACAACAGCTAGATCATTTCGACCTCTTTGATGTTCTCCCGGCTCTGGCTCTGGCTCTGGCTCTTGGCTCTGGCTCTGGCTCTGGCTCTCTACTCTGGCTCTTGGCTCTTACGAGCTTCTGGTTTCACTTGACCTCCAAGCGACCCCTTCTCAATTGTGCTCTCTGTGTTATCTCTTGGCCTCTACTAATCTCCATTAATTGTGTTCTCTGTGTTCTTATAACACATTTATTTTTGCCTCCCAAAAGCATGGAAGACCGATCGTTTGATCAAAGAATCCGTTTTCCAATTGAAAGGAATGGCAACATGGGGTAACCCAATCATTTTTCTCTCCTCCTGCAAAAATCTTGAATTTGAACACGTAACAACAATACACAGGAAAACTCACAAAAACACATCATGAATCTTTAAGCCGGATCTCAAACTATATGAAATCACGCTTATAATCCAATCGGGTCCACCTTTGGTTGCAATATCGCAATCGCACAGGTGTAAGGCCAAGAAACACAAATACACAGAAATACAAAGAAAATCCGAAAATCCAGATTTCAAATTATATGCAGTCGCATTTATAAACCTCATCGGGTCCGTGCCCCGATCGCATATAACAATCGCACATCGGATGGTGCATTGGTCCCTTTGTATCATCGCGATCTGATTTACCGAACTTCGATCACTCCGGTCGGCACCTCATCGGCTATCGGCATTATCGCTATATCGCTTATCAGCGTATCACAAATCACATTGCGTATGGCTAAACCTGAACATAACTCCAATCAACGGAAATACAAAGAAATCCAATGAAAATCCACTGAACAAACTTAATAGATCTCAAAGACAAATGAACCTACATCTATAAACTTTCGGGCCGTGCATATCACAAGTCATGATGTCATGGCCCCTTTGTATTGTGCGATCCCGATCGCCGATCCTCGATTGCTCCGATCGGCTTTATCAGCGATCGACGGTATTGTCGCTTCATGGTCCTTTAACCTTTCTAATTAGTGATCCCCGATTCAATCACAACTATTGATCCCTTTAATCCATCCGACAGCTACGATTGAAGCGCTTGTCGCAAGTCTTTAAGCTATGATGCAATTTCGGCAGTTAATCTGGACTATTGATTCCCCGTTTAATCTGATGGTTTGCAGTAAACCCGAAACATCAAGAAGTCCACTCAATCTCCACTGTTGATCCGTGATCTCTAATCTGACAGCTGACAGTCTTTTCAAGTGGCCCACTTGCGCGAAGATTACCCGCCCGAAAAAGCGGTTTTCTCTCTCCTGTAGCCTACTACGTGTTGGCCAGTGTATGGAATTGGGTTCAACCCTTCCAATACCATTTACCACCTGGAGCCTGCCTGAAACACCGTTTACCGCCTTCCTTTCGAAACTCAAAGGTTTTAGCTCGTATTATATAAATTCTTCGGATTCGCTTAGCCAAGACTGCCCACGTGCTTTTCAATGTAAAACGTGCTTTATAAAGGTTTAGTGCTTAACAAGGGTTTTTAGCGCATAAGGCTAATATTAACCCTTAGGCCAACTTTAATAAGAAATGCCTCTTTTTCTAAGGACATTGGGCAAATCTTCGTTTTACAATAACTACTTCATCCGGAATCCGTTTTGGCCCGTTCAAATTGTGTTGGATTCAGAATGAAACAATCTACGAAATGAGGCTATTTTCAAAATCATCCAATGACTTTCATTTTTCCTCTGTGAGGAAAATTCATAGACTTAGAAGTCTATGTTAGATCCATTTTGGATCAAGGGGGTGCCCAAGATGGTATAGTTGTGGTTTGGTTAGGGTTGTAATATGCATGGGTTGTGCCTTGCATGCCCTGTTGGTATGGTCTAGGCCTAGGGGGTCTCCTTTGGTTAATGTAGCAAAGCTTCTCAATGACCCCTTCAGCTCCTTGATATACATATTTGAGTCTGGGTAAAGAAGGGCACTTGTCTGTGGAGTGGTTTTCTTCATAAACAGAGAAAATTTCAATACAGTTCAATGGACATTCCTTCCTAGGGTGCCTCCTGGTGCATCTAGGACAAAAGATGGCCAAGGCTCTCTCTCCTTCGTCCTGCTTCCTTTCAATGTTCATGGTGTCCATTTGCAAGGCAAGGGTTTGCAACATCTCACTTTTGAAATCTTCCAGCATGTTTCCAATTTCACACTTGATAGATAAGTTGGAAGATGATGTACTGGCCATAGGTTGACTACCCCTACCCTTTTTCTTGGATGCCCTAGAATGGTTTCTAAAGACAGCCTTGATATCCTCATAGGGTAATTGGTAGATATCTCCTCCTACTAACAAATGTAAGGTATCCAGAAGATCTTCTCTTACTCCCCTAAGCAGGACCAACTTTAGTGACTTAGGGTCAAGTGTGCACCTCGCCCTTTTGTAACTGAGATGGAATCTTTCTTCGTAGTCTTCTAAGGATTAATTAGTGCCTATGGTCATCCTGAAAATTCCTTCTTTAGTATCCTTTGACCAACAGTAGTCCTAATATTTGTTGTTAAAGGCCTGTTACATCTGAGCCCAAGTTTTGATGCTATCTCTAGGTAAGCCCATGAACCAGTGCAATGTTGCATCTTTGAGGGGAGATGGAAATAGTTTTAACTTTTGGTCATCATCTGTATAGTCATAGTTTCGGAATATAACAACAAACTCAAATAGGAAAGTGTCGGGGTCCTCTGTGTTCAGGCCATGGAAATGAGGTAGGGTAGATGGGATTATATTTTTCATCTTAGTGTCCCTGTCGGTTTCCCTGATGGGGAAGACACCCTCAACTATCTCTCTATTCCCTCTGTCATTTCGGTTTTCAGCCATTGGTTCAGTAGGAATGGGTTCCTCTTCTTATTCTTCCCCTGTAGGTTCTTCAAATATGTCAGGTTGCTCACCTAAAGGTTCCTCTACTTCACAGCCACTGAAGAAGAGAGAAGGTTGGTTGTTGGATGCAGTGGCGGTACTAGGCAAAAATTTCCCTAAGTTGTCTCTATTCCTACGAGGCATGAAAGGAAATATTTTTGGGTTGGTTTTGTATGCTTTCTTTTTAAACCCGGGAAGTACTTGCAGAAATGAAATTGCTAATTGAATGAAAATTACTGACAGAATAAAAAAGCTACTTGATGAATTGAAATCCTACTTGCAAAATGGAAAGGAAAGAAGATAATGAAAAATGAAACAGAGGAAGTAGCTAGATTACTTTTTCATAAATAAATTAATGGCAGAATATTGAAGACAAGCAATAGAAGAAAAGAAAGAAGTAATCACATTCTACTCAGACACGTCCCCGACAATGGCGCCAAAAAGTGATGAGTGCCAGTATTGCAGCAAGGATGCTGCAACTCCTCAGCTACCAGCTTTACTTATCAGCCCGTGGTTCGTACAAACTTGGAAGTGACAGTGTTGTATGCACAAGTAAAAGTGATGGTCCTGCCTGTTGTCACTGTTTAGCTGGCAAGAGACCACTGGGGTTCCAAGCCAGACTTCTATAGAGTCAGAAGAAGATTGATTATTTTATGGAATAAGGGCAAATATACTCTAAGAGAGCTACTCTACTGCAGTAATGAAAAAAACAACATGTAATGTTAAATCACACCATACCCTAATTAACCATTTAAGCAGCTATGCTAAGAAGAATTGCTAAATCAACACTAAACAAATGTTAATATCTAAGTTGCAAAAGTAAAAGGCATCAAACCATACTAATGTGCAAGCAAAAAACTAAAGTAAATGTATTTTCACTTTTTTGGTTTTTTTAGGCAAAATCAAGTATGCAAACCAATTGTTCTTGTGGATGTGACAAGTGGATGGAAGGTGTTTGAGGATGGCTAGAAGGTTTATGAAGTGGTTGGATGGTGTGGAGGGGTCCTGTGAGGCTTTTTGTTACTTCCTAGAGGTCTCCCATCAATTCGGCCTCAAAACAGGTCGTTCCAGGAAAACCTACAAGATGTACTAGAAACCTAGAGGATGATCCTGTAGGAATTAGGGGAAACCTATAGGATACAACCGAAAGCTAATTGTGAGGTATTGGAGGTGTTGGGGAGCTTGGGAAAGGTGTGTGATGAGTGAAACGGGGTGTTAGAAGGTCTAGGAGCACTCCGGAGTCAATATCCAAGATAAAAGATGGCTAGATTCGCTCAAAGTATCTAGGGGAATTTCAATGAAAAATGATGAAAAACTAGTGAGGGTGAGGGTGAAACAAGAGATGGATAAGGTGGATGAAGTCGAAGGTGGCTACTAGTGATGAAGCCCAGGTCTCTTCTTGAAGTACCTGCTCTACATAAAACATGTGTTTCTTCCAAAAACTATGCAACAAGATACATTTTCATAAACTAGAAAAGCATGAATCAATTGCCTATATTATGCATGAAGAAAGTTCCTGAAGGGAATGCAATCATGAGTGAGATCTTATTGTGGAAGTGGAGTTTGAAAAAGATGACAATGAAATCTACCTTGCAACATGAACCAAGTACTGAATCAAAGACAACTAACTCCAAAGCTCATACAAGAACTAGAAATCTATGTTTTGGGGGCTGCTAAAGGGTCCCTTCCTCCAATCATGGTCCTAGAGGGAGGAATTTAGGTCGAGGCACCTACTGGAAACCTTGTGGTGATCCGTTTTCTCCTTGCTAACTTTCTACTTGAAAGAAGGCACAAATGTAAGCAAACTATCACACAACCAATCTAATATATACTGCTGTAATGGAAATGCATCTAATAAGCAAATGAAAAATTAAGCTATGAATATATACTATCATACATCTGCAATAAAGAGGAGCCTTGGCTGCTAGGTTTGGGCCCTAACCCAAGAGCTTCAGCCCTATGAGTTAACTCAGTGCTGGCACAAAACAAAACTCATTCTTATTACCAAAACAATGGATTACATCAAAAACTGTTGCAAGTCTTGCAGCTCGAAAATAGAGTAGAGTTTTACAATAAAAAATCCGAATCCTACTAAAGTCCTAAGCATCTCTACTTATACATCTAAAGTCTCCAACGACTTCCTTAAAATTAGGGAGGCTCAACTCCCAAACTCGAGATGGACCAGTGCTTTGTATTTCACTTGCTAGGCTGCCTTCTGGTCCTCATGATTTGGTTTTTTGCACTCTGAGCTGATGGAGGAATATTTTAATGGAGGGGTAGTAAATGAGGATGATTTACCTCCTATAATCCCACATTTAAATTCACATTAGACCACAAAGAAAAATATCCAACTCTAACTCATCTCATAAAAAAATATAATCAAAAGTATGCAATAAGTTATGAGAATAGTTGGTTTGACTAATCTACGAGGTGAATTAAGGCCCATATAATTGCCCAATGATGGGGCTCATCACCTATGCTGAACTAACAGACAAGGCTTGCCTTGGGATTCTTGGGACAATTGGACAGGAGGTAAGTAGATGTTTGGAATAAGGATGGCTTCTTTCCAATAAACCAGGAAGTATGGTGAAGTGTCCAAAGAGGGTTTGGGTGTTACACAGTCAGCCCATAAAGAATTCATTAAAGCAAAGTGCTGGTTACACTTTTCAAAGTAAATGGTCATCTTGATAATGTGGATAAGGTTTTTATTTTTAGATTTAGTGAGACCATTTCCCTACGAGTAGTAGTTAGCTATGTGTTTAAGCATGATACCATATTGCAATACAACATCGTAAAGCTTTAAAGAGGAAAAGTAAGTTGCATAGTAAAAAACAAGTGATACCAGAATGCAAATTCATGAGATGAAGTTCTATTGAAGGAAGCTGATGACTTCTTGGTCACTCATTTACTTAAGTGGAACTACTTTTTTCCACCACTTGAAGTAATATGTCGTTGTCAAGATGTAGCGATGTTGTTTCAATGAATGTTGGAATATTTTCCCAGTGATGTCTAAGCCCCACTGTTTAAATGGTTCAGTCACTGCAACAAGGTGTAGCGAGGCTGCTGACCTTCGTGTTATGCCAGCGCATCACTGACAGAATGGGAACTTGCAAGCATAAGCATGTGCATCCTTGAATAATGTGGACCAGTAGAAACCAACTTTGCATGAATTTGTGCGCAATGGTGTTTCTCGAGAAGTGACCCCCAGCTGGGCCATCATGCAGATCATGCAAGACCTTCTCTGAATCATGTGCCTCTAGGCACCCAAGAAAATTTTTGTTGCTGTGCTTTCTGGAAAGCACTTTGTGCACCAACTGATAAGGTAAATATTTGAGGCCAAGTGCCCTCTTATGTCTCATGGATAAGTGAGAGGGTATGGTGCCATGCTCAAGGTACGGGTGCACATCTTCGTACCAATATTTTCCATGTGAAGTGGGTGGTGATAGCTCTACATCATACATATCGATTTCTTTCTCCCAACCAACAAGCTCTTCTTATTCCTCCTGTACATGGATGGCCTCGGCTGCAAGTTTGCAGAGACCATGACCCTTGATAGTGTGAATTGGCTTGATGTCAAGATCATACTCTTTCATGTGTGTTATCCATTTTGCATTTCTTTCACCTAGATCTTGTTGTACAAGTAGTGATTTGACTGCTGGGTGTGACACAAAGACTATGCAATTTTTTTTCACCAAGTAGGGTCTGAAGTATTTCCACTGCCTTGTATACTGCGTATTCTTGTTTGTCGATGACGAGGTAGTTGAGTTTGAGTCCCTGAATGTTTACGCTCATGAAGGAGATGGGATGCGTCGTTCAACTCATCCTTCTGAGTGAGTACCGCAGCATGCAAATTGTCAGAGGGGAAGGTGCATAGCAAGAAATCCATGTTAAAGTCTCAACTATAAAGTGCAGGTGCCTCTACTATAGCTTGCTCGATATGGGTGAATGCATTATTTTTCTTCTTACCTGAGTTGTAGACTGCATCCTTCTTGATCATGTCTTGCATAGGTTTCACTATCTACGCATAATCCGAGATGAACTTTCGGAGGAAATTGATCTTTCCCAAGAAGGACTGTGTGGCTTTCTTGTTGGTTGGGTGAGGAATCTGTGTGATTGTCCGATCTCAGTCCGGATCAACCTTGATCCCACTTCTAGCAATGATGTGCCCGAGGAGGTTCTCCTCAGACACTGTAAATATGATTTTCTTGGGATTCAAAGATATCCCATATTTTCATCATCGCTTGAATATCTTCTTCAGATGGCATATGTGGTCTGACCGCTTTCTGGAAAAAATAGTCACGTCGTCAAGGTAAACCATTATGCTCTATCTGATAAGTCCACTGAAGGTGATGTCCATGGTGCACTGAAAGGTTGCACCTACATTCACAAGCCCAAATGGGATTCTCCTGTAGGCAAACGTACCCCACTTGGTATGGAAGGTAGTTTTCAGTCTATCAGGTTCCGCTACCAAAACCTGGTTGTATCTCGAAAAACCATCGAGCAGAGAAAAAATTTTCGCTCTAGATATTGTCTGTCAAATATGTTCCATTGATAGCATGAGGTAGTTGTATTTGTTTGAGGAGCGGTTCAATCCCCATAATTTTTACATATAGGAACTAAGTTAGATGTTGATTAGTGGTTATCATTGATGTCAACCCAAGCAACACTAGGAGCTACCCCGTTCTTGCATGAGAATTTTGAATTGAAACATTAATATATTTCTGAGTCAAGGATCTTCTAGATGGATTTACTCGTCGAGATATTTTCGTTGATATACGACACACCATGTAATTCTTCACGATTTGAGAGATATTCATGTTTAAAGTTAGTAACCCGAGTTAGTGGGCTAAAACCCTATGGGGTTGTGGCATGGCATTCATAATTGGTTGTGGTCATTGAATAGTCAATAATAATAATTATTTCTTTTCTCCTAAAATAGCTCCAATGTTCAGTTGTTGAGAACCCTCTCAACTCAAGACATTCATACAAATAGTGACCCTCATATCCTCCTCTAGTAGGGATTATGTGGCTTCAAGCAGGGCATCGTGGAATTTTCACTATAATGTTTTTTTCTAAGAAGTTTCAGATGTGGAAATTAGCACCCATTTGAGCCAAACGTGTGATACACCTCGTGACCACATTTCCGATCTTGGTTGGCTATATTTTCTTAGATATGATTTGAGGAAGTTAGGGATTTTGCAGGCTCCCAAATTCCATGTCAAACAGGTGACTTTGGGAAAATCGTCATAACTTTATCTCTGAGGATTGGATTAGAATGTTATAAATAGCGACAGAAAGAGGATACACTTTAGTTTGTTGGGTATCGTTTTCAAGGCCAACTGTCTCAACAGTGAGACGTGGCACTTCATACAACTCAACTCTACTGAACTAGTCTATAATCAGTTCATTGTGGGAGATTGAGCATAACTCTTTCTTAAAGAATCCAATATTACTTTGATCTATTGGGTTGGAAAGAGGGCTCAGGGGGCTACCACAAGATGAAACTTCGGACCCTGGATATCTGAAATTACATAGATACAACAGACTCAATATAGAGCTCCTAGAAGGCAAGAAAAAACATAAATTCAAGGATCACTATAGTAAGGACCACACATCAACATTCAAGGGTAAGTCTCCTACAACAAGGTATGTATGATTAGTGTTTACATTTTAATTTTGAGTATCATCCCTGACATATGTTTTTTCATAACAACGTAAGTATATAAAAGGTCTCAGTTATATCTCTATGTCTCTATATGTCATAGTTAGTTTTGATACCACATTTTGAATGTCCTATTCTTGATACTACACAAAGTGTGCTAAATCTATATGAAGTTGTAAGTTCATGTTACTTTTCTTGTCATAGCTTATAGAATGGTCTTTGTTGTTGTACTTAGAACTTGGTCCATCACAAGTCTAGGGTCTATCGTCAGTTTTTATTATATATATCTTTTTGTCAGTTTTGGATATAGTCTTGCATAGAGTCCAGGCCTATATCAAGAGTGGGAGTCTTTGTTTATTGCTGCAACAAGTCAACAACCAAAGTGACAAGCACAATTAATGTACACATTGTAATATTAATTTGTATTTATTCATTATTATGCTCTTACATGTGTTTTGCAGGCAAAGGTAAGTTGAGGGGTATTTTGTTTTGTTGTGGTATTGGTTTTGCTGGGAAAATTTTGCATGCAAGTAGAAGAAGATTCAAGTACAACATCAAGTAAGAATTCAATAGCAGAAGTATCAAATCAAAGTAAGCATTGTAGTGGTACATCCTTGAAGACATGACATCCATCCAAATATCGTGAAGTATTGTTAAGCCCAAGAGTCATCATTGCAAAGTTGTAAAAGAGTCATTTGTAAGAGATTCATCATTGTAAAGTTGTAAAAGAGTAATTTGTAAAAGACTCATCATTGTAAATATTGTAAAAGAGTCATTTGTGAAAGAGTCATTTTGCCTAGAGTTGAAGAGGCATTGTTTGGCAATATAGGAGTCACTGTTGGGATGAAGTCATGGTTAGGTTGCGGGTCATATAGTGATTAAGTATTTGGTCAAGTACACAAAAATTATTGTACATCTTACTGTATCGTGGATTGTTGTCCCTGGTTTGGGAATCCACAGTCTTGTCTTATTTCAGTCATTATAGGGTGATAGGGAGGTGATAGGCAGGTGTGTGAAGTTGCCTATGAACACTTTAGGGTGGTAGGGTGGTGCTAGGGCGAGTTGTGGCTTGCTAGGGTGTTGGGGCATCCATTCATTTGATTATTGAAGAAATGAAGGTGTTGCGGCATCCTTCCAATGGGAGTTGGAGAAGAATGATTTTCTATAATTCTAGAGAGTTGTTTCTTTCATTTCAATTGGGGCTGAAGATTAAGGAGTTTATTAGAAAAGCGTTCGGTGGTTTTTGAACCGGAGGGGGATTTCCACCTAAAATTCTTGTGCCTACTATGTTCTTTTATTTACTGTTATTACTGCATAAACATTAATAATAATTTAAGATTAACTAATGCTATGAAAACGATTTAAAAGTGTTAATTGCTAAGGAATATTGATTCACCCCCGCTCTTAGCATTTCCAACAATTGGTATCGAAGCTTGGCTCCTTCAATAGTAGTCTAACAACTGGAAGGAGATCATGCAGTATACTAAGAACATAGTTGCTTTGTTCAATGGAAATAACTATGCACTTTGGAGTGGAAGAATGCAGGTTCATTTCCTGGTGCAAGGATACGAAGTATGGTAAATCATCGACAAAGGTTCACATCGACCGAGGATGAACAAGGTAAGAAAAATATGGTATATGATGCAAAGTCTAAAGAACTTATTATCAGTGGAATTATTTATCTTAAGATATTGAGTTGAAAAACTGCTAAAGAGGTATGGGGCAAGCTTGAAAATATATATGCAGGTGACTCAAAGGTGAAAGAAACAAAGCTTCAAGTTTTTAGGGAAAATTTTGAGCAATTGAAAATGAGGGAAGATGAAGATATTGCTGCATACTTTCATTGTGTTGATGAAACAAAAAATAAAATGGAAGGATTAGGAGAACCTGTTGAAACAAAAGTTGTTGTCCGAAATATGCTCAGAACCTTGCTAGCAAGATTTAACCCTAAGGTATCTCTCTTAGAAGATAGATCAAATCTAACCAATCTCAACATAGATGAATTGCATGGAATTATTATGACATATGAAATGAGGATTGAAGAAGAGGATGGCACATCTCATGGAAAAGTGCACAAAGTCTTTGATTGTTGTTGGGTTCACTTGATGTTGCCTTTGCACATTGCTCCTTGCTTTCATGTTGGCATGCTTGACAGGTTCGCCCATTTGTGAAAAGTGCATGCTTGTCCGTTCATAAGTTTGTGAACACATCTCGCATGTTCACTCGTCCATCCATCCGTGAACACATCTTTGCATGATCAGTCGTTCATGAGCACATCCATTTCATGCATCATTTGTTAGTCCATTGGTGAACATGTCCTTCTACATGAACTCCCTTCGATCATCCCATTCATCGTCGCGCCATGTTCTTTCGTGTACTTGTGTCTGCAGTCACTCATGATGAGGCAACATAAAATCTATAAACCTCCTAGTCTACCATGATGCATGATCATTTCAGATTCAGGTGACCGAGAGAGGAGACAAGGTTGCGAGGTATGAGCTGGGATGGATGATCTGGGCACTATTGGTGAAAATTGAATAGGAGTCACTCGGTGATGGAGATGGGAAATCCATATTGACAGTGACTATCCACAAGGTTTGGCTCAAATGGAGGGAAAAGTTGTGCATTTTTTTAGAGGAGAAGTTTCGGCTATGGGAAGGCATGATAGACAAAATCTGTCCAATTTCTGGAAGGAGCGGGCAACAAAAACTGCACAATTCTTGGAGGGAATTGTTAGTCAGCTGTTGGGACCTTGGCAGGAAAAACTGTGCAATTCCTATAGGGAACTGGTAGTCAGCTGTTGGGACATTGGCAGCAAAAACTGCATAATTCCTGGGGGGAACTGGTAGTCCACTACTGCAGCTTGGGAGAAAAAACTATGCAATTCCTATAGGGAACTGGCAGTCAACTGCTAGGAGCTACTGGGGGGGAAATTGCGCTGATGCTGGGAGAATGGCCTATTGATCACCTCTATGTAGTTTCGAAGCTAAGCAGACTGCTGGCCAGCAGAGGGCTTGCTCATGAAAACTACGTAGTTTTTCAGGTGAGTAGTCGGTCGACTGACTCGAAAAAGTCCACAATTTTCTGAGGGATATAGGGACAGGCACTTGGTGTCTGTCCGGCCTGTCTGCGCAGTTTTCTCAGTCAGCAGAGCGGGCAAGGTCTACAACCTCTGCGCAAATTTTGAGGGGAATCAGTCTTGGGGTGACTGTCGGGTAAAATTCTATGGTTGACTAGTAGGAAGGTTGATTGATTTTCTTATGGACAACGCAACTTGAAATGGATTTCTTAGTGATTATGCGTTGTTCTAGGTGACAGTTGATTGATTTGATGGCGGGGTGAAGGTCTGGATGTCAAAGGGGAATCCGGTTGTCATAACTTCAACAAAGTTACTAAGTGTGTGAACGAGTTAGAAGGTGCATACGTGATCTTGCAAACACACACTTACATGTCTTGACGATGAGACGATTCAAACCATCTAGACACATATGCTAAACATGACTCACCGACGGTGTGGGCGACAAGCACGACACTTGTGATTGATCGTTGGTTGACCATGACAACACTCACGTAATAGTGTATATGACTCAGTGTGTGAGTGCGACAGATGTTTACATAACAAACACAACATGTACACACAAAGTGAAGACCATGTGTATGACCAGAACATGGTTGCAAGCATAACAGTGACATCATCATGCAAAAGTTTTCGGTGGAATGACCAAGCAAGGTGGGTCTGAGGACTCACATGAGCTCACAGAGTGAAGCCAAGTGCATGCAGTCATCAAGTAAAACTCTCAAAGGAGGCTCCAAAATTGGATGCAGGCCAAAATTTTGGAGTGTGTTGCAGCTACTACAACAGTTTCCTTTGGCGAAAATGGTGTTGTTTGTTGGAATGTACAGTTTGACTATCGGATTGTATTGTGCTTTGGTTATCACTGTGTATCTATGTATTTTGGTAACTTTCATTCTTCTTCTACTTGTAACCCACTTGGTTTCTAGGGTGTCTTTTGCCATTCGTGTAAGTGTAATTTCATGAGATCTGAAGATGGGACCTTATGCTAATGTTTTGGATTTGGTGTGGACATGTTTACTCTACCACTATTTTGGTACGTGGAATTATGTCTAGCTTGAGCTTATATGGCTATTATGCCCTTATACTTATGTAAATCTCAATTTTTGGAATGCAATACAAAGTGCTTATATTCACAAAAAAAATGAAAAAAAGATTTAACAATCTCCTTATGTCAGGATTTAGTTGGAGGATAATTGCATAAAATTGTAAGAATTGAGAAAATCTGGAAGAGAGAATGAATTATGTATATTGAATAGTGATAAAAGAATCAATACATTAAGAAGGTAAGTTAACCTTAAATGTATGCAAACATTAAACATAACTAAAAATAAGTATGCTATGTTAATGTGCATATACAACTCATACAAGCATTAAAGCTAACTAAAACTAAATATGTTATATGCTATGTTAATATACATGTACACCCACACAAAATAAATGATAATTAAAATTAAATTATTATATATACTATGTTAATGTGCATATATACCCACACAAGACATAAACCTTTAATTTTTTTATGATTTTTTTTATGGAGAGTTTAAATGCACCTCAAAATCAGAGTTATTACATGAGAAGTTACGGCGTAAATTCAATAGTGAATTACCTCAGAAGTTCAATACCTATATAACTGACTGTAGTTATCGCAAAAGTTCTATTAAGCATATAACAGTTACTGCAGAAGATTATTACAATAATATTTTTTTCTAAAATAAAATATTATATCACATTTTTATTACTATTTTAAAAATTACTTTGTTATTTATTTTTTTGAACTCAATGTGATATCACATCTTTATTCACGATTAGGTCAGAAGTTTGTTGTGATTCATTAAACAGAAAGTTGCCCTTTTCTTTTCTTTTTTTTGTGTAATTTTTAAATTTATTTTTAATTAAAAAATATATATGTGTGTGTGTGTGTGTGTGTGTGTGGTTGCACAAGCTCACAAAATAAGAACTCTTAAATGAATATTATTGTAGTATGCTTAACGAATGTAACATGAGACATAAGATTTTGATACTATTTTATTGTGATATCACGCAGCTCAATTAATGGTTCTTAAAGTAACTAGGAGCTGAGGAGGTCGTGTCTATCTAACTATTGGATCTGATTACCTTATTCTGAGGAGGTGGTGTCTGTTTAACTATTGGATCTGATTACCTCATTCGGATCCTTGCGTTTCCTGCTGACATGTCTTATTCAGAGTCTTATTAGCAGATCCTTTCTGTATATTTTTCTTAGAAAGGGCATTTTGTTTGGCCTTCCCATGAGGACAAGGCATCCTCGCCCTTGTGTTTCTCGGGTCTTTTTCTTTCTTAAACCATTTTTGTTTTGGGATTGCTTTTGACCATTGGGTACACAAAACTATGCCTATGTAACTACATTTCTTAATATGAATAATATTTGGTGAAAATATAAATAAACAAATAGGTTGGTATGTGATCTGGAATTGAAACAAGACAATTAATAAGGTATTACAGACTCATGTGCATGGATGTGCCTATGTTATTTTATGCAACAGATCAATAAGATTACGAAGTACATAGGCAATAAAGCAGTTAAAGAAAACGTAACAGGAAACACACATAAACACAACAAGTTTAATAAGGAGTTCACCCAATACTCCTGGGCTATGTCTCTTTGGTCCAACCTTCAATGGTGGCCTCTCTATTATGTTTTCAAGCAAATTTTTTACAACAGTGAGCTCAATTTGAGTATCATACAACATATAGAAATCAGCAAGACTATACTTGGATCCCCCAAGTCTCTGGAGTACACAGACTCTCCTTACTGACTCTCGACCTCTATTGGTCACAGTAGCATGATCCCAATCTGAGACTCATACATGACAGACATCACAGAGGAGTGTGTTTGAACCTCCCAAGCCTTCTCTGGAGTACACAGACTCTCTGACTCTCTCTATCTCTGTCTTAACTCTGGCTCGATGCTGCCTTTTCTTCTATAGGTCAGCTCAGCTTCTTCTCTCTACTTTCGGCTTACTGCCTACTGCTCTCTCACTGCTTTCTGCTTGCTTCTCTCTCTGTCAGTTTGTGGCTTTTAAGCCAATCTGCTTCCGACTGTTCGTTTCCGCTTCCCAGCTTTCTAGTTCCTATGCCTCTGTCTGTTTGAATCCCTTTGTCCTGCGTAATCAGACATTGTATAATGCCTCATAGGGAGGTGGTCACCTAGTTCATAATGGATGAGTGTCAGTTCTCTTGGACATATTTGAAACAACCGTTTTTTCGTTAACTCCAAGAATATCTGTGAAACACGACCTTCTGCCAACGCATCGTCCATCTCGGACTTCAAATCCTATGTGACCTCGCTTCATAACCTTGTCAAATCCGGTCATCCATCGGAATGCGTCTCCACCGTTGATCTAGGGGCCCGAGATCCGACGGTCATCGTTCATATCGGGCGGATAAGTAACATGATGTTTACCTGTCTGATGTGAGTGGTTCTCTCTCTCTTTCTCGCGATGGGTGGCACTCGCTATATGACATCGAGCGGAACTCGATTGAAACTACTTACCACTCAAAGCCCCTCCGAGATTCTGTCGGTTTTGTGGAATCCTGCTCCGACGGAACTGAAACAATATTTTCCACGTTTTATAGTTATTTTGGGTCTCGGTACTCGGGGCTTCTCTTCACTAAGAGGTTTTCCCTGTGATATGCGATTAGCGACTTGTCGGAAACTACCTCCGTTGCTTAAAATTGTCACTGCATTTGCTGGTTAGTGTCAGTGCACGTTACCATGGTTTGCCACTCTGCGTGCTAGATCAACGGCCCTCGTTGATCCACGCTGATTGCCACTTCAATTGTCTGAGGTTCCTTCCGATATCTTTATCTTTATAAGACTTTTAATCTTTGGCATGATTTTTAGAGAGTTCTTGAAAACTTAGAGAGTGTTCTAGATTCCCATTTGAATCACGCCTTCCCACTGAAAAAGCTTTTGGACCACCAAAAGTTGATTTTTAAGCATCAATCAAGTGAGGATATAAATTCCTCACTTGCCCAATTTCTATCCATCTTGCACTGCTTGGATTTGAACCTTTGAGTCCAATCCTGAGGTACTCAACATCCCCTCTGCGTGTAGTTCTCACCTTCTTGTTCAGAACTGTGTCTTCTTGTAATTCATTGAGATATTCAGGCAACAAATCATCAATAGAAGACAATTGACTCTGCTCTTCAGGATCTTCAATCAATGAAGGTTCAAACAGTCTCAAGCTTTCTGTATTAAATACTAAATAGATGTGCATGTAAGCTGGAAAATCAAGGTGAAAATCATTCTCACTGATTCTCTCATGTGTCTTGAAAGGTCCATACCTTATCGGCTTTAGCTTCTTACCTTCACCTTGCATTCTATCTTTGTTGATATACAGCCAGTCTTGATCACCAACTTGGAAACTATGCTCAATTTAACGCTTATCATGCCTTGCCTTGTACTTGGCTAGGCTCTTTTCCAGCAATTCCTGTACTGCCTAGTGAATCTCTTGGATTTGTTCATTGAACTTGGTTTCCTTGTCCACATCACTGTCTCCATCAACCGCTATGTCTTTACCAAAGACAAAATCCAAGGGGGACCTTGGTGTGAAACCAAAACAAGTCTTAAGAGGAGATCTTTGTGTAGAAGAATGTTTAGCTCGGTTGTAAGCATGTTGCACATAACACAAAAGTTCATCCCAAAGCT
Source organism: Pinus tabuliformis (assembly GCA_031772625.1). Taxonomy (NCBI): domain Eukaryota; kingdom Viridiplantae; phylum Streptophyta; class Pinopsida; order Pinales; family Pinaceae; genus Pinus; species Pinus tabuliformis. The sequence continues at coordinate 1,728,648,133 of CM062820.1, read as the reverse complement.
TGGGATGCTTGCTGCAATAGCCTCTAAGCAACTGGATCACTGTTTGGTTGACCACCTCTGTTTGGCCATCTGTTTTTGGATGAAAGGTTGTGCTGTTCTTCAATCTGGTGTCCATCAATTCCCACAGACTTGACCAAAACTTCCCAACAAATCGGGAATCTCGATCAGATACAATAGAAGTGGGTAATCCAATTTGAACCCATACATGTTGAAAGAACAGCTTTGTTGTTTGTTCAGCTGTAATCTATTTGCTACAGGGTATTAAAATACACATTTTTCTGAGCCTATCCACAATAACATATAAATACTCACGACCTTTTCTATATTTAGTCAATCCCCCAACAAACTCCATGGAAATACTTTCCCAGGGACGAGAAGGAACTGGTAGGGGAGTGTACAAGCCTAGTTTTCTATTGCTGGGCTTGCTTTTAGCACGCATGGTAGACCCTCTTACATATTTAGAAACTGTCTCATTCATTTTTGGCCAATAACAAAATATTTGTAGTTGTGCAACTGTTTTACTTACACCAAAGTGACCTGATATTAGAGAAGTGTGTGCTTCTCGAATTAGCTTTACTCTTTCGGTTTGAGGAATGCATATCTTTCCCAAATGATACAAGAGTTGGTCCTTAACATGATAATCCAATTCTTCTACTTGTTTGTCATGACTTAAAGTTGCATATACATCTTTGAAATCTATATCTTGAGCATATTGTTCAATATAGCTTTCATGCAGTACTGAATTATGATTAAGTATATTAGATGCATTTATCATTGGTCTGGACAACATATCTACAACTTTATTTTGTATACCCTTTTTATACCTGATGACAAGATGAAACTGTTGTAGAAAACCCATCCACCTATAATGTCTTGATTGTTGCAACTTAGTTTGTGAGTGTAAATATTGAAGTGGTTGATGATCAGTATGTAGAACTATCTCTTTGCCCATTAAATAATGTTTCCACCTTTTCACACTCTGTACTAATTCGTATAATTCTTTATCATATGTGGAATAATTAACTGTTGCATAATTAAATGTCTCAGAATGATAACATATGGGTTTACTGTGCTGCATCAACACTGCTCCCATGGCATAGTCACTGGCAACTGTTTCAATCTTAAAGGGTCTTTGAAGATTGGGCAGTGCTAGTACTGGTGCAATACTGATATTTTCTTTCAAGGTGTCGAAGGCTTTCTGCTGTTTGCCTCCCCACTGAAACACCTTGTTCAATCCTGTTAAAGCATGTAAGAGAGTTGCAATCAAGGAAAAGTTAGAAATAAATTTTCTCCAATACTGTGTTGTTCCTAGGAAGCTTCTAAATTCTGGAGCAAATTTGGGTTTAGGCCAGTTTACAATGACTGCAACCTTAGAGGGATCTATCTTCAATTCACCACCCCCTACAATATGACCCAAATAATTCAAATATGTTTTTCCAAATTCACATTTTGATAGCTTAACATAAAGATTTTCTCTTTTCAAAACATCTAGAGTCTGCTTTACATGCTTCAAATGTTCTTCCCATGTTTTACTAAATACAAGAATGTCATCTAGATATACAATGACAAAATCATCAATAAAAGGCCTGAGTACATCATTCATTACTCTCATGAAAGTAGCAGGAGCATTAGTTAAGCCAAAAGGCATAACCAACCACTCATATAATGCCTGCTTTGTTTTGAAAGTAGTCTTCCACGCATCTTGCTCTGCAACTCTGACCTGATGGTAGCCCTCATGCAAGTCCAACTTGGAAAAGTAAACAACTTCTTTCAACTGATCTAATAGATCATCTATGCAAGGAAGGGGATAACGATTTTTTATCGTTATCTTATTCAGTGCTCGGTAATTGTTACACTAAAAAATGTCACCTTGACTACTTACAGTTAGTATGGCTCAAATCAACAAGTCATGCTACCCTCTTAGGCAAGTCTCATGCCTCTGTTATCCATCTCAAACTCAAAGAAGAGAGAAAGTCTTGTAAAAATCATGTTTATCTCTGGGGTCGCAGGTTCTCTCTAGCCTTACCTGCGGGGACGCTGACCATGTTCACAAAATCCGCGTCCATAGACGCTCTGTATGTTAAGGGACAGGTGCGTCCCTCTGTAAAAGGCAAAATGCGCGAGTTTTATCTTGAAAAAGTTACTTGTGGTTACTTCTAGAACATTCTAGAGGTCGGTTTGATGAAATGGATGCGCCTCCAGTTGGTTCATGTATCTCTATTAAGGGGAACTTATCCCATCAATAAGGGAGCTATCCCACCCATAGAGGGGGATGATCCCATTGATAGTGGACCTGAATAACCTCTTTACAGCACTATAAATGAAGGCATTGAGCCAGAAGGAGAGGAGGTTGGAGCTATACATTTTCTTTGGGTAAATGCTGCAGGATTTAGGTCTTCCATTAGAGCCCTTGTGAGGAGAGATTGTCTTCACTTGATTCTACTTGGGAGAGGGTGAGCTTTGTCAAAGTAGAGGAAAACCCTTGATGGACCCTGGGAGGAACTTGCACAACACCAAGGCCAGGTTGTAAGAGTTTCTTTGTTTCGTTATTAATACAAACTGGTTTATTTTTCTCAATAGCTTGTGTTAATGAGTTATTTCATGTGTTCCTTGGTCTGCATGTTGAATATATGTTTTATTATATGAAATGCAAGTGCTTGGTAATTGTTTGATTGTTTGTGGTTGCAGGAATTGACTTGAAGGAGGAGCTCATCCGGATCGTCAAGAACGGACTTCAACAACAGCGTTTTGGAATAAGGTAAGCCTAAACACTTGTAGTTTTCATGTTGTAAAAGGTGTATTTAGAGAAAGATCACTCCATTTTGTCTTGTTTGTCATTAGAATGTCTTAGACTTCTAGGAAGGTCAGTCGTGTCCGCACCCTTGACAGATTCCGTGTGACAAATTGGCGACTCCGCTGGGGAATCCATTAATGAGAGAGTCTTTTCCTTTATATGAACTTTGCTTTGAGAAAATCATTTTTATTTTCTGGTTTTTGACTGTGAGAATTAGTATTTGGGTGGCTTAGCTGTAGCTTTAGTTGGCTTTAGTTTTTCTTCTTTTTTCCAGAAAGACGCAGTCTCTGTGTGCTGCACAGTGCGTCCTTGGACGCGCTGTTGTCGACTGCACAGTGCGGGGCCGCACCTGTGACAACGGCTGGCCTGCGTCTTCCTGTAAAAGTTAAGAAAATTCCATTTTTGCCTTAAATTACTTTTAGATTTTGTTTTTTCTTAGTTTTTTCTGCCCAGATCCTTTAGTACCCTGTCAAGAATTCTCACCTGAACTCGTTTTGTGAGCTTTGAGTGTTTTAGTGGTTTTCAACGAAGTTTAGACCTAGGGTTTGATTTTTGGAAAGGCTTTGTAGTGACTTTGAGCTTAGAAAGTTGTCCAGCCTTAGATATCTCTGGTTAGTCAACCTTCTTAGAAGTTGAGCCTGCCGTAAAGTCTCCTTGTTTGAGCAACTTGTCATTTGAGTTGTTTTGGGTCAAATTTCGAATTGCTTGTTTTTAAAGTATTGATTTCCATTTTCAAAAAGGACAAAAAGATTAGAATTTTGTTTTGACTAGTTTTTGGTTCTGCAATAAGCTAGTCCTTGATTTGATTGTGATCAAGTAAAACACCTTAGAAATAATCATTGTTAGTTTTGGCCTCGTTAAGATTGCTTAGAGTAAATTTGCCTTTAGTTTGCTTATGAGTGCATTTTCATAGATTTTAAGAGTTTTTAAGATTGTTTTTTTGGTTATATTAGATTTATTTGCTTTATTAAAAGAAAAATACAAAAACATCTTCTTAAAAGTCTTGTTTCAAGTAGCTTTTTGTTTTCAAAAGAAGAAAAGAGTTTTTTTCGTGCATGTAAAGAGAAGTTATGTTTTTATGCTTGGAAAAGAAAAACGAATTGTTTCTTTGATTGTCTTCAATTAAGAAGTTGCTTTTATAAGGATTGCATTCTCTCAACTTTTTAGTTAAGCAATTCATCGAAAAAGTAAAGTAGTGGATAAATCATTTTAGGTGCATTTTGTAGTGGTTTCGAGTCGAGTCAACATACCACTAGTTTCACTTCCATCACCTTTTGACTTAAGAAACAACCTTAAAAGTAACGCTTAAATTAAAATCAATCTAGTAATCTTTATTTTTCTAGGGCTCTGAAGCACCAACATAGCTTAGGCTAGGGTCTTGGAGTAGGTGAGTACTTAACTCTCCAAGACTACAAAACCAAACAGATAGTCTATCTTGAGTAGAACAAATCCAATTGTTTCAGTTACATTCTGGGAAAGCTCCTCTTAAAGGAGAAACACGAGCTCGTGTCCGAACCAGTGAGGGGATCATTCCTCCCTCGTTGGGAACGACGCCAGGCAGTACGTATTACAAACGGTAAACCTCGGATTAACCATTGTCGAGGAGCCAGGGGTCACTTATCGGTAAACCTTGGATTGTTGTCAAGGAGCCGGTAAGGGGATTGGAGCTTGCTACTCTGCCCTTGCGTGCTGTCGGAGTTTAGACTGTTCCCCCAGGTGTAATTGTTGTGATTGGTAACCTTAGTGGCCATAATATCTAGGATTCTACCCAAGGTGACGGTGGAGGGAAGGTCCCACTGTACCTGGAGCAGACGTCGGTTATACTCACTTGGATTTTCTGGGGGGTTCGCTTCACTTCGAGACGGTTAAAGTGGAGGAACTTGGTCCAGTCTATTCATTAAGCAGGTTGCCGGGGTAACTGTTCCACCCACTATTTCTGTACTGAATCCTGCGAGGTTGGGCCTAATCACCAACTAGCGCTTTTGGTCCGGAAGACTACTGTTTGTGTGTGGTTTGACGCTCTAGATTATTTAGGCGTGTGCTTCAAATTTGATTGGTTCTTTAGAAAACTTTAGGTGGTTTGATTTGAAATTTTTTACTTTGATTTCGTGTGTTGTAGTTAAAATCTTTAATTGTGGCGGAATTACCGAGACAGTCCCGTAGACTTCGGGGCAAGTCTCCTGAGATTGTTACCGGGATAGATTTGTTAAGAAAACTCCGTAAATCGCAGGGTGAATCTCCTGAAAACATTCCGGGTCATTTAGAAGGGTTAAAGGTCCTTGTAACTCCTCCTAGTGGCAGTAGAGTAGGTTCACCTGAAGAAGGAGAATCTTCTTTGGTAGTCCATCCAGATTACCAAAGATTAGAAACAGGTTACAATCCCGAAGCTGTTACAGTTTCCGAGCTTGCTGGTAGTTTTTCATCTGCCAGTGAAACAAGCGAAGAACCTGAAATTTCAGAACCTGTTACTCCAACTCCTAGTGTTCCTGATTCACCAAGAATAGAAAGAATTATCACCGAAAATCTTCCTGTTGGATTAATTGCTATAGAAGAACTTGTTCCAGAGGAAGAAATAGGCGTTTCTGATTCTGAAGATCTAATTACCCTTGATCTAAGGGAGCGTGAATCCATCTTTTACAGTCCTCCTAGAAGTGAGTCTTGGTACCTGGCATTAACCAATTTTTTAGACAACTCAGTAGGTTTTTCTACACCTCGTACTCCGGTTCCACCTAGAGGAATTCATTCTCCTGTAAATATGTCTGGTCAGTCATCTGTGTTTTCACAAAGTCCTGAATCATTTTTACATGGCGGTCCTTCTGTTCCTACTGGGTATCAGTCACTTTCTGGTACCTTTGCGGGAGCATCTCCTCAACCTGTTGATCATGGGTTATTAGTTGGAAACAGTGGTAATGTACCATTGAGTATAGGTGAAGTTTATATGATGTCAGGTTCAACTCCCATTAACCAACCTCAAGGTGGCCAATTACCGCCTGGGGGGCAACCTTCGTTAATGCCTGGGGGGCAACCTCAAGGTACTTCATTTGTGACTGGGGGGCAACCTCAAGGGTATCAACCCCAAGGGTATCAACCCCAGCCTCAATACGTACCCCAAAGTCAACCTCAGTATCAGTATCAACCTCAAGGATGGCAACCTCAAGGATGGCAACCCCAAGGGTATCAACCCCAAGGGTATCAACCTCAAGGATACCAACCTCAAGGTCAAGGTCAACCCCAGTATTCGTATTTACCTCAAGGTTATCAACCACCTCAAGGGCAATCATATGGGACTACACCTTACAGTTATCAACCCTATCCTCAATACGGCTATGGATCTCAGTATCCTCAACCTGTTACGAGTCAATACCCTGGAATGTTAACATGGGATCCGTCACAGGGTCAACAGATGTCGCAACCAAGTATACAGTCGGTACCTCAAGCAGGACAACCTGCAGTTCCTGGTCCACCCCAGCAACCGCAACCTGTCCAGTCAAGTGTTCAGACCCCTGTAACTTCTGTAGTTACTCAGCCGCCAATTGCACCGAGTACTCCACCTCACACGGCTGCAGCAGCTACCGCTTCATCTACCATGCTTACATCTGGAGTATCGGCAGCTCCGGTTTCTACTGTCCCTGTAACCGCTCCTCAGACATCTGTACCGTTGTCTGGACCCACGGTTCAAACCACAGTCCAGATGCCTGCAGGTCAACCTGGTACAAGTACGGTTGTTACTAATCAACCTCAATTTGTTCAACCTCCGTACCAGGGACAGTATCAACCTGGTCAAGCTGCCCAACAACCGGTTTACCAGTATCAACCGTATCCTGGGTACAATTATCAACCACCTCAACAACCCCAGTACGGTCCGGTTAATCCTGGTTTTCCAGGAGGATATAATATCCCCAATGCGAATCCTGTTCCTAGTTATCCTGGATATCCTCCTCCTGGGGCTGGTATTGTGACTCAGAGTTTCAGAGATCCTAACCGGCAGTTACCATTTATTGCGACTTTAGATTTACCCGACTTGACGCGCCTAACGAACGATCCAATTCAATATCTTCCGTTCTGGCCGCCAATGCCAAATAAGTTGCCCAACGATATACCCAAGTTCGAAGGTAAGTCTGGAGAGGATCCGTCTAATCACGTGATGACTTACCACCTCTGGTGTGCATCAAATTCCATCTCAGATGATTCTATCCGCTTACGTCTTTTCCAGCGTACACTCATTGGTCTCGCAGCCAAGTGGTACATTGAGTTGCCACGGGCTTCTTTTTACAACTTTAGCCAGTTAGCTACTTCATTCTTAACTCATTTTCAGTTACCAGTCAGATACGATAATGGTACGGAATTATTAACTTCGCTAAAACAATCGACATCCACGTACATTTCTGATCACATCCATGAGTGGAGACGTCGAAGGAGATTAGTGAAAGTTTTTATCCCGGACCAAATTTTAGCTGAATGGTTTGTAAAATCATTATTACCAAGAATTACTGAAGATGTAGCTAAGGCCGGCGTAGTTACTGAGGAGCAAGTCATTGCTCAGGCACAATACCTTGACTTAGTTTACACTCAGTCGGGTACGTTACACGAGAAAATTCTGGATCTTCCAAAGTCAAACCAAATCGCTGCTGCTCCTTCGGGATCTCATGCCGCTGATGGTATGATCGGTATCGTGACTACGAAGAGTAAGAAGAAGTCTTCCAAGACCTCCAATACTCCAATTATCACTTTGCCTGATTCTCCGACAGGAGAGTCTTCTCCTCCTGAACTTACCGCCGACATTCACACTGTAGAGTCATCTACGGCCAAATCCAAAAACGGTGGAAAGAAGAAAGGAAAGAAGAAGGCTAAAGCAGACAAGGCTCCAAAGGAGAAAACGGAAAAGTCGGAAACTAATGACGAAAAGCGCAAACCTCGTTATCCTTGTCTCATTTGTGAAGAAGATCATTTTACGAGAGACTGCCCTCATCGGGCCGAGGTAGTGAAAATAGTTAAAGGTTCTCCGACTCCTGCTGTGTTAAAGAATCCATTCCCGAGCAGGAAAATAAGATGATAGGTTCTTCTTCGAATGCCAGTGAAGAACCCATTTTGATGATGTCTCATGTCAGGATTGCGACTCGATCGCAAGATTATGGTAGTAAGGCTCCTGTTGATGGTAAAGAAGCAGAATCTTCTAACTCTAACCCATCAACCTCAGCTCCTGGTTCCGATCCACTACAGATCGAAAAACCTAACCCAGACTTAGTGATTAAGCCGCCCGCCAAGGGTGTACTTCGAAGGTCTGCTTTCAATCCACATGCGAGAGCAGCCCAGAATTACAACATTGTTGAAGATTTAGCTGTTTCACCTTCAGCAATGTCGGCACTCGAAGTGCTGCAATCATGTCCAGCGCAACGAAAATTGCTTTTGTCGGCTATTGGAGCTGTCGATGTTCAGGACCCGAACCTAATGATCTTTGATCTAGAAAGTAGTACACCGCGTCTCCCCCATCAAATGGCTTTCCAAATTCCAGTGATAGTAAAAAACAGGCCTATTCATCGGACTGTGATTGATGAGGGAGCTTCTACGTGTATTATGTCGATTCATGGTGTTAGTTCAAGAAGATGAATTCAAGGCAGAGCATGTGATATATTACCTTAGCAGAACCTTAAATCCAACTGAGTTAAAATATTCGCATGTGGAGAAATTGGCCCTGGCAGCCGTTCAAGCTGTCCAGCGTTTTCGTCACTACATTCTTCTCCGCAAAACTACTGTTATTTCGGATTGCAACCCTATGATTTATATCTTGACAAAACAACTGCTAGGGGGCAAGTACTCTAAATGGATCGTCATCCTGCAAGAGTTCGACTTGGAGTTTGAGAAGTCCAAGTCTAAGAAATCTTTAGTCTTCGCGGAATTGATGTGTGATTTCCCGAGTGCTGACACAGAGACTGTGGCAGAGGAGTCCATTGCGGACGAATCCTTGTTTCTTATTAGCACTGTAGATCCGTGGTATGGGGATATAATCATCTATCTCCAAACCCAAACCTTTCGGCCTGAAACTTCCAAGGAAAACCGTCGAAAAATTCGGTTTCAATCCCAGCAATACAGAATTATTGGAGATACACTTTATCGCCTGGGGGCAGACTTAGTTTTTCGACGTTGTTTAACTCACGATGAGGCTGAGAGAGTTTTGAATGATTGTCACTCTGGAGCATGTGGCGGTCATATGTCTGGGTATGCCACAGCTCAGAAGGTGTTGCGCGCTGGCTATTTCTGGCCGTCTATGTTTAAAGATTGTATCCTTGCCGTCAGAAAATGCCACAACTGTCAAGTGTTTGATCGCAAGATGCGCGCTCCACCTGCTCCTCTCCACCCTATAATTGCCGCTGGTCCATTCGCCAAATGGGGCATTGACTTTATTACTTGTAACCCTCACTCGGCCGGGGGGCATGCGTATATCATCCTTGCGGTTGATTATTTTACTAAGTGGGCCGAGGCGATGCCTACATTCGACGCAAGCGGCAAGACAGCTGCACTTTTCGTATTCAATCATATCATAACTAGGTTTGGTGTCCCACAAGCAATCATTACGGACCATGGAAGCCATTTTCGAAATGTCATGATGACTGAACTTACAAGCCAGCTTGGTTTGCGCCACGATAGCTCTACACCTTATTATCCGCAAGCCAACGGTTTGGTTGAGTCAATCAACAAAGTTCTAGTCGTCATGATTCGACGGATCATTGGTATCCATCGAACGAATTGGCATAACATGTTATTTTCGGCACTATGGGCATATCGAACTTCAGTGAAAAATTCAACAGGTTTCACCCCTTTTCAGCTAGTTTATGGCTTAGAAGCTGTGTTACCTATTGAGTGCGAAATCCCATCACTTCAAATGGCTGTCGAATTACTTCCAGCTACTTCCGAAGAGGAGAAACGGTTGTTATACTTAGCTAAATTAGATGAGACTCGACGTGACGCTACTTTAGCTATCGAGACTCACGCGAAACGAATGAAAGCTCAGTACGATAAAAATGTAACCCCTCGAAGTTTTTCGGAAGGAGACCTAGTACTATTATATGATCAAGCGAACGATAAGCTAGGTGCTGGAAAATTCGTTCCCATGTGGCATGGGCCCTACATTGTAAAGCGAAAGCTAGCAAAAGGGGCTTATGAGTTAGTTGATTTTGATGGGGACTCTTTGGGCAAACCCAGAAATGGACTTTACCTAAAGAGGTATTATGCTTAAAATAATGGATGGAGAAATTTTTAGATAGGTTAGATTTCCTTTCTAGCTAGCAAGTGTGTTAGTTTAGTCAGTGTGCTTAGCTTAGTAAGTGTGGTTTTTCGTCATTATTTTGGCTCATCTTGGTTTTACTCTTGATATTGTAGATATCGACGCCTCTCCAAACATACATTGGATTTGCTGATGGTGCTTGTCGTAGTACACGGAATATCTCTTCCGCAGCTTGGGTTATCTATTCGCCCTCTGACGAGTTAGTTTCTATGCATGGGGTAAGCCTCGGTCAAACAACGAATAACATTGCAGAATACAGTGCAGTGGTTGAATTATTATCCGAATCTATTTCATTTGGAATTCGACGTTTGATAGTGAGGTTAGATTCTGAACTTGTTGTATTACAGCTTAATAGAGTTTATGCCATTAGAAATCCTGTGTTATTAAGGTTGTTTTTGAGAGTGCGTCTCTTGGAACGTGAATTTGATTACATTGAATATCAACATATTCCAAGGTCTTTGAATACATTAGCAGATGCAATTGCTTCTCAAGTGTTGGACAGACATTTATAATAATCATGCAAGTGAATTTAAAGACATTTCATCATACATGTTAAACAAGATAAGCCGATAATAGTGATATATAGATATAGATAGAAGTGTGTCCAAAAATATATACATCGTCTTCGATCATAGGTTTAACACACCTTATGATCGGCAAAATGATAGTGCAAAAAGTCAAAAATGTCACATGTGACTACAAAAGTGACTAGTCAATCACTGGTGGTGCTCTCTGTACGACACCACTGCGCGGGCTATCTTGCGCAGAAATCTCCTAAACGGTCCAGGGACTGCAACCACGAAGCGCTGAAGCCTCATTGGAATATCATCCATAGTAGTCTCAGGTATATCTGCCGTGAGACGCTCTAGATCATGCTCCAAATCGGCTAGTACTTCTGCTGTCGCATCCTGTAAGGCCGGTGCCGGTGCAGCTGGATGTCGTCTGTCGTAAGGCCGGAGATTGGCTGGACGCTGTGGTCCAACATCTGCATTTTTAAAATTTTACTGTTACTTTGAGACGATATATATGAAAAATAAAAAATACATAATTAGAAAACTTGTGAAAATGAAAGTACCTCTGTCATCCCATTGTTCTCCCTGTGGAAGAACCATGTCCGGATCACCTCTGAAATCCATTCCGGCATATGGAAAGTCTTGTATCACAAAAAGCTGGCCCTCTAGCCAGTCGAAGTAACTGTCTGAGAATCGAACCACTGCAGCACCCTCGTCAGGATGCCGGGCCATCACCGCAACCCATCGAACAAGCTTTGGCTCCCGAGGACCCAAGTCATCAACAGTGAGTTGCTGAGGGATCAGCATAGGAACTCTCTCCAAGGCAAAGCTCACGACTAGAGGCCCATATCCAAAAGTCTTTAGTCGTCCGTTCTTTGCCTTGGTTAGTTGGCTCTTCATATGAGCCGACACAGCTTCGCACCAGTTGAAGATGGTGCCTTGGTAACAGTCAACTGCCATCCGCATTTGGGATCCGGAGGCAATGTGCAAGGCGGCCGCGCCACAAATCCTAGTGACCGTAAATGCAATAACTCTAAGTTCCGCCAGAGCGATGTGCTTTATCTCCACGCCTTTTTTATGGCGAGTCCCTGGTCTGCACCACTCCTCGCGGAGATCATCAAGGGATTGGCCACCCGGCCTGGTCCCCGCAAGGTTGAGTTGCTCACCTCTGTTTGGCAAGCCAGTGAGAAAGTATACATCCGAGGGCTCTATCTCGAGCTGGTGCCCTCCAATGTAAAAGCATTGATCTTGAACGTTCCATCGCTCAACTAGCCATTCCAAAAATCTTACCTGGCCCCTCATGCCCGGTATGGTCCAATATTTGTACAATCCACATGTTCTTAAGGCATCCAGAGAGGGTTGGTGGTTAATCGCAGCTTCATCGTCTTCTACGTGCTCTCTCTCTCTCCAGTCTAACATGTTTTGGGCCCTGCACATCAAAAGAGTCAATTAGAAATTAATTTGAGAAAATTTGGTGGTTTTTTGAGAGAGTTAGGGTTTTGAAATGCGCCCTTTGCGGAAGACGCACCCCGGCTTTTTAGCACAGGGCGTCCGGACGCAGCTCGCCTGAAGGCGGACTGCGTCCCCAGACCTTTTTCCCGTGTGAGAAAAAGTCGGGGGACGCGGCTCACCCGAAGGGCACCTGCGTCCGCCGAGGGGCGCATTTTGAACCCAAAACCCCCCCAAAAAATGAAACAGAGACCAAAAACAAAAAACTAAACGGATAAAAATGAAGAGTGGGATGTGTAAAATACCTCGGTGAAGCGGCGTTCGATTCCGACGGTCAGATTTTCCGCAGCAACCACGGGAAGTTTCTTGTCAAAAGCTCCTTTTTCAACCTCAACAGTGAAACGGTAAAAATGACATGGTAAAAGGTCTTTTTATAGGTTTTTTGGATGAATTAGTTCATTTTTTACCATGAAAAGATGTTTTCAAATGTATTTTTGCCTATTTTAAACAGGTATGAGTAATGTGTCGCTTTTGTGCAGGACGAAGGGATTTCAAGGGAAATTGTAATTTTTCACAAACAAAATTTCAGAGTCATCTTTTAAGCCCTTTTCTGACTCCTAAAACATGAAAAGATCGCCGAGTGTTTCTTTTTCACTCGTTAAAACGGAATTAAAAGACGGTCCCCTTTTAGCTCTTTTCTGACCGCAAAATCAGGAAAAGATTGCCGGGTTTTTGTCGTTTCAAACTCGATAAGGAAATAAAACGACGTGTCTTTGATCACTTTTTACTTTTCAGGTCAACGATACTATTATGAAAGTACTCCTTGGTCGCAAGATCAAGCGGTTCCCCCAGGTATTATTTTATACTTTTTCGGGCTTGAGGGACACAAATATACGAAAAAGTTCAGCGTGGAGTTTCCTTAAGTTTTTCAGACTCTCTAAAATTGAAAAACGCCGAGTTTCTCCTATACTGGGCTCGTTAAACTTTTACAGTAAAGGACCTGTTCAATTACAAACAGGAACGAACCACTCCTTCCTAGGGTTCGCATTTAAACTAGGTTGGACTCGTCCGAAGGATGAGCTTATAATCAAGCATATGTTATCCTCCTCAAGCTTGTTAAAAATAAAGAGGTACTTGCCAGAAATGGTGGGGGAAAAAAGAGAAGAATGAACCTATTTGTCACCTTTTGCCTCAGAAGAAACTTTATTACCGCTCTTGAACACGACACTTTTCATTCACCTGGGTTGGGAAATCTTTTACCTCACAGTTGACTAAATCACTTTGAAAATCTTTAACCGGGTTCAGGGATCAACTTTGAGTTATTCGTCACAAAACCATCTGTTGTGTCGTTATGTGTTCAAGAGGTCTGCAAGCAAAACTTTCATCTGCAAAATACTTGTCATCCATTGACCATCCCTGAGTCAGTCCTTACAGCAACATTTCTTCAACTTGAACAATGATTTCGTGTTGCGGGCTTGCCTGCAACGGGTCGCTTTCTATCGACATCGACACATTATCTAGAAAGATGACTTAGGAATCGACAGTACCTTGAAGTCTGCATGCATCAATGGCAGGTTTCTCGCCTTTGACGTCAGTTTACATCATTGACTTTCGATCAGAGGATTCCGTGAAGTGTTCGACATCAAAACATCTATTCACATTTCACGGGTTGTGCTTGGTACTTTGAGAACCATTGACATTACTGGTGGTTTCTCTCACACTTGTTAACAGTTTACATCATTGACTGGTAATCAAGTGGTTTCTACCATGTTCGACATCGAATCATTTAATCACATGACTAGAATCGTACCAATTCGGGAAGTAGAAGTGAAGACCCTGGATCTAGTTTCTACCATCCAGGCTGCGAGGAGTTTTGTATTCATTGTCTATGTAGACTTATCATAAACAGATGGCTGCGTCCATACTGTGTCTACAAAAGTCTATAAAAATAATGTACTGCAAGATCATTCCTGTATTAGGATAGTTAGTCCATTAGTTAAAGTTTTGAATCTGAGTATGGGAATGCCTACCTCAGTGATGATATAATCTTATCCATGTATTTTGTGTTGAAAATTGCAGGTTCCAACCAGGCCATCCACAAGGCAATCCTTGAAATGATAAAGCGCTTCACCCTTCCTAGAATTACAAAACCCTATTCTATTCCAGGCTTCGCACTTTAGGGGGCAATCTGTTACACTAAAAAATGTCACCTTGACTACTTACAGTTAGTATGGCTCAAATCAACAAGTCATGCTACCCTCTTAGGCAAGTCTCATGCCTCTGTTATCCATCTCAAACTCAAAGAAGAGAGAAAGTCTTGTAAAAATCATGTTTATCTCTGGGGTCGCAGGTTCTCTCTAGCCTTACCTGCGGGGACGCTGACCATGTTCACAAAATCCGCGTCCATAGACGCTCTGTATGTTAAGGGACAGGTGCGTCCCTCTGTAAAAGGCAAAATGCGCGAGTTTTATCTTGAAAAAGTTACTTGTGGTTACTTCTAGAACATTCTAGAGGTCGGTTTGATGAAATGGATGCGCCTCCAGTTGGTTCATGTATCTCTATTAAGGGGGAACTTATCCCATCAATAAGGGAGCTATCCCACCCATAGAGGGGGATGATCCCATTGATAGTGGACCTGAATAACCTCTTTACAGCACTATAAATGAAGGCATTGAGCCAGAAGGAGAGGAGGTTGGAGCTATACATTTTCTTTGGGTAAATGCTGCAGGATTTAGGTCTTCCATTAGAGCCCTTGTGAGGAGAGATTGTCTTCACTTGATTCTACTTGGGAGAGGGTGAGCTTTGTCAAAGTAGAGGAAAACCCTTGATGGACCCTGGGAGGAACTTGCACAACACCAAGGCCAGGTTGTAAGAGTTTCTTTGTTTCGTTATTAATACAAACTGGTTTATTTTTCTCAATAGCTTGTGTTAATGAGTTATTTCATGTGTTCCTTGGTCTGCATGTTGAATATATGTTTTATTATATGAAATGCAAGTGCTTGGTAATTGTTTGATTGTTTGTGGTTGCAGGAATTGACTTGAAGGAGGAGCTCATCCGGATCGTCAAGAACGGACTTCAACAACAGCGTTTTGGAATAAGGTAAGCCTAAACACTTGTAGTTTTCATGTTGTAAAAGGTGTATTTAGAGAAAGATCACTCCATTTTGTCTTGTTTGTCATTAGAATGTCTTAGACTTCTAGGAAGGTCAGTCGTGTCCGCACCCTTGACAGATTCCGTGTGACAGTAATCAATGCACATTCTCCATGAGACATCTTTCTTTCTCACCAAGACAATTGGAGACCCACATGGTGATGTGGTAGGTCTTATGAACATTTTCTCGAGCAGCTCCTGTACCTGCTTCTTGATTTCTGCATTTTCTAAAGCGGACAACCTATACATTCCAATGTTAGGCAATGGAGCATCTTGCTACAAATTAATATCATGTACTATTTCCTTTTTGGATGGCAGACCTTTAGGTTCTTGAAATAGCATATCATATTCTGAAACAACTTTTTCTAAATCAACTTTCTATTTAGCATTAAAGCCTTCAAATACATTGGTTTTATCGGGTTTCTTTTCCTTTACAACCATTAGTAAAAATTGTTTGCATGAATTTACAATTCTTTTCATCTGCCCTGAGTTTATGAGAGTATAATTACTCTTGAGTTTATGAGCTCTTACAATATATTCGATTCCATCTTTAACGAGTTGATACTTGTTTTCAGCTCTATATAAAAAGGCTTTTCTATCATACAAGTAAGGACTTCCTAAAACAATTCCACATATATCCAAGGGAACAATATCTAACTCAACCTCATCTACAAATGTTGACCCAAAAGAAAACCTAAGTTTACATTGTCTAGTCACTTGTAGCTTCGCTTTATCACATAACCAACCCAATGGATATGGCTTCTTGTGAGGTGTGGTTAGTAATCCTAGTTTCTTTACAATTGCTTCAGAAATTAAGTTTACTTGCGAGCCACTATCAAACAAAGTACCAATCTTTTGATGCTTGGAAATAACTCTAATATGAAAAATGTCATGTCTTTTCCTCTCATTTTCTTCATTATCAGTAGATTGTGTAGAATTACTAGTATATGCTTCATAATTTTTAACTTTTATACCTGTGGTTGCGATTGTTGTTTCATCCCTTGAGTCTGACCCCAAATCCTTTTGAATAGCTGCAGCAGTATTCTTCTTTTTGCCATCGTACTTCTTGGGTTTTAGCTCCGGATGCAAAATCCAGCAGTGTTCATCATCATGCCCATCCTTCTTGTAGTGAGTGCACAAAGGTTTGGTCTTTTGTACAGCACTTGTCTTCGTCTCTTTCCATTTTTTCTTTCTCTTTTCCTTGTTCTTGCTTGCAGTGGGTTTTGATGATCCCCAACTTCTGGGTTCACATTCTTGCTTCTAGCTTCTAGATGTGTAGCCTGAATAGACACTTCATCTATGCTAGTAGGACTAAACATGAGAGTGGTGTGCTTTAAATAGCTGTGTAGACCACCTATATACTTTAGCAGCGTTTCAGATGAGTCTAAAGAAATGCCTAGAATCAAAGCTCTTTTTCTAAATTCTTGGGTGTAGCTTTGTACACTTTGCCCTTTTAATTGGCGAAGAGTTTTCAACTCATCATAGCTTGCTGCATATAAGCTAGTGAATAGAAATGTTTTTTAATGGTAGAAACAAATTCATTCCAGGTATAAAGAATTTTACCATGCTTCTTCAAATTAGCTTGCATCCTACCTTCCCACCATACTAGGGCAGTGCCTCCAAGGCGTAGGCTAGCTAGCTGAATCTTTATCCTTTATGAATCGATGTTCTGTACTCTGTAATATACATCAATCTGTCTAATCCAGTTATGTATCTTTTCTGCATTCAATTCTTCGTCATAAACTGGAAAATCAAACTTCACATCTAATTTAATCAAAGAAGGTTTCTTCTTTTTCTTTTCAGGGCTTTATTTGTGTGAAGAAGATGATGATGAAGGTGATAATGGAGGAGATGGTGAAGAGGGCTTCTCTTCTTTTCCTTTTCCCTCTAGGTGGGAAACTAGAAGAAGTTCTTCTACTCCTTTATCTTGTTTGGAGGTTGATGACTATTCAACTCTACCTCTCTTAAATTCTCTATAAACTTCTTCTACCATGGCTCTCATGGTCATGAAACTATCAATGAATTGGGAGTTTGATTCCAATGGACTTTCTTCTGACATTTTCCTCTTAGGATAGACTCTTCCAATTTCTGGGTTAGCTTCAACCAACTCTCCTTCTCCTAATTTAAGCTTTGTCATAGTTAGCATTCAACAAAAAAAGAATCTAGCACACACTTGTCTAACCTTAGCAACCTAGAGCTCTGATACCACTTGATCTGTAATAGATCCAAGGCCATTAATAAGGTATTACAGACTCATGTGCATGGATGTGCCTATGTTATTTTATGCAACGGATCGATAAGGTTGCGAAATACACAGGCAATGAAGCAGTTAAAGAAAACATAATAGGCAACACATATAAACACAACAAGTTGAATAAGGATATCACCCAATACTCTTGGGCTACGTCTCTTGGTCCAGCCTTCAGTGGTGGCCTCTCTATTATGTTTTCAAGCAGAGTTTTTACAATAGTGAACTCAATTTGAGTCTCACACAACATATATAAATCAGCAAGACTGTACTTAGATCCCCCAAGTCTCTAGAGTACATAGACTCTCCTTACTGACTCTCGATCTCTATTGGTCACAGTTGTATGAGCCCAATCTGAGACTCATACATGACAGGCATCACAGAGGAGTGCGCTTGAACCTCTCAAGCCTTCTCTAGAGTACACAGACTCTCTGACTCTTTCTGTCTCTGTCTTAACTATGGCTCGATGCTGCCTTTGCTTCTGTAGGTTAGCTTGGCTTCTTCTCTCTACTTTCTACTTTCGGCTTACTGCCCACTGCTCTCTTACTGCTTGCTGCTTGCTTTTCTCTCTGTCAGTTTGTGGCTTTTAAGCCAATCTGCTTCCTAACTATTCGTTTCCACTTCCCGGCTTTCTGGTTCCCCTGCCTCTGTCCGTTTGAATCCCTCTGTCCTATGTAATCAATCACTGCATAACGCCTCACAGGGAGGTGGCCACCTAATTCATAATGGATGAGTGTCAGTTCTCTTGGACATATTTGAAATGACCATTTTTTTCCATTAACTTCAAGAATGCCCGTGAAACACGACCTTCCGCCAACGCATCGTCCATCTCGGACTTCAAATCCTATGTGACCTCGCTTCATAACCTTGTCAAATCCAGTCATCCATCGAAATGCGTCTCCGTTGTTGATCTAGGGACCCCAGATCCGACGGTCATTGTTCATATCGGACAGCGAAGTAACATGATGTTTACCTGTCCGATGTGAGCGGTTCTCTCTCTCTTTCCCGGGACACGTGGCACTCGTTGTATGGCATCGGGCGGAACTCGATTGAAACCGCTTACCGCTCGAAGCTCCTTTGATATACTGCCAGTTTTGTGGAATCCTGCTCCGAGAGAACCGAAACAATATTTTCCGCTTTTTATAGTTAATTCGCGCTCGGGGATTCTCTTCACTTAGAGGTTTGCCCTGCGATATGCGATTAGCGACTTCGGAATTAAAATTGTCCCTGCATTTGCTGGTTGGTGTCAGCGCACGTTACCATGGTTCGCTGCTCTGCGCGCTAGATCGACGGCCCTCATTGATCCGCGCTAATCCCCATTACAATTGTCTGAGGATTCCTTCCGATAACTTTATCTTTATAAGACTTTTAATCTTTGGCATGATTTTTAAAGAATTCATAAAAACTTAGACAGTAGGATCCCATTTGGATCACTATAAAGGAGCGGAATAGGATTTAGTAGGGACACACAAAACCTTTACCAATTATTCCGAAAATAGATTTCACAAAAGAAAATATTTAAGCAATGGAACAGCGAAACTTTACCAATTATGCGTGTAGGTGGCTTTTTGACACAATGTGAATGGTAGATTTTGCAATAGTCATGCATGCATCAAATTTACCGTTCTCTCTCTAGCATCCTATAAATTTCCTGTAGAAGAGCAGAGGATCTCCTCATATATTTTTCCTTTAAACTTACGTTAGCGTAAGTGATCTTGTGAGACTATTTTCTTTCATGGACCTCATATTTTACAGCTCATAGCAGCATCACATCTGCTGAATTTGATTTAATTACTGCAGCCTCATTTGTTCCGAATATGTTTTCTCAAGTAAATAAATACACATCCAATCTCGAACTTTTATGGTTTATTGTTTATCATGCACTGTCCCTAACTTCTATTATTTTCTTAATTTTAATTTTTAATAATTTATTATTTTCTTATTTTCAATGGTAGTAATAGCGAATCATTTTTCTATTCAATAATAGCTGTGAGCAAATTATTCTTCTAATTTTAATTATTTTCTTATTTTCAATGATAGTATTATTTTCTTATTTTCCAGTTTAATAATTTATTATTTTCTTATTTTTAATGATAGTATTATTTTCTTATTTTCAAGTTTTAATAATTTATTATTTTCTTATTTTCAATGATAGTGATAGGGAATCATTTTTCTATTCAATAAGAATTATGAATAAATCATTCTTCTCACTTTTTTTATTATTATTTTTTTAAAATTTTTACTAATTTGTTATTTTCTTATTTTCAATAGTAGTAGTGGGGAATCATGCTTTTATTCAATAATAACTGTGAGCAAATCATGCTTCTAACTTTTATTATTTTCTTATTTTCAATTTTCAATAATTTTTTTTCATTTTTTTATTTTCAAGAGTAGTGGTAGAGAATTATTCTTCTATTCAATAATGAAAATAATTTTCAATTTTCAATAATTTATTACTTTCTTATTTTCAAGAGTAGTGATAAGGAATCATTCTTCTATTTAATAATAGCTGTGAGCAAATCATTCTTCTAACTTCTATTATTTTCTTATTTTCAATAATTATTATTTTCTTATTTTCAATAGAGTGGTAGGGAATCATTCTTCCATTCAATAATAGCTGTGAGTAAATCATTCTTCTAACTTCTATTATTTTCTTATTTTCAATTTTCAATAATTTATTATTATTTTCTTATTTTCAAGAGTAGTGGTAAGGAATCATTTTTCTATTCAATAATAGCTGTGAGTAAATCATTCTTCTAACTTCTATTATTTTCTTATTTTCAATTTTCAATAATTATTATTTTCTTATTTTCAATAGTAATGATAGGGAATCATTCTTCCATTCAATAATAGCTATGAGCAAGTCATTCTTCTAACTTCTATTATTTTCTTTTTTAAATAATTTATTATTTTCTTATATTCAATAATAGTAGTAAGGAATTATTCTTCTATTCCATAATAACTATTTTCCAACTACTATTATTTTCTTATTTCCAATAATAATGATAGGAAATTATTTTTCCATTCAAATAACTGTGAGCCAATCATTCTTCTATCCAATAATAAAGCTGTGGCTAACTTGTTACTTTCTTATTCTATTATTTTCTTATTTTCAATAGCGATAATGGGCAGATCATTCTTCTATTAAATAAGGCTTAGGCTGCATAAGCTCAGCAGCTAAGGGGAAAAATAAAACAATAAAAATTTCAATGGTAACTGGTAAAAACTAATCTAATTCATTATGAAAAAATAAAACAATGAAAATTTCAATCGCATTGGTAAAAACTAGTCCAATTCATTATGCCCCTGTGGGGTTTCGATGACACCAAGAGCCAAGCAAAGGACCGCCAACCGCATAATAACTTCCAGTGGCCTATGGCCTACAGGGCCGAATAACTTGCAGGCTTTGGATGCCTTTTAGTGTTATTTTAGGGTTTAGTGCGCCTGCAGATTCCCCAGGCTTCGCGGCAGACAGAGCCAAACCCAGGACCTCATGATAATCCTCATTTTTCCTATGCCCGTCATCGAAATTGAGCTCGTAACTAAGAGGATCGTACTGAAATCTTGAAGGCCTCGAACCGTAAAATGTTTTGCCGTCTGTCTTGAACTTGGGAACGATGTATTTCAATTTGGGCGGACTACAGCAGCTTCCTGCATCGCCCCATAACTGATTCCGACCATTCTCCGGCCCGTTTGACGCCGTTCCAGCGCTTGCGCCGCCAATGATGACGATCCCCGTCCACTGAATCTGCCTAGGGGTTCCATGGTGTGTGCTTCTGAAAGCACAAGATCCCAAGTAGGGAGTGTTCCACGTCGGATGCGTAGAAGCAGCAGAAGGAAACGAGGAGGCTTGCCACTGTGGAGTTGCGACGGCCGACGTGGACTTTGTGCATGTGTGCTGCGGGATTTGATCAATGGGTATGATAGGAGTCTACAGCGTGTAGATATGTATAGAAAAAGGAGGGTGTCGTTAGTAGAGGGCAGATTTAGAGCGAGATTTGACGTCGTACCTTAAATTGATGTCTCACTTTTCTTCGACGTTTGACGTTCACCAACGTTGCAGAATTCATTTTCAGTCCATATGTATACATAATACTTGACATTAAGGTGAGGAAAAAGTTTGGTATGATAAAATTGAGAAGATGATTAATATTTTAAAAATTACGAAAAGAGATGATGTTATTTTTTCAAATATTTAGAGAATTTAAGACATATATTTTTTAATTTGTTTATGATATTTAGAATAGTTGATATTTGAATGAACTAAAAAGAAACTTCTTAGGTAAAGACAATAAATTAAAAACAGCATAAAAAATATTTAATATTTTAATAATCTATGAATTATTATAAAAATATATAAATATATTCAAATATTTGTAATCAATATTTTAGAAATTCACAAAAAAAATATTCCTTAAAATTCATAATTTTTTTATTTTAATTAAAAAAACTAATAAATAAATAAATATTTTTTTTAAATTTTTATAATATAAATTAATTTTATACAATAATAACTAAAAGAGCTTAGAATGGACTATTGTTAATTTATTTTATCATGTGAAGATCACTTATTTAAAACTTATGTGGGCAAAAATCCAACCATCTTGAGGGTTTGTATGGCCAAGGCCCAATGTGATCCTCGGTGATATTAACGATCTAAATACTCTTTTAGTTGTTATTTCTCAAATCACAAATCAAACCTTATATAATTTCTGAAAAACTCAAACCACTTAACAAACAAACAAAAACTATATACAATAATAATTTTTATGGTTAAATAAAATACAAAAAATATAATGATATTTTTTTTATTGAATTAGTTGTATCCCCATCCTCTTTCATATACATGAATAAATACTTGGTTAATATCTTGACCTTAAAAAATTCTTAAAAAAAAAGTTTTTGATTGGTATAAAATCTAAAAAAATTTAATAAATATTTTTATATATAATAAGATTTAAATTTATTTATGATTAACTAAAAATCATCTTTAAGAGAAATTTTTGGCATAAATCACAAGATAAATCATTTGTCAACGCGTTTCGAACCAAAAAGTGTGGTTCATCGTTAGGACAAGTTGAAGAAACAGATCCAACTTAGCAAGTTAAATAAGATAACTCCAACGGCTATCTTGACTAACGGCTAAGCTGGAGTCTCTGCTCAGACTATTTAACTTACTAAGCTGGATCTGTTTCTTCAACTTGTGCTGACGATGAACCACACTTGTTGGTTTGAAACGCGTCAACAAATTATTTATCTTGTGATTTAGGCCGAAGAATTTCTCTTAAACTTGATATGGATCATATAAGCCTCAATTGAACAATAAAAATCATCTTTCAAATGGTAAGAAAATAAGATAATAATTTCATATTTAAAAAGATTTACTAAAGAAGAAAATATATTAATCTTATTATCTTTCATAGAAAGTTGAAAGTAGTGTAATTGGCATTAATTAAAAGTAATGTATTTAGTAACATTTTCAAATAATAAATGATAATTGTTAAATTAAGTTATAATAAAATTTGACATTTATAAAAGAAATTGATATTTTGATGAGGAAAAATAGAATTACTTGAATAAAAAAAAAAAAAAATAGAATATTGAAAAAATGCAATAGTTATTAATAAAAAGTGATATGGATCACATAAGCCTCAATTCAACAATAAAAATCATCTTTTAAATCGTAAGAAAATAAGATAATAATTTCATATTTAAAAAGATTAAGAAAATATATTAATCTTATTATCTTTCATAGAAAATTGAAAGTGGTGTAATTGCCATTAATTAAAAGTAATGTATTTTGTAACATTTTCAAATAATAAATGATAATTGTGAAATTAAGTTATAATAAATTTTGACATTTATAAAAGAAATTGATATTTTGATGAGGAAAATAGAATTACTTAAATAAAATTAAAAAAAAAAAATAGAATATTGAAAAAATGCAGTAGTTATTGATAAAAAGTGATATATTATTTACTTGTGGAGTTTAGAATACATGGTGATGGTGTTTACTATTATGACACTTTGTGAAATGAAGGTTACTTTCAAAATTTTATGGACAAAATTATAGCATGTTAAAGGTTGGTGATTTCTCGAGCCAAAGATAAGGTTGGTGATTTCTCTAGCCAAAGATTAAGTGTGCAATGTTTCAAATTCACGCAATTTAACAAATAAAATAAAAAAAGTGATATATCATGTAACCTTTTTAAATGATTAATTTAATTACTATTATTATTAATTAAAAATTAATTATTATTATTGTTGATAATTACAAATTAATTAATATTAAAAATTATAATGAAGACTAATTTATTAAATGTAATTAATTAATAGATGGGTATTTTAGAATAGAAAGAAATTTTTAAATTGACTTGGAGATGCATTTCATCTCTATCCTTCCTCTAAATTCTTATAATAAAGTTAAATTAAAACCACATTATAAAACATAAACTCTCACCAACCTAACCAAATAAAGTGTAATATGCAGTGTTTCTTATCAATACCTGTCTTTTATGCAAAATGTAGAGTATCTTTATTGGGTGAATGTGATCATACAACTTAGTTATATTAAGTGTATGGTTTAAGCACCACAACTTTGGTGGAGGGGGAATCAAATTGCTAATAATATATTGGTACATGAGAACATAGTTTTATGAAAAAATGGTCCACAACAATTAAATAATTAAACCATCAAAAATAATTATGATTAATAAAACATATTAATGGATAAAGGTGAAAAAACATTATTATTATTAGAAACACTACAACAATTAATAGAAAGCAAGAAAGGAATGATTATAAATATAGGTTAATAAATATTTACTGTTAAAAATAAGTATGATAATGAATGGACATAAAAGATTAATTATGGAAAAAGTCTATAGGTTTTTTTTTTAATAAATAATTTTTAGTTCTTACAAATTGATTTTAAACTACATAAATTTAGTCATCCACAAATTGATTTTAAACTACATAAATTTCAAAGTTTGATTTTGATTATTTATTTATTTATTTTAAAAACTAGTTGTTTAATATAGCAATTACTTATTAATATTTGTTTTTAATAAATTAATAAACTAATATCACAGTTTAAATATTAATTTTCAAAAACTAGTAATATTGGGTTGTAATAAATTAATTTAAATATTATTTTTCAAAAACTAGCCATTTAATATACCCATTACATATTAATAATTTAATAAATTAATAAATTAATATCATTATTTAAATATTATTTTTCAAGAACTAGTAATATTTGGTTTTAATAAATTAATTTAAATATTATTTTTCAAAAAGTAGTTGTTTAATATAGTCGTTACCTATTAATATTTTTAATAAATTAATGAAATAATATCATTATTTAAATAATTTTTTCAAAAACTAACAGTTTAATATAACCATTACTTAATAATATTTGTTTTTAATATATTAATAAATTAATATTATAGTTTAAACATTATTGTTCAAATATAGTCGTTACTTGAAATATGTCTCTACATTGCTCTCTATTTAGCCTTTTCCGTGGTCTGCCTCTTCATCTGGTCTTGATGATGAACCACACTTGTTGGTTCGAAACGCGTCGGCCAAAAAATTCTCTCATGTGATTTCTACCGAAAGACTTTGTTTAAAAAAAAAGAGTTTATCATATACTTAACATCTTGAAGTCGATGTTTTACGCCAAATATAGAATGCCCCACATAGGTTGATTCGAACTGGCAACAGGAACAAGCATCTTATTATTAGTCCCTGCCCTCAGTATTGGAAGGGACTATAGCAATTGGTTGGGGATTTTCCATTAGTCTATGCATAAAAGCGATGACCAAAATTTGTTTTAAGTCAAAGTTTCATTGACATTTTACTTTTAACGAAAGTTTATATTTGCCACATTTTATTGATAAGAATCTTTTAGTTTCACCATCTTATTTGGATTCTTCCAGAGGTGAGGCGGAAGAGACCCACATTGATTAAGGTATGAGCATATATTTAGGGGCACATTGGCATTAGGATATGAACATGTATTTACATTATTCTCCAAGTGAATTAATGTAGTATTACTTCACTAACATTTAATATTTGTTGGTTATAATTCCCTTGTTATAATTTCGTTGCTTAATGTTTATTAAACTTCCCATCTTAACATCATTAAATTTCTCAAGCTTGACATCTGGGTCTATGCCCTTTTCCTGGCAAGCTCTAGCATGTTCTACCTAGCGCAACTCCAGCACCCTAAGTTCATCTCATACTACATCCTTCCACAAAGACCTAAGATCTTTAACTTTTGGTTACATCTTGGAGATGTTTAACTCCCAATTTCAGTTTCAGCTTTGTAATTCTTGTAATTCTCTAGTTTCAAGTTCAGCTTTGCTTCCTTTGTTGATTCCTCTACTCCCATTCTCGACTTATGGATTCCCTACTGATAAAATAAAATGTGTTTTCCATTGTTCTACTTCAATCACTTAGGTAAACTCCTATCGCTCAAGTAAGAAAAGGTAACTGAGACCTGAAACTCATAGCTACCCACTTGAACAAATTGTCAGTTATTGAAAATAGTTTTTCAATATTGCAAGTTTCAATTATTTTGATTACAATAACATCAAACTATTGTGGTTCAAACTTTTTTCATGAGTGTTTATTTTATTTTATGTTATTGCAGTAAAAGGAATTTGGTTAGATAATTTCTAACACAAACATAATCTATTAAATAGGTAGACATATTCCCTTCTTGTTCTTTCCTACAAATATAACTAGAGAATAATCACTATGAGATTTCAATCTAGATACAACTTCTATTTCTTATCACTAATGTTGAGGTTAAATTACAACGATAAGTTTCATTTCATTGAACTACAAAAATAACAAATCCAAATCTCATTAGAAAGAAAATCAGGCATAAAGAATATGTTAGAAAATTATATATATTACGGAGCAATGGAACACATAAAATATTGCAGAAATATAAACAAAGAAAACGCACAAAACAAGAGAGACACAGATATACGTGATTCACCCAGTTTGGGCTACGTCCACCCCGAACAGCCAGTCCTTCCTTTTTATTATCCAGCAAAATGAAGAGACACAACCTACAGCAAATCCGCTGTAATATCCTCTGTTTTCTCTCACAGTCTCACCTCTCTGTTTCTCGCTCACAGAATACACATCTATCTCACAGCCTCAAATACAATACCCTCATACAAAGAGAGGGGTTGCCTTCTAGGGCGAAAAACCCTAAACTAAACATAGGTTCTACCGTCAGATCATCTGCCTAATGAACGGCCCAGATTGACTAGAAATTACTATACTTTTACAAGGCAATTTTACAGTTGTTTTTAGCTTCGGGGGTGCAGCCGCCCCCCCCTGGACCCCCCCTGTAGCGAATATTTTACGGGCGGTGTTGCCGCCCCCATTTCGAACTGGGGTCCTATGTGGCGATACCTTTGAATATAGTAGATAATCAGGCTCCACACCCAACAATCTCCCACTTGGAGACTGATTGTAGCAACTGCACCGCTGCTCCATTTGCTGGACAATGACTCCTCTTTGGACCTGGCTATTTCTCATCTTCATCGTCATCCTTGAAGACCAACTAAAACTGAGCATATTCTCAGTTTCTCCCTGGTTACAACTTTTGTTAGCATATCTGCAGGATTCTGGCTAGTGTGTATCTTTTCCAGCTTCAACTCTCCATCTTCCAACACTGATCGTATGAAATGGTACTTGAGCTGTATGTGTTTAGTCCTGGAATGAAACGCTGAGTTCTTTGCAAGATGAATGGCACTTTGGCTATCACTGTACAACGTGCCCATATCATGCTCCTTACCCAATTCACCCATAAACCTTTGTAACCAAATCATTTCTTTACTAGCCCTCTGTAGCAGCAACATACTCTGCTTCTGTTGTTGAAAGTGCAACAACACTTTGGATTTTTGAAACCCAACTGACAGTTGTTCCTCCAACAGTAAATACATATCCTGTAGTGCTCCTCCTGTTATCTCTGTCACCTGCCATATCTGCATCAACATATCCTTGTAGGGAGATGTTTGAACCACCAAAGCATAATGCTTGATTTGTGGAACCTTTCAAATATCTGAGAATCCATTTCATTGCCATCCAATGTTCCTTTCCTGGATTGTTCATGTACCTACTTACAACTCCCACTGCATGTGCAATATCAGGCCTTGTGCAGACCATTGCATACATTAAGCTTCCAACTGCTGATGCATATGGAACTTTAGACATATAATCCATGTCTTCTTGGGTCTTTGGGCACATTTCCTTGCTAAGTTTGAAATGGCTAGCAAAAGGTGTACTAACTGGTTTTGCATTGTGCATGTTAAATCTTTTCAACACCTTTTGTATGTACTCATTCTGAGACAATGTTAATTTACGATTTTTCCTGTCTCTAGTTATTCTCATACCAAGGATTTGTTTCGCAGCTCCCAAATCCTTCATTGCAAATGAATTTGCCAATTTTCTTTTGAGCACATTTATTTCCTGCATGTTAGATCCTGCAACAAGCATGTCATCTACATACAGTAACAATATAATATAGCTGCCATCATTTTGCTTTTTCAAATAAACACAATGATCAGAGTGACATCTAGTATAACCTTGTTCAGACATAAACTTGTCAAATTTTAGATACCACTGCCTTGGAGCCTGTTTTAAGCCATACAAGCTCTTCTTCAACCTGCACACTAGTTTCTCCTTCCCTTTCACCTCATATCCTTGTGGCTGCTGCATATATATCTCTTCCTCCAAATCCCCATGGAGAAAGGCTGTCTTTACATCTAACTACTCAAGATGCAAATCTTCAGCTGCTACAAGACTTAAAATAGTTCTGATTGAAGTCATTTTAACAACAGGAGAAAATATTTCATCAAAATCAATACCTTTCTTCTGTGCAAACCCCTTCACCACAAGTCTAGCTTTATACCTCTGTTTTCCTCCATCTTCTTCCTTCAGCCTGTAAACCCATTTATTCTTCAATGTAGTTTTTCCTACAGGCAACCTGACTAAATCCCAAGTCTGGTTATGCATTAAGGAGTCCATCTCTTCTTCCATGGCTACCTCCCACTTCTTCCTGCTTTCAACCTGCATTGCTTCTTCATAACATTCGGGTTCACCGGAATCAGTCAACAATAAATAATATAATGAAGGAGAGTATCGTTCAGGGGGTCTACCTATCCTGGTAGATCTTCTAACACCACTTTCAGGTGTTTGGGGTGCCTGTTGTTGTTGTGGTGGTTGCTGTTGTTGTGGTTGTTGATTATTATTATTTTCAGGAACCTTTACTTTTTCAGTGATTTCATCAAGAACTGTGTATTCCTTGTTTTCCTTTTCCCGTTTCTTTTCCTGCAATTGATTCTTATACAAGACCTTTCATTGAATATTACATCTCTGCTCCTAATGATTTTATGATTTTCGTAATCATATAAGCGATAACCAAAATCATTAACACCATATCCAATAAAGGTACATTTCTTTGAATTTGCCTCAAGCTTTGTTCTATTTTCTTTATCAATATGGACAAAAGCCTCACAACCAAAAGGCTTTAAAATAGAGTAGTTTACCTTTTTACCTGCCCATGCTTCCTCTGGAACACCACCATCCAAGGAACTTGAAGGCCCTCTGTTTATTAGATAAACAGCAGTATCTACAACATCTGCCCAAAACTGTAAAGGCAATCCTGCATGCAATCTCATGCACCTTGCACGCTCCATGATTGTTCTGTTCATCCTTTCTGACACACCATTTTCTTGTGGTGTTCTTGGAACTATCTTCTCTCTGCGAATTCCATGCTCTGAACAGTACCTATCAAACTCTTTGCTGCAATATTCACCTCCATTGTCTGATCTAAGACACTTCAATTTCTTTCCTGTCTCAATCTCAACCAAAGCTTTCCATTTCTTGAAAGTATCAAATACATCAGATTTATTCTTAATACAATAAATCCAAGTTTTTCTAGTTGCATCATCAATAAAAGTAACATAGTAACGAGAGCCACCAAGAGATGATACCTGAGCAGGTCCCCATACATCTGTATGCACAAGCTCTAATTTTTCATTCTTCTTTTCTTTCCCAACTCTGAGAAATCTGACTCTCTTCTGTTTTCCATAAATGCAATTCTCACAGAAGTCCAAATCAACATTCTTCAAACCCGGCAACAAATTCCTTGAGTGAAGAATCTTCATCCCCTTTTCACTCATGTGTCCGAGCCTATGATGCCATAATGCTGCATTTGCTCCTTTGGAAGTTAAAGCATTAACAGAGTTAGAAATACCATTGCATAAATACAATGTACCAACCTTTTCACCTTTTGCTATTACCAGGGCTCCTTTGGTGACCTTCCAAGCTTTATCTGTGAAAGTTGTCACACAACCTTCACCGCCTAACTGCCCTGTTGAAATCAGATTTTTCTTTAGATCTGGAGCATGCCTTACCTCCTTTAATAGCCATTGGTTTCCATTCTGCTGTTTTACAAGAACCTTACCCATTCCAACGATTTTACAGGGTTTATCATCACCCAGACGAACTTGTCCAAAATCTCCTTGAACATAGTCATGAAAGTATTTCTTATCAGGTGTGGCATGGAATGAAGCCCCTGAATCTACCACCCAGGAATCAGTAATATTTTCAAAAGAAAGAATCAAAGCATCTTGTAACACCTCACCTGTCACATTTGCTTCATGATTGTTTTCTTGTTGTGCATCTCCTTCTTTTCCCTTCCGAGATCTACAGTCTTTCTTTAGGTGTCCTTTCTTTCCACATTTCCAACACACTATCCCCGATCTCGACTTGGATCTGCCTTTCCTTGATTTACTGCGATATCCTGAGCTCTTTCCTCTTTCCATTTTTCTTCCTCTAGACTCTGCACTCAAAGCATTTCCCGATGTCTCACCGGAGCTTTTCCGTCGCATTTCCTCGCTAAGGATAGCACCGACAACATCATCAAATGTTAAAGTACTAGATCCAGAAACGGAGTTACTAATGGCCATTACCAAACCATTCCAAATTTCTGGTAATGAGCACAAGAATAACAGAGCTCTAACTTCATCATCAAAGTTTACCCCTACAGAACTTAACTGACTTGTAACTGTATTAAAATCATTTAAATGGTTTGCAACAGATCCACCTTCCGACATATTCATATTAAATAACCGTTTCATAAGAAATACCTTGTTTGAGGCCGAGGGTTTTTCATATAGTTTCGAAAACGTCTGCATCAAACCCTCTGTCGTGGTTTCCTTCGAAATGTTGAAGGCGACTAACGCAGCAAGGCACAACCGTATTGTTCCGAGTGCCTTTCTATCGAGAAGGTTCCATTCTTCATCTTTCATACCCGTCGGCATCTTTGTTTTTCCGCCCAATGGTAGGTATAGATCTTTCTGATACATATAATCTTCCATCTGCATCTTCCACAGCGAGAAGTTTTGGCCGTTAAATTTCTCGACCCTAAACTTACCATCTTCCGCCATTGCTTCCACTCGAACCAGGAACCCTTCTTTCCTGCGAGTTTATCAGCCAAATAGACCTTCGGCTCTGATACCAGTTGTTAGAAAATTATATATATTACGGAGCAATGGAACACATAAAATATTGCAGAAATATAAACACAGAAAACGCACAAAACAAGAGAGACACAGATATACGTGGTTCACCCAGTTTGGGCTACGTCCACCCCGAACAGCCAGTCCTTCCTTTTTATTATCCAGCAAAATGAAGAGACACAACCTACAGCAAATCCGCTGTAATATCCTCTGTTTTCTCTCACAGTCTCACCTCTCTGTTTCTCGCTCACCGAATACACATCTATCTCATAGCCTCAAATACAATACCCTCATACAAAGAGAGGGGTTGCCTTCTAGGGCAAAAAACCCTAAACTAAACATAAGTTCGACCGTCAGATCATCCGCCTAATGGACGGCCCAGATTGACTAGAAATTACTATACTTTTACAAGGCAATTTTACAGTTGTTTTTAGCTTCAGGGGCGCTGCCCCCGAAACCCCCCGCCAGGGGGGGGGCTCCCAAAGGTCGTAGCCGCCCCCCCTGGACCCCCCTGCAGTGAATATTTTACGGGCGGTGTTGCCGGCCCCATTTCGAACTGGGGTCCTATGTGGCGATACCTTTGAATATAGGAGATAATCAGGCTCCACACCCAACAGAATAGATCTATACTAATAGGCATAAAGAAAAGCTCTATACTAATAGGAGACAAAGTTAAATCTTACATTTTTCTTTCTATGGACCTGTAAGTCTCAAGTCTAGTAATAGGTATTGTTTTCACCTCTTGGAGGCAGTTGTGGACTGAACATGCACTCAACCTGACACCCTATATATGGCGCTAATGATGTATTTATATGCTCGCTTACATGTTCCTCCCTATATCTATTGCCTTATCTCTATATGGGGCCCAACAGTTCTAGTAATGCTCGGTAAGCCAAGGAATAAATGTAGATAGTCGCCCTCCCTCCATTGATAGATCTATGCCATGCCAGGGCTCCTAAAGATACAAATTAATTCAAGGGCCAGTCAGGGATCAATAAAAAAAGCCTATAGTAATGTGATCTTCCTATTTGACCAGTGAATAGTTACAATGAGTGAGTAGAGGTGCCTAATGGTGTTTCATGGAGTTCCATCCTCCCATCCTTCTTTCTCGGGTGTATCAGGTCATGTAACAGTAGATGCTTTCTATTCAAACTAAAAATACTAAACTATATCTTGAACACAAACAAGACAACCATATTGGAAATAGAAAGGAAGCAAATAATACAAGGCAAGGTTTGGTGAATGTGACAACAGCTAAAGCGCTAACATGGAGTATTTTGTATTGAATTCAAGATAATGTTAATGGACATCACATCATTGATGGAAATAGTAGAGTTGATGGAACTGTTGTCTCGAAAATATCTGCTACAAGATACATATGAAGAAAATACAACCAGTACTTTTACCAGAAAAAATCCCATCCTTGACATGCACAATACAAGAACTATAGATACTTGATAAATCCTCTGGAACTGCACTAGCAATGATGAGATTTGATACACTCATTTACATGATTCAAGTGTCGTTTCTCTACTTTGCAATGACCATCATCTTCATCCTCAATCCTCAACACCACAATGTTATCATGTTTTACTTTTGAACAACTTAGAAAAAGGATATAGCTGACTTCCAGGGGAATTTCTTGAAGATGATGGCCTGCTGCTGAAGAATTTTCATTTAGAATTCTTGAGAGTATACGAAAACCTGTAAAGACTGAACTGACATAATTCGATATTTGTGAGCTAGATAATGAGTCTCGAGCATATTTTGAGCTCCACCGATGAAAGGCTTTTGAGGATTTCCTGTTTAGGAAAAGAGGTATGTAATGTGATTTTCGCTTAAGAAACAAAAAAACAACACAATTAAAAAGGCTTTATTAAATATTAAACGCACTCCCTTAATAAAAATGATTGAGCCCTACTGCATCATCTGGAATTGTTTGGACTTGAATTCAAATATTTTCAAAGCTTACCTATTCTGTAACCCAAATCATCGTCACACAACATGGGTTCATTCAATCTAGGAAGGAAATCTTGTACCAATAATCAAGGTATATGATCCAAGTGTGGTAACTAATGGAGCACTCAAGGGACACATGAAATGCGTGCAAGCTCTGCGTGACAAGTCAAGTCTTTTCCTTCCTTCGTTTCGTATGGCAATAGACAATCATCATTTCATTATTTCCAAGGTGCCACGTCATATTCCTGATTAAAGAATGAATTCAAAGAACATTGTCCAATAGTGGAGGAACATCACCATATAACGATTATGTGTTGGGTGTGGAGCATGATTATCTTCTTTATTTAGAGGTATCATCGCATTGGACCCCAGTTCGTAATGTGGTGGTAATGCCACCCATAAAATGTGAGCCGTCAAGGGGGTCCATGGGGGGCGAAAACGATTATTTGGAACCCCCCCCTAGCGAGGGATCGGGGGAAGTGCCCCCGAAGCTAAAAATAGATGTAAAATTTCCTTGTAAAATGTTGTAATTTCGTAGTCAATCTAGGTCGTTCATTAGGTGGAGATCTGACGGTAGAAGTTATGTGTAATTTAGGTTTTTTTTCCCTAGAAGGAAACCACTCACTATATATGAGGGAATCATATTGCGTCTATGTAGATCTATATTCTAAGCAAGAAAGAGAGAGGATATTGTGCGAGAGAAAAGAGGGAATTACAGTGGATCTGTTGTAGATTGTATCTCTTCAGTTTGTTGGATAATATAAAAGGAAGGACTGGGTATTTCTCCGTGGATGTATCCCAAATTGGGTGAACCACGTATATATTTGTCTCTCTTTTTTTATACATTTTCTGTGTTTATATTTCTACAATATATTTTATGTGTTCCATTGCTCTGTAATATATAATTTTCTAACATTATGCAGCAAGGGGTTATGCGGGTGAATTCAAAAGTGCATTATGCCAATGTGATAATTCAAGTAGGCCACCCAACGAACCTTTCCATCTCATACATGGAAATTTAATCATCTATTGGCTTACTCACACCGGCTATATTACCAGAAATAATATACGACATTTCCTACCTACTTTTCAAAGACATTTGTACCAATTAATATTCCCGGACAACATTCTCATTCTGGTCCTATTCCAAAAGCGACTCTTAGCACATGTTCTGAATCAGGTAGCAACAGAATAGACCCACCTACGTATACCATCTGAGAGGTGCAACATGTATATTCTACACTCTCTCGACCTGCTCTCTCTCTCCTTCAAGGTCAATCTCCTTCCTTTAGACCCTAAACCTTTCGATCTCCCTCTCCTAGCTCATGAGAAAGTAAAGAACCTCGGTTGATTGATTGAATGTACCCTTGGGTCAAGTGATCTACCTCGATATCCTGATGTTGGTTGAGTACATAAATGACCAATTGGTCGAGTGAGGGCAGCGAGGCATCATGCTCACATTCACTTGTCTTATGTTGTCTCCTTCCATCCATCTTGCCCCAGTAATATTTCCATGGTTTCTTATAGATTTTGAGGAATATGACTCTTTTGTATAGATCGAGTGCTATGGTTTAATCGAGGGTTCCTCCTTATCGGCTTACCATCTTGCACTGACAACCTCTTGGGAGTGAGATTAGCTATCAGTGACCACAGTCTATTGACTATGATCAAGTACTTGGCATGGACTAGAGCATCATTCCCTAAGTATAGTTTCTATTGAGCACTAATGGCTGTTGTAATGAGTCTACGATTGTCTTACAATTCATATGAATACTGATTAGCTACGACTTAAAATATACTGACTTCATAGTCTCTGGCCCCGTATTCTCTTCGCTCAATAATAGAGACTTGCTAAATAAGATGTTAAATTTTATATTAGTAAATTTATTTTTAATAATAGTAAAAACTTCATATTAATGCAAATTTTAATAAGATTTGGAATTTAGAAAAACTAAATAGTAATATGATTTTTTTTTAATAATATGTAAAAAGAAAGCATTAAAACATAATTTTTTCTTTTATTAAGTTGAAAATATTGAAACTGTTGTGCAACATGTTAAGTTTTACATTATTATAACTATTTTATTTGTAAAATTATCATATTAATCTTTCTTAAAAAAAAGTTTGGATTATTTGAAAGGTTTGTCGTTGCTTTTCTCTTTAAGAAAATGATGTCATTTTCATCCAAAGTAAGCTAAATAAGTAATCAAGGTTGTTCACTTAGCAAATTAACCATGTAAATGTCATTTTATTGATAATGGTGTGTTGTTTTTAACGTAATTCTCCACAAGAGAAATGTTACTTGATGAATTTCCCCTCGTGAAAAGATGTGGATAGACTATTTTATCAGATATTATTTCTTTATAAATAAATATGACCAAGTATTAGACATTGAGTTTATAGAAGTTTACTAACTAATTCATTAATATTATTAAAAATATTTTTTCTTTCAATAATAATTTTTTTTTCTAAAATTTTATAGAAACAATAGTTAACAATTTATTTATAAGTTACAATAAATTTTATTATAATATATCTATCACTCTATTAAAAACTTTACTATTTTAAAAAAAATTATCATTAAAAATTTAATCGGTTTAAAATTTAATAATATACAAATTAAGATATAAATTTCTGCTATGATTAGGTTTTTTCTGTACAAGCACAAATTCAATAACATAGACGATCATAGACTTCCTAAGCTAGCTTTAAATTCTAGCCAAAACCACCTAAGGCTCGATCGGGGGTGGCATAAAGACACAAGGGCCTGGTTAAACTATTGGGAGATAACGAGAATGATGCATTGCAAAACATAAATAACATTAAAGATGTTGTTACTTCTAAGTTTAAAGAAAAAATGTGGTGTGAGAAAGATTTAGCGGCTAAAAGAAAATTAAGTTATTATAAGAAGGTCATCAACCCCACCCTAGAAGATCAAAAGTATCTCTCTATTTTAACTAGCTCAAAGAAGAAAATTAATATAGCAAAGATTAGAACGAATTCTCATGAGCTCCATAGTGAAATAGGTCATTGGGCAGTTCCTAAAATGCCATGGATGGAAAGGATCTACCATATATGTGAGAATAGGAACATCGAGGATGAAAACCAGTTCCTCTTAGAGTGCCCCGCATACAACCACATTAGATCTCAGTTTCACAATCTTTGTTACAATACTGACCTTCCTAGCCTTTTACAATGTCAAAATTATAGTGAGCTCGAGAGGCTTCTCTCCAAGATTTTTGAGCATAGGAATAAAATCTTAAATCAAAATAAATAATTTGTTTCTTTAGGTTCGCTAGACCAATGTTTTGTCTCAGCGAACGTTAACCACCATCATCATCATCATTACAATGCATTAAAAAATAATTTTTTCCTCTTTATATTATATTAAAAAATAATAAAAATTCACTAAAGTTTGAAGAAATTTTTTTTATAAAAAAATTATTATATTATAATGATAATGGTTATGAAAATAACATTTAAAATGTTTATTTTGGAAGATTATTAAAATGGTTCTTGCACTCAATATTTATGTTCAAAGGTAGAGCAATATTTTATTTAGAAAATCTCAAAATCAAATTCAACCATTGCATCTTCGCAACATTTTATTTAGAAATTCTCAAAATCAAATTCAACCATTGCATTTTCATTATTGCATTTAGTGTTTATGTATAGTTGTATTTTGTTTTTATATCAAGTAGAAATCAAAAATATATTTTATTTATTCATATTAAAAGAAATTAAGATATAAAGGCAAGAAAACATGATGCAATATTGGGAAGAAAATGATGATATGTTTTATTAAAATTTCAAAAAAAATTAATTCTTTTTTTTGGTCAAAATGATTTGATTAATTTATCTAAAAGATTACATATAATAGTTTTGATATTCTAGTTCTTTCAACCTCTTCCTATTAGTTTTGTTGGCTAGAAGAGAGACACAAATCTTAATTACAAATATCCATAGGTTACCAAGAACCTAAAAACAAAAGGACCAGAAGGCTCAAAATATCTTCAAGATAATGATACAACCTACAAACATCAAGGATCATAAGGATTTACCAACACTCGATTGTTTGGTACATTACCAGGTGAATCTCGAGGGATGAGATTTCCATCAACGTGAGCTTCCACATGAGACAACCTCCCCTCTATATGTTCCATATGCTCCGACATTCTCTTATGGACGAGTTGTAACGAAGCCAATCAATCTTGCATTTTCCATTGGTTGTGTTACATGTCAGTCATAAAACATATGATCACATTTCAATCATCACAACAATCTTGTCACAACTTCTCCAGAAGAGCGATGACATGTCACAAGTGAGTTCCTAAAGTGTCAAAAGGTGGAGGGAGATAAACTTGGCTGGGAGAGGGAGTTAGATTGTGAGCCACCACGTGGGCTTAACTAAGGGAGAAATACCATACCACGTGCGTTCATATTGGGGAATATATAGAGGATAAAATGACATAATATATTGCAGGATACATAGGGGGTAAAGAGTTTTTATATTGGTAGGTATACAAAATTGAGCTCAAAGTTAATGAAATAATATAAGGGGTATATAACATGTTAATGAAAAAATGGATACCTACAATATCTATTGAAAGTATGATTTTTTTTAATTGGGAAGGTCAACTGGGTTAGTATTAGTAGGAGGTTAAATAATGTGATTTTCAAATGCATTTTCTAATATGTAGTCAAATTAGGGGTATTGTTTAGTATGCCACGAATGCAAATTATATGTCAAAGGTTCATTGAGTGAAGCCCCCGTGTGAGACACCTCCTCCCCCTACACCACTTCTACCCTTCCATCCTCCCCAATGTTGTGTCTTCCCCTCTATGCTCTGCTATTTTCCACCTTGGCCCAATGTCTCTCTGCAGTCAACCAAGTTGCCCGTGCATTGTCGAATAAGCCTAACCCCATCGGAGCCACCACCTTGACTGCAACAACACCTCTAAACCCCGAACTTCTACAATCATTAGTGGAAATTTCATCACAAAAGTGGCCCTAAAATTATGATTCCTTCTTATTTAAAACGCAATGGATCATAATACAATTCTCAGCAATATTGTGATTTCTTCTTATTTGAAATGCACTTTTGAATGCATTATACAATTTTGAGCAAGATTGTGATTTCTTCTTATTTGAAATGCACTTTTGAATATATAAATCGATTCAGTACCCTATAAATCTTTTAATACACTCAAACTTTACAAATTAAATAACTTAAACTTATGATATTAAAACATTTTACTAATTTTTTATTTTTTAGTTAAAATTACTCTAAAAATTTGTAAAAAAATATTATTAATTAGTAAAAAATCTATGAAAAAAATAATAAATTTGTTTATATGTAATAAGATTTAAATTTATTTATAATTAATAAAAAACTATTTTTTAAATAATAAGAAAATAAAATAATAATTTCATATTTAAAAAGATTTACCGAAGAAGAGAATATATTAATCTTATTATCTACGATGGAAAGAAGAAGATATATTAATCTTATTATCTATGATTGAAAGTGGTGTAATTGTTATGGATGTATTTTGTATCCTTTTAAAATAATAAATTATAATTGTTAAATTAAGTTATAATAAATTTTGATATTTAAAAGAGAATTTGATATTTTAATGGGAAAAGTAAATTTATTTACATAAAATTATAAAAATTAGAATATTGAAAGAAATATTAAATTTATTAATTAAAAGTGATATATCATTTATTTATGTAGTTTATAATATATGGTAATGGTGTATATTATTATGGCATTATATGATGTGAAAGTTATAGTTTTCGAAATTGTATTGGCAAACGTATAGCCATGTTAAAGGTTGATTGAAATATGCAGTCTTCTCAACTCAAACAACTTAACAAATAAATAAATAAAGTGATATATTATTTAATATTTTTTAATGATTAATTATTATTATTATTATTATTATTATTGATAATTAAAAATTAACTAATATTAAAAGTGATATATTATTTAATATTTTTTAATGATTAATTATAATTATTATTATTGGTAATTAAAAATTAATTAATATTAAAAAAATATTATAAAGATTAATTTATTAATAGACACTCTTTGCTCCTTGATGTGAAGGCACTCTTTGCTTCTTGATGTGAAGTTACCCTCACTAGATGGGAATGATATATTGGACCTGATGAAGATGTAGTCCATCCAAGCTTAATAAAAGAATAAAATTATTTTATTAAATAAAATTCATTAATAGATGTGTATTTTAGAATGGAAAGAAATTTTTAAATTGAATTTAATAAAGTGTAATATGCAGTATTTCTATAGTTCCTACCTCTTATGTAAAACTTAGAGAACTCTTATGGGGTGAATGTGATCATATAACTTAGTTATATTAAGTGCATGATTTAAGCACCACAACCTTCGTGGAGAGGGAATCAAATTGCTAATAATGTATTGGTATATAAGGACATAGTTTTATGAAAGAATGGTTGCCAACCATTAAATAATTAAACTATTAAAAAAATATTATGATTAATAAAATATATTAATGGATAAAGGTGAAAAAACATTATTATTAGAAAGAATACAACAATTAATAAGAAATTAATGATTATAGGTTAATAAATATTTATTGTTAAAAATAAGTATTATAATGAATAGAAAGAAAATATTAATTATGGGAAAATTCATATATTTAAATTGTTTCGATAATTAATTTATGAGGACACTTGGCTATTAGATTGTTATTAGAAATAATACAAAAATTAATAGAAAGAAAACAATGAATGATTATAGGTTAATAAATATTTATTGTTAAAAATAAGTATGATAATGAATAGAAAGAAAATATTAATTATCTAAAAATCTTCATATTGAATTTTTTCTAGATAATTAATCTATGAGGACACTTGTCATTAGAGTTTTATATTATTTTATTTTAAATCATTTTTAGTTATGACAATTTGATTTTAAAATACATAAAATTAGTTATCCAC
The DNA here is from genome assembly GCA_031772625.1 of Pinus tabuliformis. Lineage (NCBI taxonomy): Eukaryota > Viridiplantae > Streptophyta > Pinopsida > Pinales > Pinaceae > Pinus > Pinus tabuliformis. The sequence continues at coordinate 1,728,608,203 of CM062820.1, read as the reverse complement.
TAATAAAAAATTAGAAATTTCAATTTTAAAAATTAAAAACAAAATCAATTTCTAAAAACATAAATTTAATATTTAATTTTGAATTAATTAAGAGTCAAAATACCTTGACCCAAACTTATTATAATATAATCAGAATTGTCTTTAGTGTGACTTTTTGGACTTTAAGGGAATTCTTGATTTGTGTTATTTAAACTGCTCTCAAAATCCCTAAGGCATTTCATTTGTGTAGGGGTTACCCATCAAACTTGTGATTTCAATAAAGTCATGTCATATTTGAGAGAAATTGGACTAAAAAAACCAACGAGAAAAACTTCCAAAAAATCTCACTAAAAACAACTCTTAATATAATTTGCTTCGACAAATATATAATAGAAAACAAAAATTTATCACATACTTAAGCACATCTTATTATTAAATAAAGTGTTAAGTTTTACCTTAGTAAAGTTTTTTTTGATAATAGTAGAAATTTCATATTAATGCAAAATTTTAATAAAATTTACACTTAACAATAGTATGATTTTATTTTAATAATATGTTTGTTTGTTTGTTTGTTTTTTCTAAATAAGGTTAATCTATTTATATGATACAAAAAGTAGTTACAGAGTTTCTTGGCCCAAAAAGGATCCGACCACAATCATCCCGCAAGCATGAAAGTTGTCTGAGACTACCCCAACAAAGGGGAAACCAGTCCAGAAGAGTATAAGTCCAAAAACCAGCCAAATTTAACCCATAGTTTTCCTCACGGGACCAACCGATCAAAACCAGCATCAAAAAACCACCCTAAAAACAACAGTTTATCCTGACTGAACCATCCAACCAACAAATTATCCTGAGGACACATAAGACTAGACAAAACAAGACCAAGAACTAAAAGAAATGCCACCTGGTAGATGAGATACGAGTCTCAAAGTCTTCGAGAGCAGGTTCCTCCACAATTGGACACGCCCAGTCATCCGGGTTGTCCGACTCACCACGTCCCACTGCCAGATGGCCTTCCTCCCTGCTTCCTGCCTCAACCTGTGGGCCCGATGTGTCCTCCAGATGGCTCTTCACTGCCTAGTTATCGCTTTGAGCACCCATCTCATCATGCGAGCTGCCAACAATGGGTTTACCATGCCTTTTGTTCCGACCTCCATCACCTTCCTATTTGTAGTTGTTGCCTCTGTTCTTGCTTGGGCTGGCTTTGTGGGTCTCCTCCATGGAAATTGTCATGGGAATGTGCTGCTTAGTCTCTTCTGTAATGGATATGGAGACAGTGGCCACAATAACCGGGTAATTCAAAGAGCTACGGAACCAAAACTGCGTTGTGTGAGGAACCGGATGTTGAGGCAGAGGAAAGGTTGTAGTGCGAACAGCTGCCCATACGCGTCTTGAACGGTTGATCCGGCTCTGTCTCTGCCAATCCTAGTATTCAGATACTGACCTGCAAGACTGTACTCGTAGGGATTTTCGGTAGAGGAGGCAGGGTAAGCAGAGTTATGGCTATGCAAATCAGGTGAGCGAGAACTTCCACCTCGCGTGCCACCACGTCAGCTGCGCATTCTATGGCGGACCATGGTGAAAATGGGAACAGGTAAAGAGTCAGGAGGAGCAAAAGAGGAATTGACCGAAGAGCTTTGTGCAGAAGTCACAGAGTGCTAGAGGACGTGAGCTGAATTGCAGAGGTTTGTATGGGAATGGTGGAAGCCATTACCCAAATCAATACAACTAACAATCCAGCATCGGCGCCCAGTGCTGGTTCGCTTAGTCAGCTCTCCCACCTACAGAGGGCATGCGCAGTGAAGCAGAGGCAGAGTGACATGAATGTGCTCTGGCTCCATGGTAATGCAGGTATTGGCTTTGCCTTGACTAGAGTAGGCATTAAATGCCACCTGCAAGGTGCCATGAATGTCCTTTATAGTAACCTTGGGATGGTTGCAGAGGGCAATGTAGCCACCCGCCCACTGTTGCCCTGTCTTATCATCTTAATAACCGTCATTAACCCCCGCATCCAGGGTATTTTAATAATATGTTAAAGGAAAGCATTAAAACATAAATGGTTCCGTGGTTAAGTCGAAAATATTAAAATTATTGTGTAACATGTTAAGTTTTACATTATTAAAACTATTTTATTAATAGCAAAATATTAATATCATTGTAAAATTATCATATTAATTTTTAATTTTTTGGGGATTATTTGAGTAGCGTTGTCCTTGCTTTTCTCGTTAAGAAGAGGATGCCATTTTCAACCAAGTAATCTAAATAAATAATTAAAGTTTGTTCACTTAACAAAATAATAATATAAATGACATTTTATTGATAATGGTGTGTTAGTTTTGACCCAATTCTCCATAAGAGAAATGTTACTTATGAATTTCCCTTTGTGAAAAGATGTAGATATACATGTTTTGTCGGATATTGTTGCTTTGTAAGTAAATATGGAAAGATGGGAATATTGTTGCTTTGTAAGTAGATGTGAAAAGATGTGGATAGACGTGTTAGGTATTGCTGCTTTGTAAGTAAATATATCTAGGTGTTAGACTTTGAACATTGAGTCTATAAAAGTTTATTAACTAATTTATTAATATTTTTGAAAATGATTTTTCCTTAAATAATTTTTCCACTAAATAATATTATTTGATTTTTATGTTTAATTTAGGAAGTGAATTTATGTAGATATAAGTTTATTAAAAAATTTATTATTTAAAAATAATTATCAATATAAATTTAATTTTGTTTGACATTTAATAATACAAAAATGAAAATATAAACTGACTTATATATATTACAATACGTTAAAAAACAAAAAACTTTTAATTTCATAATAAAAAAATAATAAAATTTGGAAAAAACTTAAATATTTTTTTTATAAAAAATGTTATGTTATAATGATAATGGTTATGAAAATAACATTTAAAATGTTTACTTTGGAAGGTTATTAAAATGGATCCGTTTGTTGCACTCATTATTTATGTTCAAATGTAGGGCAATTTTTTTATTTAGAGGTTATCAAAATCAAATTCAACCATTGCATTTGGTGTTTATGTATTGTTGTATTTGATTTTTATTGTGGAAATAAATTAGAAATTACAAAATTAATTTATTTTATTTATATTAAAAGGAACTAAAAATAAATTTATTTTATTTATATTAAAAGAAATTAAGATATAAAGGAAAGAAAATATGACGCAATGTTGAGTTGAAAATAGTGATATAGTTTATTAATATTTAATAAATTAAATTTTATTTTTTTGTTGGTCAAAATGATTTTATTAATTCATCTAAATGATTATACATAACAATTCTGATTTTCTAGCACTTTTAGCCTTTTTCTACAAGATTTGTTGGCTAGAAGAGATACACAAACACTAATTACAAATAGTCATAGGCTACCAAAAAACTCAAAATAAAAAAGGACCAAAAGGCCCAAAATATCCCTAAGATAACGATACAACCTACAAACGTCAGGGAGCATAATGATTTACCAACACTTGATTGTTCGGATCATTACAAGGTGAATCTGGAGCGATGGGATTGCCATGAACATGAGCTTCGACATAAGAAAACCTCCCCTCCATATTCTCCAAGTGCTCTGAAATTATCTTATGGCCTCGTTGTAATGATGCCAATCAATCTTGCATTTTCCATTGGTTGTGTTGCAAGTCATTCATAAAACCTATGGTCACATTGCGATCATCACAACGATCTTGTCGCAGCTTCTCTTGAAGAGCGGTGACATGTCACAAGTGAGTTTCTAAGGTGTCAAAAGGTGGAGGGGGGTCAACTCAACCACGAGAGGGAATTGGATTGTGAGCCACCGCACGAGCTTCACTGGGGGAGAAATATTATACTACGTGTGTTCATATTAGGGGATATATATTGAGGACAAAATGACAGAATATATTGGGGGATCTATACAAGAGGTAAAGGGTTTTTATATTGGTAGGTATAAAAAATGGCAAGGTTTTTATATTGTAGTGCAAGTTGTTTGGATATATTTTTGGTTTCGAAGGAGGTCTTGGAAAGAGACATTTGTTACCGAAGCTTAATACTTCCCTCTCTCGGCGCAAATCATTGGTTGGTAAATTTGGAGATAGATCTCAAAGAAGCCCCTAGAAATTGGCCTTTCCACTTTGAGAGATTTTGGCTTCAAGTGTTGGATATCATAGAGAAAGTAAGAGGTTGGTGAGAGGAAATCTTTGTTAAAGGTAAGAATAAAATGCATACTTTTCAATTGAAACTAAAGGTGATGAAATCTAAAATAAAATTATTGAATAAGGAGTTTGGTAACATTTTTTAGGAGAAACTTAGATTTGAAGGTCAAATGCAAGTAGTGCAACAATGAATGATTGTGGAAGGCAAGGCTCTGGATTTATTTTTAAAAGAAGGAAATAATTTACATCAATTAGAAGAGATAAGGAAGCAAGAGGAAATATTATGGCGTCAAAAATCTCGCATCTAGTGGTTGAAAGAGGAAGAATGAAACTCAAAATTCTTTCATAAATCCATATTACAATAGTGTCATTCTAATAGGATATTCTCCATCATCAGGCGAGATGGGGAACAAAAGATTTCACATTCAAAAATCAGACATGAAATAATTGCACATTTGAGAAATGTCCTTACAAAACCCTTTTTTACGTGACAGTCAACTATTAATTCAATCTTGAAGTGTATTCCTAACTCATTAGTAAAGAGAAAAATAATGTGTTGATGTGCTTTCTTTTGTTGCAAGAAGTAGATTCAGTAGTCATGGACATGCCACGAAACAAAGTGTCTGGCCCTAATGGTTTTATATTTCATTTTTACAAGGATTGTTCGAGTTTTATTCGTCGGGACTTTTATGAAGTGGTGGACGAATCTTGTCAAATGTAATCAGTGTGGGGTGGTATTAATGCAATATTTTTTACCTTGATTCCAAAAGCAGGGAAATCAAATGATCTAGCTAGTTTTATACCTATCACACTTTGTAATGTTATCTATAAGGTGATACCTTAAGTGATTGTAAATCATTTTAAGCCAATACTTCTAGAGCTTATTTATGCTAAGAAGAAAAGTTTTGTATAAGGGAGACAAATTTCAGATGGCATCATAACAATCTAGGTAATTATTCATTTGTTAAAGCATTCAAATAAGTCAGGTATGATTGTCAAGATTGATATGTATAAGGTCTATGATCATATTTGATGGGATTATTTAGTTCAAGTTCTTGACACCTTTGGTTTTTCCTGGCACTGGATTTCTTGGATTCAATCCCTGATAATTCAAATTTTCTCTCTATTTTGTTAAATGGGTCTTCTTCTAGAATTTTTGTGTCATCTCGTGGATTACATCAAGGGGATCCATTATCCCCTTTTTTGTTCATCTTGGCTATGGAGAGTTTAGGACATTGTTTCACAATGCTTGTTCCCAGGGAAGTATCAAAGGTCTAAGGTTCGTTGGCGAGGATCTCTGTGTAACTCATCAACAATTTGTTGATGATGTTTGCATCTTTGATATCCCCACCCTCAAAGAATCTAATGAAATTTAATCTTTATTGAGGACTTTTATGGTTTCTTATGGTACCCTAATTAACAATGATAAGACTAATATTTTATTTTCTAACTACAAGGAGTCTATCCAGTGTCATCTAGATTTTCTTATGGAGTTTCACAGAGCTAATTCCCTCTAAGTAGCTAGAGGTGCCATTGGTATTCATTCCTATTAGGATTTATTACTGGAAGGTTTAATTCAGAAGTTATCTAAAAAAGTAAATAATTGGACTTTTTGGGATTTGAACTTTGCTGGTAAATTGATTTTAACCAAGTTTTTCCTTTAGGACATTCCAATCTACCAAACGTCAGTCATGTCGATTACTAAAACTATATGTGCCACACTCAGATCTCTTTCATGAAATTTCCTTTGAGGGGAGGCAATAAGACGAAGTGATTACTAGTGAAGCCTAAATTATCTATTAGTCTATATCTTTGAGATCTAGCATTGCTTAGTGCAACATTTGGGGCAAAGTTATGGTGGAGATTAGTGGAAGGTGGAAAGGAGTTATGGAAGTGAATATGGGGAAGAAGGTATGCACCATTTTAGTCACAAAAGGAGCATCTGAGATATGATTTGTCCCCAGCAGGTTTAGGGTTATGGTAGTGGCCACTAGAAAAGAAAGAAATTATAAGACAACATTCTTTCTAGGAGATAAAGAATGGAGCCTCTACCTTATTTTGTGATGAAGCTTGGCAACATTTGCCTTACTTAAGGGAGAATGATTATATTTTAGATATGAAAAATTATGCAATTTCTTTGGGAGAAAAACATGTCAGAGATTTTTGGAAATTGGAAATGGTTCCTTAGGTTTGGAGGCTCTGGAAAGATAAAGAAGATTGGCCACTGCCTTCTCAAGATTTTGATTGGGACCTTTTTTAGTGGTTGTGGGAGCGAAAGATTCACGTGTCCTAAGAGAATTATATACTTAGGTGGGGGATGAGACGGTTGGGTTTATTTTCATTGAAGGAAAATTCTGAAGTAATCGTAAAGCATGAGGGGATGGATAAGGATGACATATGGAGAAAATTATGGTCTGGAGTCCGCTAGCCCAAAATTACCTTCTTCCTTTGGTCGATTTCCAGATGACATCAACTTACTTGGGATCATCTTCATAGGAAGGGATACGTAGGACCATCTCTTTGTTTTCTTTTGTGTTAGTAGGAGGAAAATTTGCATCATCTCTTCCTCTCTTGTCTGCAGGCTAAAGAGGCTTGGTCAAATTTTTATTCCAATTTTGGTAATGATATTCCTCAGTAGGAAAATGTCAGTGTTCTGATAGCATATTGGAATTATCAAAATTTTAAGAATCCCATAGTAAACAGGAACTGGATTCTCGCTAAAGGTTTTATTTTATGGAATTTGTGAAAGAAAGAAATAAAAGGATCTTCAGAGAGAAAAGTCGAAATTGTACAATCATAAGAGAGTTGATTCTATCAAATATTCAAGAATTCCTTCTTGTTATCTCCTAGTCCTATGAATATTAATAGGCGGAAGGTGTCGAGGTTGAAATTCTACAGAAACTGGGTTTGGATCAACATATGGTCTCACTCAAAGGTAATCTGAACTTGAATTCTAACCTCTCCTCAAATGAATCCTTCCCCCTCCTCTTCAAGGTGTTATCAAGCTAAAATTTGATGGTGCCTCTAAGGGTAATTCAGGCATGACATGCTTTAGATTGGTTTTTTGATATTCTAACTCTTCTCCTATAAGAATATTTTCTCAAAGTTACAACATTGCAAGAAACACAATTGGTAAAGTTTTAGTGTTGGAGCAAGGAATCCATATTGCTATCAAGAGAGGTTTTTTATTATTGATTATTTTTCAATATTAATCGGTATATGAAACTTCTTTAAGATTATGTAAATTGCAAGTTAATGAAATGAGTTTTTATGGTGCTTAAGTTAAATTCTTTAACACATTTAAACATAAATTTAACTCATAAATTGTAGAAAATTGCAGAGAATAAAGCCATAATAGTAACAACAAAACAACAAGAGATGAAGGAGTTCACCCCTTCTGGTCCAACTTCTAATGCTTGGCCCTCTTTCATTATGCTAAAAAATTGGTGATGACAATGAGTTAAATTTCTCAAATGGATTCCATAATAGCTCCAATGGCTTCAGAGCTATCCAAAACCCCCATCTAGCCTCTTTTTGCTCCAAAAAAGACAAAAAACTGAGAAAGTTATACCTCTTTCTCTCTTTCCCCTAGGTATGCTCCTAAACTCCCAACAATTTGGCCCAAAACCAGCACGGGTGCCCCGAATGTGGAATTTCCCTCCAAACTTGGCACAATTCCCGCTCGACAAGTGAATTTGTAGGACTGTTAATTTGGCCATGAGGCCCCGAAAATTTGGCGTGGTCTTGGTCACATGGACCTCCATACAACCTAGGGTTGGGCCCCCAACACAGGCAGTCAACCTGGCAGTTTCGGGTAACTGCAAACCCGGACATATAGAGGTAGCACAGTTTGGTGGAGCTGGCAGTTAGGGAGGTAATGTTGGCATGACGGTTAAGGAAGCAGGTTGGCGCGACAGTTAAGGAGATGGGTCACATGGTGGTGGAAATCGCGGGTGGTTAGTGTAAATGTCACGCATACATGGACTTACCAACTGCAGAGGTTACATGTTATACCATGTTTGTGGCTATCACATGTGGAATTTGGGCAACAATTAACGCCATTAGGGCGGGATAGGGTCTAGCCCTAGGCCCCCCTACCCATGGTCCTATGCCGCAAGGGTGGCCAGGGGCTAGGCCCTACCCTTGACCCTTGCCAAATGTGCCACTGTTAAAATTTATATACCATATCTCCACCAACCATAAACAAGCTTCACATGTGGCATAAAGGTAACGCCTGAAATTGGTTTGCAAGAGGTTATGTGTTCGAACCCCACAGAGACTTATCTAAATTGCATAACAGTTTTGGTGGCCACTGAGGTGCCATGGTGCCATGTGGCAGCCTCTCACTGGGACACGTTGTGGCCTCTAGTTGGTCCACTTAACCAACAACTGCATCCGAGTCAGTGCCATTTGGGCTTGCCATGTGTCGAGTTGTGGTAGGACCAAAAAAAATTAGAATTTCATACAATCAAGAGAGGCCACGTGGCAGCCTACCACTGGCCCAAAATACACAGTCACCTGCCCTTTTTCCAAATTATTTTGTTTGCCAAATCGATCAAAACTTGTTTCTGGGAGCATACGACATTTGTTTTTGCCGAAACGAGTTGCGCCAGATTCAAAATGACGATTTTTATCCATTCGTACTATTATTGAGTCATTCCGACAAATTTCATTTTTGAGCATATCTTTTAGCACCAGATCAAATATATTCATAAAATCTTAAATGGGCAGCCACCAAGTAAGATAGTTGGAAGTTAGAGACTAGAGGTGATTGTGGGAAACATTAAAAATTTGATTACTAAATTGGAGTATGTTTTTTTCCAACACACTAGGTGATCAGGAAATAAGGTAGTTGACATTCTAACTAATTTGGGTTCTTGCCTCAATGATTTGGCTTTGGATGAAAGATATCCCCCCTCTACCTTGGATGGAGATCTAGTTCCTCTTCAAACCTTGTTAGATTTGGATCAGTGAATACCTGATGGGGGTGATATTAAGATCCCAATGGACGCATCGGTGGAAGCATCGATGGAACACTTGGTTCATTCTAATGGGCGAGTGGATAATGGTAGTTAATGCTCGTACCTCTATTGATATGGCAAGAGGAGAGAATGGAGGTTCTTTAAATCCACCAAGTTGTATGATGGGAGGTTGTAGTTTGTTCGAGAGGAGAGTCGCGTATTCCTCCTCATCCTCCACTGTTGTTTGAATTCATTGTGGTTGGAGGTGGCTTCTTTTGTGTAGTATCATTATACTAGTGTTTGAAATTTGGGGGAGTGTTTAATTCGATGTGTGGTTTTTATGGTTCTGTTCTTGGTGGCTTTTAGTATGAATTCTGGTGAATGGCTCTTGGGGTGGCGACTGAGCATTTTTGGTGGAATTCCCTCTACTCTTCATGCATTGGTATTGGGCAAATTTTCGGGTATATTTCAGTTCATGTTGGTAGTGGTGTTTATTATACTCCCTTTTTAAGTATTTGGGTTTATATCTCTGGTTATGTGCCTTGTCGAGTAGGTTTATATTTCTTTTTATGTTAATTAGTGCATCTTCAGTGTTCCTCACATACTAGATCTAGATAATTTAATACATTTGAGACTTTACTTATGCATGTCTAGAAGTTGGTCCATCAGCATATGAAGTTTCTTGCCTTTCTTCTTTAGATAAACTCTTGAGCCAACTATCTTTGTTGTTTTGTGAATCCTTTGTGCCCATCTTCTGTGGTAGTCATGTCCTATCTCATTTAGTTGATTTTAAGGTGGGTTGGTTCTCTGTGTGGGTTATGAGTCTTAATTATGGGGAATTGGGAAATATTTTGGGTGATGGACCTTTTTTTTGGTCCATAAGTGACGACCTTGTTTTTTTCACTCTACGTTGGAAGGACTTACACTTCATCCATTGTATAATTCATTGTGCATGGGTTGCTCAGTCAATGTCTTTTGCGTTCTCTTCTTCAGTCCTCGTGCCTCCAAGACAAAGGATGAGCAGTCAGAGAGGAGGTTACATTAATTATGGGTAGAAAAGGGCACACCCTTTTTCTTATGATTTTGTAGCTTGTGATTTTGAAGTGGTCCACTTGGAAGTTCAACAAGAGATTCTCATCCTGGAAAATAAGGAAGCTAGAGACCACCCTTATTATTCAGATTTAGAATTAGTGACTACGGATGATAAATGGATGCGAACCTCTAGTAGATTTTGACAGAGGAGGTGGAATTTTCTGAGTTCCTTGGATCTTAACCAATAGCTCACGACTTTGTTACGTATTTATCTTCAAAGAAAAACAGGTCAATAAATACAATGTTTTCTCTTCTCTGGAAGATATGAATAAAATGCTTCGTAATATGCATATTTTTTTAGATAATGTTGATGCTCGTCTATCAAAGATGGAAGGATATTTTCTTAGTGATTATGCATCTCTTGCTATGCTCTCCTTAGACCATAGGAAGTAAGACATCGCTGGTTTTTTGGTTCTCTAGTTTTTGGGTGGCCCTTGGGAGGCTAATCTGGTTAACTTATGATATGTTATGTTCTGGGCTTTTCTTGAGGCAATAATCTTAAACTCAACATGGTGGTTTAGTATTTGGTTCTTGTGTTTATGGAATTTTGAATGGATGCATCCTCTTATGCACGAGGTTTGGTTCTACAGATTTGGGTACTCACTTGTATGTTTCAAAGTCATGGTGGAGTGCTAGAATGTTCTTGAATTGAGGCTTTGGGTGCATGTTTCATATGGATGGAGCAGATGCGGATCGCGTTTCATTTTGCGATAACATTGTTTTTTATTGGATTGTACATTGTGTTTGAGTGTCGGATTGTATTGTTCTTTGGTTATCGCTGTATATCTATGTATTTTGGTAAATTTCATTCTTCATCCGCTAGTAACACACTTGGTTGCTAGGGTGTTTTTTGTCATTACTGTAAGTGTAATTTCATGAGATCTTAAGATGGGACCTTGTGCTAATGTTTTGGATTTTCTGTGGACATGTTTACTTGCCACTATACTGATACATGGGATTATGTCTAGCTTGAGCTCATATGGTTATTATGCCCTTATACTTATGTCAATCTTAGATTTTTGAATGCATTACAATGTGCTTTTATTCACAAAAAAAATGAAAAAAGGGTTTACCAATCTAACTTAGTTGGAGGATAATTACATAAAATTGTAGGAATTAAGAAAAAATAGAAGAGAGAATGAATTATGTATATTCAATAGTGATAAAAGGATAAATACATAACACGGGTAATGTATGCAAACACTAAATGTAACTAAAAGTAAGTATGTTTTATGCTATGTTAATGTGCATATACAACTCATGCAAGCATTAAAGCTAAATAAAACTAAATGTGCTACATGCTATGTTTATATACATATACACCACTACAAATGCTAATTAAAACTAAATATACTATATGCTATGTTAATTTACATGTACATCGACAAAAAACATTAACCTTTAAAACTTCAAAATTTTTATGACAAAATTTGAATTCACCTCTAAATCAACTTGAAAAGTTACGGTGAAATTCAATACCAAATTACCCATCCGTATAACAGCTTGAGTGGGCCTAATGGTTAAGAGCATGTGTTTCTTCCTAAGAGGTCACAGGTTCAAAAACAGAAGGGGGTACTGTATGTATCCCTTCGTAGACTTATTGAAATCGTTGTGCGGAGGTGGGTCCCTTGTCCCACAAACAAGGGTGTAACGACCTGCGATTCCGCTGATGAACGACCGTGAACGAGTAGAGTGCGACTACGGTTGGGAGGTCGTTCAAACAGCTCAACATGAAACGTGCAAAGTGTTATGGAGTAATACAAGTGCGTGGAAGGTTGGACAAGTTATATATGTGTGAAGACATGGTGTTTAACATTATGGAGGCCGACCCACACTTAGGCACAAAGCTGACGGCATAGTTGTGGAAAGTGGGGGCGTGTGAAGCATGGTGGACGAGTCGGCCGGGTGAAACAACTCGCCCTGCCATGGGTATATGTTGAGGAGTGTGTTGAGTCATCCCACCATCGAAAATCATTTGATCATTCGCTCTTCACTCATGTAAAGGAGTAGGCGCAGGTCTAAAAGTGCGCAGTACTAAGGAGGAGGTGCAGAATTAGTGATGCGCCCATTTTTGGGCAGGGCTGCACACGAAAGACTTGGTTGAGCTCGGTTTTGGGTGAAGGCGCGGGCAAGAGTGCCCGGTGATTGGGTGAGGGCGTGAACGGGTGTGTGGCACCCAACGGACGGTTGAGGTGTGCACGGGTGTGTGGCACCCGGTTTGTGCGACGACTTGGTGCGGGTGTCTTGGCGACTCGAGTGAGCACCCGGCCGGCGTGCAAGTGTGCACGGTGACTTGGTGCAGTGTTGAGATTGTGAACGGAGGTGTGTCTGAGGTAGAGGCGCCCGTGTGTGGCGACTTGGAGGCGCGCCCGAGTTGAGCAAACAACACGATCATGTGACGAGGTGAACAAAGGGTTGGAGAGTCGTGCGGCGACCGTGTGGAGGTGCCGACGAGCTGAGCAACCGAGTTTGCCGAAGTTGTGAAAATTGGCTAAGTGTAAATTTGGGGTTTCCCAATATTTAACTTGTAAAGCTTTGTAAAAGTGAAGATTGTATAATATATTGATTCGGGCAGACTCATATTGTAGGGAGTTGCCCCTCCCTTTATACTGTTGTGCATTTCTCTTGTATAATGTTGTTTATGTGAATGTTATGGGCTTTCACTTGTATAAAGAAGCACACATTAATAATACTTGTTTGCGAAACACAAACTAAGTAGGAAAAGTGGAATGTTAGGTGTAGTCCACGAACATAAGTATTGGTGAAAAGAAAGTGTTTGGTGGTGCCACCCTTCGCTATAAGCGGTTGAAAGACTACCGCAGGTGTAGCGGCATGACAAAAAGGGTCTCATACATCAATTTGGTGTTCGCCTTGGCTGTAACCTTAAAAATAGATATTATTATATTATTATTATTATTATTAACTGACCGTAGTTATCGCAAAAGTTCTATTAACCATTTACACATTTAACAATTACAGCGAAAGTTCAATACAATTCTTTTTCCCTTAAATAAAATACTATATCACATTTTTTATTATTACTTTAAAAATTGCTTTGTCTTTTTATTTTTAAAAGAAGTGAGATATCACATCATTATTCACGTGTTAAATCGGATGTTTGTTGTGATTCATAAAACAGAAAGTTACCCTTAATTATTTTAATTAATTTTTAATTAAACATTTTTATTATTATTATTATTATTATTATTTTGTTGTAAATGGCTGCGTCGAAGGTTTAATATTATTGTAGTTATGCCTAAGGAATTTAACATGAAACATAAGATTCTAATACAATTTTATTGTGATATTACACAGCTCAATTAATGGTTCATAAAGTAACTAGGAGCTGACGAGGTATTGTCTGTTTATCTATTGGATCTGATTACCTTATTCGGATCCTTGCGTCCTTGCCCTTGTGTTTCTAGGCTCTTTTGCTCTCTCAAACAGTTTTTGTTTTGGGATAGCTTCTCAACATTGGGTACACAGAGCTATGCATATGTAACTACATTTATTAATTCGAACTATACTGGGTGAAATACATATATATAGGTAGGTAGGCGGGAGCTGAATAAATTTGTTAGATACAAACAAAACCTTTACCAAATATTCAGGAAATAATTTCACGAAAGAAAAAAAATTTAAGCAATGGAACAGCAAAACTTTACCAACTATGCATGTATGTGGTTTCTTTGACACAATGTGAGTTGTAAATTTTGCAAATGCATTGGTATAGTCATACATACATCACATTTCCCGTTCTCTCTCTACTCCTGAAGAACGAGCAGAGGAACTCCTCATATACTCTTCCTTTTAACCTGCTTTTTTTCATTTTCTTATTTTCAATAACTTTCCTTTTAACCTGCTTTTTTTCATTTTCTTATTTTCAATAACTTTTTATTTTCTTATTTTAAATGGCAATTATGAGCCGGTCCTTCTTCTCTCCAATAATAGGGTTGCAGCGAACTTTTCCTATTTTCAATTTTCACTAACAGCCATGGGCAGATCATTTATTGACGCTGCATAAGCTAAGCCTAGCTCGGGAAGAAATAAAACAATAAAACAATAAAAATTTCAATGGCATCTAGTAAAAACTAATCTAATTCATTATGCCCCTGCGGGGTTTCGATCACACCAAGAGCCAAGCGAAGGACCACCAACCGCATAATAACTTCCAGTGGCCTATGGTCTACAGGGCCGAATAACTTGCAGGCTTTGGATGCTTTTTAGTGCTGTTTTAGGGCTTAGTGCGCCCGCCGACTCCCCAGGCTTCGCGGCAGAGAGAGCCAAACCCTGGAGCTGATAATCCTCATCTTGCCTAAGCCCGTCGTCGAAATTGAGCTGGTAACTCGGAGGATCGTACTGAAATCTTGAAGGCCTCGAACCGTAAATTGGTTTTCTCTCCGTCTTCAGCTTGCGAACGAGGTATTTCAATTTGGGCAGACAACAGCAGCTTCGGGCATCGTCCATAACGGATTCCGACCATTCTCCGGGCCGTTTGACGCTATTCCAGCGCTTGCGCCACCAATTGTGATAATCCCCGTCCACTGAATCTGCCCCGGGGTTCCATGGTGTGAACTTCTGAAAGCACAAGGAGGCGTAGAAACAGCAGAAGGAGAAGAGGCTTGCGAATGTGGAGTTGCGAGGGCGGATGTGGACTTTGTCCATTGTGCTGCCGGATTCGAGGAATGGGTATGATGGGAGTCTCCAGCGTGGAGATATGTATCGAAAATGGAGGATGTCGTTAGTGGAGGAGGGTTCAACAACATGGTCAGCGCGTATGACGTGGACTTTAGTTGCTGGTAGCCTTTAGACCGAGATTTGACGCCGTACCTTATATTCATATCTTACTTTGCTTCGACGTTTGGCCTTCACCAACGTTGCCGAATTCATTTTCACTCCATCCTTCTCCTACCGTGAGTTATGTAAAGAACCATTCAAAATATATATCATGACAGTAAAAACGCTCATTCAAAATATATATCATGACAGTGAAAACCCTCGGACTCATCTTTCCCCATAAGATTATACTTAATAAATAAACGCAAGTATACATAGTGGAATGCTATAAATAATTTGGTCGGAGCCTTACATCGGAATATATATACTATGTACATATGAATAAGGTCGGAGGACCTTGATTTCCGTAGTATTGAGACAAAATGAATATATTATATTAACAATTGTATCACACAGCAAATACACATAACTTAATAGTTCAAAGCAATTTAACAAAACATCAAACTCTATTCGAGAGGCCACCTAGAGACACTATCGACTCTTACGTGCGTTAAGAAGGAATTCATTCGGTCTTTCCTTAAAACCATACTCAAATCTCGGAACGAGTGATAATATTGATACATTTAAAATTTACAATAAAAAATAAAAATATTCGAGAGCGAGGGCTCGTTGTTGGAATAACTTAAAAACAAAATGAGCAGTTTATGTGTGGATAACTTAATCTAAATCATAAGGAGAAAAACCCTCCATGAAACCCTGTAATGGTAGGTTGTAATGATAGGTTAGAATAGACTATCAAAGGTCTCAACGCCCACCTATAAAACAATCGGAAGGCTATGAGTCCTTACGAGATTAATGGTCGCAAACCCAAACTTTAGGTTTCTCGTAAGATTGCTTACCTATCATAAAACACCATGGATTAGTAAATTTAGTACAGACGAAACCCTTCCGACGTAATAATAATGTGTTAATGATAATAGGGTTTCTTACCTGGAGATGAGGCATCGTCATGCTGAAGCGATAACCTACAAAAACGATGAAGGGTTTTAGTGACAAATCTGGAAGCCGTAGTAAGAATACATAAACCAGGTGTAAGACTATAATGAAAAGAAATTGCTATAAGCACTGTGGCAATGGAAAAGATTACCTTTATCCAGTGTCTCAAAGCATTCACTGCCTTCTTCCATTGCTGCAACCTTTGAAGCCATGCCTATAAAACGATGTTGGACCTTAGGACAGGTATGTGGTTGAAAACCCTCGCAACGGTGTTAAAACCCTCAAGGCCAAGAAATTAAACCCTCTGTACATTAAGATTATTGATATACCTGCTCCGGAATGTGCCACCTTCATCTCTATTGCAAACCATAGCACACCATGCATAGCGATGAGTACTAGAGAGAACCCCAACCACAGCAGAGCAACGTGGGAAACCCAAGCAACAGTAACAATGAACCAGCAAAGGCGCGGATGCGAGAAGTCGGTTAAAGAAATAGACTTTAGCCATTTCCCATTGTCATATCGACAACAGAAGATCAACGATGCCAGATTAAGACGGATAGCGGGATAGGACACCAGTACCACACCTCATTCAGGCCACTCGTCGTGTGTTACCACATGCGAATACCAACGAAGCGAGGCGTGCCTTGGATAAATGTTCTCATTAATGTCAAAGTATCCCCGTTCGGATTCTTCCACCTGAATATTAAAGTCTAATTTGCAATCATAGCAATGGTTTATTACCTTCATAATTACCAATGAATACATATATGTATGCATGCTCAAAGGTCACTGTGGGCCGATAATTATAATCTTTAGGATTGCAAGTGTATAACATTAATTCTTTTTTTGTATTTATTTTCATTTTGATATAGTTTATAAGTTTTATGTGAAAATTTTGATGTTTACATGTTACAAATGGTATCAGAGCTCAGGTTCGTACACTGAGACTCTTTCAGAACATACATGTACAGGAAATAATTTTGCTTCAGTCTTTTTTTTATAACTAAATAAACTTATGTGTGAAACAGTTAATAAATAAATATCACACCAACAAAAGAGATAGGGCAAAATGCAAGGGAGCCCTTGCCCAACCGGTTCACCCGAAACTACATACATAAACGCTAATCCTGACATATGGATACAGTTGGGCGAAGAATCATGACAGGCTAATGAAACATTATTAGAAATTGTTCAACAGTTGCGTGCTGAAATGATGAATTTAAGATCAGATAATGAAAGATTAAGCAAAGAACAAGAGAAGATACTAAGAAGTCTGTCCAATAGACAGAATCAACGGCATCCAGATCCCAGTGTTGAAGACCAAGAGAAGACCCCAACAATGCAGCATGGAGAGGAAAACGCTGAATCCGCTGAGAAACATGGGGAAGATGAAGAAGGGCGCTCAGACAATGTATCCGACCAACGAAAAACCAAAAGACAGAAAAATGAATTACAAGGTGAATTTAAAAAGATTAAGCCATCACTTTTTGAAGGGGAATCGGAAGACGCAGTAGAAGTGATGCAGGAGCATCTGAGCACCCTTAATCAAAATTTAAATCCAAAGCTGTGAAAGGGGAAACATGGACAACCATTGTAACCGGGGAAAATTCTATTAAAACAAAGCTAAATTGATGGAACTGGTAAGTCTTTAGAAGGCTTGATTAAATGTAATTATCTGCCATGTATGCGTATAGAGAGATTCGAGGGTTTGATTGAATGATTTTAGGAGAAGGTCATGGATCTAGAATGATCCATGATTCTGTAGTTATTTCTATAAATTGTGTAACTAAGTGTTGTGAGATAGAGAAAAGGAGGATACAATGTAGTCGCAGGGAAAATTTGTAAATAAGGTCGAGAGGCTTTAGTGTGTAACCAAGATTTGTATTTATATGAAATATACATGTTATGGCACATCTGCGTGTTATGTTTATTTTGTGTTTGTATAGTTCACATATAGTTCTTTCTGTAAAGTTGTTGAATATGTGTGTACGAGTGTAAAGGACGAAGTTCCTATGAATTTCGCCTTAAACAGCGTATGGAAGAGTTAAATGTGAATTAAACGTAATTCCACAATAAGCGAATGATAATTGTTGGATTAAAGAACAAATCAACGTAAGAGAGGTTCAATCGCATCTGGAGTTGATAAGAAAACAAAAGAACAAGAACCATTGGATCATCTAGATCGATGGATAATATTGGGAAACGTGAAACCCCCGAAAAAACTCGTGAGAAACCCAGAGTAGATCTGGATTGTTCGATCAACAAATCCATATATCTAACGGTCATCGTGTGGCTACAGGCATTGAGGTTTAATTCCGAAAATGGACCCGAGAAATCATTAAAAGGAGTTTAAAGTCTGGAGGTGATCGGACCATCTGTTTCAGAGTGATTGGATGCATATCGTGTCGGAACAAGCACGGACATTAATTCAGAAAACGGACGCGATGAGGGTTTATAAAACAAGGTTGAAACCTTGTTGAGTTCCGTCCATCCAGACTGTTCGTCATGGGATTAATCGGATGGTAATCGCGCTTGAAAGTGTGCATGGGTTAACATTTCGGGCAGACCCGATATGTTATCAATGTGGGTTAAATTTATTTGAGATCCAGTCTTATGTGTTCAAAGTGGGACCGACATTTGTTGGTCGGGTTATGTGTTATTCCGCTGTTTGTTTGCTTTTGGATTTAATGCAAAGTCCTCCTATAAAAATGATTCTGATATAAATGTGGGCCCATAACCCATAGGTCCACGAATGAAATTTGTAAAGATGCATCTTTGTTGCGTAAAAGCGGCTTAGCTATCATCATTTTTGGTATCAGACCAAAGAAAATATTTCATGCGAGAATGAGTTTGTGAACAAAAGGAGGAGGTGTAGTTATATTGAATGTTGGAAAGTTTATGGTCTTTATATTATTTTACAGATAGCAGCTGCAGAAGGTGAGAAGATTGCAGCAACCTAGAGCATGGAGTGCTCATATGGTTCCAAAGAAGAGAAAACCAGAGAGATGCCAAAAGACTGAGCTCAGAGGAGAGAAGCTTGGTGAGGCATGTGTAGGACGGAGGACTTGTTACTATAGAGGTTTTCTTGCAACTCACAGGAGGATCATAAAGACAATTCCATAGAGGATGTGGGTAGAATTGCCAAGGTATGAAGGAGAAGCATATGACCACGAGATCATAAATTTTTGTACCTCGGGAGTCTGATGTAGGAGCATCCGAGCACCCTTAATCAAAATTTAAATCCAAAGCTGTGAAAGGGAAAACATGGAAAACCATTGTAATTGGGGAAAATTCTATTAAAACAGAGCTAAATTGACGGAATTGATAAGTCTTTAGAAGGCTTGATTAAATGTAGTTATCTATCATGTATGCATATAGAGAGATTTAGGAGTTTGATTGAACGATTTTAGGAGAAGATCATGCATCTAGAATGATCCATGATTATGTAGTTATTTCTATAAATTGTGTAACTTCGTGTTATGAGATAGAAAAAAGGAGGATAAAATGTAGTCGCAGGGGAAATTTGTAACTAAGGTTGAGAGGCTTTAGCCTGTAATTGAGATCTGTATATATATGAAATATACGTTTTTTTGTACATCTATGTGTTATGTGTATTTTGTGTGTCTGTATAGTTTACATATAGTTGTTTCTGTAAAGTTGTTGATATGTGTGTACGAGTGTAAAGGATGAAGTTCCTATGAACTTCACCTTAAATAACGTATGGCAGAGTTAAATGTGAATTAAACGTAATTCTTCAATACACGAACAATAACCATTGGATTAAAGAACAAATTAACAGAGGAGAGGTTCAATTGCATCTGGAGTCGATTGGACAGGAAAAGAATGGGAACTGTCGAATCATCTAGACCGACGGATAATATTGGGAAACAAGAAAACCTCGACAAAACTCATGAGAAACTAGAAGTAGATCTGGATCGTCTGATCAACATATCCATAGATCTAGTGGCGCATGGCTACAGGCACTGAGGCTTAATTCTAAAAACAGACCCAAGAAATCATTAAAAGGAGTTTAAAGTCCAAAGGTGATCGGAAGCATATCACGTTGGAACAAGTGCAGACATTAATTCAGAAAACAGGCGCGATGAGGGTTTATACAGCAAGGTTGAAACCTCGTTGAGTTCTTACCATCCAGACCGTTCGCCGTGAGATTGATTGGACGGTAATCATGCTCGGAAGTGCACGTGGGTTAATATTTCGGGCGGACCCGAAATTTTATCAACGCAAGTTAAATTTATTTGAGATCCAGTCTTATGCATTCAAAGTAGGACCGAAGTTTGTTGGTCGGGTTATGTGGTATTCCGTTGTTTTTTTCTTCCGGGTTTAATACGAAGTCCGCCTATAAAAACACTTCTGATGTAAACATGGGCCCATAACCCACATATTCACGAATGAAATTTGTAAAGCTGCAGCTTTGCTGCGTAAAAAAAACTTAGCTGTCATCAAGAATCTTAGCTCATTGACATGGGCAAATATTTCTATATTTACGAGTACACATATAAACTGAAAGCAAGATTAGCAGTTTATCAGTTAAGAGGAGAGGCCACCCTATGGTGGGAAGAAATAAAAACTGTAAGGAAAATCAATAACGAGGAAGTTACCTGGCATGAATTCCAAAAGTGTTTCAAAGATAAGTATTTAACGGAACGTTATTATGATGAGAAGGCAAAGGAATTTCATGAGTTAAGGTTGGGAACCTTAACCATGGATGAGTAGATGACATGCTTTACCTCCCTGCTACGTTATGTGCCTTACATGCAAGAAGAAAAGGCCAAAATTCAGCGCTTCATCAGCAGTTTGCCCAATTTTATGAAAGAGAAATTAGAATTTGGCTACCCCAAGATAATGGATGATGCTGTGTGGAAGGCCCACATCTACTATCAACAAATGAAACAAAAGAATGACGTATCCAAGGGGAATTTAAATAGGAAAGGTAGAATTCTAACTCCAAGCAAACATTTAAGATTTGTAGGCAGCATAAACGTACAACAAAAGCGCCTCAGCAGATTTCCAGCCAGGAACCAGCCTAAGATGGCTTATCTGGAAAAAATACATTCAGAAGGAGCTATTAAATCTGCAAATCACCCGCAAACCAAACTGCCACTATAGTGCTAGGGATGCGGAGGATCACACTATTACAAAAATTTTCCACATAAAGAAAGAAAAGAACAGTTATCCAACATGCAAGAAGCATCCAAGGTGGGAGATGTGGCAAGGAGAATGCCTAGAATTAATGCTGCCCTGGATGATCATCAGGCAGAATTTCAGCCCACCATGATCAAATGTGAAGGTATGATTGCTAAGCAACCTATCTCTATTTTATTTGACCCAGGCACTAGCTTAAGCTACGTTAGTTCTAAGGTGGTAGATAAATGTCAACTGTTGAGTAGTAAATTTTCAAAACCATGGTTAGTTCAACTAGCCACGGGAACAAAAAAAGGGTAACTGTCAGGACAAAACATTGTCCCATAATGATTTCGGGACAACCTATATGCGCATACCTTAATATACTACCCTTGGGATCTTATGACATACTAATCGGAATGGACTAGTTAGAAAAGTGTTGGTCCTTAGTGGACTGCAAAAACAAAACTATCAGTTTTATTGCTGAATCGAGCAAAAGGGAGGAACTCCAAGGCATTAAAACTAATACCAAGTTACGTCCCATTACTGCTAGTCAGCTAGGAAGATGTATTAGAAAAGGTTTCGAAATATACGTTGTTCAGGTGGGCTTTACAAATAATAAAAATAAGATGACCTCTCTGGAAAATATTCCTATTATTCAGGAATTCATTGATGTGTTTTCGGAATCCATTCCGGGTACACCAAAGCATGTCATTGACTTCACCATTGAGTTAATTCCGGGTGCAGCCCTATATCCAGAGCCCCTTATCCAATGAGGATACCTGAATTAACAGAACTCAAAATGCAGCTTCAGGAGCTTTTAGATAAAAAGTATATCCAACCCAGTGTGTCCCCTTGGGGAGCCCCCATTTTATTTGTACAAAAAAAGGATGGTACTTTGAGATTATGCATCGATTATCGACAACTAAACAAAGTAACCATTAAGAATAAGTATCAGTTACCACATATTGATGATCTTTTTGACCATGTGCAGGGAGCCAAGGTATTTTCGAAAATCGATTCAAGATTCAGTTATCATCAAATAAGGATAAAGGAGGAATATATTTACAAGACAACATTCCACACTCGCTATGGTCATTACGAGTTCATGGTATTGATTTTTGGCCTTACTAATGCTCTAGCCACATTCATGAGTTTGATGCATGGTATTTTCTAGCCCTACCTTAATAAATTTGTGTTGATTTTCATAGATGATATCTTAATATATTCTATGAACCAGGAGGAGCATAAAGAACATATAAAAATAGTATTGCAAACATTAAGGGAAAATTGGTTATATGCTAAATCAGCAAATGTGACTTTTTCAAGGATCAAATCTAGTACTTGGGTCACGTTATATCAGCAGAGGGCATTGCAGTGGATTTGGAAAAGATCAAAACAATCATGGAGTGAGAAGCTCCAAAGAATGTTGCTGATATCCAATCATTCTTGGGATTAGCAGGGTACTACCGTAGATTTATTGAGGGATTTTAAAAAATCGCTTTTCCAATGACCTCCTTACAGAAAAAGGGGGGCACTTTCCACTGGACAGCAGAGTGTCAACAGAATTTTGAAAAACTAAAACATCTTCTCACCACCGCACCAGTGTTAAAAGTGGTAGATGTGGAAAAGTCTATCATGGTTTGCATAGATGCAAGTAAAGAGGGCGTTGGTGGGGTGTTGACACAGGGAAAAGTGATTTCTTACGAATCTCAAAAGTTGAAGGAATATGAATAGCGATATTCAGCCTATGATCTTGAGTTGACAACAGTGGTGCATGCACTTAAAATGTGGCGACATTCCCTGCATGGGAAGAAATTTTTACTGCTAACATATCATAGCAGCCTTACAATCTTTTTTAAATAGTCTAGCTTGAACGCTCGACAAGCCAGATATACAGACTTTCTAAGTGAATTTGATTTTGAAATGAAACATTTAAAGGGGAAGGAAAATCGTGTTGCTGACGCACTAAGCAGGAAGTTACATGGTATCTATGAGGTTCAGATGAGCCAAGTAAGTTCAAATATTCCTAAAATCATAAAAGAAGCAGCTAACAGAGACCCGAAGTATTCCTTCCTTTGGCAACAAACAAAAGAAGCTTTGCTGAAAAATGAAAAATCAGAATTTGAAATAAATTTCGATAATATCCTTACCTTTAAGAACAAAATTTACGTCCCTAACCAAAGTTCAGTTAAACTTTTTGTGTTGGATGAGTTTCATAGGAAGCCTTGTGCTAGCCACCCTGGTTATCAGAAAATGTTTTCAGCCATCAAGAAAGGGTACTTTTGGCATGGATTGAGGAAGGATATTACAAAATATTTGTCCAAATGTTTGGAGTGTCAACTGGTAAAGGCAGAGCACCAGCATCCCGCCAGGTTGTTGCAACCATTGCCTATTCCGAAATGGAAATGGGAGACTATATCCTTAGATTTCATTACCGGCTTACCCTGCACAAGGAAGCAACATGATTCAATTATGGTGGTAGTAGACAAATTGAGTAAAATATCTCACTTCATACTAGTGAAGTCCACATACAAAACCATGGAAATTGCGGACATATTTATGAAGGAAAGTTTTTGCCTACATGGTATACCCAAAGTGGTGATTTAAAATAGGGACGTGAAATTTACTTCCACCTTCTAGAGAACCCTCATTTCGGGTTTAGGTACTCAGGTCCAATTTGGTACCGCTTACCATCCCCAAATGGATGGACAAACCGAACAAATAAATTAGGTATTGGAAGACATGCTACGCATGTTTGCGATGTAGCAACCACACAAGTGGAGGATTACCATGAATCACTAGGCATGAGCCCCTTCGAGGTGTTGTATGGGAGAAAGTGTAAAGTTCCCATAGACAAGAATAATCCAGTTAATAATTTCGCACTCGGTCCTCACATACTAGCTGAAATGGAGGAGATCGTGAGGAAGATGCAACAAAATTTGAGGGCAACCCAAGATAGGAAGAAAATGTATGTAGATAAAAATAGGACCTACAGGGAATTTCAACCAGGAGATCACGTTTATTTAAAAGTGAAGCCCCGAAAAAGTTCATTGCAATGTCAGGGTTGTGCTAAATTAGCACCCCGATAATATGGCCCCTTTCAAGTTTTGGAACGAGTTTGACCGGTGGCCTATGTAGAAATTCTCAATGTAGATTAACCTGATAATGCAATATAACTAAAGAAAAATACTTTAATCTAATTCTACAATCAAACTTGCGGAAGCTTAATAGATTTGAGCAAGATCAAGCGAAACACATATAACCAGAAGAAGAATCAATGCACATGAAACACAGAAGAATACTTAGGGGAAAGCCTCAGCTAAAATCCCCACTATCTGTATTATCATACAAGGTGGGAATATCTCAGAATTACACAAAACCTCGCTCTCACAACTAACCATCTCTCAGTTAATCCTCCTGGATGCTCACAGGAAAACAAGGCTTCTCACAAACCTTCTCCTCTACCCTCCAAGCCTCCTATTTCCTTGCGTTGTTTCTCCTGGGTGATCCTACTGTTACCAAGTGTAACACTGATCACTCACACTGATCTCACACCCTGTAAAACTGCACAATCCTCAAGGAACCTTGTTCCTTCTGCATGGATGAGTTTCCTTTATAGGAAAAATCATGCAACTGATACTACAATGTCCCTTTCTTTAATCTCAACTGGGTCTTTCTTTGAATAGACATGCATGAGTTACTGATAAGAGAATCTTCAGTTATCTGGAGTACACTAGTTGGATGCATGCATGCATTAACTGACTAAACTCACAATTAGTTCCTCAAACGGTTTGGAAATAATTTAACTAGACTTAACTCAGTAAACTGAGCTAACTAATTACAACTCAACCTTATCTCCTTAATTAAGGAATAATCTCCTTAATTTAAGGGATAATTGTTGCATGACTTCACAAAGACTTCTAGCCTGAATTTCTCCAACTAATTAATCCAAGATGAATTAATTAATTATTTTTGAAGCAGCTGGTGAGACTAAATTTGAATTTGAATTCTCAATTTTAATTCAAGGACAAATTAAAATTGCAATATTCTGAATGCTATTTTTAGCATTTCTATTTTTATCATTTCTTGTTGTTATTCTCAACACTCCCTCTCAACAAGAAAGGAATTCAAATCGATCCTGATCCTGAACCTTTGGAATGTTCTGCATGCAACACTTCTCACTAGTGTTGTTGCTCCAGCAACTCCAGAAACAAAAAAACATCCAACCTGAATCAATATGATGCATTTGTCATCAAAGTCTCTGATTGTTATTGCCTCTGTCAACTGAAAACTCTGTGCTTCTGCTGACTTAGCCTTTCAGCACTGTTGTCAATCCTTCTCTACACTCTTCAGTATCTGACTGCTCTAGCCTCTGTCACTTAGATCTCCGACTGCATCAATCCCACTGATTCCTCCTGCTACTATGTACTTTGGGCTCCTGTAGCAAGGTACGATCCATGAGATAAAACCTCTCAATGAACCCTACCCAATTTCAACCTTCTTGAGACTATCACTTCACATCGCCCCACCTCACACTTGGAGGTATGACTGCATGTGATCCCTCTACTGACTTGGCTCGAAATGTCCCCCTACTGGAGGACTCTGCATGAGTGGATGCCTCCACTTAGTCTCCTCTCAGCATCTCCAATTGTGGCTCCTCTACAATTTTTTGAGACTTCTTCTGGGGATGCATGTTGAGAGGTAATTTACTCTCCCTCTCAACCACCAAGTCTTTAACATTTTCCTTGCTCCTCAAGGCTTTGCATACATCTTGAACCTCAAGAGCATACAGGTTCTTAACTCGCAAACCGATTTGTTTCACCTGTCCCGTGGTGATGTGTCTAAGGAAAACCTTTCCCTTACTGAAAAAAACATCGTAGCCTTTTTCCTCCAACATCGTGACCAATACCAAGTACTTCTTCAGTCCAGGCACATACTTCACATCTTTCAAGGTGATAGAAGCTCCATGCTCCCTCTGAAAAGCAACCATGCCCACTCCTGAAACACTATACCTTTCATCATCACCCATCTCTATGCGCATATTGAGGTCTTTCTCTTCCAAGGTACTTGTTAGCCTCCTGTTGCAACAGGGTTTCATTTTTCATGATTGACATTTTTACATGCCAAATATGTCATACTTTGCAAGCTGCAGTGTTCCATATTTCCACAGGATACCATGAAGTGTTCTTAGTCCAAATAGCACTGCTGTTTTCCAATTTTGATGATTTGTTCCAGTTTTGAAGAGTTTTTAAAAGGGAGGTCCAAATAGTCTAATCTTGGTCTCCCTAGGTTTCAATTTCCTGTTTTAGAATATAGAGAATGTATCTGTCCAAACAGTTTAATCTTGGCAGATTTGTAGATAGGTAGAGAATCAAAGGGACCCAACTGCTTAATCTGGGCCCTGGCAGAAATAAGTGTAGATTTAGATAGGAAACATTCAAAAGAAAAATTGTAAAGCTGGGTCTGCAAGTCTAAGTGCACCCAAATCAAAAGAAGAAAAAATGTTAGGTGAGTAGGCTGGGTAGGTAGCTGTGAGGTTGCAGAATGATGATTTATGATCAATTTTGTGTTACAAAGTGTTTTATCTTTTCAGATCACAGTTATCAGGCAGTTTTCATCTGGAGGATCTCAAGCTGGACATCACTAACTCCCCCTTCTTCTAATTCCCCAAGTCACTTACTAATTTCCCCAAAGAGGTCAAGATCTGCTTGATTCCTCTTAGTTTCATCATTCTCCATGTCATTTGTCTTGGTGAAGATCTGCTTCACTCAAGGATTCTTTGTTTCTCATTTATGAGTCACTTTCCCCAAAAAACAGCCTAAGGTCCCTTACCTTAGCGCCTGCTTATCATCTCCACATTAACTACTAACTCTAGTATATAACTCCCTATCATTTTCCCCTTTCCCTTACTAAAACTATGTATATAAAACTCCCCCATGTAAATATCCCCTCCCTGGAAATATAGCCATATTTCTTCTAAAGTCAGGGACAAAATGGTCCATCTGGGGCTGTTTTTAACCCATCCGTGTCATAGCGGGAGTTAGATGACACCTGGTCATGCTAACAACCTCTCCCCTAGCCCTAAAACCCTCAAAAACCCACATTTCCGCCCTTATCCTAAGTTTTTGTGCATAAATCGTTAAAACCTCGCTCATAAACCCTCAAAAACCCATGTTTTACCCTAAACCCCCCAAACCCACAAAACCTAAGTCTAAACCCCCGCCGCGCTTTATTTAAATCTGAATATTCCGCGGAATCCATGCCCCTTATCCTTCCGCAACCTCACCTTCACCGCCAACTGTTAGATCGCCTGCTCCACAGATCTACGGTGAGTGGGCCTTCCTGTCCCCCAACGCGCCCGAAGGTTAGCGTTCGGGAGATGGGCGGTATTGCCGTCGTACGCCCGCCACGCGTCACCTCCTGGGTTGTGGCGGAGGCCCCTTCCCCGAAACCACCTCTGTCCAAAGGCGGTGCTCCCAGAAACCACTTACCGCCCTCCCCCTGTGACGTAAGCCCCACGTCACCTGCCGCATCATCCGCCTGTGTGGCCTCCTGCCACTGTACCGCCGAGTCACCTGCCGCATCATCCGCCTGCGTGGCCTCCTGCCAATGTACCGCCGAGTCACCCTACCACGTCTCCTACCACCATGTCCCTTACCGTACTGCCACGTCACCTCCGTACGTGATGACATCATCATGCTGACATCATCCTGCCATGTCATCATGCTGACGTCATCGCTGATGTCATTTGCCGTTAGAAGTCCGTCATGCTGACATCATCAGCAATTTTAGCGCGAAAGGCGAAAATCGCACTCCAGAACCCCAGAATCAGTTTCTGAGGCAGTTTTTGATCGCTGGATAAATTAGGCCTGAATGGGGAATCTTTAGGGAATCTTTTCATTACGTAGCCCCCAACAAGCCCGAAAGGTGCCGAATGACCCATTTTTCTTCGCGAAGCTTGCCGAAAGGAGCAGAAGACAGTTCTAAAGGAAAGAGAGGCCAAACAACGGCCATTAATTTGTGATTAGACCCACAACAAAGGAGAAAAGCGACCCAATTCATTTGTCAAAGAGTATCAGATGGAGATGAAGAGCCAAAGAGTATCAGCCAAGATTTTTTAGGGGCTCGAAGCACCTGAACATTGATGAGCCCCCCAGAAAGTCAAATCAAGAGGCGTAAGCCCATCCTTGCCCTCAAATCACAGTTAAAGCTTTAAATGCAGGCAGACACCAAAGAAGCAGAAACCCATACACATTTATTTCAGAAAACAGTGCACAAAGCCACCGAGGACAACATCATTTACTCAGTTTTGATACGGCAGCCCTCAGCGCAGCCCGAGATATTTTCACGCATTTATTTCTGATAGGATTAGGTCAAATTAATTATTCTTTAGGACCTGATTAGGTCAAGTTGTAATAAAAGCAGTTGTAGAGAGTTTTTCCCTATATACACCGCTCTCTAAATTGTTTCAAGGGTTGGTCAATTGAGAATTTTCACTAGAGACTCGCATTGTATACTTGAGTTTTTCTGTAACCAAAGATTGTTGAAAGCTTGGAGAGCAAACTGCCTGTTGTAAATGAATGTTTTGAAGATATGAATATGGAATTCTTGTGCTGCAGCCTGAAACAATAAGTGCATCTTACCTCTGTTTTATTGTTCACCATTATCTAAATAGCAGAAAGAAAGAATAGCTTAGAATTTGTTTAAATACACTCTATCTCAATTTCTGTTATTTCTTTATGTTTTCCTCTGAATGAATTGGTCATGAATATGAATTCCTTCTAGCTCATATTTACCCCGATTCACCTGTGTTTTGCCAATTATCTAGGGATTCTTCACTGCCCCTAGGTAGAGCTCTGTTACCTCCATCTGTTAAGCTGATTAAGAGATTCTTAACTGCCTCTCGTTTACTTAGCATTCTTTCCATCATTTAAACCTGAAACATTGTTTCATGCGCATCTATCTTGCTCCATTTTCCCTATGGTGGCCAAGAAAACACACCAGCAGTCCTCCTCCTCATCTCCACGCCCAATGGTTTGAAATTTTTCAGACTATGCTCTGCCTCTCTACCTGAAGCATCAATTTTCCCACCAAAATCAGAACAAAAAACCCCTGAACTCAATAGATAGCCTAAGATCATTTTCAACAAAGCTAAATCCC
Source organism: Pinus tabuliformis (assembly GCA_031772625.1). Classification (NCBI taxonomy): domain Eukaryota; kingdom Viridiplantae; phylum Streptophyta; class Pinopsida; order Pinales; family Pinaceae; genus Pinus; species Pinus tabuliformis. The sequence goes on along the minus strand of CM062820.1, from coordinate 1,728,578,976 downwards.
AAAGAGAGAGCCCTCTCTGATTGTAGGTGGGCTAGAACCTGTAATCCAAAGTTGTTTTGTGGTTACCTCGGCCGTATTCCTTACTCCAACCTGGGGACAACCTGAGTGATAACATAATGGCGACTCCACTGGGGACATCCTTAGTTAATTTCACAAACAAGGTTGGAAAGATCCCCTGTAAGAAGGTCGATTTTCTAATTGTTGTATATTTCTTAAAACTACAGATGAAGCCTGAAGGTCAGCCAAGAAGCCTTTGAAACTATTTCTGTTTTACACTAGCAGAAGTAAATAAAATCTGCTTCAATCAATCTTCATGCTAGTTTTAAGATATACACAGCCATTCTACAATCTGATCTGTCCCTTGTTAATTACAAAAATATTCCCATTAAAATACCCAAAAAACCATTCGGAAGCTGGCTCCCAAGTAGAATCCACGATATAAAAGGTCAAATCCAGATCCCGACCCTCCAGCTGTTTTTGAAAACCCTAACATAATCTCGAAAATCCTTAGGAAGCAAGAAAGACAGGAAAATTTCGCTGATAAAACTCCTGAAATAGCTTACCCTAGCTGTATTCTGACTCCTGTCAAGGTTTTGTTTCGTTCGGCCCCTGTTTCCCCTAGTTCATCATCTACACCTCGAACTCCTCCTTCCACACCTTCATTCACTGCACATACTACCACTACTGTTGTTTCCAGCGTTCCAGTTACTCCTGTGATCCCCGTTACTCCAGTTGTTCCATTTATCCCCGTTGTTCCACTTATCCCTGCCAATATGGCTAATAGATATGCACCCCTGCAATTACCTGCTAATGTTGGGGCTTTACCTCAAGAGTACCAATCTAAAATCACATATTTTGATAGTACTGGCCCTTTTACTGCCATTCAGCATACCAAAAAGATGCAAGACTATTTTGAAAACTACGAAATAGATGATGATAGCGTGAGAATGAGAATTTTTGTTCAGAGCTTAACAGGTGATGTAAGAACTTGGTTCAGATCACTTGCTGCTAACTCCATAACCACCCCAGATGAGCTGTACCAATCCTTTACCAACAGATGGGAGAAAAAGAAAGATCCCTTGCACATACTAGCAGAATATGATACAATTAAAAGAGGTCCTCAAGAGACTGTTTTGGAGTACTGTGCAAGATTCAATAATGTATATAACGCAATACCTCAGAACCTAAGGCCTCCCCCTGATCTGGCCTTGTACAAATTTCCAGATGGTTTTGACCCTGATATGGCATACCAGTTAAAAGAAAGAGCTCCTCAGACCCTTGCAGACGCACAAAATGTTGCTGTGACCATAGAAGCTAACTTAATTTCCAAGAGAAACAGAGCTAGAATGGAAAGAAGAACCACCTTTAAGGAAGAACCCTCAGCCTTTGATCAAAAGCTTGATGCTATTATCAATGACCTACAAAGGCTAGGAGAAAGAGTAGAAAACGTTGAGAGAAAAGCATCATGGGAAGGACAACAGTCCAATACCATAAGGAATCCAAATTTTAGGAAAACACTGAACACAAATGCTGGTAGGTCTAACCAAGACCATGACATAAGACCCCCTTTCCAAGATAACTATGTTGAAGGATCTACTTCTACTGAACCCATAGAGGACACTCACATGAACCTGATGGATCTAAAGGGTGAGCACCAAACTGTCCTGTCCCAAGAAGACCAAAATGAACTCGATTACAATCAGTTTCAAACTAAGTCTGGCGAGTCTTTTGATTTTAAACAAGGTTACGATACTGCTGTGTATGAAGTACACAAACAATATAAGCTGAGAACTAGGACCATTGACATTTCGGAACCTAGTAAAACAAAGGATGGCAAACAGCCCAACAAGACCAAAGGCAAGGCTGTCATAACAGAACCAGCTGATACAAATGTTCCAAACCCGCATCAAGTGACTGTAGAAGACATAACAGAAATACAGCCTTCCAAAGATCAGCCTTTGCCACCTTCTCCATCGAAAGAGAGCTCGAACAGTGTTCCAAAATTTTTTCCTGAAACTAAAAAACTGCAAGCTATCAGTCCTCATAACACTGATAAACAAGAGCAAATCGCAGATAATTTAAATGAAAAGGAAAAAACTGCCTTTATCAACAACAAGACTCCATTGGAAAAACCATTTAATTTAGAGGCAGAAATAGCTAAGTTGAAAATATCCATTCCCCTCTCAGAACTTGCCAAACACGATGTATATAGGCAACAAATTCAAAGGTTACTTCAAATTCCAGAAAACAAGGACGATGTAAATGTTTTGGATGATTCCCCTGAACTACTGTTTGGCCCAGAAGTCAATGGAAAGTCAACACATGGACCTGTCCCACCCTTTTATGTTAGTTTGCATATACATGACAAAGTTTTGCACAATGCTATGTTTGACTCACGGGCATCGCACAATCTAATGCCCAAAGCAGTTATGGAAAAACTAAACCTTGACGTTACAAGACCTTACAAAGACTTGTACTCATTTGACTCAAGTCAAGTGAAATGTCTAGGCCTCATCAAATACTTGTGTGTTTCCTTAGTTCAATATCCAAATAAGACCATCCTCATGGATGTAGTGGTTGCTGACATTCCACCAAAATAGGTATGCTCCTATCAAGATCATGGGGAGCAAAGCTTCAAGGATCCCTTCAATTAGACCTTTCTTATGCCACCATTTCAATCTTTGGGCAACCAAAGAGACTGTATAGAGAAACGCTCATGAATTATGTGGTAAGTAGTGAGAGCAAGCCAGAAAATTTTCCCATTTACTCAATCCATTCTGATATGGATTCCTTTATTTTGTTTAATGACGACACAAATTCTCCAACCAAAATGAGTCATTGGCTCTAGAACAACAAGCACACATCAATGAAGGAACAGTTGCACACACTAGTGAAACTGTCACAATAGTTAACACAACCAGCATGTTAGAAAAACTTCCCCAAACAGAAACTTTAAATCTACCCAATCCTATAATGACTCAAACTCTTAGTGCTAACCTTGAGCAAGAAATCACATGGTATTTAGAGTTTGATGGCTCTGTTAACAAGTTAGGAGGAGGGGCAGGCGTCTGGATTCACAATACATATAACAACCATGCAAAATGTCATGCCTATAGACTGAATTTTAAATGCACAAATAACATGGCAGAATATGAGGCTCTGCTGCTAGGCCTTAAACTGCTCAAAGCTCTAGGAGCTGCAAAAGTGTCTATTTTAGGAGACTCTGATTTAACCGTACAACAGATGAAAGGTAATTTTGTAACCAATCACAACAGAATGAGAGCCTATAGGACTACTGCCACTAATATACTCAATGCATTCACTGAATTCAAGCTGGCCAAAATTTCAAGAGAACATAACATTCATGCACACAGCCTAGCCACCTTTTCTAGTACATGCAAGCTTCCTTTTGACCCAAACCATCACTTCATAGCTGAAATAAAACATAGGCCCGCTGTCCCAAATAACGTTAAGGATTGGCAAGTGTTCGAAAATGATACCCAGATTAATAATTTCCTCACTCTTGAGCATGAGTTTTCCAATATCAACATTGACTTGGACATTATGACAGATCCGGAACAAAAAACAAATGAAGATCAGCAAGCTATAACAGCTGCAACAGCCAAGCAAATCCTGAACCCGACTGTTTTTGACAAAGAAAACATAGAACAGCTGAAACAAATGCATTTGGAAGACATTGCCAAAGCAGAGGCATAGATCATTGACTTAAAGGATAACTTTCTGCCTGCTGGCCTAACCCCATTAGAAGACATGTTTGACGCCAATGACGTGCCCAGAAAGCCTAAATTGCAACCCATTATCCCTGATATAGAAGAACACAACATTGGGATGGCAGAAAATCCAAAAATAATCAAACTGTCCAAAAATTTGCCACCCGATCAAAAGCCCAAATACATTGACTTGTTCAAAGAGTTCCAAGATGTATTTGCTTGGAGCTATGAGGATTTGAAATCCTATGACACCTCGGTGATCCAACACACAATCCCCTTAAAACTAAACCAGAAACCTTTCAAACAAAAACTTAGAAGAATTAACCCTATGCTTCTTCCACCGATTGAGAAGGAAGTAAAGAGGATGTTTGAATCAGGCATCATAGCACTCATCAGATTTTCTGAATGGGTATCCAATCTTTTTCCTACAAGAAAAAAGACAGGTGAAATCAGACTTTGTGTAGATCTCAGAAATTTAAACCAAGTCTCCCTAAAACACCATTACCCTTTGCATAAAATGGACCACATCTTGCAGAGAGTAGTGGGGTCATCTAGAATCTCTTTGCTAGATGGTTTTTCAGGTTTCAACCAAATACTTGTTCACCCAGACGACCAAGACAAAACAACTTTTACCACACCCTGGGGAACATTCAAGTATGTAAAGATGTCGTTCGGTCTTAAAAACGCTGGTGCAACTTTTCAACGAGCAATGGATATTGCATTCGCTAAAGAAATACACGATTTCCTAGTTGTTTACCTTGATGACTTAACTCCATTCTCAAAATCTGATGAAGAGCACCTCAAGCATCTCAGGCAAATATTCATGACATGTAGGAAATATGGCATTTCCTTGAACCCCAAAAAGTCTCTCTTTGGCCTTGAAGAAGGCAAGTTACTTGGCCATATCATATCAAAAGATGGGATCAGAATTGACCCTGAAAGAATCCAAGCCATCCTCCAAATCCCATATCCAAGAAACATAAAAGAGCTGCAAGCATTCCTTGGAAAGATTAACTTCTTAAGAAGATTTATTCCAAATCTAGCTGAACTGATAAGATTGTTAAGCAACATGTTAAAGAAGGATGCCAAGGTAAGATGGTCCCTAGAAACCAAGCAAGCATTTGAAAGTATCAAAGCTGCATTAACCCAAACCCCTGTACTCACCAGCCCGCAGTTTGAGAAAGATTTTATCATATTTTCGTTTGCATCTGATCACACAATAGCCGTTGTCCTTTTGCAAAAGGATGAACAAGGAGCTGAAAAGCCAATCGCTTTTTTCAGTCGAGCCTTAAGAGACGCCCCTTTGAAGTACCCAATCATGGAAAAGCAGGCCTACGTACTTGTTAAGGCCCTCAAGGATTTCATGGTGTACATTTTATATTCACATGTGATTGCCTATGTCCCACACGCTGTTGTAAAAGACATATTGACACAAGAAGGATTAGAAGGCAAAAGAGGCAAGTGGATTGCAAGCATCCTTGAATATGACATAGAAATAAAACCAACCAAGCTGATAAAGGGACAAGGTTTAGCTAAACTGATGTCCGAAACAAACTTTCAAGCCTTAGACATTAACCAACTGGACAATGAATCGGAGCTAGCGACTCCACAGATCAGTGAAATTTTTCTGCAATGCCCTTGGTACACTGATATTTGCTTTGTATTGTTAAACCTGTGTGCTCCCCCAGGATTGTCTAGGACCAAGAAAAGATTTTTGAAAATGAAGGCTTTAAAGTTTTGTGTTATAGACGGTGCATTATTTTGGAGAAATCATGAAGGTATATTGCTTAATTGTTTAACCATGAATGAAACTAACAATGTCATGAAAGAATTCCATGCAGGTGACTGTGGAGGACATCTATACTGAAAGTCTACCACTGATAAAATTTTAAGGGTTGGTTTCTATTGGCCCTCTCTTTTTGCAGATGTAAAGAAGTTTGCAATGTCATGTCACAAATGCCAAATTTTTGAGGGCAAGAGAAAGCTGTTACCCCTGCCGCTGAAACCCATCTCAACCGAACAACCTTTTCAACAATGGGGTCTTGACTTCATTGGAGAAATCCATCCCTCTTCCTCAGGCCAGCACAAATGGATCCTAACAGCCACTGACTATTTCACCAAGTGGGTTGAAGCCATTCCCTGCAGAAAAGCCAATGACACCATCATTATCCAATTCCTTGAGTGCAATATCCTTTCTAGATTTGGCTGCCCTGAGAAAATCATCACTGACAATGTCGCCGCCTTTAAGTTCAAAAAAATGATCAATTTCTGCCACATATTTCATATTACCTTGGGCCACTCTACAGCCTATTACCCTCAATGAAATGGCTTGGCCGAATCATCTAACAAAAGCCTCATCAACATCATAAAGAAAGTGCTGGAAGAAAACAAGAAGAACCGGCACAAAAAGCTGGTAAATGCCCTATGGGCAGACAGACTCTCGAGCAAAAGATCCATTGGGATGAGCCCTTATGAGCTAGTATATGGCATGGAGGCCAGATTTCCTTCATCCCTGGGCATTCCTACTATCAAGCTGTTACAAGAAATTCAGGCTGAACCAAATGACATTCAAAGAAGAATCAATCAGACCATTCATCCTCAGCAAACCAGAGAACAAGTTTATGACAGAGCTCAAATTTTGCAAGAGAAGCTCAAAAAGGTGTTTGACAAGAGAGCTAAGGCTGAGGATTTCAGTATTGGTGACAAAGTTCTAAGGTGGGACTCAAGAATAGAAGAGAAGGGAAAACATACAAAGTTCGATTTTTTATGGAGAGGTCCATTTGTTGTTTCTGTTGTTTAGGGAAATAACACTTATTTTCTCAAATCTGTAGAGGATAGTTCTGCTGAAGAAGGCCCTGTCAATGGCCGTATGCTGAAACATTACTATGATCCATTTTAAAGAAAACAATGCAGCCCTGTATATATCTTCGTACAGTCTTATTTGTATATATCATCACTCTGTTTTTTATTTATAAACAGGTTGATTGTTTAAGGAGCAGCAGTAAATTGTAAAGATACAGCCGATGCAAGTAGCCCAGTTCTAAAAACTCTGTCTCCACACCAATTTCAGCAAAACAGGAAGAAGAGAAATATCACGCTACAAGCAATTCATGGTAGAAAAGAACTGTGTGCAGTCAAAAGTATCGAAACAGAGGAGTATTTTCAGTTCATATCAGCATACTTGCCCAAAGCAAAAAACAAGGCAAATACATCAGTTTAGACCCATGATTTAGAAGGCAGTGCTCCAGCAGCATTGTACATAATTATCAAGCATGCAGAAGAAAGCAGGCGATGTTGCACAGTTCACAGTAATTCAGTTGAGGAGGAGGTTGTTCATAGTTCAAAGTTTTTCATTTTTAGCAGCCAGAACAAATGTTCCCAATCTACAGCAACCATAGAAGATCAAGGCAGTCTGACCTGCTGTTCTTTGCCTTTCACAAGGAAAAGCCATCCCCAAGTGGAGCCACTATTAGCCTCCTGTTGCAACAGGGTTTCATTTTTCATGATTGACATTTTTACATGCCAAATATGACATACTTTGCAGGCTGCAGTGTTCCATATTTCCACAGGATACCATGAAGTGTGCTTAGTCCAAATAGCACTGCTGTTTTCCAATTTTGATGAGTTGTTCCAGTTTTGAAGAATTTTTAAAAGGGAGGTCCAAATAGTCTAATCTTGGTCTCCCTAGGTTTCAATTTCCTGTTTTAGAATATAGAGAATATATCTGTCCAAACAGTTTAATCTTGGCAGATTTGTAGATAGGTAGAGAATCAAAGGGACCCAACTGCTTAATCTGGGCCCTGGCAGAAATAAGTGTAGATTTAGATAGGAAACATTCAAAAGAAAAACTGTAAAGCTAGGTCTGCAAGTCTAAGTGCACCCAAATCAAAAGAAGAAAAAATGTTAGGTGAGTAGGCTGGGTAGGTAGCTGTGAGGTTGCAGAATGATGATTTATGATCAATTTTGTGTTACAAAGTGTTTTATCTTTTCAGATCACAGTTATTAGGCAGTTTTCATCTGGAGGATCTCAAGCTGGACATCACTAACTCCCCCTTCTTCTAATTCCCCATGTCACTTACTAATTTCCCCAAAGAGGTCAAGATCTGCTTGATTCCTCTTAGTTTCATCATTCTCCATGTCATTTGTCTTGGTGAAGATCTGCTTCACTCAAGGATTCTTTGTTTCTCATTTATGAGTCACTTTCCCCAAAAAACAGCCTAAGGTCCCTTACCTTAGCGCCTGCTTATCATCTCCACAATAACTACTAACTCTAGTATATAACTCCCTATCATTTTCCCCTGTCCCTTACTAAAACTATGTATATAAAACTCCCCCATGTAAATAACCCCCCCTTGCAATATAGCCATATTTCTTCTAAAGTCAGGGAAAAAATGGTCCATCTGGGGTTGTTCTTAACCCATCTGTGTCATAGAAGGAGTTAGATGACACCTGGTCATGCTAACAACCTCTCCCCTAGCCCTAAAACCCTCAAAAACCCACACTTCCTCCCTTATCCTAGGTTTTTGTGCATAAATCGTTAAAACCCCGCTCATAAACCCTCAAAAACCCATGTTTTACCCCTTATGCTAAAGTCCCAAACGTAAATATATTAACCCGCCCGTTATTAACCCCCCAAACCCACAAAACCTAAGTCTAAACCCCCGCCGCGCTTTATTTAAATCCGAATATTCCGTGGAATCCCCACCCCTTATCCTTCCGCCACCTCACCTTCGCCGCCAACCGTTAGATCGCCCGCCCCACAGATCTACGGTGGGCGGGCCTTCCTGTCCCCCAATGCGCCCGAAGGTTAGCGTCCGGGAGATGGGCGGTATTGCCGCCGTACTCCCGCCACGCGTCACCTCCTAGGCTGTGGCGGAGCCCCCTTCCCCGAAACCACCTCTGTCCAAAGGCGGTGCGCCCAAAAACCACTTACCGCCCTCCCCCTGTGACGTAAGCCCCACGTCACCTGCTGCATCATCCGCCTGCGTGGCCTCCTGCCACTGTACCACCGAGTCACCTACCGCATCATCCACCTGCGTGGCCTCCTGCCACTGTACCGCCGAGTCACCCTGCCACGTCTCCTGCCACCATGTCCCTTACTGTACTGCCACGTCATCATGCTGACGTCATCGCTGGCATCATCCGCCGTACGAAGTCCGTCATGCTGACATCATCAGTAATTTTAGTGCGAAAGGTGAAAATCGCACTCCGGAACCCCGGAATTAGTTTCTGAGGCAGTTTTTGATGCGCGATTTGCGCCTCACATCGCTGGATAAATTAGGCCTGAATGTGGAATCTTTAGGGAATCTTTTCATTACGCAGCCCCTAGCAAGCCCGAAAGACGCCGAATGACCAATTTTTCTTCGCGAAGCTTGCCGAAAGGAGCAGAAGACAGTTCTAAAGGAAACAGAGGCCGAACAACGACCATTAATTTGTGATTAGACCCACAGCAAAGGAGAAAAGCGACCCAATTCATTTGTCAAACAATATCAGATGGAGATGAAGAGCCAAAGAGTATCAGCCAAGATTTTTTAGGGGCTCGAAGCACCTGAACATTGATGAGCCCCCAAGAATGTCAAATCAAGAGGCGTAAGCCCATCCTTGCCCTCAAATCACAGTTAAAGCTTTAAATGCAGGCAGACACCAAAGAAGCAGAAACCCATACACATTTATTTCAGAAAACACTGCACCAAGCCACCGAGGACAACATCATTTACTCAGTTTTGATACGGCAGCCCTCAATGCAGCCCGAGATATTTTCACGCATTTATTTCTGATAGGATTAGGTCAAATTAATTATTCTTTAGGACCTGATTAGGTCAAGTTGTAATAAAAGCAATTGTAGAGAGTTTTTCCCTATATATACCGCTCTCTACATTGTTTCAAGGGTTGGTCAATTGAGAATTTTCACTAGAGACTCGCATTGTATACCTGAGTTTTTCTGTAACCAAAGATTGTTGAAAGCTTGGAGAGCAAACTGCCTGTTGTAAATGAATGTTTTGAAGATATGAAGATGGAATTCTTGTGCTGCAGCCTGAAACAATAAGTGCATCTTACCTCTGTTTTATTGTTCAACATTATCTAAATAGCAGAAAGAAAGAATAGCTTAGAATTTATTTAAATACACTCTATGCTCAATTTCTGCTATTTCTTTATGTTTTCCTCTGAATGAATTGGTCATGAATATGAATTCCTTCTGGCTCATATTTACCCCGATTCACCTGTGTTTTTCCAATTATCTAGGGATTCTTCACTGCCCCTAGGTAGAGCTCTGTTACCTCCATCTGTTAAGCTGATTGAGAGATTCTTAACTGCCTCTCGTTTACTTAGCATTCTTTCCATCATTTAAACCTGAAACATTGTTTCATGCGCAGCTATCTTGCTCCATTTTCCCTATGGTGACCAAGAAAACACACCAGCAGTCCTCCTCCTCAACTCCACGCCCAATGGTTTGAAACTTTTCAGACTATGCTCTGCCTCTCTACCTGAAGCATCAATTTTCCCACCAAAATCAGAACAAAAAACCCCTGAACTCAATAGCTAGCCTAAGATCATTTTCAACAAAGCTAAATCCCAAAGAGATAGCCCTCTCTGATTGCAGGTGGGCTAGAACCTATAATCCAAATTTGGTTTGTGGTTACCTCGGTCGTATCCCTTACTCCAACCTGGGGACAACCTGAGTGATAATAGTACTAAATAAACTTTTATCGCCGGTCATGTGGAATGAGGCTCCATTGTCAAGAAACCAACCACTACCCATCATCGATGACACCATGTATGCGATGAGAGTAAAGTCCATTTTTAACTAAGAGGCTAATGCATCACCTTTCGATCCTTCCGAGGATCCCTTCTTGGACTTATTCGATGGGAAATTAGTCGCATAATGACCCATCTCGTGACAATTAAAGCATCTCACTTTAGACTTGTAAACCTTATTCCCTCCATGAGAAGAATTCGATTCAGAATGGGATGCCTTCCCCTTCCCTTTCCTTACCTTACTTGCTAAGGCCATATTTTCTTCATCATCCTTGGATGAAGAACCATCTCATGTGCTCCTCCTGAGCTCCTCCTGCATGAGATCCAACCATAGTCGTTCCCAATTTGGCAGTTTCTCCCTTCCATTCACAGAGTCCTGGTAGCTATTCCAGCTCTTTGGAAGGCCAAGGAGAGCGAGGCTCACCATATCATCATCAGTAGTAGTTATTCCCACACTACCAAGCTCATCTCTACAGGTGATGAGCTTGTTCAGATATGTAGAAATAGTATTGCCCTTCTCCATCTTGATTTTCCGAAGATTATCCTTGAGCACCAGTTTCCTCTAGTCGCTACTGTTTTGGTAGAAGTCCTTCAATGTGTTCCACATTGAATATGGAGTATCCTTCCCATGGAGACTCGAGACATTATCATCTTGAACTCCCTCAAGGATGATCCGTCTCGCCCTCACCACACACTTCTTCCACTCAACCAACTCTTGTGCATTAGTTGAAGCTAGCTTTTGGATTTCTCGATCAATGAAATCCTTCAAGACGTTGTCTTCTAATACAGATGCCATGCGATCTATCCATGTTATGTAATTCGAGCTGCCATCCAAGGCATACTCGAGTCTCAAGCCATAGAACGCCATTGACCAACCTAAAGTATGAGATGAATTCGATTTGCACCTGCAACCTCGAACTTCAAACTTCGAATTCTCTTCTCAGTATACTGTTCACAGTTTTGAAAACCTTTGCTCTGATACCATGTAGAAATTATCACTGTAGATTAACCTGATAATGCAATATAACTAAAGCAAAATACTTTAATCTACTTCTACAATCAAACTTGTGGAAGCTTAATATATTTGAGAAAGATCAAGTGGAACACATATAACTAGAAGAATCAATGCACATGAAACACAGAAGAATACTAAGGGGAAAGCCTTAGCTAAAAACCCCACTATCTGTATTATCATACAAGGTGGAAATATCTCAGAACTACACAAAGTCTTAGCTCTCACAACTAACCAGCTCTCAGTACAATCCTCCTGGATGCTCACAGGAAAACAAGGCTTCTCACAAACCTTCTCATCTACCCTTTAAGCCTCCTATTTCCTTGCGCTATTTCTCCTGGGTGATCCTACTATTACCAAGTGTAACACTAATAACTCACACTGATCTCACACCTTGTAAAACTACGCAATCTCAAGGAACCTTGTTCCTTTTGCATGGATGAGTTTCCTTTATAGGAAAACTCATGCAACTGATAGTACAATGTCCCTGTCTTTAATCTCAACTGGGTCTTTCTCTGAATAGACATGCATGAGTTACTAATGAGAGAATCTTCAGTTATCTGGAGTACACTAGTTGGATGCATGCATGCATTAACTAACTGAACTGACAATTAATTCCTCAAATAGTTTGGAAGTAATTTAATTGGACTTCACTCAGTTAACTGGGCTAACTAATTACAACTCAAATAAAACTCAATGTTATCTCCTTAATTAAGGGATAATCTCCTTAATTTAAGGGATAACTGTTGCATGGCTTCACAAAGACTTCTAGCTTGAATTTCTCCAACTAATTAATCCAAGATGAATTAATTAATTATTTTTCTAGTAGCTCGTGAGACTAAATTTGAATTTTAATTCAAGGACAAATTAAAATTGGAATATTCTGAATGCTATTTTTAGAATTTCTATTTTTAGCATTTCTTGTTGCTATTCTCAATAGCCTATGAGCTTGTGATACCAAGCCACATTCGGGTCTACAATGTATTTCACGTATCCTTACTTAAAAATTATGTGTATAACCCTCACCACATTATTTTCTGGGAAAATATTAAGGTCGAACTGGAAGGAGAGTTCATCGTAGAACCTCTTCGTATTCTCGATCAGAGAGAAACCAACTTGTAGAAGCAAGCCATCACCCAAGTTAAAGTGCAATGGAAGCACTTTGGCCCGGAAGAGGCCACCTGGGAAGAGGAAGAAATTATATGAAAATCTTATCCGGCACTGTTTTCTGAAAGAAGAGAGAACACGAGGGACGATGTTCCTCATATGGGGGGCAGATGTAACACCCCAAAATTGCATTAAAGTTACTAAGAATTACTAAGTTTATAATCACTAGATGTTAATTTAAGTTTTAACTCATTTTGATGTTTAACATTAAATGACTGAGATTGGAAGGCCAAGAAACATTTATTATGGTTATCTTGTAATTACCTAAATTATTGGTAACACTACTTTAACAAGAATAAAATTGTTTTGTTTTAGTTAAAAGAAATGGTTACCAAGAAATAGTTACCCTTTGCTTGAAAAGGGAAATATAGGGAGGGGAAAAGGGGCAAGAAAATCCATCCTAGAGCTGGGTGGAACAAACCACTTGGAAGGTTTCTCAATACAGTCAAATAGAGAGTACCGAGATAGAGGCTGGACAGTAGTCCCGAGGCCCCTAGTACTAACTTTAATTAGATATAATCCAATGTGGAAGGTATAAAGTGCTCTGGGGAGAGTCTAGACATGATTTCTAGACTCGTGGCTGAGAGGAGAGACTTTCATAAAAGTATTATTATTATTTTTATTATTGTTTGCAGGATAATAGGTAAGTAAGATAAATAACCTCCAAGATTTAGTACTAATCTGTGTATTTTTCTCTAGATTTACAGGATCATAAATGCGTAATATAGAATGTTGCTAAAGATGCTAGACTGTAGATGCTATCATTAACTTGCAGGTTAAACAAAATGAACAAAACAAAGGGCTCACTTTTGTGTGAAAACCCTGAAATATATGATGGAAAATAGAGCTATCATAGTGGAATTAATTGTTTTGCAAATCTGAAATAGGAGATAATTTTTGAATCATATTACTAAATATAACCTAACAATAAAACAAAAGAATTGCAAATATCTTCTGACATACTCTGGAATAAACATAAATGTTATTAGAACAACAATTCGAAAGGTTGAATACATGTTAAACAATTCTCCTACCCTGAGTTAAGTAAAGAACCATTCAAAATATATATCATGACAATAAAAACCCTCAGAATAATCTTTCCCCATAAGTTTATACGTAATGAATAAACGCAGGTATACATAGTGGACTGCTATAAATAATTTGGTCAGAGCCTCATATCCGAATATATATACTATGTACATATGAATAAGGTTGCAGGACCTTGATTTCCGTAGTATTGAGACAAAATGAATATATTATATTAACAAATCACACAACAAATACACATAACTTAACAATTCAGAGCAATTTAAGAAAATATCAAACACTATCTGAGAGGCCACCTAGAGTCACTGTCAACTCTTGCGTGCATTTAAGAAGGAATTCATCCAATCTTTCCTTAAAATCAAACTCAAAACTCAGAACCAATCACAATATTGATACATTTAAAATTTACAATAAAAAATAAGAGTGTTCGACAGCCAGAGCTCGTCGTTGGAATAACTTAAAAATAGACTGTGTAGTTTATGCATGCATAACTTAATATAATGTAGGAATTTACAGGGGTAAGTTCCTTAGACAGAACACCAAAGGACACTACTCACAAACAGATCAGAGATCAATACACCAGTATTCTTGACGTGCTTAAAACCCTCAAAGAGGGAAATAGTCCACGGCCTAAGCCAACGTAGCCACTTCAAGCAATTTATTAATAAAAGAATGAAAATTTACATAAGCTTCTCTCATGAATGGTTACACTACAAATGACCCTCCATGCTCTTTAAGTATAGATCATGGACCAATCAGGTGTTAAGCCACAAATCAAGTGTTGGTAATACCGAGGAGAGAATGAACTGTCAGATCACTACATATTGTGACTGTCGGATTGTAAGTTACAAAAGTACATAGTAAAGAAACACACTTTACCTAACTCTACACTAGACCAAGTTATGCTTAATTATTTCCTATGTGTCGGAATATCCTAACATCCGCCCTTAAGAACAACTTGGGATAGGATTGAAAGATGTACAAATATGACACAATAGGAGAAGGAAGGAGGCTATAGAGCCTATCCCCCTTTAATGATACTAAACTCCAACCATAAATCGAAGTTTAGTAAACTTCACCTCTGTGAGAGCCTTTGTAAAGATTTTTGAAACTTGATCATCTATTGAACAATATTGCAATTCAAGAACATAGTCGTGAATGAGCTTTTTGATGAAGTGCATGTGCAGTTCAATGTGTTTGTTGCACTGATGTTGGAGTGGATCTTTGCATAGTTGAATGGCACTTTGATTATCACACCAAAGTGTAGTCAAATGCTGCTGCTGAAAGCCAAAATTTGACAGGATCTGACGAAGCCACAGGGCTTCCTTACTATCTTCTACGGCACCACGATACTCTGCTTCTGCTGAAGAAAGATAAATGGCACTTTGTTTCTTGCAATCCCATGTAATAGGACCTAAACCAAGAGTGAACACATAACCTGCAGTACACTTCCGATCATCAGGGTCACCAGCCTAATCAGAATCAGTGAAACCAACCAATAGAGGAGATGCTTATGCATTGTAATAAATCCCAATGTGAACTATAACTCGAACATAACAAAATATTCTTTTATCTGCTTTCCAATGACTTTAATGTGGGTTTTTCATAAACCGAGAAATAAGGCCAACAACAAAGGAAAGGTCAGGACGACTATGGGTCAGATACAAAAGTTTTCCTGCAAGTTGATGACATAAGATAGCATCAACTTTAGGGGAAGTACAAGTGACTGAAAGTTTGGCTTCAGAATGAAATGGAGAAGGGGCTGGCTTATAGTCTTCCATGTAAAAATGGCATAGAAGATCACATGCATACTTTGACTGGGAAAGGGAAATACCTTCCTTGGATTGCAAGACTTGAAGACCAAGAAAATAATGCAAGTGTCCTAAGTCTATAATTTCAAACTTCTTTTTAAGTTTGGACTTCACATGGATTATAAGGTTGGGATCACTACGAGTAAGGATAAGATCATCAACATAAAGAACAAGAATGATAAGAGACTTTCCCACTTTCTTGGTGTAGACAGTATTGTCAGAATGACACCTAGAAAATCCAGTTTCTAAAAGAAAGCTATCCATTCTAGCATACCAAGCCTGAGGGGCTTGCTTGAGACCATAAAAGGATTTCTTAAGCTGACATACAAGGATGGAGTCTATTTGTATAAAGCGAGTAGGTTGTTCCATATATATTTCTTCATGCAAGTCCCCATCCAAGAAGGCATATTTAACATCCATTTGATGGACTTCCCATTTGAAAGGGGCAACAAGGGAAAGAACAAGGCAGATAGAGTTCATTTTGGAAACAGGGGAGAAGGTTTCAGTATATTCAATGCCTTCAACTTGTGAAAAACCCTTAGTAACAAGTTAAGCTTTATGTTTATCAATTGTTCCATTTGGTCCATACTTGGTTCCTCAAAACCCATTTGCATCTAACAAGTTTTCGTCCCTTTCGAAGGGGAACAAGATCCCATGTATCATTTTCCTATAATGAATGATATTTTTCCTTCATAGTTGCGTCCCAATCTGGATGGCCTGAAGCTTCTACAAAGGTGTCAGATCATAACTAGCTGAAGCTTGAGCCAGTAAAGAAGAGGCTCTATCGAACTGACAACGTGTACGTCGTTGATCTGTAGGATCACCGGCAAGAGCACCTGCTGCATCTTGAGTAGCACGGACCCATTTTGGAAGCTGATGAGCTAAAGGAGAATCCTGATAAGGTGGGGGAGGATTGTCATCCTTGTTATCATCATATGAAGAAGAAATATTTTCAGAAGTAGAAGGGATAGAGAGAGGTGGCACATCTGCTGAACTAGGCTCGTAGGCCAATATTTTTTTAGAAAACTTTACATCTCTTCTAGTGATAACATTTTTGGACTTAAGTGGAATAAGTCTCTATCCTTTGACATCTTCAGAATATCCAACAAAAATACATTTTTTACTCTTAGGTTCTAAAGCTTTATGTTTCTCATCTGGAATATGGGCCCATGCTTCACTTCCAAAAACACGAAAGTGACTTCCATCTGGTTTAATTGAGCTCCATGCTTCTTCTGGAGTGATATTCTTTAAAACCTTAGTAGGAGTGCGATTTATTATGTAATTTGCACAGTTAATTACTTCTTCCCAAAAATTAAGATTATTAGATTGAAGCATACAATTAGCCATTTCCTTTAAGGTGTGATTTTTCCTTTCAGATACACCATTTTGTTGTGGAGTATATGGAATAGTATGTTGCATTTGAACTCCATTCTCAGTGCAACAGTTGATGAATTTGTTGTTAACATATTCTCCGCCATTATCAAATCTTAGCTTAAGAATTTGATGTCCAGATTGTTTTTCAACAAAGGCCTTAAAGGCCAAGAACATGTTAAATACTTCACTCTTGAGTTTTAAGAAGTATACCCAAGTGCGTCTGGAGAAATCATCAATGAAACTTAAGAAATACTTGTAGCCATAGAATGAAACAACTGGAAGTGGACCGCATAAATCACTATGCACAAGCTGTAAAGGGGCTGAGGCATGCCAAGAGGGATGTTTTTCAAAACTATCCCGATGATGTTTTCCGAGTACACATCCGGAACAAACACCATCTCTTGAAGATACCATTGGAAGACCTGTCACCATATTTTCTTTACATAGATTTTGACGGGAGCGATAGTTTAAGTGACCAAATTTCTCATGCCAAAGTTTTCTCACTTCATCATAATGAGAAACAAATACTGAGGGAAGATTTGATGACCCAAAGTTGTTAAACTTATACAACCTTGTAGAATCATCAACAATGCTAGTAGCTAAAATCTATCTAGGATCTCTTAAGTCCTTAATTACAACATCGTGAGGTGAAAATTCAACGATTTTACCTTCACCTGAATGAGTTATATGATATACAAATAGAAGGTTTCAGGACAAGGTTGGAACACATAATACATCATTAAATTGACCATTGTCTATATGAACAGTTCTAGTCCCTACAACACTAAGAGGTCTATCATCACCAACATATATATTTTTGGTGTTACAATCATTTAAAGAAGAAAACATGGCTTTGTTTTTGGCCATGTGATAATAAGCTCCAGAATCAATGGGCCACTCATGAGAATTAGGAGAAGAAGATACATTTAGTGCATATCTAGACCGATATGTTTGACAACCACATGCAGAAAGTGTTATTCCTGAAGATGAAGTTGAAGTTGAAGAGTGCTCTAGATGGATGTTATGCTTCTTCTTTGCTGCTTCCAAGGCTTCCATCTTCTTAAAGCATTTGGATTCTAAGTGGCCATCTCGATTACAAAAGTGGCAATGTCTATCAGTCTTCTTCCCTTTGTTTTTATTTGCCTTATCATTTTGTTGAAATGATTTTTCATTTTGAGACTGAAATTGCTTAGGACCCTTGTTTGGCTTAGGACCATTCTTTTTAGGATGCGGGTTCTTAGGATTATTTGAATTTGGTTGCTATTGGGCGACTAAGGCTTTCTTAGAAGAGTTTCCAAGATTAAGAAGACCAAGGTGTAAGAGTTTTTCTTGTTCTCTTATTAAAGAAACACAAAAGGCATCAAAGGAAGGGGACTTGTAGTCTTGTCCTTTAGAAATGAAAGCTTCTCTTGTAGAATGGAAGGTGGAAACAAAAACAGAGTAGGCTGTTCCCAACTTAGTAAGAATGGAATAGATATGTTACCATCTTATTTCTTAACCCTAACACCTTCCAAGAGAAGTCTAAGGGTCTTGAACTTGGACAAAAAATCTTCAATGGAAGAAAAATTATTGGGGTCCAATGTAAGCAACTCATTTTCGAGTTGATGGGCTCTAAGTTCATTTTTAATTCCAAAAACTTTAGTGATCTGTTTCATTACTTCATTAGGAATATCAAGTTCTGCGATATGGAATCTAAGGTTTGGAGAAATAGTCATCTCTATCAACCCATGTGCTTGATCTTGCCTATTTTCTCATTTGGTTGCCTTATCTTCATCTTTCGGTTTGGTTTCTCGGCCTGAGGCTATTCTGTAAAGACCTTTACTTCTAAGTAAATCCACAATGTAAGACCACCATAGGAAGTAGTTGGTGCTGTCAAGAATAACTTGGTATGGAAATTCATTTTTAACATAAACTGAAGCTATATATGCTGAAACTAAGTGTTACAATGGAAAGACCTCAAAAAAATAGGCTGATTAAAAAAAACGGCTCTGAAAACGGCTTCCAGATGAAGAAGTTATGGCTTTTTGAAGAAAAGTTGTTGAAGATGCCGACAAAGGGTGGGAATGTGCGGAAATGATCGATAATGTTTTATTTAAAAAAAATCCAACCCCTTTCCAAATTTAATCTAATTAGCTCACTTTAAAAAAATAAAAAATTATACGACTCACTTTTATAAATAAGTGAAAGTCACTTTTACAATGGTACTTTATGAGCTACCCACTAAATTGTAACTTGAATAAATGATAAAAAAGACTTTAGAATTATAAGTGACTCACTTTTTTATAATGGGTGAGAACACTTTTACATAAAGTAACTTTAAAACATAAGTTACATCTACTTTTTGAAAAAGTAACTCAACAAAAAGAAAGACTTGAACTCAAGAACTCTATTCTCATAAAGTAACTTTGGACCAAGTGAGCTAGTTTAAAAGGTTAGTCATTTTTGGAAAAGAGGAAGGGGTTTTTTTTTTTTTAATTCACCGAAGCTTTGGGGTGCATACTTACATGAAAAAGCTCTTTTTAGCCTAAAAAACAAAAAAACCACAAAACCCAAAACGGACATACAAAAAAAAAAACCTTATGTTTTGAGTTAGCTTTACCCGGAAACTAGCAATTTTCCTCAACGTTTCTGATTTTCCGAGATCACACTAAGGCGTGGCGGAAGAGAGCATACACATGAGGAAAAAAAAAACTTATTTTATGTTTCTGATTTTCCTGGATTGCATAGAGTCGTGGGCAAAGAGCATACGCAAAAATGAAAGGTGTAGATCTGGTAATAAAAAACAAAGAGATAAATAAACCGAAATAAACAGAGAGAAAATAACTAGAAACTGCAAATAAACATTGTATACCTCCAGATCTTAAAAATGACATAGCTAGGACTACCGGAAACCTTTTCGTATGAAACGAAAGGGGTTTCTCACTGGAACAGATGCTCCTAACACATTAGAGCAGTACTCTCACCCCGAAAGCAGTCAGAAACAGTAGATTTAGGAAATGACAATTGGATGCAGTTCTACCGGCTTTATATTTGGATCACCAAAGAATGTGGTCCTCAACTTGGCTCTGATACCATGTAGGAATCTACAGGGGTAAGTTCCTTAGACAAAACAACAAAGGACACTGCTCACAAACAGATCATAGATCAATACACCAATATTCTTGACGTGGTTAAAACCCTTAAAGAGGGAAACAATCCACGACCTAAGCAAACGTGACCACTTCAAGTAATTTATTAATAAAAGAATGAAAATTTACATAATCTTCTCTGATGAACGGTTATGCTACAAATGACCCTCCATGCTCTTTAAATAGAGATCATGGACCAATCGGGTGTTAAGCCACAGATCAAGTTTCGGTAATACCGAGGAGAGAATGAACTATCGGATCACTACATATCGTGACCGTCGGATTGTAAGTTACAAAAGTACATAGTAAAGAAACACACTTTACCTAACTCTACACTAGACCAAGTTATACTTAACTATTTCCTATGTTTCGGAATATCCTAACATATAAATCGTAGGGAGAAAAACCCTCCATGAAACCCTGTAATGACAAGTCGGAACAAACTATCAAAGGTCTCAGCGCCCACCTGTAAAACGACCGGAAGGCTGTGATCCATTACAAGATTAATGGCCGCAGACCCAAACTTTAGGTTTCCCGTAAGATTGCTTACCTGTCATAAAATGCCATGGATTAGTAAATTTAGTACAGACGAAACCCTTCCGATGTAATAATAATGTGCTAATGATAATAGGGTTTCTTACCTGGAGTTGAGGCATCCTCATGTTGAAGCGATAACCTGCAAAAATGATGAAGGGTTTTAGTGACAAATTTGGAAGCCGAGGTAAGAATACATAAACCAGCAGTAAGACTATAATGAAAAGGAATTGCTATAAGCACTGTGAGAGTGGAAAAAATTACCTTTAACCAGTGTCTCAGAGCGTTGGTTGCCTTCCGTCATTGCTGCAACCTCTGAAGCCATGACTGTAAAACAATGTCCGACCTTAGGACATGTATGTGGTTGAAAACCCCGCAATGGTGTTAATACCCTCAAGGCCGAGCAATTAAACACTCTATACATTAAGATTACTGATATACCTACTCCAAAAGGTGCCACCTTCATCTCTATTACAAACCAGAGCACACCATGTGTAGCGATGAGTACTGGAGAGAACCGCGACCACAATAGAGAAGCGCAGGAGACCCGAGAAGCAGTAACAATGAACCACCAGACGCGTGGATGCAAGAAGTCGGTTAGAGAAATGGACTCTAGTCATTTCCCACCGTCAGATCCACAACTGAAGATCAACGATGCCAGATTAAGCCAGAGGGTGGGATATGACACTAGTACCACACCTCTGTCAGGTCGCTCACCGTGTGTTATCACATGCAAATGCCAACCAAGCGAGTCATGCCTTGGATAAATGTGCTCATTAATGTCAGAGTATCCCCGTTCGGATTCTTCCACATGAATATTAAAGTCTAATTTGCAATCATATGAATGGTTTATTACCTTCATAATTACCATTGAATACATATATGTATGCGTGCTCAAAGGTCACTGTGGGCCGATAATTATAATCTTTATGATTGTAGGTGTATAACATTATTTTTTTTTTGTATTTATTTTCATTTCGATATAGTTTATAAGTTTTATGTGAAATTTGATGTTTAGATGTTACACAAAATTTATATAATAATATATTCAAATATTTGTAATCAATATTAGAGAAATTAACAAGATTTTGTATTCATCAAAATCTATAACTCTTTATTTTAATTCAAAATTTAAATAAATAAATAAATATTTTCTTAAAAAATTTATAGTATAAAGTAATTATATACAATAATAGCTTACCATTCTGAGAAAAAATAAATAAATATATATGTATATATAAATAAAAATTAAATAAATAAATAAAAATTAAAAAAAATAAATAAAAATAAAATAAAATATAATATAATATAAAAAATTAAGTCAATTCATGATGCAAAGGTCATTGGTTTAAAATTATGTGGGCAAAAAGGTCACGAGTTTAAAATTATGTTCGCAAAAATACA
Source organism: Pinus tabuliformis (assembly GCA_031772625.1). Lineage (NCBI taxonomy): Eukaryota > Viridiplantae > Streptophyta > Pinopsida > Pinales > Pinaceae > Pinus > Pinus tabuliformis. The sequence continues at coordinate 1,728,557,012 of CM062820.1, read as the reverse complement.
TTCGTGTTAAAGATTTGTGTGGGCTAAGCCCGATGTAATCTTGGGTGATCTTAGCTACTTAGATGCCCCTTGGTTGTTGTTTCACAAGGCATAAGCCAAACCTAATGTAATATGTGAAAAACCCAAACCACTTAACAAACCAAAAAAGAAACCTATATACAATTTGTATTTTTTATTGTTAAATAAAATTAAAAAACATAATAATATTCGATTTATTGAATTAGTTGTATTTCCATCTTTTTCATATACATGAATAAATACTTAATTAATATCTTGATTTTACTTTAAATCATTAAATAGCCAACAATATATATATATATATATATATATATATATATATATATATATATATATATATATATATATATATATATATATATATATTATCTTATATGGTTGTGAGGTTTGGGGTTGCAACATATCTAGAGAATCATGGAGAAAGATTGAGCAAATTTAGAAGCGCATTATAACATATAACCTGAAAATTAAAAGTAATACACCCTATCCTATTCTCCTTATAGAAGTAGGTCTTTCCTCTATTGAGAGCCTAGCTATGATTATGTTTCTGTTGTAGAAGCACAAACTCAATTACATAGACCATCATAGACTTCCTAAGCTAGCTTTAAATTCCAACCAAAACCACCTAAGGCTCAATCATGAATGGCATAAAGACACAAGGGCCTGGTTAAACTATTGGGAGATCAATGAGAATGATGCATTGAAAAACATTAATAACATTAAAGATATTGTTACTTCTAAGTTCAGAGAAAAAATGTGGTGTGAGAAAGATTTAGCAGCTAAAAGAAAATTAAGTTATTATAAGAAGGTCATCAACCCCACCCTAGAAGATCAAAAGTATCTCTCTATTTTAACTAGCTCAAAGAAGAAAATTAATATAGCAACGATTAGAATGAATTATCATGAGCTCCATAGTGAAACAGGTCGTTGGGCAGTTCCTAAAACACCATGGATGGAAAGGATCTGCCATATATGTGAGAATGGGAACATCGAGGATGAAAACCACTTCCTCTTAGAGTGCCCCACCTACAACCACATTACATCTTAGTTTCACAATCTTTGTTACAACACTGACCATCCTGGCCTTTTACAATGTCAAAATTATAGTGAGCTCGAGAGGCTTCTCTCCAAGCTTTTTGAGCATAGGAATAAAATCTTAAACCAAAATCAATAGTTTGTTTCTTTAGGTCCAATAGACCAATGTTTGGTATTAGCTGATGTTAACCATCATCATGATCATCCATTTGTTATATATATATATATATGATTAAACAAATAATATTTTATATAAAATTATTTATTTTATTTTATTTAGTTTTAAAAGAGGTAGATTAAAAAATTACTATTTTTCTATATCTATATCTATATCTATATCTATATCTATATCTATATCTATATATATATATATATATATATATATATATATATATATATATATATATAGATATATATTGTTTTGTTAAGTTTGGTAGGACTCTCTCATTCTAGATTTTACATGTCCATTATTCACCCTACAACGGGGAAGATAGTACAAGAATTGAACCAAAGATCTCTGGTTCTGTGAGACTTCATTCCACAGTCACCGCCACTTGAACTACCCCAGGCATACCTATATATATCTATATATATACACATAATCTGAAAAGTCTAAATAATTTGATAATATAATTTTGAAAAAGATTGTGATTTCTTTTTATTTAAAATGTACTTTTAAATCAATAAATAGATTGAGCATCTTATAAAGCTATTAAAACACTCAAACTTTGCAGATTAAATAACTTAAAGTTATGATCTTTAAAATTTTTTACTAATTTTTTCTTAAAATTACTAAAAAAATTCAGAGAAAAACTATTTTTTGAGAGGTGTTTTTGACGATAATCACATCAAAATTTATTTGTCGACACGTTAGAACTACCAATTGTAATTCATTTATATAAAATCTATGAAAAAAATTAAATTTTTTATTTATGATAAGATTTAAATTTATTTATGATTAATTAAAAACTATTTTTTTTAAATAGTAAGAAAATAAGATAATAATTTCATATTTAAAAAAATTACTAAACAAGAAATATATTAATCTTATTATGTTGTGTAGAAAATTGAAAGTGGTGTCATTGTTATTAATTAAAAGTAATGTATTTTGTAACATTTTCAAAGAAGAAATGAGAATGGTTAAATTAACTTATAATAAAATTTGATATTTAAAAGAGAATTTGATATTTTAGTAGGGAAAAATAGAATTACTTAAATAAAACTATTAAAAAATAGAATATTGAAAAAAATATGGTAGTTATTAATTAAAACTATTAAAAAATAGAATATCGAAAAACATATAGTAATTATTAATTAAAAGTGATATATTATTTATTGATGAAACTTAGAATATATGGTAATAGTCACTAGTATTATGGCATTATGTGAGGTGAAGGTCATAGTTTCGAAATTTTACAGATAAAATTCTAGCTATTGTTAAATGCTACTCATTTATAGAACCAAAAATTAAGTGTGCACCTTTCTCAATTCACACAATTTAACCAATAATAAAAATGATATATCATTTAATATTTTTAATGATTAATTATAATTATTATTATAGATAATTACAAATTAATTAATATTAAAAAAATTATAATAAAAATTAATTTTTTAAATAAAATTAATTAATAAATGTGTATTTTAAAATGGAAAGAATTTTTTAAATTGACTTAATGATGTATTTCATCTTTACCCTCCTTCATTCTTATAATAAATTAAATTAAAATCAGTTAATAAAACACAAAATCATATAATTTAGCTATATTAAGTGTATTATTTAAGTACCACAATCTTGATGGGGGAATCAAATTGCTAATAATCTATTGATACATGAAAATATAGTTTGATGAAAAACAGTATGCAACAATTAAATAATTAAACTTTCAAATAGATATTATGATTAATAAAATATATTAATGAATAAAACTGAAAAAACATTATTGTTAAAAAAATATAACAATTAATAAAAATCAGAACCAAATACAACGATTAATTAAAAACCAAAACATTTTAGCTCAGACTAATGAAATATAGTCTACGTTTAACAAATATAATAATAGAAAATAAATGTTTATTATACACTTAACATCCTGAAGTCGATGTTTTAAGCCAAATATGGAATGCCCCACATACGTGGATTCGAACTGGCCACAGGAACGAGCATTTTATTATAAGTTTGATGTTAGTAAAGTTATTTTTAATAATAGCAGAAATTTCATATTAATGCAAAATTTTAATAAGATTTGGAATTCTGAGAGATTTAATAGTAGTATGATTTTTTATTTTTAATAATCTGTTAACGAAAGCATTAAAGCATAAACTGTTCGGTTATTAAGTTGATAATATTAAAATTATTGTGTAGCATTTTAAGCTTTACATTATTAAAACTATTTTATTAATAACAGAATATTTATATCATTGTAAAAGTATTATATTAATTTTTTTTTTTTTTATTATTTGAGAAGTGTTGGATGGCGTTTTCATTTAAAGTAAGCTAAATCATTAATCACGCTTGTTCACTTAGCAAATTAATTATATAAACATCATTTTATTGATAATGGTTTGTTAGTCTTCATAAGAGTAATGTTAGTTGATGAATTTCCCCTTGTGAAAAGATGTGGATAGACGTGTTTTTATCAGATGAGGTTGCTTTGTAAATAAATATGGATTAGTGTTGGACATTAAGTCTATAGAAATTTATTAACTAATTTATTAATATTATTAAAAATGATTTTTTTCAATAATTTTTTTTATAAATATTTTCTTTTCTACATATATAAAATAGTAGTAAACAATTTATTTATATATGGGGGTTTACGCAGTGCATTATATTAGATATCATTTTGGGATTCAACTGCGTTAAGTAAGTCATTCACGTATGACCATTTCCATGAGAGGTAGTCATAACTGACTAATTTCTCATGATTTTTGAATAGTTCACTTAGCACTCATTGCATCGGGTGATGCTCACAGGGGTGAAGAAGTGGGATTGAAACTAGTAAAATAAATCACATAGCATCAATCATCACTTCCGGGGCTTGCACCCGGTAACCAGGACTTACAATTTATTTATAAGATATAATAATTTTTATAAATAAAATTTATTATAAAATTAATAGAGAATATTTTTTAAATTAATTTAGGTAGATGTAAGTCTATTAAAAATTTTACTATTAAAAAAAATATCATTACACATTTAATTTTAGTTGATATTTAATAATATAAAAATTAAGATATAGACTAATTTATATATTACACTGCTCTTTATATTTATATATATATATATATATATATAAAACATAAATTTTTGGGGGAATTTTTGATAAAAAGTATTATATTATAATGATATTGGTTATGAAAATAATATGTTAAATGTTTACTCTCGAAGACCACTAAAATGGATCCCTTTCAATATTTATGTTCAAACGTCAGACGTTATCAAAAATCAAATTCAACCATTCCAGTTTCATTATTGCATTTAGTGCTTATGTATTGTTGCATTTGATTTTTATCTGGGAGAGAAACTAAAAATAAATAATATATTTTATTTTATTCACATTAAAAGAAACTAAGATATAATTTAAGTAAGAAAATATGTTTATATGTTATTTTATTCATATTAAAAAGAAACTAAGATATAATTTAAGTAAAAAAATATGTTTTATTATTATATTTAGTGTTTATGGATTGTTGCATTTAATTTTTATTTTGAAAAGAAACTCTAAATGGAGTCGTCTAACGAGGCGGAGGAATTGTTTGGACGGCCAAAAGTGGCCGGAATCCAGGCAAAAAGATTTCAAAAAATCTTGTAGAGACAATGTTTGAATCGTGGTTTTGATGATGGAAATGGATTCAACACCTTCAAAAACGTCTAGGACACCTAAAATTTTGAAGTTTAACAACTATAACTTGGATTTACAAAAATCCTTGCCGGATTTTCTCTAAATATGATCAGAATTTCCATAGCTTTCCGGGCAACTCCTCTGCCTTGTTAGACTACGCAAAAATAAATAATATATTTTATTTTATTTTTATTAAAAGAAACGAAGATATAATTTAAGTAGAAAATTTGATGTAATATTGGGATGAAAATAATGATATGGTTTATTAATATTTAAGAAATTCAATTCTATTTTTTTTTTATTGGTCAAAATGATTCTCTTAATTTATTTAAAATATTATATCTAACAATTATGATTTTGTGATTTTTTCGATTTGTTGGCTAGAAGAGAGACACAAATGCTAATTAGAAATTGCCACAGGCTATAAAGAACCCAAAAACAAAAGGACCAGAAGGCCCAAAATATCCCCAAGATAATGGTACAACCTACAGACATTAGGGAGCATAAGGATTTACCAACACTTGATTGTCTGGTACATTACTAGGGGAATCTCGAGGGATGGGATTTCCATGAACAAGAGCTTCCACATGAGACAACCTCCCCTCCATGTGCTATAGGTGCTCCGACATTCTCCTATGGCCATGTTATAATGATGCCAATCAAACTTGCATTTGCCATCGGTTGTGTTGTAGGTCATTCATAAAAACTATGATCGCATTGCGATCATCACATCAATATTTTCGCAACTTCTACAAGAGCGCGGTGACATGTCAGGAGTCAGTTTCTAAGGTGTCAAAAGGTGGAGGGAGATCAACTCAATCAGGAGAGGGAGTTGGATTGTAAGCCACCATGGGGGCTTCACTAGGGGAGAAATACCATACCACATGCGTTCATATTGGGCGATATATATTGAGGGCATAATGACATAATATATTGGGGGATATATAGGGGTAAAGGGTTTTTATCTTGGTAGGTATAAAAAATGGAGCTCAAATGTAATGAAAAAATATAAAGGGGTATACAAAATGTTAATGAAAAAATGGATACCTCCAATATCTAGTGAAAGTATGGGTTGTTTAAATTGGGAAGGTGTATTGGGTTTGTATTGGTAGGGGGTTATATAATGTGATTTTTAGATGTATTTTCCAATATGTAGTCAAATTAGGGGTATTGTTTAGATTGTTACAAATGCATGTGATATGTCTAAGGTTCATTGAGTGAAGCCCCCATGTGAGCCACCTCCTCCCCCAGCTTTGCTTCTACCCTTCCATCCTCCCCAATGTTGTGTCCTCCCCTCTCCCTTGGCCCAATGCCTCCTTGTGCTCAGCTAGGTTGTCTATGCATTTTCGAGTAAGCCTCGGTCAATTGGAGCTACCACCTTTACTACAACGACACCTCTAGACCCATAACTTCTTCAATAATTAGAGAAACTTTCAACATAAAAGTGGCTCCCTAAAGGAAAATAATAAATAATAGTTAAAATAATAAAATAAGAGTTATGAATTTTGTAGGGAAAAGAGGGAAATTATTTTTTTATTGTATTTTTGGCTTATCTCCTTATACATTTACTCAAATTTCAAGTCTACACACTTGTTGGATGCAGAATTATATTCCACATATAACAAGTACATATAATGCATACTTCTAAGAAGAACTACATTCATAAAATTTGAAGATACATTAAAAAAACATGTTCAACATGATTTTTTAATGTACCTTCAATTTTTATCAATGTAAGTCTTCTAAAAAAATATTCATAATGGGTTTGTTGGATGTGAAATTTTTTTCCATATGCAATGAGTGTAAATAGTTGAAATTTGAGTAAACCTACAAGGTAATAAGCCAAAAATACAACTAAAAAAATAGTTTGCTTCTTTTCCCTCCAAAATATTTACTTGTATCTCTTTTTAAATTTAAAGGATTTTTATTACTTTACATATTATGACATGAAAATTTCATGGGCACTTTTAAGCTAAAATTTCCTTTGATGGGGGCTCCTACAAGGCTCAGTTAAAGTCTCTCGTAGCCAACACAAGCCCTATTGAGAGATACCTCCCCACACTCATGCACTAGCTCCACTAAATGTCAATACTCTCTACCTCCCAAAGGCTGTGTTTCCCACTGAAAAGGCCAAAGGAACCTAAGACGACACCAACAACCTGTGAACACCAAAGTAGAGGGGTCTTCCCAAAAACTCAAAACAAGGTAGAACATACCCAATTTTCCTAGACACAAGGATGAGCCTACCCTTTGCTACTGTAGGCTAACATTTTAAACACATAACTAGAACAAATGGGAAATACCACCTCTCATTGTCCCCCCCTTTAGCTAGTAGGCCAAGAATGCTAAGACAAAACACCCAAAACTTGACATTAAGCCACATAAACCATCTGCATGTTAAGCACCCCAAAATATGAGCCAAATTAAGCCTACAACCTTTACATCCTAGGCTTTTAATAGTTGGAGATGAAAAAATTCAAATACACACAAAAACTGAGGACACTCACCCGAGTCTAGGAAAAATATAATTGCAGGGAAACCCACCCAAGAGACCAAGCGGACTTACCAGGGAACCCACTGTGAAAACCCAATTCAGAGTCACCCCCTAGCACCAGAATGATCCCTAATTATCGACCTCTCGAGGATCCTGGACCTGGAGAATTTGAGCTCCAACAACACCACAGATGAATCCTTGCTTGAGTTTGTAGATTTTCATCACAAAGTATCATGATTTTAGGAGTAGCCATAAGTTGGTGACCCACACATGCACTTGAAGTCATTCTCCACCTTCACTAATGCCCATAACCAAAGTTGCAAATGTTGAAACCAGTGTCACAAACTCGCTCATATAATTGATGCCCATGATTTCGAAGATTCCCTGTGTAATCATGTGTGTGCCGCCAGAATGACACTTGTAACATGGTGTACCTTTTGAGAGAGGGACGAGTCCCCCCCCCCCCAAGTCTAACATTTTTCCTTCACCCTCATCAGGGCCAAAACTGAATTCTACTTAAATGGAAGTGAAATTTACATTATTCATATTGTTAAGTTTTATAATTTATAAAAATATAAATATTTTTTATTTGAGAATTAAAATTAATCATACAAATTTAATATAGGATTTAATATAAAAATATGTAATAAGATGTAAAAATAAAATTACATTTGATTTATTCCCCTAATTGGGGTGAATCCTCTAAGGAATAGTGGGTTGAGGGATCATGTTCGCCACTCTGTTGCGGTGAGAGGAGTAAATGTTTGGGTGAGGTGGCCACCCCCTCTCACACATAACCACATGTCTTGCTTTCAAAGTTAACGTGAAGGCATATGGTATGATGCATTAGTTGTGTTGTTGCTTTTATTCACCAGATTGTGCAGGGAAGCAACAATCGAACCCCCTAACCCACGAGTAGCATTTGGAAGGAGATTTGAAGTGAGGTTGGTTGAAAACTATCTGTACTTGTTACATGTGGAAAATTTTTATGGTAATCTATGTAAGGGCTATTAGAGGTAGGGCTTTGATTACTGCATTGAGGGTTGCATGTTGTTTTCATTTTCTGAAGCTATTGGGGAAGAACACAGGCTACGTAGTTAGATCCATATCCTTGGATGATCCTCTTGGCATTGGCATTATGGATGTTGATGCATCTCCTCTAGTTTTGGGATGGATGCTTCTCTCAGCTTATATAGTATGGGTACCTCTTCCTCCAATTCAGTCTCTGTTAATTTCATGGTTATTCCTGATCCGGATTTAAACAGGAATGCAACAAATTACAGAGATAACCATAAACACAGATATGCAGCGGAAATAATATTTCATTTCATTAATGTAAACTACTGAAATATGCTTACAAATAGTAATGGAAATAAACCAACTAGGGCGATGGTAGCTTATCTCTGAGAAGAGATGTGATGGCTACATGCCTCTCAACTATCTTACAATGAGGCTCGAAGGCCTATTTATTGTTGAGAAACAATGGAAAACCCTAAACATCCAAAAACCTAACCCTAGAAGATGAAACGCCAAACTGTTGGCCCTGTTTGGGTAAATTGCTATATCAACTTGCCGGGGTCGTAACTTTGGCATATGATCTCCGTTTGACGTGCACAATATCTCGTTAGAAAGATCTATCCGAGAACTACAACTTTGTGAAGAGAAACATGGGTCCATGAACCCATGGACCCATGTTGCTCCTAGTTTTCCCCAAAAACGTCATTTAGGGCCTCAAAGGGGCTCCGGAAGTTCAGGACCCGAAAAACTGCTAAAAATAGTAAGCTGTGCTATAATTAAGGAAATTGAAAATGCTGAGAGAAACAATGGTGGGGGTCCAAGTAGACTTGGCAGGTGGCCACTAAAGTCAACCTAGATCATTCCTCCCCCCTAGGAATCAATGGTCCCCATTGTGTTGAGTTCCTCCATGAGATGAGGAAACTTCTGCTGAACTTGGTCCCTGGTGCGCCACTTGCCTTGGTGAAGGAGTTGGCCTGCTTTGACAACTCGATACAGTTGGATATTCTGTTGGTGATTGTTCTTGATCTGTGTGTCCATCATCCAATCAGTTACAGCTTATTCCATGCAATCTGGATTTAATTCTGTGGGTGTGAGCTGTTTTGCAATGTCAGATGTGTCTAGTAATGGTGGAAAGTATGGCCGAAGGCTATCCACATTGAACAGTAGGTGCAGGGAAAGGAATGGGGGAATGCTGAGCTCAAATTCATTGTCTCCCATAGCCTTAGGAATGGTGTAAGGACCATATCGAAGTGGTCTCAGTTTCTGATAGGCTCCAGTAAGGCGTTCCTTTTGCAAATGCAACCATACTTTGTCGCCCACCTGAAACTTGTGTGGCACCCGATGTTGATCATGTCACTGCTTGTACTTGGCATTTGATTTCTCCGGAATGTCATGGATCTGTTGGCGAATATGTTGGATGTGCTCAATGAAGCTGGTTGCCTTGTCTGTTTCGAACTGGACATGAGCCGAATCTATGTGAGTAGCTGCAAGTGACATGGCCACATCAATGGGGCATAGTGGCTGGAATCCCAAGCCCACCTAAAAAGCGTTGTGGCCAGTCGAGATGTGAAGAGCTCGGTTGTAGCTGTGCTGAACATAGGGGAGGCTCTTGTCCCATGTGTGTGGATGCTTTGAGTTGTACATGCACAGAATGTGTACAATCATCTTGTTGACAACCTTTGTCTGGCCATCAGTTTGAGGATGGAAGGCTGTGGACTTAGTGAGTTTGGTGTCCAGCATTGACCAAAGACTGGACCAAAATGTACTGAGGAACCGACTGTCCCGATATAAGATGATAGACTGTGGTATCCCAAAGTGCACCCACACTCGTTCAAAGAAGACTTTAGCAGTGGCTTCTGCTGTGATATTCTTCTTGCAGGCCGCCATAATGGCCATCTTTGAGAACTTGTCGACGACCACAAAAACACAGTCGTTTCCATGCTTAGTGGAAGGAAGGCCTCACATGTAATCCATGGAGATGGATTCCCAAGGTCGACTAGGTGTAGGCAGTGGGGTATAGAGGCCTTGCTTCTTGATGGTCGGTTTAGCAATGGCACAGGCAGTACATGATCTGATGTACTTCCTGACATCCTGTCGAAGATTCGGCCAATAGAAATACTTTTTCAATACTATCACCGTTTTCTTGACCCCAAAATGCCCAACAGCCCGACTGTAGTGTGCTTCCCAATTCATCTTGGCACGCTCGCTTGAAGGAACACAAAGGTGACCCAGGTGGCATAACAAGGCATCTTGGAGGTGAAAATCTGGAACATGTCGACCCTCCAAGAGTGTCTGGTATGTGTGGCCGAATTCTGGGTCGCTTTTGTAGAGAAGTGGCCACTCAGAAGTCTCGTGCCCACAAGAGTTGAGCACGGTGGTTAATGCCATGATCGGTGGTCGACTGAGGCAGTCTGCAAAATTATTGGTGTTGCCCTTCTTATACTTGATATTCAAATGGAACTGTTGCAGGTATGTAGACCACTTCTGATAGCAATCATTTTGAAATTTCCCTTGGGTCTGTATGAACTACAGAGGTCGATGGTCTGTGTGGATGATCGTTTCCTTCCCCAAAATGTAATGCTTCCATTGTTGGCAGGCCTACACAATGGAATACATCTCTTTGTCATAAGTGGGATACTTCCGAACTGTGTCTAAAAGCGTCTCACTGTGATATGCCACTGGATGCCCATGTTGAGTAAGGACTGCCCCAATAGCATAGTCAGAGGCATCTGTCTCGACCTCAAATGGTTGTTGGAAATCTGGTAACGCAAGCACTGGTGCCGTGCAGAGGCAATCTTTGAACTTTGTGAATGCCTTTTGTTGAGATTCAGACCAAAAGAATTTTACTTTCACTCCTTCCTTGGTGACTTGACTCAAGGGCCAAGTGATATGGGAAAACCCCAACACGAACCTGCGGTAGAAGTTGGCAAGACCTAGAAAGTTGCAGAGCTCTGTTAGAGTGGTTGGAGATGGCCAATCTCGAATGACTTGGATCTTGGCTGGATTCACATGCACCACCTGTTCATCAATAATGTATCCTAGATACTGAACCTAGGTCATGCCAAAAGTACATTTCTCCAAATTGGCACATAGCTTGTGTTGCCGCAATGTTTGGAGAACCTGTCGGATGTGGTGGAGGTGCTCTTCCCAACATTGGCGGAAGATCAGAATGTCATCCAAGTATACCACTACAAATGAGTTGGTGAATGGCCGCAATATGTCATCCATTGGCCTCATGAAGGTTGCAGGAGCATTCGTCAATCCGAAAGGCGTAACCAACCATTCAAAAAGGCCCTCCTTGGCTTTGAAGGCACTCTTCCACACATCAGAGGGTTCGATTGGTACCTGGTGATATCTTGACTTCAGATCGATCTTACTGAAATATTTTTCCCCCTTTAGTTGGCCCAGGAGGTCATCAATCTGCGGGATCGGGTACCTATTAACGATAGTGATCTTGTTCAGCACCTGATAGTCAATACAGAGTCTCCAAGTCCCATCCTTCTTTTGTACCAACACGATTGTGCTACCACAAGGCGATGAACTTGGACGGATGTGACCTTTATGCAGTAGCTCCTGAATCTGCCTCTTGATTTCATCGTTCTCCAGAATGGAGCACCGATAGATTGGTCCATTGGGTAGCAACACACCTGGGGTCAGATCGATGGAGTGCTTAACCTGACAGTGCAGAGCAACCCCTGCGGGTGAGGTGAAGATGTCCTCATACTCCTCCACGACCTTGTACATCTGTAGTTGTCGTGTGGAGGGGCCCTGTCTGGAGGTCGTGGCCACTATCTTCTTCTTTCCTTGAGGGCATATCATCAGGAAAAAAAATTCCCGATTTTGGAAATGAGCTTACTGCATTGTTTTGCAGTAACCAAAGAGATGGCGGTAGGTAGTGCTACCTCTGGTATCCTATACAACTTATTTCCCAATGTAACAATAACAACACGGGTTCGTGATTCATACACAGCATGTCACTTCCACAAGTATGGTTGTCCTAATAATACATCACAAACTTCAAGGGGAGCAATGTCACACAATACCTCATCCATGAAGGGCTTTATGTTGTATGGAAGGCGACATTGCTGGCTCACGTGAAGATCCTATCCTTGGTGAAGCCACCCAATGGTGTACGGTTGTGGATGTGCTATGGTTGGTAGGCCCAACTGCTTCATGACCTCTACCGAAATGAGGTTCTTTTGGCTCTCGCTATCGAAAATGAACTGTAGCGGGCAACCCTTTACCCACATCTGGGAGTGGAAGAGACGCTCCTCCTCCTCTGGATCTTCAGGTTCCTCCTTCTGTATCTTCATGGTGGCAATGGTGGCCTTGGGCTCCACATCAATAATCTACTTCCCTTTGTCATTCTCCTTGTTGGGTTCTCACTCAGAGTCAGAACATGCATCTGATTCTGAAACCTTTAGCTCAGCCACCAGTGACTGCTTGGCCCAACACTCACTTGTGTTGTGAGTGGAGCTCTTATGGAAATCACACCATTTTCCTGTGTCCTTTTTCGGCTTCGCGGCGCTGTTCTTTGCTTGTTGCTTTGGCGGGTTTTCTTGGGCTGCCCTGCCTTGGCTTTGTCCTTTATTATGTGCTTTAGTGGCACCTTTCCCTTGCTTCAGATTCGCAGATCCAAAGTCTCGCTTCTTCCGTTTAAACTTTTGCTCGAACTTGACGGCACATCGGTATGTTGTGCCAAGCAAGGGGATGCTCAGGAATTCTATTTCTTCCTGGATGTACTTGTGCAGGCAGCCACGGTATTTTAGTATCAAACGCTGCTCTGAATCCTTGATACTCAACTTTGTGCGAAGGGTATGGAAAATATTGGTAAAATCTGACATGTCTTGGTCCCTTCCCTACCGCAGCGTGGTCCACTTTATGTATTGATCCTCATAGCTTCCGATAGGGTAGTACTGCTCCTTGATGGCATCTCGGAATGAATTCCATGTGGGTGCGGCTGAAAATAGTGAGCTGGTATTTTCATCCTTTTTCTCGCAGTAGGTTTCCCACCAGTCCTTTATGTGGTGGGCTTCTTTGAGAAGAGCGAAAACAATCTTTTCCTGACTCAAAAATTCATGAACAGAAAAATAACCCTCTAGCAGATTTAACCATTTATTTGGCATCTGCGTCTATCTAACCCTCGAATATGGGGATTTCAAAATTAACTTGTACCTTAAAGAGCGTGGCGCTTCTAGAGTAGCTACTGGAATCCGATGCGTCGCTTCTGGGTAGCCGCTGAAGGATCTGGGCAAAGCTGTCCATCATAGCATTCCTTTGTCGCTCGAGGGCTTCTTCGAGCAAGACTTTGATAGGATCTCCTGCCCCCTCATCTTTATTCTCATCGGCCATGGGAGGTCGTCGGGATTTGCGAGGCTGGTCTTGCAAAGGTTTGACCAGTTCAAGCCCTAACTCCTTATATCCCGACCTCGTTGGGGACATGAAAAGAAAAACAGGGAAAAAGCAGACCGCTCTGATACCACTAATCCAGATTTAAACAGGAATGCAACAAATTACAAAGATAACCATAAACACAGATATGCAGCGGAAATAATACTTCATTTCATTGATGTAAAATACTGAAATATGCTTACAAAAAGTGATGGAAATAAACCAGCTAGGGCGATGGTAGCTTATCTTTGAGAAGAGATGTGGCGGCTACATGCCTCTCAACTATCTTACAATGAGGCTCGAAGGCCTATTTATTGTTGAGAAACAATGGAAAACCCTAAACATCCAAAAACCTAACCCTAGAAGATGAAACGCCAAACTGTGGACCCCGTTTGGGTAAATTGGTACATCAACTTCCCGGGGTCATAACTTTGGCATATGATCTCCATTTGACGTGCACAATATCTCGTTAGAAATATCTATTCGAGAACTACAACTTTAGGAAGAGCAACATGGGTCCATGGACCCTAGCTCCCACTTTTCCCAAAAAATGTCGTTTAGGGCCTCAAAACGGCTCCAGAAGTTCAGGACCCGAAAAACTGCTAAAAATAGTAAGTTGTGCCACAATTAAGGAAACTGAAAATGCTGAGAGAAACAATGGTGGGGGTCCAAGTGGACTTGGCAGGTGGCCATCAATGTCCACCTAGATTATTTCCTTAATTTTCTTTTGGCATGTCCTTGAGAGGAGCTTTAGTTGTCTCTGGACCCATTTTGATGTATGTAGTGGTTTGAAAAAAATTATATGTTTTAGTGGAGGCATTGCTCCTAGTTTGATAAACTACATTGCATTTCCTTTCTAGGGGATCCTTTTTGGTCGTGGTCAAATTTTTGTGGTTTTGTGCTTCTTGTATCTAAATTTGGTTTTCACACCAATGGGGTTTTCATCAATCCAGTTACTAAATCTGCAAGATTGTAGTCTCAAAGTTTCTCCTAGTCTATCATTATTAGCCTATCTTATATGGTGGTGCCCCTTTGTTGGTTGATGACTTTCTCTAGCTCTATGTCCTCTAAAATATAGCTTGGTTTGCCTTCCTCTAGTCTGTTGTTGATTCGAGTTGGGGTTCATGATCTCTTTGGTTCATGGTTGTCTTTCTTAGGTTTAAATCCTAGGTGCTTTTTATTATTTCCTAACATGCAACACTAGTGCATGCATAATCGTCTTGGGGTGGAGACGACGCCCCCCAAGGGCCAAAATAGAGCCCAACAACATGTCAAAGAAGCCTTTGATACATATCATGCAAAAATTGCCCCCAAAACTCATAATAAGATTCATTAGTTGGAGTCTCTTGTCGTTGGGGACAAATATTCCTTCTTAGATTCAGAGATCCCTGACGATATATCTACTTGGATTCCTGACCCAAGGCATACCCAGGGAAGGAGAAGGTATTATTTTAGAGCCTCAGCTCTATATTGGAAAATGAAGACTCTTTTGGGGTAGGTCTTGAAGGATAAGTAGGTTGAAAGATACAATAGCTTTTCCATCTTGGAGGATGTAAAATGAGTCCAACGTAACTAGAAATTTTGTTTAGAGAGGACTGATTAGAAGTTGACACACACCTTAAATGAATAATTTTGCAAACATAAAAACATTAAAAAGAAATTTCCTTACAGACTTTCATTTGCTCCCTCACTCATGAGTTTTCATTCTTCATCTTTAGTAGTTGATATGGTTGAATAATTTGCTTCAGATTTTGGAATAATGTCTCTTAAATTTCTTCTCATGAATTTTGGAGTTCTTGTCACTATAGGCAAGTCTTCAAAGTCTTCACTTCGAATGTATTTTTGTTGATGCTACAAATCTGTAAAATTTCTTTTTATTCAAGTGATTTCAGGTACCACTATAAAGAAAATGATTTTAGGTCCCTATGTAATTATGAAACTGACTTTTTATTTGACTTTTATTTTTCAGGTTCCTTCAGGTGATTTCTTCAATGTCTTCAAAAGGCTGCAAATTCAGGTCCCTTTACTAGAAAAATATAGGTCCCTCTGAAACTGTAGTGTCTTCAAAAGGTAATGCAAATATCTGCAGAAGGATTTCAAATAGATTTTCAAAAACTCAGAAATTTTGCACCTCCTCCGTAACCTTGAGAATTGACTTGTCCTCAAGTCTCTTTGCATGGAAAAATCTTTTATTTGTTGTCAATAAACTTGATAGATACAAATATTATTCAAAATAAATCCTCATAAGTAAATGAAATAATTTCCACTGGTAGATATTTTTGTGAATTCTCATTGGCCAATTTTACTTGGTTTTCCAATGAGAATTCTGGCTTATATTGTGCTAGTTGCCTGGATTTTCACAACTAAACCTCTCCCTTTTTTTTTTTTTTTTTATAAGTAAATCTGAAATGGAAGAGAAACTGGGTGGAGTAAGGGAGTATGGTAAGATTGTGAAGGAAAATAGATGGAAAGTGAAATGGATGAATCCAGACTTCAATATGAATGTATTATGAAACTTGGAAGAAGGAAAATGGCATAAAGCAGGGTGGATGAATGGAAATATGAATGGTAGATCTTTTGAGAGGTCTCTTCAGTAGTTGATGTGACATTGACATGGTATGGAACTTGACTTCTTCTTTTGATGATTGATTTCATGGCTTTTGCCTCGATCTCAATTCATCTTCAAGTATCTGTTGGTAATCCACTGGAAGATTTTTGTATCAATATCCAAGGATTTATAACTCAATTTCAGATGATATTCTAGTTTGCTTAAATTTAATATTTCATACCCCCATGTATGAATTTCTAAAACTTCGACTTTGAAAATCACTTGTTCATAGATTTGAACCTTTGGACTTCCTAAGACCTGCAAAAACTAAGCATTTCTTGCAATAAAATGTGATATGATGGGAGAAGAAAGGTGATCGGTCTTTCTCCTTCTAATAAATATTTAAAATAAATGCAACAATGCCTAAAACAAATAAATCCAAAGAAGATAGATGAAGAAAAATGCATTTGTTTATCTATTGAAAAGTGGTGGTGAGCCCAGATCTCCCAACAATGTTTTATTCACAAAATATTTATCTTATATCCAATTTAAGTGATTCCAAAGATAGATTGAAGTGGATTCATAGGGATATTTCCAGTAGAAACATGTTTTCAAAGTGAGTTTAAATTATATGTCAAACCTACTAAGGAACACCTTACTTGATGGGACTATTCATGAATTTCTTTCTAGACCAACAATCACTAATTCGAGCATAACATTTTCATTCAAGCATGGATTGATGTGAATCGAATTGGAGATTAACTTAGACTCATATAACTACCTCAAATAGAAACATGTTTTTAATATAGCTTGATTTGATATCTCAAATCCACTGATGAACAAACCTAAGAGGGAAAGTTTCACCATGATGTTTTTAAGATTAGTTACTAAATACGGCATAGCATTTTCATATGATCTCCAAATGGGATGATTAAAATTGTTGCTTTAAAATAGACTTGAACTTGTATCTCTCTCATAAACAGGTTTTGAAAATAACATTATTTGATATGTGAAATATGCCAATGAACAATCAATATGTAGAATTTTCACTATCCATATTTTATGACAAGTAGTCAGTGATTTGAGCATAAAATTTTCATACGATGTTGGTTTGAGGTGATTCAAATTTAAATGTAAAATAGGTCCTAAGGGCCATATCCCCTAGAAATATATTGTAAAATTATGTCCATTAAATCCCTCAAATCATAGTTGTACTAATTTTGTTCTTGAATTTTCTACTTGAGACCTAGTAACTATTTTAACCATATTTTTTTCATTTGAGATGAAAATTGAAGAAATCCAAATGGGTTAGAAAATATATTTCCCGGGATTCTTTTTGTAGAAACATATTTTTAAAATGAGCCCATATGGTCCTCCAAAACAGGACTTTCAGGGATGCATTTTGTCATAAAATCCTCTCAAATTGAGTTTTATTCATGCAATATTGAACTAACTTTATTATTTTTTTAATTTTTTATTCATTCAATTATTCCTCTATACAATCATTATATTCTATTCGGAAAAATAAAAAATCCCCTCAAGTATAAGAGAATTTCGAATGCATCGAGTTGCATAACAAGATCATAAGTAAACTCATATCTAAGTTTGAAAAATATGCCTTAATGAATGCTTGGACATGAGAGATAAATTGTTCATAAAAATTTGCTGCCAAGATATGTCAAAAAATGGAGTCGTATGGTGGCCTACTGACTCTTTGGAACTAAGTTTGATATGAAATTTGTCTCCTTCAATTTCCTTTGTTGTCATACCCTAAAGTTCTTCTAATTTTTTTTCATTACATTCATGAATGCAAAAAGGGATATTGTGATATACAGGAGAGAAATTCTTCAATATTTGGGTGTAATGTTTGATCTTCATTGGATGTGGCCAATGACTCCTTGTCCTCCTTACAAGGATAACTCAAAAAATCTTCTAGGTTCTCCTTTTGTGAATCTTCTTCATAGATGTCTTTCTCCTCTTCTATATTTTGAAATGAAAACTCATCCCTAGTGACAATTCTAAATTGTGGACAAGGATTTAAGAAGATATTTGTGGTGGCATACCCTCCTTCACTGAATAAATTCTTTAGCATCCTCTTTTTGAAGTTTGATAGGTCTTGTCTTGCAAATGGATTAGCAGTTGGAGATATTTGTTTTAGTGGTTGGGTGTTTTGTTTTAAACTTCTAAACTACTTCTATCTAAATGTGCTTCCTCAGCAACGCGCCAAAATGTTGGTCCAATTTAGGGGTGTAAATCAAATCATATATTTTAATATCAATACGGGGATATATTCATAATGTTTCAAAATCATAACAACATTTATATCGTCAATTTTGTTTTAAACAGTGAAATACTAAAGTAGCATAACAATGAATTGTAGAAAATGACAAATTGAAAATCTTTTACTGTTACAAGTAAAGACACATCAATCTCTTTTACAAGAGATCTATGCATAATATATATTAGACTTTAGCATTAGTTAAAAAATTTTAATCTAATGATAAATAAAGCAATCATACAAGAAACTACAACAAATCTGAAAAAGTATATCATACATTTAAATACTAAGTGTACATCCTTAGCAATGGGGGCCCTCCATGCTTCACTTGCACACTTGAATGAAAACCAGTTAAGAAAGATTGAATAATAGTATCAATATAATCCACGCAGAACAATGAAGGTATCCAAAATCTCCAAATATATTAACTTCTGTCAAGTAACATTCTTCCACACAAAATAACATGTCTCTTACTTCAAGTCCTACATATTTATACAAGAGGTTTGATAACCAAAATTACTAAAAATGCTCAAATTAGTATATGAGATCCTAGATAAGTGATAATAGGTCGAATTCAATATTCAAATCCATGAAATATGAAGAAAATCCCTTAAAATCGAAAATTGTCCTGATTTGTTTCCAAAAACATGGGATTTTTTGAACAAGTGGCCTAGTTTGAATAACATTGATTGGGCACAGCGAGGCTCTATTCTAAAGGAATATAGGAATTTATCCATCCTTGGACATTGAGGATCATCCCAGATATCTCGAAATCCACCCATCTATTCTGCACACGTGAGAAGCTTGGAGCTATTACGGGAAGTTGCAACATGCTGTGATTTTTGCTAAAATATTAATACTAATGTCAAACTTTGCCAAAATTCAATTCATGAACAGAAAATGATAATGTACATGAGATGGTCAATTTCAAGAAAATATGGATGAAGTGTGAGAGATATGAAGGGAAAATGTAGGTAAAATATAGGTTTTCGAGGCAAAACGAAGCATAAAAAATGGTACCCAACACACTTTCGTGAGAAATCATCTCCAAATATAACATAATACATGTTCTTGGTAATGGAGGTTGTCGAGAAAGGTCCACATAGATAAGAGTGGATCCTTTCAAGGATTGCATGTGCCCAGTTGTCTCGATCATTGAAGGTGGCTTTTGTGTATTTCCCTAATGTACACCCTTTGCATGTATCTTGTTCCTCCAGTGCTCCATTGAGGAGGCTTGTGGAAATTTGTTGCATGATCTGAAAAGCACCATGATGCAAATTTCCAAGTCTTCTATGACATAATTCGTCAACATATTGGCTCTACACCTTCTCTGCTTTTATGCTCAATGTCGCATAGTCTTCCACATCTAATTTGTAGAGGTTCTTCACTCAAACCCTGATCTACTCCACTTATCCCATGGCAATGTGTCTCAAGAAATCCTTCCTTTTGCTGAATATCACATCTTCTAACACTGCGATGGAAACTAGATTCTTCTTCAAACCTGGTACATACATCACATCCTTGATACTCAGAGGGGAGTCAGACTCCCTTTGAAAAGTAACTATACCAATGTCGGTTGCACTATACCTTCCATTATCTCCCATCTCGATGTGCAGCTGGAGATCCTTCTCCTACAAGTCACTAAAAAATGATTTATTTCTCATCATGTGGAATAAGGCACCGCTATCGATATACCGCACATTACCCATCATTGTTCCTATTATGCATGCAATGAGGGTAAAATCAAGTTTGAACTATGAAGCCAAGGCTTCACCTACTACTCCTCTCGCGGTCTTCTTTCTTTCCTTCTTGTGTGGACATTTTATGGCATAATGTCCCAGTTCATGATAGTGAAAGCACTTTATTTTGGACAAGTCTTCCTTCTTCCCCCTTGACCAGATTCTGCTTTGGATTGGGTTGATCCCCTTTCACTTTATTTTCCTTTCCAACCAAGGCACATTTCTCTTCATCCTCTCCCTTAGATGAAGTCTCGTCTCTATTGCTCTACCTAATTTGTTTCTACACTAGATCGGACCATAACGTATCCCATATTGATAGTTTCTCTATACCATTTATCGAATCTTTATAACTATGCCAACTCTTGGGAAGGTCTAATAAGGCTAGAGCTACCAGATCTTCTCCAAGGATAGTAACACCAACCCTGCCAAGTTCATCACGATATTGTGTAAACCTGCTCAAGTACAATAGAATTGTTTCATTGTTTTGCATATTAATACTTGGAAGCTTATCCTTGAGTTCTAGCTTCCCGTGGTCACTATTGTTCTCAAAAAAAATTGTCAGTGTTTTCCACATCGCGAAAATAGTCTCTTTGCTATGGAGATTTGAGACAATATGATCCTGAACTCCCTCCAATATGATCCTCCTCTCTTTAACTACATCCTTCTTCCACTAAGCAAGCTCTTGGGCATCAAATGTGGGTTTTGCTACATCTATCTTGATGTATTCTAGTAGCCCATTATAATACTACCTCCATGCGGATCTTCCATGCCACAAAAAATTGTGGTTCCTTCCAAAGCATACTCGAGCTTGAGTCCATTGAAAGTCGCATTTTGAGTCTTAGAGAAAACATGTAACCCTGGTCTTCAAATTTGAACCTCTTGTAATGACAACTTTGAAATCTCTTATGTACTGTGAATCTAGCTCTAATACCATGTAGAAAGTAATGTGTAGATTCTAAATTACTCATGAAATTTTCTAAATCACAAGACTAGAAGCTACACTACTGATCTGCAAAAGTAAATTCACAATCAAGAACACAAATCAATAACATGCATAAATATTCAACACACATATACATAGATTTATCTAAGGGAAAGAAACTTCTCAAAACCCTTTACTATCTGTATTGCATTAATCAAATAATCTGGATGAATACAATATGCTCTCCTCAAGCTTGAGCTCAACCTGCACCTATATCTTGTATCCTCTGCATGAATCACTGATCTTAGCCAATACTTAGCCAAAATTTCGAGCCTCCAAGCTCCTATTTCCTTGCGTTGTTCCCTTGGGAAATTGCCCCTATTTTTTAGGAATTTCTCACCAAGGAATTGCGCAATTACCATAGGTCAATTCTTTGACTGCATGCACCACCTGTACAACTTGAACTAGTTTACAATTGATATTATACTTCCCTTGAAATCCAATCTCAACTGGGTAACTTAAATTCTCTGTGTGCAACAATTATTTTCGGTAGATTGATCATTTAACTGGATGATCACTCCATGTGAAAAAAGTTACACACCCTCAACTTGACCTCCACTATTCTACTGACAATGGGAACCAGTTAAACTGACAATAATTCAAATTAATTGAAATAGATTGCTAAAAATTAGCAATCAATCATATAGAACTGAACTCTCCAACTCAAATTTATTGAGTTAACTAAGTGACAAGAGTCATGTCACCTTAGTTAACTACCTACAAGTATTCTACTGAATTTTACATTCAATTTTAATCTAGTTTGACCAAGGCAAAGTCAAAACTAGATATTCTTGCTACATTTTCAACACTATGTTTCTTAGTAATTAGGCCAACAATGATATATACTAGTTCTTAAAATCCATTTTATACTTCATTAAAAAATATAGGTCACTTTGTGGGTTCTTACAATCTCATATTGTTGCATGGTGGGCAATACAGGTGTCGATTTGATTGACTAGTAGCTCTATTCAACTGCCTAACTAGATGACTACTTGAGTTCTAGCTCTTTTGATTTATTTTACTCTTATGCATATGGTAGCAATGTCAAACATTGGTAATCATTGGTATCTTATCAAATCCCTTGCCTCCTTTTTGCACTTTCTTCTTCAGAAACAAGATGACATCACCTTGGTTTATGGCCAAAATACTAATTTTGGTAAGAGGACGTTTTATAGTTTTGCATTATTTATTCATTAACAAGTTAACTTGTCACTTGTAAGAATTAAACTTAAATGAAAACATAAAAAATATTTCGCTCAACATATTAAAATAAACTCAAATAGTAAAATAATTTTATAATAGTAAATAATATATATATATATATATAGAGACACACACACAAAATCCCTTCACTAATATCCATTACCAAGTATAAAACATACATAATATAAGTAACAAACATAATATATGTAATAGGATTGCTTTCTAACTATATACTTTTTGTATTGTTTAACTATTATGTTTTTTTGGAATATTTGGTCAAAATGAAGCAACATTTTTTTTTTGTCAAGTTTTGATCTAGGCTTTTGAGTACATTTATAGATTCATGTACCTTTAAAAATATGCCCGTCACTTGTATTGTGAATATTTCACCATTCAAAATTGTGATTCCAACAAATCTCTATGAGCAATTTATACCTGAAAATATTCTCGAATAACCTCCAAAACTCATAGAAAATAGATTACGAATATTCTATTCTAACTTATCTCACTTTGATTTTTCTTTGAAAAGCTTTTGCAAATATTTTTTAAAATTTAATTCTCATTTAATTCAAGAAATAAATATATATTTTTAAAAATGGGTAGTCTAACTAATAGACCTAATGGCTTTTAAGCCTAAATTGAACAATACAATTTCTAGCAAGATTGTGATTTCTTGTTGTTTCAAATAAACTTTTCAATGGATAAATGCATTCAACTCAAAAACCCCTTAGGAGCTAGATATTTGCAAATTAGGTAACTTAAACTTATAATTTGTAAAAATCCATATCAGATTTTGAACAAAATTGACTATGAAAAATGCTTAGAAAATTAAATTATTTGTTTTAAACATATTATTTCAAACAAATAAATAAGTATTTGATACCACAAAATATTATCATTTCTCATCTATATATATATATATATATATATATATATATATCTATATATACACACACACACACATTCTGGATCCAAGTATTGGTTGAATAGATGTTGAAACACTGCTACTAATGATATATGTTTCAGGCTATACTAGTCATGGCTAACCATGAAGTTTGGCTAAGGCAATGAATGTCAAGTTGATAATGTTTTCTTAATTCAACAATTTTAATGTACATCTGTCGGCCCAAAAAAAAATCAAAATACTGTCATTTTGGCCATATTAGAGTTCAAAATCAAGATGCTTTTTTTTTTGTGGAGTGGCTTGAGTTCATCGGAGTTTACATCAGGCTTGACTTGTGGCTTGAGAGACTGTGACCTAGGGTCATCTAAGCCATCAAAATCACCCGAGGATTGGACCTAGCCTAGGCCACACCAACCCTTAGCGTGACTGGATCTTTGCCCACAAAATTTCAAACTAGTGACCTTCACATCATGGAATGACTAACAATACACCACATCGTCATCTATTTTATGCCCTGTGAGCAAAGCCAAAATAAAATTTTATAGTGCTTTTGAAAATAACTTTGTTCATTTAATATAGTTTAAATGTATGACATGTGCATAAATAGTTATTTATCCTAAAAATTTAATAGAAACAACTTTTATATATACCGATGATTATTATATATATTAGACATGTAATACATAATTATACCAATTGTTATCTTCTTAATACTCTTTAATTAAAATTAATTTTTTGAAAATATATTATAGGAAAAAAATATAATAGTCGTGACCTCCTTTTGTTTCTAATTGTGTAATTTCAATTTCAAAAAACTTGGAATTTCAAAAATATAAGTTTTATATTATTAATTAAAAATATAATGTATTTTGAAAAATTGGTTTATAAGAATCTAGGTAATCATATTTATGTATAAGTTTACATTTCTTTTTTCTTATTGAAAATTAATTAATTATATATAGAAAATTATATTGAAATATTTTTATAATATTTTTCATACAGTGTAATCCTAAAAAGTTTTTATTTTTTTTCCATTAAAATAAATATAATTTTTTATCAAATCTTAAATATTAATGATTCAAAATATGTTTTTTAATATATAAATAAATTTAACAGCCATAAAAGTTATAAGAGAGTTAATTTTCACTATCGCACAATTGAAACTTACAATTGTAAAAACTAATAAAATTAATGAAAAAATACTATAACTTAAAAAGGTGGTGGTGGTGGTGGTGGTGGTGGTGGTTAATGTCCATTGAGACCAAACTTTGGTCTATCGGACCTAAAGAAACAGATTATTTGGTTTGATTTAAGATTTTATTCCTATGCTCAAAAAGCTTGGAGAGAAGCCTCCCGAGCTCACAGTAATTTTGAAAACGTAAAAGGCTAGGAAGGTCAGTGTTGCAACAAAGATTTTGAAACTGAGATCTAATGTGGTTGTACGTGGGGCACTCTAAGAGGAAGTGATTTTCATCCTTGATGTTCGTATTCTCACAGATATGGCAGAACCTTTCCGTCCATGGTGTTTTAGGAACTGCCCAACAACCTGTTTCACTATGGAGCTCATGAGAGTTCGTTTTAATCTTGGTTGTATTAATTTTCTTCTTTGAGATAGTTAAAACAGAGAGATACTTTTGATCTTCTAGGGTGGGGTTGATGACCTCCTTATAATATCTTAATTTTCTTTTAGCTGCTAAATCTTTCTCACAACACATTTTTTCTTTGAACTTAGAAGTAACAATATTTTTAATGTTATTAGTGTTTTGCAATGCAACATTCTCGTCGATCTCCCAATGGTTTAACCAGGCCCTAGTGTCTTTATACCAACCTCGTTTGAGCCTTAGGTGGCTTTGGCTGGAATTTAAAGCTAGCTTAGGAAGTCTATGGTCTCCTATGTTATTGAGTTTGTGCTTGTACAACAGAAGCCTAATCATAGCTAGGCTCTCAATAGGGGAAAGACCCACTTCTATAAGGAGAATAGGATAGGGTGTGTTGCTTTTAATTTTGAGGTTATACATTATAAAATGCTTCTGGATTTGCTCAATCTTTCTCTAGGATTCTCTAGAGATGCTACAACCCTAAACCTCACATCCATATAAGATAACCGGAGTGACTAAAGTTTCAAAGAGGAACTTCTTTCTATCCCACATTACGAGGTTTGTCGTTTTACAATTATTTTCAAGACCAAAATAAGCTTTTCATCCCCCATTAATCCTTTTCTCAATGCTATAGTTCCAGTTGAGCTTGTGATGAATATAATTTACAATTTACACTTTATTATCTATATATCTATATCTATATATATATATATATATATATATATATATATATATATATATATATATATATATATATATATATATATATATATAATTTATCACTTTTAAATTACTTTATTTATTTATATATATGATACAACAAAAACAAAAATATACCACTACAATATATGTCCAGATTAGAGTTTTGGACATATATGTCCATATTAGAGTTTCGGGCATAAGAATTTACTATCCATAGTTGTGGAAAGAGAGTGTAAGTGCAACACCCCATGTTGCATAGAAATTTAATTGGGTTACCATGTTTTACTTATTACTTTATCTTCTTACTTTGTCATCAAATAATTGACACAAATATTAAAGAATTATGGCTAGAAAGTCATAACATATTTATTATTTAATGAATGAATATTAAGAGTTAACGTATTTTGACAAGAACTGAAAGAAATAGTTGTTAACCGCCTAAGACACTTAAAGTGGTTACTCATTGTCTCCTCAAAATAGGAATTCAAGGAAGGCCTAGGGGGCTGGAGAAGACAGAAAGGATAGAATACCAGATCGGTCAAGGGAGCAGAACATTGCTACCTAGAATTCCTTGAGCTGGGAGGAATAAACTAGTGGGAAAATATTGAGTACAGTTAGAGAGGTATGTGAATTGAGGCTAAACGGTGAGTCCTGATGCCCAAGATACCTTACTTCAACAAACTCATTTTATTGTTTGGAGGCAGAAGAACTTGGGCGAGAGTTTGGATGGAATTTCCAGACTCACGTCTGGGTGGTGAGATCTTCCTAAAGAGGAACTATAGAACTACAAGGCAGTGAACAAATAAGTAATCAAACTCCTTAACTTAGTGACTATTGAAATAATGATTCTATAGTGATTGATGGATAATAACAGGATTGTGCCTGTGCTAGCTATTCCAAAATTGTCTATTATGTATTGTAAGCTAGTAGGAAATAGGTTACATATTTAGTCAAGTAATTATTAGTCTGTATTATTACAGGTCTATCTAGGCACATCACTCCTGACATTCAGATCAGTACAATTAGGGCTCATGAAACCCTAATTCAGTTGTTACATGCCATAGACAAGTCATCAAATTGAATGCTTCCATCCATGAAAGTTTCCTAGCATGAAACCCTACTGAAATGCCTCCTTGGGACACCAGCACAGCCTTGGTCAGGTGTAAATGCACTGTAGAGCAGGTAGGCCCATTTAGGCTTGCACTACAGTGCACTTAGGCCCTCTTTGACCTATGCTATGTGAGAATGAGCGAAATTGACATTGGATTCTTGGAATATTCTCTGATTCTAGAGCATTCTATTAGGATGCCCAACTCTTATCTCATCCTATGAGGTCGACTTTGGATAGGCTATGGATCAATTATACCTCTATTCTCTCATCCCTTTCTCCATGGAAACTAACTCCAATTTTGGAAGGCCATTCAATGCCCAATTTATGACATAACCACCTACATTTCCCTATAAATTGACCACTTATCATAGTGATCATGAGGCTGGAATTTGAAGATTGTAGATAAATATTGTTGGTTTGATATTTGAGTTCATGTCAAGTAATGTTATGCTGCTGGATTGATGTGCTTTTGGTGTGACGAGGGTTTGGACTGAATTTGGATGAGTGACATGGGATCGAACTGCATTGGGTGTAAATCTTCCTTCTACATCAATAAAGTTGTTTGTTCCTTTTCCCATATTATTGTTCATATATATGATGATTATATGTTTAAATGTTGTGGATTCCATTTATTTGTAGTAGATAGATCGTGTACTTTGATCATTGTCGTCTTCTGTTTCTGTTGACGGGTACCAATTGAGCGGATTCAGTTCAAGTGGGAGCAACAAGAGCAATTAAAAGGAGACCAAAGGAAGAGAAAGACCACAAGTAAGTTCCTTCATCTCATCTATCTATTATAGGAAAAGATTAAACCAATTTATTTCTGTTGTTCTAAGTGTAACTACCCACTTAGGGAAGATGTACTTATTTGTAGGTATAAAATCCATAACAAATTGGCGACTCCACTGGGGAACGACTGTCATTCATTGTAGTTTATCCTCATCATATTGCATCCTAGTAGACTTTACTTGACTTCATTGATCTCTTTTCAGTCAATTTGAAGCTTTTTTGGTCAAAATTTGCACTAGGATTCCTATTCTAGGAATGTGTTGGTACCAATGCACCCTTGGTTAGGGGATAGTGCACTGCAATGCACCCTTGGCTTAGAGACAGTGCTCTGTAGTGCACTGTCTCCCACTTTGACCTACGATGGTCCCTCTCAAGCTAAAAAAACCCATCTTTTGCTTGATTTTTCCAAAGTTGCTTCTGATGTTGTTTGCTGAAAGATCAAGGTTTTTTATGCCTCTGAAATCAATTTGCATTTTCTATCCTAACCCTACTTTGACCTTGATTGTTTAGTGTTTCTTAAGATATTTCTGTATCATTATTAATTCATTGTCAAAGTTATATTACATTGATTAGTCTTTACTTTTCTGAAAAACAATTTTCGTAAAGTCTGCATTTCTTTGAAAAAGAAATTGTCGTAAAGTCTTCATTTCTTGTGAAAAGCATTGATTGATCGTTTGTACATCTAGTTCCTTTTTTTTCATATAAACACTAAAGGGACTAAAAGGAAAAACTTGCATTGTGGATATTGTATTTTTTAATTCTTGATAGGAATAGCTAGGGAAATTGCATTAGGTGTGCTCTTTTCTATTTGTCAATGATCTGATTGCTCTATCCCTTACTAGCTACGGTTTTCATTGTTAATTGAATGAAAAAATGTTTCTCATGTTAGTTTCATTATAGGAATTGCAAACATACATGATGTGGGAGGAAAATTCTTAAGAAGATCAACTTAAAAGTTATCTCAATTAACCTAATGGAGCATTGTAACTTAACACATAACATTTAGAGGTCTAGGCTAGAGACGTGTTCCGGCATCATTAAACATAACAGTTGTTGCTAATGGTCTGGGATACATTCCGAGTGTGATACCTCATTCTACGTATGTAATTATATCGTAGCTTGTCCACGTACTTTCGGGTATATCGGGCAGTGTTATAGTATGAAAAGTATAAAGGAATGCTCTCGGTGCAGTTTCACATTAGACAGCGCTAACATGGATTGGGCCTCCATGCACTTTCGGGTATATATGGGAGGACTACATTAGGTTGCTATCCATACATAGGTAACCGAGTCAGCCACCTTGTATACTGTGATACACCAAAAACAACATTCGGGGAGATTGCCTGCATGTATGTTAAGTCCTTGGTTTACTGAGGCGGTTTATTATAGTTCATTATTACTTGTTAATCCTTTTGCCTAAATTATCCCTCTTTTGTTTTGCTATGTTATTTTGATTAAAATAAAATTAATTGATCGCGGATAACATCCCCCACGTCACTCCTTAGTTTATCTTAGGTTGAGACATATGGAAACAACTCCAGAGTCCACCAATCAAGGAATTCCTTTTGATGGGAATCCTAGTCCTTTTCCTCCTTTCAGAAATATTAGTGCTCGTTATATGGCTACATTGTCCCTTCCCGGACTTACCATTTGCTTGCTAGTATGTTTGTTCTCAACCTCCTTGGCCCCGCAACTGAATATTCTTACAAATAGACAAAATCAACCTCCATTTGATCCTAAAGTTTAACCTTTACCTTATTCGTCGATTGTTTCTTCCTCCCCTTCTTCCACTTCGCCTGGTGAAAGTATTAACACTAGTAACTAGGTGGATAAGAAGAAGAAGAAGAGGAATAAAATTCAGCAGGGGGACAACTAAACAACCATTGCTTCAAATGCAACTTCTGATGAGAAACCATCCAATAAGCCTCACAAACTTCGATATCCTTGCAAACTTTGTATGGGAGACCATCTTCTTCGAAATTGTTTTGGTATTCCACAGATATTAGAAGAATGGTCTTCTCATTCACAACATCCTGTTTCATCAACTTCTAGAGATCATGCTGGTGACACACCATCAACTAGTGGTAGTAAAGTTCATGGAAAGAAGGGTAAAGTTAAGTTTCCATGTAGTTTATGCGAAGGGAATCACCCCATTCACCTTTGTCCCTATCTGGATGAAGCCAAAAAAGTGTTGGATAATCGTCTTGCTTCTCCGCAGCGACTTCCATATGGTTACAGGAGACTCTCCCATAATCCTTCACTAGTTGATGAAGTGACTGATCCAAATCAACCGTCGGTCAAACTCACTCTCTCTGAATGTGAACCCATGAGTCTGTAACTGACCAATCACAAGCTGAGGAAATAGTTGACCCGATCTCACCTTCAATTAATCATACCTTTCCCATAGAGAGTGAGTATGATACCACTCAGGTTCTTTTCATTTCTTCAGATTCCAATGAGCTTGGAGGAAACCCTCCTGTTCCATCAAGACAAGAGGAAAATCCTCCCATTCTTGTAACTCAAGGGGGTAATTCTCCCGTTCTTATGGTACCCCCTCCAAGTAGTTTGGTCACTTCCTTTGATTGGAATCGACTAGTAGGATGTCGTCTTCCTTCTTATGTGCCTTTCCAGATCATAGTACAGGTTTATAATATGATTGTATCTGGCACTATTATAGATGAAGGTGCATTTGTGAGTATCCTTTCCTCCACTTCTTGGCAGGCGCTCAGTTCACCACCACTTGTGCCTGTTACCCAGAATCTGTTGGCTTTTAACAGAGGAACCAGTCAACCATTAGGGATCCTTCCTCAGTTGCCTATTACTTTGGGAGGAAAATTTGTTTATCTCAATGTGATGGTAGTCCCAGGCCCTTTAGATTATAATTTACTTCTTGGGCGTGACTATGTTTATGACATGGGAGCTATTGTTTCAACACTCTTTCGAGTGATGTGTTTCCTGCATGAAGGCAGAATTGTCACCGTTGACCATCTTTCATTTCCCGATCCAAATATGGCTTCCAGTCAACCATCTTCCCTAAATGGTCCTTTTGTCCCAATGGTATCTTCCCTACCATGAGTCAATTATGTGGCAACCCGTTCCATGCCTACATCAACTGACGATCAATTCCGTGATGTTATGCATTATGTACTGGGGGCATTGGAACCAAATCTCTCTAATGGTTTCCTTGCTACGTATCCCTTCTAGAGAATTGTACTCCCATCTAATGAGAACCTCTTGGAAGTCATGACCTCTTATGGGTCATGATCAAGGAATCATGAGGATAGTTCCTAGTCTTGTGTCAACCTCGTTAAAAAATGAAACAAAGGGTATGAGGATAGTTTCTGGTCTTGTGTCAACCTCATTAAAAAATGAAACAAAGGGTATGAGGATAGTTCCTAGTCTTGTGTCAAACTCATTAAAAAATGAAACAAAGGGTATGAGGATAGTTCCTGGTCTTGTCTCAACCTCATTAAAAATGAAACAAAGGGTATGAGGATAGTTCCTTGTCTTGTTTCAAGCTCATTAAAAAATAAAAACAAGGAACATGAGCATAGTTCCTTGTCTTGTGTCAATCTCGTTAAAAAATGAAACAAGGAATATGAGGATAGTTCCAGGCCTTGTGTCAACCTCGTTAAAAAATGAAACAAAGGGTATGACCATAGTTCCTTTTCTTGTGTCAAGCTCGTTAAAAAATGAAACGAGGAATACGAGGATAGTTCTTTTACTGTGTCAACCTCATTAAAAAATGAAATAAGTCCCTAAGAAGAGTTCCTTATCTTGTCAAGCTAACTAAAAAATGAAACAAGGTCCCCTGGAGAAAAGTTCCAATTCGAGTCTTTGATTAGATCTGGTAAAATCCCAGTCAAGTCTTTCACTTGATCTCATAAACGAGCCTTCATTCCATCCACCTCATAGCCACGAGTAGTCTACTTAGGTGAATGCAATGAAGCTTGGGGGGCATGCACCTAGAATCGAGTCATCATGTTGGGGGCATGTAAACCAATCCCAAGCATAGTTTTTTCTTGTTTCAAGCTTGTGTAAAAATGAAACTGAATCCAAACATAGTTTTTCACTTCAAGCTTGTGTAAACATGAAACTAAATCCAAGCATATTTCCCTATGGTTCAAGCTTGTGTAAAAATGAACCCATCTCCATTTTAACCCTTGTGATTTCCATTATATTAGCCTCTTCCGTTAGATGAGCCTTGGTTTTTCTCCTTCCATCGTCACTATCTGCTTGGCTGATCATACACTTTCACTTGGTTGTTTTACCCTTTTTGAGGAACAGTTGCAATGAGTGGTCTTATTAGCCAGCCTCTTCACATAAATCAACATGTTTTGAAAAGTTCCAACATCGCCGAAACTAGTTACTATCCTAGACACCACTTGTTCCTCTAAGTGGAGTCCTCTTTAAGCTCTTTTCAGACTCTTGAAACATGAAAAGATTGTAGGGTGCTTCTCCTTTTCAGCTCGTAAATAGATTGGAAACGACATCTACTTAGTATAAGTTTAAGCCTTTTCCGCACTGAGATAGATTACTTATGAAAAATGAATACGTTGATCGAACATGGTCAATAGGTTCTCCCTTGTATTATTTTATGCTTTTTCAGACTTGAGAGACAAATTTACGAAAAAGAAATTGTGGAGTTTCCTTTTTTTCCCTTTTCAAACTCTCTAAACATGAAAAGGACCGAGTTCTCATTGTCGTTAAACTCGTTAAAACATCAAATAGCGACAAACTTGTCCATCATGACAAGACCGAGTTTCACCTTCGGTAGAATCATTAAAGCATCACATAGCGATGGATTCACCCAAAGGGTGGAATTATACTACAAGCATATGTTATCCTCCTCAAGCTTGTTACAAAATAAAGAGGTACTGGTGAGCAATGACTGGGGAAAATGGGAAAACAGATAAATCACTTTATGGTAGCAAGTAGCTCTTCAACATGACACTTTCACATTATCTCTGTGACTATTTGGGTTGGCTTATTTGCTTGATGGTTATCATACCTATGGTCTATCACACCATCCATCACTTTGTTTTTGGGTCAATGCTGCCAATTCATTCAGTGTCGCCAACATGTTCAAGAGAAGTCATTCAGTCAACTTCATCCTTTTCAATACTCATAAACCTTCATTTTCATGACCACCATTCCTGAACCTTGTGTCGTCAGTCACATTTTGTCTTCAAAATCATTACACTCGCTTTGTGTTGTTGATGGGGGATACGCCAAGGCCCTCCTGCAACGAGTATCTTCTTGTCGACATCAGCATATTATCCAAGAAGTTGACTTAGAAACACCCTTCCAGTACCCTGAGGCTTGCATACATGAATGACAAGTTTCTCGCTTCCGATGACAGGTTGACATGACAGGCCTTCGACCGAAAGACTTTGTATGGTGTTCGACATCAAAAAATCTATTAACACCATGCAGAATGTATTGTAGTACCTTGAGGATCATTATCATTATCGATGATTTCTCTCGCATCTGTTAACAACTTAAATCAATCGCTGGTAATCAGACGGTGTCTTCCCATGTTCATCTTTAGATCACATTTTCACATGGTCAGGCTCATACTTGAGCGAACGATTGGATGAGATAGAAGACCCCAGATCTAGTTTCATCCATCTGGGCTGTGATTTCAGGAGAGTACTAAATCATCTGTACGATGGCTTTACACAGATGGTCATCCTATCATGGGTCTATATCTGTAGATGACTATCTGATTTATGTACATGTAATGAAAATTTTATATGTTGAGTATGGGTATTCCTTCCCTCAGCAATTCATGAAAAATTCAAAATATCATGATGTTATGTATTGTAAGAGATGCGGGTCGTCGTCCACTTCATATCCTCCTCATCACATCATAAAGCATATCAGTCGACATTATCATTTTCGACTTCATGCTTTAGGGGCAACTGTTACAGGCCTATTTGGGCCCATCAGTCCCGACATTCAAATCAGTACAATTAGGGCTCATCAAACCCTAATTCAATTGTTACATGCCCTAGACAAGTCATCAAATTGAATGCTTCCATGCATGAAAATTTTCTAGCCTCAAACCCTGTTGAAATGCCTACTTGGGACACCGGCGCAGCCTTGGTCAGGGGTAACTACACTGTAGAGCAGGTAAGCCCATTCAGGCCTACACTGGAGCGCACTTAGGCCCTCTTTGACCTGCGTTGGGCGAGAATGAGCGAAATTGACATTGGATTCTAGGAATATTCTCTGATTCTATAGCACTCTAGAAGGATGCCCAGCTCTTATCTCATCCTATGAGGTCAACTTTGGATAGGCTATGGATCAATTATCCCTCTATCCTCTCATCCCTTTCTCCATGGAAACTAACTCCAATTTTGGAAAACCATTCAATGCCCAATTTATGACATAACCACCTACATTTCCCTATAAATTGACCACTCATCATAGTGATCAGAAGGTTGGAATTTGAAGATTGTAGAGAAACACTGTTGGTTTGAGATTTGAGTTCATGTCAAGTAATGTTATGCTGCTGGATTGATATGCTTTTTGTGTGACAAGGGTTTGGACTGAAGCTAGATGAGTGACATGGGATCGAACCACATTGGGTGTAACTCTTCCTTCTACATCAATAAAGTTGTTTGTTCCTTTTCCCATATTCTTGTTCATATCTATGATGATTATATGTTTAAATGTTGTCGATTCCATTTATTTATAATAGATAGATCATGTACTTTGATCATTTTCATCTTTTGTTTCTGTTGACAGGTACCAATTGAGCGGATTTAGTTCGAGTGGGAGCGATGGGTGAAATTCAAAGGAGACCAAAGGAAGGGAAAGACCACAAGTAAGTTCCCTCATCTCATATATCTATTATAGGAAAAGGTTAAAACACTTTCTTTCTATTGTTCTAAGTGTAACTACCCACTTAGGGAAGATGTACTTATCCGTAGGTATAAATTCCATATAACATGTATGTAGAACAACTTATGAATTTAAACAAAGAATTGTTCATATTACCCAGAGAACAAAGAACAAATATATATACTTAAACAGATAATTGTTAACATTATGTTTAAAATGAGGAAAAACTAAATACTATGACAAGGCATTGTTAATAATATGCTTATGCAATGGCCCTTCATGAATGCAGTACACATTTGTGAAATGTGTGACAATCACAAGTAAAATCCCAGCATATTTCTTTCCAAACAGTCACAAGAATAGAGCACTAAATTTACATACATGGAAACTATAAGAATGATAAGAGCAAAGATAGCTTTTTCTAAATTTAATAACTGGAAGGAAATCACTTATTATCAAATTCAAATGTCACATAATATTCGTTCAAATTCCAGTAAAATGAGTTATCACAGTCCATGTATTCATATCTTAACCAAAAGGAAATAATCCATGCATAGGCTCCGTAGAGTCAAACGTAACCAAACAGACAAGCTTCGACATAGGAAGCCGAGCAAAAGCGAAAGGGATGATAAACCATGTAAGCGTTAAATTTTGTCGTCGACACCATATTCAAACTCTCAAAAGATTTACAAACCAAATTATACAAACTCATCATGAAATAGACCAATGTCAAACCCTCTACGGAGCCAATATATATATATATATATATCTAGATATATCTAGATATATATATATATAGATATATATAGGTATATATATCTAGATATATATATATATATATAGATA
Source organism: Pinus tabuliformis (assembly GCA_031772625.1). Lineage (NCBI taxonomy): Eukaryota > Viridiplantae > Streptophyta > Pinopsida > Pinales > Pinaceae > Pinus > Pinus tabuliformis. The sequence goes on along the minus strand of CM062820.1, from coordinate 1,728,521,663 downwards.
TATATAGGTATATATATATATATATATATATATATATATATATATATATATATATATATATATATATATATATATATATATATATATATCTATATATATATATATATGCTATGAGAGACTTGGAACAACTCGGTTCATCGGTACCTAGAACCTATTTTAATCACAAAGCATTCAAATGCAAATCATGGTCGGCTTGTAGACTCTGCCAATCTTCACGATTTCACCCAAAAAAGCTACGGTAACATCTAGTGGAGTGTTTGCAAGCGTAGCCACTAAACAAACGAAAATAGCTGAGAAAGACAAGTCATCATGGGGTTCAGCAATGAAACGAACGTGAAAACTAGAAGATGATAACCATACATAAGTATGATGCCTTTGAGACCATCACGTCTGCAAGAGGAGGGTTTCGACAAGGTTTGATACCTACAATTTCAAAGTAAGCAACGTTAAAAAGATAACCCTTAACATTAAACTCAAATAATTACTCAAAAGGGCCGAGAGGTACCTAAGAGAAGTCGGTGTTGGGATTGTGAACCCCGCTTGTGCCATAGACCCTCACATCGAGTTAGCAGCCACTCAACTTAGGAGAATGAAAACCCAAAACCCTATTTAAGCTGTCATTACCTCTCCGAGCATGAAGGTCTCTGAATTCACCTCCATCCGAAGGGGCAAGCTGATGGAAGCAAGCATTCCCTACATAGTAGATCGAATGAACAGAAAATCGTGCCTGTGCACCTTCAAGACAGAAATGAAAACTGGAAGAAAGAATCTAAATCAAGGAGAAATCCAAAAGTCGCAGGGTACCTAAAGGGTGGGATCTATTGCAGCTCTCCATAAAACCGAGCTTGGATGGACTAAAACCCTCTTTGTTGCAGAGATGGCTTGGCTTAGTTGCAGAGCATAAAACCAGAGGAATGACATAACCCAAATGAATCCATTCGTAGTAGGAGGCAGAGGGAACAGTTACCTCAATAAACCTGGATGTCGAGGACCGTCAGATCTCCAAACCAAAATCAAAGGGAGAAAACAATTCCAAGTGTATTGAGCTACCAGATCCTTCTTATGTCGGACACCGGAATATTAAATGGATAAGAAACGTGTACCGGGAGCTAAGTTGCCCAAATTAATTCTCTTTAAGAATGTCATTAAACCATAGTACTGAGACCTATTAGGTATGTTTTGAATTCTAAATAATACATAAGGAAATATCTGAAGGTTGATTATTAATATCGAATATATAAAGTTTGGGTATATGTAATATGTACTTTTTTTTAAGTTAATAGTTGGTGTAGTAATATGTGCTACAAGTGGTATCAGAGCCTAGTTCGCACACTGAGGCTTCTAGGATATGCATAATATAAAATAAACAAACTAAGTGAATGTGAATGTGAACACAGAGATCAGCACCAAGGAGCAGAATGCAGAGGGGTCCCAGACCACCGAACCAACCAGAAGAAACTTATGTAGGGGCCAACCCTGACATGTGGATACAACTGGGAGAAGAATCTCGACAAGCCAATGTTGCCCTACTTGAAATTGTTCAACAGTTACGTGCTGAGATGATAAATTTAAGGACAGATAATGAACAGTTGTGGAAATAGCAAGAGAGAATCCTTAAAAGTTTGTCTACCTGACAGAATCAACAGGGACCAGAACCCAACGCTGGTAATGGGGAGAAAACCATGACATTCCATTAAGGGGAAGATAATGGTGATTCGGGTGAAAGACATGAGGACGATGAAAAAGGACATTTTGATAATGTTTCTGACGAGCAGAAAACAAAAAGACAAAAATTAGAGTTATAAGGGGAATTCAAAAAGATAAAACCATCACTCATTGAAGGAGATTCTGAGGAAGTAGTGGAAGCATGGTTAATCGACATGAGCAAATACTTTCAGATCTATGACTACAATGATAAAATTAAAGCACGACTGGAATTTTATCAATTAAGAGGTAAGGCCATCCTCTAGTGGGAGGAAATAAAAATTGTGAGAAAAATTGATGAAGAGAAAGCTACATGGAAAGAATTTCCAAAGAATTTCAAGGATAAATACTTAACTGACCGTTATTATGATGAAAAAGAAAAGGAGTTCCATGATTTAAGGTTGGGACCGTTGACCATGGATGAATATGTGAAATGATTTACTTCCCTATTATGGTATGTGTCGTATATGCAGCACGAAAAGGCCAAGATTCAATGTTTTATTAGTAGCCTACTTAACTTTATGAAGGAAAAGCTAGAATTTGATTACCAAAGAACAATGGATGATGTAGTGCGAAACGCCCATATCCGTTATCAACAAATGAAACAGAAGAGTGAAGGATCAAAAGGAGGATTGAGCTGGAGGGGGAGAACTTACCCCCAAACAAACAGACAAAAGATACCAATGTAACGAATGTATAACAAAGACCCTTCAATAAATTTCCAGCAAGGAATCAGTCAAAGGTCCCAACATCCACTAAAAATAGACAGTCAGAGGGGATTAATAAGCCTATCAATAATCAGCAACAGAAACAACCCCTACAGTGCTAGGGACGTGGAGAACCCCATTATTACAAAAACTACTCGGATAGGGCAAGAACAGAACAACGTTCAAACATGCAAGAAGCTTCCACGGTTGGGGAGGTGGCAAGGAGTATGCCCAGAATTAATGCTGCACTTGACGACCATCAAGCAGAGTACCATCCCACCATGATTGAGTGTGAAGGTATGATCGCTAATCAACCTGTCTCTGTTTTGTTTGATCCGGGTGCTAGCCTAATCTATGTTAGTCCTAAGGTTGTAGAGAGATGCCAACTGCAAAGCAATAAATTTCAAAAACCTTGGTTAGTCAACTAGCCACAGTGACAAAGAGAAGGGTATCTACAAAAACAAACCATTGTCATGTAACTATTTCAGGACAACAGATTTAGGTTAATCTAAATATACTCCCTTTGGGTTCGTATGATGTACTGATAGGGATGGATTGGTTGGAAGGATGTTGGTCCTTAGTTGATTGCAAGGAAAAAAATGTTAGCTACCTTACTGAGTCGGGACAGAGAAAGGAAATACAAGGGATCAAGAAAAATATTAATTTGTGTCCTATTACTGTTAACCAGCTGGGGAAATGCATTAGGAAAGGTTGTTAGATTTATGATGTCCAAGTAGGATACACAATTTCCAAGATTAAAATGACTTCCTTGGAAAATATTCTTTTCATTCAAGAATTTTTTGATGTGTTTCCTGAATCTATTCCTGAATTACCACCTAAAAGTGATATTTATTTTACGATTGAATTGGTCCCTGGTGCAGCTCTTATTTCCATAACTCCTTATTGCATGAGCATACCTGAGTTAACATAACTCAAAATGCAGCTATATGAACTACTTGATAAAAGATACATTCACCTCAGTGTGGATCCTTAGGGAGCCCCCGTATTGTTCATACGGAAAAATGACGGAATGTTAATATTGTGCATTGATTATCATCAGTTGAATAAACTGATTATCAAAAATAAATACCCTTTACCATGCATTGATGATCTATTTTATCAAGTTCAAGGAGCTAGTGTTTTCTCAAAAATTGATCTAAGGTCCGGCTAACATCAAATAAGGATAAAGGAAGAAGATATTTGTAAAACTATGTTTCGAACACGTTATTGTCTTTATAAGTTCGTAGTATTACCCTTCGGCCTTACAAATGCCCCAACCACTTTTATGAGTCTAATTCACAGTATTTTCCAACCATACTTAGATAAGTTTGTGCTGATTTGTATTGACGATATATTGATTTACTCTAAGAATCAGGGGGAACATGAAAATCATTTGAGAATGGTGTTACAGACTATGTGGGACAATCCATTATATGCTAAGTATAACTAGTGTGACTTCTACAAAATCCAGATACAATCTCTAGGCCATGTCATATTAGCAAAGGTTATAGCGGTGGATCCGGAAAAGATTAAAACCATTATTGAATGGGCCACCCTGAAGAATGTTGTTGATATTAGATCCTTCTTCGGATTAGCTGGTTATTACCATTGGTTCATTGAAGGATTCTTGAAAATTGCCTTTCCCATGACCTCCTTACAGAAGAAAGGGTGAACTTTTTTATGGATAGCTGAATGCCAACAGAGATTTGAACAATTGAAATAATTACTTACTACTGTATCTGTACTAGAAAACCTAGAGAAATCTTTCATGGTTTTCACAGATGCAAGTAAGGAAGGTGTTGGTGGATTATTAACATAAGAAAGGAAAGTTATAGCTTATGAATCCCACAAATTGAAAGAATATGAGTAGCGATATTCTGCCTACGATATTGAATTAACAACAGTAGTGCATGCGCTTAAAATGTGGCGACACTACCTACTGGGAAAGAAATTTTTGCTATTAACAGATCATAGTAGACTTATAAATTTCTTTAACCAATCTAGCCTAAACACCCAACAGGTGAAATGGACAACATTCTTGACTGAATTTGACTTTGAAATGAAGCACCTTGAGGGAAAGGAAAATAGAGTAGCCGATGCATTAAGCATTGTATCTATGAGGTGCAATTCAACCACGTACAATCAAACCTCCCTGATATAATTAAGGAAGCATCCCTTAAGGATCTAGAGTATGTCTTTCTTTGGTAACAAGTAATTGATGCCCAAAGGAAGGGGGAAAAGTCTTAATATGGTATAAATCTGGATAAAATGCTAACTTCCCGAAACCGAATTTATGTTCCTAATCAAAATTTTGTCAAATAATTGATATTAAATGAATTTCACACGAAACCTTATGTTGCCCACCCAGGGTACCAGAAATTACTTTCTGCCATTAGGAAAGGCTATTTATGGCCAGTTTTAAAAAAATATATTATTGTATACTTAACTAAATGTTTGGAGTGTCAGTTAGTGAAGGCGGAACAACAACATCCCATTGGACTACTACAACCATTGCCCATCCCTGAGTGGAAATGGGAGACAATTACCCTGTATTTCATCATCGGTTTACCTTGCACGAAGAAGCAATAAGACTCAATTATGGTGGTGGTTGATAAGCTAAGAAAAACTACTCATTTCATACCGGTAAAATCCACTTACAAAACTGTTGAAATTGCAGACGTATTTGTGAGAGAATTTTTTAGATTGCATAGGATACCCAAGGTGGTAATTTCTGATAGGTATATGAAATTTACAACCACTTTTTGGAAAACGCTCTTTTTTGGATTGGGTACACAAATTCAATTTAGTACCACATACCACCCATAGACGGATGGTTAGGTGGAGTGAGAGAATAAAATTCTAGAGGATATGTTAAGAATGTTTGTGATGAAACAACCGCATAAGTGGGAATATTACCTCCATTTAGTGGGGTTTTCTTATAATAATGGATACCGTGAGTTTTTGGGCATGATACCCTTTGAGGTGTTGTATGGAAGAAAGTGCAGAGTGCCCATAGATTGGAATAGTCCTGTCAACAGACTAACATTGGGTCTTGATATGTTAGCCGAGATGGAGGAGACAGTTAAGAAAATTCATCAAAATTTAAAAGCTACCCAGGATAGACAAAAGTTTGATGCAGATAAAATAAGAACATATAGATAATTCCATGTAGGGGATCATGTGTATTTAAGTGTAAAGCCAAGAAAAAAACACATTGCAATGGAGGGGTTGTGCTAAGTTATCACCTCGATACTGTGGTCCTTTTCAAGTTTTGGAATGGATTGGACCTATAGCATACAAAATCGCATTACCAAGCTATATCTGGGTCCACAATGTCTTCCATGTCTCCTTGTTAAAGAAAGATGTGTACAACCCTCACCATATAATTAACTGGGAAAATGTACAGGTAATAAGTTAATAGAACAAATAATGTATAATTTGTTGTTTTGAAAAGTTTTTGATAGGAGGTTGTGAAATGTGCAGGTCGAACCAGAAGGAGATTTTTTGGTAGAACCTCTTCGTATTCTTGATCGGAGAGAAACCACCTTACGGAAATGAGCCATCACCCAGAAGCACTTTGGCCGAGAAGAGGCCACCTGAGAAGAAGAGGGTTTTATGCGAAAAGATTATTCGGTGTTATTTTCATAAACCAGGAAGAACACCAGGGACGGTGTTCCTCATAAGGGGAGGAAGATGTAACACCCCATGTTGCATAGACATTTAATTTGCGTTACCATGTTTTACTTATTACTTTATATTTTTAGTTTGTCATCAAACAATTGACACGAAATATTAAAGAACTATGGCTGGAGGGACAGAACATATTTATTATTTAATTAATGAATATTAAGAGTTAAAGTATTTTGACAGGAACTGAAAGAAACAGTTGTTAACCTCTTGAGATAATTAAAGTTGTTACTCATATGTCTCCTCACAAGAGGAATTCAAGGAAGAGCTGGGGGGCTGGAGAAGACAGAAAGAATAGAATACCAGATGGGTCAAGGAAGAAGAACCTTGCTACTTAGAATTCGTTGAGCTGGGTGGAATAAACCAGTGGGAAAACCTTGAGTACAGTTAGAGAGGTATGTGACTTAAGGCTGGACGGTGAGTCCTGATGCCCACGATAACTGATTGCGGCAAACTCATTTTATTGTTTAGAGGAGGAAGAGCTCAGGGGAGAGTTTGAATGTCATTGACAGACTCACGGCTGGGTGGTGAGATTTTCCTGAAGAGGAACTACAAAGCTACAAGGTGGTGAACAAATAAGTAATCAAACTCTTTAACTTAGTGAATATTGAAATAATGATTCTACAGTGATTGATGGATAATAACAGGATTGTGCTTGTGCTAGGTATTTCGAAATTATCTGTTCTGCATCTTAATCTAGTATGAAATAACTTACCTATTTAATCATAGAATTATTATTAGTCTATCTTTGGAATAACTTATGAATTTAAACAAAGGACTATGATATATTTAAACAGAGAACAGAAAACAAATATATATACTTAAATGGAGAACTATTAACATTATGTTTAAAACGAGAACAATATAAATACTGACACAGATCATTGTTAATACAACTCTTATGCAATGGCCTAGTTGAATGCAATACACATTTATGAAATGTGTGACAATCACAAGTAAAATCCCAACATATTTCTTTCCAAACAGTCACAAGAATAGAGCATTAAATTTAAATACATGGAAATTGTAAGAATGCTAAGAGCAAGCTAGATTTTTCTAAATTTAATAACTCGAAGGAAATCACCCATTATCAAATTCAAAAGTTGAGTAATACTCGGTCAAATTCTGGTAAAACGAGTTATCACAGTTCATGTATATATATATATATATATATATATATATATATATATAGATATGCCATGAGGAACTTGGAAAAACTTAGTTCGCCGAGTACCCAAAATCTATTTTAGTCACAAAATATTCAAATGCAAATCATGGCCTACTTGTGGCCTCTGCCAATCTTCATGCTTTCACCCAGAAAAGCTAGGGTAGTATCTAGTGGAGCGTTTGCAAGCATAGCTACTAAACAAATGAAAATATCTTAGAAAGACAAGCTTCCATGGGGTTCAGCAGTGAAACCAACCTGAAAACCAGAAGACGATAACCATACATAAGTATGATGCCTTTGAGACCATCACATCCGCAAGAGGAGGGTTTCAGCAAGGTTTGATACCTACAATTTTAAAGTAAGCAATGCTAAAAAGAGAACCCTTAACATTAAATTCAAATCATTACTGAGAAGGGTTGAGAGGTACCTGAGAGAAGTCGATGTTGGGATTATGAAGCCGCCTATGCCATAAACCCTCACACCGAGTTAGCAGCCGCTCAACTTGGGAGAATGAAAACCCAAAACCCTGTTTAAGCTATCATTACCTCTCCGAGCACGAAGGTCTCTGAATTCACCTCCATTTGGAGGGGAAAGCTGATGGAAGCAAGAATTCCTTTCACAGTAGACCGAATGAACAGAAAATCTTGCCTATGCACCTTCGAGACAAAAATGAAAACTGGAAGCAAGAATCCAAATCGAGGAGAAAGCCAAAAGTCGTGGGGTACCTGAAGGATGGGGTCTGTTGCAGCTCTCCATCAAACCGAGCTTGGACGGACTAAAACCCTCTTTGCCACAGATATGGCTTGGCTCAGTTGTAGAGAAGAAAGTCAAAGAAATGACATAACCCAAATGAACCCATTCGCAATAGGAGGCAGAGGAAATGGTTATGTCAATAAACCCTGGATGTCGACGACCGTTGGATCTCCAAACCCAAATCGAAGGGAGCAAACAATGCCAAGTGTCTCGAGCTACCAGATCCTTCTGCTGTCGGACACCGGAATATTAATTGGATAAGTAACGTGTACTGCGAGTTGAGCTGGCCAAATTAATTCACTTTAAGAATGTCATTAAACCATAGTACTGAGACTTGTGAGGTCTCCTTGGAATTCTGATTAATACATAAAGAAATATCTGAAGGTTGATTATTAATATCGAATATATAAAGTTTGGATATATGTAATATGTAATTTTTTTTTTAAAGTTAATTGTTGGTGTAGTAATACATTTGAGATAATAAGAAATAAATATTTAGATATGAACATAACTTAGTCATTTGGTAGTTTATATATATATAGTATGGTAGTTTTTACAATTTGAGTAGGCCTAATGGTTAAAAGCATGTGTTTCCTCTTAAGAGGTCATAGGTTCAAAACCACAACGAGTAAAGTATGTATGCCATTAATATTTATATAACAAGTATCACAAGTTAATTTAATTTTTAGTAAATTTGAAGAAAAATATTTTAATAAAATCAAGGAATATAATGTTTATTTTAAAAATAATATTAAAAAATAAATTTTTAAATATATTTCTAAAATAAATGTCCATTATTAAGTTACATGTCTTTATAATTTCTATTAAAATTATTATGAGCAGCTGCAGAGAAGGATTCAATATCTTTCAACTCAAGTACAGATGCTGGAACAGTGAGACCTATGACATCTATGACATATCTTTTAGGCAAGAACAGCGCTGGCTAGCAATGAAGTTTAGCTAAAGGTGTGAATGTCATGTGGATTATCTTCTTTTAGTTCAACAACTTCTACCACACCTTTAATAAAAATTAAATAAATAAAACAGAGCAGAAACACGAAGACGAAGATGACTTTCTTCCCAGTTGAAGGCATGGTTTGGAGATATATTTCCATAATTTAAAAATATAGAGTTCCACAAGCTATTGTCATTCACATCCCCAACAAAAATTAACAAAATAGAAAATGATCGTGATTGCTGTCATATGGAATTACTTGATCGATACAACACTAACGAGTTTAGGCCTCACTCAGTGGCAAGCGAAAGACTGCTCACCTCTCAATAATTTAATTCAATGGAATATGGTACATCTGATGAGAGTTTCAGCGTTGCCAAAATGGAGTTATGGAGGAAATGGGCGTTTGAGGGTTTTGTTAACGAATGAGGCTTCCACAGCAAGATGCCGATGGCGGTCCCTTTACACTTCAAAAGGAGTAAATGATATATCTTTTTCACAATTTTTCTATTTTGCATGAGTTTTTGGAATATGGAAACGCTGTCAACTTGGGTACGGGCGTTGGGAACGGCTAGAGATTTCCCCAAACAGCTAATCAGGAACGGTAATATTATATAATAAAAAAATAAAAAAATATAAAATATATAATTATATACTAATCAAAATTGATATTAAATTAAAATATTCAAATATTAAAATCAATTTAAATATATAATCTCTCTTATATATAAATATATTCTATGGGTGTCTCTCTTCTTGAGTCTCTCCTTTTTATATATATAAAGTATTTAAATGTCAAGTTCATTATCAATTCTTTTACACATGACCAGTATTTGAAACAATCTGCCTTAAAAATATAAAGAACAATTTTACCTATGTTTCTCTAGTTATTCTTATGAGAAAAAGTAAAGTGACTCTAATGGTTAAGCATTGATTGCCACATACAATATGCACAAAATCTTCTCTGATACATATACATAAATAAAAAAATAAATACTCATCAGCATGACATCCTAGATATCTCCCTTACATTGAGATGTCACAGGCTTCCTTAACCCATCAAGAGATTGTTCCAGTTTCTCAAGTAAGGATATCGGTGTTAAAATGTCTTTGGCCTTTCTCCCTGTGAAGGTTTCAACAAAGCCTCATGTTTTGTGGGCAATTCAACATATTTGTCTACATGCTTTGTATTCCCCAACCCCAGTGAACGCGGGAACTCCAAAAATACAGTCTTCAAAGCTCACGGAACTTTCCCAACCTCTCATTGCAGCTCCCATAGAAAAGAGAACGTTCCCATATAGTTCCAAAGCTTCCGGGAGCGCGGGAACCACTGGAACATGTTTCCCACCTTTAAAAAACAGTACATGTGTAACAGAGCAATTCTTAAAGATATATGCTATTAACAACCATATGAAATTTCAAATAATTTTGGTTTGTAACCTTTAATTCAACGGTCTTTCCCATTAACAATGAATTTTCAATCATATATACACCTAAGGAATTAAGAAATATCTTTGTTATTAATAATGAAAAGTAAAAGTTTGACAAAATAAATATATTTCATTTTCAATCATATATGCACCTAAGGAATTAAGAAATATCTTTGTTATTAATAATGAAAAGTAAAAGTTTGACAAAATAAATATATTTATTGAAATTATAATATTTTAGTGAAAATTAATCATTATGATTATCCATATATTTTAAAAAATTTAATGAAATTAAATAAATTTCAAAATATTTTAAAAAATAATTTTGAAATTAAAATAATATATTTAAACTATTATTTTTTAAAATAATTTTAAAATTAAAATAATATATTTAAATTAATTTTTAAATTAATTTATTATAAATATATTTAAATTAAATAGTTTTAAATTCTAGCTAAACCCTGAAGAAACATAGGACATGCCATCTCACCTTGAAATGTATAAACCATCCACATACTGTTGAGAGTTGCAGAATATCGAATCAGTAGTATAAAATGAAAAAATGAAAGACTAATAGTGCCTCGAGCTTCCTTATCTGGTTTACTACAAGTTTGGATGCAATCCCAAAAGCCACGGCAAAGGCTCTAGATAACTGCAGAGTGCTACCAGCACCAGGCACCTCAAGTCAGGTGGTAGCGAATTCTCTCGGTTTAATATTTTGGGTTGACATAACTCTTGGACTTGTGTGAATACTTGGGGTGAATTGGTCACAATGTCTCATTATTAGTCCCTGCCTGGGACTAATAGCGATCGATCGATCGTTGACCAGCGATTAATTAGCTTTGACCAAGTAAAATTTCCTGTACATGTCAGGTTTAAGCCAATGTTTGAAATAAAATTTTCTGCTCAATAGATTTTTATCCAAAGTTTGTGTTTCGACCTCTTATTGCCGGCTGCACGGTATACTTTTCTGAAAACTTAGGCTAAAGAGTTTGGAGTCGCCTGTATACTTTTTTGAAAACTTAGGCTAAAGAGTTTCTGTGTACTTTTCTTAAAAGTTAGTTTGTCCTAAGTTTTCGCTGTCTGTTCTCCGTGTCATGCATGCAGTGTCCTGCATCCTGCAAGTGCCAGCTGTTTGCATATGCAGAGGCGTCCACGGTGGTCTACAAATGCCTTGTCCGGAGTCTAGAGTAAGTTCAGAGCAGAGAGTGTCGAGCAGCTAATTCTCCGGAGTAAGTTCAGAACAGAGAGTGTGGAGCAGCTAGTTTGAGGAGCAGAGGAGCAGAGAGCGTCTAGCGGAGCTTCACCTTTACAACTTGTAAGTTCCGAGACCGAACGAAGCATTCCCCATCTAATGTAATATTCACCATAAAAAAATGTTGAATTTTTACAAACGTTTAACATGGTTATTTGATGTGGAGCTGAACTGGCCGGCCAGTAACACTTGCAGCCAGACGCTCCATTGAATCTTTCCCCCTCGAGCACGAGCTATTGTGGTATCTTCTCATCATTTTTTCGTTGAATTTATACCTTTTTCCATTAAAAATAAAATTCGTTTGGTCAGAGTACCTGGAATACCAAAGCCATTGCACATTCCCTGAAATCTTTTTATTTAATCGATACAAAAGATGATTCCCAGAGCATCTTACATCTATCTGTTCACGATCCTTTTTTTGGGTTGAAAATTTGCAGTTTTTAGCTTATTTTGGAATTTCAGAAAGCATTTATTTCGGTTTCTCAGATATGTTATTGGGAGTTCTTCTGGCTCATCTGGGTTTTTCAATCGTCTTCTTCGATACTATTTTATATTTTGAAGTATTCTTTAAGATATATAAAATGTGTTTTTGGGGAATAATTAATTCGTGTCTTTATCTGTGCATTGTGCTGATGGATGACTAAAAATGGAAGATCTATCGGAGAGATGGGCAAGGGACCTGGATTGTTTTCCAACATCGGGAAGAAGGCCAGAGGTAAGCAGTGATCGTATTTATGTGTTAATTTTTCAATGACATTAAAAGAAATCCTTTATCCTTTAGCCCTATTTCTTTTGTTTCGCTGTCTCTATGATGTTTTAATAAATATGTGCCGAATAGGACAACCAGTCCATCCCTCCTTCACTTGCAAAGGAACGTCTATCAATTCAACTCTCCCATGCTTTTATATATTTAAAGACAAATTACTTTTAACTTTAAGAATCTAATAGCTACCCATTTCGAAGGGCAGAAGATCTCTTGCTACAAATTGCCACTTGTTGTCCTAGTTCTAACATATTATTAAATGAATTGATGGTGTTCCAAAGAAATCATCCTCCTGTCTCACATTTAGATCGTTTCACTCGTATATAAGTGGTTTCGTTCTTAGTTGAGTCTGTTGAGTCAAACTCTCCTTGGCCTTGTTGACGAGCCTAGTTAACTAAGTCTTAAGTTTCCGCTCACCAGCAAACTCGTCAGCTGCAAGGCAGATTTGTCAGTACTTGCGAGTCAGATCCTTACTGGCGAGTAACTTGCGGGTAATTCGCTGCTGAGCTAATTACCAGACCAGTTAGGAATTAGGTTGGACACCTAATTTTCATTAGAGGTAACTGTAGGGTGAAATCTGTAGCACAATTATTATAAGCAGTTTATAGATTTGGCCTTGAATTATGTTTTAGAATATTATTGTGGCATCGATTTTAAATAGTCTGTTATCTCTGACCGGTCATGAAGGTAACTTTTGTGATTTTCAACAGAAGATATGAATAACAACAAGATATACAACAAGATACTATGGATTTGGGGGTTCATAGAGAACATTCTGGTCTGTTTGTTTATCAGCACGAACTCTTACAGACATGAACACTGAATAATCCATTTCAAAAATATTCATTTGTTCATATGCAACAAAAGTGCTGAGAATATACACAGGTGAATCAAATTTATGTTTATATCCATAGATCGGACACCAGTAATGTGCCCTTCATGAGGAGTATTGTATTTGACAATTGGGAGATATGTCATGACATGAATTTCAAGTATTTCACTAAGGCTAATCTGGTCTTACTCTGACAAACACTTGGACTCACTAGTCTCCGCACAATATCCCTGTACCTAGAAAAACATAATTGGAATACTTTTGAGAAGTGATTTTAGCATGATTGTCACTACTGTTGGAAAGTTTGCAGAAAACTTTGATCTTCAGTCTCGGGTATTATGCAAATTGTGTGCTGAGTTTGGAGATATTTTCCCATTACAGCAAGAGTGCTATGTTGAGAGAGCCTTTCTACAGGATTTGCAATATCTCTGTACCCAAAAAAAACCATACTTGGAATACTTTTGAGACGTGGTTTTAGCGTGATTGTCACTACTGTTGGAAAGTTTGCAGGAAACTTTGATCTCCAGTCTGGGGTACTACGCAAATTGTCTGCTGAGTTTGGGGATATTTTCGTATTACAGCAAGAGTCTTATGTTGAGAGAGCCTTTCAAGAGGATTTGCCTTTTGAATCTCCAGATGTAGAGTCAGGGTCTGTAAGGCAGCAACACACATGCTTGCATCAGAAATCTTGTTGCTATCAATAAGAAGTGGCTGTAACATTCCCAAATCTTCAGTGATCAAATGGAAAAGACACTTGGAGCTGCTGCTGGGATCGAAATAAACCTGATCTGTGCTTATTGAGGTGTTGGGCACATGATTTTGTTTGCCATTTGTTCAGGCGCAATGAGGAAAGTACCTTTAGCATGAACAAATGGGTATGACATCAAATGTTTGAAGTCTTTATAAGATCAAATTCATCCTATGCATGAATGTTATGTAATCCTGTGCTCAGGATACATCATAGCACAAGAAAATCTGGGATTTGTGTTTGCTGATCTAAATCTGGAGATTTTGAGTAGCAAGTATTGATTTGGGACCAGATTTCCTTCAAAGAAAACGAAGTACAAGGAGCAGAATAGGGGCCGATGGACATGCCCTTCTATCTCCAATTCTGAAACTCACCCAGTGCTCTCGGTGTAAAATTGTTCTTCACATGCGGAGACTCATTATCTAATTGCAACCCAACTGTTTCACAAATCAGATTGAAAATAGGTTAGTTAAAAATTTAAGCTTCTTCCTGGACATTATGGAATCCTTGACTTGGATTCCTCTTGTATGTTCATTCTCAAGGTCAAACTCATGTTCTTATTCGCTCATTTCTCTGACTACTTCCTACGAATTGAAACAACCGAAGAACTCATGTCCTTATCCCCCCATATATCTTATTGACCATTATTGTTATGTTCCAAGAATCGCAACACCCGGCAAGGACTTTTAGAGTGGAGATTTTTTAATCTCATGATAATGATAAATATAATGATACTAGAATCTTTAATTTACCATTAAGAAAAGAATTCGCCATCATATGCCAAAGAGAAACCGTGTAGGAGAACATTGTCTTCTGCGTGATTATTGGTTTGAAAGACTAAAAGCCATGCATAACATAATTCTAATGTTCCTCTTCAATCTAAAGCGAAAGACGAGTATAAAATGGTTTTAATGTTTTTGGCTCATGCCATCTTTTAAAATATTATATTCATCAAATGAAATTCCAAATCGAAGCCTTTTAAAATGTATATTAGAATGAGATGAATCAATTGTGGGTTAGTATTATCCGAATTTCTATATGCCAAACCTTTTTAAATGCAGGTTGGATTTATATATCATAATTTGAGGGAAATTTTAAAAGGCTTAGTCTAAAGAAAGGCAGAGAAGTATGGATTTTTGTAAATCTAAGTTATAGTTGTTAAATTTCAAAATTTTAGGTGTCTTAAACATTTTTGATGGCGCTGAATCCATTTCTACCATCAAAAAAACATGATACAAACTACCTTTACAAAATTTTTTGAAATTTTTTTACCTAGATTAGAGCCACTTTTAACCATCCAAAAAATTCTGGAATCTCTTTAAAGGACTCCATTTTAAAATGGGTCTTCAATTTATAATTTGACATTACAAACAATGTTGTTTGTGATCACCGTGACCTCATAGTGTTTTACACAACAGAGAGTATAGCTTCTGAAACTTTTTCCAGAATGGTGATTTTTTTGTTGGTTAAAGATTGCAGAAAGCATATTGAACATAGTCAATGAAAGCATATTGAACCTTATAAATTTGGATACAACTTTGGAATGGAAACCAGATAAACAGGATGATAACAATCTATTTTCACCACTCACCAACCAAAAGGTGACTGATGATTAATACCAACACTTCTATTCGTTGTGTGGTGATACTAACATAAGTGGAAATCAAATTTTACACACTGATGATCAATACCAACACTTCTATTCGTCTTGTGGTGATACTAACATAAGTGGAAATCAAATTTTACACAGTTTAAAATTATTTGAATTATAAAAAATAAATTATCGATAATTAAAATTTTAAATAAATAAATATAAAATATTTATTTTAAATTAAACAAAGAAAAAAGAAATATAATAAATATTAATTATTTTTTATTTTTTATCATAATAATAAAATAGAGTAAATATTAATTAATTCTTATCCTTTACCATAATATTGTCATTATTTTATTTTTTAAATATATATATTTTAAATTGTTATTTTTCATTATTAAAATGATGAAAATAATTTAATTAAGTTTTATAAGTTTCAAAAAGACATGACATTTTGATTTGTACCACATTACTATTAGAGATGGACAACAATAAAAATACGTATTAGAGAAATATTTTAGATTTCGGAAAGAAGAATATGGTGCTACTATAATTGGCTGATATTAATTGATTATATCAAACATATCTTCAGTGTCATGTGGAGCACGATAGCACACAATGGCTAGAGTGACATACTTTTTCACTAATTATCAAAATTTCTTCCATTATTGTAGTGTTGAATTCTTTTTATCCTACTACAGACTAGTTATGTATTTTCTTCAATTTTATTTCTTGGTACGAATAGGGTTTACATGTAGTGAAACCCTAACACTAAATTAATGTTGGTTTCCATTTTAACCTTTATAAATTAGGATCATTCAATTTTTATGTTTTTCTTATGTAGAGAGAGGGATCTTAAGTTATAATTTAGTTTACTAATCTTATTTTGTTTATGCGTACCTGAATGGGCCAATTTACCCGGAGATATGGTTGTCTTCAACATGTATCTAAACAATTTTATTTCTCAATATTTCCACATATTTCGCTTCCATGGTTTTACATTCAAATATTACTCTTCTTATTTTATATTACTAATGTTTTTATCTTGATATCCCCAGGTTGAGGAGGAAGGAAATTTATGTGCTCTTTATTAGATATTATTCTCTGTTGCAAGTCTTTTTTTTTTGGTTTCCATAAATAGCCTCTTTTGACTCTTTACCTCGTACCTAAACATACTAATCCCCTATATTATTTTCAATCGTTACAGGTACGACTTGAGGAAATAAAAGAATTTTGCTTCCGTTGTACCAAAGACATTCAACTTAATTCCTAAATTGACTTTCTCTTCCTTAGTTTACACGTCATACATTTCTCAATTCACCCCAAACTTTGTGTGAAGTTATCCTAACGTGAAGATAAAAGTGATTTGTTCATGATATCCTGAAATAGGGTTTTTGCTAGACTTCTAACCCTCCCATGGATACCATGTGTGTAAAACGGTTATGAGCCTTAACAAATGGCATATTATATGGTTAGGCAGGGACTACCGGCTGCATGCAACACTTGTTTAATGTACCGAGTGGTTACTAGTGACTAACTTTCCTCTTCTCTTTTTTTCACATTTTTCAACACTCTCGAGGAATTATTAAAAATATATATTAAATTGCATAAATTTGTTTTTTCAATCATAATAAATCGAAAATCATTGGATGATAATAAATGAATTATATAGTTTATAAGGTATAGAATAGAAGGTAACAAAGTGTTTTTTAAAGTATTTCATAGTGTAAAGGTAAGCAATTTAAAATTTTATGGGAAAAAAATCATCTATGCTAGGGGTTATTGTGGCTAAGGTCAGGTTCTATAGCCTGTGATTTTGATGGCTTAAGTGCCTAATCTGTGATTTTGATGGCTTAAGTGCCCATAAACCAAAACTACTCAAGCCACTAGTTAGGCATGTTAGTGATGTCAAAATTAACATAACCTAGCAAACAAAAAAATAAAATTTTATAGAATAATTTCATTGAAAATAAAAAATACAAAATTATAAATAAAAGAGACTTTAAAAAAAAATAGCATATAAAACCATAAGAAAGAGAATAAAAAATAAAAATTGAAAAACATAATAGAATCTGGAAAATTATAAAAATAAATAAATACTTTTAAAATATACAAAATTGAAATAATTCAAAAAATTTACTCGAAAGCGAATATTTAGTTAAATTAGCGAAAATTATGTTGTTTGATTGTTTTATATTTTGTTATTTTATCATAATTTGGTGATATAATTTTTTTTAGATTATGCATATTTCACAAGAAGTAAACTAGGGAAAATCACTAATAGAGCGAGAAAAAAATTCCATTAAACATAATAATAATAAAAGAAAATTAATGACTACAAATTAAAGAAGAAAAGAGAGAGGTTAAGATTTTATCATTTTAAATATCTTTAATCATAAGTGAATATTCTAAATATGTATGTGGAAGTGGGATACTTTTCAACTTGTAGGGGTAATAGTCAATTCTTATCAATGGAATCTCAAAATAATGTCTAACAATAGAGCAAAATTATATATATGCACTCCTCGAAGGATTACTTCAAGATCTTAGTGTACATGTTAGGAAGCTTATATTGTTGGATGATTTTAGATTTATTATTTGATACATTGTCTCCAAGACTCTTCAAAAAGACATAAAAGAGTTTTAACAATAATGTGCTCAATTTCAGGCACCACTTTCACCTTGAACATAACTTTCTTATAAATTCTAAGCCTAACAAAACAAACATTGAAATTTTTAGGTTCTTAATGCTCAATAATCAACATTGTGATAGATCAAAACCATAATTTTCACCTCCAGTCACACATATTTTAAGTACATGGCTAAAGACACAGCCTTTGCAAGAAATAACTATAGAGTCAATAAGACGTGCATTCCAAAAATTATATCGACTCTCCTCCCAAACACTTTATTGAATGTTTTGTAATGGATCCCCTGCTTCATGTTGAGATAACTTATTTTCAACATGATATTATGAATCTTCCTCTCTTTGACTTCCTATATGTGTCAAGGGTCTTCAAGTAGTCAAATTTTAGGTTGTCACTTTCAGAAAACACACAACACAAACACACTATAATATTTTATTGATCACATAAAGACTACTACATATATAGGAATACATGATACTTCTAGATTCGAGAATGGTGGGTTTATATTACTAAAAATAGCTAGTACAACTATTAATCTAGGAACTCACACAATTACAACTCATGACAACTTGGAAGTAATGGAAGCATTAATTCCAATACACTCCATTAATTCTTACATGACAAAACCAATAAGTAGACATTACAACAATGAATGAATCTTTGTAAAATTTGTCTATATGGCCATCAATGGCACTCATATCCACTCTAAAATCTCATTGTTTCCGCTCTTTTGTGTCACCACACTTTCGAGCTTCCCACTTGAACCATTTAAGACATAATTGCTTCATACCATTGTTGATGTGCTTTACAAAAATGACGCTTCTCAACCTCTCAGAGTGCAACGGGTTAGTCTCAATATTGAAGCATCCTATGGAACTGCCACCATCTATTGAATGTATGGCCTTCCAATTTTGATCTCGTGGACCAAAATACTGCTCAAAATTCAAAGTGTGTGAAAGAGCTTGAAACTTGTACGATTAGATATATCTTGGCGACATGAATCAAACACAACTCTCTTCACTCAAATTCGACATCAGATGCTCACGAAATCACGTTCTGATCGATTTGGGAAACAGATAAAAATTTTGGAAAAAGGGTTGCAGGTACACCCAGTCAACAGTCTGTATACTAACTGGGCATTTGACTAGGTTGACTGTGTATTTTGGTGGGCCTATGAATGACTTCCACTTGTCATCATTTGATTGGTTGTGGCATGGTGAATTTTTATTGGTTAATGGTTGTGTTTGGGTGGACCAATTAGGAGGAGCCACGTGGGCCAATCCCTGGCTGCCATGTGGCCTCCTAATGGCCAATTAAAATTTTATTAGAGGCCGAACAGTACCCTCGGGAGTCAAACTTGAGACCAAGTACCAAGCAACCAAGGCCAACACCACTGCTCCACCGTGTTACTTATTTACATAACGATGAATGGTATTATTTAAAGTTTGTTAAATCCGCCTTTGGGTGAGGGTTCAGGCTAAGCCCTAGCCCCTAGTCACCCTTGTGTCATAGGACCACGGGTGGGGGGCCAAGGGCTAGGGCCTAGCCCATCACTCACAACCCGTTTGCACAGTCATATGCCACAACTGAAGGCCATGAGCGCAAAACAAGATGGGGGGCACCCACAAGGGGCTAGCCCCAGGCCCTTTGGGGCCTCAATGTGACCAACAACGCATGACCAAGCGAAGAGTAAAGGAGGGGCCAGCCTAAGGACACATGTGCAACATATAACCAACGTCGCATGTGGAGACAGGGGCTAGACAGAGCCCCCGAATTTCGGCACCTTTCATAGTCATATGGCTGCCATTTGACCAGGAATTTTGGGACTGGGGGCCTAATGGCGCCCTTAACAGTCCTAAAAATTCTCCCACCAAGTGGGAATGTAGGTCAAGTTTTCCCGTCATTTTCACGTTTAGGGACTCGAGCCAGGTTGAGGCCGAATCAGAGGATGGTTAGCTGCAGAATTTGGGAAAATGAAGAAACAAGCATAACTTTCTTAGTTTTTGGCCAAATGAGGTGCATAAATAACCAAAATGGGGGTTTTTTACTATTCTATACCCATTGGAGGCATTGTTTTATCATTTTGAGCACTGTAACTTGATGTAAACACATATGTTTTTTTTTTAATCATAATGAAAGAGGCCCAACATTGGAAGTGATCTAAATTGGATCCATAGAAAGACTGTTAAGAACCATGACTGAATCAGGTCGAACAAATCTCTAACGAAATCCAAAACAGCATCAAAAACACCCTGAACCAGTGGTAATGGAAGTCGACGTGGGACAATGAGGACCTCGGTCAAAGCGCATTGACTGAGGCCCATGGAGCCCGCACAGGAGGCTAAAGTAGCCCTTGGGAGCCCCGGAATGGGAAAAGGAAGAGGTTTTTAATGCACTAATCGCACATCACTAGGCGAACAGGGCCCTGAATGGGGGAGCTCGAGCACTCGGTCACCTTGGGAGCCAAGAAACCGTGGGCAGAAAAAGCAAAAAGCACTAACGTACGAAGGCAGGACCCACGCACTGGAAAACCGTTTATATTGATTGGGGTGCCCTTGAATGGTACGAGGTTTTGGACAAGAGCGGAGCGATTCCATACACCAATCGACGCATGGTAGGTAGAGGTGAGAGAAAACCGCCGTTGATCGCACGCTATCAGTCAAACAAGTCAACCGCGCGAAACGTGCGTATGGCGTCAGATCTGGAGGGCCCAGATCAGACGACTGAGATTGCACCCGATGGAAAGAAGCAGAATCGACAGGGAATTAAGCCGCATTCTAAAGAGATTTGGAATCTGTTTGACCACCACAGTGGAGGAAGAACACATCCACGGCGTAACTGAAGAAACGAATCGACGAAGCATGTTGGCACCATTTAGAGGAGGACAAGTGGCCACTCCCTGAGCGTTCATGATGACGCCAAACACAGGGAAGTCCAAGCGTAGCTGCAGAAGGTGAATCGGCACAGGCAGAAGGGGAGCTGAACAGGCATAGGGATCGAATGGTTAAAGCCATGAACAGAGATAGTCGAATAAGAAGAGTGGATTTGGAGTCAGAATTGGAGTCCAAGCGACCAAGAGAGACAGTGAACCCTGAGAGGAGGACTAAACACAGAGAATAGTATAGCCAAGCAGAAGAGACAGAGGGCCGAGTTGACCATAGGTAGCGTCGAGCACCAGAGAGCTTGAAGATTCAAGCCTTCCCATAGAGGAATCTGTCCAGACTAAGCATCACATTTGGTTCTTTCCACTGTAGGCCAAGAGGTCACAAAGTTGGTAGGAGAAGAAGAGTCTGTGTACTCTAAGTGGCTTGGGGAATCCAAGAACCACCCTGCCAAGCAAAATCTGCTTCAGGAGAACTCACATTGAGTCCCTGTATTGTAATTTTCTCTGCTGAAAGACACAATAAAACAAGGCCACCACTGAAGCTGGACCAGAGATGTAGCCCTGGAGAATAGGGTGAACTCCTTATTAAAACTATTTGTGTCTTTGTGTTGCTTACTATATTTCTCTGCTATATTTCCATTTTATTGTTTGTGTATTGGCAATCTGATTGATCCATTGTTTCAATAACACAGAACACACACCAACACATGAGTCTGTAATACCTTTAGTTTAATAAATATTTAACTGATGTCACTCATAGGGTGAATATTAGATCAAGTGGTATCAGAGCTTCAAGGTTGTAAGGTTAGACAAGCTTGTGTTGGTATAGCTGTGAATGCTCACAAGATCAAAGCTCAAATTAGGAGAAGGAGAGTTGGTGGAAACCAATCCTGAAATTGGAAGAGTCTATCCTCGAAAGACCATGTCAGAAGAAGGTTCTATGGGGCCAGACCCTCAATTCATAGAGAGTTTCCTAGCTATAAAGTCTATGGTCGAAGAAATGTACAGAGACTTTAGAAAGCAAAAGGTGGAAGATGCATCAGGCTCTAAGGAAGAGAAAGAAGAAGATGAGTCTCACTTCCATGAAAAATCCAAAGGAAAGGGGAAAGAGGAACACCTTCTCACACCTCCTAATAGCCCTATACATAATAAGAAAACATATTTGATTATGTTAGATGTGAAATTTGATTTGCCTATATATGATGGAGAGCTAAATGCTGAGAAATTGGACAATTGGCTTAGGCAAATTGATGTGTATTGCAAAGTACAAAACATAAACTCAGAGAAGAGTAAGATTTAGCTGGCAAGCCTATGCTTAGGAGGCACTGCCTTGGTTTGGTGGGAAGGTAGAACCCAAGCTGACATGAAAAGACATGGCAAGACCATCTCTGTCTAGAGTGAGTTTGTTGCTGCAATCAAAAACCAGTTCTATCCATTGGCCTATATGCAGCAGGCAATGATGAGTTGGCAAACTCTTCAGTAGTTAAAATGGAAAAGTGTACAAGGGTATACTCAAGAGTTTAGAAAGAGAGCATCGATGTTGGGTATCTCATTAGACTCACCAGAGACTCTTTTGAAGTACATTGGTGGTATACACAGCTACATGATGGATACCATCCTCATGTTTAATCCCACTAGTATAGATGAGGTATTTGTACAAGCTACTCATCTAGAGGCTAGAGGAAAGAATAGCAATCCAAAAGTTGGGGGACCATCCCAACCCCTGTAAGCAAGAGAAAGGAGAAGAGAAAACAGAAATGGAAGGCAAGGAAGGCTAACACTGCACAAAAAGCCAAAGCTTCATGCACTCACTGTAAAAAGGAGGAGCATGATGATGAGCATTGTTGGATTCTACATCTAGAGCTGAGACCTAAGAATTACGAGGGCAAGAAGAAGAAGACAGCTGCAACTATTTAGATATATTTGGGGTCAGACTCGGCAGATGAAACAACCATAGCAGCCACAAGTATAAAAGATAAGAATTTTGAAGCATCTACTAGTAATTCTGCTCAATCTGTTATTGATGAAGAAAATGAGAGAAAAAGACATGAGCTTTTCCATATTCAAGTTATTTCCAAAATCAAAATATTGATACTTTTTTTTATAGTGGCTCACAAGTAAATTTTATTTCTGAAGCAATTGTAAAGAAATTGGGATTAGCAACTACACCTCACAAGAAACCATACCCATTAGGATGGTTGAATGATAAAGCACAACTACAAGTGACTAGACAGTGCAAACTCAAGTTTTCTTTTGGGTCAGCATTTGTAGATGAGGTTGAGTTAGACATAATTCCTTTGGATATATGTGGAATTGTTTTAGGAAGTCCCTACTTGTATGATAGAAAGGCCATTTTCTATAGAGCTGAGAACAAGTATCTACTGGTTAAAGATGGAATTGAATACTTTGTAAGAGCTCATAAGCTCAAGAATATTATACTCTCATAAACTCCGGACAAATGAAAATAATAATTAATTCATGCAAACAATTCTTACTGATGGTTGTAAAGGAAAAGAAACCCGATAAAACCAATGTATTTGAGGGCTATAATGCTCAACAGCGAGCTGATATAGAAAAGGTTGTTTCAGAGTATGATGTCTTGTTTCAAGAACCTAAAGGTCTGCCACCCAAAAAGGGAATAGTACATGATATTATTTTACAGCAAGATGTTCCATTGCCTAACATTGGGATGTACAAGTTGTCTGCTTTAGAGAATGCTGAAATCAAGAAGCACGTGCAGGAGTTGCTCGAGAAGGGCTTCATCAGGCCTAGCACATCACCATGTGGGTCACCAATTGTCTTGGCGAGAAATAAAGATGGCTCGTGGAGAATGTGCATAGATTATCGAGCACTGAATAAGATAACAATCAAGAATCGTTATCCCCTTCCTCGCATAGATGATCTTTTAGATCAATTGAAAGAAGTTGTTTATTTCACCAAGCTGGATTTGTACAGTGGATACCATCAGGTCAGAGTTGTAGAGCAAGATGCATGGAATACTTCTTTCAAAACAAGGCAAGGATTGTATGAATGGCTGGTTATGCCTTTTGGCTTAACTAATGCTCCTGCTACTTTCATGAGATTAATGAATGATGTACTCTGACCTTTTCTTGATGATTTTGTTATTGTGTATCTGGATGACATTCTGAATTTTAGTAAAATGTGGGAAGAAAACTTAAAGCATGTTAAGCAGACATTAGATGTTTTGAAAAGAGAAAAACTTTATGTTAAACTCTCAAAATGTGAATTTGGCAAAACATCTCTAAACTATTTGGGTCATATAGTAGGGGGAGGTGAATTGAAAATAGATCCCTCTAAAGTGTCAGTCATTATGAATTGGCCTAAACCCAGGTCTGCTACAGAAGTGAGAAGCTTCCCAGGAGCAGCACAATATTGGAGGAAGTTCATCTCTAACTTCTCCTCGATTGCAGCTCTCTTACATGCTTTAACAGGATTGAATAAGGTGGTTCAGTGGGGTGGGAAACATTAGAAAGCCTTCGACACCTTGAAAGAGAAAATTAGTACAGCACCTGTACTAGCATTGCCATATTTACAAAGACCATTTGAGATCCAAACTGATGCCAGTGACTATGCCATGGGAGTAGTGTTGATCCAGCACGACGAACCCATATGTTATCATTCTGAGACTTTTAATCCTGTAGTAGTTAACCATTCTACATATGATAAAGAATTTTATGTATTAGTCCAGAGTGTGAAAAAGTGGAAACATTATTTAATGGGCAAAGAGACGGTGATAAATACTGATCATCAGCCACTTCAATACCTACACTCCCAAACTAAGTTGCAACAATCAAGACATTATAGATGGATGGGTTTTCTACAACAGTTTCACTTAGTCATCATATATAAAAAGGGCATACATAATAAGGTTGCAGACATGTTATCTAGACCTATTATAAATGCATCTACCATACTTAAGCATAATTTTGTGCTACATGAAAGCTACATAGAACAATATGCTCAGGATGTGGATTTTAAATATGTATATGCAACTTTGAGTCAAGGAAAAAGAGTAGAAGAATTGGACTATCATATAAAGGGCCGACTCTTATATCATTGTGGAAAACTCCGCATTCCACAAACTGAGAGGATAAAGATAATTAGGGTAGTACAGACTTCTCTGATATCAAGTCACTATGGAGTAAGTAAAACAGTTTCACAACTGCAAAGATTCTGTTACTGGCCGAAAATGAATGAGACGGTTTCTAGATATGTAAGAGGGTGTGTCATGTGTGCTAAAAGCAAGCCCAGCAATAGAAAACTAGGCTTGTACACTCCATTTCCAGTTCCTTCTCACCCTTGGGAAAGTGTTTCCATGGATTTTGTTGGAGGACTGCCTAAATCTAGAAAGGTCATGACTATATATATGTTGTTGTGGATAGGTTCAACAAAATGTGTATTTTGATACCTTGTAGTAAACACATCACAGCTGAATAGACTGCAAAATTGTTCTTTGAACATGTATGGGTTCATTTTGGATTACCCACTTCTATTGTATCTGATCGAGACACCCGATTTGTGGGGAAGTTTTGTTCTAGTTTGTGGGAACTGATGGACACCAAAATAAAGAAAAACACAAATTTTCATCCACAAACAGATGGCCAGACAGAAGTAGTAAACAGGACTGTGATCCAGTTACTGAGAGGATATTGCAGCAAACATCCTAAGCTTTGGGATGAGCACTTGTGTTATGTGCAGCATGCTTACAATAGAGCCAAACACTCTTCTACACAGAGATCTCCTTTTGAGACCTGTTTTGGTTTCACACCAGGGTCTCCTTTGGATTTTGTCTTTCGTAAAGATACCATGTTTGATGGACACAGTGATGTGGACAAGGCAACTAGGTTCATTGAATAGATCTAGGAGATCCATCAGGCAGTACAGGAACAGCTGGAAAAGAGCTAGGCCAAGTATAAGGCTAGGCATGATAAGCATCGAATGGAGCATAGTTTTCAAGTTGGAGACCAAGTCTGGCTATATATCAGCAAGGACAAGATGCAAGGTGAAGGTAAAAAGCTAAAGCCTATCAGGTATGGACCTTTTAGGATACTTGAGAAAATCGGTGAAAATGATTTTCGCCTTGATCTACCAACTTACATGCACATCTACTCAGTCATAAATGCAGAGTGTTTGAGATTGTTTGAACCTTCAATGATTGAGGACCCTGAAGAGCAAAGTCAATTTCCTTCTATTGATGACCTGCTACTTGAATACCTCAATGAGTTGCAGAAAGACACAGTGCTGGACACGAAGGTGAGGACAACGCGCAGGGGAGAAGTTGAGTACCTCAGGATTGGGCTCAAAGGTTCAAAGCTGAGCAGCGCAAAGTACATTGATATTGGACAAGTGAAGAAACATTATCCTCACTTAGTCAATGCTTGAAAACCAACATTTGGTGGTCCAAAAGCTTTTTAGTAGGGAGGCCCTGATCTGAATTGGATCCATAGAAAGACTGTCAAGAACCATGACTAAATCAGTTCAAACAAATCTCTAAGGAAATCCAAAACAACATCAAAAACACCTTGAACCAATGGCAATGGCAACCGACGTGGGATAACGAGGACCTCGGTCAAAGTGCGCTGACCGAGGCCCATGGAGCCTGCGCAGGAGGCCAAAGTAGCCCCTGGGAGCCTCGGAATGGGAAAAGGAAGAGGTGCATCGCTAGGCGAACAGGGCCCTGAAGGGGGGAGCTCGAGCACTCGGTCACCTCGGGAGCCAGGAAACCGCGGGCAGAAAAAGAGAAAAGCACTAACGCATGAAGGCGGGACCCGCGCACTAGAAAACCAGTGGTATTGATCGGGGTGCCCTTGAACGGTAAGAGGTTTTGGATAGGAGCGAAGTGATTTCATACACTGATCGACGTGTGGTTGGTGGAGGTGAGAGAAAACCACCGTTGATCGCGCGCTATCGGTCGAGCAAATCAACAACACGAAACGTGCATATGGCGTCAGATCTGGAGGGCCCAGATCAGACAGCTGAGATTGCACCCAATGGAAAGAAGTGGAATCGACAGGGAATTAAGGTGCGTTCTAAAGAGATTTAGAATCCGTTTGACCGCCACGGTGGAGGAAGAACACATCCATGGCGTAACTGAAGAAACAAACCGATGAAGCATGTTGGCGCCATTTAGAGGAGGACAAGTGGCCACTCTGTTGGTATCATCCTAAGACCCTTTTTCCTTCCCAGTTTCACATCATTTATCCATACATTTTCATCATTTATCCCTCAAAATCCTTGAATATTGATTATTAATTGTTCTATAGTTATTAAATTGCATAAGAATTAATTTAGGGGTTTTATGTTCCAGAATTAGAGGTTTTTGATGACTTGACTACAGGAAGTACCCACAACCTGTAATGAGTTTACCGTTTGACATGTGGCGCAGCGGATGAGCGAGAACGAAAAGCATGGGTGAAAAGTGGAATGTCCAAGGATGGACAAACACCTATCTTCCATCCAAATCGAGCCTCCTATGCATGCGGTCAACTTCAGTCAAAGTAGGGTACTCTGGCGCATAAAAGCAGCAACAGCATTGTTCTATTTTCATTTTGATTTTTGTTCTTTTTGAAACTTATGGTATGGAAACATTTTGCAAAAAGCTATGTAAAAACGCGGCAATAGCACTATGTACATTCACTGCATCGATGACATGGCTGTATGTACGCATGTGTAAATACAGTTAGTTCAATGTTTTGAAGGTTAATTAATCAGTTGTTGAAACATTTGCTCAGAACAGAGTTTAGTTAATACACAGAACCGGTTACAGTCCCAACGTGTGTTCACTCTTTTGCATTGGTTGATTGCTGAATGGTGGTAGTCAGTATACCCTTAGGCGCGGACGGGCCCTGCGTCCTTTGTTTGGTATACTGCCCTTCGTTTTGTTACATTTCATTTCAGTTTCTATATATATATGTTTGCACAGCGTTGTATTAATTTCAATCTATATGCTTACACAGCGTTGTATTGGTTTCAATTTATGTATCACACAGGTTGCATCATAGTTTCGATTTACATAACTGTTGGTTCACATAGCATATACGCTGCAGTCATCTGAGCTTTCGCTTCCTTTATGTTTTGAGTTTCATTACATGTATATGGTGTGCGCATCCGAAGGGTTTATTGTTATGTTGAATGGTCAGCACTAGGATCTGGAACGAGAATCTTGTAAGGGATTTGGTCCTTGTGTGATTTACAGATGCATGCTCATAAACTCTGCCTCATTTCACAGTCTATTCATGTTCTTTTTATATAGTTTCATAGTGTAAATATCTTGCATGCTGTGTGTGTTTACTAAGCAAAGGTTTTCTGAGTGATACCTCTGTAAGGGGGTTAGAATCATTGCCACAATCATACACAGTCTTTAGATTCACAGTTTGCTTTGACAGATGCATTTCATAACCAGCATTGTAGTCAAGTACATCAGTAGGGTAATCTAGGTGTGTGAAGGATAGGCTGCATATCACGGTCTTCCGTAAAGAAGCCTTGCAATTTACCTCATAATCACCTGGGCGGTAATTCTTTATGTCTATATATTTTAGACCACGCCTCTAATCTTACGCACCTTGGTCGATATTAAATATAGAGTCCAGTCTAGCACCCTAGCTGGAACCACTACATTTTGGCGCCGTTGCCGGGGAGGCGTACGTGAAGAATTCAAACAAAAAGAAAAAAATTTCAATACACAAAAACAACCAAAAACACAGTTAGAATCATGTTCATATATGCCTAGACTTAGGGACAATCAAGGGAGATTTGTGAAAACCCCCCACCATCATAACACTAATCCATCATCATTAGGAGCAGACTCAACACCAACTGAGGAGGATATTCAAACATTAGCTGAGAAATTTTATTCAGGACAGCACATTACTCTTGCTGAGAGAGAAATTCTGTTTGCACATAAATCACAGCAGCAACCTTTTCCTAAATCCTCTACCTAAGGGAAAAGTAGCACCATTACCAAACAATATTCCTTTCTCTCTTTTCCACCAAGAGACACTAAGAGACCAAGCAAAATGGCTGAGGAGGGATCTAGATCAGTTCCCCATCAAGAGGAAGAGGAATCCACTTTTAAATTCCCTATACAAGAACCACAGGAGGATGAGGAGATTAAAATGAAAAATATACCCCCATCCGTGTTACCCAATTTCTATGGTATGGCATCAGAGGATCCAGACTCATTCTTATTTGAGTTCGACATTGTGTGTCGCACTTATGGTTATACATATGATGCTCACAGACTGAGATTGTTTCCAGCCACATTAAAGCCAGCAGCCTTGAAATGGTTTATGGGGCTAGGGGAACATGCCATAGTAGATTGGGATGGCACGAGGAGGATATTTCTGAGGAAATATCAGCCTTATTGCAGATCCAAAGACTCTAAAGATGACATCTTTAGAATGAGTCAGCAGGAGGATGAAACCTTAGAAGAATATCTAGAACGGTTTGTTTATAACTTGCAAAAATCTAAACACCGAACAATGCCTCCTGATCTAGTTCGCACAATCTTTTTGAAAGGTATTAGGGAAGAATACATGGATGATCTCAACTTAATGGGCAAAGGTGATATCTCTGCCCTACCCTTTGAAGAAATAGCTGAACTGTGTGAAAAATATTCAAGAAGTAAAGCCAAAATGGGAAAGAGGACCTTGTCATCTAGGGTCATAGAAACTGCCTCTGCTAGTGTCACCCGGGCTGAAATTGGTAATCTTTTAGAAGAGTTCAAAACAGATTTGTTGAGTACTCTAGGAAACCAAATTGATACCTTAAAAGCCAAAAAGAAACAAGAGGAAGAAGACAATATCATGGCCATTTTCTGCCCCAAGTGTCGCAAGAAGCATGCATTAAAAGACTGTCCTCTAGAAAATATACAAGTATGTGCTTTCTGTACTGAGCATCATGATATATTTGACTGTCCTAAAGTTAAAATTGTGCAGAACTGTAACATGGCAGCCAGCACAGAGATGGAGAACGTGTACTACATGGGTGCAAAGCGACCATGGCAACCAAGGCAAGCACCCCAAGGTATGTTTCCTAATCAAAATATGCAATGCCTATGAATGATCAGATGTATGCACAAAACTCATGGAATATACCTATGCCATGGCAACATGGAAACCAATCACAAAATCAATGGAGACCATCTCAACAGTATCCCCAATCCTACCATCAGTATCCTCAATCATACCCACCTTACTCACAGCCATATCAGCAGTACCCTCAGCCATATCCATCACATTCACAGCCATATCAGCAGCACCCTCAGCCAGTTGTTTATCAGCCCCAACCTTCTCAACAAACTTTGCCTGCTCCTCCACAAATAAATGTCCCACAACTTCAATTTCCAACTAATTCACCACCTCCCAGACCCACGCAAATACCTACTCAAACTGTCCCAAATCCGAACAATAGAGCAGAGAAGCCAGCCTATAATGTAGAGGAAGGAACTTCCTACTCCACACTGCCTTTACAAAACATTAACCTGAGGTCTGGTAGGGTCCTCCAAAAGGATTCTCCAATAACAGATCAGCAAGGAGAAAACTTAGAAAAAGAAAATGAAATGACCACTCAAACAAAACAAAGCAGTGAAACCAAGGACAAACAAATGCAGTCACTGCAACCACCTTTTCCGGACCGTTTGGTCCAAGTCAAACCACCATTGCCTCCACCACAATTTGATGTTTTGGATGAACTTAAAAATGTCTACCTAAAAATCCCTTTGCTGCAAGCTATAAAGGACATTCCTATTTACACCAAAGCCATCAAAGATATGTGTCTAAAGAAACCTGCTAGGAAGAGGATTGATCCTCAGACCATTCATGTTCTAGGAAATTTAGCAGGCCTTATGACCAATACCATCTCCATGGAGAAGTATGTTGATCCGGGCATTCCAAAAGTGACCACCATCATTAACAACATACGGATCCCAAACACTTTGATAGATCTTGGAGCTGCAATTAATGTCATGACCCTTGAAACTATGAGAACACTCCAGCTTGTGAATTTGCAACATACCACAATTGTTCTTGAACTAGCTGATAGGTCCAAAGTCATTCCTGAGGGGATTTTGGAAGATATCATTGTTTCACTGGACTCTTGGGAGTATCCGGTGGATTTCCTAGTCCTTCAACCCAAATCCAATCTAGGAGGACATCCTATCATTCTAGGCAGACCATGGTTAGCGACTGCTGATGCATTTATTGGATGCCGATCAGGTAACATGATTATCTCTAGAGGGACCGAAAGGAAACAACTCACCCTCTATCCATCGGCACAATCACCTGCAGTAACACATAACTTGTGGCTTGATGACAAATTTAATGACAAAGAGGAGGTACAATCTGTTTTTAGCATTGACCAGATCTATGATTTCCATGAAGATAATACTGATTTGGTAGAATTATTTCTCTCACAGCCTGATATATCTGAAAACTTGAGAAATGAACAGTATAATGCTGCAGATGTACTTCTAGCTCAAAACTTTCAAGAAACATGCACTATCCACTCCTTGCAATCTACATTTCATGACATCTTTCCAGTTCAATCCATCACCAATACTCAGAGTCAAGTCATAGAGATCAGTCCGGGAAAAACTTTGAACATAGGTAACCACCTAGACTCATCTCAACAAGAAAAATTGATTAGACTCTTAACGAAGTACCAAAAAGCCTTTGCATGGGATTACACTGACATGCATGGGATTCACCTCGACACATGTACTCATCACATCTACACAGATAGCACCATTAAACCGGTGAGGCAACCGCAACGAAGAATGAACCCCATGCTCCAAGACATTGTCAGAGAAGAGTTGCAAAAACTCTTGAGAGTCAACTTTATATATCCTATTTCTGACAGTCAGTGGGTATCCCCATTGGTTAGTGTGCCTAAGAAGAATGGCAAGTGGCGTATCTGTGTTGACTACAGAAAGCTGAACAAAGCCACACTCAAAGACTACTTCCCACTGCCATTCATTGACCAAGTGTTAGACACTCTAGCCGGCAAATCATCCTTTTCCTTTCTTGACGGTTTCAGTGGCTACAACCAGATCCGGATTGCCTCTGAAGACCAGGACAAAACCACCTTCACCTGTCCTTGGGGCACCTATGCCTACAATGTTTTGCCATTTGGACTTTGTAACGCTCCAGCTACATTTCAGCGAGCTGTGTTAGCTATCTTTGCTGATTTGATTCATGATTGTGTTGAAGTGTATATGGATGATTTTTCAGTATATGGCAATTCTTTTGAACATGCATTAGAAAATCTAGAAAGAG
The DNA here is from genome assembly GCA_031772625.1 of Pinus tabuliformis. Lineage (NCBI taxonomy): Eukaryota > Viridiplantae > Streptophyta > Pinopsida > Pinales > Pinaceae > Pinus > Pinus tabuliformis. The sequence goes on along the minus strand of CM062820.1, from coordinate 1,728,489,241 downwards.
TTTTGAAAAGGTGTATTGAAGCTAACCTGTCCCTCAGCAACGAAAAGTGCTTCATGATGCTAAATGAAGGGATAGTGTTGGGCCATTATATCTCTTTTCAAGGCATCCAGGTTGACCCAGCCAAGATACAGATTATTGCCGATTTGCCTATTCCACAGAACCAGAGAGAGGTAAGAAGTTTTCTTGGGTATGCTAGCTATTACCGCAGATTCATTGAACATTTTAGCAAGATAGCCTTACCTTTGTTTAAACTTCTTGCCAAAGATGTACTTTTTAATTGGACTGAGAACTGCCAACATGCATTTGAACAACTTAAGAAGAAGCTATCTACTGCACCAGTCCTGAGAGGGCCTAATTGGAGTTTACCATTTCATATTTTTACCGATGCATCTGACACTGCCATAGGTGCATGCTTAGGCCAAAAAGAAGAATCTTGTACATATGCAATTTATTTCATTAGTAAAAAACTCACACCTGTCGAGCTTAACTATACAGTTACAGAAAAGGAAACACTTGCCATCATTTATGCTGTGAACAAATTTCGCCATTACATAACTGGTTATGAAGTCTTTGTACATACTGATCACTCTGCCATTCGACATCTCATGAATAAACCAATAACTAGTGGCAGAGTTACCAGATGGTTACTATTGCTGCAGGAATTTAACATCACAGTGCTAGATAGACCAGGCAAAGAAAACCAGGTGGCAGATTTCCTCTCTAGACTGCAAAATCCAGGTGAGATTGTTCCTGTTGAGGACTCTTTTCCGGATGAGCACTTATTCGCAATTTCCATAGTAACTCCTTGGTTTGCTGATTTAGCTAATTACTTGTCTACAGGTAGGACACCTCCACATTTCACTGCAAAGGAAAGGAAGAGATTGATCAAACAAAGTGTTAGATATTCTTAGCTTAATGGCGATCTCTTTTACACTGGTTTTGATATGATCATTAGGAGATGTGTCTGAAATGATGAGGTGATTGACATTTTAAAATCTTGCCATGATGAACCGTGTGGTGGGCATTTTGCAGCGAAGCGGACAGCCTTCAAAGTTCTTACTCTTGGATACTATTGGCCATCCATTTTCAAGGATGCCAAGAAGTATGTAAAGAGTTGTGACAGCTGCCAAAGGATGGGCAGACCCACAGCTACGGATCAGATGCCCCTTCAGCCCCAAGTTCACTTAGAACCATTTGATAAGTGGGCTCTGGACTTCATAGGACCAATCAACCCAGCCTCTAATGGTAAGAAGTACATCTTAGTGTGTACTGATTATGTCACAAAGTGGGCAAAAGCAAAAGCACTGGTAAGAGCAACCGAACACACAGTAGTCAATTTCCTTTTTGAGGAGATCTTTGTGAGGTATGGAGTGCCAAGAGAAATTGTCACTGATCAAGGTACCCAATTCACCTCCCAGCTCATGAAGGATATCACAGACAAGTACCAGATAAAGCATAGGAAAAGTACCCCCTACCATCCACAGGCCAATGGGCAGGTGGAATCAACCAACAAGACTCTGGAGGGGATCATTACCAAAACTGTTGCAATGAACCGCAAAAACTGGGAGGAAAATCTCAGGGAGGCACTCTGGGCTTACCGGATTACTTGGAAAGATACCACCGGATTTACACCATACCAGTTGGTGTACGGTAAGGATGTCATGCTTCCTATTGAATTCCAAATTCACACTTTTAAATTAGCTGCAGATCTACTAATTGATTTGGATCAAGCACAGAAAGAGAGAATCCAGCAGCTGAACCAGCTGGATGAGATGAGGCAACAAGTGGAACAAACCACCACCCTCATGCAAAAGCACAGGAAGCAATGGCATGATTCACACATTAAGAAGAAGCACTTCAAAGAAGGTGACTGGGCTCTGCTTTTTGATTCAAAATTCAAGGATCATAAAGCTAAGTTCACCACCCATTGGATGGGCCCTTATGAAATTGTTCAGGCTTATGACAATGGTTCAGTAAAACTCCAAACTATTGATGGCAAAGGTCATTATTTCACAGTCAATGGTCATCGCCTGAAGCTGTACAACAAGCCCATCAGCAAGCAAGATTTTCTCAATACATTATCTCAGCAAGAAGAGGTTGAGGTACTGCAGCCCTCAGCTGCAGTATCACTGCCTTAGTTTCATTTTCTTTCAATTTCAAAATCAAGAAAAAAAAATAAAAACAAAAAAAACAAAAATAATAATAAAAAAAAATAAATAATAATAATAATAATAATAATAATGGGTTAGATGTGAAAACCAGTATCTGGCACAATCTAACCCCGAATTCCTACCTGAAAACCAATTTATTGGCGGGTATGAATTCTATTTCTGTTGTTTATTGTTTCATTTCTCAGTTGCATCATGACTTGAGGACAAGTCAAACTTTCAGTCGGGGAGAGGGAGACATCTGTTCTGTTACTTTTATCTCTCCCTTGTAAATTCTTCAGATTTCTTATTCTATATTTCACTGTAAATTTCCAACAGCAGCTTGTTACCAGCATTCTAGACTTTAACAAATAAGTTGTTCTGTCATGATTTTCAGAGGGACCTGGTTATAAATAGTTTGCAGGGGGACCTGTTTTGTTCAGACACCTATGCTATCAACACCATCAGTGCAATGGGACTTGTTTAAGATATTCAGAAGGGACCTGTTTAAAGCAATTGACACCTATTTGAGACATTCCAACCAGCAGTAAGGGACATGTTTAAAACATTCAGTTGGGACCTGTTAAAAATTTCTTGACATCAAAGGTTACTTCAACAGACTTCCACCAACACTCCAGCAAATTGCAAGCTCAGTAAACTTGTAATAATACAAAGAGCTGCATGAACATCTTCAGCTGTTCAAGGGACCTGTTACAGTTTTCACAAGGGACCTATTACATTTTCAGTCTTCAAAAAGGGACCTGTACATTCAAATTTTTCAAAAGGGACCTGTTATATCTTCAAAACTTTTCTCAAAGGACCTGTGTATTCAACCTCCCTCAGAGGACCTATCAAAAGAACAGTCAAAAGGATTAGCAATTCAGCATGTCAAATGATCAACAAAGGAGTAATGTATTTCTATTCTTGGGCATTTAATTTCCTAGATTAGTTTTAATGTAATTTTGGTGACTATAAGCTGTTGTAATTAATTTCAAGGACACCTTCATACATCCACTTACCACCCTTTATCCCACCAAGTTTCATCATTCCCTACATCCACCTATCCCTAACACCCATCACCAATACATATACCCTCCATGCATACCAACATTCTCTACATGATTGAATATAATTGAAAAGGACACGTGGTGAGCTGTGTGTTTGTTTAAAAAAAATACAAAGGATGAGATAGAAGCGGCCTATATATATATTCTTTACTCCATACAGTCGAATCATAACAAACGGCCTATATGTTTTACACCACACACACACCCGAATTATAACCTCACCACCCAACATTGCTACAAAGCATTATAGCTCAGCACTTTCGGTACGCTCTCAGCGTCCTTATGCTAATATGCATACAAGCGTACAGCCCTCTGTTTTTAAATTGTATGATTACATTGTAAGGCGAGTACAGGGTATTTCACATCCTCGGTTCCCATAACTTACAAAGCGAAGGTTTGAAGCAAGGAACGCGAGGAGATTGTCATCATATGGGTAGAGTTACAACATAAAGGAGTGAAGCAAGGAACGCCGAGGCGATTGTTACCATTTGGGTGGGGTTACAAAGTGAAATTTGAACAAAGAGCGCAGAAGAAAGTATCACTATTTGGGGTCGGTTTACACAGCGAAACCGGTGAGCGCCGAAAAGGGAAGCATCACCATTCTACTTCTAACACCCACAGCAGTCGTATCGACCAGCTAAGCACCATAATTGAAGATTGAAGGAAGCTACATATACCAGGTAACCGACTTGACATCTCTGTGTTTAAATTCTAAAAGTGTAGACAGAGAAGGGTTAGAGGCATAACCCTCTGCCATCACCATGACTAATAGAGTTGAACCTAGTACATTTGATAGCTCACAATACCATAACGATTGCATTGAGATTCTTCAAGAAGCACAGTGGTTACCTTTTCTGGAAAAATTCCATGGGAGCAATGAAGAAGTCACAAAACAATTTGCCTTTACCTTCAATGGAGAAAAGGCCCTAATAGGCACCTTCTCCTTCAGAATCTCAGAGGATACCATAGCTCAGGCAATTGGACTCAGCCCTGAGGGAGAAAAGTACTTTAAAACTAAACAATTCAAGGAGAAATCATGGACACAGTTCATGTCCAGGTCTAGAGTTTCCTCAGTAAACTGGAAAAAGGGAGTTCCAAGAAGCTGGTTAGTTCATCCTTGGGATGAAATGGTCTACATTATCCAAAAATTTATAACATGTGAAGGTAGATACAACATTGTTTATCTCTATCACATCAAGCTACTCCTCCATCTAAAGAAACAATGTGTAATCAGTTTGCCATATTTTCTGCTGCAAAGTTTAACAAAGATGGCCAAAACTATCCAGAAACAAAAAGGGAATGAGGACAAAAGTCTATACCATTTTGGCCTGATTAAAATCCTCATTGAACATGAGTTGCAGAAGCGAGGGAGGCCATGGAAAGAGTTCCTAGCTGTCAACCAGATCAGAGATGAGGAGGAAAAAGAAGAGCTGCAAGAAGATTCTGGGTTTATGAAGGATATAGATGAGGAAATTCCAGTGTCCAAGGCCAGCAGAGCACCTCAACCTGAGGGCAGCATAAGGACCAGAAACATGCAAAAAGAGGATGTCAAGAGAGCTAAGAAAGACAAAATCTTCACCACCTACTCCCGAAGATCAAGGAGGACATCAAAAACTCAGCTGCAAGAAGACCAATTTGAATCTCCTGCCCCTGCCCATTTGGATGTTGAAAGTGGTGGTCATTCACCACCAGCACCAGAAGTTGACATAGAGGTGGAAAGCCATAACCAGCAGGAGAAATGTTCACCACCTCCTACCAAGAGACAGAAGAAGTTAGAAAAGAAAATTGAGGAATTGAAAGAAGAGCTCATGGAAGCTAACATGTTGGAAAAGGTTATCAAAAGAGAAAATGAACTGCTCAGGGCACAAAGCAAAGAAGTACATAAGACAAATGAAAAGCTAAAGGAAAGGATCAGTGAGGTAGAGACTGAGCAATCTGAGATTTCCAACTGGGCCACTAAGTGGTTCAACCAGAAAAAGGCTCTGAAAGAGAAATATAAAAAGCTGAAGCAAGAGCTCAAGGGACAGAAGGATCAACAGGTGAAGGAGAATGTAGATACCCTGCTCAAGGCAGCAGAGGTCCATGCAGGCACAGAGTTCAAAGGGAGTACCTCTGGAGTAGCATGAGGACATGCTAAGTCCTTAAGTCGGGGAGAGATGTTGGTATCATCCTAAGACCCTTTTTCCTTCCCAGTTTCACATCATTTATCCATACATTTTCATCATTTATCCCTCAAAATCCTTGAATATTGATTATTAATTGTTCTATAGTTATTAAATTGCATAAGAATTAATTTAGGGGTTTTATGTTCCATAATTAGAGGTTTTTGATGACTTGACTACAGGAAGTACCCACAACCTGTAATGAGTTTACCGTTTGACATGTGGCGCAGCGGATGAGCGAGAACGAAAAGCATGGGCGAAAAGTGGAATGTCCAAGGATGGACAAACACCTATCTTCCATCCAAATCGAGCCTCCTATGCATGCGGTCAACTTCAGTCAAAGCAGGGTACTCTGGCGCATAAAAGCAGCAACAACATTGTTCTATTTTCATTTTGATTTTTGTTCTTTTTGAAACTTATGGTATGGAAACATTTTGCAAAAAGCTATGTAAAAACGCGGCAATAGCACTATGTACATTCACTGCATCGATGACATGGCTGTATGTACGCATGTGTAAATACAGTTAGTTCAATGTTTTGAAGGTTAATTAATCAGTTGTTGAAACATTTGCTCAGAACAGAGTTTAGTTAATACACAGAACCGGTTACAGTCCCAACGTGTGTTCACTCTTTTGAATTGGTTGATTGCTGAACGGTGGTAGTCAGTATACCCTTAGGCGTGGAAGGGCCCTGCGTCCTTTGTTTGGTATACTGCCCTTCGTTTTGTTACATTTCATTTCAGTTTCTATATATATATGTTTGCACAGCGTTGTATTAATTTCAATCTATATGCTTACACAGTGTTGTATTGGTTTCGATTTATGTATCACACAGGTTGCATCATAGTTTCGATTTACATAACTGTTGGTTCACATAGCATATATGTTGCAGTCATCTGAGCTTTCGCTTCCTTTATGTTTTGAGTTTCATTACATGTATATGGTGTGCGCATCCGAAGGGTTTATTGTTATGTTGAATGGTCAGCACTAGGATCTGGAACGAGAATCTTGTGAGGGATTTGGTCCTTGTGTGATTTACAGATGCATGCTCATAAACTCTGCCTCATTTCACAGTCTATTCATGTTCTTTTTATATAGTTTCATAGTGTAAATATCTTGCATGCTGTGTGTGTTTACTAAGCAAAGGTTTTCTGAGTGATACCTCTGTAAGGGGGTTAGAATCATTGCCACAATCATACACAGTCTTTAGATTCACAGTTTGCTTTGATAGATGCATTTCATAACCAGCATTGTAGTCAAGTACATCAGTAGGGTAATCTAGGTGTGTGAAGGATAGGCTGCATATCACGGTCTTCCGTAAAGAAGCCTTGCAATTTACCTCATAATCACCTGGGCGGTAATTCTTTATGTCTATATATTTTAGACCACGCCTCTAAGCTTACGCACCTCGGTCGATATTAAATATAGAGTCCAGTCTAGCACCCTAGCTGGAACCACTACACACTCCCTGAGCGTTCATGATGACGCCAAACACAGGGAGCTCTAAGCGCAACTGCAGAAGGTGAATTGGCACAAGCGGAAGGGGAAATCAACAGGCATAGGGATCGAATGGCTAAAGCCATGAACAGAGACAGTCGAATAAGAAGAGTGGATTTGGAGTCAGAATTGGAGTCCAAGTGACCAAGAGAGATAGTGAACAGTGAACCCTGAGAGGAGGACTAAACACAGAGAACATTAAAGCCAAGCAGAAGAGATAGAGGGCCGAGCTGACCACAGGCAGTGTCGAGCACCAGAGAGCTTGAAGATTCAAGCCTTCCCATAAAGGAATCTGTCCGGACTGAGCATCACATTTGGCTCTTTCCACTGTAGGCCAAGAGGTTGCAGAGCTGGTAGGAGAAGAAGAGTCTGTGTACTCCAAGTGGCTTGGGGAATCCAACCACCCTGCCAAGCAAAATCTACTTCAGGAGAACTCACATTGAGTCCCTGTATTATAATTTTCTCTGCTAAAAGACACAATAAAACAAGGCCACCACTGAAGCTAGACCAGAGACATAGCCCTGGAGAATAGGGTGAACTCCTTATTAAAACTGTTTGTGTCTTTGTGTTGCTTACTGTATTTCTCTGCTGTCTTTCCATTTTATTGCCTATGTATTGGCAATCTGATCAATCCATTGTTTCAATAACACATAATACACACCAGCACATGAGTCTGTAATACCTTTAGTTTAATAAATCTTTACCTGGTGTCACTCATAGGGTAAGTATCAGATCACGAAGCTAGACCAAGAGGGGTGAACTCCATCATTTGTTGTCTTGCGTTTGTTGTTATGGTACTGATGTCATCTTTATTTTCGTAAAAAGTGAAATAAAAATCATATTTTATGTGTTTATTCAATTGATCCTCTACCCAAAACACATATAATTTACACTTTCATAATTGTTTTAAAAATATTCAACATTACATTCAGATCATTTTGGAATCAGAGCCCAAGTTATTGTGAAGATTTGATTTGTTGGCAAGTGTTTTTCTGATGCTTACAAGGTTGAAGTTCAAAAAAAAATAAGGAGAACTTGTGAATCCAAGATCTCAAATTATTTCAAGGAGAACAAAAACACCTCATGCTGGCACATGAAGAAGGTCTTGAAGAGATGTTTGAAGATGCAAAGACTTTCATAAAAGAATTCTTTAAAATGTTTGAGATGGTTAAAGTTCTGTATGAGGAGAGGAATTCCATACTGTATGGATAAAGCTCAAAACCTCATGGAGGAAAATGAGACAAACCTCCAAAAGGTAATGGAGGGAATGGTGACAAACCACCACCTTCACCTCCATCATCATCCTCATCTTCATTTTCATCCTCATCTTCAACTTCTTCTACCCTTTCACAAACACATCCAAATTCCCCAAAGGGTCATGATAAAACTCCTTTTCTTAAGCTTGATATTAAGTTTGAATTTCCTATGTACAATGGAGAGGTAAATACAAAAATATTAGACAATTGGATTTGCCAGATTGAAGTGTATTGCAGGATACAAAGAATCAAAGATGATGAAACCAAGATTCAACTTGCTTCTCTTAGATTGGAAGGTGCTGCATTAATTTGGTGGGAAGCCGAAACTCAAGACGACATGAAGAAAGATGGTAAGGTTTTATCCTCTTGGAATTATTTTGTTGTTGCAATAAGAAGGCAATTTTAGCCATTAGAATACATGCAGAAAGCTATTATGGATTGAAAGAACTTTAGGCAAGCTAAAGGGGAAAATGTGCAATCTTATACTCAAGAATTTAGGAAAAGAGCTTTGATTTTGGGTATAGATTTGTCCTCACAATATAGTTTCCTCAAATGCATTGGAGGATTGAATAGTTATTTGAGACATACCATTCTCATGTTTAACCCTACAAAACTAGATGAAGTTTGTGTTCAGGCAACTCATTTAGAGGCAAGAGGAGAAAATGTTTCTAAAGGAACTAGTGAGAATTTCTTTGAGTCTCGAGAAAAAGGAAAGGGTAAGTTCAATGGAAAAGGGAAGAATAATTATACCATTAATATGGAGAAATAAAATATCACATGTAAACACTATCCCAAAGAGGGACATGATGAAGATCATTGGATGAAACTTCATCCAGAAATGAGTCCCAAAAATTTTAAGAACAAGGAGAAGGAGAAGACAACTGCAACTACACAACATGATTTAGGTTCAGATTTTGGAGATGAAACAAAGATCACATCCATGGTTTTGAAAGGTAAGGATATTGCAAGTACTACTTCTTCAAATTGTCTCAATTAAACTAAAGATTTTGTCTCAATGAAACTCAAGATGAAAAAAAAGAATATAGCTTTTCCATATTATATTTATTTCAAAACATACCAAGATAGATACATTGTTTGATAGTGGTTCACAAGAAAATCTTATCTCAGAAGACATTGTCAACAATTTGAATTTAGAAGCCATTCCTCATCCTAAACCTTATCCCTTAGGTTGGATATGTGACAATCCAAAATTGCATGTGACAAAAATATGTAAACTGAAATTTGCAATCGCTACAAACTTTCTAGATGAGGTAGATATTAATGTAATTCCAATTGATATATGTGTTATTCTTTTGGGAAGCCCATATCTATATGGTAGGAGAGCTATTTTTTATCGCCATCAGAAAAAATATCATTTGTTCAGGAATGGGATTAACTACATTGTTGAAGCACACAACAAGAAGTCGAATGTGTGTCTTGTAAATATGGGACAAATAAAGAGGATTGTTAATGCTAGTCAGAAATTTGCATTGTTAATGATCAAACATGGAGGTGTTGAAAAATATAAAGCCTTTCAATTGAAATCTGATTTCATTGATGTTTCTAACTCATGTGATAAGATGTTTCAAGATTCTAACATGTTGCCTCGTAAAAGACATAAACAAAATGAAGTAAATTTACAGCAACATACATCATTGTTGAACATTGGTGTGAACAAGATGCCAATGTTAGAGAGTGCAAAGGTCAAAGGTAAAATGCAAAAGAAAATTAACAAAGAGGATATTGGTTCCAAAACTTTTTCTTGTGGGTTTCATAATGTGTTGGCTTTCAAAAGGGATGGTACATGGCGATGGTGATCACATTTGGTCAAGAGTCGAGCCAAGTACAAGGCTAGACATGGTAAGCATCGTCATGACAACAATGTTCAAGGTGAGAAGAATTCGAGATTGCTTTAGTTTCCTTTGATTGGAGACCGAGGAGGGAATGTGTTTAATCCTTAAAATGAAGTTTGTTGTTTTGCATATTCTGGGAAATTGCAGCAAGAATTCATCCATGACAGCAAGAAAAGGACTCCAAAGTCAAGGAAAATGATGTATTTTCATGAAAAGTTCAAAATGACAAATTCAAGCAAAGTTTAGTGGATTGAGACTAGAAGGGTGAGAGAATTGTACCCTCATCTATTTTTTTATTAATAAAGATCTTTTGGAGGTCCAAAATCTTCCATGGGGGGGAGTGATCTACTAGATCAAAATAGTGCGCAAAATTCGAAGTGTGTGATAGAGATTGAAACCTATACTATTGGATAGATATCGGTGACCTAAATCCAATGTAACTCGTTTCACTCAAATTTGTCATCGGATGCTCCTGGAATCAAGTTCTGATCGATTTAGGAAACAACTAAAGGTTTTGGAAAAATGGTTGCAAGTGCACCCACTCAGTATTCTGTACGCTAACTGAGAATTTGACTATCTTGATTGTGTATTTTGGTGGGCCTATGAATGACTGTCACTTGTCATCGTTTGATTAGTTGTGGCATGGTGATTTTTTATTGGTTAATGGTTGAGTTTGGGTGGACCAATTAGGAGGACCCACGTGGGCCAATCCTCGCTGCCACGTGGCATCCTAATTTCTAATTAAAATTTTATTAGAGGTTGAACAATAATGCCGAGAGTTGAACTCAATACCAAGTACTAAGCAACCAAGGCCAACACCATCGTGCCACTGTGTTACTTATTTACATAACGGCGAATGGTCCTATTTAAAGTTTGTTAAATAAGCCTTTGGGGGAGGGGCTAGGCTAAGCCCTAGCCTGTGGCCACCCCTGCACCACAAGACCGCAGGCGGGGGCTAAGGGCTAGGGCCTAGCCTAGCTCTCACGGCCTGTTTTCATAGTCATATGCTAGAGCCAAAGACCAGGAGCACAAAAGGAGATGAGGGCCAGCCCCAAGCCCTATGGGACCTCAATGTGACCAACAATGTGTGACCGAGTAGAGAGAAGATGAGGGGCCAACCCAAGGACACATGTGCAACATAGAACCAATGGCACACGTGGCAACAGGTGCTGGACAGAGCCCCCAAATTTCAGCACCTTTCGCGGTCATATGGATACCATGCAACTAGGAATTTTGGGATTGGGGGCTTAATGACACCCTTAACAGTCCTAAAAATTCACCCACTAAATGGGAATGTAGGTTAGGTTTGCATGTCGTTTCCGCGTTTGGGGCATTCAAGCCAAGTTGAGGCCAAATTCGAAGACGGTTAGTTGCATAATTTGGGAAAATGAAGAAGCAAGCATAACTTTCTTAGCTTTTGACCAAATGAGGTGCAAAAAGAACCAAAATGGGGGTTTTTACTATTCTGAAGCCATTGGAGATATTGTTTTAGCATTATGAGCATTTTAACTTGATGTAAGAGCATATTTTTGAGCATAACGAAACAGGCCCAACATTGGAAGTTGGACCAGGAGATGTAGCCTAGGAGGGGTGAACTCCTTTATCATTTGTTGTCTTGTGTTTGTTGTTATGGTACTGATGTCTTCTTTATTTTCTGTAAAACTGAGATAAAAATCATATTTTATGTGTTTAGTAAATTGATCCTCTACCCAAAACACATATAATTTACAGTTGCAAAATTGTTTAAAAAATCTTCAAGTTTACATTTAGATCAGCAATATTCACCAATTATCGAGGATAGCATTCTGGGTACGAAATGTCTTCAGTAGAAAATTCTACAACTTGACCTTGTATAAATAACAAGTATTGACACTCCCAAAGCACAACAGGTGACACCAGCTTGACCTTATAAAAAACTGTGTTTAGTAATCTTCGGCAAAATCACATAATCAATCTTATGTCGACGCGTTTCGAACCAACCAGTGTGGTTCATCGTCAGGACAAAAAACTACCTGTGACTAATTCTCCTCAAGCACGACAGGTCACATTAGTCTATTCAATAATTGGCCTATTCTTTGTGGTTCTACATCATTTGAATTTCACACTACATTTGAACAATAACACAGTACAAGTAATAAAATAACACGATAAAAATTTCTACAAATAAATTTATTTTTTAATGAATAACATAAAAAAAACCACCAACTTTAAAGGAGATATTCCCATTAACAAAGCTGAATATGGAGATTTTTATGCAACCATCCAACAAAATAGAAGAAGAGATAGATCAACGACTTCAAAATTAGCCTCTTCAAAGGGGCAACCTCCTTTACATTACACAAATGAACAATTCTTGCATGATTCAAATGACAAAACCTAATTTCTATATATATGATTCTAAGGGGTCACAATATAATCAGAGCCGACATAACAATAATAATGTAAGGGCACAACAATAACAGTAGTGGGCTTCTATGGGGCACAATAATAACTATATGGGGACTACATGGGCACACCATTAACAATAAGGGGTCTACACTAATAATAGAAATGAGGGAATACACTAGTATTATAGGGACATAACATAGTTGACCAATGAAACCTCTATAACATTGGATCTACGGCACTGGATCTACCAACGACTTGATTTCAATGTGATAAGTGAAATCCACACACTTCAAATTTTCTTAAATCAACACTCCATCAATTTATTATACCCAAATCCTTTTGTATTCCAGTGACGGATTTGGTTATCTCCGAACTTTCATGCCACTCTCTATCTTGTGGAAATGAATCAAATGATCCACAACTCTATGCTACAAGGAATCACGGGACACGATTTGGGTCTAATTTGTAAGCACGACCCTGTACCAGTGACAAGTTTCTACTACAAATCTTCCAAATATTTTGTCTTCTGCACAGACCTGTCTCCAACAACGACAATGTGGTTCATGGTCAAAAAGAGGACTCTTTCTGGAGGTTAGTTTCTTGTTGCATACAAATGTAAAAACAAGCACACGGATCTATAAATCTCAACAAAATTTACTCAGAAATCTAATCTGGCTCAAACACAGTGAATAGATCTACACGTAAACATAAAATTTATTCACACAAACACTCCACACAACATGATCTCCTATTTATTTACAGAGGAATAAAATTCAAGGCTCTCTCACATTTTCCTGTCCCTCTCGTGGAGGATTCAGGCCAGAATTAGCTCTGATACCATGTGTTGTAGCTCCCAGAGATAGCCTTAGATTGCTTACAAGACCAGTTCTAGGGCACATATATATTTGAGGGTCTCAAATTATTCTCAGCAAAATGGAGACCTCACACATACTCTATTGTATATAATAAGATAGAATGGGTTGGTTCATTCATCTAAAGGAGTAAGATATGAATTTCTGGTATTTCTTCACGTGTACAAGTATCATAAATATATGCATAAATCAGTGGAGGTCGAGTATTTGGAGGACTTACAATTTAATAAGTTTTAAGAGAGCAATGAGAGAGGACAAGCATAAAGAGAAACTCATCACATAGAGCCTAAAGCATCAATAATTATACCTTCAATACATAGAGCTTGAAGCATCAAGAATTCTACCTTCAATACTTAACTGAGTTACGGGTAGAAATAATGGATGAAAGAGGGACTGAATTCTATGATTCATGGAGCACAACTTTTAAAGATATAAGTTCAATAATCCATACAGGAACATGCATTAACATTGTCGATACAAATGAATATGTGAGTAAGTTACAAGCACATGCATTAACATATCGATACAAATGAATTTGTAAGGAAGTTTGAAATATTTCTAAAAACTATGATTGTATGAATTCAAAGAAGAACATGAACATAATGGCTTTTAACAAAAGGATAACATACTCTAATACTCGAAGGGGGAATCACCACCATATGCTTGATGTTTTGGAGGATCTCTATTATAAGGTTATACAATCTGAAAATAACATCTAGTGTTTTCCTTAGAATTTTTGAACCTTTCTGAAGTGTTTCTTCCCCCTATTTATCTGGAGAACTTCTATCGAGTTTCAGTTGTCAGGTTGAGTAGATTTCTCAATCAAGTATGGCTCTGAGGCCCAAAAACATTAGAGAACATTAATTGCCTCATGGAATGGCCACATATTACAGGAATACAAAACAAGTCAATCGATCATATCAGAATGCTAATCAAAAATATGTTCATACCCATACCCGTGATCACTACTGCTTCAGGTTGTAGTTTTCTCATGGTATGGCCTCCTGTGCTGCTTAGTTGTCTCCCATCACTTATGCCTTCACTTATTGATCTATTCATCTTTTAAAGTTGGGAGTGGGCATTATCAGTTTCGCTATCCAGTACTAAAGCAGAGGATCCTAGGGTATTACTTTCTCTTTCTTCTATATGGGGGCACCATGCTGGATTATCAAGTCTTCCTGAGCTACCAAGTCCCTGTTTTCTTCTATTAGCGTCGACCCCGGTTCCGTTTCATAGATAGCCTTTCTCGATCAGGCCATGTCGGGTTTGAATGCTCCCTTTTCCTTATTAAATGCCACAACTGCCAACCCATCACGCCTTCACAGTTTTACAGAATACTATCAATGCCCTGATATGCTTAGTGACACACTTGTGTTGTAATATGGAGGACTTTGAAGCACTAGCCCTTATCACTAAAAAATTACGAAATAGAAGAGTTTTGATACCCTTTAAGCCTTCTTATGATTTAGCCCCTTTTATTCCATGTGACCGAGGGCTATGACTAGGTGCTTAGCCCTTAGGCGCTAGGGCCTTTAGACTCTTGTCCGGGGTTATTTTTCCTTTTTTACCTGGAGTCCCACATACCAATGACTTATAACATTTTACCTTTAGCATTTCCCCTTGACATGGCGATCGTTGATCTACGGGATCGAGTCCACCCAGGATATCGCAATCTCACTGTGGGAGAGAGTGTTGAATGAGCATGCAGCCTTTGAAAGGGATGAACCCAACAACATTTTAACTCAATTATATAAAAAATCACGTTTGGGGAGTTCCCGCATATCACAATCACAAGCCAGGAGGGACTTCGATGGAAGAGGGACCTTGCCTTGTGCAATCGTCAATTGCCAATTTGTGATGGGTGATGTTATCACTACCACGTGTCACCCTGTGAGTGGTGACACATGCCGCCTGGAAATTCCCCCTTAGGACCCCTGAAAATGCCAAATCTGCATGCCACATGTCCTCCGTACTGTCACGTCATCTCCATACTACCATGTCATGACAACGTCAGCTGCCATGTCATTTATAAGGACTAATGGTATTCTGCCACATGGCCCCCTAGAGGATAGAGAAAAAGGCTTGCTCGTCCCTATCTTTGCATCGATTTCCTTTGTTAAATACTTTCTGCCTTCCTCGGCTATTTAACAATATATCGGAGCTTTTCCACTTTGTAGTCTTTCTAACCCCGCTCTCATCTAGAATCGCCGATATTGCGGGGAGCTCGATATGTGGGATCAATGATATTTCGCCACATGGCCCCGTAGAGGAGAGAGAAGAGGGGCCATCAGCCCTTGGTTTTTCATTGATTTTCTTTGTTAATCGTTTTTTGGCCCTCCCGGCGCTGTAACACTAAAGGCCCAAATTATCAGCGATTTTCATGATATCGGCGTTTGGCAGCACTCTAACCCTCTATTTGTGTGTTCTCATTTTTACCTGCGATCACCGATATATGATATCGACGCTCTGCATTGTGGTCCGACGATACGCTATGCATTGTGGGCCTTTGATCACCGATTGCGATTTGCACTGCCTGGGACCCGCCGATAGTCGGCCTACGATATCAGTGATCGGTTGATCACAAGTTTCTGTGTCCTCCCCTGCAGCCGCTGCTAGGAACTTATGATTTATGATTGCAATGAGCCTCCCTTGGTATTTTCTCTTTGCTTTGTATATTTCAAAGGGTAGCTTCAATCCTCTAACTTCTGATCTAGAAGTCTGTTTTTGGACTTCCACCCACCGTTGGAAATCTCATTCTGAGCATTCTGTAATGGAGAGGGTCCAATTTGGCTTTGATTGCTTCTATGACCTGGAATATGGTTTCAAAATTCATTACTCTTTGGCAATTTTGATCAACTGAAGATTCATAATGCAGTGAGTGGCAACATTGGCTCCAACTGGGGACAGTGCCTTGTTGGCAAGGTGCTGAGAACCTGCCGACCAATAGCCTTCCTTCCATTGGGCATGGAGTCATTAATAAACAACAATAATTATGTGAAAGTGGACTTTTCAACATAAACTGGAAATTTCATATAACACTTACAATACACACATCGGTATTTACAATGAGTGCAAGACAGGTACCTCAAATTTTGGAAATAAAGTTTGAGGAACTGACCATTTACCGACAGTCCCAAAGATTTACCATCCATATTCTCAAGCATGTACATTTTATTTCCTCTTTCTTATACAATCTTGAAAGGGCTAAACCATAGCAGATCGAATTTTCCATGTTTTCCTTTGTCTTCCCGTCGGACATCCCAGCGGAGAACTAAATATCCTCGTTGAAGCGGTTGATCCTTGGCCTTCTTGTCAAACATGGATTTCATATTGTGTTGGTAATTTGAAAATTTGGCCCCCACCTATTCTATGTTCACATGAAACTCGACTAGATGATTTATCCTTTGTGTTAAGGCACTTGGCTCTTCCTCTACTTCTTGTAGTAACTTCACCCTCGACATCGCTAATTGGATCAAGAAGACTGTAGCCTTACCATACACTAGCTCAAAAGGTGATTTCCACGTGGATTTTTTAGTAGTTACTCGGTTGGCCCATAGGGAAAACTTCATTTGGGAGTCCCATTTCCTCTGATTCTCGATGATGGTCTTCTTCAGCACCCTCACCACAGTTTTGTTTGAGGACTCATCCAAGTCATTACCTTGAGGATAGTAGGTAGTGGAGTGCCCGATGATGATATTGTATTTATCGAAAAAGTTGGTGAACTTGGAATATTTGAAGACCTAAGCATTATCCGTGATAATTTTGAAAGGACAACAAAAGTGAGATAGTATGTTCTCCTCCATAAATTTGATTACCATTGCGTCTGTAGAATTTCTAGCTGAGATGGCCTCTACCCACTTGGTGAGAGGAGAAAGATTTTGCTTCTCAACAAACACTTGGAACTTCTAACACGACCTAACCTGGGAATGAACATTCCCAAACAGTGTAGGCTAGTAGAATCTTGCCTTAAGAATTTTATGTTTTGTGGTCTTCTAGCTATAGTGTCCTCCACAAACTCCTCCATGAAAGTCGTCAATCAACTTATGGGTTTCGCCCTTTACCAAATATAGCAGTAATACTCCCACTGGGTCCTTCCATTAGAGTAGACCATTGGATATGATGTATTTTTGCTCTTGCAATCTCAAACTTCAGTATTTGGATTTATCTAGCCCCAAAAAGCACCTTAGGAATAAGAGATAATGAACAGTGTTCTTATACATGGGTGATCCCTCATATTTCGCATAGATTTTCTGCTTAGATTTTTTAATCCTGCTCTGATGATCCTCTAGTCTGCTTTCCTTTGTGATCAAGTTTATCCCTAATGCTTGGTAATTTGATTCGGATAAAACCTTGGCCAACCCCTAGCCTTTTATTATCTTAATGGGCTTTATGTCTAGCTCATATTCTTGTATTTTTCTATCCACCTTCCCCTTTTTCCTTCATTGTCTCCTTGCACCAGGATGTCCTTGACTACTATCGTTGGGACAAACGTTGTGATTTCTGATTGTAGCACATACATAGCCTTCAAAGCCTTGACTAGTGCATAGGCTTGTTTCCCCAATATGTTATATTTCATCTTGACATCGCTCAGAACTTGGCTGAAGAAGGCAATGTGTTGTTCATAACCATGTTTATTTTTCTGTAGCAGCACTACGATAATGGTATATTGAGAGGCGAAAGAAAATATGTAGAAAGGAACTGAATAGTCGAGGTTGACTAGTACCAGGGCTTCTACAAAAGCTTATTTAATTCTAATGAATGAATCTCTAGGGGAAAGGCTCCACTTAACTTCATTTTCCTTCTTCAGAATTTCCATAATATCGTTGACTATTTATGCATAGTTGGGTGTGAACCTCCTTAAGAAATTTATTCTCCCCAAAATGGCTTGGACCTCTTTCTTATTCCTCGGCAGAGGAATATGGTTGATGGCTTCGAATCGTTTAGGATTGATCCTCACACCTTCCTAGGCTATTATATGTCCTAGTAGCTTCCCCTCACTCAGGGTGAACTAGGATTTCTTCGGATTGAAAGAAATACCATACCTATGGAATTTCTCAAAGGTGAGCTTTAAGTTGAGGATGAGCTCTTCATCAGTCTTAGAAAAGACTATGATAACATCTAAATAAACCACCACGAATTTGTCTTGCTCCCCTACGAAAACTATGTCCATGTCTCTCTGAAATGTGGCCCCTACATTAATAAGACCGAAGGGCATGCAAGCGTACATGAATGTGCCCCACAGGGTGGTGAAAGCATATTTCTTTTGATCATCAGGGTGGAATGCCACCTGGTTGTAACCAGAAAACCCATCCATCATGGACATTCTGGCTCAGCCAACCACTTTCTACAGTATATAATCCATCTTAGGCACCGAGTAGCTGTCTTTCAGCGACGCCCTATTTAGATTATGAAAATCTACACACATCCTTATTTCTCCGCTCTTTTTTCGGACTGGGACTAGGTGGCCACCCACTCAGAGTACCTTAAAGGCACTATGATCTTTTCCTATAGTATATTTCTTACTTCCTTCTCGATGGAGGGGACTAAGAGTGGATTTATCTACCTGAGTTTTTGCTTGCATGGATTTATTCCACTCTTCAAAGAAATCTTATGCCGAATGATGTTAGTATCAAATGCTTTCAAATCTTCATAAGACCAAGCAAAAACATCCTTGTAGATTTTGAATAGATTTAAATACCTTTGTTTTTATTGAAAGGGGATTCCTTTTGATATCTTGATCATCTGAGGTTCCTCCTCTGAGTCAATGTTGCAGTCTTCTACTTTATCATCTATCTCTGGGGCCATTGGTTTGGAGACTATGTTGTCCTTATTAAAATTCCATTCGAGTGGGCCCAATCCGCAAGGGGTGGTATTTCCTTTCAGCTACAAAATTTTGTGCCCAACCACTGTGTCTTTCCAAGAAGTGGATTCTTTATTTGCTTCTTCTTCTTCTTTATCGATGGTGGAGTGGGTGAACTCCCCAATGAATTCTATAAATCTTTTAACCTGCTCGTCATCCTCGAATACTTACCAATGCTTGACATTATCAAGTATTGCGGGTCTGTATCTGATTTCTACCTCATACCTAAGGAGCAGATTTTGAGGGGACTTAAAACTACTTCCAGCTACTGCAAGGGAGTCAGCCATTCAGATTCCTTCCTTGGGAAAAAATTGGATATGAAAGGCCAGGAAGAAATTATCAATTAGATCCCACACTTCATTCTGGTAAGTCCTTAGTCTGGGGTGCTTGTCTTGGCATTGATTTCTAATTTTCCTTACGACTAGCTCAGAGTCTCCATAGATCGTTAGGCATTCAATATTCATATGTTTTGCCATTTATAACCCAAGGAGAAATGATTTGTACTCCTCCACGTTTTATGGTCACCTCATAGCTTCAATGAGAGGGGTATTAGGCTGCCCTCTGAAGATACCAACAATATTCTAGCTCCATTTCCCTCTTTTGAGTTTTCTCCGTCGAAGTATAATTTCCATACTTCATTTTCATTTGTGCGCTCGTGCTCTAAATGCCTTGTTAGGTGTACTGATGTTTCCTCTAAAAAGGTCTCATCTTCTTCTAGGAATAGTCAGGAGAGGTCACTTTCTTTCCCATGCACTGGGTAATTTTCTGAGCCTTTAGTGATCGGAATCTGGATTAGGGGAAAAAATTAGCTCAAAAATAAAAGTGCTCAAAATCGCTCGAAACTTGAACGACCAAGTCTGTCTCGGCGAAACAATCCCAACATGGATCTTTTCGTTCAAAACATAGTTCATATGAGGAAGATAGAGCTCGCTGACCGCTTTACCAAACAAAAGATTTTTGCAAAAAAAAATGTATAGTCACTGTAAATTCAGCAGTCTGTACCACTGATGTGGCAAGTAACTAAGCAGAGTCAACGGTAGTCAACAACCTATTATATTTTAACAAGTGGCATATTGTTGTTGGTTTATGGTTTGGTGCGTTGGCATGATTTTATTGGTTTGAGATGGACCAATGAGGAGGGGACAAGTGGCAAGCCCGGAGGCCACCACGTGTCCCTCCCCAAAGGACCACATATATTGGTGTGCAGTAAAAAATTGGGTAGGTCAGTGGAGTCGAACCCAAAACCTCACCTGAGCCAACCACACGACATATCGTTCTACCACTGCGTCAGGACTTAACCTACAACGGTCACCGCATATATTTGAAGTTTAACAATTTTGTGGTTGGGGGTTAGGAGGGAGCAAGCTTGCGGGCTAGCCCCCTCCCATGTGAACACACCATAACTCCAATAATAACAACTAATGGTTAATCTATCCGAAGGCTAGCAAACCATAATCATTCAAGGTTATTACAACATGTGACCACACTATCGTATTAACTGAAGTCTGGAGGTTATGATAACCGCGACATTTATGTCGCCTATGTGACCTATTCCACCTAAACCGTGGGTTGATGGCTAATCCATAACTATGCCGAATAAAATGTAACCACAACATTTTATACAGCCCATCTAGCCTATTCCATGAAGACCGGAGGGTTAATGCTAACGATCAGCCTAACCGTGTCATTTAAACGCGCAGTGTTAGCGCTAAACTCAATTAACCAATAATTAATCTGAGTTTAGCGTTAATTAAACTGAGTTAAATTCAGTGGAGTTTTTGGCGGTCCCTCCAAATCGAGGAATTCCTCCATTTTTAGTGGGACTAACCTGAGTTCTTCCAGGTTTAGAGGAGGTTTACTAGGGAAAATTGTTTCTGTCATAACTTTGGTAAAATTCGACCAAATGGGGATCGAAAAAAGGTGTTCCTAGATGATTTTGATGTTCTGAGCACATTGAAGTAGGTTTTAGGAATAGTAGATAATTGTAAACAACACTTTAGCCATTTTGAGCTAATACAAAGGCCCAAGTCATGGAAGGTGGACCAAGGAGATGTAGCCCAGGAGGGGTGAACTCCTTCATCAAAACATTGTGTTAAGTGTTCATTTTGATGGTTTACTATACTTTTGATTGTTGTTTTTCAGCACTTGATTTTCATGTTATTTTTCTCATGACCTTAACATAAAACTTAACAAATTTACCTGTTTTCATTCACAAACTCCATAAGGGAACCTATGCACATGAAGCAATTGAGAAGCATTTGTTTATAAATATGAAGTTGAAATTAGCACAACAAAACTAACTATCAATATCATACCAAGTTGGTATCAAAGTTAGGTTATTTTCTTGATTGCTTGAGTTTTGTGCAAGTAGGGTTTTAATGGTTGCAGATTTGTGAAGCTTTTTGATGCATTACAAGTGTGATGGCAGCTTCAACAAGTGATGTTTTTAATCCATATTCCTTAGCAGGACTCTTTGATGAAGAGATGTTGCAAGAGCTTATCATCATTAGAGACATGGTGCAAGAGCTATATGAAGATAGGAAGGAGAACACTATACTTCAAGAGCAATTTATGGCCATGAAGGAGGAGAAGCAAGAACCTCTTGAAAAGATGCATGAGATGGAGATTCAACTCCATGATGCCAAGAAAACCTTAGCTAATTATATGCATGAAAATGGGGTATGAAATTCAAGTTTATCTTCGATTTCCTCTCAAAATGAAATTTGTGGTGTCTTTGAAAGACACACTAGAGGAATAGGGTCTAGATTATTGATGGAGATGGGCTATGAAGGTAAAGGGTTAGGTAAACATGCACAAGGCATAGTTGATCCAATTGTTGTTGAGGAAAGGACTAGGTATTTGGGTATTGGTTATGGACAACATGATGAAGAATGCTCCAAAGCCAAGGAGAGACATGAAGGTGTTCCAAGAAGGACTTTCATTACATGTTCATTACCTCAAGCTTGTGAAGTTTGTGTTCATGAGGAATACAAAAGTTTTATATCGACTTTGCAAGAAGATGCTCATAAGCATGCAACTAGTGGAAATGGAAAATAAGAGGATGTTGAAAACTCTAAGGTCTTTGAAACCATTGATGGTATTCCAAATAGAGACACTACCTCATCAAATTAACCTCCTCAAGAAGGTGACAAAGGTGAATGTGCAAGGTATAAATATGCCATTAATCAAGTTTCTTTTGATTATGATAAACATGGTAAATCTTCACATAAGATTTCGAGAGAATTTACATGTTCTTTTAGTGGTTTGGATAACCATATTGTTTCGAGGTTTTGGAAGAGGATATCCATACACAGGGAAATTTCAAAACAAAAGAGACAGAAAGCCAAAGGTCCATTGGATAATGGAAACCATGTTTAAAAGAAGTTGAAATTACTTTGCACTCATTGCCATAAGCAGGATCATCTTGTAGACAAGTGTTGGACTTTGCATCCAACAAGTCATCCATGACATTTGAAGAAGGTGGAGAGAGATTTTGGAAAAGATGGAAAAGAGGATTCCATAATTGATGTGGGTCAGGATGATACACACGATGAAGTACAACTGAAAGAAGCGCCATTGAAATGGTTTGGAAAGAGATGGTTAGGTTTCTTAACCAATTAATATTTCCATTTCCTTATTGATTCATTTCTTTTCTTCTGAAAGTATGTTGTATATTGCATGAAGTAAGATGTTGGAAAAGTAGAGTTATGATTGACTCACGTATATGCAGCAAAGATGGCAATTTGCGACTACAAATTTGCATGCATGTTGCATTATTGAACTTGCATGTTTACACGAAGAAGGTGTTCGAAAGTGGAGTATGTTGACTCACTTTGTTGCAAAAAATTTGGTCATTTCAGCTCTTTAAGTACTCATACCTACCAATGGGATTCTTGTACTTGTGAGAGAGTTGAGAATTGTTATACATGCATGAGAGTTTTTGTATGTGAACAGTGGAATTTTTGGTAGTTTCATTGTGCTTGGACATGCATGAGTGATTGACTTGTGTTGGTTGATTGCTTTGTTAACTTGTATGTTGTCAACTTGAGAATGTTTATCATTTTCACATGCATGAGTGTCGGCTTGTGTGATCGATTGATTTTTACATATATGTTATATCAACTTGGAAGAGTTGATTTTGTCTCCAACTATGAAAGGGAAATGTGACAAATTGTTTCATGAGAATGTGGAATTCTTGTTGTAAATCGTCAAGTTGTTGTATATGTTTCTGCTTGACTTGAAAGTCAGTTTTTTGAAGAAGCATTTTTTGTTGACTTGTGTTTAGTAAACCATCGAATAAACACCAAGATTTTTTACACACCAATAGTAAGAGTAAGTGGCGATGTTCACATGATGTGACATTTGTTTCTTTGAATAAGCAAAAGGAAGAGGTCGTCAAGTTCTATTCTTGCATGAGTGTTTTTAAAGGAAACACCATTAACCTTGAAGGGTGTTTCTTGTGACAAGATGTCGCGGGATTTTGGAAGGTCCAAGCTTGAGCAAGAGGCTCGTGATTAGACTTCATTCTCAAATCATGACATGAGCAGCATGTTAATACTGGAGGATGATGGAATGAAGAAGCGAAAGTGGACAAAAATTCCATATGATATGTTGACACCAAGAAGCAAAAGAAATGGCGAATGAATTCTTCCAGATGTGGAATTTGGAATCCTAGAGGTAAAAGAATGGTCATTTATTTTCTTGTTATTACTGATATTGGAACTCATTGTTGTAGTTCACTCAGATGGGCTTAACCTAGAAAAGTGGTTTACAAAGAGAAGTTTGCATCGAATGCATGTGTTGTAAAGGAGGAACGTGATTCTCAGTGGGAATGCCATCAGTTAGCTTTCCAAGCACCATAGGATCTCTCTGGTACAGCACGGTATTTAATTATTAATAAGGCATCAAGTTTTGGATTGGGTCAGCAGCAAAAGGAGAATATTGGTTGAAGTGCCAACGCAATTGCAAGACAAGGCATGTCAGTGAACCCAAGTGGTTGTCATGGATATTTTTTCCAAGTAGAATCAATTGATAGAACTTGGGAAGGAGAAGAGTATTCAACTCTCATTAAATAACCAGCTTTTGTGGGTCCAAAATCCTGTCGATGGGAAGGAGTGATTGGAATCTAGATTAGGGGAAAAAATTTGGTCAAAAATAAAAGTGCTCAGAATCACTTGAAACATAAATGAACGTGCTCGTTTTAGTGAAACGATCACAACACAACTCGTTTCATTCAAAATGGAGTTCGTATGAGGAAGATAGAGCCTGTCGAGCGCTTTTCCAAACAGAAGAATTTTTGCAAAAAAAATGTATAGTCACTGCACAGTGAGTAGTTCGTACTATTGACGCGACAGGTGACTGAGTAGATTCAATGGTAGTCAATGGCCTACCATATTTTCACCAGTTTGCACGATTTTATTGGTTTGAGGTGTACCAATGAGGATGGGACAAGTGGCAAGGATGGAGGCTGCCAAGTGTCCCTCCCTAAAGGAGCACATATATCGAAATGCAGTAAAATTTTGGGTAAGTCAGTGGAGTCACACCCTCGACCTTGCCTGAGCAAACCACATGACATACATTCTACCACCGTGTCAGGACTTAACCTACAACGGTCACCACATATATTTGAAGTTTAACGATTTTGTGGTTGGGGGTTAAGAGGGATCCAGCCTGAGGGCTAGCCCCCTCCCATGTGACCACATCATAACTCTGGTAGTAACAACTAACGGTTAATCCATTTGGCGGCCAGCAAACCATAATCGTTAATATTTATTACAACATGTGACCACACTATCGTACAAATCGAAGTCTGGAGGTTACCATAACTATGAAATTTATAAAGTCTATGTGACTATTAGAAAATTATAAATTACAGAACAATGGAACACATAGAATATAGCAGAAATATAAACACAGAAAACGCATAAAACTAGAGAGACACATATATACATGGTTCACCCAGTTTGGGCTATGTCCAGCCCGAACAGCCAGTCCATCCTTTCTATTATCCAGCAAAATGAAGAGACACAACCTACAGCAGATCCGCTGTAATATCCTCTGTTTTCTCTCACAGTCTCACCTCTCTGTTTCTCACTCGGAGAATACACATCTATATCATAGCCTCAATATAATTCCCTCATACAAAGAGAGGGGTTGCCTTCTAGGGCAAAAAACCCTAAACTAAACATAAGTTCTACTGTCAGATCATCCGCCTAATGAACGACCCAGATTGACTAGAAATTACTATACTTTTACAAGGCAATTTTACATTTGTTTTTAGCTTCGGGGGACCGCTGGCCCCTAGACCCCCCAGTCGGGGAGGATGGGCCCCCTCGAACAGCCACGGCGGGGACAAGTTTCCCCCGCACCCCCCCCCCCCCCCCCCCCCCCGCGTGGAGGGGTGTACAAACTTCTTGGGCTATACATCTAGCTGAAACAAAGACATCTAAATAATCATGCTCCACACCTAACAATCTCCCACTTGGAGAATGATTGTAGCAACTCCACCGCTGCTTCATTTGCTAGACAATGACTCCTCTTTGGACCTGGTTGTTTCTCATCTTCATCGTCATCCTTGAAGACCAATTGAAACTGATCATATTCTCAGTTTCTCTCTAGTTACAACTTTTGTTAGCATATCTGCAGGATTCTGGCTAGTGTGTATCTTTTCGAGCTTCAACTCTCCATCTTCCAACACTGATTGTATGAAATGGTACTTGAGTTGTATGTGTTTAGTCCTGGAATGAAATGATGAGTTCTTTCCAATATGAATGGCACTTTGGCTGTCACTGTATAACATGCCCATATCATGCTTCTTACCCAATTCACCCATAAACCTTTGTAACCAAATCATTTCTTTACTAGCCTCTGTAGCAGCAACATACTCTACTTTTGTTGTTGAAAGTGCAACAACACTATGGATTTTTGAAACCCAACTGACAGTTGTTCCACCTATAGTAAACGCATACCCTGTTGTGCTCCTCTTGTTATCTATATCACATGCCATATCTGCATCAACATATCCATGTAGAGCAATGTTTGAACCACCAAAGCATAATGCTTGATTTGTGGTACCTCTCAAATACCTGAGAATCCACTTCACCACCATCCAATGTTCTTTTCCTGGATTTTTCATGTACCTTCTTACAACACCCACTGCATGTGCAATATGAGGCCTTGTGCAAACCATTGCATACATTAAGCTTCCAACTGTTGATGCATATGGAACTTTAGACATATGAGCCATATCTTCCTGAGTCTTGGGACACGCCTCCTTACTTAATTTGAAATGGCTAGCCAAAGGTATACTAACTAGTTTTGCATTCTGCATATTAAACCTTTTCAACACCTTTTCTATGTACTCACTTTGAGACAATGTTAATTTGTGATTCTTCCTGTCTCTAGTTATTCTCATACCAAGGATTTGTTTTGCAGCACCCAAATCCTTCATTGCAAATGAGTTTGACAATTTTCTTTTGAGCACATTTATTTCCTGCATGTTAGAACCTGCAACAAACATGTCATCTACATACAATAACAATATAATATAGCTGCCATCATTTAGCCTTTTGAGATAAACACAATGATCAAAGTGACATCTAGTATAACCTTGTTCAGACATAAACCTGTCAAATTTTAGATACCATTGCCTTGGAGCCTGTTTTAAGCCATACAAGCTCTTCTTCAACCTGCACACTAGTTTCTCCTTCCGTTTTACCTCATATCCTTGTGGTTGCTGCATATATATATCTCTTCCTCCAAATCCCCATGGAGAAAGACTGTGTTTACATCTAACTACTCAAGATGCAAATCTTCAGCTGCTACTAGACTTAAAATAGTTCTGATTGAAGTCATTTTAACAACAGGAGAAAATGTTTAATCAAAATCAATACCTTTCTTTTGTGCAAACCCCTTCACCACAAGTCTAGCTTTGTACCTTTGTTTTCCTCCATCTTCTTCCTTCAGCCTGTAAACCCATTTATTCTTGAATGTAGTTTTTCCTGTAGGCAACCTGACTAAGTCCCAATTCTGGTTATGCATTAAAGAGTCCATCTCTTCTTCCATGGCTACCTCCCACTTCTTCCTGCTTTCAACCTGCATTGCTTCTTCATAACATTCGGTTCACGAGAATCAGTAAACAATAAATAATATAATGAAGGAGAGTATCATTCAGGGGGTATACTTATCCTGGTAGATCTTCTAACACCACTTTCACATGTTTTGGGTGCCTATTGCTGTTGTGGTGGTTGTTGTTGTTGTGGTTGTTGATTATTATTATTTTCAGGCACCTTTACTTTTTCAGTGATCTCATCAAGAACTGTGTATTCCTTGTTTTCTTTTTCCTATTTCTTTTCCTGCAACTGATTCTTATACAAGACATTTTCATTGAATATTACATCTCTGCTCCTAATGATTTTGTGATTTTCATAATCATATAAGAGATAACCAAAATCATTAACACTATATCCAATAAAGGTACATTTATTTGATTTTGCCTCAAGCTTTGTTCTATTTTCTTTATTAATATGGACAAAGGCCTCACAACCAAAAGGATTTAAAAATGAGTAGTTTACCTTTTTACCTGTCCATGCTTCCTCTGGAATACCACCATCCAAGGAACTTGAAGGCCCTCTGTTTATTAGATAGACAACGGAATCTACAGCATCTGCCCAAAATTGTAAATGCAATCCTGCACGCAATCTCATGCACCTTGCACGCTCCATGATTGTCCTATTCATCCTTTCTGACACGCCATTTTCTTGTAGTGTTCCTGGAACTGTCTTCTCTCTACGAATTCCATTCTCTGAACAATACCTATCAAACTCTTTGCTGCAATATTCACCTCCATTGTCTGATCTAAGACACTTCAACCTTTTTCCTGTCTCATTTTCAACCAAAGCTTTCCATTTCTTGAAAGTATCAAATACATCAGATTTATTTCGAATACAATAAATCCAGGTTTTTCTGGTTGCATCATCAATAAAAGTAACATAATAACGAGAGCCACCAAGAGATGATACCTGAGCAGGTCCCCATACATCTATATGCACAAGCTCTAATTTTTCACTCTTCTTTTCTTTCCCAACTCTAAGGAATCCGACTCTCTTCTGTTTTCCATAAACACAATTCTCACAGAATTTTAAATCAACATGCTTCAAACCTGGCAACAAATTTCTTGAGTGAAGAATCTGCATCCCCTTCTCACTCATGTGCCGGAGCCTATGATGCCACAATGTCGTATCTTCTCCTGTAGAGGTTAAAGCATTAACAGAATTAGAAATACTATTGCATAAATACAATGTACCAACCTTTTCTCCTCTCGCTATTACTAGGGATCCTTTAGTGACCTTCCAAGTTTTATCTGTGAAAGTAGTTACGCAACCTTCACCTACCTAACTGCCCTGTTGAAATCAGATTTTTCTTCAAATCTGGAACATGTCTTACCCCCTTTAGTAGCCATTGGTTTCCATTCTACTATTTTACAAGAACCTTACACATTCCAACAATTTTACAGGGTTTATCATCACCCAAACAAACTTGTCCAAAGTCTCCTTGAACATAGTGATGAAAATATTTCTTATCAGGTGTGGCATGGAATGAGGCCCCGGAATCTACCACCCAGGAATCAGTAATATTTTCAAAAGAAAGAGTCAAAGCATCTTGTAATACCTCACCTGTCACATTTGCTTCATGATTGTTTTCTTGTTGTGCATCTCCTTCTTTTCCCTTTCGAGATCTACAATATTTCTTTAGGTGTCCTTTCTTTCCGCATTTCCAGCACACTATCCCTGATCTGGACTTGGATCTTCCTTTCCTTGATTTACTGTGATATCTTGAGCTCTTTCCTCTTTCCATTTTTCATCCCCTAAACTCTACACTTAAAGCATTACTCGATGTCTCATCGGAGCTTTTCCGTCCCATTTCCTCACTAAGGATAGTACCGACAACATCATCGAACTTTAAAGTACTAGATCCAGAAACAGAGTTACTAATGGCCATTACTAAACCATTCCAACTTTCTAGCAATGACCACAAGAATAATAGAGCTCTAACCTCATCATCAAAGTTTACCCCTACAGAACTTAACTGACTTGCAACAATACTAAAATCATTTAAATGGTCTGCAACAGATCCACCTTTCGACATCTTCATATTAAATAATCGTTTCATAAGAAATACCTTGTTTGAGGCCGAGGGTTTTTCATATAGTTTCGCCAAAGCCTTGATCAAACCCTATGTCGTTGTTTCCTTTGAAATGTTGAAGGTGTCCAATGCTGCGAGGCACAACCGTACTGTTCCGAGTGCCTTTCTATCGAGAAGGTTCCCTTCTTCATCTGTCATACCCATCGGCATCTTTGTTTTTCTGCCCAATGGTTAGTACAGATCTTTCTAATACAGATAATCTTCCATCTGCATCTTCCACAGCGAGAAGTTTTGGCCGTTAAATTTCTCAACCCTAAACTTACCATCTTCCGCCATTGCTCCCACTCGAATGAGGAACCCTTCTTTCCTACAAGTTTATCAACCAAATAGACCTTCGGCTCTGATACCAGTTGTTAGAAAATTATAAATTACAGAACAATGGAACACATAGAATATAGCAGAAATATAAACACAGAAAACTTATAAAACCATAGAGACACAGATATACGTGGTTCACCCAGTTTGGGCTACGTCCACCCTGAACAGCCAATCCTTCCTTTCTATTATCTAGCAAAATGAAGAGACACAACCTATAGCAGATCCGTTGTAATATCCTTTGTTTTCTCCCATAGTCTCGCCTCTCTATTTCTCGCTCAGAGAATACACATCTATATCACAGCCTCGATATAATTCCCTCATAAAAAGAGAGGGGTTGCCTTCTAGCAAAAAAAACCCTAAACTAAACATAAGTTCTACCATCAAATCATCCGCCTAATGAATGGCCCAGATTGACTAGAAATTACTATACTTTTACAAGGCAATTTTACATTTGTTTTTAGCCTCAAGGGCGTTGCCCCCGAAACCCCCGCTGGGGGACCGCTGGCCCCCGGACCCCCTAGTCGAGGGGGATGGGCCCCCCCGAACCCCCGCAAGGGGGACAAGTCTCCCTCGCACCCCCCGCGTGGAGGGGTGTACAAACTTTCTGGGGTATACATCCGGCTAAAACAAAGACCTCTAAATAATCATGCTCCACACCCAACATGTGACCTCTACCACCTAAACCGTGGGTTAACGACTAATCCATAACCGTGCCAACTAATTTGCAACCACGAAATTTTATTTCCCATGTGGCCTGTTCCATGAAGACCGAAGGGTTAAGGCTAACGGTTAGCCTAACCGTGTCATTTAAACACGCGATGTTAGCACTAAACTCAGTTAACCGTTAATTAATTCGAGTTTAACATTAATTAAACTCATACTTAAATTTGGCAGAGTTTTTGGAGGTCCCTCTAAATCTTGGGATTCCTCTGGTTTTAGTAGGACTAACTAGAGTTCCTCCAGTTGTAGAGGAGGTTTACTAGGGAAAACTGTTTCTGTCATAACTTTGGCAAAATTCGACCAAATCGGGATCGAAAAAGGCATTCCTAGATGATTTTGATGTTCTGAGCACATTGAAGTAGGTTTCAAAAGTAGTAGAGCATTGTAAACAACACTTTTAGCCATTTTGAGATAATACAAAAACCCAAGCCATGGAAGCTAGACCAAGGAGATGTAACCCAGGAGCAGTGAACTCCTTCATCAAAACATTGCGTTAAGTGTTCATTTTGATAGTATGTTGTACTTTTGATTGTTGTTGTTCAACACTTGATTTTCATGTTATTTTTCTTATGAACTTAGCATAAAACACAAATTTACCTATTTTGATTCACAAACTCCATGAGGGAACCTATGCACATGAAGAAATTGACAAGCATTTTTTTATAAATCTGAAGTTGAAATTAGCACAGAAAAACTAAGATTCAATAACAGATCATTTAGTTGGGGTCATATTTTTCACAAACCTGGATTCTCTATACAACCTCCTTTGCTCACCTCCAAAAGTAGGAATGGTGGCATAAGTCAGATCTAACTTGATAGAGCCCCCACACCTTGGAACCCCAAGATCTAGATAAGCTCATGTCGAACCAAGGGGGAATGTCTGCCACTACTATGTTCATCACCACACTCTTCAGAGGGATCTGAGCCAGGTTTACCACCAGATCCTTTATCATTCCCAAGCACTTGACCCTCATAGAGTCAAAGGAGTATAGGTCCTTATAGGGCCTGGTGATCTGCAAGCCCAGCTATTCCATCACTACTAATTGCATGAGTTTGTGTGAGGCTCCGGAATCCAACATGTAATTATGTAGTAAGAGGTCGTGGATTACCAGGGTCATGCAGAAGGGTGCAGTAGAAGAATCAAGTTCTTCCACATGCGGCCCAAGAACAACCATTGGCCTCTCCTCTTGGAGGTTCAAACTGTCATGGGTTGGTGCTGAGGTGGATGGATGCATGAATTGAGAGACTTGCGATTTATAAGTAGGCTGCTTTAGAAGCCCAGTCAGAGGAACAAGACTTTTTACCTTTTCAAGCTCCCTCTGAAGATTGAAGGTGGGTTGGACTTTTTCTATACCTCCTGGCTTTGTTCCTTCTTCCTTCCCACTGTTAGTTTTCAACAAAACAGGCGCCTCCTTTTTTGTGTGTCCCTCTAAACCATTTATTTCCTTATTAGAGGAGACCTTTATCTTGGAAGGTTCAAGATTTAGCTTACCTTTCCCTTTATTTAGTACTAGGGTAACAACGTGGGGCGCAACTCCATCTTGTTGTTCTGGTTCTCTTGACCTCTTCTTTGAAGATATTAGATCATACTTACGTTGTGGTTGTGCATGCATGAAATTTGGAAACTATTTACAAAAATAATCTATATCTTCCTCATCTGTTGTTTCTTCTCTATCATGGTTGGTCTCGTGGGGAGCCATATTTTCGTGTTCTTCCTTAGAGAAAGTGGAATACAAGTTTCCCTGCATCTCCTATGTATCCGATGATTCCTTATCAAGATCATCTTCTAAATATAGAGGATGAGGGATCTAATTGAGCTATTCCTTTCTTTCCCTTGGAAGTATTTGCAATGGAGGCCTTGTATATTGTGGGTTATAACCTTGGTTGTTGACTTGAGCATTATGTTTGGAGAGATTCTTGTTCTCAAGCTCAATATTTCCAACCTTATGTGATAAACTCCTAATGAGTTTGTCTAGTTCATCCCACTTCGGGTCTAGTGATTCTTTGTCTCGACCAAAGGAGGATTCCTCTTCTTTCCCTCTTTTATTCTTAGTAGGTTCCTTATTTCCTATTGACATCCCTATTGAGGTGAAATTTGCTTCCACCTCAAGTGCATCGATTTGTAGTTGATCTAGAGTGAGAGACTTCATCTCCCTTAGAGTAAAGCCAAAGTCAGATTCAAAAGCTCCCAAAAAATCTACTCGAGCAGCGGCTGGAGGAGGCTTTATCTCAGCTAGAAAGTTATTGTACTTCTTATTGAACCTTTTTATAAATTCTGAGATATCCTCTTTTGGCTTCTTATTTATAGCGTTAACCTCTGTGAGGAGGTACTCATGATTTCTCTTTTCACCCCATTTCTATGTGAAAGAGTTTTCAAGCTCCTCCCAGGTAGTGATGTAGGCATTGGGCAAGGAATTAAGCCATTTTATTGCCTCTCCATTGAGGGATTGTACAAAAAGTCTCATGACCACATCTAGTTGTTCCACATTTAGGTTCTCAGCAAAGGCACATAAGGTTTCGATGTGTCTTTGTGCAGCGTTATCATCCTCCCCATTAAACATAGAAAACAACTTTAGGTAGTATTGGGGCATAACACTTAGAGGCTGAGGAGAATTTAGAGGGGCATATTTATTTAGCAAAAAACCTGGAAGAGCCATCTGGATTAATGGAGGGGTATTGAGACTTACCTGAGGAACTTGGGCCAAAAACACAGTGGTCGGAGTGGTTAGACTAAAAGTAGGGTATGTAAGGGTCTTAGGAGTAAGTTCTGAGTAGTGAGTAGCAACAGGTTGAGAGCTGGATGAGGAGGCTTCAAAGAATAATGGGATAGTAGTGCAAGCACTAGGAGTTTTCGCCTTCCAAAATTTCCTGAAAATTATTTTCTTTGGGTCAAATTCAAATGGGGCTTTCTGCTGAGAGGTATTTGAGTGAGTGTGAGGCTTTTTAAAAGCCAAGATGATGAATGATGATGGGGTTTGTGGAGTCTCCAAGGTGATGTGAATGCAATCAGAACGTCTTTTCTCACCTACACAAAGAGTGCTCAATTTGTCCTATCCCAGGGGAAAAGTTCTTCAATACGTTCCCCGAAAATGGCACCGGAAGATCTTGTAGCTCCCAGAGATAGCCTTGGATTGCTTACAAAACCAGTGCCTGGGCACATCTAGATTTGAGGGTCTTAAATGATTCTCAGTAAAAATGAGACCTCACACATACTCTATATGTTTATAATAAGATATAATGGCTTGGTTCATTAATCTAAAGGAGTAATACATGAATTTTTGGTATTTCTTCACATGTACAAATCTCATAAATATATGCATAAAACAATGGAGCCCACTATGAGGGAGATTATGTGTATTGAACAGATATTTCCTAGGTTTGTCGACGAGGAAGCGAGACTGGAACTATCTAAGGAAGTCAGCATGGGAAAAATTGAAGCAACTCTTAAATGGTTGAAAAAGGATAAGAGCCCTGGTTCAGATGGTTGGACTGTTGAGTTTTACTCTGCTTTCTTTGACATTTTGGGAGCAGATCTATTGAAATTGATCGAAGAATGCAAGCAGAGAGGTAGAACGTGGGACAACTTCAACTCCACTTTTATTGCCCTCATCCCTAAAGTGGACAAACCTAATTCCTTTGATGATTTTTGCCACATATCCCTCTGTAACTGCATCTATAAGATCATTGCCAAAATCATAGCTAATCGCCTCAAGCCTGTACTCTCTGCCCACATTTCTCCCGAACAGTTTGCTTTTCTTCAGAATCGTCAAATTCATGAAGCTGTCGGAACCACACAAGAGCTTCTCCATTCTGTTCAGACCTGGAACCTGAAAGGCATGATCCTGAAAATTGACCTATCCAAAGCCTTTGACAAGGTCAACTGGCTCTATCTTCGCATGTTGCTGACCCACCTGGGATTCCCCTTATCTTTCATCAAATGGATATTTTGTTGCATATCGAATGTTTCCTTTAGCATATTGATAAATGGTTTGGCTACCCTTCTTTCATGCGGAAAGGGGTCTGAGGCAAGGATGCCCTCTTTCACCATTGCTTTTCCTTCTTATCATGGAAGGTCTCAGTCAAATTATTGGAGAGGAATGCAGATTGGGGCATATAAGGGGAATCAAAATCACTGATGATTGTACTCTCACCCACTTATTGTTTGTCGACGACGTATTGATCCTCCTTAATGGTGATATTGGGGACACTTCTACTTTCTCTCGTGTCCTCAGTATTTTCCTTAAGGCCACGGGCATGGTCATAAATGAATCGAAATCCACTATTACCACCACTGGTTGTTCTCAAAACGAGGTCCAATTTTCCCTCAGGAGATTTGCTTTTGTTATGGTACAACTGGAAGAGGGCCTCAAATATCTAGGGTACAGGCTCAAACCTTGCGGTTACAGGATTGCAGATTGGACATGGCTGATTTCGAAGGTAGAGAAGAGGCTAAATATCTGGTACCATAAATATTTATCCAGGGCAGGGAGACTGGTACTCATCAAGGCCATCTTAGAAGCCACCCCGGTGTATTGGATGACTCTTGCATGGATTCCCAGGGGTATTCTGTCGCGCCTACAAAATCTGTGTTGTAGGTTTTTGTGGAAAGGGAACCAACCTGGGAGAATATTTGCATGGACGAGCTGGGACTCTCTGTCTTTACCTAAGCACTGGGGAGGATGGGGCATCAAGAGACTTGGACCTTTCTCACAAGCATTGGCCTCCAAACTCGGGTGGCAACTGTTAAAAATGACAGCCTTTGGACGAAGGTTGCTACATCTAAATACATCCATCCAGCCAGTGTCCTCAACTGGATCAGACAAGATATCTGGCAGAATAACATCTCTATAATCTGGAAGGCGGTTAACAAATCGAAGGAGCTTATCCGCAGTGGATTAACTTGGAGAATTAGATCGGGGGCTAAGATTCAGATAGGCTCAGACCCCTGGGTGGGCTGCAGAAATGCTCATACACTCTCAGATGGCCTGCGAGGACACCTGCAGGCAAATGGTATTACACATATCAATCAGATAGCAGATGGGGTGCATTCCACTATCTTACATCAAGCATGGAAATCTGCAATCGCTCTGAATATACCTGGATGCTGGGTACAGGAATGGAACAACTACACTAATGCATTATCGGAAGCTCACATTAGGATTACTGATGGAGAGGACGAGCTTATATGGGCGCATGCTAAACACGGATCATACTCCCCCAAGGAAGGTTACCTGGTACTGTTGGAAGGACACAAGCCACCGGATCTGGCTCCATGGTGGAAACACCTATGGAAGCTGAAGGCACCTCCCCGGACAAAATTACTCATGTGGTCTATACTACACAACAAAGTCCTGACCAGGGCCAACTTGATGAAAAGATCTTATGCGGGGCCGTTCTAGTGCCATCTCTGTAAAAGCGAAAATGAAGATACTGAACACCTCTTTCTTCACTGCCCGCTCACACAAGATCTCTGGAACAACATTCTTCTCTCTATCTCTACTGACTTGAAATGGCAGGGTCCTCATCTATTGGATTCTTGGAATGTGTGGTACACCTGTAAATCTTCAAAACTCAAAAATGTACCACTTCTTATTAGCTGGGCCATCTGGATTGCCAGAAACCAAGCCATTTTTTTACAGAGACCCCCCCACTGGCCTTCTATCTCTTCAAGGATTTTAGCTGATTATAACTCCATCCCTGACGAGGAGGAGCCTCAGAACCAAAGGAACATTATCCCTGAACCCATCGATCATTCCCACCCTTGGGCTTATTTTGACGGTTCAGCTCAGGAGAGGGGCTGCGGGGGTGGAGCTATACTTCACTTATCTGATTCCCATGTTTACAAAATCCAAATGGGTCTGGGAAGGGGAACAAATAATTTTGCAGAATTGGTATCGGTGAAAAACATCATTCATTTTGCACTATCCAAAAACTGCAAACAATTACAACTATTTGGAGATTCTCAAATTATTTGTAATTGGTTGAATAAATCAGCACACTGCAATTCATACTCTCTACAACATATATTGGATGAAGCACATCGACTCATAACTCATTTTGACATCTTCTCTTGCCGTCACATTTACAGGGAACACAACACAGCCACCGACAACTTATCCAAGGAGGCGGCGCACAGGGACGACACTAGCTGGTTAATTATGGAGGAAAGGGATGACAGCTGTTACTAGTACTTCCATAGGCCGTTCATAGAGCTGGAAACTTGACAGCTTCACAGAAATGACTTTTTGTAATTTTGCAATTTTGTTTCTTTTGAACAGTGGTTGACAGACATATGTAAATACTCACTGTTTACTTTTTTATCAGTACATACAGCTACAGGGCTCTCTGCGTAGAGCAGTACATATATTTATAGACTCTTTTATGTTACTTTAAAAAGACTTAATTGGCGAACATAGTTTTGACTAGGCAAGAAGGACAGGCTATGCCTAAATATTGTATATGCTACGCATCTGCAAAATGCAGTTTCTTTATCAATAAAGAAAGTGCGACTTTTTCCACGAAAAAAAAAAAAAAAAATGTAGTCTGAGTAGTTCGAGGACTTACAGTTTAATAAGCTTTAATAGAGCAATAAGAGAGGACAAGCAGAAAGAGAAACTCATCATAAAGAGCTTAAACCATCAATAATTATACCTTCAATATGTAGAGATTGAAGCATTAAGGATTTATACACTTAACTGAGTTACAGGTAGAAATAATGGATGAAAGAGGGGCTGAATGCTATGATTCATGAAGCACAACTTTTAAAGATATAAGTTCAATAATCCATACAGGCACATGCATTAACAATGTTGATACAAATATTTGTGAGTAAGTTACAGGCACATGCATTAACATATCAATACAAATGAATCTATAAGGAAGTTTGAAATATTTCTAACAACTATGATTGTATGAATTCAGAGAAGAACATGAACATAATGGGTTTTAACAGAAGGATAACATACTGTAATACTCGAAGGGGGAATCACCACCATATGCTTGATATTTTGAAAGATCTATATTATAAAGTTATACAGTCTAAAAATAACATGTAGTGTTTTCCTTAGAATTTATGAACCTTTGTGAAGTGTTGCTCCCCCCTGTTTATCTGGAGAGGGGGAGCGCTTGAACATTTACTGCAACAAAATATCTTTTGTAGATCTTCAGCTGTCAGGTCGACTAGTTGTCTCGATTAGGTATGGCTCTGTGGCCCAAAAACATTACAAAACATTAATTGCCTCATGGAATGGCCACACATTACAGGAATACAAAACAAGTCAATCAATCAGATGAGAATGCTAATAAAAAATATCTTCATGCCCATCCTTGTGATCGTTATTGCTTCGGGTTGTAGTTTTCTAACGGTATGGCCTCTTGTGATGCTCAGTCGTCTCCCGTCTCTTCTTCCTTCGCTACTTGATCCATTCATCCTTTAAATCTAGGAATGGGCGCTATCAGTTTTGTGTTGTTGTACTGAAGCAGAGGATCCCACGACAGTACTTTGTATTTCTTTTGTATGGGAGCACCATGTTGGATCATCAAGTATTCCCGAGCTACCAAGTCCCTGTTTTCTTTTGTTAGCGTTGACCTTGGTTCCGTGTCACATAGATCCTTTCTAGATCAGCCCATGCTAGGTTTGAATGCTCCTTCTTCCTTATTGAATGCCACAGCTGTCGACCCATCACACCTTTACAGTTCTACAAAATACTATCGTTGCCCTGATATGCGTGGTGATGCACTTATGTTGTAATATGGAGGACTTTCCAGTGTTGTCCCTTATCACTAAAACATTACGAAACAAAAGAGTTCCAATCCCCTTTAAGCCTTCTTACGATTTAGCCCCTTTTATTTTATGTGACCAAGGGCTATGACTAGGTGCTTAGCCCTTAGGCGCTAGGGCCTTTAGACTCTTGTCTAGGGGTCTTTTTCCTTTGTTACCTGGAATGTTGCATACTAACGACTTATAACATTCTACCTTTAGCATTTCCCCTTGACACGGCAATCGTCGATCTGTGGGATCGGGCCCACCCAGGATATCACAAGCGCATTACGGGAGAGAGTGTTCAAATGAGCATGTGGCCTTTGAAAGGGACGAACCTGACAACCTTTTAACTCCATTCTATAAAAAATTACATCCAAGATTTCTCGCATATCGCAATTGCAAGCCATCAAGGACTTCGGCGGAAGAGGGACCTTTCCTTGCATGATCATCAATCACCGATTTGTGATGGGTGACATCATCACTGCCATGTGTCACCTGGAAATGCCCCCTTAGGACCCCTAGAAATGCCAAATATGTGCGCCACGTGTCCAGTGTACTGCTACATCATCTTCATATTGTCACGTCATGATGACATCAACTGCCATGTCATTTATAAGGACCAATGTTATTCCACCACATGGCCCCCTAGAGGAGAGAGAAAAACGCTCGCTTGTCCCTGTTTTTGCGTCGATTTCCTTTGTTAGATTCTTTTTGCCTTCCCCGATGATTTAACATTATATCAAAGCTTTTCCACTTTGCAGTCTTTCTAACCCCGGTTACGTCTAGAGTCACCGATATTGTGGGGAGCTCGATATGCGGGACCAATGATATTCCACCACATGGCCCCCTAGAGGAGAGAGAAAAGGGGCCATCCGCCCTTGGTTTTTCATTGATTTTCTTTGTTAATCATTTTTTGGCCCTCTCGGCGTTTTAACACTAAAGGCCCAAATTATTGAAGATTTTCATGATATCGGTATTCGGCGATGCTCTGACCCTGTGTTTGCGTGTTCTCTTTTTTACCTACAATCATCGATATGCGATA
The DNA here is from genome assembly GCA_031772625.1 of Pinus tabuliformis. NCBI lineage: Eukaryota > Viridiplantae > Streptophyta > Pinopsida > Pinales > Pinaceae > Pinus > Pinus tabuliformis. The sequence goes on along the minus strand of CM062820.1, from coordinate 1,728,450,095 downwards.
TCGGTGTTCTGCATCGTGATCCACCAATGTGTTATGCACTGTGGGCCTTCGACCACCGATTGTGATTTGTGCTGCGTGGGACCCGCCAATAGTTGGTATGCAATATTGACGATTGATTGATCATAGATTTTTGTGTCCTCCCCCACAGTTGCTGCTAGGAACCTGCGATTTGTGATTGTGATGAACCTCCCTTGGTCTTTTCTCTTTGCTTTGTAGCTTTCAAAGGGCAGCTTGAATCTGTCCTAACTTCTGATCTAGAAGTTCGTTTTTGGACTTCCACCCACCGTTGGAAGGCTCGCTTTGAGCACTATGTAATGGAGAGGGTCTGATTTGGCTTTGAGTGTTTCTGTGACCTGGAAGATGGCTTCAAACTTCACTTCTATTTGGCAGCTTTGATCAGCTGAAGACTCATAATGATGCAGGAGCATCCTGACACGTCAATGAAAAAAAATTAAAGGAAGAAGACAAGTGGACGATCACATGGACAGCCAGGCCAATCTTGAACAAGATTCGGTTAATAAACTAATTTTAGTTAAAAATCAGTTAAAACTGAATGTATGTGTAATAAAAACTGAAGGATTCATGAGATAACGGGGGAAGAATGAGAGGAAAGAAAACTGTGCGTAAGAGAGAGGGCAATATGTAGTTGCTGGAGAAATTCCAGATTAAGGCTGAGATGCCTTAAATTGTAATTGTCTCTGTAATAATAGAAATGCGTTTGAAGTGAATTTAAGTTTTTCTGGGTATTTTTATTTTATTTGTCAGGCCTTGTGGCAATTTTGTGATTGACGTTGATTGATTCCGCGCCTTAGCTGTTTGTTTTCCTTTTAACGCCTGGAAGCCGACAGCAATGAAGAATCCATGGCGTATTTGTGTAACACATACTGGTCGGTTTCGCGGATTGGCGCGCGTGCTGAGTGTAGGGCCTTGTGAAGGTGCGAGAGTGCCTTGGGACGCGTTCGAAGGGCTCGCCAACGCTGTAAACACTGCTAACGGTTGGAATCCGGCCTTAGTTGAAGGAAGCAGACTGCATAAGAAGATAAAGGCAAGGCTAGAGATACGTGGGATGGGTTCGAAAGGAGCACGAGCAACTGGAGTTCTGCGTCGTCCATGCTCCTGGTTTGAGTAAGGGTACCGAGTTAGCCAAGAAGATGCCCTAAAACTAGAGAATCATCTCACTCAGGTGAGCAATTCCCAGCAGCGGAGAAGCCCGCAGCTCTGCCTTCGCCCAAGAAGTCTTTGGACATGTCCGCTGTTTGAAAGCAACGCACCCTGTCAGAGTTGAAGAAGACGGTGTGTGTGTGCTGAGGATGGGGAGAGCACCGTCATGCTGGACTGAGGACGAGGAGCACCGTCATGCATTGTTACCTGGTTTGTTCCGGCGTGGGCCTTCCTTAATTAAAATGAAGCAAGAGAGATCAGAATGCAGCAGCGGAGGCGTTTTTGGGCCATAACCCACAGGTCCCAGGATCGAGCGGGTAAAAATTCTGAAAATGAAGAACCTCCAGTCTTCGTTTTCATCACATAATGCAGTGAGTGACAACACCATGTTAGAAAAATAGAGAGAGAGCAGAGAGAGAGAGCGATTAAAAACACAACACAAACACACTAAAATATTTTATTGCTCACGTAAAGACTACATATATAGGAATACATGATATTTCTAGATCTGAGAATGGTGGATTTAGATAACTAAAAATAGCTAGTACAACTATTAACCTAGGAACTCACACAATTACAACTCACAACAACTTGAAAGTCATGGAAGCATTACTTCCAATAGTCACAGATAATGGATGCCTTCCTTGTCTAGTCGAGTAAAATTTCCTCTTCTAAGACTCTTATTACTCTAGATATTTGTAAAATCTTGATTCCCCTAACTTGGGACTCGTCATTTAGGTGCTTCTCTTTTATTATTTAAATTTTATATGCTTTGTAATAAAATCCATGGACTTCACAAACTTTTGTGAGACAAGAAAATCTCTTAAACGTCATGAGGTTACTTTCAGTGCACTTGAAAGTGCCCTTCAATCTCACTTGGATACACAAACAATTCAACATTAAGAAAATCTTAAGAATTTTGTCATAACAAAATCCAGAGATAAATATGCTAAAAGCAATGATTTGGAAGGTAACTTAATATGAATAATAATTGGACCGAAGATAGAGCCGCCTCCAAATCTCCTTACAATAGTTTAACCATGGTCCAATTCACAATTTCTTATCTAGGCGTGAAGGGAATATGAGCCACAACTAGTTTGGGGATCACTATAGCATAGCAAAAAAAGTTGTTGATAACTTATTGCCTTTAGAAACCAAAGTCCTTTCCTAATTTCTTCATTTCTACAAGTTAATTAAATAAATAATAAATTAATTTAATGACATTTTCGAATATACCTTATCTCAATTACTTTTAAATATTAATAATATATAATATAATAAGAATTGAGATGTTTAAAAATATATTGCAAAACATGTCGCTCATGAAACTTCAACTCTGTTAACCTTATCGAAATAAATTAAATATCTCATTGAATATTAAATTTAGGGAGGAAAATTACAAAACATATGTATTAACGATTACGCAAACAACTAAAATAAGGAAGAGAAGTACTTTTAATCTCACCCTTACAAAATCCACTAAAATAATGACAAGTCTTTTTAGTTTCACTCTCTTCAAGACAGCGGCTTCACATCAAACTTAAAATCCATGAATTGACACTGCCGTTCGGGATTGGATAACAAAGCGTCGGTAGCGCAATTTCTTTCCAGCGTTTCGAGTATAAATGCAGGTACTAATATTCCTGTTAATAAAAGGAAGGAATAAATGCCTTCAAAAAGTAAAGGTGAGGACGAAGGAATAAATTATTTCAACATCTTTTATATATATATACAAAAAGGTATTATCCATGAAAATAAAAGTAAAAATAAATCCCAAAAAATATGTAATCCAAAATATGTGTGTATGTACACATATCACAAAAGCATAAGCATTAAACATTTTGAGCTGTACTATTTTTTAATGTATCATAATCCTTTACGGAAGTATAAAGGTTTGTTGATAAAATGTATTATGATGTACTGTAAATTGTGTGTTGTAGGGTTAATAATAGGTGGAAATTTTAATTATAATTTATACATTATCTTCTGAAATCAATAAAATTATATCGACCATGAGTGAATATATAAATTTTAATTATTATTATGTGGCAAAGTGTAAGAGTGGGACGTTCTCCTTAAAAAAAAATATACATTTTAATCGGTTGACATATTATTAATTTTCGGTTGAATATCTTATTTGGTTAATAATTAAATTCAGTGGAATGTGTTGGCCTAGTGTACCGATTGCTGAAAACAAAAGGTGCTTCATTAAAACAATTTTTTAGATAATTTTTTTCCTTTGGGTAAATCGTATGGGAAGAAAAATAAAGTTAGTAAAATAATTATTTATTTCAATAAAAAAATTTATAAACTATATGTTTAAATATGTAAATGAATAGTTTTATTTATAAAAACAAATTATAATTTTTTTTAAGAATTTTAGTGATAACGGGTTATTTTTTCTTACATCATCACTATATATAAATCTGAATTTAAAAGGTTATTTTTTCTTACATCATCAATATATTTTTTTAAAATTTATTGTGTGTTGTGAGGAATCAAATCCCTTAAAATGTAAATATTTCCTTAAATTATTAAATCTGATAATATTAATATTATAATATTAATATTATCAGATTATAATATTAATATTATCAGATTATAATATTAATATTATAATATTAATATTAATAATATTAATATTATAATATTTTTGAAAAAAATATTAATATTATAATATATTAATATTAATATTAAATTTAATAACAATAATAATCTTTTAATATTAATCTTAGATTTAATGATGTGTTTTATATGGAATGATAATAATTTTTTAATAAAACTACACTAAATTAATATTTTCAAATATTACAACTTTGACATGGAAATATTTGTCTTTAAAGATTTTAATATATTTATAGGATATAGTTTTTCTTTTTAAAGATTCATAAAATAGGATATGGTTATTTTCATTTTTGTTTTGGGTCAACATTAATTAATTAATTTTTATTATTATTTTATTAGAGACGTGACATACTTACACATCCCCTCATATTGGGTTGTAGAATGTGCCTTTTGTTGCAACCAAGTGTCGAGAAGATTCTGTTAAACGCACACATGGCAGAAAGAGTATGAAAGATAAAACATGAGAGTACATTTATTATTAACAAATGATGTACATTTATAGTACATGGTGTGACCGTTGGGTTCCACATCCCAATGTCTCTTGGACTTCCTTAGTCTATTCCTCTTCCACACTAATCCTTAGAGGATTAGGTGTCCAAAATTCCCCCCCTTAATCCAAAGGGTTATGTATGAGTCCAAGAAGAGCGCTGTAATACAAAATGTGCAAAAATGCATGGCAGCACTATGCTGAATGTCCTCTCTGAAATGTTGGTATAAAGAGAGGTGGTTTAAGGATGACCACCAACACTGGAACACTTAGTGTAGTTCCTAGAACTCTTCCAAGGCTGGCATGAAGCTCAAGTCTTCTGCTAGAGGAAGTGCTTTTGATGTTTTGACGAGGGAAACCTTCAACCATGAAAGGGAGGTCTCACCCCGCATAAAGGGGAGAACTTCAACCTGAAAAGGGAAGTCTCAACCTGTGATGGTTTAAGGATGACCAACAACTCTGGAATGCTTAATGCAATTCTTGGAACTCTTCCAAAACTGGCAAGAAGATGAAGTCTTCTGCTAGAGGAAGTTCTCCTATTGTTTTGAAGAGGGAAACCTTCAACCATGAAAGGGAGGTCTCACCCCGCATAAAAGGGATAATGTCAACCTAAAAAGGGAGGTCTCAACCTGTGATGGTTTAAGGATTACCACCAACTCTGGAATTCTTAATGCAATTCCTGGAACTCTTCCGAAACTAGCAAGAAGCTGAAGTCTTATGCTAGAGGAAGTGTCCCCAATTTTATTCCTGCAACTCTTCTGAAACTGGAAAGAAGCTGAAGTCTTCTGCTAGAGGAAGTGTCCCAAATTCTTTGACGAGGCATTACCAACTAAAGGCATGCTTAGGGGCATCTTTGTCTCTGGCTACAACTCTGAAACTGGTGTGGCAGGTTGTGGCTCAGGCTCGCTTGATGTGACTTTGAAGCTTGTAGATGACCATCATTTCCCCCCTGTCAGATACAAAGTGAGATGATGGAGAAAATTCAACTGCAAGACTGTTCAATACACTTGAACAAGTTCTGACATATGACTAAAATATCTTCTTGGTTGTTGATGCCCATTGCCAAGAAGCGATCCATCCAAGATGAATCTTTGTTCTTGCAGGAGGTTTGTTTCTGAAGCATCTGTTTGAAGAATGACTGGTTTTATGACAGTACTTACATGGATGAAGATCAAAACAATGATCTTTCATATGGCCAACTCAGTCACAGTGTTGGCATTTCACGATCTGTTGTTGTGGAAGAGGGGTAGAATCTGGAACAACTGGAGGTGAACTGTCATGAGGAGCGGTGAAGATGAACCGTCCTAAAGAAATCCAGCACTTTGAAATTGGATTGGTTTGGAGTAGTCTGGAATATGAAAGGACAAGTCCTTGTCATATCCAAGACTAGTTATGTGCTTGTCATGGATAATCTCTTACCAAGGTCTAATGATGGGCTTGGGAAGTGCAAGCTGAACTTCTACATCTGCATGTAACTTTTCTACTTTAATGGGTACTAAATCTGTATGAACTGTAACATTATTGTCTTGCTGTTTATGGGAGTCTGTTTCAATCTTCTGAATAGAAATAGGTTTAGAATGATGACTCCACTACTGTAATTCTTCCTGCTGTAGTTGAGATTCAAGCTGCAAAAAATCAATCTGTTCTTGTGCATATTGTAGACATGTCTGAATTTCAAAGAGAGAGTCTTTGTTGATTTCGACTATGTTTTCGACACTAGAATGTATTAGTGTATTGAGTAACTCTAATACTCCATAAATTCTTCCCATTTAATCAACAAATCAAACTTTGTAGATGTGGAGTGTCAACTTCAATTAAAAATACACTTATTTAACTTATTTTCAAATATATTAGAAGTTGCTCCAATTTCGATTTGCACCAAGTTTTGGTTGAATGGTGAAATCATACAACTTTTGGAATAAGGGGATAACTTCTATATACTTTAATACTCTATGGGAACTTCAACACTGAACACAAAAACCATAATGAGTTTTAAATACAATGCCACAACTGGGGCAGCAACAACTACAAACTTGCTTGGATCCTTTAAATCCTCCTTCACTTTCTTGGCCACTGGAAAAGAATAGTCAAGTTCAATAGCGACTCCTAATACATTCTTGTAACGATTGATGATAGTATGTGGAACCACTGCAATTGTGGGATAACTGATCACCAGAGAAAGAGCTGTCACACTAGAAATAGCAGCAACAAATTTCTCTATTAAAGCATCCGCTGTGAAATCGACAACTTCACGATAAAATACCGATCCATTGTCGTATACAGACTGCACAATCAATCCATAGGAAAATGGCCGAATGCCAAGCTTTGCTAGCAAAACTGCCTCGGAAGAACCAGCCTTGTCTCCTTTCTTAATAAGCTCCGCGGGTGTTTTAATTTCAACAGTACCTTTGTTAAGAGTTTACTGCACCACTAGTGTAGCTCGAATTCGCTGATACAAACGCCTAGAAAAATAATGGAGAATGGAAAAGGCACAACCTCTTCCCCCAGTCTAGCTAATAACTCCTCTCAAGAATTTTGGATGTAATCAAACACTACGGACTTATCTAGGGCTCAAAAAATTCAAATGCAAATGTGCCACCGTTTCCTCTACCTCGATTGAAGCGAATCATCAAGTTGGGCAGAGACATTCGTCAAGTAACTGGATGAGAGTGATTATGAGGTCAATACTCAATTCAATGAATCCCGGGTGATACAATAGAAATTATCTGCTCTAATTGCAATTACAAAGTGCCATGGCGAATTTGAAAAGCATAGAATTTAATCAAGTTTTGTATTTACTGTGTTAAAGACGACAACACAAGGGCAAATAAGTCGGTGTAATGCTAAACCCCTTGCAGTTGTTTGAATGCACCAATTATGAGTGCTTTACCGAGCTCACGCATAGGCCACAAGCGTATCAACTGAGGACTCACGCATAGGCCACGAGCGTATCAACTGAGGACTCACACATAGGCCACGGATCCTTTCAAATCCAGTCGTGTTTCATCTTTTTGGGTATTTTCGCAGTGACCCAAAATGCATAAGTTGACGAAGTACCTTAGTAGGTTTGCACACAACTTCTCTATGGATTACACACAGACGGACTCAAAGCGCATGAGTTGTTTGAAGGACTTCAGTTGGAGCAGATACCATACACTGCTACCTTCAAAGCATACTAACCAGAGGTCATACGCACCAGTAGAAGCAGAACACTGGACCATAAGACATGAACGACTGAACCAGGCATTATGTGCAAGAAACAAGTAGATGGACTAGCGTTTAGGAAATGAATTTAATCATCTCATAGAAATGACCATCGTTTAAGCACACCAATGTACCATACCCAACATTTAAACAATCGTCCATAGGCAACACTTTCTCAATCTTTCACAGGGTTTCAATACTCCAACTAGCTCAAAATCAATGTAGATCCATGCCATATATACGACATTAAATAAACTAGTCATGTTGACGCTTCAATATTAGGTTCCAAACATTCTGTTCGTACCATTCCGGCCTCTTCATATATAGCACAAGCTCATTGAAATAAATGGAATGAGAAATATTACACAGCACACAAACTCATTACCTTTCTCAAGTTTGTGGTGTTGTCGACCCTGAAGAAACTGTTACAATATTGCTGCGTTCTAAGCCATTTTTTTCTTCTGCCTTCCTCTGTGTGTGTCTCGCTAAACCTGGGTGTTGTCAAGATACCACAAGAGGTAAGGAGTGTTATGGCAGGGTAGGAGTTACAACGTTGATCATAATATTTCTTCAGAAACGGGTGCCATTTCTGCATCAAACACTCAAAGCTCGTCAGAATCTCTGACAGAACCAACCACTGGCGCAAATGCCATGAATAGCCCTTATAATGCCCTAGAAACGGGTAAAGTCCCAGGATCGAATTCGTCTGAGTCAAAAGCGGCCGGTTTTAATGCCACTCACAGTCGGCTTGGACAAGTCGGCTTTCTACGACTCTGTGGAAGCGGTGTCAGAGGTGGTATAATGTGTGGTGGTATCAGGTATTGGATTGGAGCCGCAGAGCATGACAGTCGGGGGGCAGAGTGATATTAAATAACCTCGAGCCAATGGTGGTATGGACAATCACGCCATAGGAAAATGCATGTAACAAAACTGTCAGGCATATTATTATATGGCAGAGAGGAGCAGCAATTTGGTGAACTAATACCACAGAGAATAAAAGCGTTTTTGTATGAAAAAATATATAGAGCACATGATTCACAAGCGCTCAAGGCAGGCTCAAAATGGAGCAGGACCAGCAATCGCCAGCTCTGATACCATGTTAAACACACACATGGTAGAAAGAGTATGAAAGATAAAACATGAGAGTACATTTATTATTAACAAATGATGTACATTTATAGTACATGGTGTGACCGTTGGGTTCCACATGCCAACGTCTCGTGGACTTCCTTAGACTATTCGACTTCCACACTAACCCTTAGAGGATTAGGTGTCCAACAGATTCATATCTCTTTTCGCTCTAAAAATGGTTTGCATCTCAAGAAATTTGATTTCTCAACACTTGATAAATCTAGAGTTAAAATAGATCTAAATTAACTAAATTATTAATTATTATTAAGTATAATTAGTGATTTTATTCTATCCTTTCTTATTTATTTCTTTACTTTTATATAATATGGGTAATTCAAAAAGTTTTATTAATGATATAATCATTAATTTTTAATTTAATTAATTATTAAAAATTAATTAATTAGGATTATGATTATTATTTTTTATTTGAATATAAAATAATTTGAATAAATTAAAAGGTTAAACATGTTTCGTTACATTATATCTACCATACTCAGTTAAAGAACGTCTTTCCTTACCATAATTGTGCATACATACATATTGAAATGTGTTCATGTATTTAATCAATCACGCATTATCTTTGGATTAATATTTGTCCTACATTCATGTGCATCTCCTAGTGAATCATCCTATCAAATCATGCATCCATCCCTCACTGGATTTATACCTTAATTATTGTGTTGGTTGCCTAATACTTCATTAGACCATGAAATGTGCTAGAATGATTGGAATCCAATCCTAAAATATTGTCTTAATGAACATATAGGTCCCATTACCCACGGTAGTTGAATTCCTTTAGTTCATGTGTATATTATCAATGTGTAGTGTGTTTCGATGGGAATGGATAATAAATTTATTCTCTTCATTATATTTATTTATTTAAATAAATATGTCATGAGAGGCTATTTGTATGGGATCATTCTCATTCCAAGGGTCGTGCTCAACTAGCACGTCACAATAGACATGAGGTTCAAGTTTTGTTAGGAATAATAACACGGAATAATAAAAGAAAATAATAAAATATAAAAGAGACATCAATATGCGTCATTTACTCAATTTGGTCTACTCCCTCGAGAAAGGGTTTTTTTTGGTTTGGTGCTTGCATAAGCTTCAGAAATCATATAGAGAAAAGGAACCAATTTTGAATTTTTGGTGCATGAGGATATGCAAGGTGTCACGGAATGTTGAAGTCTAAAATTGTTTTTTTACTACTTTTTTCATTTTTCTTCATCTTTTGTGACCATTTTAGTAGTAGTCTCAGCATACTCAAGGTTATTTCATCTTATAAAATGTATTAATCATCCATGTTTTAGAATCTATGTTTTTTACAAATTATAATGAAAACATCTCTACAATTATATAATCTTGATCATTCTGCAACAAATGTTGAATTTTGTAGCAAATGTTGAATTATGTAGCCATATCCATGATTAGATAGGTAGCAATGCATCAACAAAGCGTTGAAGGGTATCTAAAGATAAAAAAATGTTCACTACATGGACGACCACCTATTTGACATGACTTGGCAGGCTATAGAGATCAGGTGATCTAAGGGTAAAACTCAAATTCAAACTCTGAGTATGACGGTGCAGTGGTCAAGCGAAGATAAGTAGGAGATCATGACGACATCAGGCAAGAACGAAAAAGACCTATCCAATCACGAGGATATGATTCGAGAAGAATCCCTTGTGATTTTCTATTTTAGTAGAAAATCATGAGGAGATAAAGAAATATATTTCCTAGATGGAAGAACAGTTTCATTTCTTATCGACATAGAACTCTTGAATTAGTTTTGAGGAAAATTGTATAAAAACCATAAGGTGAAACCCAAAAGGTAGTTCAGAGAGTTCAGCACATTGTGGGTCATTTCCAATATTTCTAAAACTTTGTTTTGAATTAATATAGTGCTTTGTTTTCAATGCGTGACTAAGAAATCATTTGATCAATAGCAGACTTACACTCATGGAAGGACCCTCTTGCGAGTTGTAAGGATATTTAGTTTTGTTTCCATTTTCTCATAGCATAATAGTTTCTTGAAGTTTTATTTTTCTCCTTGAGCAGTTTCATTACATTTTTGTTTTGATCATTTGTTATTTTTGTTTCAGAGCGCTCATAATGATGCAGGAGGATCTTCGAGGATTGATCCAAGTGGATCTTTAGACAAGTACCAGTGGCATGGTAAAAGGCTCAAAACTTAAAGTGGCGGAATCTGGATAAACTTAGCATTGGACCGAAGTGTTCACCATCCTGATTCGAATGGTGTGAACGACACTCGGATCCGAGTTTATATGAAGAAGTTAGAGCAAGTTAAAGTTTATGTTTGACTTGTCCAAGTGGTAGGAGGAGTGAGATGGAAGGCACTCTCAGCGAATGAGGAAGCGCCAAGTGGTAGGCTTCCATTGGTCTCGCATATCGCATATTAGAGCAAGAGGAATTATCGGCCTCAGTAGGATCGCGACTGCGATTGCAATATCACATACCGCAAGTCGGAGGAGGAACGAGTATTCAAGAATCGGCCCTCGGTGAAGCCCGGTTGCAATGCGATAAAATCGCCATCACAGATCGCAGCGAGAGCATGGAGTATCACCCCGACTGCCGCCGATTGCGATTTGTGATTAGGCTTCAAACCCGATATTTTATGGACTATGTTTAATACTCCCAGCAGGTCCGCTATATCGTAGGTCGCGTGATGTATGGGTTGATCTATACGCCCATGAAACTGCCAATTGTGGGGAAACATTGATTGTAAAAAGCTGTCAAGTTCTACGCGCAGTTAAAGGGGTATTTCCATGTTTGTAAGTGTTTTTGCCACATACTGTTCCGTGGCCCAAGAACCTCTGTGGAAAACGCCCGCTTGCTAAACTTCGACATTTTTTTGGAACTGCTCGAATATTGAGGGATTTTGTCGCTAGCTTATATAAAGGACCATCTATGTCGGAAGAAGGTGGAGAGGACTAGCCAATTAATTCAGAATCCATTGTACAGAAGACCCTGACCCTAGCAGCAAGGAGGTTCCGAGAAGTTGCAGAAGGCCTAGTTATCCAAATTTGGTGTTTGGATATGCGTTTTTGCATGACTTTTCACTAGGAGTTTAGTGGAACTACTTGTTTCTAACGCTGAGCTCTCCCTTCTTCATCCATCTCCCATCTTGGAGGTATAAGGATTGTAAAGAATGTTGCTTGTACTTTTATCTATTTTTATTCCACTTAATGAATGAAGGCCTCCCCACTATTGAGCAAGGCCTAAAGACATAGTCCAAATTGGACGAACTACGTAATCAAATCATTGTGTCATGGTTTCATGTTTTTCTGGTTATTTCCGCATTGTTTATGTGCTTTTAAGTTCCATGGTTAATTAGCTTTGTTATATGTAATTTTGATGCATATGTAAGTAAAAGATCTTGTATCAAGTTTGGTATCAGAGCAGGTCTTTGTAGATGTGAATTACAGGAGTCTATGCTAACCCGGAACAAGATGCCAAAAGGAGAATGCTTAAGTCCTTTGATTCTGAAGCAGGACGTGGACAACAAAGAAGAAACATGGCTAATGAAGAATCTCGTTGGGAAGAGGAACAAAATTTCCGCAACGTATTCTACAATATGGAAAGGAAAGTAGACAAGTTGTTCGGAGAGTATGAGAAGGCACTTGGGCATGAGAAGAAGGATGTCGATGACCATGGGTCATAAAATCATGAAGGTGGTGGAGGAGAGCCTCCTCCCTCTCCTTCTTCAAGTGATATTTCTCACCACTCTCATCGAAATTCCAAGTAGACATCAAAGAAGCCATTCTTCAAGTTAGACATAAAGTTTGACCTACCCATGTACAATGGAGAGTGTAGTGTAGAAAAACTTAATAAGTGGATAAGGCAAATAGAGGTTTACTGTCAGATCTAGCATATCGAAGAAGATGAGGCGAAAGTACAGTTAGCATCTCTTCAGCTGAGAGGCACTACTCTTGTTTGATGGGAGAATAAGTTGCAGAAGGGCAGCACAAAGTCAGGTAACCTTCTGTCCTCTTGGTCTAGTTTTATTTCTACATTAAAAGACCAATTTTACCTTTTAGGTTATAAAAAAATGGCACTTATAGAATAGCAATATCTAAGGCAAGGTAAAGGCCAAAATGTGCAAAGCTTCAATGAATAATTTCAGAAACAAGCATTGAATCTTGGCATCTCAATAAATTCACGCGAGACTATAACTGAGTATGTAGGTGCGCTACATAGTTACATAAGACACTCACTGCTACTATTCAAGCCTACTACCATTGATGCGACTAGCGTAAAGGCTATTCATCTTGAAATTCAAGGCAAGAATGCGAGAGATGATCAAGCCAACAAGATGTCATTAAAACCTCAGCATGGAAAATTCCAGAAGAAAGGCAAAGGGAAGGATAAGAATACTGTCGTATCCAAGAAAGGGGAAGGAGAAACACCATCTTGCACTGATTGCAATAAATATGGTTAAGATGAGGACCACTACTAGAAGCCACATCTGTAGCTAAGGCTGAAGAGATTCAGCAGAAAGGGGAAGCATAAGACAGTGGCAACAAGGCATGACCTTGGATAAGATTCTGACGATGAGACATTGATCACAGCTGTGGGTGCAAAAGGTACTCTTTCTGTTAATGATAGTTCTGATTTGATTGCAAGTACTAGTTATTTGAATGAGCCTGTAAGTAATGAGTGAAAGAGAATTGAGTTATTCCACATTAGAGTTGTTATAAAACATACGAAGGTGGAAACTTTGTTTGATTCAGGTTCCCAAGAAAACTTAATCTCAGAGTCCTTAGTGAAAAAGTTAGGCCTTGAAACTAAGCCTCATCCGAGTCCATACCCGCTTGGTTGGGTAAGCGATAAAGCTAAATTGCAGGTAACCAAGAAGTGTAGGGCCAGATTTTTTATTGCTTCTAAATTAGTTGATGAGGTAGAGTTAGATGTTGTGCCTTTGGACATATGTGGAATCATCTTGGGAAGCCCGTATTTATATGACAAAAAGGAAATTTTCTTTCGACATGAAAATAAATACCACCCCACAAAGGATGGGGTAGAATATATATTAAGAGCTCATCATACAAAAGTTAGTGCTACCCTTGTTAGTGCAGCAAAAATTAAATGATTGGTTAATTCCAGTAAAGGGTGCATGCTCATGGTAGTGAGAGCGAAAGAGGTCGAGATGGCTGATTCTTTCAAAGGTTGTGATCTTGATCATAAGGAAGAATTGTTTGAAATTATTTTTGACTATGATGGATTGTTTCAGGATCCGAGAGGATTTCCCTGAAAAAGGGAAATCCAACATGAGATCCATTTACAATAGGGTTCTCCTTTACCGAATGTTGCAATGTACATAATGGCTTCTATAGAGATGGAGGAGATCAAGAAATAGGTACAGGCACTGTTAAATCAGGGAGTCATCAGACCGAGTTCTTCTCTGTGTGGCTCACCGATCATGTTGGTGCCAAAGAAAGATGACACATGGAGAATGTGAGTAGGCTAAAGGGTGCTAAACAAGATTATGGTGAAGAATCGATACCCTCTCCCTCACATTGATGAATTGTTAGATCAGCTAAAAAATGTTTCTTATTTTACAAAACTGGATTTGCAAGCTGGATATCACCAGGTTAGAATTGCAGAGCAAGACATTTTGAAGATTGTGTTCGAAACCAAATAGGGGTTGTTCGAATGGATGGTGATTCCATTTGGATTGTGCAATGCTATGACCACGTTTATGAGGGTAATGAATGATCTGTTTAGGCCTTTCCTTAATCATTTTGTGCTTGTATATCTGGACGATATTCTTGTTTATAGTAGGACATGGGATGAACATGTATGTCATGTGAAGAAAGTGCTTGATGTTTTGAAAAATGAAAAATTGTATGTGAAACTTCCAAAGTGTGAGTTTGGGAAGAACTCTCTAGTTTATTTACACCACATAGTCGGTAATGGGAAATTGAGGATAGATCCCTCTAAAGTAGATGTGATTATGAAATGGCCTGAGCCCACAAATATTACACAGGTCCAAAGTTTTTTGGGCATGGTATAGTATTAGAGAAGGTTCATTGCGAACTTCTCTATTATCATAGCCCCCATGCATGCATTGACTAGTGTGAAGCAGGCCCTTCAGTGGGGAGAAAAGCAACATAAATCCTTCGACACGCTGAAAGAGAAGATCAGCACACCACCAATGCTAGCCTTACCAAAACTTGTGCAACCTTTTGAGATTGAAACAGATGCCAACAGATATGCCATGGGCATTGTATTGATTCAGCAAAGAAATCTTGTATGTTACCATTCAAAGACTTTCTCCTAGGCTGTTTTGAATTATCCCACGTACAACAGGGAGTTGTACACCTTGGTTCATAGTGTGAAGAAGTGAAAACACTACCTGATCGGCAAGGAGACCATCATCCATATGGATCATCAGCCCTTGTAGTACCTTCAGTCACAAACCAAGCTTCAGCAAGCCCATGATTTCAGATGGATGGGATTCCTCCAACAGTTTCATTTGGTAATAAAATTCAAGAAGGGTGCCAACAACAAAGTAGCAGATATGCTTTCTCGCCCTCATATTTATGCATCTGTAGTTTTGAAAAATGTTTCTTTATCTTTAGAAAGTTATGTTGAACAATATGCTAACGATGATGATTTTAAAGATATTTATGCAAAACTTACTCGTTGATCGCAGGTGGACAAATATTATTTGCAGGGAAAGCTATTGTACCACCTTAGTAAATTGTGCATACCCATTGATGAAAGGGTTCATGTAATCCGAGAGGCTCATACCTCTCTAGTGTTTGGTCATTTTGGGATTGAAAAAACTTTATGTCATTTATAGAGATTTTGTTTTTTGGCCTCATATGAAAAACATTGTGACTCTCTTTGTAAAGGGTTGTGTGTTGTTTTCTATTTCAGAGCCCTCTAATAGAAAACTTGGGCTCTACATACCACATCCTATGGTTTGCCTATGTCTAGGAAAGGTCACGACTATTTGTATGTCGTTGTGGATCATTTTAGTAAAATGTGTATTTTAATTCCTTGTAAAAGGTAGGGCATTACTGAGGAGACTTCTTATCTTTTCCTTGAGCACGTTTTGGTCCATTTTGGGTTGCCCACATCTATTGTGTCAGATCGAGACTCTCGCTTTCTTGGAGAATTTTGGACTAGTTTGTGGAGAATGATGGACACTAAGCTGAAAAGAAGTACAGAATTTCATCCACAGACCGTGGTATACTTGTTACGAGGCTATTGTGGAAAACATCCCAAGTTTTGGGATGAGCAACTTCCTTATGTGCAACATGCATATAATTGAGCAACACATTCATCTACACAGAGCTCATTGTTTGAGACATGTTTTGGCTATCTACCAAGAGATCCCTTGGACACGGTCTTTGGGAAAGAAGAGGATGACAATGGAAAAGATGATAGGGACAAAGCATGAAAGTTTATTCAACGGATACAGGTGATTCATCGAGTAGTACATGAGCGGTTGGAGAAAAGTTAGGCTCAATATAAAGCTCGACATGATAAGCACCGAGTTGACCATAAGTTTCAAGTTGGGGACAAGGTATGGCTCCACATCAACAAGGAAAGAATGCCAGGAGAAGGGAAGAAATTGAGACCCATTCGATATGGTCGCTTCACCATATTGGCAAAGATTGGAGACAATGATTTTCATCTTGACTTGCCTACTTATATGAAAATATACTCAATGGTAAATGTGAAAACCTGAAGCTTTATGAACCACTATTGATTATGGATACCGAAGAGGTTGCACATATTCCTACAGTGGATGATTTTTCTCCAGAGTATCTAGATAAGTTTCCCGAAGATATCATTCTTGACAAGAAAACTAGAACTTCACGACGGGGAGATGTGGAGAACATTTGTGTTGGCTCTAAAGGAATGCATCCGTGTAAAGTTCAATGAATGGAAAAAGAAAAAGTGAGGAGGAAATTTCCTCACTTGCCAATTTACTAAAAAGGATTTCGTCTATCCAAAAGCTCTTAGTGGGGAGGATTGATCCAGGTGGATCTTCATAAAAATACCAGTGGCATGGTAAAAGACTCAAAAATAAAAGTGGAAGAATCTGAATAAACTTAGGATCGGATCGAAGTGCTTGTCATCATAATTCCAACGGTGTGAATGACACGAATCTGAGTTCATATGAAGAAGTTAGAGCAAGTCAAAGTTTATGTTTGACTTGTCCAAGTGGCAGGAGGAGTGACGTGGTAGACACTCTCAGTTAATGAGGAAGCGCAAAGTGGCAGGCTGCCATTGGTCCCGCATATATCATATCAGAGCAAGAGGAGGAAGCGCCTTAAGGAGAATCGGCCCTGGCAGGATCCTGGTTGCGATTGCGATATCACATATCACAGGTGGGAGGAGGAATGAGTATTTAAGAATCGACCCCTGGCGAAGCCCGATTGCGATGTTATAAAATTGCCATCGTAGATTGCAGCAAGAGCATGGAGTATCGCCCTAGTCGCTGCAAATTGCGATTTGCGATGGGGCTTCGGACCCGATATTTTATCGACTATGTTTAATACTCTCGGCGGGTCCGTTGTATCGCAGGTCGCTTGATGTATGGGTTGGTATGTACGTTGATGAAACCGTCGATTGTGGGGAAACACTGATTGTAAAAAGCTGTCGAGTTCTATGCACAGTTAAAGGGGTCTTTCCATGTTTGTAAGGGTTGTTGCCACATACTATTCAAGGGCCCGAGAACCTCTATGAAAAAAACCCGCTTGCTAAACTTCAACGTTTGTTTGGAACAACCCGAGTATTGAGGAATTTTGCCGCCAGCTTATATAAAGGACCATTCGTGTCGGAAGAAGGTGGAGAGGACTGGCCAATTAATTCAGAATCCATTGTACAACAGACGCTGACAGTAGGTTGGGACCTCACCTTGAGCAGTAGGGAGGTTCTGAGAAGTTGCAGAAGGCCCGATTATCCAAATTGGGTGTTTGGATAGGCGTTTTTGCACGATTTTTTGCTAGGAGTTAAGTGGTACTGTCTGTTTTTAAATAGGGGCTCCCCATTCTTCGTCCATCTCCCAACTTGGACATATAAGGATTGTAAAGAATGTTTCTTGTACTTTTATCTCTTTTTATGCCACTTAATGAATGAAGGGCTCCCCACTATTGAGCAGGGCTTGGAGACGTAGTCCAAATTGGATGAACTTCGTAATCAAATCATTGTGTCATGGTTTCATGTTGTTATGGTTATTTCCACATTATTTATGTGTTTTTAAGTTCCATGGTTAATTAGCTCTATTATATGTAATTCTGATGCATTTGTAGGTAAAATATCTTGGATCACATAAAGGAAATTTACCAAAAAGATTTGATTTTCATATGAATTTCCTTTTAAGTTTCATTACTCAGATAATTTTGTAGATGGTTAAAGAAATGCCTTTTAGAGTTAATTTCACGCATCAGTATCATTTGGAGTTACAAGTTCTCATTTGATTTTTTCTCCTGCAAGTAGTTTCATTAGCATTCCTTTACGCAATTGTAGTTAATTTATTTTCTTTTTGCAATTGGGAATTAGGTTTTATTTATGCAATTTCCTTTTGTGCAATTAGTATGGAGGTTCCTTTCAACAAAGTAGTGTTTTCAATTATGCAATTAGCATTAAAAATATTTTTCCTGCGATCTAGTGTTAGCATTTCCTTTTATGCAAATAGAAATAGATTTTGAATTCTGCAAGCAATAGATTTCAATTCAATCAAGTAATTGGGTTTTGAGGTAACTTTGAATAGAAAGAACTTGTGCATGGTTATTCTCTAAATCTCATTTAAACATTTGTCCATACTTAGAAAAATTCAATCCACATATAGAATTCCTAAAATATATGGTGCACATACATCTCATAACTACATGAACCTTAGTTGACAATTAATGAAGCAATTCAAAATCAATTAAATTACCCAAAATTTTGGCGTTGTTGCCCAAGAGTTGTATATAATATTCCATTCTTAGTTTGCATATCATTTTAGGTGCATTCAATTTTGTAGATGCATAATTAAGGCATGGTAAAAATAATTTATGCATAGAGACAGGGATTCTAGGGGTATATTTGTAGGTAGAGGTATAATTTCAATTCCAACATCACCACTCACCCCCACTAGACCTCGTACTCATACTTACATTCCAACATTTGCAGGTAGACATAGACTTCCTGAGGTGCATACATTTGAAATCCAATAAAAATATTCAACAACTTATTCTACCAAAGTTGTAGTTGAAGAACCTACATTTCCAATAGGAGGAGTAAGTTTCCTCTCTTCGACAGGAGAGAAACTTCAAAGACAAGAACTAGAGGTTCCTAGTGAAGAAGAATAATAAGAAGAAACTTATTATAATATACCATTAGTAGAGGAACCAAAAAAGAGTTAGACAATCCTATCATATAATGTTATATTAGCTATGAAGACTCTATAATGGCAGGGGAAGGAGAAGGAGAAGTACACCATGTAAATGGTGAACTTAGGATTAGAGGTTGAAGAGGCAGAGGAGAAAATAGAGGATGAGGTGGAAGACGAGATGGTAGAGGTGGTAGTGGAGAACCAAATACTTATGGATTTCCCATTTTTGATGAAGATACCACAACAACAATGAAAAACATCTCACCCTCCGTCCTACCTAATTTCCATGGTTTGAGAAATGAGGACGCTGAAACATTTTTTTTTGAGTTTGAAATTTTATGTAGATCTTATGACTACTTACTTGTTCCTCAAAAAATGAAATTATTCCCTGTTACTCTTAAAGATGGAGCACTTAAATGGTTCATGGTATTAAGAACACATACTATTATAACATGGGAAGAAATGAAAAATGTGTTCTTAGAAAAATATAAGGATTATTGCATGCCCCATAACCTTAAGGATGAAGTCTTTAAGATGATGCCGAAAGAGGTTCAAAACTTAGAAGACCTAGTTGAAATATTTGTTTATAATATTAAAATGGATAAGAAGCATAATTTATATGACGAAACATTAAAATATCTTTCGCTAAAATCCATCAGAGATGAATGGATTGACCTTCTCAATTTAATGGGCAAGGGAGATGTTTCTCAACTTTCATTTGGATAAATATGTGATTTGTGTAAGCATATTTCAAGGGGTAAGGCTAGAACTGGTAAAAATCCAAGAGATCCTGTGATGTCCAAAATTAGTAAATTTGCAACCGAAATAGTAAGTAGAGCTGAAATAGGCAATTTGTTGTTAATTTCAAAACAAATATCCTTGGTAGTCTTAGTGAACAACTAGGTACCCTTAAGATACAAAACAAGCAAAAAGTAGATAATGCTACATTATCTATTTTATGTCCCATATATAGGAAGAAATATGATTTGAGAGAATGTCCCCTTAATAGTATATAAATTTGTGTCATATGTGCTCAAAATTATAATACAAAGGAATGCCCCTCAATATCTGGTCTTAAAGTTGTTTTTCAAGATGAGGCTGGAACAAGCCAAGCAGAATCAATCTTTTTTTTCACTAAAATACCATGGAAAAATAAATAATAAAATCTGATTCAATAATCATATGCACAACCACAGAAAAATTAGACTGCACCCATGCCTTGGAAACCTTGGCCCCCATAATCTCAAAATCCATCTTGGGCACAGGTTGGCAAAATCCTTACGGAAAAAATCCTCAATACCCTCAATTCCAACAACCTTATCCTTTGTTTCCACCACAATATTATCCTCCTTAACCAACCAAACTCCCTTAATTTAAAAATCCAAATCAACAATTTTCATTACCATTCCCTCAAAAACGCAATTAAGTGCCTGCATAACTTCTTTCAAATCCAAATAATAAGAATCAACAAGTTGTTTATAATGTTGAAGGACAAAATTTTTAAGCTTGTATGATAACCCCATTAGGTCTAAATGATGTTCAACATAGATCTGTAGGGTTTTTCAAAAGAAGTCACGAACAATTGCCATCCAAAAAACTAAAGAGGATGAAGTTCATGAAAAAGATGCAAATCCTAATCAAGAAAATACTCTAAAGGAATATGTTCCTATATAATCAAAGGATGAGAAAATAAAGAAAGATCCTACAAATCCTTTAGTAGAGCAACCTTCTATTTCTTTGCACGATCCACCTTTTCCTAAAAGGCTCAAAATTGTTAAATGAATAGAAAGGAAAATTGGTTTACTAGACTACGATATGCCAAATGAACTTAAGAATATTTGCATCAAAATTTCTTTACTTCAAGATATAAATGAAATACCAATATCTGCAAAAAATATTAAGGATCTATGCATTATAAAACCAGGAAGAAAAATAAAATATGTTAAAAATATCCAATTGGTAAGAAAAATTGTTGATATCATGATGAGGAAACCTTTAGTTCAAAAATATCTAGATCTTGGTAGTCCCATTGTGAAAAATCATATCTTCCAGACAATTTGATATATCTAAGAGTATCCATAAATAATATGGCTAAAAATAAAATGGAACAACTTAAGATTCCTAATATTTAATACAACCCTACATTATTACAATTGGCAGATAGATTTGTTTTCAAACCAGATGGAGTATTAGATATGTGTCTGTTTCTCTATATTTTTGGGAATATCCTGTAGATTTCATGATTTTAAATCCCAAGAATAATTTAGGAGTCCATCCATTGATCCTTGGTAGATGTTATCACATTTATTTAAGTTTGACATTTTTAATGCTGACAATTACAGTGTTAGCGTTATCAGGTGTCTGAAATTTGCACAGAAAAGATATTTTGTGGGAAACTAGGGTATCTGAACACAAATGAAGAAATTCAAATCTTTGTTTTATATTACGCAGACATCCTCCACGTGAGCAAAAAGGGTAATCATTTCTCAAACACGCTTGGTTAATTCCAAAGGGTAAAATCACATGATAAAAAGATCATTTTCACTGTTGAGAGGTATGTGAGTTTAAATTCATGATCGAAGGGTTAAATATGTTGTTAGTTAGGTTATCATAATACATGACCTAACATGTTTTTAAATGAATTACCACATATAGTCAAAATCACCCATATCTCTGATGATCATTATTGTTTGTGCTAAAAATTGCTCGGTTTGTTGAGTTACTCGTCGAAGATCAAGGATCAAATCCCGATCCTCTGTTTCTACATGTTCGTTAGGCTGTGAAAGAGAAATGGGGAAAAGTGGAAAGTTGAACAGGAGTGAGCCGAAAGCGCCTGATCTTCTTGATATATACTCAGAGATCCAACAACAGTTTCAACAGCCCAGAAGGGAAGAATTCTTCAGGCGGTGCACTAATTTTCACGATGAAGTGGCACGAACGTTTTCTTAGGGATTTGATGGAAAATGAGTAGAGGTTGGAGGAATTTATTTCCATTTGATAGAGGAATTAATCTCTAAGTTTACAAGTCTACCAACATATGGAGAGAGCTACTAGTTCGAAAAAAATCAAAGAAAACAAAGGTTGCCAAGAGGGGAATGCCCGTGGAGACTAGAGAAAGAAAATGAAAGAGGATGGATAAGGTGGATGTTCTATTGAAGGCAGCTAGTACCCTTAGCTGAGAACTAGTTGTGATCTTTTGAGTTTTTTGATCTCTCACTGTTAAAGCAAAATTTTAGTCTACTACTAATAAAGCCCTTGTTAGCGTTTTAACACAGAAAGGCACAAAGGAGCACTGTTATTTTCATTCTCAATGCATTTTGCAGAGAAACGCTGACATTTTCATTATCATCACATTTTGCAGAACAGTCTGAAATAAAGCGCTCATATTCGGTCCGTTAGCGAAATCATTAGTTTGTGCAGCTAAAGGATTGACAATGACATTATTAGTGAATTGTAGGAGAAATACCCGAGAAGGAAGGAGCTACAACAAAAGTTAATTTTTGAAGGGATGATAAAGCATGATCTACAACGAAGGAGGCATAACAATGATACATTTCCTCAGCCCCGTTTTTAGCACAGATTTCAACAAGTTGTTTTGATTTAAAATCAGATATGTTTAGAAGATATTTTTACATGCATGTATCTAGAATATGTGTACTGTTATTTTTGGATCACTCTCACTAATTTTGGAGACAAACTTGTTTAGTTATTATTTTCTATATAAGCAATGGTTGTAGAATAAAAAAGGGTTGGAAACTTTTAGAAAAAATAGCATCTTTTGTGTATTATTGATCATATTTTAATGAAAGCAGTTTTCATGAGCAGTTTGCTGAAATTCATGTTATGATTCCATGTATGTCTTCTTGGTTTAATATTTTCCTCATGTATGAAATATTGTGTGTTTGAAATTGGGACTCATATGTTTATGCTCATTTTTCTTTATTTTAATACATTTAACAATTGTTTTTCACATAACCACTGCACTGATTTCCTTCATTTTCCTTCTAAATTCATTAAAGTGTCAAAGAAATTATCACTACCTTGCTTTTGTGTTTTTCTCACTGAAATTTTTTGTTATATAAACCTAATCGGATGAGGCTCAATGCCCAGTGGTGGAAATTTCTTATAGTTTAACCAAACTCAATCATTCTTAAATAAATCTAGCCATAGGACTTAATTGTAAACCTTCTACTACTGTGAACTTAAGTAATTGAGTTTTAGGGAGAGACTCCTCTCCAGGTTGAAGTGCCAGCTTTCAATATCAAAGAGATTCAAGGTTACCTTAGAGTTGTTCCTGCAACCAGGGTTTTCTCCAGGAGATAAAATTTTGGCACAGTTTTCGGGGAGCGAAAGACATTTTCCACAAATTATTTCATTGTTTAAGATCAAGTCTATGAGGGAAAACAGGGATTTGGATATCAGTTTTGGCTATAAGGTGTTTTCTTTGGCGACTCTATTTTCAAGAATCTAGGGTTAGAGTCTTCCATGGTGACTCCATTGTTATAAGGATTCATAGCTCAAATGATTCAATGGTTATTTCATTAGGCAAATGAAGAACTCAGACACTGCTACTATTGTTTCAAGGTATGAAAGTTTAGATTTTACAGTTATTCTTGGTTTTCCTAATCATTTGCCCAAAGATGAATATTTTCTAGGAAATGGACCAAAATTTATTGGTGATGATTTGAACCTGTGTTTGAAACATATCGCAAATTTTCGTGACTTTACTGATCTTCTTAAAGTCAAGTGTGAAGATGTATACATGAGATTATTTTATGATTCATTCCAAGGGAAGTGCAAAAATTGGATTGAATGTTTGTCTGCAACTTCCAGAACATCCAAAGCAAGATTTTGGGCTATCTTCTTGGAAACATGGATGGAGAAAAAAGAATATGTAGCAGATCATGTTTCCATTCAAAGTTTTAAAGAACAGAATGATAGGTATATTGATGGTGAAGTGGATTAGAAATTTTCTAGATTTTTTTCCTCTTATTTAAAGTCATGCAAATGTAGCTTAGAAGAAAAGATTCATTTCTTAGAAGAGTATTCCAAGGAAATTCAAATAGAGCTTGTAATCTTAGAGGATCAACAAATTTTTCCATATCAAGATCATTCTTTTGGAATTTCTTCTCAACAACAACGAAAAGACATATTGCTTCCCTCTGTTATTGAGAGTGGGGAATTTTTTGTTTTGGATTATGAATTTGAAATAGAAAACATGCATGAAAAGTTCAACCATGATAATCAAATTACAGAATACATTGAAGATCAAGAAAGATATGGCATCTATGACTTTGATGATCCTGTAGCCATTTATATTGAAGAGTTTTTTAGTTCAAATTTTCAACCATGGTTTCACTGTGAAGATCAAGTTTATTCTGAGCTATCATTATATTGTAAAAAAATTATTTTAATCAACTATAATCAAGAAGTCTAGTTTTCAAATCATATGCTACATTGGTTGCATTGGAAGTTTCATATAACTTGAAGAAAGATAAAGTCAGTTGGTTAGAATAGGAACAATGTACATAAATAAGCTCACAAGACAAAACATCCTTTCATTTTGGCATTTCAGTTTTTAGTTTTCAGCAATTGGTGTTCAGGTTGAAACCAAAGTTTGAGTGTGGATTCGATTGTAATAAATAATTTTTAGCTTTCACATTGCAGTATAGTTTTTAGTTGGTTTGGTTCAGTTTCAGTTGATGATTGGACTAAGTTAGAGAGAAGTTCACAGAGTAGGATACAGGTTTCAGGTAAGAAGCTGGAAATAGCCCAATGGACCAAGCCTTTGGTCTATGGGGTTCTTATTTCCATCCATGATCCACAGGATCCCCGTGGAGCCAGTTGTTATCACATTTACTTAAGTTTGAAATTTTTAATGTTGGCAATTACAGTGTTAGCATTATCGGGTGTCTCAAATTTGCAGAGAAAAGAGATTTCGCGGGAAACTAGGGTATCAATGCCAAAATGAAGAAATTCAAATATTTGTTTTTTATTACGCATACATCCTCTATGTCATAAAGAAGGGTGATCATTTCAAAAACACACTTGGTTAATTCCAAAGGGTAAAATCACGTGATAAAAAGATCGTTTCCAAAGTTGAGATGTATGTGAATTTAAATTCATGATTGAAGGGTTAAATCTCTTTTCAGTTAGGTTATCATAATACATGAATTGACACTATTTTAAATGAATTACCATCTATAATCAAAATCACATGTATATTTGATGATCATTATTTTTTGTGCTAAAAATTGCATTGTTTTTTGAGTTACTCGCCAAAGATCAAGAATCAAATCTTGATCCTCTGTTTCTGTGTGTTCATTAGGCTACGAAAGAGCAATGGGGAAAAATAGAAAGCTAAACAGGAGTGAGCTGAAAGGGCCTAATATTCTTGAAATCTACCCAGAGATCCAACAATAGTTTCGATAGCTCAAGTGGGAAGAATTCTTCGGGCGATGCACCGATTTTCATGATGAAGTGGCACAAGAATTTTCCTAGGGATTTGATGGACAACAATTAGAGGTTGGAGGAATTTCTTTCTAGGTGAAATAGGAATTAATCAATGAGGTTACAGGTCTACCCACATATGGAGACAACTACTGGTTCAAAAAGACCAAAGAAAACAAAGGTTACCAAGAGGGGATATCCCATGGAGACTAGTGAAAGAAAAAGGTAGAGGATGGCTAAGGTGGATGGTCTATTGGAGGCAACTGGTACCCTTAGCTGAGAACTGGTTGTGATCTTTTGATTTTTTGATCCCTCACATCAAAGTGAAATTTTAGTCTACTACTAATAAATTGATTGATAGGGTTTTAACACAGACAGGCGTAGAGGAGCGCTGATATTTTCATTGTCACCGCATTTTTAGGAGAACATTGACATTTTCATTGTCAATGCATTTTGGAGAATACTCTGAAAGAAAGTGTTGACATTCGGTTCGTTAGTGAAATCATCAGTTTCGACAACTAAAGGATTTAAAATATAATTATCAGCGAATTGCAGGAGGGATAGCTGAGAAGG
Organism: Pinus tabuliformis; assembly: GCA_031772625.1. NCBI lineage: Eukaryota > Viridiplantae > Streptophyta > Pinopsida > Pinales > Pinaceae > Pinus > Pinus tabuliformis. Next base: position 1,728,424,104 of record CM062820.1, on the reverse strand, counting down.
CAGGAGCTGTCTAGTCAATTTAATGTCTTAAATTGATCTACATAAATTATCAATCCGGGTATCGTAAACTGATGAAGTGTGGTGCACCATATGTGCTTAGTTAACCTTTTTCTTACTTCGTTGTTTTATAGATTTTATTTTGTTTTGGGGTTTTGTTTTTGTTGGTTTCCTAAAGTGTCTAATGCAAATGGAAATCCTATTCTAAGGTCTTAAGAATACTTTTAAAGGACAAGTATGGATAGAGATTTCAAGACAAGGCCTAAGGCCTAAGTCCCTATGGTAACTTCCAAAACTTTAGCACTTCAAAAGATCTCAAAACATGTTATTGGTGGAATTAGTACTTGAACAAAAGTGTAAATATGCAGCTACTTCAATCAAAATGGAATGCAACAACCAATCAATGAGCTAGTGACTATGAAACCCAGTATCCTTGCTGCTGTATGAAAAAGAAAGTAAAAACTGAACTTAAAGCAACTCAAAGACTGAAAGCAAAGCAACTAATTCATCACACTACTTCAACTCTTCTGATCCTTTACCCTTCAGCTCAATCTACCCTATGGGAAGAAATCATGAACAAGTTAAGCAATATGATATCTAAATTGCAAGAAATTAAATTGCATAAAGGAAACTAATCACACTACTTCAACTCTTCTGATCCTTTACCCTTCAGCTCAATCTACCTTACGGGAAGCAATCATGAACAAGTTAAGCAATATGATATCTAAATTGCAAGAAATTAAATTGCATAAAGGAAACTAATCACACTACTTCAACTCTTTTGATCCTTTACCCTTCAGCTCAATCTACCTTATGGGAAGCAATCATGAACAAGTTAAGCAATATGATATCTAAATTGCAGGAAAGTAAATGAACAAAACAAAACTGATTGAAATAACAATGCTGGAATTAGAACTCAAAAAAAATAAATCAGCAGAAGGACAAGATGATTCCGTCATGTCATTAGTCATTAAAAAGCTATGTGCATTACTAACCTACAATCAACCGGTTGAACACATTTGCATGAATTAAAATTGCATGAATGAAAAATCCAATCTATCAAACTTGAAAGCAATTAAATGAAATAATGAAATCAAAGCAAAATTACAAAATGAAATCTACTCTACCTTACATTCTAATATGCTCCATGAAATCTACTTCACATCTCCTTCCATGTTGAGAACATCAAAGCTTTATTCAAATTCTTCAATATTACAAAGTACAACAAAGCTCTCCAAAGCTTTCAAAAGCCATCAAGGAAGAACTACAAACTCACAAGCTAAAAAAAGACTTAAGAACGCCAAACTCTAAGCTAAAAAGAGACTAACAAATGAAGGAGAGAGATCTCCTATTTATACAAAAAGATGAGAAGCCATCTCATTAATGAGAGTCCATGAATCTCTCCCTCTACCTCTAGAGTCCTAATCAAAATAGGAATTGATAAGACACATGTCTTCTTAGAGTTACAATACAATTAGGAGATGTGACACATATCCTCATGATCCCATGATTCTTTCCAACCAAATTCGAATTTGGCCTTAGAGTGCCACATAAGGGTCTTCTAGAAGTCTCCTTTCAACCTACACATGTCAACAACCTCAACCCATTTGTTAGGTATAAGCATATGCACATTATTTTCTAATTTTTAACCACAAATTCACTTAAAATGCTTAGAAATAATAAAGATTGGAAAAACATAAATGTGGCCCAATGATAATGAAAGTGGGATGAATGTGGTGACATAGTAGTGAAATGGAGGTGATATAATGGACATAATAGTGAAAGTGTAATGGAAATGAATAACATTTTCAAGACTCAACATACCCCCCAACTGAAGCTATTGCATGTCCTCATGCAATATATATTACATTAACTCTTTTGATCCTTTGAGCTTTGGCTTAACTTTGCATGATATCATTTGATAACTTCATATTTCTGCAAAGTGTTTCACTTGAATTGCAACATGGTTGGTTCTTGTGTTACAACCATTTTTTGTTGTTTCCTTCTATTTTGATCTTTGAACTTTGCATAATGATATTTTGATTATTGTTGCAAAGTATATCTTTATTGGATTTCATGATGGTTGGTTCTTGTGTGACAACCATGATTTTGTTTGTATCCAATTTATCCTTTAAGCACTTTTTCAAAAGCCATTGTATGCTCATAATAGCAATGTAATAATAAATATATGTTGGAAGTATGTGGGCTCCTGAATATGATATGGACATGGAAAGATATGAATATGAATGTATTCCTCCCCCCAACTGATGGTATTGGCAATTTTATGAAATGAGGAAGAGAAATGTTTTTCCAACAATTATCATTCTAGCTTTTTATGGAATTCTATGGTCAAAAGTTAGAAAATGACGTACATTCACTTACCCTTTGGAATGGATGAGTTGTATGTGTGGTGGCTGAAAAATTCTGATCATATTCTTCTTCAAGTGGTTGAACAAGAGGAGTCATGGATAGAGAGATAAGATGACTTTTTATTGCTTCTACTAAAACTTGTTGAATCTGCTCCAAAATGCTGAAAATAATAGTCTTCATGTCTTCAAAACTCATTGGCACAATTCCTACTATGTGAAAAGATGTTCTGATGTCGAACTTAGTAGGAAATTGTTGGCTTAGTGGCCATTAATGGATGCCACTAGTCAACACGAGAACTCTCACCATTGATGACAATGAGAGTCAAGATGCCCAAACACATCTTGCTAGGTACGAATGAATTTTTTGATGTCGAGTCACCTAGAAGATCTAACGAACAAGGGACATTAATGTATTCCCATTGTTTGTCAGCATGAGGACTTGCCATTAAGGCATGCAAGCCTCAAGGTGTTTTTACAAAGAACTTAGACTCAATAATTTGCATTGAAGCAGGACTTATTTGCGGAATGAAAATGACAAGGAATGGAAGATGAAAATGGAAGATGGCAATGGAGAGTAGAAATGATAATGGGCAATAAGCATATGAATGAGCCTCTTGCTTTTATTTGTGGGTTATGAATGGACAAAAAGAGATGGAAAGTGTATGTGAATGTAAATGGAAAATATGGAGGAAAATTAGATGAATGGTTTATTATGAAGTATGGATGTGATGGATGGATGTGATGGAGACAATAGTATCTGAAAGTTTTTCAAGTGTTTGGATCTGATTTTGCATCAGCATATTTCCTCTTTGTTGCTGATCATCCTCTTATGAAACAAATTGGTCTCTTAGAGAGACACCATTCTCTTGTAGTCATTTGTCCTTCCTCCTGGAACCTGCAAGAAAAACTAATACTTCTTCTGCAATGGAATGTAAGATTATCAAAGGAGAGAGGTGATCAATCTCTCTAGTTATGATATTTACACACAAAACTAAAAATTTGTATTAGTGAAACAAGTTCTCAAAGGAAAAATCAAAAGAATTTATACCTGATCTGGAATTAGTGCCTCAAGTTGATGTTGCTTCTTTTCAGCAATTTATTTCATTATTTGCCATTTCAAACTCAAATGATGGATTTCTCATTGTGTAGATCTGGTTGAGATATTTCCAATGGTACTTAAATCATCAAAATATGATTTTGTATGAAAAAGTTAGGCTGATTTGAACAATGAGGTTTTTCTGGTTGCGGAATTGGACTTTAACTGCGGAATGTGCACAGTTCTGTAGCTAAAAATCTTGGATACAAAGTTAGCCATTCATTTTTCATCATCAATCCAAAATTAATCAATACCTTCAGAAAAGTGAGCAAATAACTTATTCATTTCATTGATTCAAAATTATTATTTTTTTCTTGACATGCAGCGACTCAGTGTGGCGACTTAGTGAAAACACTCAACTTGACTTCCCTTTGACCGGGGTCTTTTTTATCAAATTTGACCGAATGAATAGGACACCATCCATGTACTAACATTCCCCCAAATACCCATGTGGCTTGTTTTGCTTGATGACACCTGCAACCTAGAGTTTAACAAAACAGCTACGGAAAGTTAAGCTAGCTGCGGAAAGTTGAGCCAGCTGCGGAAAGTTAAGCCAGCTGTGGAAAGTGGCTGGAACAGTCAACCATCAGTTTCAAGTTTTTTTTTTTTATTGTCTGCATTTAGGAATTCTGTGAATGGAGCAAAACAGTTTTATTGATGGACTTATAATTTGACAAACAGCCTATAACCATGATCATAACTATTTGGCCCTTTCATAGACTTAGGCCCTTCCGGTTCTGCCCTTAATAACTGACCCATTCTTTCCTCTGTTTAAAATTCAATCTGGAATTCAACTGCGTGTGATGGTTTAACAGAGGTAAGATGACTATGTTGCAAGGTTTATGGAAGAATAATGACTGAAATGGAAGATGGATACGGGTAATGGGAGTGTTCAGGAGCTGTAAGCAGAAACATAGGATGAGCAGCCGAGATGAGTTCACAAAATGAAATGGAGACGTATGAGAACGAGGTGCAGCTTTAACACAATGGTAGGGTAGTGAAGTGGAGTTGGAATTTTTGAATTGAACGGCTGCGTGAGAGACGTTACACGTTGATGAAATGGTTGCGCAAAGTACGGTGGAGAGGAGCCGTATGAGTTTTACACACATCTTTGTTGCTGGTCGTGAAACTGAAACACAGTCACACGTTGCATAGGACTATTAGTTATTAAAGACATGTAATTAAGCTTGAATAACGGCACATAGTTGATTCCTATTTGGATTTCTCTTCCTCAGGCACGCGGAATTGAATCACACATCAAACTATCAGTGAATTAACTCAAATTCTGTTTTTCTTCACGCGGCGGCAAAAACGAGGCTCCAAAGAATCGAGGATTTCTCCCAGACCGCCAAAAATCTCTTCAAACGGTTTTTGGGTTATCTAATTAACTCAGCTGGTGAAAAAACCCATGTTTTATTTTCTTGAAATTCACCTCCATTTGGGCAAATCGAGCATGTGAAGTTTGACCTTTTTTTGCTGTTTACGTTTTTCTTGAGTTAATTTTTTTTTTTTTTACTGTTCTGCATTTGTTGCACTCGGCTGTAAGATTGAATCAGAGGTAAGACAATACATCTTTGTTTTGACAGTGGTAGTGTGCACATTGTTGATCCTTATTGGAAATCTATGTGGGAGACAAGAAATTCCAATCCAACCACAGAAAAGACACACCAATAAAGAACGCACTATTTGAAGAGTCACGAAGCCATTTCATAAAGAAGAGTGAGGAATCATTGAACAAAACCATGACTAAGAGACTTCACATGGGGTTTGTGATGTTGAATTAAATTCGTTGGACTGGGAACAATTGACATGTTGAAGCCATGGAAATCATTTTGCAAGGTCAGCGATGCATTGGTTTGACTTATTGGCAGCATGAGGGATCCATATAAAGTGGACATGAAACTGTTGTGGAGTGTATTACGGGGCAAAGATATCATCAATAAAGGCCACAAGAGTCGTGCATTTAAGAATGGATTTTCCAGGAATTGGGTGGTCTCCCTTGTTATGATCATTAGATTTCTGCTGATTTTTGTCTACACAACAAACAAACCAAAAAAAACGCATGCACAGGGATAAACAGTACGCAATGTTGTTGCATACTGCTGCTCTCTCTCTAATTTCAGAGCCTACACAGAGATGAAAGAATTGATTTGATGTTGCTGTTTACAAGAGACATAAAACAACTAAAGGAGACGTAATGCTTTTGTAGGTTCGTTTTAAGGCCAAAGCTTGATCAGGGAGGCAGATTTTTTTTTCTGTTGAAGCCACAGTGGAAGCTAGGATTGAAGATAGCCATAATTTTTCTTCTTATTTTTTTCTTTCTCTGAAATTGTAAATTTTTATAATAAGAATTAATGATTTTCAATTTCAAGCAGCAAATACTTCAAGAAAAACATGCTAAAAATAGGACTTTGACTGAGGTCTTATGCTGGTTTTTCATCGATCTGAGCTGGGTGACTAGGATAGGATCCATGTCGGAACAATTCTGGAGATGCCCATGTGATCGGTTTTTTCATTGGATGCCTGTAACCTGCTAAACCTTGAAACAACTGCGGAATTCTCAACTGGCTGCGGAATCAGAGCACTTTCCGCAGCTAAGTTGCAAAACCTTATTAAAACAGGATACAGTGTTTTGATAACCACTACAGACCATAACCAGTCAATTTTGGACAATTTGAACTTATCAAAGCAGTTGAGTTTCATTTTTTCATTTTTTTTTTTAATTTTTTGTTTTTTAATTGAATCAATTGAAATGATGAAGTTTATTTTGTCTCCTCTTTATTTATTTTTTTCTTTTTTTTATATAACAATTCTTTTTCTGATCCTCCAAGTGCAGGAGGAGAGCATACTCAAGAATTATTAATTTTTTTTTTTTACATAACCCTTTTTTGATCCTCCAGATCACACAAAGTGCAGGAGGAGAGCATACTCAAGAATTATTAATTTTTTTTTTAGATGTAAGAAATAAGGTCTCCTAATTACACTTCCTCGGCAATGGCGCCAAAATGTCTAGTCAATTTAACGTCTTAAATTGCTCTACATAAATTATCAATCCGGGTATCGTAAACTGATGAAGTGTGGTGCACCATATGTGCTTAGTTAACCTTTTTCTTACGACGTTGTTTTATAGATTTTATTTTGTTTTGGGGTTTTGTTTTTGTTGGTTTCCTAAAGTGTCTAATGCAAATGGAAATCCTATTCTAAGGTCTTAAGAATACTTTTAAATGACAAGTATGGATAGAGATTTCAAGACAAGGCCTAAGGCCTAAGTCCCTAATGGTAACTTCCAAAACTTTAGCACTTCAAAAGATCTCAAAACATGTTATTGGTGGAATTAGTACTTGAACAAAAGTGTAAATATGCAGCTACTTCAATCAAAATGGAATGCAACAACCAATCAATGAGCTAGTGACTATGAAACCCAGTATCCTTGCTGCTGTATGAAAAAGAAAGTAAAAATTGAACTTAAAGCAACTCAAAGACTGAAAGCAAAGCAACTAATTCATCACACTACTTCAACTCTTCTGATCCTTTACCCTTCAGCTCAATCTACCTTATGGGAAGAAATCATGAACAAGTTAAGCAATATGATATCTAAATTGCAAGAAATTAAATTGCATAAAGGAAACTAATCACACTACTTTAACTCTTCTGATCCTTTACCCTTCAGTTCAATCTACCTTATGGGAAGCAATCATGAACAAGTTAAGCAATATGATATCTAAATTGCAAGAAATTAAATTGCATAAAGGAAAATAATCACACTACTTCAACTCTTCTGATCCTTTACCCTTCAGCTCAATCTACCTTATGGGAAGCAATCATGAACAAGTTAAGCAATATGATATCTAAATTACAGAAAAGTAAATGAGCAAAACAAAACTGATTGAAATAACAATGCTGGAATTAGAACTCACAAAAAATAAATCAGCAGAAGGACAAGATGATTCCGTCATGTCATTAGTCATTAAAAAGCTATGTGCATTACTAACCTACAATCAACCGGTTGAACACACTTGCATGAATTAAAATTGCATGAATGAAAAATCTAATCTATCAAACTTGAAAGCAATTAAATGACATAATGAAATCAAAGCAAAATTACAAAATGAAATCTACTCTACCTTACATTCTAATATGCTCCATGAAATCTACTTCACATCTCCTTTCATGTTGAGAACATCAAAGCTTTATTCAAATTCTTCAATATTACAAAGTACAACAAAGCTCTCCAAAGCTTTCAAAAGCCATCAAGGAAGAACTACAAACTCACAAGCTAAAAAAAGACTTAAGAACGCCAAACTCTAAGCTAAAAAGAGACTAACAAATGAAGGAGAGAGATCTCCTATTTATACAAAAAGATGAGAAGCCATCTCATTAATGAGAGTCCATGAATCTCTCCCTCTACCTCTAGAGTCCTAATCAAAATAGGAACTGATAAGACACATGTCTTCTTAGAGTTACAATACAATTAGGAGATGTGACACATATCCTCATGATCCCATGATTCTTTCCAACCAAATTCGAATTTGGCCTTAGAGTGCCACATAAGGGTCTTCTAGAAGTCTCCTTTCAACCTACACATGTCAAAAACCTCAACCCATTTGTTAGGTATAAGCATATGCACATTATTTTCTAATTTTTAACCACAAATTCACTTAAAAGGCTTAGAAATAATAAAGATTGGAAAAACATAAATGTGGCCCAATGATAATGAAAGTGGGATGAATGTGGTGACATAGTAGTGAAATGGAGGTGATATAATGGACATAATAGTGAAAGTGTAATGGAAATGAATGACATTTTCAAGACTCAACAGGAGCTACAACAGAAGTTTTTTTTTGAAGGGATGACAAAGCATGATCTACAATGTAGGATGCATAACAATGGTACATTTTCTTAGCCCCATTTTTAGCACAAATTTTAGCAAGTTGTTTTGATTGAAAATCAGATATGTTTAGAAGATATTTTTACATGCATGTATCTAAGAAATATGTACTATTATATTTGGATTACTGTAATTAATTTTAGAAACAAAATTGTTTAGTTATTATTATCTATATAAGCAATGACTCTAGAATAAAAAATGGTTGAAAAGTTTTGGAAAAATTATCATCATTTGTGTATTATTAATCAGATATTAATGAAAGAAGTGTGCATGAGAAGTTTGCATAAACCCTTGTGTTATGATTCCTTGTCTGTCTTCTTGGTTTATTTTCCTCATGTTTGAAATATCTAGTGTTTGAAATTTGGATGTGTATATTTATGCTCCCATTTCTTTATTTTCATACATTTAACAATTGTTTTTCACTTAACCATTGCACTCATTTCCTTCATTTTTCTTTTGAATTCCTTAAAGTGTCAAAATAATTATAAATACCTTGATTTTCTGTTTTGATCACTAAGAGTTGTTGTTATATAAGCCTGATTGGGTCAGACTCCATGCTTGATGGTAGAATTTTATCATAGTCCAACCAAACTCAATCATTCTTAAAAAAATATAGCCATAGGACTTAATTGTAAACCTTCTACTATTGTGACCTCGACTAGTTGAGTTTTATGGAGAGATCCCTCTCTTGTTTGAATGGCCAACTTTCAATCTCAAAGAGCTTCTAGGTTACCTTAGAGTTTTTCCAGTAGCCATGGTTTTCTCTAATAGATAACAATAGACCTTGACTAGCTACAATTGATGCATTCATAAGCTGTAGATCTATTGATATGTATATCTCTGATGGGAAATACACTAAGAAATTCACATTGTATCCTCCTACAAAAACAATAAATGAAGTAGAAAGTGAAATTTGGATAGATGATGATAATGAATACTTTGATGATATGCAACCAGTTTACACTCTTTGACCATTAAATGAAGAGGATCAATTGATAAATTTAATGAATAATAATGATTCTTGTTCTTACTATGATCAAGATCAAAATTTTCAAGAGAAATGAAATATTGAATATCTATCATGCCACCAAATAGCTTTACATTTTATGGAAATGTTTGGTGATTCTCAAGTAGAAATTTTTCCACACAAAACATTGAATATTGATAATAATTTGGAAGAATTTAAAAAGAGGAAATTGAAACGGATGCTACAGAAACACTCTTCTACTTATGCATGGGAGTATATTAATATGAAACGGTTTTATCCTAAAACTTGTATGCATCATATTTATACTGAGGAAAAAGTCAAACCAGTTAGACAACCTCAAAGAAGGATGAAGCATAATATGAGAGAAATTGTTAAGGAGGAATTACAAAAATTACTTAATGTGAATTTCATCTATCCAATATCAGATAGTCAATGGGTGTCACATTTAGTGATTGTTCCAAATAAAAATGGAAAATGGAGAGTGTGTACTAACTCTAGGGAATTAAACAAAGCCACTTTGAAAGATCATTTTCCCCTACCCTATATAGATAAAGTATTAGATAGCTGTCAGGGAAGAAGTATTTTTCATTTTTAGATGGCTTTAGTGAATATAACCAAATCCAGCTAGGAGCAGAAGATCAGGATAAAACTACTTTTACATGTGCAGGGGAACATATGCCTATAGGGTACTTCCCTTTGGATTATGTAACGTAGCTGCCATATTCCAGAGAATAGTTTTAGGTATATTTTATGATCTAATTCATGATTGTGTGGAAGTATACATGGACAAATTTATTGTGTATGGTGATACTTTTGAGGAAGCTATTGAAAATTTGGAAAAAGTTCTTATTAGATGTAAAAATGCAAACCTTTCATTAAGCCATGAGAAATGTTTTATGATGTTCAATGAAGGGATTGTTTTAGGACACCATATTTAAAGTGATGGAATTAAAGTGGATACATCTAAAGTAGAAATAATTTCTAAAATTTTGATTCCTATTTGTCAAAGAGATGTTAGACGTTTTCCCAGATTTACTGGATATTATAGAAGATTCATAGAAAATTTCACAAAAATAGCCTCTCCAATTTTCAAACTCCTTACAAAAGACTGTGAATTTTTTTGGAACTCAATTTGAGACATTGAAACAAAACATTACTGAAGCACCAATTATAAGAAGACCTAATTGGTCTCTTCCCTTCCACATTTCTACTAATGCTTTAGATGCAACTCTAGGATTTGTGTTGGGACAAAATCATTTAACTCCTTATGCTATCTATTATACAAGAAACAATTTAACTCCAAAAGAGTTAAATTACATTGTAATAGAAAAGGCATTTTTGGTTGTGTACATGCCATTAATAAGTATCGTCATTATATCACTGGTTATGAAACTTTCATTCATACATATCATTATTCCATTAGATATCTGATCAATAAACCAATTAATAATGGTAGAATTACAATATGGTTGTTATTATTACAAGAGTTCACCATTACATAGACTAGGAAAAGAAAATACAATTGTTGATTTTCTTTCTAGAATGGAGAATAATAATGATGATGTTCCTATAAAGGATAATTTTCCTGATGAATATTTTTTTGCAGTATCTACTAAAACACCTTGGTTTGCAGATATTGCTAACTATTTGGCTACATAAAAGTTACCTCCACAACTATCCTGAGCTAGAGAAAATCAAAAAGTGATTAAAACTAGTGCACGTTATTCTTGGATAGATGAAGAATTGTACAAAGCTGAACCTAATTTGATCATCTGAAGATATGTTCAAGAAGATGAAGTACCTCAAATCTTGAAAGCTTGTCATAATGAGCCATGTGGACGACAGCTTGCTAACAAAAGAAATTCCTACAAGATCCTTATTTTGGGATATTATAGGCCATCCATTTTCAAGGATGCCAAAGAATATGTCAAAAGATGTGATAGTTGTCAAAGAATGGGAAAGCTTATTCCATCAAATGAAATGCCTCTACAGCCATAGGTACTTGTAGATCCTTTTGAAAAATGGGCTCTAGATTTTTTTGGACCAATAAATCCTCCATCTAAACAAAAAAGGTACATACTTGTTTGCACAAATTATACTACAAAATGGGTAGAATCTAAACCTATTTTATTTGAAACTGAAAATGTTGTAGTTACATTTCTTTTTGAGAATATTTTTACTCATTCTAGTGTTCCAAGAGAAATTGTAACAAATCAAGGTACTCAATTCACATCCAAGTTGGTGGAAAAGATCATGGAGAAATATAATATCAAGCATCAAAATTCTACTCCATATCATCCACAAGCCAATGGACAAGTGGAATCCACTAACAAAGTACTTGAAGCAATTATAACAAAGAATGTGCATTTGCATTGGAAATATTGGGCAAAAAAGCTTCCAGAAGCATTATGGGCATATCAAACTACATGGAGGAACACAACTTGACGTACTCCTTATGAGCATGTCTATGGGAAGCAATTTTTTCTTCTAATTGAATTCCAAGTGGAGACTTTCAGAACAACTACTAAATTGGGCCTTGATCTCTCAAAAACTCAAAAACAAAGACTAACACAATTGAATGAGCTATATGAGATATGACAAGATGTTATTCAAAGAACCAACATAGTTCAAAATAAAAGATCAAAATGGCATGAAAAAATTATCAAAGTTAAAAAATTTATAGCAAAGTGACTATGATCTTCTTTTCTATTCCAAATTCAAATATTTTCAAGGAAAGTTTCAAACTTATTGGCTTGGTCCTTATGAGATTGATACTATTTTTAATAATGGACCAATCAAAATCAAAACTATTGATGATCAACAACTTACTTTTTTTGTTAATGGTCATAGATTAAGGTTTTATCATAAACCACTAACAAAGGAAGAGTTTGTCAAATATTTGTAAGAGAATTTTGAATTCAAGTGGGTCAAGAAAGGAAATTCTTCTCCTCATTTTCCAACTTCATTGTAAAAAAAAAAAAAAAAAAAAAAAAACAAAAAAAACAAAAACAAAAACAAAACAAAACAAAAAAAACTAAAGGTATAAGCATGAAAACCAACAATGTTGGCATACTTATATAAGAAATATTAACTAAAAAGCAAGGGTTCTTGGCAGTTTAGATTTTCATAATAAATTCCCTTTTCTTGTCCCTATTTCTTTCTATCCTTCTTTTTCTAATAAAATTCAGGTGGTAAGAAATACTTCTGAAGACCAACTTTCTTCACAGATTACCAAACCAACAACAACAATAAAGAGTCGTTCCTTTGAACAGAGAAACAAAATTTCAAAATAAGAAGCAACAAAATTTATGTCATTCTATAGCTGATCTTCAATTCTATAGCCAAGTTTGAATTCAACATCTACATCAACATCATAAAATCCATAACAAAGGAATATCAAAGGAACTCACAAGAAAAATTATGTAGGATGTTGAATTATTTTTCATAATAACATTACGTTTTAATTCATGGGATGATCTTATTAAAGAAAAGCTTTAATTATTAGAAAACATTATAATACTACTGATAAATCATAATTTTTTTTTCCGAAGAAAAAAGATGTAACCTTTTATTAAAAAATGAAAAGTTACAATTGCAGATGCATGATGCATTTCCATAAGCTGCCCAAAGGGCTCAAGTGCCATGGCACCCTTCGCATCGTTACAGAGCTAACGAGCAAAAAATGATGAGAAAAGAAGAGAGAGAGAGGAGAGGAGTGAAAGAAAGAGAAAAACTGAGAATCAAATCAGGTTTTCCTTCCTTTTTTCTTTTCGACCTTGCGCCACTCTCCTTGAGTGGGCTCGATCAAGGCTATGACTAGCTGTGTTTCTGTTTTCTGTGTGCCTAATTCCTTGTCTGAATCTGATGTGTCTGATTGATGGTACCTCTTTATCCCTCCCATGTTCTAGTCATCAGTAGTCTTCTCTGCCTGATTTGGATAAAGCTGTGATGCCTTGGTGTCTGATGTGGTTCCCTTCTGATTCCCCATTTCTTGGGAGACCTCCCCTTTTTCTGTGGTGGGATCTTCCTCTTCGGCTTCTGATTCTTCATCTTCTGAGACCGGAGGGGAGAAGAGCCATCCTTTCTTCTGTTTCCCTTTCTGCTTCCTTTTGCTGTTTACTTTTTTAGCTTCTGGACATGTGCTTTGCAGGTGCCCTGTTTGTCTACAGAGTCTGCACCTAAAAGCAGTGTTTTCGTAGTCTAATGTTTGCAGCCAATTTTGTTGTTTGTAGATCAGCCTTATGTTGTCCGGTAGCCCCTGACTTAGATCCACTTCCACACAAATTCGTGCATAAGTGAAAATCCTTTCATCAATCCTTTCTGTATCTGTTTTGATGTATTTCCCTATGCTGTTCCCGATTCCTTCTAATACTCGTTCGCTCCAGAAATGTAGGGGAAGGTTGTGTAAACGGACCCAGACCGGCATTTTGGAGACTGTCATTTTATTTGGATCGAAATCTGTAAACCATGGGGTCATGAACAGCCCCGCCGTTCCCCAGAACCAAGGCCCAGCATTGATGATTGTATCTCTGGCTTCCCTGGATGCAAATCTGACTATGAAGAACCCTTTGGAGCATAAGTGTATCTCGCATTCCATGGTCCAATTGACAAAAATCCAATGAAATAACTTCGTTGGTGTTGGCCAAAAGCTGTTGAATCGGCATATTAGGGCCTGCGATTCATATGTCTCAACATAGTTATCCAACCCTGTGGAATCAACATTAAGGGCTGGGGTTTACCCTAGCTAGTCTACTATGTATGGCCGGGGTGTGTATCCGCCTTGATCTGGGGAGGATCCCGTTTCTCTGTTACCTTGGAGGATATTTTTATAAGATGGAGCTCCTTTAGAATTTTGCTGGGGTGCTGATTTCCCCTTTTCCCATCTTGTATTGCTTGGCTGTCCCTGAGATGGTGCCCCTCCTCTCAGCCTGAGATTCAAGCCAATGGTTTCTCCTGAGCTGATCTCGTAGCTCCCCAAGGTTCTATTGTCCTGGAGAGACCACCTGCCACTGACTAAATGTTGGATCTGGCTAGGATAGCCAGTCAATGCACAGATCTATTGATTTAACAGCGAAACATAGCTATTTCCACTTACCCAGATTAAGATGGAATTCTTTTCAGGGGTTTTAATGAAAATCTGGAAGCGGTTGTTGTTTACCTGATGTCTGCAATTACGTTGAGTTCCTACTCTGCCTGCGAGGGTGACGTTGCTGGTTGCCTTGTGATCTGGTTGTCGGCGTTCTTCTAGATCTGAGCTACCATTGAGATCTGGCCTCCTTTTGGTTCGATCTTCAAAACCTCTGCTCAAACTATGCGTTTCCCCACCGATCCGCTGCCTAGGTTCTGGGTAAGCTTGAGACTTGCTCAGATAGGGTAGATCCGGCCTGTGGCTGCAAAGATTGGGCCATGCAGATGTGTGATGGAGCAGATCTGCTACATGCAGACCCATATCTTTGCATGCAAAGGGCAGCCGCAGGGAGAAAGACCAGATAGTCGGCAGGCTGACGGATCCTGCAAAAAACAAGCCATAACCTAACGGTTTTCTGCCCCCGAGATGGAATCTGAACCCAGAAACGCAAAATGTCTGCAGATCTCTGATCTCGTGACGCTTCTCAGACTTCGACTTCAGATCTTCCTTTGATATGTTTAGTCCTTCGAGCAAAAACGCTACGCCGAGGCCGTCGAGTATTTTTCTGGCGTTTGGCCATAAGATCAATACCTTACCGGCAACTTGGGGTTCCGAATGGTCCAGCTTTACGTTCTTGAGGCCGCTCCTGAAGAGAACTATGGCTTTGGCCGCCCCTGCCTCACCGCCTCCAACTGCCGTATTGGCGTTGAGTCGATTCCCATGGCAGGAGGAAAGCGCTGCGATGGCCATCTACGAAACCCTAAAGATCAATCTGCGGGGTCGCTTCACTCCTCTCCTCCCTATTAAAAATAGAAAGTTACCACTGATAAATCATAATTGTTACACCACACAATCATCATTATTCATTCGGTCACATAAATTATGGTAAAAAATTGCATACATCTCACCGATTCTATGAAATCAAATCAAATAATTGTGGGAGATCATATGAAAAATCAAATTCGTATCACGAAAGAAATACTCTGTAGCACCTTACTCCACTATCATTTTACTCAATCTCATCCCATTTCACTCCATTCTGAAACCCTCAGCATTCAACTATGTTCATTTTTTATCAACCTTCCATCATCCCTGTCGAAAGGAAACAATAAAATATTGAGACTTCTCTCTACGATGGGTATCATTGTCTGATCTAAACCAAACGGAATCAAGTTTCTTAAGGAATACCTTAGAGTAGGAGACCAATTATAGCAAGTACAATGGCTTAAGTTCTTTGAAAATTTCTACGGCCATGAGACAAAAGTCACCTAATCTTTTTCTTGGGCTTTTGATGGGGCCGAGGTAGAAATTGGAGACATCAAGCTTATCTTGACAGAGTCTATCATGGAAGAAGCTACATA
The DNA here is from genome assembly GCA_031772625.1 of Pinus tabuliformis. Lineage (NCBI taxonomy): Eukaryota > Viridiplantae > Streptophyta > Pinopsida > Pinales > Pinaceae > Pinus > Pinus tabuliformis. The sequence continues at coordinate 1,728,408,277 of CM062820.1, read as the reverse complement.
ATTTCCCAGCAACGAAGGAAGTTGGTTCAAGAACAAGATAAGCAAGGATAATGACTAGATAAACTTCCTTATAGAACCAAGTATGGATATATCCATCTTTAAAAAGGGAATTCCAGTTACAACACTAAAAGGGAAATGGAGAGATTTATTGTTGGTTATCCAGAAATTTTTAACATGTGAAGGAAGGTTCAGAACCATGTTTTTCTATCATGCTCGACTCCTGATGCATTTTATTGATGGAAATGAAATCAATCTTCCCTACTTTTTTCTCCATAGTCTTAGAAAGATCGAATCTAGTATACAAAAAGAGTCTAAATCTATTGATAATTCCCTCTACCATCAATAACTAATCAAAATTCCCATAGAAGCATGTTTAGAAGCTAAGGGCCATAATTGGAAAGATTTCCTAGTTCGAAACCATTTTGTAGAAATCCAAGAATAAGAAACAAGTAGGAGGGTCAAAAGAAGTCAATGAAGGTCAGCATCAAACCCTAATCCTGAAGAGAAAATTGAAGAAGAAAATCCATAATAGAATGAAACAGAGGTACTAGAGGATTCGTTTGAAGATGACACCCCGCTCTCTTAGTACTTTCAAAAATGTAAGAATAAAAATGAAAAACAAAGTCTTAGAAGAAAAAAATCATGCTTAGATCCTAAACCACATGAAGAACATGAAGAACCATAGAAAAAGAAGCATGAACAATTCCGAAAAAAAGAGGAAAAGTCAGAACATTTTAGAGTCAAAAGTAAAGGAAAGAAGAAGAAGAAGAATTTCAAAATTCTCAAATACACAGTCTCCATAAATGATCGATCTCGAAGAAGAAGGATACATGAAAACACCTCGCACAATGAGCTCGACAAGGAAAACACCATACATTGATCCAGTTCAGTAATAAATTTATGACTATATGGAATCCCTAGAGTAGAGAGCGCAACAGGAGGTAAGATCCTCTCAGAATCAAGAAAATGTATTCAATTAAACTCCTTTGTCAGAACATAGATTGAGGATACTCTGAAACATAACATATATGAGTTATAAGTTATTAATAAACATCTCACACAAGAAAGGGAAGTAGAAAAGGTACAAACAGAGATATTAAGAAATCAAAATTATTAGTTTCAAAATGAAAATACCCATCCCTCAAGAGCTATGGGATTGGATTGCTCACATGGAGGAACAAGGCAGGGACATTACATGGCAGACCAACATAGAAGAGGTTGATACATAGTTCCAGTAGATTCCAAATCTAGATATAACTAGAGTTTGAGAAAACTTGTAGAGTAGAACCATCGAGCTATCCTGGAGCATGAAGAAAATTCTTGGTCTCGCCATGCAAAATAACATCTAGGCCAGACAAAATCTGGAGGATAAGCTGGACAAGTTGACCGATAAGTTCACAGTTTATGTTGAAAAGGTTCACCACATGATATTTGTTACTAGTGACTCCTCGCACTATGAATTGCTCAAGCGTAGGGTGACGAACACTCGGGATTGGAATTTGATATCACCTAGCATCAATATGGAGCCTGGAGGTACCTATGCTAGCCAGCAAACCACCGAGGCAGATCTTATCGACGGTGCACCAGAGAATCCTATCACTATTGATGTGGACTAATATGCTTGATAAGTCTATGAAGCAATCTGTAAGTCCCCATTTTTGGCTCTCTTCCTAGTGGGTTTTTCTTCTATGTCATTTTTCATTGTATTCAATGTCAAACAAACATAATAAGTTCTAGCAACTCCTACAAGGGGATTTCTGCCACATTTTTTGTAAATTTTGATAATACTAAGATTGGTAGAGGAAAAAATTCTAAACATTATAGACAGTCCATAAAAGAAATTTTTATGCAAGTGGTCAGGCCTCCATTCAGACCGACCGTGCTCAAAATATGCTCTATGTAATCCTCTGATTTAGAAAATATAATATATCTCTCCTTACTAATGTAGCATCTACAACCACCCTCCAAAATTTTGCCTATGCTTTGTTTTGGAGCCTCCCTTCTAAATAATATTAGCTCATCTTGCACTGATCTAGGTACTTGTGCTTTGATTGAGCCTCATCCTTTGCATCTTGGCATGTGTTTTCTTACTTGGTTTACTATCTAACCCACAAACCAATCTCTTGACTTAGTTTCCATCCAGTTTCAGGCTTGCCTTAGAGAACTCCGCAATCCTTGAGGGAAACCATCCTTGTTCTCAGGAATTGTGTAGTCCAAGATGACAGTGAGCCTTCAACTCAATAATTTCATAGTGCTAGTTGACAATTAGCCTTTAGCTTTGAAATTGTGTAGAGCATGAGAGGAAGCCTAGAGGCACTTAGCTTAGAAAGTGTGCAGAAGCCTTTCTGCTTAGAAACATCTCGGTACTTGAACCAGAGAGTTGTCTGGTTCCTCCCAGAACTATGCAATCTCTTTGGGAAATGCATGGAAACTTTTCTTGAAAAAGAAAAAATCAAAAATAAAAAAATCATCCCTAAAAAATAGGGATCTATGTTTAGCAGCCCGAAGGAGGCACTTGACTTATTTTGGAAATTGTCCCCAAGTGTCGTTTTTTCCTTGATTTTTGACCTTGGCATCATAAACCCTAAATTGACCAAACTTATTTAATCAAGGTTTCTAGACTTCATTTTCAAATTCTATCTTGGAGCTCTAGCATTCCTGAGGAGATCAAGGAACCTTCGGTGCGATCGTCGTCGCTTTTCCGAGTAAGTTTTTCTTTTCTAGTCTTTTGCCACTTTTTCTGTCGTTTTTTCTTGTTTAGTTTGTGAGACTGTTGTTTCACTTGTTTTGTTGAATGAATTTTATCTTTTGAACTTGTTTTAGCTTGCATAAGTGTTTTTTCAAGTTTTAGAATGCCTTTCCCAAGTGTCGCATGTATTTTCTTGTTTTTACACCAGCGGTCGCCATTGTGGCAACTCACTTCACATGGTTTGTTTTCCTTCAGTTTAATTCATTCCTACACCTGTTTCACTTGCATGCATCGTCACTTAGTCATATATACACATAGCATCACATCGTCCTTCAAATACACTTTATTTTCACACTCCCCATGGGTAGATCTGGGCTCCCCTTGCCTAGATTTCACACCTCATTGCATGTATGCGCAATCTAGGAGCTCAAGGCCTCTGTCTTGGCTTCTGGAATTGCACAGATCTTGTATTGGCCTGGATCCAACTGTGCACTACGAAATTATAGGATAAAGTCTCCTAGCTTGGATACTAACACTGCACAATGTGCAGTGTCTCTCAGGTCGTGGCCAAGAACAAACTGTGCATTGCGAAATTCCAGTCATCAAGATTCCACACTGACTGTTGGGACTTTACAGTGCGCAGTTCCCACAGTTAGCCAGTCACCCCTGTCAATCAAAATTGTACAATCCCTCTCACCAGATGCCCTAATTGTTTATTGATCATGCTGTGAAGTTATACTTGCAAGAGCTAATGTTTTCTTTCCATGAGTTTCCTTTCAATCCCAAAGGTACCACACTTATGAAGCACTTCTCTCCAGTAGGGATTGTACCATGGAACCAAAGAGATTTTCTTCAAGAGAGACCACTGAAAGAAGTATTGGGGAAGAAGTTGACCAAGCGCCAGTTAACTGGAAAATATATGCGAACACTCAATTATTCATACAAAAGGAGTCAACATGGTAGCAAGTCCAGCAACAATAGAAGAAGGAAGAAATCTAGTACAAGTTAAGGGAAAGAGGAAGTTCCTGACATAATATAGGGAGAACGAATCTGCAGAGTGAAAGCGGTGTTGGGCAATTTATTTGCTTAAATTGCTTTCATTAAATTATCGACCAGGGAAACTCGTAAGCTTGTGATGATGCCAGCAAAATATATGCAGGAGTAGGCAACTAACTCTATGTCTAACTAAATTATTTACGATTCAATATAATATGCAAGGGAAGAGGCTCCTAATTGAGGAGGTCCTGGTTGTCCTTCCCTACAGTATTATAGATTGAAAAGAAATCATTGATTACATAAAACTAGAAACTTGAAATAAAGACAAGAGAATGAACTTTAATTGTTGTTCATATTCAAATAGAGAGAGAGACTAACTTAGTCTCTTGATTGTTCCCTCATATATTGATCCAAACTAAACTAATATTCATTCATAAGCATAATAAATGAAATAACTTGAAACTTAAAAGCAAAAGAATGAATTCCAATTATCATGCAAATCAAATAGAGGAAGAGCCTAACTTAGACCCTTGGTTGTCCTCTCATATGCTAATAAGATTCTAATTTAAAACTCATTCATCAATCACAAACAAATCCTCAAACATCTAAGCAATTAAATGAAATAAGATCTAATATGAAATAAAATGTTTCTCTCATCCTTTTAGAGTGAGCTCAATTCTCTTAAGAACAAAGTGACAAATTATTCCATATACTACATTAAAGCAACTTATATCTAAAACTATAAAATGGAAATTTATGTAAAATAAAGCTTTATTCTATTCCATCATAAGTTGGATACATGCTCCAAGAGTCCTCCCCTTGGAATGGAGGAGGTACTCCTATTTATACAATGGGATGAGATAACAAACTCATAATGATGATCCACTAATCTCTCTTTAGTTCCATACATTTCTCAACCATCTAGACACATAACCCTATCCTCCATGATCTCCTCCATGAGGTCCATGATCTTCTCCATGAGATCATGATTTTTTCCATGAGGCTTATCTTATCAAATTCGAATTTGATCATTCAAGGCCACATGAAGATGCCCTGGAAGCTTCCTTTGTACCTACACATGTCAACAAACTCATTCTAATTGATAGGTATAAATATAAGCATATTATTTTCTAAAGTTTAACCATAAATCCACTTTAAAATGTTAAGAATTAATAAACTTTGGAAAACCATAGTTATAACCCAATAATGAGGTAAATGTAATGATGTGGAGGTGGAATGGAGGTGAATGAAGGTAAAATGTGAAGATATTGGTGAATAATGGAGTGAAAATAAGGACAATTTTGAAGCCCAACAAGCGGATTCAATATTCATGCAGGTAGCTTTGGCAACAACAAAGGGAAGCAGGGGACACAGACAGTAGAGCGGAGGAAGAGAGAAAAGCTTAGCTTGCAGGTAATAGAATTGAGATCACAGAAAGCAGAACAAGAGCCGAAAGAAGAACGAGAATTGAGGAAGAAAGAATGGGAAGAGAAGCAGAAACAAGAAGAAGAACACAAGCAAGGAACGATGATGGAGGAAACAACAGCCATATAGGTCGAAGAGTTGGAACAACTAGAAGCAGACGAGGACATTCATCAAGGAAAGGGTGATAGTGTCAGAAACCAGGCCGAAACATCCAACTGCCATTTCTAAAGCCATTTTTTCCTATGCAGGAGAACAAGCTCAATTGTTTAGCACCTAATGACCAAGAATGAACAACTAGCAAAGAACTTGCAGGCTTCTAGGCAAGAGGTAGAAAAAATCCAAGAATTAGAGAAGAATGTAGTTTCTGCATTTGGAAAGATGAGGACAACGATACTTGTTGAAGTATCAACACTTGGTGATACCATATGTAATATCTATGATAGATTTGTCACCATGCATAAAGCAGTGGTCCATGTGCATGGCATACAACAATGGATCAAAGAAATTGTTCAAACTCTTAAGAACATACATGTTTCCATCGCCCATGTACAAGAGTGGACAATGCAGTATAAAGGGGCCTCACTTGACTTAGCGAAGAAGATGAAGCCACAGGCAGATATGGAGAAAGAGAAGATCTAAATGTTGATCCAGAACTACGAGTAGTTTTCCCCATTCATCAGCATCATACAGGCCTCATACGTGCCGTTGTACAATAGTTTGAATGTCATGGTGAGAAAGCATAGGATCCCATCAATCAGTTCCCTCACTGATGATAATCCTAAGAACCAAGTTCATCTTGAGATCAATGAGTACATGGAGCAAGTAAGATGAGAGGCAACCAAGAAATTCTTGGAGCTAAATGCACACAACATGCAACAATACATCGATGGTTTGTTTAAGGTTAACACCATGCTACACTTGCTTCAGAACAAGTTGGATACAGGTTCCAAGACCATGTACCTGGATGCCATGGAGGCAAGAGTCGACTTTCAGAACGACACCATCAAGTAGTTTTGGGACACCATCATGTATTACCAATATTTTCATCGATATGTGACCGAGATACACCAAGTGGAGGTTGTTGAGTTGGTCTTTCCCCAAGCTTCGGAATCATAGTGTTTTTTCTTGTCAGGTTGTCTCTAGCCTATTTTGTCTCACATGGGTACATGTGGACAATGTAATATTATTTGAAAACATGTTGTAAGTGAAATTGCAAGTGTCATTAGTGGAATGTGAAAGGTCATATTGTTATGTAATGAGTCATCTATAAACAAGTTGAAGAGTCATGTGGAAAGTCAAAGAGTCACAAAGGGGAATGTCATGGGTCACCCCACCCTTTGTTATAAATAGAACCTCATAACTCATAGAACAAGCTTTTTGGAGCCAACCTTTTGGCTAGGATTAGGCTTAGAGAAGGTTTAGGAGTATTGTGACAAGCCTTAGCTTCTCGAAAACATAGAGCAATTATACTTCTTTAGAGGAGAAGGTGTTCTTGACTATAATGCTCCACTATTGGGGCTAGTGGTCATTAATGGTGTATGTATGGATTGAACTTTCACTTATCATAATAATATTAGAGCCAGCACGCTTTCATGCATATGTTGTTATTGTAGTTGGACTATTATGGTTGCTTTAGCAATGTATGTTATTTAACTTATGTATTTTCTTATGAACTACTTTGTGTGAAATTGTATGAATCTTGTTGAATGCATGTTGTTGGATTAAACCATAACTTTAATTTGTAGACTACTCTACATTTTATCTTGTGATGTCATTCTACTCATGTGTTCCTTTCAAGCTACATACTATTACAGGCTTCTAAGGGGCATACTTCCTCCCCCCCATGTGTTAGAACCTTCATGCACCACCCTTGACTCTCAGCAGGGTCACACACTTGCTCTCACCCAAAGTTGTCATACTTATCTCTGCGTGGTACAGTCGTCAAGGCATTACACTACCACCCACTTTTGGGACTCCTACTCCAAATAGTTTGAGGTCTAGTTGGGACTTCATATTGGGGGGATCCCCTGAATGGTGGCGGGTCCAACACCGTCAACATTTTTGACGCTAGAATGAGGGCCAGATGACAAGCTGAGCCCTTGAAGTCTGATTTGAATTTCTGCACATATTTCATGACTTCTATTGAAATCATAACCTCAACATGTTTCTCTCACCCTATTGATTTTGAAGCGCCGACAAGAATTATAGATTATTGTCCAAATATAAGTTCAATCGCGATAATGGAACTCCCTTGCTTAGGCACACAACTTCCTTTATTGGATTCAGTGATAGGGATGATGTCCCCTCATATGACATTGCTTGTGGGTTGTTCACTTTCACATTCGAAGGGTGCGCAAACCAATGGTGTCGCACATTTCCCGCAGCCTCTATACACTCTTTTGATCACATGTTCAGAGAATTTTGTTGTGCTTTTGTTTTCTATGACCGTAAAGAACTTAATTAAAAAAAAAATGTGAAAATCACCTAATGAATCTCTTGATCATTTTCACGATCGTTTTCTTCATTACTATTATGAATTTCCTAAAGATGAAGTTGACTGGAAATTTTTGGAGGAAGGATTTCAATATCTTATTCACATTTATGAGAATCCACACGATTTAGACTCTTTCAATCCTCTCCCAACATGCGTCAGTGTTAGAGCTTATAAATATGATATGGACAAGGTTGATGTCCCAAGTGACCATCCATCCGCTTCTCATCAATCAGCTCTAGCTTCGTATGTCGAGGTGGGAGAATTTGAGAATCAACCTATTGATCTGTTACCATCTCCTCATACCCCACCTTCTTATGATTTCTGTGCAAATTTGGACTGCAAGATCGATGGTTTTCATGTGGTATTATCTCCTCGGCCTTCGTCCTTTGGTCCATTTGATCCTTTGGATTTTGGTGTGTTGTGTTCATCCATTTCAGATCTCACATGTAATGTTCACGAGGATCAATTTTTGGATGGAGTTGGTGTTGAATATCCAACCTATGCTATTATTTTTTATGAGTATGTGTGGGAGTTTGAACAAGAATCTGTGGTGAAGGATGACCTCCTTTTGTTTGCATCTCGTCCACTTTATCCTGACATCTTCCACGATTCAACCATTTCTATTCTATCTTCTAAAAATTCATTTATGAATTTTTCTACTTTTGATCATTCATAGAACATGTGGAATGCCATTCTTTCATTTGATTGCGAAGAGGATAAATTTGTCTTCCTTGATTCACCCAATCTCTCATCTTACATTTCCGGAAACATAGAGGGTGAAACTTCTCATTTTTCATCATCCCCTCTTTATGATTCGTGAGATCATGAGGATGTCAATGTCCATCATCTTGAGTTTTCTGATCGTGGTTGTCGTGATATTTTCATTGATTCATCCAATCATGATTTTGATTTGTCTATTGTTGATCTTTCTAAGCGATCGGTCTTTAATGGTCCATCTTCTAATGAATTGGAAACTCTTCAAGCTATCGAGGCACTTCATCCTAAGCTGATGGTTATGTCAGGTTCTCGTAGTCTTGAGGTTAGTTCCACTTCCAATAAGAAATATGTTGAATCTCCCCATGCTCCTCATCACTCTATTGTTTACACTAAAAATCAATCTATTTCACAGTTTTTTCATCCTTCATCAGAATCAGACGATCCTATTTCTCATGCATTGAAGGAGTCAGACGTAGCAAGAATTGTTGGGAAACAAAAGTTTTCTTCATTCCTTATGTTTGCTTGGTTGTCATGTTTGAAGGTGTGTACACGCTTGTCTTCGATGCGTAATGTGACAGGACACCATCATACGTCCACATAGTGCCTTTCATGTGCTTTGTGTCTTTACTTTTCTGTGGATGCATACAAGATTCAAATGTTTTCGTTTACATTGTTCTATATTTCTCGCTTGGTTTTCTTGCATATCTTTCTTTTCAATCATTTTTCGCCTACATGGGCCAACCAATGCGCTGGTGACTGCATTGGAAATATCACTTCACGTGAGTTGGCCTATGCTCTGCTTAGGTTAGGAGTAGGAGTAGTGTTTTACTTTTTTTGTTTGTTTTCTAGATTTGCTTACTTTGTTTTATTTTGTCTTCCTTCTTTCCGTTGTTTTACTTTGTCTTCCTTCTTTCCTTTGTTTGTTTTCTTCTGCACCCATAGGTTAGTTCTGCATGAAACCATGTTTGGCTTCTTAGAGAAGCAGGCTAAAATCTAAGAGGAACTTATACAAAAATTGACACTCGGTTATTTGTATATTCCCTCTCTTTATGTGAATCTTGCATTTCTTCTAGTTGATGATACCTAATGGAAAATTCGTTCCTTTCAAATAGAGTCATGGTGGAATCACAATGCTTTCACTCTTAACTAGTACCGACCACTCTAATTGATTTTCTATAATTGGTTAATGCTTGTCAACTCAGTCAAGCAGAGTAAGGAGAGGGGGAAAACCTTAACAAGTATGTTAGAGGTATATATAAATATCCTTCTCTGAAGGGAAAACCTCTTATGCTTTCAATAATTCGGGATCCCTGTTATGCCTCATGAAATAAATAAGTGCCTATGCAGAGTTCTTTGAAAACTGAAAAAATGAAAAATGAAATAAAGGGTGAAAGAAGAGAAATGATTTCTACGTAGAGAGGTGAGACAAGTAACTCAACAAGGGTACTATCTAGCCTCACTGGCAGCAATGAAATGCTTGTGTTCCTAAAGTAACTCCACCCGAGTACTGTCCAAGTCTACTAGTAGAAAAGCAACACCAGAGAAGAAACTAAAATTCTGACAAGCTATATTACTTGTGCATTTATATACCCCTCATCCCCAATCGAAACAACTCAGTTTGACTTGGCTTGGTATGTGTGTTGTGGATAAAGATAATGGTAGGGACTACATCTTTAACTCAAGCTAGTGAAGAAGCTTTGATAATTGAAGAACTAAACAATACTTCTGGAAGAGTTAGAATCACTTTGCACAAGACAAGGTCCATACAGAGAGATGGATTTCTACCTGTGTGTCACCAATGTTGTAGTTGCTACAACCACCCTCGACAATTTTGTCTATGTTTTATTTTGGGTCCTCCCTTCTAAACCATTGCAGCTCATCATGCACTGATCCAAGTACTTATGCTTTGATGGATCCTCATCCTTTCCATATTGGCTTGTGTTTTCTTACTTGGTTTGTTTTCCAACCCACAGGATGATCTCTTGGCTTGCCTTAGAGAACTACGCAATCCTTAACGGAAACCAGCCTTGCTCTCAGGAATTGTGAAATCCAAGCTGACAATGAATGTTGAGCTCAAGAATTGTGTAGTTCTAGTTGGAAGTCAGCCTATAACTTGGAAATTCCATAGAGCATGAGAGGCAACCCAGATTCACTCAGCCCAGAAGTGCGCAGAATCCTTTCTCCTCAGAAGTTGCATAGTGCATGAACTAGAGAGTTTCCCGGTTCCTCCAATAATTGCGCAATCTCTCTAGGAAATGCATGGAAACTTTTCCCAAAAAAAAAAAAAAAAACATCCCTAAAAAATAGGGATCTATTTTTACAAGCCCGAAGGAGGCACTTGAGTTATTTTGTAAACTATCACCAAGTGCCACTTTTTCCTTGATTTTTTGGGCTTCGCGCCATAAACCATAAATTGATCAAAACTATTTAATCAACATTGTCAGAGCTCACTTTCACATTCAATCTTGGTTCTCTGGCATTCTTGACGATATTAGGGAACCTTTGGTGCGATCGTCTTCGCTTTTCTAGGTAAGTTTTCCTTTCCTAATCTTTTGTCGCTTTTTTTGTCGCTTTTTCTTGTTTAGCTTGTGAGAGTGATGTTTCACTTGTTTTTTTGAACAAATTCTGGCGTTTTAACTTTTTTTAGCTTGTATAAGTGTTGTTTCAATTTTTAGAATGCCTTTCCCAAGTGTCGCATGTATTTTCCTGTTTTTACACCAGCGGTCACCGTTGCAGTGACTCCCTTCACATGCTTTGTTTTCCTTTAGTTTGATTGATTCATGCACTTGTTTCACTTGCATGCATCATCACTTAATCACATCTACACATAGCATCACATCATCATTTATATCTGCTTGATTTTCACACTCCCCATGGGCAGATCTGGGTTCCTCTTACCTGGATCTCACACCTCATTTCATGCACTACGCAATTTGGGAGATCAATGCCTCTACCTTAGCTTTTGGAATTGCATAGAGCCTGTCTTGACCTGGATCCAATTGTGCAATACGCAGTTCCAGGAGCTAATCTCCCAACTTGGCAATTGAGACTGTTGTTGTTGGGAAAAGTATCCAATACGGAATGACCCTATCCCACTCTAAGGGTGATAGTACCTCAGCAACAACCGAATGCAAAGCTATTCAAGATTACTTCTTTATGAGATGTAAGAGAGAGGAGAAAGAGATCCACTAACCGTTATCTTCCGCTAATGATTGATCCAATCTTCCCTCTTCGCTGCTTGCTCCCAGCTCCTTGCTCTTTCACTGGCCCAGCTACACAAAGATCCTGCAAAAGCACAAGAAAAGGAAACTACAAGAAGCATACATCCATAATTGATTCAAGGATTAGAATAAATCAAATATACAAGCATCAATACGCCACTGAGACACATGCATATAGAAGAACCTCAAATGCTTTATTAATGGAAGAAGTAAAGTTTTGAGAGTGTTACAACCATAAGAGGCCCAATCCAGCAACACCTCCCAGCAGAAAGAAATCTCCTCTTCACCTCCTTCAAAGCAATCACCCAATAGTTCTATACTCAAACCAACAACACTTCCTTACATTCACAAGATTCCAGCCCCCTTAGACCTCATGAGAGAGCTCTATATATAGGAGTTTTGGAGAAAGGATGAGTCAGCTTGAGGCTGGCATGAAGCTGACTAGTGTCCTCTCCCACTTCAGTTATTCTTCAGTTCTTGAGTCCACTTGGAGTTTCTTGCTTCCACTTGGAGATCTAGATCCTCTTACTCATCACAAGGCGAATTCCCTGATCCAAGTGTCATTTTGGAAGCTTCCTGGGCATTTGACACCTTGCAGAATGACTGTGCCACTTGGCCAATCTCGCCCAGCGCAGGTAGCCTTCATTAGAGTTGACATTCAGCGCAGGTACAGAGTGGAGCAGTTGACATTCAGCGCAGATGCTCAGTGGAGCAGTTGACATGATCCAGAATTAGCTTGTTTTTGAGTGTTTTCAGGTGGAGAACTGATATTTAGTGCTGTGGTTTGCTGACCTTGTTCCTCTAGGGGTAGGAACAACATGTTTAGGGACTTTGGATCCCTTAGATTATCGACATTTCATGCTTCATGCTGTAAGGCACAAAAATGTCTATAACAGTTGCCCCCTAAAGTATGAGGTCGTTTATCGGGTGAAATGCTTTATCAGGAGGATCCGAAGTTCATTCAATCGCTGAGAGGCGCCCTGTAATAAAATACAATACAATACATTATTTTTCATTCTGCTTTCATGATCTAGCTGAGGCGGGCATTCCCATGCTCAGCTTTATAAATTCATTTTGGTACATATAACAGACGATCGTCTGATGGTAGACTGATAATTCTCTGCTTAAATTATCATCCTTTGAGTAGGATGATCATCTGCTGTAATAATGTACATATCAAATGTCTTTATATCCTGAATATATATCGCAGCCCGGATGGATGAAACTAGATCCGGGGTCTTCAAAATCATTCGATCTTCACTCTAAGTACAAGTCGATCCATGTGAGAATTGTGCTGAAGTCGAACATGGAAAGACATCGCTTGATTACCGGTCAATAATGTAAACCGTTAACAAGCGCGAGAGGAATCACCAATAATGACAATGACCCTCAAGGTACTGCAGTACAATTCACGTGGTGTGAATAAAGGACTTGGCGTCGAACACCACGCAAAATCTTCTGGTCGAAGGTCATTAATGTATACCTATCGCCGGAAGTGAGAAACTTGCCATTGAGGCATGCAAGCTTCAAAGTACTGGGGGGTTTGTCCCTAGATCAACTTCTTGGATAATGAGCTGAAGTCGACAAGAAGCGATCCGTCAAAGGAGGGCCTTAATGAATCCCACATCAGTGACACGGAACGGAGCTAATGATTTTAGTGGAAGTGAAAACAATCTGTGAAATATGATTCAGGGTGGCGATCATGGGTGGATGAAGGATAATGTATGGCAGTGGATGGGACACGGTTGACTCTTTCTGAACAACATCTCTTGAACATATAACGACACTGATGTGATGGATCGATAGCATTACCCCAAATGTGGATGGTTTGGCGAGGACCATGGTGATGAGACCGGTGAATGAAACAACCCAACCCGATGTGATACGGAGGACAAAGTGTCATGTTCAAGAGCGACTTGCTACCATTAAAGCTTTGAGGTTCTCCCAATTTTTCCCCAGTCATTTCTGACCAGTACCTCTTTATTTTTGTCAAGCTTGAGGAGGATAACATATGCTTGTTCTATAACCTGCCCTTCGGGCAAGCCCATCGCTATGTTTTAACGAGCCTAGCGATAGGGAAACTCGTTCTCGTCTAAAGACAAGTTTGTCGCTATTTAATCATTTTAACGAGTCTAACGACAAGGAAAACTCGGTCCTTTTCATTTTTAGAGAGTCTGAAAAGGTACAGAAAGTTAACTCCAAAATTCCTTTTTCGTCATCTAATCCCTTAAGTCCGAAAAAGTATAAAACAATACAGAAGGGATGAGTTTTCGATTACTTTAACGAGCCGAATAAAACAAGCGCTCGACCTTTTTGTGTAATAATCCCTCAGGTCCAAAAAGATTAAAATCTAGAGGAGGGATAGCTCTTCCGGTCACTTTAACGAGCTGGAAGGCCAAAACTCGGCAAACTTTTCATATTTTACGAGTCAGGAGAAAAGAGCTCAAAGAAGACTCGTCTTTTGAGGAACGAGTGATAAACAGGGATAGCAGCAGATTCCAGGTACAGGTTGGAATTTTCCAATCACGGCAGTGTCACAAGGATGGCTAGGTGAAATCACTCTTCGCAGCTGTTCCTCAAAATGGGTAAATAATCATATGGAGGTGAACGATTGGCCAAATGGAATGGAGGTGGCGGGTGCAAACACGACCAAGGCTTTTATGGCTAATAAATTTACGATCACAATGGTTATTTACCGGTATAGGTTCATTTTTTAATGAGCTTAAACTCTGGAGGAAACTCTTGCTCACGCTTTTCTATTTTTTAACGAGCATAAATTCCGCGGTAAAACTGCTCGATCTTATGTTTATTTTTTAACGAGCATGAACTATGTGCTAAAACTGCTCGGATCTCGCTTTTCTATTTTTTACCGAGCATAAATTCCGCGGTAAAACTGCTCGATGTACAGTCATAAGATAAGAAATGTCTCCTGCAAGATTCCAATTTTTATAGAGCTTGCACCTCACATAAGCTATGCTCCCTCTCATCCTTTCTTTATGCAAGTTCGGAAACGGCTAATCCCAAAAACAGATAAATAACCGCTCTTAGCTTGCACTCCAAAAGGTTTGCATGCCCCCAGGTATAAAGTACAATTTCAAGGCTGCCCCTACTTATCCGATAAAACATTTGTTTTAAAGGGTGAGGCTTGCCTCTTTCTGGTTACCCAAAGATTGTTTTGTTAACACCATCAAACGAAAACACTTCCTCGGCACTGTCTACCGAAGTAAACAATGGTGAATGACCTTTGTCAAACAAGTAACCTTATCAAAAGAATCCTGTTCTAGAACAACCCCTCTTCTTTCCACGGACGGGGTACGGACTAGTCATATTCCTTCGCGGAAATTCTACTTTATACCCAAGGTTTCCTCTGCCCGAAGCAGACCAGGATGCATGCCCCCTGGGTTCCAGTCCCATCTTTCCGAATCACTCGCACTCATCGGGAAGGAGGACTGGGGGTGGAGACATTTCTTGGGTGAATAGACCATTGAGGGTTGGTATGTGACTATTTGCGATGCGTGATCCCGGAAATGAAAGTTGGTCTACGAGCTTGACCATTCTTCCTTCGTGTGGAAAACACATTACTCTAAAGAGTGAGGAGACTATAGCTCCCATGCAATATATATAGTCTCGTCCAAGGAGTAGGTTATAATCCAAGGGTCCTTGAACAACCATCACGTTCATCTGAACGGTCTTCCCTTTCAATGTAACAGGTACATTGGGGAGGATCCCTAATGGTCGACTGGTTCCTTTATCAAAACCCGAGAGATTTCTTATCTCAGGCAAAAGCTCTGGGGAACCCAGTGCTTTCCAAGCAATAGAGGAAAGGATACTCACAGATGCCCCTTCATCAATGATAGTTCCAGCCATTACCATTCTGTAGATTTGGACTATGATTCTGAATGGTATACTGGCTGGTAACCGGGGTTTTCCTAGTTGGTTCCAATCAAAGGACACAACCAGGTTGCTTGGTGGTGGGACCGAATATACGGCCGGATATGACCCTGACGATGTTCCTTCCTGCGATAAAGGAATGGGCGCATTGCCCTGATGCTCATCAGAGTCTGTGTTGATGAAAAGAATCTGGATGGTGTCATCCTTATTCTCTTCAGTGAGGGTGTCATTTGAAGATGAATCTTCAGTGACGGTGTCATTTGAGGATGAAACCTCTGAAGGAAGAACCGGGTCAACTGCCGTATCGACCTTTAGACTTTCGTCTGGTCTGGATTCAGTAGGTTCATTTTCAATGACTGACGCTTCAGCTGACCACTTGAGCGGGCCAGCTGTATTTTCAACCAACGAAGGACTTGGCACGAGTTTTTTGTATCCAGGAGGAAGTCTCAACGGTGAAACCGGACGATCTTCCAAAACTCTCTTCGCTTCGTCTAAGAAGGGACAACGGTGGATGGCGTGATCGCCTTTACACAGTTTGCAGGGGGATCTTGCTCCCCCTCTTTGTCTTGAACCTTCACTTTCGCTGGTTGACGGTAAGCATTCAACATGGCTATCAGAGGTTGATGCTCCCGAATTGTGCAAACGAGGTGACCAGTCCCTTAGTATCCGGGGAATACAGGGACAATCTCTATGGAAGTGGTCTCCTCTACATATGACACATGGCGATTTAGGCCCGGTCTGTGCTGTGTGTGGATTTTTGTCAGATGTCTTTTGCTTGCCCCCAGTCGCCTTAGGCTCCTTCTTCTTCTTCTCCTTCTTCTCCATGGGAGCTTGGCTTTTGCCGGCTCTACCTTGCGAAGATGAAGGATTAGAGGAAGAGTTATAGGAAGTGGAAGGCTGGTGGGCAGCTCTAGACTCATCTAACTGTTGACTCGACTGTTCAGGAACCATGGTGTTCTGAACTACATTGGTTGAGAATAGCCAAATAGGCAGGCCAATTGTCAGTCCTGGAAGCGACAATGTGGCCATGTGGGGCGCACCAACTTCTCCCCAAGAGGAGAATGGACTAGGATTTCCATCATGTGGAATTCCTTGGTTAGGGCGTTCCATGTTCTCAACCTAAGATCAACGCGGGAATAGGAGGTGATTATGTTCCGTTTAAAATAAATTTTATAACGACGCTTAGACACAACTTGCTTTTTCACTTTTTAAGAGTCGAGAAAAAGCTAAAGATGACTCTAGTCTCCTTCGATGTTTTAACGAGCCCGAAGTGACAAATGCTCGGTTGGACTTTTTCAGTTATAGAGTTTGAAAAAGGCCAAAAGAAACTGCTCTGGAGATCTAGGCAGAGGGTGTGCCAAACCTTTCGCAAAACCACAGAATACGTTTTACGGTACGGGTGGTCGATCTTCGTGAATGCTGTGTTCACTGCATTGCGATCAGTAGGGCGGCCGACACGGTTTCCTATGGATAAAGGCTTTATTCCTATAGGGGTCTCCCAATATATACGCGACGGTACGTGGGAGCACAAGTCCGTATTGATACTTATCGCTTCACCGTGGAGGAATCACCCAACCACTCAACGCTAAGATATCACGTTTAACGACGCCGGAACACGTCTCTAGCTTAGACCTCTATGTGTTTGCGTTATGTTTCAATGCGTTGTTATGTAAATTCAATTTATTTTAAGGTTGATCTTGTTTAGCAGTTTGCCTTTATGGATCACCACGAGATGTATGATAACACTCCTAAATGCAGTCTAAGATGATAAGCAAGCTTTTCAATCTTTCAACTTTGAAAATCTTAACTACTGAGGGAAAAGAAAGATAACATCTTTTCACACAGATCATAGAGCACACACTAATGCACTTTTTCCTAAATCAACATGCAAACTGTCATAATGCACATGCACAATGCAAGTATTTCTTTTCTCTTTCTTAATGTTTGTGTGACACAAAAAGAAAGCTGTTGTATAACTTTGAATTCAATTTCAAGTGAAAGCAAACAAGCTTGTCCAAAATCGAAAGACACCTTAAGATTTACTTGTTTCGACACTAGAAATATATAAATTCAAACCATATGACGAAAGCAAAAGCTCAATCAGCTATGAACAGCAAACAAACTAACTCTTAAGATCAAAACGACACTTTATCACAGGTCTAGATCTAAGAGGTCACAGCAAGACTAGTTCACTTTCGTTATGGGAAACTGTAAATGATACAAGAAATACACAAAGAACAAACACAGTTTCTTTATACAACTGAGGCGGAATAGTGGCAAGGAAAGTTGGTTTCAGATAGGTACATTGACTGGTAACAGGCTGCAAAAACAAGAGTGAAAACAGGGCAAGAAACAGCAGGAAACCCCAGTAGCACAAGGCAAGACTGGTTCAGCGCAGGTAGTACACTGTCAGTTTGACATTCAGCGCAGGTAGCCCCTTCGGGAACTGCGCTGAAATGCAGACAGCCTTCACACAGCCTGCACTGAAGAACGAAACTTTCGTTTCTCTTAGTTTCCGGGTCACAGATTGCTCAAAAATTCACAGTTTTTGGCCAAATCAGAAGCTATCAGTCAAGCACACACTAAGGGATGACAAGGAGGATGAAAAGCTATCACTAAGAGCTGTTAAGAGTCCTTGTGGATCAGCTCTTCAAATCATAAACTTGCCCAGAAACTGAGCTAGAGTAGCTGCCTTCTACTTTGCATTTGAAAGATCCAAATGCAGTTCGATTCGGTACTCCCTGTGTTTATGAAATGAATAGCAAAAACACAAACAACCAACAAGATACGATCCCCAGCGGAGTCGCCAATTTGTTGTTGGGAAAAGTATCCAATACGGAATGACCCTATCCCACTCTAAGGGTGATAGTACCTCAGCAACAACCGAATGCAAAGCTATTCAAGATTACTTCTTTATGAGATGTAAGAGAGAGGAGAAAGAGATCCACTAACCGTTATCTTCCGCTAATGATTGATCCAATCTTCCCTCTTCGCTGCTTGCTCCCAGCTCCTTGCTCTTTCACTGGCCCAGCTACACAAAGATCCTGCAAAAGCACAAGAAAAGGAAACTACAAGAAGCATACATCCATAATTGATTCAAGGATTAGAATAAATCAAATATACAAGCATCAATACGCCACAGAGACACATGCATATAGAAGAACCTCAAATGCTTTATTAATGGAAGAAGTAAAGTTCTGAGAGTGTTACAACCATAAGAGGCCCAATCCAGCAACACCTCCCAACAGAAAGAAATCTCCTCTTCACCTCCTTCAAAGCAATCACCCAATAGTTCTATACTCAAACCAACAGCACTTCCTTACATTCACAAGATTTCAGCCCCCTTAGACCTCATGAGAGAGCTCTATATATAGGAGTTTTGGAGAAAGGATGAGTCAGCTTGAGGCTGGCATGAAGCTGACTAGTGTCCTCTCCCACTTCAGTTATTCTTCATTGAGTCCACTTGGAGTTTCTTGCTTCCACTTGGAGATCTAGATCCTCTTACTCATCACAAGGCGAATTCCCTGATCCAAGTGTCATTTTGGAAGCTTCCTGGGCATTTGACACCTTGCAGAATGACTGTGCCACTTGGCCAATCTCGCCCAGCGCAGGTAGCCTTCATTAGAGTTGACATTCAGCGCAGGTACAGAGTGGAGCAGTTGACATTCAGCGCAGATGCTCAGTGGAGCAGTTGACATGATCCAGAATTAGCTTGTTTTTGAGTGTTTTCAGGTGGAGAACTGATATTTAGTGCTGTGGTTTGCTGACCTTGTTCCTCTAGGGGTAGGAACAACATGTTTAGGGACTTTGGATCCCTCAGATTATCGACATTTCATGCTTCATGCTGTAAGGCACAAAAATGTCTATAACAACTGCGCAATGCGCAGTCTCTCCCAGGCCCTGGCCCAGACTGAACTATGCATTGCAAAATTCCAATCATAAGGTTTCCACACTGACTACTAGGACTACGTAATGCGTAGTTCCCACATTTAGTCATTCACCCCTATCAATAAAAATTGCTCAATCCCTCTCATCAGATTCCCTAATTGCTGCTTGATCATGTTATGAAGTTATATTTGAAAGATCTAATGTTTGCTTGCCATGAGTGTCCTTTCTATCCCAAAGTTACCACACTCGTGAAGCACTTTTCTCGAGAAGGCATCATACCACGACACGAAAGGGATCTGCTTTAAGAGAGACCACTAAAAGCAATACTGGGGTAGTTGAGCAAGTGCCAGTTAACTGGAAAATATATGCGAACAATCAACTGTTCATACAAGAGGAGTCAGCATGGCAGCAAGTCTAGCAACAATAGAAGAAGGAAGCAATCCAATACAAGATCAGGGAAAGAGCAAGTTGCTGACATAATAAAGGGAGAACAAAGTTGCAGAGTGAGAGAAGATTCAATCTTCATGCAAGTAGCTTTGGCAACAGAAGCAAAGGGAAGAATGAGACACAGACAATAGAGCAGAGGAAGAGAGAAAATCATAGCTTGCAAGTAACAGAACTGAGATCGCAGAAAGAAGAACAAGAGCCAAATGAAGAATGAGAGATGAGGAAGAAAGAACGAGAAGAGAATAAGAACAAAGGCAAGGCGCGATGACAGAGGAAACAACACCCATATAGGTTGAAGAGTTGGAACAACTAGAAGCAGATGAGGACATTCATCAAGGAAAGGGTGATAGTGTCGAACACCAGATTCAATGTAAACTTTGAAACGGGAACTCATATTGTTACTCGTTTTGTAGAGATAGTAAAAAAGTGACCCGATTTTAAAAAGGGGTGATGCAAAATACACGTGTTTATGTACATTGCATTTTAGAATGGTAGTATTTTTTATGCTGATTTAAAAACGTGGTAATTCTACACTAGGCCCTTTTTTTTAAGTTTTTTTTTTTTTTTTAATTTTCTAATGTATGAAATGTAAATAATTATTTTGTAAATTTAATAATTTTGAAGTGATCTTTTTCTTCATATTTTCTTGTTTTTATTTTAATTTTAATTTTTTTTGTGGTGAGATTTTTATTGTTTTGCATATTTAAAGAAGAAGGTCGATATTTTGAATTTTCGATATTCTACATATTTATACATTGTTAATTAATTTTTCAATCCACAAGAAATAATTGTTTCTAGAAAAAAAAAATTTTTAATAATGGACATAAAAATAGCCATTTTTAACATAAATATAACTAAAAAACTACACGTTTTGATAATTTTTTGCTACAATTGACATGCAAAAATCACAATTTTTATACGAAAATTTTAACTAAAAATGGTTAAATAATAGCTTTTTTTATGAATTTCATGTCAAAAAAATAATAATAATCACTTTTTTTTTCAAAAAATAATGATTAACTTAAAAATAATGCAAAAATCACATATTACAAATATTGA
This sequence comes from Pinus tabuliformis, assembly GCA_031772625.1. Taxonomy (NCBI): domain Eukaryota; kingdom Viridiplantae; phylum Streptophyta; class Pinopsida; order Pinales; family Pinaceae; genus Pinus; species Pinus tabuliformis. The sequence goes on along the minus strand of CM062820.1, from coordinate 1,728,387,450 downwards.
ACGCATAACAACCCTAATTGAGTGTATATTCTTCTCATAAAATGTCAAAGTCAAAACATTACAAGTATAACTACTTAATAGTTACAAAAAATGAGCTTGATTTCCAAGCATAACTTAAATTTAATCAACAATGTCACGTAATCCAAACTCTTCGTCCTCTAGAGTTTCATCATTGTCTTCTTGCACAATCTTTTCTGCTTCCTTTTGCTCATTTTCGTCTTCTAATGGATCTTTGATGTCTGCGAATCTCCCAATGTATGTCTTTCCAAACATCCCATGTAATGGTGGTTGGGATTCCTTTGCCTTTTTTGCCACACGTGATTCACTAGAGTCCCCTTTCTTCAACCCAACTTCTTGCATTGCATCTGGAAGAAATTGAAGAGCATTAATTCTTTGTTGAATGAAATTGCACTGTAATGGATCTTTTTCAATTGCAATGCAATTTCTTCCTTTTTGAAGGCAACATGCTAGTGTTGTACCTAATTATCAAGAAAAAAAGAAATAATGAAGTAAATTAGTACAATGACATATTAATTAAAAAATAGCATATTGAAATTCAATTCCATATAATAAAACTTACCTGAGCCAGAAAATAAATCCAGAACCCAATCTCCTTCATTTGAACATATGTCTATAAGATAGTTAATCAATAATTGCGGTTTTTGATAAATGTTGACTATCTCTCCTTTTGCTTCTTTGTCTGCATATGTTAGTTTTCTCACAACAACATCATAATTCAGTGTTTGGCTATGACTCTTTCCGTCTACCCGATTAAAAATCATAGACATATAGCTATCATCTTTTGCCCAACTATCAATATGAATGAACTCACGAATCATTTATAAATAGTTGATCTTCACGGTTAAGAAGATTTGACTTTTCCCTGTAACATGAAATAGTAAAAGTTCAATCAACTTGTACATAAATGAATTTTCAACATTAATCAAATATACATTTTAAACATCTTACCATGTAAGTTGCATCCTTGAATTTGTTTTCCCCTTGAAGCTTGACAATATCATTGCCAATGTGTGTCTGAATGAAATGTCACAAATCTCCATAATGGTGATGACGTGACTTCTACAGATCCCGTAACCACTTTACGAAGAGCTTGATAAGTATAAGGGTCAATATCATATTTAATGTTTGGAATATTGAAACCACAGGGAATATCTGCAATAACTAGGGCATAATCCCTTTTAGGTATGAGTTTAGCAATGTCTTCATAGTTGCCATATTGAATAGTGTCTAGCCCATTCCAAATGAAATGAGTAAGAGTTGCATCAAGTTCAACATTCTTAATACGTTGCTTCCTCAATCTTTCGATCTTTATTTTTTCAATAAAGGTTTTGAAGCTATCTGGTGATCCATTATCATCCTTCTTCATCTTTTATAAAATGAACAAATATATGTGTAAGTTATAAATTAAAGATAGTACACAAATGAATAAAAATGAATGTGTAAATCAAGATACCTTTTTAAATGCAAGATAAAAAGCTTTTAATGTTGATGTAGAACTTGAATCTGGATAGTTGCGTACAACATCATCCCAACTATCTTTATTCAACAATTTAACCATTTGTTCTTGAATTTTCATGTAAACTTTGTGACTGCATAGATAAAGTAACAAAAATTTAATATAATGATATGTATAACAAATACTACCAAGAACAACATGTTTTATTTAAAATAAAATTATAATCTAGAAATAAATAAAAATAATTCAACAAACTTACTTTTGAAATTCCTCAGGCATTTCCTCCAATGATAATTCCCCTGACCTCACAGGGGATAATATTGTTTTGACAATTTTTTCATCTTTCACTCGTTGCATTGCTCTCCAAGGTGTGATAGTCATATCTTCTAGAAGCTTCTTCATTTCAAGAGCTGATTTACTGCTGCTACATATCAATGGCTTAGACTTTTTGACCTTTTGGTTTTTAATGCCAATGTTTTCCCATATGCTAAAAATCTCATCAATCAACTTCTAAACATCTCCTGTTCTAATTGCCAATTGGAAAATGTTATCAACATATCTGAATAAATCACTAACAGTTTTGCTTTTTCCACCTTTTGAATTGCTTTTCGCTTCAATTTGATAGCCTATTTCCATACAACATTCCCTTCGGAAATTTGCAGTAACATTTATCCTATCCCCACCACATTTTTCTTGAAACTCACTATGAATAAATCTAACCCTTTAGATGAAAGTCATAGACATCCTATATTCATTAACTGAATTATGATCCCATGCCACTAACTTTGCTTCTATATCTAATAAACCAACATAAATGATACATTTCATTGTTTCAAAAGGTGGGTTATTGGGATATTCCTCCATTAATTGTCTTTGAGCTTTTACAGAATGGTTCCCCTCGGGCACATAATAATTGTATTCAAAACATTTTGACTTATCAAATGCTTCTTTGTTGGAAACTTGAACTGGATCAACAAGAAGCACATAATTAACCACATGAGAATATGGATTGTACCTCATCAATGTCTTCAAGTTGTGAACATGCAGATGGTGTGGATTTCTGACTTGATATTGACACTGTCCTTCACTTGCCTTATAGGTTTGTATGACATTAAGCTGAAATGTACGACCAACATCAATTAAGTTTCTCTTTGTCAAATTCTGTCAAATGGCATTTTTTTTTTTTTTTTTATAATGTCATCCTCTAAATCAGCTCCTGGTGTAACGATTTCTCTGCTTTCTTTTAAAGTTTCACTAGGTTCTTGACTGCTAGTAATGACTACTTCAAAATCTTCAACTTTAATTTTCTTCGTCATAACATTCTCAACAGATTTATTCTTGGGCATGATTACTTTTGGTCTTTTACGGCTCTTCTCAATTCCAATATCATCTTCAGTAAAGGCAACATATGCTTCACTGTCAGTTTCAACTTCATCGTCCTCAAAAGTAACTTGTCTACCCTTGCTAGATTTATCCACTAGAGGCCTTTTTTTCTCATCCTTTGGATGAAGTTTTGTAGCATCATCAATTTCTACATTTTGCTTGTTTTCCATATCTTCTTCTAACATTGAGTAAAAACTGCTGACAAATTTCATGATATCATGCTCTATGAAATGAATGCCTCCCAACCTAATTGAACAACTTTCAACAAAATTCTGTCAAACAAAATATCATATGTCAATAAAAACAAAGTTAAAAAACTATAGCGAGACACTTTCAAGAACGCAAAATACAAATATAAATAACAATACTTACAATGTTTTGTTTCATCTCATTTACGATTTGTTTACACAACTTTGTAGATACCTCTCTCGTGTCATACAATGAATATGATAGTCGATATTTAATCCTTTCATGTGACTTGGGAGCTTTTGTAAGTATGTAAACAACTTCAGTGTCTGATACCGAACACATATCTATGACTCTTCCCATCACCTCATAAATTCCATTATCATTCGATATATCAATATATAGAGATATATTTACATTTTGGCTTTCTCTTTCTTTCACATACCAGATTCTTGATGGAAATTTCACCTCTTTTGAATTCTTCCAGTATGAAATCATCTTCTTATCATTTGAGGCACTTGAAAGATTTGTAGCCATGAGCTCAGGTGGAGTTCGTTCACCAATGTTTTTTGAAGATGCACCTTTAAGAGTCTTTGGTCCAGAAAGATTCACAGAAATATTCTTTGATGCCATTTTCTTGAAAAATAGAAACACATAAATCAGTAAATAACGAAAACATATTAACTTAAATCCACAATGAAAATATATCATAAATTTTTAATTTGTATAATCAGATAATTGAAATTAAAAAAATATTAACACTAAGAAATGGTAGAAACCCACCGACACCACCCGTTCATCCGCGGAGTGGCGGACGATTTCGAAAATCGCGCAACCTCCACGAGCGGACGGGCGGGCCGCCATGTTGGCGTAGGATGGGATTGCGGCAGCTCCTCACCGCACCACCCAAGCGCCCCCCCCCTTCCACCCCCACACCCTCTCCCAGCCTACTAGCAACCCCCCCCCCCCCCTCACACAGCACCCCAACCCCATCCCTCCCCCCACCCGCCACCTCCCCCCTCTCAACCTGCCCATACCACAGCCGCCTCCTCCCCCCACACTCCCCTCCCCAGCCCTCATGCCCCTCCTGCCCGCCCCATGCCCCCCACTCCCCCCTCCTGCTCGCCCATTTCCCCTCCCCGATCCCCACACCCCACCCCTCACCCCACGTGCCCCCTCCCTCCACCCCTTCCCCACACACCCCACCCTACGCGCCCCCTCCCCCACCCCACCCCACCCCAGCCGCCCCCTCCCCTGACCCTACCCGCCCCCTCCCCCCACACTCCCCTCCCCACCCCCTCACACCCCTCCCCACGCCACCCACCCCCCTCCCCACACCCCTCAACCTACCTGCCCCCTCCCCCCACACTCCCCTCCCCACCCCCTCACACCCCTCCCCACCTGCCTACCCACCCCCTCACGCCCCTCCCACCCGCCAGGCCACCCTACCCGGCGCCCCACCCACCCGTCCCACCCCACTCGCCTGCTCGGCCACCCCACCCCGCCCGACCACAGCACCCCACCTGCCTGCCCAGCCACCCCACTCGGCACGCCACTCGCCCCACCCAGCGACCCCCTACATCACCCGATCCCACCCACCCTACCGGCCACCCCACCCCACTCGCCCTCCCCGCGCCACCCCGACAGCCCGCCCCCGCCCGGGGTGGCTTGGCCAATTCCGGGAATCGGCTGGCCACCCCAGGCGGGCGGGCAGACAGCCGGGGTAGCGCGGGGTGGGGTGCCGCCGCCCACTCCGCACCACCCCAACCGCCCGCCTGCTTGCACAGGGTGGGGGTAGGGGAGTGTGGGGAAGGCGCTGGTAGGGTAGGGGAGTGTGGGGAGGCGGCGGGTAGGGTAGGGTAGTCGGTTTGGGGAGGGCGCGGGTAGGGTAGGGTGGTCGGTGGGGTGAGGGCGGGGGTAGCGTAGGGGAGTGTGGGGTGACGGTGGGTAGGGTAGGGTAGGGTAGGGATGGCGGGAGGGTGCGGGTAGGGTGGCCGGCCGATTGCGAGGCGGGGCAGGGCGAGGTTGGGCGGCGGTGGGATGGGGTGCAGGGTGTGGAGAGGGGGTGCATGGGGTTTGGCGGGGGGAGAGGCGAAGGGGTGGGCTGGAGGGGCGTGAGGGGGGTGGGGAGAGAGTAGGGAGTGAGGTGGTGGGGTGGAGGGTGTGGGGGAGGGGGCGCGTGGGGTGGGGGAGAGGCCAGGTGGGGTGAGGGGGTGGGGAGTGAGGCGGTGGGGTGGGGTACCGGGTGGAGTGGGCGGACGGTCGGGCCGCCGGGGTGGTGCGGGGTGGGGGTGCCTAGCTTTACTGGGCCCACCATGCTCACGACGGAAGTATTGGTTAATTTGGCTGACAAAAAGTATTAATCTTAAAAAAAAAACTACTTCATTAAACTAATTTAATATGAAAATTTTCAAGGAAAAAAATTTAACTGACCTTTCAATTGCGAGAATTCTTCGTTGAATATGTTGTTGATAGCAATGTAGCTACTCCACAAATTCACTCCAAGTCTTTCAACGAACCTCAGAAAACCTTGATGTAATGTGAGTAATAGTGATAATGGAATTTAGTATATAGGTGAAATTATGGAGATGTTTTACTGTACGGTGAATGCGGGATTAATTAGTTTTAAAAAAATTTAACATGTTAATTTTTTTATGGTGATGAAGGAAAATATGATAAAGTGAATATTATGGAATTGTTTTACAGCGGGGTGAATGTGGGATTAATTTGTTTCAGAATGTATTATCAAAAAAAAAAAAAAACATTCAATTGTTTAGTAAATATTATATACTTTGACTATTAAAATAATTTAGGTAGAAGTTGTAGTTTACAATTTTAACTTTAATGATTTATTTCATAAAAAAAATTAGTTTACATTTTTCATTAAATTGTAGAGTAAAATAATGAAGAGAAATAAATCTCAAAAACTTTTAGGAGGGAAATATTTTCGTGAAACTTTTTGTGGGGGGAATTTTTGGAGGGAAAATTTCATTCTCTAAGCTATATAATATCTTTAGGAGACTCTCCACTTGTATCATTCAACATCTTCTATTTGAAAGGGAAGGATTGCCCTGATAGTGAAGTTTCAATTTATACAGCATCAACATCTTCATCGCATAACAACTCTATTCATATGGATGAATATAGCGGGAATTCTTCCACTATGAATAGAAAGTCAATTCTTCCACTTAGTCCTAATCCTAAGGACTATGAGAGAAGCACTGATGAAAGAGGGGATGGAGAATTTCAAATAAATAAAGAGTCACAGATTCCACTTAGTTCGAATTCGAAGGACTATGAAAGCAGCAGTGATGATGAGCTTGATGACAAATGTCAAAAGAATGGAGTGTCATGGTGTCCACTTAGTCCTAATTTTAAGGACTATGAGAGAAACAATGATGAAGAGCATGATGGTGAAGTTCAAAAGAATGGAGTGTCATAGTGTCCACTTAGTCCTAATTCTAAGGACTATGAGAGCAATAGTGTTGAAGAGCATGATGATGAATTTCAAAAGAATGGAGTGTCACGGTGTCCACTTAGTCCTAATTCTAAGGACTATGAGAGCAACAATGATGAAAGCGTGATAACAAATTTCAAAAGAATGGAGTGTCAAAGTGTCCACTTAGTCCTAATTTTAAAGACTATGAAGGTAGCAGTGATGAAGAGCATGATGATGAATTTCAAAAGTATGGAGTGTCACGGTGTCCAGTTAGTTCTAATTCTAAGGACTATGAGAGCAGCAGTGATAAAGAGCGGGATGATGAATTTCAAAAGTATGGAGTGTCACGTTGTCCAGTTAGTCCTAATTCTAAGGACTATGACAATAGCAGTGATGAAGAGTGGGATGATGAATTTCAAAAGAATGGAGTGTCACGGTGTCCACTTAGTCCTGATTCTAAGGACTATAAGAGCAACAATGATGAAGAGTGTGATGATGAATTTTAAAAGAATGGAGTGTCACAATGTCCTCTTAGTCCTAATTCTAAGGACTATGAGAGCATCAATGATGAAGGACAGGATGATGCACTTAGTCCTAATTCTAATGAGTATAAAGGTAGAAGTGATGAAGGACATGATGATGCAATTAGTCCTAATTCTATGGACTATGAGAGCAGCACTAAAAATGCACATGAGGAAGAATATCCAATAAACATTGAGTCAAATTTTCCATTGAGTCTGAATTCTAAGGACTATGGCAGTAGAACTGAAGAAGGGGAAGATGAAGAATATCCTCCAAGTCAGTATTTGAAAAGCACAACTAATCATAGTGTGGATAACATTCCTCTTAATGATGATGAAAATCCTTATACAAATGATGATCCAATGATGGAGATGTTCCCAAGAAATATTGTATCGAGGAGTAGGAGCGGACCTTTTCGTATCAATGCAAGATGTTCTAGTTATACAAGGGGTAGAGCAGAATATTTGACGAGAAGAAGTTCTATCAGCGCACTCATTTCAAGTGAATGTTGCCAAAAAGATTGCTTGAAACATATGGATTTCAAATTTGCATTAGAGAGCAAGGAAGAGATATTTGTCAATGAATAAAAGCCTGCAAAATTCATATTTAGTTGGGTGCATGCAATCTACATTGTTAGGTTATGATTATCATATTACGACTTTATTTATCTGTAGAAAAGCTTTCAAAATGTTTCATTCGATTGGGAATTTTCGTCTCTCAAGAATTCAAGAAAATTTGGAAAAGGATCACACATTTTATTCAGAAGTACATCATAAAAGATAGTTTGGGCCATTATCAAATACTGCAGTGTCATGGATGAAAGATTTCTTTTCAAAGCATGGAGAGTGTATGCCAAATAGAGAGAAAATACATATTCCAGATAATTTTTCAAGACAAGAAATCTAAAACTTATACAAAGAATATGCAGAAGGTGCTAAGGGACATGGTCGGTTTATTACATATCAATATTTTGTGAAGGTATGGAAGAAAGAATTCAACAATGTCCGTATTCCTAAGAAGACAAGGATGGGGGTTTTCAATACATGTGCTTCTCTTAAATAAAAAAGGGACAAATGTGAAGGGTCAGAAAGAGGTAAGCATTCATAACTTGAACTTTTAAAATTGTATATTCATCAATGATGAAAACATATTTCTTAATGGCTTTCTTTTATGTTGTGTAGATTCAATTGTCAAAGAACTTCAGGAGCATCGCGAACAACAAACAAATGAAAGGAAAACGTTGTACAAGCATCGAAAGAAGTGTTATGATTTGAATAAATATTTGGGTTTGATAATTGATGGTATGGACCAGAGGAAAACACTTTTACCACATTTTGTTCGCACACCCAGAAATTTATAGGAGGAAAATTGTATTTAGTATCACTTGGTCGGTTGTATGGTATTCAATGGGAAAATATTGCCAAGGGTGTACTTCACAGCTCCAAATATTCATAATGATGCGAATCTGACCATAACCATAATTCATGATGTGCTTTCTCATTGGTCTGGTAATCTTCCTGAAGTTTTGTATCTACAATTGGACAACACTTGCGGCCCCCCAAGTGGCCCCCCTCGCCCCTTCCACCCCACACCCTCTCCCAGCCTACTAGCACCCCCCCCCACCCCTTCCACCCCCACACCCTCTCCCAGCCTACTAGCACCCCCCCACCTCACACAACACCCCAACCCCCATCCCTCCCCCACCTCCCCCTCTCAACACCACACAGCCGCCTCCCACACCCTCTCCCAGCCTACTAGCACCCCCCCACCTCACACAACACCCCAACCCCCATCCCTCCCCCCACCCGCCACCTCCCCCCTCTCAACCTGCCCACACCACAGCCACCTCCTCCCCCCACACTCCCCTCCCCAGCCCTCATGCCCCTCCTACCCACCCCATGCCCCCCACTACCCCCTCCCACACCTCACCCCTCCTGCCCGCCCATTTCCCCTCCCCGATCCCAACACCCCACCCCTCACCCCACACGCCCCCTCCCTCCACCCCTTCCCCACACACCCCACCCTACGCCCCCTCCCCCACCCCACCCGCCCCCTCCCCCCACACTCCCCTCCCCACCCCCTCACACCCCTCCCCACGCCACCCACCCCCTCCCCACACCCCTCACCCTACCCGCCCCCTCCCCCCACACTCCCCTCCCCACCCCCTCACACCCCTCCCCACCTACCTACCCACCCCCTCATGCCCCTCCCGCCCGCCCGGCCACCCCACCCCGCCCGACCACACCACCCCACCTGCCCGCCCAACCACCCCACCCCACTCGCCCTCCCCGCGCCACGCCGACGGCTCGCCCGCCCGCCCGGGGTGGCTTGGCCAATTCCAAGAATCGGCTAGCCACCCCAGGCGAGCGGGCAGGTCGTCGGGGTAGCGCGGGGTGGGGTGCCGCCGCCTCACCCCGCACCACACCAACCGCCTGCCCGCTTGCCTAGGGTGGGGTTAGGGGAGTGTGGGGAAGGCGCGGGTAGGGGAGGGGAGTGTGGGGAGGCGGCGGGTAGGGTAGGGTGGTCAGTGTGGGGAGGGCGAGGGTAGGGTAGGGGAATGTGGGGTGACGGTGGGTAGGGTAGGGGATGGCGGGAGGGTGCGGGTAGGGTGGCCGGCCGATTGCGGGGCGGTGCAGGGCGAGGTTGGGGGGTGGTCGGATGGGATGCAGGGTGTGGAGAGGGGGTGCATGCGGTTTGTGGGGGGGAGAGGGGAAGGGGCGGGCTGGAGGGGCGTGAGGGGGGTGGGGAGGGAGCGGGGAGTGAGGTGGTGGGGCGGAGGGTGTGGGGGAGGGAGGTGGTGGGGCGGAGGGTGTGGGGGAGGGGGCGCGTGGGGTGGGGGAGAGGCTAGGTGGGGTGAGGGGGTGGGGAGTGAGGCGGTGGGGTGCGGTATCGGGTGGGGTGGATGGACGGTCGGGCCGCCGGGGTGGCGCGGGGTGGGGGTCCCTAGCTTTACTGAGCCCACCATGCTCACGACGGAAGTATTGGTTAATTTGGCTGACAAAAAGTATTAATCTTAAAAAAAAAACTACTTCATTAAACTAATTTAATATGAAAATTTTCAAGGAAAAAAATTTAACTGACATTTCAATTGCGAGAATTCTTCGTTGAATATGTTGTTGATAGCAATGTAGCTACTCCACAAATTCAATCCAAGTCTTTCAACAAACCTCAGAAAGCCTTGATGTAATGTGAGTAATAGTGATAATGGAATTTAGTATATAAGTGAAATTATGGAGATGTTTTACTGTACGTTGAATGCGGGATTAATTAGTTTTAAAAAAATTTAACATGTTAATTTTTTTATGGTGATGAAGGAAAATATGATAAAGTGAATATTATGGAATTGTTTTACAGCAGGGTGAATGTGGGATTAATTTGTTTCAGAATGTATTAAAAAAAAAAAAATTCAATTGTTTAGTAAATATTATATACTTTGACTATTAAAATAATTTAGGTAGAAGTTGTAGTTTACAATTTTAACTTTAATTATTTATTTCATAAAAAAAATTAGTTTACATTTTTCATTAAATTGTAGAGTAAAATAATGAAGAGAAATAAATCTCAAAAACTTTTAGGAGGGAAATATTTTCGTGAAACTTTTTGTGGGGGGAATTTTTGGAGGGAAAATTTCATTCTCTAAGCTATATGATATCTTTAGGAGACTCTCCACTTGTATCATTCAACATCTTCTATTTGAAAGGGAAGGATTGTCCTGATAGTGAAATTTCAATTTATACAGCATCAACATCTTCATCGCATAACAACTCTATTCATATGGATGAATATAGCGGGAATTCTTGCACTATGAATAGAAAGTCAATTCTTCCACTTAGTCCTAATCCTAAGGACTATGAGAGAAGCACTGATGAAAGAGGGGATGGAGAATTTCAAATAAATAAAGTCACAGATTCCACTTAGTCCGAATTCGAAGGACTATGAAAGCAGCAGTGATGATGAGCTTGATGACAAATGTTAAAAGAATGGAGTGTCATGGTGTCCACTTAGTCCTAATTCTAAGGACTATGAGAGAAACAGTGATGAAGAGCATGATGGTGAAGTTCAAAAGAATGGAGTGTCATAGCGTCCACTTAGTCCTAATTCTAAGGACTATGAGAGCAATAGTGTTGAAGAGCATGATGATGAATTTCAAAAGAATGGAGTGTCACGGTGTCCACTTAGTCCTAATTCTAAGGACTATGAGAGCAGCAGTGATGAAGAGCGTGATAACAAATTTCAAAAGAATGGAGTGTCAAAGTGTCCACTTAGTCCTAATTCTAAGGACTATGAGAGTAGCAGTGATGAAGAGCATGATGATGAATTTCAAAAGTATGGAGTGTCACGGTGTCCAGTTAGTCCTAATTCTAAGGACTATGAGAGCAGCAGTGATGAAGAGCGGGATGATGAATTTCAAAAGTATGGAGTGTCACGGTGTCCAATTAGTCCTAATTCTAAGGACTATGACAGTAGCAGTGATGAAGAGTGGGATGATGAATTTCAAAAGAATGGAGTGTCACGGTGTCCACTTAGTCCTAATTCTAAGGACTATAAGAGCAACAATGATGAAGAAAGTGATGATGAATTTTAAAAGAATGGAGTGTCACAATGTCCTCTTAGTCCTAATTCTAAGGACTATGAGAGCATCAATGATGAAGGACAGGATGATGCACTTAGTCCTAATTCTAATGAGTATAAAGGTAGAAGTGATGAAGGACATGATGATGCAATTAGTCCTAATTCTATGGACTATGAGAGCAGCACTAAAAATGCACATGAGGAAGAATATCCAATAAACATTGAGTCAAATATTCCTTTGAGTCCGAATTCTAAGGACTATGACAGTAGAACTGAAGAAGGGGAAGATGAAGAATATCCTCCAAGTCAGTATTTGAAAAGCACAACTGATCATAGTGTGGATAACATTCCTCTTAATGATGATGAAAATCCTTATACAAATGATGATCCAATGATGGAGATGTTCCCAAGAAATATTGTATCGAGGAGTAGGAGTGGACCTTTTCGTATCAATGCAAGATGTTCTAGTTATACAAGGGGTAGAGCAGAATATCTGATGAGAAGAAGTTCTATTAGCGCACTCATTTCAAGTGAATGTTGCCAAAAATATTGCTTGAAGCATATGGATTTCAAATTTGCATTAGAGAGCAGGGAAGAGATATTTGTCAATGAATAAAAGCCTGCAAAATTCATATTTAGTTGGGTGCATGCAATCTACATTGTCAGGTTATGATTATCATATTACGACTTTATTTATCTGTAGAAAAGCTTTCAAAATGTTTCATTCGATTGGGAATTTTCGTCTCTCAAGAATTCAAGAAAATTTGGAAAAGGATCACACATTTTATTCAGAAGTACATCATAAAAGATAGCTTGGGCCATTATCAAATACTGCAATGTCATGGATGAAAGATTTCTTTTCGAAGCATGGAGAGTGTATGCCAAATAGAGAGACAATACATATTCTAGATAATTTTTCAAGACGAGAAATATACAACTTATACAAAGAATATGCAGAAGGTGCTAAGGGACATGGCCAGTTTATTACATATCAATATTTTGTGAAGGTATGGAAGAAAGAATTCAACAATGTCCGTATTCCTAAGAAGACAAGGATGAGGATTTGCAATACATGTGCTTCTCTTAAATAAAAAAGGGACAAATGTGAAGGGTCAGAAAGAGGTAAGCATTCATAACTTTAACTTTTAAAATTGTATATTCATCAAGTATGAAAACATATTTCTTAATGGCTTTCTTTTATGTTGTGTAGATTCAATTGTCAAAGAACTTTAGGAGCATCGCGAACAACAAACAAATGAAAGGAAAAAGTTGTACAAGCATCGAAAGAAGTCTTATGATCTGAATAAATATTTGGGTTTGATAATTGATGGTATGGACCAGAGGAAAACACTTTTACCACATTTTGTTCGCACACCCAAAAATTTATAGGAGGAAAATTTTATTTAGTATCACTTGGTTGGTTGTATGGTCTTCAATGGGAAAATATTGCCAAGGGTGTACTTCACAGCTCCAAATATTCATAATGATGCGAATCTGACCATAACCATAATTCATGATGTGCTTTCTCATTGGTCTGGTAATCTTCCTGAAGTTTTGTATCTACAATTGGACAACATTTGCCGTGAAAACAAAAATTAGGTTGTTTTTGGATATCTAAACATGCTTGTTGAATTGAGAATTTTTCAGAAGGTAAAGGTTGGTTTCCTTCTTGTTGGGCACACTCATGACCATATTGATCAGATGTTCAGTCGTTTTTCAGTCACATTGAGGATGAATGAAGTTGGGAGCTTTCCATCATTAATTGAATGTATTAAGAAATCATACATGCCAGAGCCTACTTTTGATGTGTTGGAAGAAACTGTTGACATGTGAAGGTTTATTATGGGATCATATGGTGAGGGGAAATGCATTGAAAAACTTAATGACATTAGCTTCCAACATCAATTTCGTATCAAAAAAATTGATGGGAAAACACCAATATGGGGCATGAAGTATTCAACTACCGCAGAATGGGCACTGTCATCAGGTTTGCAATTTTTGAAGTTCTTTCCAGATCATTCAATATTTGTATCAAAAATATTGTTATTACAATCAGTTGGTAAAGTTCATAATGCACGCAGACAAAATAGAGATATAAATTATTCTAATTTTCTAGAAGAAATTAAAAAATGTATTAGATATACATATGAGTACTTTGACATTGCAGTTTGGTGGAAGTCATTTTTCAATAATCAAAGTGATATCATTTCAACAACAACAAATGAAGATATACCTTTGAAAAATCCATTTATTTGGCCACAAAATGTGTCGAATGCACATGAGGAAATAAACATTGTTGAACAGTAACAATCTCAAGGTATTATTAATTCTTCACAGACAGAGGAAAGAGAGATGTATATTGGTTCCAGAAGATCTCGTGCACAATGTGAAGCCATGGAAGACCTTTACAGGGGTTCAGTACAAGATATTAAGGAGGGTTGCATGATTGTAGTGCTAGCAAATGGAGATCCCAATGGTTATCCATTCTAGGTTGCTAAAGTTATAAAGGTCTTTACAGAAAATGAGGATGTTACAAGTGTTGAAGTACATTGGTATGCCACAAATACACACCCATTCAATGGTGTGTATAAGCTAGAGATGGTAGTTGACAAAAAATGGCGGAAAGAGAAAAAGAAAGGGTACGAATATAAATCGTCACCACACAGACATATTAAAATTGGAGGATGTTGACATACTTGTTTATGGCTTCAATTTAACAAAGAGAGGAAGTCTTCACTTCAAGACGATAAAGATTCTGAAAAGGTTGTTACCAGAAGGAACAGTGTTGTGATGGGAGTCTGCTGAAACCAGTTATAGATCTAGAAGAATTTTGAAACCTGAAATGATGGGCATGCATGTGGACTTAGATGGGGCACTAGTTGATGAAAGAGAAGAATATGGAACATCTTCATCAGCATCCAGTCACTCATCTGAAGATGTGAATTATGATGGTGTGCAAGAAAATATGAGTGATTTTGAATAATTGTTTAAGACAGTTTATCTAACTGATGTATGCATCGTATCTTGAAATAAAATTTTTGATTTCCATATGGTGTTAAATGAGAAGTTATGAGTCATTTTTATGTTGTTGGATTATATGTCTTAATTATGATAATTTTTATTGTTTAGAATATCTACAATGAAACATTAAATTAGAGATATAATGTATGTTTCATTCAATATACAAATAATGACTTTTGAATTCATTTAGTGATGTAATTTGTTCATAATGTCATGGTTTTTTTATTTTATGGTTGAAAAAAATTCAATTTCTTTTGTATCTAGCATGTTTTGGTTGGGAACATGTTGAATTTATATTTGGAAAGAAAAATGTTATTCTACCAAAAACATTAGTGTGTTTTTTTCCTCATAAACAACTTTGTTATCCACACTAAAAATTTGGTTTTACTAGCATTTTTTTAAATTTTGAAGATTGACCCTAAAAAAAAATCATCGTTCCAATATCATCACTTTTTCATTTTCAAGCTGTATTTTGCACGAAAAATTCGTTTTCACTGCCATTTTTAAAACATGTTCAAAATTGTCCCTTAAAAAAAAACCATTGTTCCAGTATACACACTTTTCATTTTTAGCATTGTTTTTGATGTTTTTTTGGCATTTTTTAGCCAGAGTTCCCGTTTTGAGTTTATAGTTCCCGTTTCAAAGTTTACATTGTTCAATAAAAACCCAACTTCCATTGCCCAAGCCAGCTTGGCCTATGCAGGAGAAACAACCTCAAAGGTCTAGTACCTGAGGACCGAGAATGAACAACTGGCAAAGAACTTGCAAACTATTAGGCAAGTTTAAAAAAAACTCTGAGCATCAGAGCATAATGTAGTTTCCTCATTGGGAAATATGAGGACAATGATACTTTTTGAAGTATCAACACTTGGTGATACCATGTGTAAGTTCTATGATGGATTTGTTAACGTGCATGAAGCAATTATCCGTGTTCATGGCCTACAAAAATAGAGAAAAGAGTTTTTTCAAACTCTGAAGAACATACATGATACCATCGCCCATGTACAAGAGTGGAGAATGCAGTACAAAGGGGCCTCACTTGACTTAGCGAAGAAGATTAATCCATAGGAAGAGCTAGAGAAAGCGAAGGTCTGAACGTTGACCTAGAACTATGATCAACTCACCCCATTCATCAACAATATATAGGCCTCATATGTGTGGTTGTTCAATAGTTTGGATGTCATGGTGAGAAAGCATAGGATCTTGTCAATCGGTTCCCTCATCGAGGCTAAACACAAGAACCATGTCCAACTTGAGATTGATCAGTACATGGAGAAGCTAAGATGAGATGTCACCAAGGAAGACTTGGAACTAAACAAATACAACATGTAGAAGTACATCCGTGGTCCGGTTAAGGCTAACACCATGATGCACGTGCTTCAGAACGAGTTAGACACAGGTTCCAAGACCATGTACCCAGATGCCATGGAGGCAAGATTCCACTTTCAGAAAGACACCATCAAGCAGTTTGGGGACGCCATCATGCATTACCAAGCTTGGCATCGATATGTGACTGAAATACACCATGTGGAGGTTGTCAAGTTGGTCTTTCCCCAAGCTTCAGAATCATAGTGTTTTGTCTTGTCAGGCTATCTCTAGACTATTTTGTTACATATGGGTACATGTGAAAAATGTAATATTATTTGTAAATATGTTTTAAGTGAAATTCCAAGTGTCTTAGTGGAATTTGAAAGGTCATCTTATTATATCATGAGTCATTTGTAAATAAGTTGAAGAGTTATGAGGAAAGTCAAAGAATCACAAAGGGAAATGTCAAGGGTCAACCCACCCTTTATTATAAATTGAACCTCATAACTAATAGAACAAGCTTTTGGGAGCCAAGATTTTGGCTACGCTTAGGCTTAGAAAAGGCTTGGGAGTATTGTGATGAGCCCTGACTTCCCCAATGTAGAGTGAGTATACTTGTTTGTAAGATCAGGTGTTCTTGACTGTAATGTTCCACTATTGGGGCTAGTGGTCTTCAATCGTGTATGCATGGATGGAAATTTCACTTATAATAATAATATCAAAGCCAACATGATTTCATGCATATGTTATTATTGTAGTTGGACTATTCTATTTTCTTTAAAAATGTATGTTGTTTAACTTACGTATTTTCTTACGAACTACTTTGTATGCAATTGTACGAATCTTGTTGAATGTGTGTTGTTGGATTAACCCATCACTTTAATTTGTGGAATATTCTGCATTTTAGCTTGTGATGTCATTTCGCTCGTGTGTTCCTTTCAAGCTGCGTACTATTACAGGCTTCTAAGGGGCACACTTCCTTTCCCCTCCCATATGTTAGAACCTTCAGGCATCTCCCTTGACTCTCCGCAGGGTCATGCACTTGCTCTCACCCAAAGTTATCATACTTATCTCTGCGCGCTACCACGATCTAGGCATTACACTACCACTCACTCCTGGGACTCCTACTCCAAACGATTTGAGGTCTAGTTGGGACTTAATATCGGAGATATCCCTTGAATGTTGGTAGGTCTAGCACCGTCAACATTTACCTAGAAAGAAAAAAAATTATATGAAGAATACTTAAAAAATAGTTTGTTTTTGGTTTCTGAAAAATTATCAAAATTTATTGTAGTGGATGTAATATGTTTCTTATAACATTTATATACTAATAAAAAATTATTAAATTTTACCTTCATTTGGATTAATTTTTACACTTTCCATTATAATATTAAGATATATGAAAATATCATTGACTACTTGTATTTATGGATTTTTAATGGAGAAGTAAATTTTTTAACTCAATTTGTCATTTGTCTTAATTATTTGGCCACAAGTGTTCACAGAAAATACATATCTATAATAGATGTTTGTTCTATTGTGTAAACATGCTAAATTGATTGAGTTGATTAATATCATTAATTTAAAGTTCAATATATTTGAGATTACAAACTAAAATACATGCAAACTATATTCATCTTCTCTTGCACCCTGTTATGATGCCCACTAAAGAGAAAGTTGTTAATATTATTCATTTTCTCTTGCACCCCGTTATGATGCCCACTAAAGAGAAAGTTGTTAAATAAATATTGATAAGAGTGAAATAATATCAAGCATGGTTATATCATGTATGTATTCATATGGAATGTATTCATATCTCACTACATTCCAAGTAACCAAATTTAGTCTTGCACTTGTTCACCAACCAAATTTAGTCTAGTATTGCACTTGTTCACCATATGATAGGGATTAAAAAAATAATTGAAAAGTGAGTATAAATGATTACCTATGGAATACCTATTCATTAGAGGGAATTTTATCAAATACATTCTATCAATATGGACTTATGAATAAGGTTCATATTTTCAATAGATTCTTCAAATGCTTAAAATATTCTTATTCTTTTGATCACTTTGGATATGGGTTAAGGATTACACAACTCATGACAATGATGTTATTATAGAACAAAAGAAATGTGCAATATGTTACACATATAATACTCAAAAGTATTGAGGTAATTAACCATTAGGTGCGAAACTTGTCAAGGATTTCATAATAATAAGAGTTTTTTTGTTAGCTACTTAATTCATTGAGTTTTTGGTGGATACTTAATGCATATCTAAAAAAAATCTGGAAATTGAATGCAAAGGTTTTATTATCGTATTTATATGTACAATTTACATGATTCTTAATATAGTTGATTTCATTTTCCAATATTGTAATTTCAGCACTTGTATCAGAGAAAGAGTTTATATGCCCAGTTGAATAGATTGATCCACTAGTTTCATAGAGATCTATAGCATCAAATTTCGTTTTATATCAAAAGTATTGAGAGGAGATTCTCGACCAACTCATTGCGACAGAATGGGCTTTGATGGTAATCATGACTCGCTGCCACAAAAGGCGTGTTGAGAGATTCTTGTACATCATCCTGCAATATTACCATAGGAGTGCCACGCATACCTTAGTACTATTGCACGCTACAATTTATAAGACCTGCACCTTCGCCACCCACTGTCAGAATATAGATGACCGTGAAGAGCACAAGCATAGGTACATAATTATTTAATCAAGTGAAAATTATTTATAAATGTAAATGAATTTGTCCGTGATTTTTTTAATAATGAGAGTTTCATCCTACATCCAAGTCAAGGAATTAAAAAGCATTTTCAAGAAAGAAAGTTTTGTTTAATAAAAAAGATTATCCTTGAGATTGGATATTAAAAAGACATTTTAAGTTATCGTGATTTAAAAACGTTTTAAGTAATGATATAGGTCTGGTATAAAGGAACTTATATGGCAATGAATTAATATGTGGCAAAGATTTTTCAGAGAATGAAAGTGGTGCAGATTATTCACTTATTAAGTACTCATAAAGGTTATTATTAATCACTTTAAATGTAAGAGGATCATTATAAGAAAAAGATTATTGGTAGGGCGAGTGTGGATTCCACGTGCATCTTATTTGAGAGTAGTGCGTTATTTTGAAGGCTGGTCATTTTATTTGTTAAATTTGACTACACTTTTTTTCATTGAAAGTTTTCTTTTATTTAACATTTGGGTGTAGTTTATATTTTATTGCATTATAAGTGGGTGAATTTTCGATTAAACTTGATATCCTTAATTTTGTGATTGTAAAATGGTTAAATTTGAGGAACTATTATAGTTACTGAATATTCTAATCTCCATTGTTCATAACACATTCATAATACACTCTCTCTAACATACAAACATGTTTAGACAATTCTCAAGGCAAGATTAAGTTTTTAGAACTTGAGTCACAACTACAACAAGATGAAATACACAATAAGAGTTGTAATTATGAACTGTCTCTTGTTCAAGACAACTCCATATTTGAGCTTAACTCCCATCAGAAGTTAGAGATTGATCAACATAATGGAGCCATGTCCATAGCATATTTGTATGCAGATGTGAATGTTCAACCTCCACTTCACAGGACCTTCATCAGACCTTGGGAAGAAGCTGTGGACAACAAGAATAGAATTTGTCTCGAATATGACAAGGATGTGTCCTTTCATATTCTGGAATATTCCAAGCCCATTCAATTTTGCAGCGATAGATTCCTTCAGGATGATCCACCTTCGCTTGCTCCTGTTGCACAATAGCCATAGATTGTCAAATGCCAACATTGTTATTGTGTTGGCCAAATGAAAGATCAGTGTTTTGATCTTCATCCTTGTAAGCATTGTGGTAAGTGCACTCATCATTTGAATAGATCTTCCATAAACAAAACTCCTACAAGAATGAATATTCGCCTTCGATGGATTGCTTCTTGGCAATGGTCTTCAATAACCAAGAAGATATATCGATCATGCTACATAATTTTTTCTTGAGTAATTGCAAATCTTGTAGTGAAGACTTTTTCATCTTCTCACCTTGTATCTGAAAAGGGGGCGATTGATGGTCAGCTAGCATCTTCAAAGATTCATCATATGAATATTTATCAAGTGAACCTGAGCTACAACCTGAACCTGCTATCTGAGTGTATAACTAGAGATAACCATAGTCAGATTGAGAGATGTAGCTAGAGATAGAGCAATGCCCCATGAACATACTTTTTTTTATTGGTGGCCTTCCTTAAACCACCACTTGTAGAAGATTTTGGATTCTGCTATATTTTTTGTTAGGGAGCACTTCCATTAGCAGAAGAATTCAACTTCTGGCCATATTACGAATTGTTCCAGGAACTGCTTTGATAGTTCCAAAGTTAGTCATCATCCTTAAACAACCACTAGTTGAGACCTCAATTTCTACCCCCTTTTGGTTTTTTTTTTTGTTTTCTCTAAACAACCACCATTTCAGTGATCTTATTCAGCGATTGTCTGTCATGCATTCTTGCATTTTGACTCTCTTATTAGACTCTCACATATACCCCTTCGGATTAAGGGGGGGAATGTTAACCACCTAAACCGCCAAGGTCCTCATGGACAGTTAATGCATGTCCAAGAAAGCTAGAAACTGAATCCAATGGTTTTATTGTTGTATTTATATGTACAATTTACATCATTCTTAATATAGTTGAATTCATTTTCCAATATTGTGGTTCCAACATTTTTGTGCTTAATGATAGTGTATATTTATATTACACTAGTTCCAAATTATTCAAATAGCATACATAAAAGTTGTAACCTCTTCCTTCATACCTACAAAGAGAAAATCAATTAAACAAAAGGTCAGGTCATATTATGTATACTAAATTATTATTTTCTTTATAAATTTAAACACACGAATAAAGTGACATGTCCAAAATGTAGGCATGACAGATATACACATAATGATGTTAGATGAATGAACATTGTCCTTAACATATGATATTTAGGCACATGTGTTGGGACCCCAGAGCACCGAGAGATATGGTGGTGTCTAAAGACATCGTTATTTGTTCTCAGTGGACATTAAGGATCTTTAACACAGAATTATCGAACCTTTAAATAGGTTTCATCGGAGATGAATACCATGGGAAAAGCCATTGATGCTCCTACACCTGTAGTTGGACTAACACCAGTAACTTAACTGAGACAAGTTTACTCAAACAACCCTAACAATCCCCCCCTTAAACTTGACTCCATGAGATTAACCTGGCCCCATTCATCAACCTTCTCATTTGATTTCTCATATTCCCCCCCTCAAGCTTGGATACCAGTACAACTCTCACCTTGGTATTTCTCCAAGTGGTCCATTCCACAACTTGATAAATACATGCGCCACTTGCACTGCATGTATGCCTAAGAAAGCTTTTAATGCATTATTGCATGTATGTATGAGCAAGCTCTTAAATCCTTATAGCTACGAGTGCTCTCATTCAACATGTTTGCCTAAAAATGAGTCTTACAACTTCCTAAAGAAATGTTTTAGACCCAAATCCCTTTTACTCCATCTCCGTTATTTTCAACTGGCCTCCCACTCTCTGAGCTTCTTCCTTGATTGATCTACACTTTGAATTGATATTTCCAACCATGTTATTTTTCATCATATCCATCCATATATCCATTCAACGACCTCATAAATTTTCAACCAATTTCATCCACCAAAGCTTGTGACTTTCTTGACCATACCATAAAAATCAATCATAACCAATTTCATTTCATTACCATTACATTCATATAACTCGTTATGCTATTATTTCAATACTTGTGCACAGACTGTTCCATCAAAAACAATTTTTGTTCAACTATTAAGATTTACATCACCATAGGTTGATTCCATGCCACATCACATTTGAACTATTAACAAAAACATCAATTTACTTACAATGGCCCTGTTGAATATAAATCAATGTTTGCAGTTGTACACGCCAACCACTTTTTGGAGGTGTTGTCCTTCTAACACGGCCTTGTCGCTCATCTCGATCACTGCTTCTATAATCTCAATTTTCCTACCTCCTATGAACTTGGAAAATATAAATACTACTTGTCTTTGGTGTGCTCATCAATTCTCGAATGAGTTTGTCACTATTAGTTAGGAATTTGTTGAGTTCTATATGGTTGAGAGATTCTCTCCACTAGTTAGCTTCCTAGAAAGGTGTGTGGTTGAGATATTCACTCAACCAAGAGATTGTATGTCCAATATAGAGTAGCTATCTCGAGACATAGCCTGATGTATTTATATTTTATTATTATTTTCATGTGAATATAATTTTGAGTGCATTTAGAAAATCTTTGTTGGTATGAAAGCTCGTTTTGGCTTGGGGCCTTGGACCTTCCCGGGCTGAGCGAGTATGTGTTTTTATTGAGTGTACTGTTGTTTTGTTTGTCCATCGTTTAGAAATCGGATGCTTATAACCTTCGGTAGGCACCATCATTTTAAAATTTTCCATTATAGCCTCTTATGCAGTAGCCTCCTTTAGAGGTGATTTTTATTCTGTCGTAACTAGATTTAGGGTCATGCCTATTTAAGGGGGAGACTAAGCCTCGTTAATGTTTTCTATAATGACATCATTGGTGGAGCCATTGCCAGAAGTTTCTTATCATAATGAGAGTAATGTGATTTGATCACATAATTTACATGTCCACTGGAATGTTGAAGATTTATGGATGCAACATCTACTTGAAATGTTCTGCAAAGGGGATAGAACATCAAGTTAAAAAATTTTAAGATCTTGATTAGCATGAACGTCTAGAGCTGTTGGAAGTGTTGTGTGTGCATGTTTTCTAGAGTTAATTTGAGTGGAGCAGTGTTGCATTATTCATGATTTTTCATTTCGGTGCATTGTTTGGAGATTTCTGCCTATAGACAATGTGTGGCCTGTGTTTGATGATAGATCATTGTTTAGAGAGCATTATTTGAAGAGTTGTTGGAATTGTTGTCAAAACTCACTTGTGATTGATTCCAAAGTTTTATCGATTGAATCCAGCATCCTCCAGATACAAATCTCACTGTTAAGGCTATGATTTGATAAAATTTATTGGAGGAGAGATCATTTGGAGGAGACAACCTGATACCATCACTAGAAACAAGACGAGAGAGTCACCCTCTTTGCATTCATAAAATTTATTTCATCTCAGACTTAATCTGTTGGAAGAATTGTTCAATCGTTGTTTGAATTTCTATGGTGCATTGTTGTTTTAAGAGCCATTGGAAAATGCCAACATTGTTTCTAGAGTTGCTGCTTTGTAGTTTAATTTGGAGAGTGTGAGCGTTGTGTGTATTTGTTCAGCGTTGGATTTGTTGGTTGTTGTGTTATTATTGGAAGAAGTTGGTTCAAGAGCGTTTTCCAAAATCTGTTAGTCTGCCTCTCTGATAAGACATTGCCTGCGATCCATCGAATCCTCTGTTATTTCCAATTTCAAGGCAACGTGGAATATTGGTGGTGCGACAGATTGAGTTTGAGGTAGAGTCGAATATTAGTACGTGGAGAGTTGTGTATCATGGAATCTATCACTATTCCAGAGCACATTTTATTAGTGTTGGAGAGTGGATTGTAGTGTATCACCATTGGAGGTTGTGTCGGGCAATGTTTTTTTCACAAAATTGCTTTGTTCTATGCATTTTTCCCTCATTCTAGTTGTCGAATTTGTTGTATCGAATTCCAGTCTTACTCTTTGGCCTATGTCAAAACGAACTGGAGTGAACCGAATATCTATGAGATTCAATTTTTGGTGCATGAGTCAAGACTTTCCAGCTACATTGAACGCATTTCTAGAGTTTCATCTTGCAATAATTGATAAATAGTGTTGAGAGCTTTGGCAGTCTACAGAAATGGATACAAGAAGACCATCTTAGAAGTGTGTTGAAAGAGGTGATTTGGTTTATATTTATGAGATAGATTAATAGGTATGGACAACCTATTGGAACTATGAAAACATGTGGACATTAGGGTGAGAAATTTTTTTTATTTTCAGAATCTTGAATGTATTAAAGCTTATTGAGCCTAGCTAACTCAATGTAGGTAAAGTTATTTTGTTAGAATTCACGACTTGAAGTTAAAAGACTTAATTTACAAAGAAAAATATGCCCAAGATGTGAACAATATCAAAAGAGGAGGTAAAGAAGCAGCAATAGATATTAAATTATGATAGACAACAAAGTTAAAGTTTGTGTCAGTTTATGGAATAGACTCATGATGATGGTGTGTTATGTGTCACATACATTTATTAGTAAGAAATTCTAGGATTATTTGTAGTGGTGTTTGTAAAGTATGTACTTGGTAAGTCCAAGAGTTAGAGTAATCTTGATGAAACATATGTACCCCCATAAGTTCGTGGTTGTTGGGTGCAGCCCAACATGGCCTAGATTTTGGCAAGGACTCCGCATTTCGTGGAGCAGAGCATGCAATAGAGTAGAGGAATGCTTAGTGCGTAGACAGCCTGTAGCTTAGTGCACGTGCCAAGAATTGTTTGTTGTACACAGATTCATTATATAAGCAACATTTTTTGTGGACATATCCCCACATTGGGGTGAACCACGGTAATTTGATGTCTTCATGTGTATATTTTCTTATTATTTGTTCTAGAGTTACAGTTATTACAATTGCATTTTGTTTCAACATGGTGATGATTTATGGTTTTATATGATATTCTTAAGTGATTAATGTAATGTGGCGAAGTGATTTATGAATATTAAGAATAAATGAACATAATAATACAAAATCCCCACATCCTTCAAGGCTGTTGAAACCTAGTTTTGCATACCCCATAGTCACTTCATGTGATACTGCAATCTTCTTGTAGCTCATTGCCAAAAGGGCCAATGATTGAGGGTTTTGTTGGTGCACAATATAGATCAAACCTAGGTCAACCCAAACCAAACCAACAGTGGTAATATTAAAACGACTTTGGAAGTGCGGGTTTGTGGTAAGTCGGAAACAACTTTGCAATGTAGGTTTGTGGTAAGCCATAAACCACGTGTGAAAGTGAAGTGGACAGGGATACCTGTAAGCATGGTTTAGGGGTAGCCGACAAAATATTGGGCATGGTTTAGGGTAAGCTAATAAAACCCAAAGCATGGTTATGGTAATCTAAGAAAACTCATAATGATGATGATGGAGGAGGATTTATAGGTACAGGTACATGTATGTAGATAATGGTTGATTGAACCATGTACATGAAGGACATCCTAGTAGACTAGCAGTTGCAACGGTTGGTATTCATGCATTTCGGTAGATGGTAGTTCCTTTATATGGACATCAACATATCTTTTAATCATGTTTGTAAACACTAGTACCACAGCTAAACTTTGCTGATTGAGATTGAGACAAGTAGTCGTTAAAGGGGGCACTTGGAAAATATAACTCCTACTTGTCTTTGGCATGCTCATTGATTTTAGAATGAGTCTATTCGTATTAGTTAGGAGTTTTTTTAGGTCTAGTTGGTTGAGAGATTCTCTCCAACTAGTGAGCTTCGTAGATTGGTGTGTGATTGAGATATTCAGTCAACTAAGAGATTGTATGTCCAAGATAGACTAGCTATATTGAGACATAGCTTGATATGCTTATATTTTATTATTATTTTCATGTGAATACAATTTTGAGTGCATTTATAAAATATTTGTTATGAGACCAACTCCAACACGAAAACCACAACCTATTACATATCCTTCTCATCGTAGATCGACTCCAAACCGGAGTAGTCTGTGCCTCTCTCCATAACACGCAGAACTTCTCGATCATCTTTGACACCACGTCGGTGTAGACATCCATCACGTTTTAGCTGGATGGCAAACTTCCAAACTTGTACATGTTTCTCCCATTGCCATGGTCATGCATCTGAATTTGCTCCAGGTCTTTGACCACACCATTACATTATTTTCCTTGCTTCTTGTGGTTGTCATCATGACCAACGAACAATCTTGTACCCTTGTTGTGGATCCTTAGAAAACTTTCGCTGCTCAACACACATTACTTAACACTATCCTGCGCCCAATGCCAGTGCTCCAATACTCATAGTCCAAATAGTCTTCAAGTTCCAAGCTTAAAACTTCACCTCACACCTACTTGGGCTCACTCATACACTTACTACATATTCTCTTATCTCAATATTTGTTTTTTAAATTTCCTGTCAAATTTATTTGATAGCGACATGCTTCTTCTCGCTCTCGACAGACTCTTTCTACCTGCCCTTCTACACGAAATCTGACCATTTCTCCACAATTGTTGTGTACTATGCCTCCATGGCGGGCAATGAATTTTTCTTATACAATCCATCTTGACTTCTATAAAATCACTTGCACTACAAATAATACTGAGGCATAATTTGGACAATGTGACCATTAACGCTAACTTCTCCTAGTCTACCACAGTGAATTCCTCATCACTCTTATGTTGGTCTCTTCTCTTTGGGTCCTCCTTGAACCTAACATAATCAGCATACTTGTACATTGGCTTTTCTTTGCACCATCAAAATTTTAACTTTTTGTCTAGCTTTAATGATCCACCTTATCTCACTTCTTGTTCATTGTCACCTCTCAAAGGCTCTTTAATACAAACTTTTGAAACAAGATCTTGCAACTATGGACGAGACACTCAAAACCAATTCCTTGGGTCATTATGCATTAATTCATACAACAACCATCATAACTTACAAACACTACATGCCCATGGCTCTTGGTTACCTTTCTTTTCACAAAGTCCAAGCCTACACCAAATTATATATGCAATAGACTCATTCAATATCTTCTTCAGAGGGAATTGGGTAGAGTTAACATAACTAAATTCCTATGAAAATTAATACACAAAACGCGTCAACCAAACATTAAGATGTTATTCATGTGAGGCTATAATTTCTACGAGAATATCAACCATATTCAAAGGATCAATTTGAATGGATGCTTTGACTATGACAACATGTATCTTGTCAAGACAACTATTCTCTACACGAGAGCTCATTCTCCCTATACGCAAACCCCAATGTGTGGCCACAACAATGTGACAATCTGATACCATATCTTGGGATCACGGAGCACTTAGATATATGGTGGTGTCTAAAGACACCATTGTTTGTTCTCATTGGCCACTGGGACCATTTAACACTGATTTAACCATCATTTAAATAGGATTCATCGAAGATGAATACCATGGAGAAACAATCGATGGAGCCACAATACCACCAGTAACTTGGCCGAGTCAAGTTTACTCATTCAAATGATACTTTGTTGCAATTAATTAGTCATGTTTTAGGGGTGAAATTCCTATATAGGAAGGCACATGTTATGAGGATTACATAGGATTCAATAGCCATGGACCATATAGAGAATACATGCAGTAAGAAATTTCAAGATGAAATACAAAGCCTTATATTTACTTATAGATGAAAAGTGATGAGAATGGATGCCCACCTCCAAAGCTTGCTCTATGTAATGAAGTAATTATGAAAAGATATAGTTTATAAAATGTATTAAGACTATTAGGATTAGATATATTTTATGTTTTATGGCATATGCATAGTTGTTGGGGCAGGGTCCCCTAGGTCCAATTTTGACCAAGTTTTGTAAGAGACTCCACATTTTAATGAGTGAAGCATGCAATACGCGGGTCATTAGGAGTCAAGCGGTTTTAGGAAGGTCAAAGCCCCTTAGCTTTTGTATTGTTTTGAGCTTCACCCATGGTTTACAGACCATGACATTGTAATAGGAAAAAGTATATGAAGGGATGTCTTAGCTTGTCTAAGGCAACATGTTATGTGATGTTATGATACTTGTGTCTTAAGTCGTTTATCTTTTGTATTCAAGCAAAGGGGAAGGCTACTGCTGCTATGTGCGCAGAGACCTTGGTAAGTCTGCAGTTATATGCGCAGGGTCAAAAGTATGTATTATCGAAGAATTGAAGTAATAAAAGAAGATTTAGAAGCATATTTGTGTTTTGTTATATCTTTTAAAGCTTTTGTACTTATGTTTGAATATTGTTTGTTGTAGCATATTTTCCATATAATTGCATCGTGAAGACCTAGATATTGTTAGTTATGCTTAATAATACACATAAAAGTAGTTACGTGTAGCTTATGAATTTGTTAAGTAAGGAAACTGTTCTGCGACTGTGTTTATGGATTTAATGGTTCGCGAAGGTTGGATTGAGCCTTAGATCGGATGAAACCCTACAACCACACTTCATACCCCTCTGGATGTAGAAATCTAGTTCTAGCATCCCCCCATATTACCTCGAGTGAGATTGCAATCTGTTCTATGCGGATCGTTGTCGAAAGGGCCAGTAATATAGGGTTTTGTTGGTTAGCGCAACCTAACTTTGAACCTGGGTCTAAGCCCCGAAGCCAACAATAGTATGCCCCACATGGATATTTAGGAGTAAGAGTTCATTTTGGTAAAAAACTTTTGAATTTGTTTAATTCATTAATTATTTGGCATAACTATATTTAGTGCTTCTTTGTTGTTTGGAGCTAACATGATTTGAGTATAGCAAGTGATACATAGTAGCTAGTACCTATTGCTTAGTTTAAATATAGCTAAATTAAAGTAAAAATACTAAATTCAAATTAGTATTAAGGTTTAGAATCCAATCCATTTAGGTTTTACTGTGAGGTATTTTGTTAATTGTAGTTCTGTATTATGGTAGTGGAAAATATAATCCTAACCTGCTACAATAATAATGTCTTATTGTAGTGATAATGTTTTTGTTGAAAGTTAAAACATTTTACTTTTTTAACTTATTCTAGAAATTTTTACATTTTTTGTCGAAAGTATAGAGAGATATATTTTAAAGGGTTTGACAAAAATATCATTAAAGTAAAATTCTTATTAATCATGTAAAATAATAAAGTCTAACAAAAATCTTATTAAATTGATGAAAACAACATTTATAAAACAATTCAAATCATTCAATCTAAAAAAAGAATTGACATTTCAACTAAATGATAAAGAAATAAGATCTATTTCAACCAACTTAAATAATAAAGAAGATTAAGAAAAGTTTGACAAAAATCTCATTAAATTAAAATTTTATTAATCAAGTAAAAAAATAGAAGCCTAACAAAATCTTATTAAATTGATGAAAACAATATTTATTTATGATTAAACTAGGTAGTTATGTCTTATAGGTAGTGACTCATTTACATGATTAAGGATTGTTTAATTAAATCAAAGTTGGTCAAAATGTTTAATCCTCCTTAATATTCTTTATTATTTAAGTTGGTTGAAATAAATCTTATTTTCTTTATCATTTAGTTGCAATGTCAATTTTATTTTTTGAAAATTTAATGATTTGAATTGTTTTATAATAAGTTAAAAGTTATTAGATTAAAAAAATTATAATCATTTTTTTTTTTAAATCAAACAAAATAGATAAAATAAACAATAAATTTCCAAAAAATCTCATTAAAGTAAAATTCTTATTAAACATGTAAAATAATAAATGTGTGACAAAATATTATTAAATTAAGAAAACAAATTTGCAAAAATATATGTTATTAGACCATATAATATTTGTTGTGCTTTACAGGTAGTGACATATTTATATGATTAAAGAATTATTTAGCTAAATTAGAGTTGGGATATGAGAATACCTTCCCCTCATATGTATTATTTAGTCTAAATTAAATATATTCAACTCAAAGCATATGATTAAAGAATTATTTAGCTAAATTAGAGTTGGGATATGAGAATCACTTCCCCTCATATGTATTATTTAATCTAAATTAAATACATTGAACTCAAATCCTTACAATTAAGTCAAACTTGGTCATATGAGAATCTCATTTATTTATTTTTAGATGTAAACGTAGCACCTAGCCATTTGGCATATGACCGTCTCTTCCCCTTCTATGTAGTATGTATATTTAATTTAATATATTTTTAACTTGAATTACCAAGCATCATGGCTTAATCTTCTAACATAAATAAGTTTTCCCTCCCCATTATGTAAGATGACATTTGCATGACTTGTAATCATGGGAGGCCCTTGAAGTACCAAGCATCATTGCTTAATCTTCTAACATAAATAAGCTTTCCCTCCCTATTATATAAGATGACATTTGCATGACTTGTAATCATGCAAGGCCCTCCCCAAAAAAATATGAAATTTAATTTAAACATATATTCCAGTTTTAAGGACAAGATGTGGGATGCTAAGGAGCTGGAGGGTAAAAGGAAGCTAAGGTACTATAAGGAGGTGATCAACCCCACCCTCGATAACCAGAATTATCTCTCTATGTTGACTTTCACTAAGAAGAAATGAACATCGGTAGGATTATAACTAATTCTCATGAGCTTCAGAGTGAGACCGAGCGGTGGTCTACTCCCAAGACTCCCTGGGATGATAGAATTTGTTAGATTTGTGATACTAAGAAGGTGGAAGATGAAAATCACTTCCTTTTAGACTGCTCGGCTCTTGCCTAAATCCGCTCTCAATTCTCTATCATCAACCACACCTCCAATCTTCTTGAATTTTTTTATTAACACATGGTGAATCGGTAACTGCCATGCCTAATCTATGGGAGACCTAGGATCAATCCTCATAGATGCCTCTATAACACCAAGAGTACATCCAACGACCAGCAAGTCAGATATACTAAGATCCTATGATTTTAGCAAGAGCAAACTCATGTGCCGCCAAGGTGGGGGTGGGAAATCTATTCCTTGAGCCACCACCACAGCAGATCATTGTACTCAATGAGATTTGAACTGCGGTCTCTTGAGATTCTCCCAAGTAGACTTATTAAGCCAACTTAAATTAGAGATCTTGAAACGCTTCTTTCCCTTCTCTTTGATCACAGAAACAAGATTTTGAAGAATGAAAATTAGACTCACTTTTCTTGAGGTCAGGTAGACCACATTGGTCGTAGTGGACGTTAATCATCACCATCGTCATCAATATTTTTAATATTTCATAGATAAAAACACCTCTTTGCATTACACAAATCATTCATTTTTTAGTTAAAAAATATATATATATATATATATATATATATATATATATATATATATATATTATATAATTTAGGCTTAATTTTATTTATTCATTATTAATACAAATAAATATAAATATATACCATTTAAAAAATTAAAATATAAAAATAATAATAACATTTATATTTCGCTAACTCCACAAACTATTATAAAATGAGTTGTCTTTAGTGAGACATTTTGGAACCTTTTCCGATGGGTTTTCCGATCTAATTTCTCTAAAATTTGGAATTTATTGAAATCACGATTTTGATGGGTAACCCCACAATCCAAATTCCCTAGGGGTTTTTTAGGGTGTTGAATCCATAAATATAGTAAAAAAAAAACTAGTTTAAATAACACAAAACGAAATTTCACCTCAAATTCTCCGCCAAATTGTGGGAAAATCCAAAAGGTTGCACCAAAACAACTCTATTATAAAATAATTAAAATATCAGAAAATATTATGCAATAATTGAGCCGAGAGGCTCATTCTACAAGCCAGTATGAGGGGATGCATAAGTTTGTCTATCCATCCGTGCCCCTAAAAAAAAAAAAAAAAAAAATGTTCTAAATAGAAAGATCATGTTGCCTTTAATTAAAAAACAATGAATATGTTGTAAAATAATCAGAAGTTTAAAAAAATGTGATTGAGATGTTTAAATCTCATACTTTTCAAAAATATTTCAACGAGATATTTAAATAGATTATTTGATATCTATGTTAATTAATTTATCTCGATATCAACTTCATATATATCTATATATAGAAAAAAAAAAGTTAAGTTTTTATAGTTAAAAATTTTATTTGGTCCTATATATACTCTATTTAGTATTTTGCACTCTAAAAAAATTTGCATGTGAAGAAATTTGATCCCTCTCAGCTCATATTAGATCCATACTTAAAATGGATCTATGTTAGTTACATAATCAATTATCATTAATAAGTCTAACTTAAAAATTTATATTCATTAACCCTCCATACATTTAATCCAATGAAAAATGACTTTCAAAATACACATGGGTGGCCATACTTAGAAGCTCGTGCTTCCTGATATTCTTTTCCATTAGAATTATTCTAGACTCTCTCTAATTATAGAAATAGTTGGTGCTTAACAAGTTGTCAAAATATAATCCTTGCGTAATTGGTTCGATGCTTGATGTTCAATGAGGTTGCCACGATGCTTGTCCACTTCGATTTTTTTCATTTTGATTGGTATTGCAAATGGTGATCACAATGAAAAATAGAGCAGAACAGTACATTACGTTGAAGAAAATAACTTGCAGCCACATAGGAAAGAGCAGACTTGTCTTGTGTAATGGTCGAGGTGAAGTTATGGACAGCGCAGATGATCTTTTTCTATGCATATGATGGCACACAACCATAACAAATACATATATTAGTCAGGCATTAAATAACGACATTACCATCTGGCGGCACACAACTATAACAAATACATATATTAGTCAGGCATTAAATAACAACATTACCATTTTTCATATGTAGAAGCTATCACAAAGAAACAAAGGTAATATGCAACATCGATGTTTAATACATGCTTTTATGTAAAAAGTAATTGATAGCATAAATTATAACTTTAATTAAAAAATACTATTATTGGTGCTCACTTTTAAGAATTTAAGGAATTAGTGAGTATTAGTACATTGCTTACTTGTACATTAATATAAACATAAGTACTACATACATTTTATCAATTTAAGCACATTATGAAAAAAACCTCTACTAGAATCTACCTAGATTTTTTAGTTATAGTGAAAATAAGTAAAACCTTCAGTACCAATGGTGGGGTAATTTTGGATCATTTTGTCCAATCTTATAACAATAGAAATATTAATGAAAACCTCTCCTAGAATGTGTTTTCTTTGTATTTTTTATTTAATATTTATTATCTCAAATAAATTTTAGAAGGTAAATAAGTGAGATTGAAATTGAAAAAATAAAAAACATAGCAATAATTATCACCTACGACACTTGCACTTAATAACCATGACTTTTTGTGAAGGTCAACTATCTTGATACAACTTTAATTCAAACATGTTTAACCATAGTGATTTCCCCTAGAGTAAAGTCTTCTTAACTTGTTACCTTATTTAAAAAAAGTTGATAAGTATTATGCTTGTTATGCCTAGACAACAAAGGCATTTCATCCTCTAGACCAATAAACATTATAAATTAGTATATATATATATATATATATATATATATATATATATATATATATATATATATATTCCCTTTTGAAATGTATACAACATATGCTATGGAAAACCAATAACACTAGGGTTTGGTAAGCAATAGTAAAGATTTGGGGTTTAAAATTCATGGAGGGTATTATGTTGTATTCCATATTCATGTGATATGGGGTTCATTGCTCTTCATAAATTAAAAAAGATTTGTTAATTTTTTATCACTAAATACTTTAACATAATGCTTTGTCACTGTCTAGTCTACACTCATGAGCATATAGGTGACCATTTTAATTAATTGAATGTTCCACACTTTTTTAATATAGTAACTCTATATTATACTACATTATATATCATCTATTATGTATGTATGATTGTCAAAATAATTTAAAAGAGATCTTTTTATTAATAAATTTTATAAAGATATTGTAATTACTTTATTTAAAAATTTATATATTATTTTAGAAGATTTTTATTTGTTAATAATTTTTTCATTCTAATTATTTATTTGATGATAAATTTATATAATTTTAGAAAAAAATATTGAAAATCTTTTTAGATTAAAAAATAAATAAACTAAATCATTTTAATTTTAAATAGAAAAATCTATATAAAATTTTAGAAATTAGGATTAATATAAATAAATGAAAAAATAAAATAAAAATAAATGTTAATAATAAAAAGAATGATATAAATTTTCTACGGTGCATTAATTTTTGGTTGTAAATATTGAATTTGATGGTACTACCCAAGATAATTATACTTGTATAATTTACTTTAAATTCCCTTTTAGAAAGAGAATAATAATTTTAATCTAAATTGTAAAGTCAAGAGAGAAAATTATGTTTTGAAAATAAGTTGAATTATAATTTTAAAATGTCAATTTAGGCTTTTACATAGAAAAATATGTTTTGAAAATAAGTTGAACTATAATTTTAAAAAATGTCAATTTAGTTTCACTATTATTATAAAATCTTAATTTAGTTTCACTATTATTATAAAATCTTAATTTAGTTTCACTATTATTATAAAAAACTTGTTTTAATCATATAATAAAATATAAAATAATAACTATACATCAATTTTATAGGGTGTCATTAACGTGTTTGATGAGATAATAGTGATAATAGGAAATTAACTTGTCCTGACGATGAACCACACTGATTGGTTCGAAAGGCGTCAACAAAAAATTGGTTATATAAAAAAATTACTTATAAAATACATTTTCCTTTTAACTATATATATCATATATAAATTTTACACTTCCGTATTTACTGTTCGTGATTGTGAGAGAGCAACCTACAGTGATTGTGAGAGAGCAACCTACAGTTACAACAGAGATAATAACAAATAAATATTTATAACCAGATGCCCCGTACATTTGGTAGTTTAGAATGAAGTAAATGTATATTGTCTAATGATTTATTTTTTTAAAGTAAAAAAATAATGATGATAATTAACTTTTAACAAAATCAATATATTTTATAAAATAAAATAAATAAATAAAATGAATTTTTTTAGTATCAAAATATTATTAAATTATTTTTTCCAATGCTTGTGAGATAAACCGTTCATTATTCAACTACAGATCCTTATCATCTCTATTAAAATTATGTAAAAAAATAGTTCTGTTGCACATATGTTGTGGACAAAAACCCTCAAATTGCAACTAAAACATAAATATTCGTTCTGAAAATTTCGTTCCGAAGAATAAAAAAATAACCATTCGCGCTCCAGAGCTATTATGAGCAGCTGCTGAGAAGGAATCTATATCTTATGACAATTCTTTCAAGCGAGACTAATCCTTGCTATCAATGGAATTTAGGTCAGGGTGTGAATGCCATACGGTTAACTCAAGAACTTCCGCCAGATATTTATTAATAAAAACAAAAACAGGGCAGATCACAACAATTGAACACAAAGATGACTTTCTTCCAAGTTGAAGACATATTTTAGAGATGTTTCCACAATTTAAAGATATGACTTTCTTCCAAGTTGAAGACATATTTTAGAGATGTTTCCACAATTTAAAGATACAGAGTTCCAGAAGCTATGGTCATTCACATCCCCAATAAAATTTAACAAAATAGAAAAGGATCATGATTGCTGTCACTCATATGGAATTACTTGATCGATACAAAACGAACGAGTTTAGGGTTTACTCAGTGCCAAGCGAAGGAGTGCCAACCTCAAAATAATTTAATTCATTGGCCTATGGCTTGCAGGGTCAAATAACTTCCTGCCGTTTTATGACTTTTAGTGCCTTTCTAGGGTTTGAGCACCGGCAGACTTACCATGATTCATGTCAGAGAAAGACAAACCCTGGCCCTGGCCCTGATAATCATCATCTTTCCGATTCCCGTCGTCGAAATTGAGTTGGTAACTTGGAGGGTCATACCGGAATCTCGAGGGCCTCGAATTGTAAATGGTTTTGCCGTCTTCCTTGAACTTGCGAACTAGGTGTTTCAATTTGGGCCCGTTAAAGCAGCTTCCGGCATCATCGATACTGGATCCTGGCAATTCTCCAGCCCGTCTGACGCTGTTCCAGCCCTTGTTCCACCAATTCTGAGAATCCCCATCCATTGAGTTTGCGCCGGGTTTCGATCCCGGGAGCTTCTGAAGGCCCAAATTCCGTAGTAGGGAGCGTTCGTCGTCCGAAACGTAAAAGGATCAGAAGAAGGGAGAGCTTGCAACTGGTGGATTGCGAAGGCAGATATGACTTCCTTCGTCTGCGCTGCGGGATCACAACTGTGGAACGGCAATGGCTACATTTGTTGAGAGATTCAGCGTCGGCAAAATGGAGTTATGTAGGAAAATGGGGTATTGTTAATGGGGATAAAATAACTGGATGCCATTGTGCAGTAAATGGTAATTGTATACCTCTAGTGGTATATCTTTAGATTTAAGGAAGTAAATTATCTAATTATAAACAAATATGGCCACCCAGTAACTACTTAAAGCTAATTATTTGTTGCTTCCACAGCAAGATGCTGATGGCTGTCAAGACTCTGTTTCGTAACAGACTTTCGAAGGACTAAATGATATCCCTTGTTCACAAATTTCAAAGATATACATCAACAATTAATACTCAACGATGAAAAGACTAAAAATTAAAAATTTTCAATGATATTTACGGCCAAGAAATTAAAAATATGATATTTGTTATTAATAATGAAAAGACTAAAAATTAATTAAAGTAAATAAATTTATTAAAATTATTTTTATATTAACCAGGTTAAAGATTTTTAAATGTAAGTTTTTTTTTTCATTTTATGTTTGGTTGTGTGGTTTTATTTCTGCAATTACTTTTTCTCCGAAGGTGGCAAAACCTATCAAACTCAGGTGTCAAACCAACAGTGAGGACAGCCATCTCTGGCTGCTATCCGCGAATGTCGGTTTGACTCATCACCGTTATCAAGGAAAACCACGCCACCTGTAATAACCCGCTGGTGGTCCCTAAGGGAGCAGGCTTTCACTCCTGCCAGATGCCTCTGGGTCTTGGGCCGTTAACCTGTTTCCTTACGTCCGAGGAAGACGAGCTCTTAGCCAATTACTTATTTGAGAATGGTTATATTTTTTTATTTATCAATTTATTTACTGGAATTTATAATTCTCGTCTTTTTCTAATTGGATTTTTCTGCATTTTGTATTGGTTTTCATTTATCTATGTTATTAAATAAATGTCCTCAATGTATGATTACATTTGTTAGTTTGAGTAGAAATAGGGTTATTTTGGAAAAGATTAGTCTTTTCATTTCATGGTTGTGGTTTTTTCTACTTATGATGGGGGTTATAATTTTAAATTTCCCATACCCACTAGGTAGAACTGTGTTATTTGAATTTCACAAGTGTGATGCTTGATTTCCTCCAAGCATGTTTACTTTCTTGCAAGTGTGTTTAATTTCCTACAAACATGTTTACTTTCCTGCAAGTGTGTTTAATTTCCTACAAACATGTTTACTTTTCTAAAAAATGTGTTTACTTTCCTACACGTAGCTTTAGTCATTTTACTTCTAAATTTGTAAATCATTTCCAAGCTTGTGAACTACGTATACTGCAAAGTAATCATTGATACTACAACTACACAACAAACAATTGAAAGTAAAAGGCTTGATCTTCCTATACAATGTATGACAACTCAAAAGTTCTATACAAACCTTTGATTGGCAATTAAATGCACAGTATTTTGGTTTTATTTCTAAGTAATTAGAAAGGTAATTAAAAGGCCTTTTAGGTCTTAGGGTGATGACCTCTTCAATGATATGTCTAATAAATATTTAATGTTGTTCTAATCATGGTTCTTATGGATGCACTTAGTTCTGACCTAAATTCATTTCTTGATCATGTGAAATCTATATTCATGTTGTCTTGTTTACTATTTGGTACATTGCTCCTAACTAAGGGGTCATCAAACTAAAATCTATCTCTTATCCAAATTATTGGTTCTAGGCATCAAGGATGAGTTGTAAAATGTATGTTTTTTCTTTATGCTATTTAATTTTTGTCCTAGAGACCATAAGTTGGAGTCCCTCATACACCATGGCTAAGAGACACTTTTTTGAGGGATATAAACGATTCAAATGTGGGGTCATTTGTTGATCCAGGAGGATATTGGTGGCCACCCACCTATTCCACTTGGACCCCCACCATTGTTTCTTCTAGTTTTTAAGTTTCCTTAATTATAGCATAGTTTACTTTTTTTTGGCAGTTTTTCGGGTTCTGAACTTCGAGAGCAGTTTTGAGGCCCTAAATGACATTTTTTCGAAAACAGGGAAACGTGAATTTTAATCAAACATATGTACATGAAAGTTATATTCCTCATATAGATATTTCTAACGAGGCATCGTGTGCGTCAAATGGATATCCTATGCCAAAGTTACGACCCCGAGAAGTTGATGTACCAATTTATCCCAACGGGGCCCATAGTTTTGGTGCTTCATCTCCTAGGGTTAGGTTTTTTGATGTTTATGGTTTTCCATTGTTTTTAAATAATACATAGGCCTTCGAACCTCATTGTAACACAGTTTAGAGGCATGTAGCCGCCACATCTCTTCTCATAGATAAGCTACCATCACCCGAGCTAGTTAATTTCCATTTTGTATGTAAGCATATTTCAGTTCTTTGATATTAATGAAATGAAGTGTTATTTCTACCGCATCTCTGTATTTATGTGTATATCTATATTATGTTGTGTTCATGTTTAAGTTTGGATCAGTGGCATCTGATTTGTCTTATCTTTCTCTTTTGTTCTTTGCATGTCCCCAACGAGGTCAGAGTATAAGGAGTTAGGGCTCGAACTAGTTGAACCTTTTCAATACCAGCCTCGCAAATCTCGATGACCTACCCTGGTGGAAGAAAAGAAAGATGAGGGAGCAGGGGATCCTTTCAAAATATGACTCGAAGAAGCCCTTGAGTGAAAGAGGAATGTGATGATGGACAACTTTGCCCAAATCTTTCAGCGGCTACCCATAGGTGACACATCTTCTTCTAGCAGCCACTCTGGATCACCACTCCCTTTAAGGTATATGTTAATTTTGACATCCCCATATTTGAAGGTCACATACATGTGGATGCCGTAAATAAATGGTTAAATATGTTAGAAGGATATTTTTTGGTTCATGATTTTTCCAACCGGGAAAAGATTACTTTTGCACTCCTCAAAGCCGCCCCCCATGTCAAGGAATGGTGGGACACCTACTGTGAGAAGAGGGACGAGAGTGAACCCTCACTGTTTTCAAACTTAGAATCATTTTTAGGATGCAATCAAGGAACAGTATTACCCTATTGGGGGTTATGAAGATAAATACATAAAGTGGACCACACTACGGTATGGAAGGGACCAAGACATGCCAAAGTTCACAAATATTTTTCATACCCTTCACAAGAAGTTGAGTATCAAAGATTTTAAGTGACATTTGGTACTCAAGTACCGCGACTCCCTACACAAGCACATCCAGGACGAGATGGAGTTCTTGTACATCTCTTTGCTCGATGCTGCCTATTGATACGTTGTCAAGATTGAGCATAAATTTAAATAGAAGAAGCGAGACTTTGGATCTGTGAATCTGAAGTAAGGGGAAGGTGCCCCCAAACTGTAGAACAAAGGACAAATCCAAGACGGGGTGACCCAAGACAACCAGATGAAGCCGCAATCAAAGAACAACACCACGAAGATAAAGAAGGACACGAGAAAATGATGTGAGTTCCATAAGATCCCCACTCACAACACAAGTGAGTGTCAAGCCAAGTAGTCACTAGTGTTCGAGCTGAAGGATTCTGAATTAGATACATGTT
Organism: Pinus tabuliformis; assembly: GCA_031772625.1. NCBI lineage: Eukaryota > Viridiplantae > Streptophyta > Pinopsida > Pinales > Pinaceae > Pinus > Pinus tabuliformis. The sequence goes on along the minus strand of CM062820.1, from coordinate 1,728,348,035 downwards.
TTGACTCTGAGCCAGAACCCGACAAGGGGAATGACAAAGGGAAGCATATTATTGACGCAGAGCTCAATGCCACCATTTCCACCACCAAGATCTAGAAGGATGAGCCCGAAGATCTAGAGGAGGGGGAGCACCTCTTCCACTCACAGATGTTGGTGAAGGGTTCTCCAATGCAGTTCATTGTCGATAGCGGGAGCCAACATAACCTCATTTCAGCAGAGGTTGTGAAGAATATGGGCCTATCGACATCAGCACACCTGTAGCCATACACCATCAGGGGGTTTCACCAAGGAAGAGATCTTCGCACCACCCAACAGTGTTGCCTTCCCTACAACATCAATCCCTTCACAGATGAGGTACTGTGTGATGTTTCTCCTCTTGAAGTTTGTGATGTATTATTAGGCCAACCATACTTATGGAAGCACCATGTTTTGTATGAGTCTAAGCCTTGCATTGTTATTATTACTTGGGCAATAAGTTGTACATGATACCTGAGTTAGCACCACCTACCACTATCTCTTTGAGCACTACGAAGTAATGCAGTAAGATCATTTCCCAAACTGGGAATTTTTTTTCCTTATGATTCGCCCTCAGAGAAAGAAGATGATTGTGGCCACGACCTCCAGACAAGGATCCTCTCCATAGCAGCTGCTGATGGACAAGGTCATGTAGGAGTAGAGGGACATCCTCACCTCACCCACAAGGGTACCTCTACACTGTTAAGTCAAGCACTGCATCGATCTAGCCCCAAGTTGCCACTACCTAATGGACCGATCTATTGATGCTCTATTCTAAAGAACGATGAAATCAAGAGGCAGATTCAGGATTTGTTGCAGAAAGGGCACATCAAGCTAAGTTCGTCAACCTGTGGGAGACCGATTGTGTTGGTACAGAAGAAAGACGAGACCTAGAGACTTTGTATTGACTATCAGGCACTGAACAAGATCAATGTCCAGAATAGGTATCTAATCCCACAGATTGATGACCTTCTGGACCAGCTCAAGGGGGGCCAATATTTGAACAAGATTAGCTTGAAATATGGTTATCACGAAGTACCGATTGAACCCTCTAATGTGTGGAAGACTACCTTCAAATCCAAGGAGGGCCTTTTCGAATGGATGGTCATGCCTTTTGGGTTGATGAATTCCCCTGCAACCTTCATGAGACTGATGGACAACATCTTGTAAACCTTCACCAACTCATTCATGGTGGTCTATTTAGATTACATCCCGATCTTCAGCCAGAGTTGGGAAGAACACATTCATCATATTTTAAAGGTCCTCCAAATCTTGGGGTAACACAAGTTGTGTGCCAATTTAGAGAAATGAACTTTTGGTATGACCCAAGTTCAATATCTTAGGTACATCATTGATGAGTGGGGTGTGCATGTGGATCGAGCCAAGATACAATTCATTCAGGATTGACCAACCCCAACCACTCTAACAGAGCTCCGTAGCTTTCTGGGTCTTGCTAATTTCTACCGCAGGTTCATGTTGGCGTTCTCTCATATCACTTGGCCTTTGAGTCAATTCATGAAGGGAGGAGCAAAAGAAAATTTATTTTGGTCTGAATCCCAACAGAAGGAATTTTCTGAGTTGAAGCATCGCATTTGATCTGCACTAGTGCTCACCTTACCAAACTTGTAACAACGATTTGAGATCGAGACAGATGCCCCTAACCATGCTATTGGTGTAGTTCTTACTCATCAGGGGCATCCAATAGCATATCACAGTGATACACTTTCAAACATAGTCTGAAAGTATCCCACCTATGCAAATAGATGCATTCCATTATGTGGGCCTGCCAACAATGGAAGCATTACATTCTAGGGAAGGAAATGGTCATCCACACAAACCATCGATCCCTGTAGTTCATATAAACACAAGGTAAGTTGCAGAGTGATCTCCAACAGAAATGGTCTACATAACTGCAACAATTGCATTTGAACATTAAGTACAAGAAGGCAAGCACCAACAATGTTGCATACTACCTCAGTTGATTGCTAGTCATGGTGTTGACCGCTGTGCGTGACTCTTAAGGGAACGAGAGTTCAGGGTGGCCACATCTTTACGAGAGAAATCCAAAATTCAATGACACATACCAGACACTCTTAGAAGGAAAGAAAGTTCTAAATTTTCACCTCCCAGATGCACTATTGTGCCACCTGGGACACCTCTGTGTTCCTTCAAGCAAGTGTGCCAAGATGATTTGAGAGGTGCATTAAAATCGGATTGCTAGACATTTTGGGGTAGAGAAAATAGTGGCAGTGTTGCAAAAGTATTTTTATTAGCCAAAGCTTTAACAGGATGTTAGGAAGTACATGAGATCCTACACTTTCTAAGTCATTGCCAAACCCACCATCAAGAAGCAAGGTTTATATACTCTGTTGCATACTCCTAGTCAACATTGGGAATCCATCTCCATGGATTACATGTCGAGCCTTCATTCTACTATGCATGGCAACGACTCCTTTTTTGTGGTTGTCCACAGATTCTCTAAGATGGTTATTCTAGCGCCCTGCAAGAAGAGTATCACAAAAAAAGCCATTGCTAAGCTCTTCTTTAAACGAGTATGGTTACACTTTGGGATCCCATAGTCCATTATCACAGATCAGAACAGAAGGTTCCTAAGTAAATTTTGTTCAAGTCGTTGGTCGATGTTGGATACCGAGCTCACTAAGACCACGACTTTCCACCCCCAAACTGATGGCCAAACAGAGGTCGTCAATAGGATGATCATACACATTCTACGAATGTACAACTCGAAGCATCCACACACATGGGATGAAATCCTCCCATATGTCCAACACATCTACAACAGAGCTCTCCATAGTTCAACTCGCCATAACCCCTTTCAGGTGGGGTTGGGATTTCAGCCATTATGTCCCATTGATGTGGCTATACCATTTGCAGTTACTCATGAAGACTCAGCTCATGTTCAGTCTGAAGCTGACAAGGCTAACAACCTCATTGAGCACATTCATCACATCAACCAGAAGGTCCATGACATATCAGATATATCCAATGCCAAGCATAACCAACGACATGATTAACATCAGGTCCCACACAAGTTTCAGGTGGGCGAAAAAGGTTGGTTGCATATGCAGAAAGAACACCTTATCGGAACCCATCAGAATCTCATACCACTCTGATAATGGCCTTACACCATTACCAAGGTTATGGGTGAGCTAAGCATTCCCCCATTCCTTGGCCTGCAACCAGTGTTCAATGTGGACCGCCTTTGACAATACTTTACACCATTATTGGACACATCAGACATTACATAAAAACTCACACCAACAGAGTTAAACCCAGATTGCATGGAACAAGCCACAAATGATCAGATCATGGACACACATATCAAGCACACTCACCATCGAAAGATCCAACTCTATCAGGTTGTCAAAGCTGGCCAACTCCTACACCAATGAAAGTAGCTCACTAGGGACCAAGTTTACCAAAAGTTTCCCCATCTCATGGAGGCACTCAACGTAATGGAGACCATTTCTTCCTAAGGGGGGAGAACTGATCTAGGTGGATATTGTTGGCCACCCTCCTATTTCACTTGGACCCCCACCATAATTTCTTTTAGTTTTTTAGTCTCCTTAATTGTAGCACAATTTACTATTTTTCGCAGTTTTTTGGGTCCTAAACTTTTGAAGTTGTTTTGAGGCTCTAAACGACATTTTTTTTTGGAAAATAGTCTATTGTAAGACTTCAAACAAATGTTTGTAGATGGAAGTTATAGTGCTCGGATATATATTTCTAACGAGGTATCATGTGCGTCAAATGAAGACCGTATGCCAAAGTTACGACCTCGGGGAGTTGGTGTACCAATTTACCCCAACAGGGCCCATAGTTTTGGCACTTCATCTCCTAGGGTTAGGTTTTTTGATGTTTATGGTTTTTCATTGTTTCTCAATAATAAATAGGCATTCGATCCTCATTTTAACACAATTTAGAGGCATGTATCCACCACATCTATTCTCAAAGTTAAGCTACCATCGCCTGAACTAGTTTATTTCCATTCTGTATGTCAGCATATTTCAGTTCTTTGATATTATTGAAATGAAGTGTTATTTCTGTTGCATCTCTGTATTTATGGGTATATCTGTATTTTGTTGTGTTCATGTTTAAGTTCGGATCATTTGTGCCTATGTTTTTGTAGGTTTTCTCACATTTATTTCTTTGTTATTTGAAATGGTAGATGATGCAATTTGGGATACCTTCAGACAAGGCTACTAAAGTTAAAGGTGGAGGGGGAGATTCAACCCTTTCCACGCTAGGATGATTCTTGGTCCCATCAAATAGGGGCATAGTAAGATATTCAACATTCCAAGTAGCCTTTTAACTTGACGTCCCTTCTATATATCTAGTAAAATAGCAAGGGGAAAATAGAATTGGCCCAATAAACAAGTTTCCAAACATTCAAATTGAAAATCAAGAAACAATTCCAAGACTATGTCTTAGATTATACCTTCTGTAGGTCCATGGACATGGAGGTATTTAGGGTGATGGAGTTTTATTGTATTATGAACAGAAAACAAGGAGAACTAGCATTCTGAATCATTAAAATGACTAAAATGACAAAAAGTCAAATTTATTGTTATTTGTAAAATGATCTTTAAGCTTAACTTCAAGGTCTTAGAAAAAGTAATAGGTAAAGAAGAGGTACTTGGTATCTTAAACTCAAGGGATTAGTTCCAACCCTATCATTATAAAAGATGAAATTTCCTAAAAAGCGTGGAACATTCCTAAGAAGTGTGTAGCAAAACCAAGGAGCCAAACTTTTAGCATAGTTATATTATATTTTAGTCTCTACTCACATTCTAAATATTTATTTATATGTATTAATTTCCATAAATTTGAAATAGCTTATGGTTAATAATAAATGAACATGGATATTTGAGTTTAAACACATTTTCTTAGTAAATTATTGAAGAGATTATCCATCTCCACCATTTCTTTTAAATGAGTAATGATTTTTTTCTTCCATGCATGCTTTTAGAACTTATAAAATTAATACTAAGCACCTAAGTTAGTGAAGGGAAGTTTGTTTCAAAATATATATTTTAATAAAATAACCTTCAGTTTCAAAGTTGCTTTGTCTATAAAATAATGCAAGTTATGTGAGATAGTGACGTAACGTCCTCGATTCACCGTATGATTGGAATTTGGACCACAAATTTCATCTAGTGCACTTTCCTTCCATGGTTCGAGTATAAAGTAGGGGCAAAACATGCCTTCCACTGTTGAAGTAGGGTCCATAGAATAAATTTAAAGTATTTCAATGATCCCAAATATGAGTGGTACACACATCACGAAAGAATAAACATTAAACAAATTGAGCTGTATTTGTTTTAGATTATAATGGTAATTCTCCATGGTAGTATAATGTTCTTAAACGAAATTCGTAATGGTTGTATAAAGGTTTGTTGATGAAATGCGTAATGTCATGGGGTGAGTTGTTTGTTGTATAGCTAAGTTTAGTTAGCATATTTAATTAAATTATTGATTTTGTTTTAATTCAATAAAATTATATTGATTATAGAAGAGGATATTATTTTTAAGGAAATGATATTTATTAAAAAAAAATTGTTAAATAATATATTAATAAGTCTATGGGCATAGAATAATTAGTGAATGCTTTATTACTAAGGTGTTTCTGGTATTTTTTATTTGATGATCACTGGTTTAAAACTCCATGGGTAGTCTCACTATCAGTCTTCAAGGAAAAAAAAAATAACATATCATTGAATTTTTCTTTAAGATATTTTTTGATCAATAATTAATCTAGTGGAACGTGTTGACTTATAACATAAATTATGTTAGAAGATTTTGTTGGCAGTAGCCAAAAATTGATGAGGGAAAAAGTGTTCATCAAAAACAAATTCTTAGACATTTTCTTTTTTTGCTAACTAATTATTTCAAACAAAAATATATTTCAATTAAATAATTATTTTAGGAATGTTGTTATCCTCTACACTAAAGTTAACTTCTCAAAAGTGTCATGTTGAGCTTTATTGTAATCATTTTGATTTTTCATGTTGGGTTTGAGTAGTCCCCCAAGGACCAAAACATCCATAATCCTCATATATATGACAAATAACTTTATATTCCATTTGAGCACTATACATTTTTTAGTTTTTCATGTATTGGTTAAACTCAACATTGAGTCTCAAACACACGGCTTCACTAGGGGAGCAATACCATAACACGCATGTTCATATTGGGGGATATATATTGAGGGAAAAATGACATAATATATTGAGCATATAATAGGGGGTAAAGTTTTTTTATATTAGAAGGTATAAAAAATGGAGCTCAAAATTAATGAAAAAATATAAAGGGGTATAAAAAAAATTAATGAAAAATGCATACCTACAATATCTAGTGAAAGTAAGAGTTTTTTAAATTAGGAAGGTGTATTGGTTTATGTAACAACCTCGAGTTGATTTTCCATGTAAATAAATGAAACCAAGGTCATGGGACACGTATTCCAAGTTGAATGGAGGGGAAAAATATTATGTTGGGAATCGCTTATGGTTTATTATTGGCTATGGAAATTGACATTGGCATTGGAAAAGGAAAAAAGAAAATAAATGATAATTTATTATAAGAAATAAAGGAAAATAGGAGAAAAGGAAGATGAAGAGATAATTATATGCATACAAGGGAAAATGAAGGAAAAGGAAATGAAAAATGAGAGGAGAACATTCTATGCCTCTATTAATTTCTCTTAGTCACTCTCAATTACTCTTAATCACTTCTTGGTTACTTTTGGAGCATTCTAGCATTCACTTAGACATTGAAGCATTCTCACTTGGATTTGGAGAGAGAGAGCATGTGGACAAAAGAAAGCAAGCAAAGGAATTTATGGGCAGCAAAGTAGAAGGTTGGGAAAGTAGTTACAACAGGAGAACATTGGAGGTAACATGTTGCATGTGCAATTTCCTTTCTGAGATTTGAATGCATGATACATGCATTTGCTTATTTGGTTATGACATCATTGGCATGTGATTTACAATGGATTGACAGTTGTTTCAGTCATGCCTTGCCATTTCCTAGATAACCATGATGTAATGGATTGCCTATTTTGGTTAAGCTTTGGATGATAGGTAGATTTTGGATCCTAGTTGAGGTGGTATTAGGAAAATTCCCAAGGATCAAGGGTGCAGATGGGATTTCTCCTGGAAATCTTAATAGGTGGGTGGAGATAGGAAAAATCCTCTAGGTATGGTGAAGAAAGTTTGAGGAATCCAAGCTTGTTTGGTTTTGGTGATTTCTTGATTCGAATAGAAAATGGCATCCACCCATGGTATTCATCCACCCATATTATTCATTCACCCATGGTATTGAAAGTGGCATCCAACCATGGTATTTATCCACCCACGAAATTTACCCATGATACTGTAAATGGCATCCACCCATGGTCTTCATTCACCCATGGCATTTTCCCTAGTATTGTAAGTGGCAACGGCCCTTGGTATTCATCCTCCCATGGTATTTATCCACTCATGGAATTTACCCATGGTAGTGTAAGTGACATCCACCCATGGTATTTTCTCATGGTATTGTATGTGACATCAACCCATGGTATTTACCCACCCATGGAATTTACTTGTGGTATTGCAACCAAAATATGCTATAAGTAATAAGTCACATTTTGTAAAAGGACAAATTCTCCACCACAATGTAGCTTTTATAGTTATTCTCTATTTTAATGAAATGTTTCTTTGCGGCTTTGTTTAATGTGTATTCTCCTCTTTTCTTCTGGCATTTCAGTTTTTCAGATCTTGGGGGCCTCTCCCCCCAAGATCTAGATTAGTACTATCAGAGCCAGGTTACGATTCCATGGGAATGAGGGTTTGATGTATATTTCAATTTCAAATTTTTGTAGCAATATTCAACAAACTTCAGCCACGTGCTACGATCTCCACAAAGCACTTTCTTGGGCAAAGCGGGAAGATTTGTTCTTTTTTCATTTTTCTTTTAGGATTTTTTGAGGCGGTGATTTTGCAGATCAGATTTGAAACTTTTGGTGAAAAATTTACAAAAATAAGTAACATATGTGGATTCCTTGCGAAAAAATACTCAAATTCAAAACAAAAAAAATCGCTCAAATCGAAGTCCAAATGAGGGAGATATCACTGATTTAAAATCAATTATTTTTGCATAAATGTTTCTAATGACAATTCATGGATGGCAACCCTCCTTTTTTTGTAGTTTTTGTGCAAAATTTGAGAAAAATAATTTTATTTCTGAGATCCCCTCGAAAAATCACCCAATTTCAAAAACCAAATTGGTTGAATAAGAGTTCGAATGAGGGAGATATCGTTGATTTAAAATCAACTATTTTTTTCAAAACTTTTGTGACAACGGGATAGTTGCAGCGCAAATCTAAGTTTCCAAAGTGTCTAGGTAGGGATTTCAATCACATGGGAAGATGCAAAATGTTCATTCTATTTCTGAAAATAGGTTATAATAAATATTTCGATATTGAGTTATTCCCATTTTAAATCTAGAGCAGCATTCAGAGTGGGTTACCTTTGGAGATGTGCCCTCCCAACCCGCTTTAGTAGGCACCTACTTCACATTCATCAGTTTCAGCATAGCATCATCCACCTTGGGTTCTTTGGAGACATGTCCTCCCACCCCAGGCTATGTAGGCACCTCCTACTTCATCAACAGTCAGCATCACAATTAGGGGTCAACCGCACAAAGTCTTTGTCACCGAAATCCATTTGCTAGGCCGCACACTATTAATATCACAGTTAGTCACAAGCATTATAGGGTATCTCTATCCTCAGATATTCCTTTTTCATGGTTATGGGTCATCCACAAACCCACACTTCATCGAAATCCATTTTCTAGGCCACACACAGTTAGTATTACAGTTGGTCACAAGCATTACAGGGTATCTTTATCATCGGATTTTCGTTTGTCATGGTTATGGGTCATCCGTAAACCCACACTTTATCGAATTCCATTTGCTAGGCCACACACTACGAGTATCACAGTTGGTGACAAGAATTATAGGGTATCTCTATCATCAGATCTTTGTCTTTCATCATTATGGGTTAACCACACAAAACCTTTCTCTTTAGTGGCTCTTCATATTCAACAAAGACTTCTAAGGAGGGAACCTCACGCAATGGGGAGCATTTGTTCTTAAGGAGGGAGGAATGATTCGAATGGAAAATGGAATCCACCCATGGTATTCATCCACCCATAGTATTCATTCACCCATGGTATTTTAAGTGGAATCCACCCATGGTATTCATCCATCCATGGTATTTATTCACCCATGGAATTTACCCATGATATTGTAAGTGCCATCCACCCATGGTATTCATTCACATATGGTATTTTCCCTAGTATTGTAAGTGGAATCAACCATTGGTATTAATCCTCCCATGGTATTTATCTACTCATGGAATTTACCCATGGTATTGTAACTCACATCCACCCATGGTATTCATTCACCCATTGTATTTTCCCATGGTATTGTATGTGACATCAACCCATGGTATTCATTCACCAATGGTATTTTCTCATGGTATTGTATGTGACATCAACCCATGTTATTCATTCACCCATGGTATTTACCCACCCATGGAATTTACTTGTGGTATTGTGACCAAAAAATGTTAGAAGTAACAAGTCACATTTTATAAAAGGACAGATTGTCTACCATGTTGTCACTCACTTCATTCTAGGTTTCAGTTGGTCAAAGTTTCCCAAGAGCAGTGAATTTTGAAGTCACCTTCCTAGGCCACAAAAGCTCTCAGAGCCAAATCAAACCCTCTCCATTGCCTAGTGCTCAGAAGATCTCTCCAACGATATATAGAAGTCCAAGAATGGACTTATAGATCGAAAGTTAGAGCATGTTAAAGATCACACTTGGAAAGCCTTGAAAACCAAGAAAATGACAAACTATGTGGGCAAATCGCATATCGACGACCCTACAATCCCGCATCCCGCGCCTTTCCGAACCCGCAATCCCACAGTCACATTAGTCTCACATCTTGCAGTCCCACATGGCCCCTGCAATACTTGATGGGCCATCCTTAAGGAATTGCTGGGGGGGAGAATTGCCTATATGGTGTGACATCGTCGGGGAGGAACAAAATTCATTTACAAAGGAAAAGCATGGTAAAGCCAAGGTAGGGCCTCCCCCTTCTCTCTCCTCAACGTGGCGGTATGACATATCAGCAATGGGAAATCCCGCAATCCTGCATTATCGACAATCGACGGGGTCACCACTCTAAACCATGGAAAAACGTCGGTCTTGCGATTTAATGCAAAGTTGCCGAGGAGGGCCAAAATTCATTAACAAAGAAAATGCATGCGAAAAGAGTGTCGGGCAGGCCTTTTTCTCTCTCCTCTAGGGGGCCACGTGGCGAAATATGATTGGTCCTCATAACTGACATGGTAGCTGGCGTCATCAGTGACGTGGCAGTATAGGTGGACACATGTCAAGCAGTTTCGATGTTTTCAGGGGTCCTATAAGCACATTTTTGGGTGAAAGATGTCACCACTCACAGGGTGGCATGTGGAAACGATGATGTCATCCTACATATCGGCGATCACAGCTGTCTAAGGGAGAAACTTAAGGAAAAGTTCATTCAGCTCTGAGATGTGGGATTCCGAGTAACAAAGAAAAAGGACCCCAAATGCGATAAGTTATTTTGATCTATTTGATAAGGTCTTCGCCTCCGAGATATCGGTCGATGCGGTTTAAGGGGCTATCAAATGTGTTTCAAGTTACAAAGGAAAAGGCCCCCGAGCAGTGATTGAAAGCCTTAGTGCCCAAAGGGCTAAGCCCCTGGTTCCAACCCCCCGGTCATATGAGGAGAGTCACATAACAAGCTATATTAAATAGGCACTGGGGGGCAAATCAAAAAGTGCTTGTTTCGCCTATTTTAGAGGTAAAATGCCTGCGACTGAGAGACTTCGTGGTTACACTAGATCAAGGCATTGATAGTGTAGGAGAGAGGTTTAAAGGGCATGATGGGGCGGTAGTTGTAGTTTTAAGAAAAACAAATGGTGCATTCAAAGCATAGGATGGGCTTATCCAGAAGAAGATTACTGTGACACGGATCCAGAATTCAGTGCCAAATGAAACAAAGGCAGAAATGAAAGAGGTTGGTGAAGCAGTCGAGGAAGCCATAACGCAAGTAGAACAAACCCTGCAAAAGAGATGATCACAGGATGCGAAAGGAGGGTTTTTATGTATTTTTATCCAAGTATTTCTTATTTATTGTACTCCAACGTGCCTCCTTTCATGAGGCATTTAACTCTATAAAATTTTTGGGCCACATGACCATTATGACTGTGACAACTATTCAACTCAATAGTTGAGTCTAGACTAGAGATATTTTGTTGTAATGAATGGTCTTGCTCCCCTATCCAAATAAATAGGGTAAGGCAAGACTTAACAAGGGTTCAGAAATTATATAGAAAACACTACATGCTATTTTCAGACAGTCTCTCTTTGTAACACAGATTTTTCATAATATCAAGGGAATGGTGGTGATTCCCTCTTCAAGAACTACAGTATGTGTTCCCTCTATTAAAACACATTTTGTGTTCATATTTCTTCTCTGTATTCATGCAATTATATCTGCTAGAAATATTTCAAGCTTCATCATAGATTTATTTGTATTGATATGCGATGAGCCCCAAAAATGGATGATTATATGGGCTCATTCAGCCTCCTAATTTGACTTAATCCACCATTCTCATTAGTTTATTGCATGCTTTTTATTATATTTATGTTAATAGAGTGAATTGGGTTAGTCATTATGCCAACAAGTCTAATGGGCGCTTTGTGCAGATTTTTAGTCAATTTTGAGACAAAATCAAAGGTCTTAATGAGCACTTGGCAGCCAAATTCGTGGAAGAACAAGGGAGAGGATTTGTAGGAAGGTGCCCCCTTCATTTATGGTCCCTTACCTTGAATTCTCCACCATCAGCTCGGAGTTCAAGGGCCACCAAATCAATTATCACAAGGGCAGTTGAGCATGTGCTAGTAAAAGTGTTGGTAACTACAAGTTTTGGCAGCCGAGTTCATAAAGTTCAGGAGGGTTGTTGGGTTCCTCAATTTGTATAAATAAGAGGGCTTAGGGCCTCATTTCAGTTAGTTAGTTTGTAGGCAGAAGTTAGCTAGTTTGTAGTTCGATTTTAGTCATTATTTTAGTCATTTTTAAGGCAGTAAGTTAGCTCTACATTTCGGCACATTTTCAAGTTTTCCTTGTGGACAATTTTTGGAATGTAACTATTCTTTTGATCAATAAAGATGAATCCAGCTTTGCACCAGCTCTAAATCTCTCTTAGGAGGCTGTAACTCTTGGGGTTGGGCCCATCTCAAGTGCCTAGTACCTCCTTTGTTTACCTTTATGTGTTTTTGCTGCATTCTTAGAATAAAATCTGCTATTTAGATTTAAATCTTGTTTTGTTATTTAGGTTTCTTTTGATGATTAAAAAAGGCTTTTTCATGTTCAGATTGATTTGATAGGTTAATAACATAGAAGATCTTCAGAAAAAGGCCATCAAGCACCTCTGGTTTCACCTCTCCCTCAGTGGGATCAGGAGATAGGATCAAGGTGACCTTGCTGCCACCAAAAACACTGTCTTTGCTTCGCCATGCAATCATTAGTGTTCGATTTTTAATTGCAGAAGTTGGTTACATGTTTATATTCTTGATTGCTTAGTTGCATAGTTATTTCATCTGATTTCAGTGCAAATAAACTTCTGTTCCATTTCTTTGCTGTTATCTAGGTTAGAATAGACTAACGTAACTAGGTCTTTGATTTTCCAAATCCTTGTTTGTTTCGTGTGAAAAACAACTTGCAGAGCACCTGTTATCCTTCTTTATCTGCCCATTCTCCATCAATCCTACCTACTTCATCCTCTACTTAGAATCCTTGCCTTACGTTTGCCATTTGCTCACTCTACCCTAAATTCCCATATTGTTGTGTAACATTGCTCTACCTCTCCTTGAACAAATCCAGCCATCTTCATCACTCCTTAGCCTCATGCGCCAGGTCCTCGACCTCCTCAAACCCTTATATCACCTCCATACCCACTCCTTCATCCTTCTTCCTCCATCCAACCTCAAAAATCTCATTTATGAACATCCTGTAGAAAATTACAGACATCCTGTAGAAAATTCCAGAACATCCTGTAGAACCCCTGCAGACTTCCTGTAGAAGCTCACAATTGAGGTTTCTTGATAGCCAAACTCTGTGAAACTCTCTGGAAGGGTGTTAGGGACCCCTTAGGCCCTCTCTGAACCTTCCCGACCTCCTCCAAGCATTTCTTCTCACCAATCCACCTCTGCACAATCAAAAACAGTTAAATTGCATGCATGATAATTTTGACAACTTATTAAAAAATACAAAAAGATGTTTTTTTCAAATGTTACTGTAGAAGTAGCTTAGACACATGCATCTTACCTTCCTAGAGTTCAATGGCATCTCTTTCAGTAGCTTGCATCCTCTTTCTTGCATCAGTAGTGCTAGCTGGTAAAACTAGGGTTTTTATTTCCTTTCCGTTTTCAGTTTCTTTCTGCAAGTAGATTAGCCTCCTTTGAGTTAGCTTTCATCCATCAGTTAAAAAGCTTCTTCTAAGAGCTCATAGAAGTTGGCTTAAGCTCCTAGCGGACTTGTGCTAGCTGACCAAGTGACAGCTGCAACAAGAGCTAGTACTTGTGCATACAGCACTGTCGCTTCCAAGTTTGTTACGAACTACTGGGTTGATAAAATTAAAGAAGGGAGTCTGAGGAGTTGCAGCATTATTGCTGCAATACTGGGGCCCACCACTCTTTTTGGCGCCATTTCCGGGGAAGCGTGAGAGTATTGGTGATTTCTGCTTTTCTTCTATTTTCCACTACAACCTTCTGCTAAGTAGTTTATTTCATTTCAATTCCGCAATTTCAATTATGCAAACGTAGATTAGCATTTCAATTCCGCAATTTCAATTCTGCAAGCATAGAATAACATTTCATTCCTGCAATTTCATTTCAGTAAAATAGATTAGTCCTTTCCCGCTTTCGTTTCAATTCCGCATTTTCATTTCAGCAAGATAGATTTTAGTTAGTTGCAGTTCAATCTACTTCAGTTTTGTAGGTACAAGCAAAAAAAAGCAAAAATCAACCAAAAATATTTCCTTTCATGCCTTGTAGGAGTAGAGATAATTCAGAAAAATGATTGCACAACACCCCCACTGCTTCACACAGCCAACCTTCTCTCTTCTTTGATGGTTGTGATTAAAGAACCCTTAGGTGGACAAGAAGACATATTTGAAGAACCTCAAGGGAAGAAGAAGAAGAAAACATTCCTTTGGAGCAAATGGCTACAAGCAGAAATGTTGGGAGCAGTACCTTGTCCAAAAACGAATTTGAAAATCAGATGGAAGATTTCAAGAGTGATATGAGGCAGTTTCTTACCATGCAATTGGATACCCTGCGGATCTAAAGGAAGCAAGAGGAAGCAAAGAGGGATTTGGCCATCTTTTGTCCCAGGTGCACTAGAAAGCATCCTAGGAATGAATGTCCAATGCACTCCCTAGAAGTGTGTTTCGTTTGTGAAGAATACCATCCTACAAATCAGTGCCCTTCCTTGCCTGGACTTAAAGCTGCATATCAGAGAGCCAAAGGAGCCACTGAACCACCCTATTTCATGAACCAAAGGAGGCCACATGGACCTAGAACTTACCAGGAGGGAATGCAAGAGACATCCCAGACCTATTATAACCCCTATCAAGCCACTTCCATGCCTTCTTGGGGTCCCCTTGCTCATCCTTCCTGGTCCACACCCCCTCCTTGGTTGTATCCTCTGCAATACCATGCTCCTCCAGTTGCTCATTTGTTTCACTCTTATGCTCAGCGACAACCTCAGTGGAATGCACCTCATCAGGAGTGGAGGCCCCAGTACAACTCTCATCCCACTATTTTCCTCCACCACCTGACCAACCACAACCCCATCCACATCCATCTCAATATACACCCCCACTCAACTACCCATACCACCATTTCCAAACCCGCAGATTGGAATAACTCAACCCAATTGCAAAGCTGAGGCACAACATGTCCAAATGACTCCTCTTGAGCTCAATGATCTTCACCATAGCTCAGGAAGAGTGTTGCAAAACAGAGATTATATTGACAACATTGAAGGACCAAAGGCAAAAGAAGATTCCAAAGAGGATATCAAAGCACCATGGGCTCCACTTGATGAAGAGAAAACATCAGAAGTAGAAATCAAGAAAGCTCCCTCATGGTTACCATCAAACCCCTCATGTAGTCAAGAGAAAAATCAACACAAAGAGGAAGATGTGAAGGTCATGATAAAAGAAGATATGGAGAATGATCCAGATCAGTGAAAGGACCAAGGATATCAAAGCTATATTGAGACATGGTTTCAGACGGTCACGAAGTTGCAGCAGTACTCTCTTCTTCAGCTATGTTTGATCCCTTCAAAGTCAAATCATTTGGTCTCTGAAATCCGGATAGCTGTCAAAGCATGCATTTCAAGCCTCCACATCGTTTTGTCTCTAATATCGATGTGCACATGGCTCCATTGGAAGTATTCTTACACTTGAAAATGATTTTGTTTTTCAAGTAGGGTAGGGTAGGGAAAAAAGAAAAAAGAAAAAAAAAATAGAGAAAAAAGAAAAAAGAAAAAAAAAAGGAAAAAAAAATGACAAAATAGAAATAAGAGGAAAAATCTAAGGTGAAAACCTCCTTGGAGGCGCCTTAGATTGGCTCATTGATTGAAAACCTCCATGAGGCGGTCAATGGGTTGAAAAAAAAGAAGAAAAAAGAGAAAAGAAAAAGAGAATAAGATCCCTGGGTGAAAACCTCCCTTGGAGGCGCCCAAGGGAGGAAATTAAGGTGAAAACCTCCATGAGGCGCCCTAGTTGTTTTCAAAAAAAAAAAAAAAAGAAAAAAAAAAAAAGAAAGCAAGACTAATCTCTGTGAAAAATTGCAAGTTGCAGTGAATGCTTTGCAGGAAAAGAGGGGCACGCAAAACGAGGACATGAGTCTGTACCAGGCTCCAGGACATCCCTTCAGACACTCCCTCCATGGCCACTCACCTCTCCTAGGATTTGGTCACATTTAGGTCAGGATTTGGCTTTCTACAGGAAGTTCCAGGGTTTTCTACAAGAAGTTCCAAGCGTTTTTACAAGAAGTTCTGGAACATCTTGTAGAACCTTCGGACGAACCAAATTAAATTTTAAAAGGGAATCTGATGGTTGGAATCTGTTGGTTAGCCCTCCAAGCACCCCTATTTCCATCCCTCACCTTTCTCCATCATTTTTTCCACCTCATTGTGCTTCTACAGGAAGTTCCTGTAAAAATTAAAGGAAGCTAGAAATGGATTTCAAAAAGGTAGTTTGCGAACACGCTGGCTTCCTCAAGGGTTCAAAAGTCCTCCTGCTATCTTCAAACTCCTCCTCCATCATCTCCATGCCTGCATCACAGCCCAAGCTCATTTTTTCTACCATGCAAAAACTTGCAGAATGCTTTGAAGAAAAAATACATATAACAGAATTTGTTTTTTCCCTAACTTGAAAACCGTGCATCCATTTACAAAACCATTACAGGGGGAGTTGTATAGGGATGATGGCAACATGCCCGAGCAATTTCAACCAATTTTGGTGCACTGTTTCCAATAAATCCACCTCCATCACCGTAAGCCATTTTTGCATTTTCTCCATATCCATGCATCCATTTCAAAACCTGTTTCATGGGGCGATGCATATGGGTGATAGTAACTTACCCAAGCAGTTTCAGCCAATTCCGATGCACGGTTGCCGAGAAATTGATCTCTGTAATCTTCAGCCATTTTCCATTTTTCTCGAAATCTGTGCATCCATTGATCACAATTTTGCTATGGGAGGTGCATAATGATGATAGGAACATGCTAAGCAAGTTTCAGATCGATCCGATCTATCGTTCGGGAGCAATGGTGAAAACAAGTTTCTATCCTGTGGAAAATCAACATCAGCAGCTTGAGGGTGCAGATCTAAACGTGGAAGCCAACTCCTACAGTGTGGATTCAACCATAGGATACCTGCACAAGAAATCAGCCATGAACAGCAGCCGAGCCATCATGCAACCACCGAAACAAATGCATGCAACAGCAAAAAGCACCTCACAGAAACCATTCGACTTCCAGGTATGTGACTAAAACTTGTTCCTCTATTGCATGAATCTAATTGAAGAACTGCATGAAAAAATGGAATGGTGGGATTAAGCCTTGAATCTAGCAAGGTTAACCCGACATTTCCTTCTCTAGCGCTCAGCCGGAAGTCATGCAGTACACGTGGACAGTCGACTCACGTGAAAATTAAAACAACCGGGAGTGTTGGTCGTTTAAACCTCAGTGCAATTGATGGCCACTTCACTCCCTCACCACAAATCACGCAGCAATTACAAAAATGCTCGGCTGACTCTCACCACCCTCTGTTCAACTGCGGTCACAACTGGAGCACACATCCACCACGTCCAGATCAGTTAACCAGTGGTCCTCTGCAAGACTCCTACCTGATTTCTCAAGATTTCTGCCAAATTTTTTTTAATTCCTGCCTATCAGGCTCTACAGGAAGCGCAGTTTCGTTCTATAGGAAGTCCTCTACAGGAAACGCAGAAAACAACCATGCAGAAAGAAAACCTGGGATTTTCGGCGAATTTCAAGCTCCAAATGAGGTAGGACCGGGGAAACTTCATTGTTTATGATTTTTTGGTGCAAAATGGTGAATTGAACACGGAATTAAATTAAAAAAAATGAGAGGAAAAGTCTGCCTACACATTGAAAAAAGGTGAAAAGTCTGCTTGCATATTTTCTGAGTTCTACACAGTTCTTCTTTCCCTCTGCATTTAAAGTTTGGCTTCTCCTTTCTCACCTTCTTCTGAAAAGAGAGATGCAACCATAGGAACTAAGCCTGTGTGAAAGAATGAATTTGCAAGACTGTCCACTTTCTAGAAAAAAACTATGTTCTTTGTTCTCTGATCTGTCAAAAAAATGGATTTCTTTTCAAAAACTAAGAAGCAAATTCAGGTTGGAAAATTTTGAAGAGAGGAAAAATTGGAAGTTGTTGTTGTGAAAAACACGAAAATTCCAGGGGCAATAACAAGTTTACAAGAGGGGCAATGAGCTATATTTTTAGAAGAAAACACGGGTTTTTGCAAAAATTTTGGCTTCAAGAGAAGATGAAAACAAACAGTTTTATTTGTTGCATGTTTATCCAAAAGAAGCGATGCAATTCTAGGAAAGAATCAGGCCTGAAGAATGTGAAAAAACCAATGACGAGGGAGCACAAATCATTCAAGCAGAGGGAAAAACAAAGGAAGAACAGAAAAGAAAACGACTACAGCAGAGAAGGCAGAAGCTAAACAAGATGAGAAGAAAGCCAAAACAAAACATGAGGAAGCAAGCTAACAGAGGCAGAGAAGAAAAAAGAAGAGGAAAAAAAGGAGGAAGAGCCACATCCAGCCAAGCAGACCAAAATAGGCGAAACCGTTTCTACAGGAAGCCAGAAAACAGTCAGCACAGGGCTTTCTATAGGAAGTCTGGAAAAAGGGCAACAGAAGGAAAAATCGTCAAAAGAACCAATCACGATTGTGGACACCCAAGCTACACAAAAGGAGAGGTCTCCCTCCAAGGCATCCATCACCTATGAATGGGGAAGCTCGAAGACATCCACCTGGAGAGAAAGAATGAAAATATTGGACACAAAGGCCTCTCTACAGAATGCTGAGACAGTTCTACAGGAAGCTGAGAATTCTCTAGGAAAAGGAGCACAGGCATTGGGAAGAAACAGAGAGAAAAGCATGGTTTCATGACCGAGAAGAGGACATCACTTCAGAATCTTGGCATGACAGGGAGGCCACCAGGGCCATCAAAGATGAGGACATAGATTGGTTGCTCAGAGGATGAGAAACACTTTCAGTAGGGGGGTGATGATGAGCCCCAAAAATGGATGATTATATGGGCTCATTCAACCTCCTAATTTGACTTAATCCACCATTCTCATTAGTTTATTGCATTTTTTTTATTATATTTATGCTAATAGAGTGAATTGGGTTAGTCATTATGCCAACAAGTCTAATGGGTGCTTTGTGCATATTTTTAGTCAATTTTGAGACAAAATCAAAGGTCTTAATGAGCACTTGGCAGCCAAATTCATGGAAGAACAAGGGAGAGGATTTGTAGGAAGGTGTACCCTTCATTTATGGGCCCTTACCTCGAATTCTCCACCATCAGCTCGGAGTTCAAGCGCCACCAAATCAATTATCACAAGGGAAGCCGAGCAAGTGCTAGTAAAAGTGTTGTTAACTACAAGTTTTGGCAGCCGAGTTCCTAAAGTTCAGGAGGGCTGTTGGGGTCCTCAATTTGTATAAATAAGAGGGCTTAGGGCCTCATTTCAGTTAGTCAGTTTGTATGCAGAATTTAGCTGGTTTGTAGTTCGATTTTAGTCATTATTTTAGTCATTTTTAAGGCAGTAAGTTAGCTCTGCATTTCAGCACATTTTCAAGTTTTCCTTGTGGACAATTTTTGGAATGTAACTATTCTTTTGATCAATAAAGATGAATCCAGCTTTGCACCAGCTCTAAATCTCTCTTAGGAGGCTATAGCTCTTGGGGTTGGGCCCATCTCAAGTGCCCAGTACCTCCTTTGTTTACCTTTATGTGTTTTTGTTGCATTCTTAGAATAAAATCTGCTATTTAGATTTAAATCTTGTTTTGTTATTTAGGTTGCTTTTGATGATTAAAAAAGGATTTTTCATGTTCAGATTGATTTTATAGGTTAATAACAGAGAAGATATTCAGAAAAAGGCCATCAAGCACCTCTGATTTCACCTCTCCCTCAGTGGGATCAGGAGCTGGGATCAAGGTGACCTTGCTGCCACCAAAAACACTATCTTTGCTTCGCCATGCAATCATTAGTGTTCGATTTTTAATTGCAGAAGTTGGTTACATGTTTATATTCTTGATTGCTTAGTTGAATAGTTATTTCATCTGATTTCAGTGCAAATAAACTTCTGTTCCATTTCTTTGCTGTTATTTAGGTCAGAATAGACTAACGTAACTAGGTCTTTGATTTTTCCAAATCCTTGTTTGTTTCGTGTGAAAAACAACTTGTAGAGCACCTGTTATCCTTCTTTATCTGCCCATTCTCCATCAATCCTACCTACTTCATCCTCTACTTAGAATCCTTGCCTTACGTTTGCCATTTTCTCACTCTGCCCTAAATTCCCATATCGTTGTGCAACATTGCTCTACCTCTTCTTGAACAAATCTAGCCATCTTCATCACTCCTTAGCCTCATGCACCAGGTCCTGGACCTCCTCACACCCTTATCTCACCTCCATACCGACTCCTTCATCCTTCTTCCTCCATCCATCCTCCAAAATCTCATTTCTGAACATCCTGTAGAAAATTACAGACATCCTGTAGAAAATTCCAGAACATCCTGTAGAACCCCTGCAGACTTCCTATAGAAGCTCACGAATGAGGTTTCTTGATAGCCAAACTCTATGAAACTCTCTGGAAGGGTGTTAGGGACCCCTTAGGCCCTCTTTGAACCTTGCTGACCTCCTCCAAGCATTTCTTCTCGCCAATCCACCTCTGCATAGTCAAAAACAGTTAAATTGCATGCATGATAATTCTGACAACTTATTCAAAAATACAAAAAAGATGTTTTTTCCAAATGTTACTGTAGAAGTAGCTTAGACACATGCATCTTACCTTCCTAGAAGTCAATGGCATCTCTTTCAGTAGCTTGCATCCTCTTTCTTGCATCAGTAGGGCTAGCTGGTAAAACTAGGGTTTACTAGGGTTTGAATTTCCTTTCCGCTTTCAATTTCTTTCTGCAAGTAGATTAGCCTCCTTTGAGTTAGCTTTCATCCATCAATTAAAAAGCTTCTTCTAAGAGCTCATATAAGTTGGCTTAAGCTCCTAGCGGACTTGTGCCAGCTGACCAAGTGACAGCTGCGGCAAGAGTTGGTACTTGTGCATACAACACCGTCGCTTCCAAGTTTGTTACGAACTACCCGGTTGATAAAATTAAAGAAGGGAGTCCTAGGAGTTGCAGCATTATTGCTGCAATACTGGGGCCCACCAATATGTGAATGCAAGTGCATGTAATTATATCACTGATTCACTTTTTTCAATACTATTGAGACATATACCTGTGTGGAATATTGAAATCATATCTTTAAATATGCAACACATGAATCATAGAATTCAGCTCCTCCTTCATCCATTATTCTTGCTTGTAACTCAAATAAGTATAGAAATCCTTAATGCCTCAAGCTCTATGTGTTAAGTGTATAATTCTTGAAGCCTTATGCTCTATGTGGTGGGTTGCTCCTTCTCTTTGTCCTCTCTCATCTGCCTTGCAAAATCCTATTAAGCTGTAAGCCCTTGAAATACTTGGCCTCCATTATTTTTATGCATATTTTTGAGATTTGAACCCGTGAAGAGGTACCAGAAATCCATGTCTTATTTCTTTGGAAAAATGAACCAACCCATTTCCTATAAATATATGTATATATAGCACATAAGTGATGTCTCAAGTTTCTTGTAAATCATTTGAGACACACAAATCTAAATGTGCCCAGGCACTGGCCTTGTAAGCAATCCAAGGCTGTCTCTGGGAGCTACAATATCTTTTGGCGCTATTGTCATGGATCGAACCTTGGTCACCCACATGACAGGCAGGAGTACCAACCACTCACTCCATTATGGGTTTCAATTGGTCAAAGTTGCCGGAGAGCAGTGCAGTTTGAAGTTACCTTCCTAGGCCACAGAAGCTCTCAGAGCCAAATTAGACCCTCTCAATTTCCTAGTGCTTGGAAAGAGATTTCCAGCGATATATAGAAGTCTAAGAATGGACTTTTGGATCACAAGTTAGAGCAGGTTGAAGATCCCACTTGTAAAGCCTTGAAAACCAACAAAATGACTAAGTATGAGGGAAAATAGCATATTGATGACCCCACAATCTCGCATCCCACATCTCAGCGAGCCCGCAGCCCCGCAGTCCCGCATGGTCCCCACAATACCTGATGGTACACCCTTAAGGAATTATGGGTGGGGAATCACCGATATGGTGTGACATCGTTGGGGAGGGCCGAAATTCATTTACGAAGGAAAAGCATGGTAAAACCAATGCAGGTTTGCCCCCTTCTCTCTCCTCCACATGGCAGTACGACATATTAGCGATGGGCAATCCTACTTCCCGCAATCCCACATTATTGGCAATCAGCGAGGTTACCACTCTAAACCATGGAAAAATGTCGATCTTGAGATTTAATGCAAATTTGTCGAGGAGGGCCAAAATTCATTAACAAAGGAAATGCATGCAAAAATAAGGTCAGGCAGGCATTTTTCTCTCTCCTCCCAGGGGCCATGTGGTGGCATATGATTGGTCCTAGATCTGACATGGAAACTAACGTCATCAGTGACGTGGTAGTACGGACATTAACGTGGGAGTACAGGTGGACATGTGTCAAGAAGTTTCGACATTTTCAGGGGTCGTATAGGCACATTTCTGGGTGAAACGTGTCACCAATCACAGGGTGAAACATGACAATGATGATGTCATCCAACATATTGGTGGTTGTAACTGCCTAGGGGAGAAACTTAAGGAAAAGTGCATTCAGCACTGTCAGGCGGAAAGAGTCGATAGTGCAGACACAACCAACCTCCCTAGGAGCCTAAGACTCTCTAGTGACAAACAAGACAAACAAGAGCGATCCTTCTCTAAACATGCATTTACCATACAAGAAATCAAGTGTTTAGATCCTACCTGTAGTCCAACGTTGTTGTAGCAATCCAGCCTCGCTGATCCGGATGAGCTCCTCCTTCACTTCGAAACCTGCATTCACTAACAATCAAACGATTAAATAGCACTTGATAATCTCATAAAATAAAACATATTTAACACATAGACCAAGGAGTACATGAAACAACTCATAAATAACAAGTTATTGAGAAGAATGGACTCATTTGCATTAATAGGAAACAAAAGGAACAATTACAACCTGAGCCTTGGTGTTGTGCAAGTCCCTCCCAGGGTCCATCAAGAGTTCTCCTTTACTTTGACAAAGCTCACCCACTTCCAAATAGAACAAGCAAAGATGGCAATCTCTCTTCACAAGCTTCTAAATGGGAGTCCTAATTCCAGCAGTATCTACCCTTAGAAATGTTTAGCTTTCAACCTCCCCTCCTTCTGGCCCAATTCCTGTATTTATAGTGCTCAAGAGGAAGTTAATCAGGTCCACCATCAATGGGATAATCCCCTCTTTGGATGGGATACCTCCCTTATTGATGGGATAAGTTCCTCTTTGGTAGGGGTACATGAACCATCTGGAGGCGCTTCATACACGTCAAACATACTTCTAGAAGCCTCTAGAAATGACCACAAGTAATTTTTTTGGAGTGAAACTTGTGCCTTTTGACCTTTACAGGGGTACGCACCTGCCCCTTTACATACAGAGCGTACAAGTACGCAGCTTTTGTGAACATTAGGTGTGTATACGCAGGTAAGGCCGAGAGAATCTGCGTACCCAGAGATAAACACATTTTACAAAGACTTTCTCTCTTTTTGGAGTTTGACATGGAGAGCAGAGGCATAAGACTTGCCCAGGAGGATAGCATGACTGTTGATAGAGCCATACTAACTGTAAATAGTCATGGTGACATTTTTTAGTGTAACAGATTGCCCCCTAAAGTGCGAAGCCTGTAGTAGATTAGGGTTTTGTATTATCTAGGAATGGTGAAGCGCTTTATCATTTCAAGGATTATCTCGTGGAGAGCCTGGTCAGAACCTGCAATTTTCAACACAAAATACATGTATAAGATTATATCATCGCTAAGGTAGGCATTCCTATACTCAGATCAAAACTTTAACTAACAGACTAACTACTCTGATACAGGAATGATTTTGCAATACATCATAATCATAGACTTGTGTAGACACAGTATGGGCGCAGCCATCTGTTTATGATTAGTCTACTGGATAATGAATACAAAACTCCTCGCAGCCTGGATGGTGGAAACTAGATCCAGGGTCTTCATTTCTACTTCCCGAATTGGTACGATTCTAGCCATGCGAATAAATGAGTTGATGTCGAACATGGTAGAAACCACTTGATTACCAGTCGATGATGTAAACTGTTAACAAGTGTGAGAGAAACCACCAGTAATGTCAATGGTCCTCAAAGTACCCAGTACAATCCATGAGATGTGAATGAATGAGTTGATGTCGAACATTTCACGGAATCCTTCGATCGAAAGTCAATGATGTAAACCGACGTCAAAGGCGAAAAACCTGCCATTGATGCATGCAGACTTCAAGGTACTGACGATTTCTAAGTCATCTCTCTAGATAATGTGCTGATGTCGATAGAAAGCGACCCGTTGCAGGCAAGCCCACAACACGAAATCATTGTTCAAGTTGAAGAAATGTTGCTGTAAGGACTGACTCAGGGATGGTCAAATGGATGACAAGTATTTTGCAGATGAAAGTTTTGTTTGCAGACCTCTTGAACACATAACGACACAACAGATGGCTTGGTGACGAATGACTCAAAGTTAATCCCCGGAACCCGGCTGAAGACTTTCAAAGTGGTTTGATCAACTTTTAAGGCAAAGGATTTCCCAACCCAGGTGAATGGAAAGTGTCGTGTTCAAGAGTGGTGATAAGGTTCTTTTGTAACAAAGGATAACAAATAGGTTCATTCTTCTCTCTTTTCCCCCACCATTTCTGGCAAGTACCTCTTTATTTTTAACAAGCTTGAGGAGGATAACATATGCTTGATTATAAGCTCATCCTTCGGATGAGTCCAACCTAGTTTTGATTCGAACCCTAGGAAGGAGTGGTTCGTTCCTGTTTGTAATTGAACAGGTCCTTTACTGTGAAATTTTAATGAGCCCAGTATAGGAGAAACTTGGCGTTTTTCAATTTTAGAGAGTCTGAAAAACTTAAGAAGACTCCAGGTTGAACTTTTTCGTAAATTTGTGTCCCCCAAGCCCGAAAAAGTATAAAATAATACCTGGGAGAACCGCTCGATCTTGCGACCAAGGAGTACTTTCATGATTAGTGTCTCTGACCTGAAAAGTAAAAAGCGATTAAGGACACATCGTTTTATTTCCATATCGAGTTTGAAACGACAAAAACCCGGCAATCTTTTCTTGTTTTTACAGTCAGAAAAGAGCTATAAGGGGACCGTCTTTTAATTCCGTTTTAACGAGTGTAAAAGAAACGCTCGGCAATATTTTCATATTTTAGGAGTCAGAAAAGAGCTTAAAAGATGACTCTGATGTTTTGGTTCATGAAAAATGATGATTTTACTCTAAAGTCCTTTTGTCCTGCACAAAAACGACACATTACTCATACCTGTTTAAGATGGGCAAAAATACATTGAAAAATGTCCTTTCATGGTGAAAAATAAACAAACTTAGCATTCATTCATCCAAAAAACCTATAAAAAGACTTTTTACCATGTCATTTTTACCATTTTACTGTTGAGGTTGAGAAAAGGGCTTTTGACAAGAAAACTTCCTGTGGTCATTGCGGAGAATCCGACCGTCAGAATCGAACGTCGTCTCATCAGGTATTCTACAACATCCTTCTCTTGCTTTCCATCCGTTTAAAATTCATTTTTAAGTTTTTATTTGATTTTTTGGGGGTCTTGGGGTTTCAAGATGCGCCCTTCGGGGTACGCAGGTCATGCACTGCTGACCTGCGTACCCCGATATTTTCTCAACGGGGAAAATACCAGGTGTACGCACCCGGCCTTAAGGGAAGCTGCGTCCAGACGCTCTGTCCCTAAAGGCCGGGGTGCGTACCCCGCAAAACACATTTTGAAACCTTCATTTCTAAAAAATGAACCAAAATTTTAAAATTTTAAGGATTCTAACAGATGTTTTATGATGTGCAGGGAGCACACCATGCTTGATTGGCGTGAAAGAGAGCACGAGGACGTTGATTTGGCTGCGATAGGTCATCAACCTTCCATTGATGCATTAAAAGCATGCGGACTGTACAAATACTGGGCCATACCTGGCATGAGGGGCCAGGTGCCATTTCTTGAGTGGCTGGTTGAAAGGTGGAACATTCAGGAGCAATGCTTCTACATCGGAGAGCACCAGCTCGAGATAGAGCCCTCCGACATATATTTTCTCACTGGCTTGCCTAACAGGGGCGAGCAAATTTCTCTATTCGGGACTAGGCCAGGTGGCCAATCCCTTGCTAGTCTCCGGCTAGAGTGGTGTAACAATCAAAACCAGGAGAAGGGGATAGAAATCAAGTACATATCCCGACCTGAACTTATGGTGATAGCCTTTACTGTTACCAGACTTTGCGGGGCGGCCGCTTTGCACCAAGCCACCGGGTCCCAAATGCGGATGGCTATAGATTGCTTCCAAGGCACCATTTTCAACTGGTGCGATGCTGTGTTGGCTAATTTGAAGGGCCAACTAACCAGGGCAAAGAGAGGACAACTGAAGACCTTTGGATATGGGCCTTTAGTCGTGAGCTTTGCCCTAGAGAGAGTTCCAATGCTGGTCCCCCAACATCTTACAGTTCCAGTTGGGGCTCCTCGGCAGCCTAAGTTGACGAGATGGGTTGCGGTAATGGCCCGGCATCCTGATGAGGGAGCAATAGTTGTTCGATTTCCTGATGGTTACTTTTGCTGGCTAGAGAGCCAGGTCTTTGCTATTCAGGACTTTCCTTATGCCGGAATGGATTTTCGGAATGATCCGGACATGGTTCTTCCACAGGGAGAACAGTGGGACGACAGAGGTATTTCATTTTTCACGAGTTTTCAAATTATGTATTTTTTTTTTTTGTTTTTATATATCGCCTCAAAACTGACAGCACAAATTTTCAAAATGCAGATGTAGGTCCATGGCGTCCAGCCAACCTCCGGGCTTTTGAGAGGAGAGTACCAGTTGTACCAGCACCAGCCCCACAGGATGCGGCCGCAGAGACCTTAGCCGAGCTGGAACAGGATCTAGAGCGTCTGACGGTGGATATACCAGAGACCACCATAGATGACATTCCCATTCGACTTCAGCGCTATGTGGTTGCAGTCCCAGGACCTTTTAGGAGGTTCTTGTGTAGGGTAGCGCGGGCAGTGGTCTCGTATAGAGAGCACCACCAGTGATTGGCTAGTCACTTTTGTAGACACATATGACATTTTTGGTTTTTTGTACTTATCATTTTTGCCGATCATAAGGTGTTTTTCAACCTATGATCGAAGACGATGTATATTTTTGACACACTCCTATCTATATATATATATATATCATTATTACCGGCTCATTTTGTTTAACATATGTGATGAAATGTTTTTTAAATTTACTTGCATGATTATCGTAAATGTCTGTCCAACATTCGAGAAGCAATTGCATCTGCTAATGTATTTAAAGACCTTGGAATGTGCTGATATTCAATGTAATCAAATTCACGTTCCAAGAGACGCACTCTCAAAAACAACCTTAATAACACAGGATTTCTAATGGCATATACTCTATTAAGCTGTAATACAACGAGTTCAGAATCTAACCTCACTATCAAACGTCGAATTCCAAATGAAATAGATTCAGACAATAATTCAACCACTACACTGTATTCTGCAATGTTGTTCGTCGTTTGACCGAGGCTCACCCCATGCATAGAAACTAACTCGTCAGAGGGCGAATAGATAACCCAAGCTGCGGAAGAGATATTCCATGTACTACGACAAGCACCATCGGCAAATCCAATGTACGTTTGGAGAGGCGTCGACATCTGCAATATCAAGAGTAAAACCAAGATAAGCCAGAATAACGACGAAAAACACAGTTTCTAAGCTAAGCACACTATCTAAACTAGCAAATATACTAGCTAGAAAGAAAACCTAACCTAACTAAAAATCTCCATACCCACCATTTAAGCATAATACCTCTTTAGGTAAAGTCCATTTCTGGGTTTACCCAAAGAGTCCCCATCAAAATCTACCAGCTCATAGGCCCCTTTTGCTAGCTTTCGCTTTACAATGTAGGGTCCATGCCACATAGGAACGAATTTTCCAACACCTAGCTTATCGTTAGCTTGATCATATAACAGCACTAGGTCTCCCTCCGAAAAACTCCGAGGGGTCACATTTCTATCATACTGAGCTTTCATTTGCTTTGCGTGAGTCTCGATTGCCAATGCAGCATCACGTCGAGTCTCATCTAATTGAGCTAAGTATAATAAACGTTTCTCCTCTTCGGAAGTAGCTGGGAGTAATTCGACAGCCATTTGAAGTGATGGGATTTCGCATTCAATGGGTAACACAGCTTCCAAGCCATAAACTAGCTGGAAAGGAGTGAACCCTGTTGAAGTTTTCACTGAAGTTCGGTATGCCCATAGCGCTGAAAATAACATGTTGTGCCAATTCGACCGATGAATACCAATGATTCGTCGGATCATGATAACCAAAACTTTGTTGATAGACTCAACCAAACCGTTGGCTTGCGGATAATAAGGAGTAGAGCTATCGTGGCGCAAACCAAGCTGGCTTGTAAGCTCAGTCATCATGATGTTTCGAAAATGGCTCCCATGGTCAGTGATGATTGCTTGTGGGACACCAAACCTAGTTATAATGTGATTGAATACGAAAACTGCAGCTGTTTTGCCGCTTGCGTCGAATGTAGGCATCGCCTCGGCCCATTTAGTAAAATAATCAACCGCGAGGATGATATACGCATGCCCCCCGGCCGAGTGAGGGTTACAAGTAATAAAATCGATACCCCATTTGGCGAAAGGACCAACGGCAATTATAGGATGGAGAGGAGCAGGTGGTGCGCGCATCTTGCGATCAAACACTTGACAGTTGTGGCACTTTCGGACCGCAATGATACAATCTTTAAACATGGACGGCCAGAAATAGCCAGCGCGCAACACCTTCTGAGCTGTGGCATACCCAGACATATGACCGCCACATGCTCCAGAGTGACAATCATTCAAAACCCTCTCAGCCTCTTCGTGAGTTAAACAACGTCGAAAAACTAAGTCTGCCCCCCGGCGATAAAGTGTATCTCCAATAATTCTGTATTGCTGGGATTGAAACCGAATTTTTCGACGTTCCGACTTTGAAGCTTCAGGCCGAAAGGTTTGGGTTTGGAGATAGATGATTATATCCCCGTACCACGGATCTAAAGTACTGATAAGAAACAAAGATTCGTCCGCAATGGACTCCTCTGCCACAGTTTCTGTGTCAGCACGCGGGAAATCACACATCAATTCCGCAAAAACTAAGGATTTCTTAGACTTGGACTTCTCAAACTCCAAGTCGAACTCTTGCAGGATAACGATCCATTTAGAGTACTTGCCCCCTAGCAGTTGTTTAGTCAAAATATAAATCATAGGGTTGCAATCCGAAATAACTGTAGTTTTACGGAGAAGAATGTAGTGACGAAAACGCTGGACAGCTTGAACGGCTGCCAGGGCCAATTTCTCCACATGCGAATATTTTAGCTCAGTGGGGTTTAATGTCCTACTAAGATAATATATCACATGTTCCGCTCCGAATTCATCTTCTTGAACTAACACCATTCCAATAGTGGAATGCGAAGCTGCGAGGTATAAGAAGTAGTCCTGGTTGTAGTTGGGAGGATGCAACAACGGTGCATGGGTCAACGCGTGCTTAAGTGCATCAAAAGATTGTTGGGCAATCTCGTCCCAAAAGAATTGAGCGTTCTGTTTCAACAACCGTGTAAAACCTTTAGTGACCTCGGCGTAGTTTGGAATGAATCGGCGTAAAAAGTTTGCTTTCCCTTGCAAACTTTGGAGTTGGCGCAAACTCGAAGGAGGAGGCAATTTGATGATAGCTTCGACCTTCGAGGGATCGACGCGAATGCCGGCTTTTGAAACAACAAATCCCAGCAATCGACCCGTCTCTATACAGAATACACACTTGTGGGGATTCAACCGAATTCGATAATGCCTACACCTCATAAAGATTGCTCGTAAGTGGACAAGGTGATCAGCTCGATGTAAAGAATGAGCAGGCAAATCATCGAGGTACGGTTGCACAATGTGCTTGATGTCATGAAATGCGTAAGACATCGCCCGTTGAAAAGTGGCTCCGGCATTCTTAAGCCCAAAAGGTAATTTGCAATAAGCAAATGTCCCCCATGGACAAATGAATGTCGTTTTTGGTTGATCGGCAGGTAGAATATTGATTTGATTATAGCCCAAAAAACCATCCATAAAGGAAAACATTTCACTTCCGGCACAATCATCAATAATTTGATCGATATAAGGCGTAGGATAGTTGTCTTTTGGACAAGCTCGATTTATATCCCTATAGTCGATACAGATTCTTATTGTTCCTTGTTAACCGGAACAATATTCGATACCCAATCCGTTAACGGGATTGGATAAATGAAACCTGCTTTCAACAGCTTCTCGACTTCTGCTTTAATCGCAGCCGCTTTCCGAGGGTGAATCTGACGCAACCGTTGCCGGACGGGTTTAGCGTCCGGGTAGGTCTTTATTTCATGAACAACAATGGCAGGGTCGATTCCTGGCATTTCCTCGTAAGACCAGGCAAACACATCGCGGAATTCTTGGAATAGGGCCTTGTAAGTTTGAATTTCATCTTCTGTACATGAGGCACCTATATGAATGTTTTCCTCAATTCCGGGCTTCACTGAAATGTCAATGGGAATAGTGCGAGAAATATTCCCTAAATTCAACTCTGAATCAGAATGTTTCGTTGGATTCTGAGCGTCTTTGACATATTCAGCGGTAAAGATAGATGAAAAATCATTTTCAAAAGCATCATCCTTAGGTAAAAACGAAGATCTATGATGGAGATCTTCCCATGGTAGATCGTCTACACTTAGGATTTCGCGAAGTTGTTCGTCAGATGACACGACTTCGGGAAACGCTATCCGTTCTGAGGTTGATGTGAAAAGTGATTCTTCACTGACCACATTCATTTGGTCGATTTGGGTTGAACGCGAGTCGGTAAAAGACATGACAGCTTCATAAGCAATTTCATATGGACTCAAAGGCATAGCATCACCGAATGAGTCTATCTCAGATTCAGATGGGACAATCCAAGGATCATCGTAAATAATGGTGTTTGATGTAATCATATGAATTGATGCAAATGAAGGGTCTGCGTTGATTGGAGGGAAAGGAAAAGTTCCCAGTAAACCGGAATCTTTAACTAAACCTACGCCAACGTCCCTATAAGGGATTGTCGTCTTACCGACATGCTGGATACTCTCTGAAGAGGCTGGGTCGGATGAAAAGTATGTCAGCTGATCAATGGTCACGATCTTACCGTTATGTGGAAACTTTATTACTCTGAAGACCGATGAAACGACCGCTGTCATAGCATATGACCAACTTCGACCCAAAAGAAGGTTGTAGTCTAGAGGGGCATCAACCACCTCCACATCCAGACTAACGGTTTTACCTTCTACCCCTATAGGCAATTCCTGTAGAATACCAAACGGACGGAACCCACGGCCATCAAAGGCCTTAAGGATGGTCGGGGATTGGTTCAGCGAAGGAGAACCAAGCGATCTCCAACATTGAATCGACATAATACACGTAGAAGCTCCCTCATCAATCACAGTCCGATGAATAGGCCTGTTTTTTACTATCACTGGAATTTGGAAAGCCATTTGATGGGGTAGACGCGGTGTACTATTTTCTAGATCGAAGATTATCAGATTCGGGTCCTGAACATCAACAGCTCCGATAGCCGACAAAAGTAATTTTCGTTGTGCTGGGCATGATTGCAGCACTTCTAAAGCCGACATTGCTGAGGGTGAAACAGCTAAGTCCTCAACAATGTTGTAATTCTGGGCCGCTCTCGCATGTGGATTGAAAGCAGACCTTCGAAGTACACCCTTGGCGGGCGGTTTGATTACTAAGTCCGGGTTAGGTTTTTCGATCTGTAGTGGATCGGAACCAGGAGCTGAGGTTGATGGATTAGAGTGAGAAGATTCTGCTTCCTTACCATCAACAGGATTCTTACTACCATAATCTTGCGACCGAGTCGCAATCCTCACATGAGACATCATCAAAATGGGTTCTTCACTGGCAGTCGAGGAAGAACCTATCATCTTACTCTCCTGCTTTGGAAATGGATCTTTTAACACAGCAGGAGTGGGAGAACCTTTGACTATTTTCACAACCTCGGCCCGATGAGGGCAATCTCTTGTAAAATGATCCTCTTCACAAATAAGACAAGGATATCGAGGTTTGCGCTTTTCGTCATTGGTTTCCGACTTTTCCGTTTTCTCCTTCGGAGCCTTGTCTGCTTTAGCCTTCTTCTTTCCTTTCTTCTTTCCACCGTTTTTTGATTTGGCCGTAGATGACTCTACAGCGTGAATATCGGCGGAAAGTTCAGGAGAAGACTCTCCTGTCGGGGAATCAGGCAAGGTGATTATAGGAGTAGTAGAAGTCTTGGAAGATTTCTTCTTGCTCTTTGTGTTCACGGTGCCAATCATACCATCAGCGGCATGAGATCCCGAAGGAGCAGCAGCGATTTGATTCGATTTTGGAAGATCTGGAATCTTCTCGTGTAACGTACCTGACTGAGTATAAACTAAGTCAAGGTACTGCGCCTGAGCAATGACTTGCTCCTCAGTAACTACTCCGGCCTTAGCTACATCTTCAGTAATCTTCGGTAATAATGATTTAACAAACCATTCAGCTAAGATTTGGTCCGGAATAAAAACTTTCACTAACCTTCTTCGACGTCTCCACTCATGAATGTGATCAGAAATATACGTGGACGTCGATTGTTTTAGTGAAGTTAATAACTCCGTGCCGTTATCGTATCTGACCGGCAACTGAAAGTGAGTTAAGAACGAGGTAGCTAACTGGCTGAAATTGTAAAAAGAGGCCCGTGGTAACTCAATGTACCACTTGGCCGCGAGACCAATGAGTGTACGCTGGAAAAGACGTAAGCGGATCGAATCATCCGAGATAGAATTTGAAGCACACCAGAGGTGGTAAGTCATCACATGATTGGACGGATCCTCTCCAGACTTACCTTCGAACTTGGGTATATCACTGGGCAACTTATTTGGCATTGGCGGCCAGAACGGAAGATATTGAATTGGATCGTTCGTTAGGCGCGTCAAGTCTGGTAAATCCAAAGTTGCGATAAATGGTAATTGCCGGTTAGGATCTCTAAAACTCTGGGTCACAAGACCAGTCCCAGGAGGAGGATATCCAGGATAACTAGGAACAGGAATCGCATTAGGGATATTATATCCTCCTGGAAAACCAGGATTAACCGGACCGTACTGGGGTTGTTGAGGTTGTTGATAAGTGTACCCAGGATACGGTTGATACTGGTAAACCGGCTGCTGGACAGCTTGCCCATATTGGTACTGTCCCTGGTACGGTTGATGAACAAATTGAGGTTGAGTAGTGACAACCGTACTTATACCAGGCTGACCTATAGGCATCTGGACCGTGGTTTGAATCGTAGATCCAGACAACGGTAAAGATGTCTGAGGAGTGGTTGCAGAGACAGTAGAAACTGGAGCTGTCGATACTCCAGAAGTAAGTGCGGTAGATGTAGCGGTAGTTGCAGCAGCCGTTTGAGATGGAGTACTAGGTGCAATTGGCGGCTGAGTAACTACCGAAGTTACAGAAGTTTGAACATTTGACTGGACAGGTTGCGGTTGCTGGGGTGGACCAGAAACTACGGGTTGTCCAGCTTGAGGTACCAACTGTATACTTGGCTGCAACACCTGTTGACCCTGTGATGGATCCCACACTATCATTCCAGGGTATTGACCCGTAACAGGTTGAGAATACTGAGATCCATAACCGGATTGAGGATAGGATTGATAACTGAAAGGTACAGTTCCCATACCTTGAACATATGACTGACCTTGAGGTGGTTGATAACCTTGACTCGAGTATTGACCTTGAGGTTGATAACCTTGGGGTAAATACGGATACTGGGGTTGACCTTGACCTTGAGGTTGATACCCTTGAGGTTGATACCCTTGGGGTTGATACCCTTGAGGTAAATATTGATACTGAGGTTGACCCTGGGGTACATATTGAGGCTGGGGTTGACCTTGAGGCATGTATTGCACCATAGGTACATACTGACCTTGAGGTTTCCCCCCAGACACAATTTGTGTACCTTGAGGTTGCCCCCCAGGGGTTAATTGAGGCTGCCCCCCAGGCGGTAATTGGCCACCTTGAGGTTGAGAAACGGGAACTGAACCTGACATCATGTAAATGTCTCCTACACCCAACGGTATATTACCATTGTTTCCAGCTAATAACCCATGATCAACGAGTTGAGGAGATGCCCCCGCAAAGATACCAGAAAGTGACTGATACCCAGTGGGAACAGAAGGACCGCCGTGTAAGAAAGATTCAGGAGTTTGAGTAAACACGGACGACTGACCAGACATATTTACAGGAGTATAAATACCTCCAGGTGGAAAAGGAGTACGAGGTGTAGAAAAACCTATCCTGAGTTGTCTAAATAATTGGTTAACGAAAGGTACCAAGTAGTACTTCTAGGAGGACTGTAAAAGATAGATTCACGCTCCCTGAGCTCAATAGTAAGTTGATCTTCAAGGTTAGAGACGCCTATTTCTTCCTCTGGAGCAAGTTCTTCAATAGCAATCAGACCAGTAGGAAGATTTTTGGTGATAACTCGTTCTACTCTTGGTGAATCTGGAACACTAGAAGTTGGAGTAACAGGTTCAGATATTTCAGGTTCTTCGCCTGTATCACTAGTAGACGAAAAACTACTAGCAAGCTCAGAAACTGTAACAGCTTCGGGATTATAACCTGTCTCTAGACTTTGGTAATCTGGATGGACTACCAAGGAAGATTCTCCTTCTTCAGGTGAACCTACTCTACTGCCACTAGGAGGAGTTACAAGGACCTTCAATCCTTCGTACTGACCCGGGACGTTTTCAGGAGATCCACCCCGTGATCTACGGAGTTTCCTCAACAAATCAGTTCCGGTAACAATCTCAGGTGACTTGCCCCGAAGTCTCTGGGACTGTCTCGGTAATTCCGCCACAGCTAAAAACTTTTAACTACTACACACGAAAACAAAGTAAAATCTCAAATCAAACCACCTAAAGTCGTTAAAGAACCAAACAAATTTGAATCACACGCCTAAAGAATCTAGGGCGTCAAACCAAGCACAAACAGTAGCCTTCCAGACCAAAAACGCTAGTTGGAGATGAAACCCAACATCACCGGATTCAGTACAGAAGTGGCGGGTGGAACAGTTACCCCGGCAACCTGCTTAATGAATAGACCGGCACAAGTTCCTCCACTTTAACCGTCTCGAGTGAAGTGAACCCCCCGGAAAATCCAAGTGAGTCTAGCCGACGTCTGCTCCAGGTACAGTGGGATCTTCCCTCCACCGTCACCTCGGTAGAATCCTAAAGATAATGGTCGCTAAGGTTACCAACCGCAACAAATGCACCTGGGGGAACAGTCTACACTCCGACAGCACGCAAGGGCAGAGTATCAAGCTCAATCCCCTTGCCGGTTCCTTGACAATAATCCAAGGTTTACCGACAAGTGACCCCTGGCTCCTCGACAATGGTTAATCCGAGGTTTACCGTTTGTAATACGTGCGTGTCTGGCGTCGTTCCCAACGAGGGAGGATTGATCCCCTCACTGGTTCGGACACGAGCTCGTGCTTCTCCTTTAAGAGGAGCTTTCCCAGAGTACAAATGAGACAATTGGATTTATTCTATCACAAGATAAGCTACTTGTTTGGTTTTGTTGTCTTGGAGAGTTAATTACTCTCCTACTCCAAGACACTAGCCTGATCTAAATTGGTGTTTCAGAGCCCTAGTAAATAAAAGTTACTACATTGATTTTATTTTAAGCGTTAATTTTATGGTTTTTCTTAAAGACAAAAGGTAGCGGAAATGAAACCAATGGTGTGTAGACTCGACTCAAACCACTACAAAGATGCACCTAAGATGATTTACGCTACTTTTCTTTTTCAATGAAACTCCTAACTAAGAGAGTTGGAAAATGCAAATTTTATAGAAAACAACTTTCTTAGTAAAGACAATCAAAGAAACAATTCTCTTTATCTTTCCAAGCATACAAACATGACCACTCCTTACGTGCACGAAAAATTCTTTTTCTTTCAAAATCCCTCAAAGCTACTTGAAACAAAACTTTTCAAAGGAGATGTTTTTGTATTTTCTCTTATTTAATAAAGCATATAAATCTATTTTAACGAAAATCAATCTCAAAATCGATAAAATCTATGAAAAATTGACTCACAAGCAAATCAAAAAGAAATTTACTCTAAAGCAAACCTAACGAGGCAAAAGCCTACAAAGATGATTCTAGGTTGTTTTACTTGACCACAATCAAGCCAAGGACCAGCTAATGCAGAATCAAAAGACCAGTCAAAACAAAACTCAAATCTTTTTGTTCTTTTTGTAAAATGGAATTCAATACTCAATCAACAAGCACTTCGAAATTCGCCAAAGAGACAACTCAAAGGTAAGTTGCTCTTACAGGTAGACTTTATGACAGGTCTGACTCCTAAGAAGGCTGACAAAACCAGAGAGATCTAAGGCTTGACAACTTCTACCGCCAAAGTCACTACAGGACCTACTCAAAAATCAAACCCTAGGGCTTAAACTTCTATGAAATCCACTAAAACACTCAATGCTATCGAAACAAGTTCAGGTGAAGATCTTTGACAGGAGACTAATGAATCTGGGCAGTAAAAACTAAGAAAAAGCAAAATCTAAGAGGAAAAATGTAAAAAATGGAAATTTCTTAATCTTTAGCAGGGTACGCAGGCAACCTGTTAAGACAGGTGCGGACCCGCTCTGTGCACATAGCAACAGTGCGTACAGGTACGCACTGTGCAATACTCAGAGGGTGCGTACTACTGAAAAGGGCAAGAAAAACTAAATTCAATCTAACCCTAAGCTCACCCACCCAAATACAAAGTCATAGAGCCAAAAACCAGAAAATAAATGACTTTTCTCAGATCAAAGTTGCATACAAAGGAAAAAACTTTCACATCAATGGAGTCGCCATTTTGTCAGGCGGAAAAAGTCGATAGTGCGGACACAACCAACCTCCCTAGGAGCCTAAGACTCTCTAGTGACAAACAAGACAAACAAGAGCGATCCTTCTCTAAACATGCATTTACCATACAAGAAATCAAGTGTTTAGATCCTACCTGTAGTCCAACGTTGTTGTAGCAATCCAGCCTCGCTGATCCGGATGAGCTCCTCCTTCACTTCGAAACCTGCATTCGCTAACAATCAAACGATTAAATAGCACTTGATAATCTCATAAAATAAAACATATTTAACACATAGACCAAGGAGTACATGAAACAACTCATAAATAACAAGTTATTGAGAAGAATGGACTCATTTGCATTAATAGGAAACAAAAGGAACAATTACAACCTGAGCCTTGGTGTTGTGCAAGTCCCTCCCAGGGTCCATCAAGAGTTCTCCTTTACTTTGACAAAGCTCACCCATTTCCAAATAGAACAAGTAAAGATGGCAATCTCTCCTCACAAGCTTCTAAATGGGAGTCCTAATTCCAGCAGCATCTACCCTTAGAAATGTTTAGCTTTCAACCTCCCCTCCTTCTGGCCCAATGCCTGTATTTATAGTGCTCAAGAGGAAGTTAATCAGGTCCACCATCAATGGGATAATCCCCTCTTTGGATGGGATAGCTCCCTTATTGATGGGATAAGTTCCTCTTTGGTAGGGGTACATGAACCATCTGGAGGCGCTTCATACACGTCAAACATACTTCTAGAAGCCTCTAGAAATGACCACAAGTAACTTTTTTGGAGTGAAACTTGCGCCTTTTGACCTTTACAGGGGTACGCACCTGCCCCTTTACATACAGAGCGTACAAGTACGCAGCTTTTGTGAACATTAGGTGCGTATACGCAGGTAAGGCCGAGAGAATCTGCGTACCCAGAGATAAACACATTTTACAAAGACTTTCTCTCTTTTTGGAGTTTGACATGGAGAGCAGAGGCATAAGACTTGCCCAGGAGGATAGCATGACTGTTGATAGAGCCATACTAACTGTAAATAGTCATGGTGACATTTTTTAGTGTAACAAGCACCGGGATGCGGGATTCTGAGTAACAAATAAAAAGGACCCCATATGCAATAAGTTATTGTGATCTATTTGATAAAGTCTTCGCGTTTGGGATATCAACCAATGCGGTGTAAGGGGCTATCAAAGGTGTTTCAAGTTACAAAGGAAAAGACCCCCGGGTAGCAGTTGAAAGCCTTAGCTCCCAAAGGGCTAAGCCCCTGGTTCCAGACCTCGGTCATATGAGGAGAGTCACACAAAGGGGTTATAATAAAGAGGGGCTAAGGGGGAAATCAAAGCGTGCTCGTTTCGCTTGTTTTAGATCTAAGAAGCCTGCGGCTGAGAGACTTCTGCTATTACACTACATCAAAGCACCGATAGTGTGGGGAAAAGGTTTAAAGGGCGTGATGGGTTGGCAACTATAGTTTTAAGAAAAACAGATGGTGCATTCAAAGAACGGGATGGGTTGATCTAAAAGAAGATTACTATGACAGGGATTTGGAAGTTGGCAATGAATGAAATAAAGGCAGATATGACAGAGGTTGGCGGGGCAGTGCAGGAAGCCATACCGCAAGTAGCACAACCCCTGTAGTGGAGTTGATCACGGGATGGGAAAGGAGAGTTTTTGTGTATTTTTTATCTGATTATTTCTTATTTACTGTACTGTAACATGCATCCTTTCACAAAGCATTTAATTCTGTAATATTTTTTGGCCACAGGGCCATTTATGACTGAGACAGCTAGTCAACTCTACAACTAAGTCTAGACTAGAGATATTTTGTTGTAATGA
Source organism: Pinus tabuliformis (assembly GCA_031772625.1). Classification (NCBI taxonomy): domain Eukaryota; kingdom Viridiplantae; phylum Streptophyta; class Pinopsida; order Pinales; family Pinaceae; genus Pinus; species Pinus tabuliformis. Next base: position 1,728,309,129 of record CM062820.1, on the reverse strand, counting down.
ATGTTATTTCTCAACTCTCCACGTAAATAGGGGAAAGAAAGACCTAACAAGGGTTCAAAAATTCTATAGAAAACACTACATGCTATTTTCAGACAGTATCTGTTTGTAACACAAATTTTTTAGAATATCAAGGGAATGGTGGTGATTCCCTCTTCAAGAATTATAGGATGTGTTCCCTCTGTTAAAACAGATTTTTTGTTCCTATTTTTTCTCTGTATTCATGAAATTATAGCTGCTAGAAATATGTCAAACTTCCTCATAGATTTATTTGTATTGATTTGTGAATGCAAGTGCATGTAATTATCACAGATTCACTTGTCTCAATACTGTTAATGCATATACCTGTGTGGACTATTGAAATCATATCTTTAAATATGCAACACATGAAGCATATCATTCAACTCCTCCTTCATCCATTATTCCTGCTTGTAACTTAAATAAGTATAGAAATCCTTAATGCCTCAAGCTCTATGTGTTAAGTGTAGAATTCTTGAAGCCTTATGCTCTATGTGATGGGTTGCTCATTCTCTTTGTCCTCTCTCATCTGCCCTGTAAAATCCTATTAAGCTGTAAGCCCTTGAAATACTTGCCCTCCATTATTTTTATGCATATTTATAAGATCTGAACCTGTGAAGAAGTACCAGAAATCCATGTCTTATTTCTTTGGATAAATGAACCAACCCATTTCCTATAAATATATGTATCTATAGCACATAAGTGATGTCTCAAGTTTCCTGTAAATCATTTGAGACACACAAATCTATATGTGCCCAGGCACTGGCCTTGTAAGCAATCCAAGGCTATCTCTGGGAGCTACAATATATTTTGGCGCCGTTACCGGGGATCGAACCCTAGTCACCCTTGTGAAAAGCGGGAATACTGACCACTCACTCCATTTTCGGTTTCAATTGGTCAAAGTTGCCCAAGAGCAGTGAAGTTTGAAGTTACCTTCCTGAGGAAGATTACTGTGACATGGATCCGGAAGTCGGCACTGAATGAAATGAAGGTAGAAATGACAGAGGTTGGAGAAGCAGTGTAGGAAGCCATATCGCAAGTAGAACAACCCCTACAACAGAGATAATCACAGGATGGGGAAGGAGAGTTTTTGTGTATTTTTTATCTAAGTATTTCTTATTTACTGTAATGTAACATGCCTCCTTTCATGAGGCATTTAATTCTGTAATATTTTTTGGGCCATTTATGACTGAGACAGCTAGTCGACTCGACAACTAAGTCTAGACTAGAGATATTTTGTTGCAATGAATGTTCTTTCTCCCCTCTCCACATAAATAGGGGAAATAAAGACCTAACAAGGGTTCATAAATTCTATAGAAAACACTACATGCTATTTTCAGAGGGTATCTCTTTGTAACACATATTTTTCATAATATCAAGGGAATGGTGACGATTTCCTCTTCAAGAATTATAGTATGTGTTCCCTCTGTTAAAACCCATTTTTTGTTCGTATTTATTCTCTGTATTTATGCAATTATAGCTACTAGAAATATTTCAAGCTTCCTCATAGATTTATTTGTATTGATATGTGAATGCAAGTGCCTATAATTATATCACAGATTCACTTGTCTCAATACTACTGATGCATATAACTGTGTGGACTATTGAAATCATATATTTAAATTTGCAACACATAAATCATATCATTCATCTCCTCCTTCGTCCATTATTTTTGCTTGTAACTCAAATAAGTATATAAATCCTTAATGCCTCAAGCTCTATGTGTTAAGTGTAGAAGTCTTGAAGCCTTATAATCTATATGATGGGTTGCTCCTTCTCTTTGTCCTCTCTCATCTGCCTTGCAAAAGATTATTAAGTTGTAAGCCTTTGAAATACTCGGCCTCCATTATTTTTATGCATATTTCTGAGATCTGAACTTGTGAAGAAGTACCTGAAATCCATGTCTTATTTCTTTGTATAAATGAACCAACCAATTTCCTATAAATATATGTATCTATAGCACAGAAGTGATGTCTCAAGTTTCCTATAAATCATTTGAGATACACAAATCTAGATGTGCCCAGGCACTGGTCTTGTAAGCAATCCAAGGTTGTCTTTGGGAGCTACAACACACCACAATGTAGCTTTTACAATTGTTCTCTATTTTAATGAAATGTTTCTTGGTGGCTTTCTTTACTGTGTGTTCTCCTCTTTTCTCCTAGGATTTCGGTTTTCAGATCTTGGGGACCTCTCCCCCCAGGATCTGGATCATCTCTAAACTGATTTATGTGAAATCACTGTGGTTGAGGGTTGAGGTGGTGTAGCCTCTAGAAATCCTGTTTGGTTTTGATTTGGTTTATCCCATTTGATCCCGATAGAAATTCCTTGTAGATTCAAACCGCTTATGTGATTTTTTAAAACAAAAGACTTGAATCTAGTCTACTCATAAGTGAAAACAATTAATCGATAGAGAAATCACGAAGCATACAACAGAAAGAATTCAATCAACACACTACACAATGATTTCTTGGGGAAATCCATAGATAAAAAACCTTGCTATCTGCATATTTCATTAGTTAGAAAATATGGGAAGATTACAACGCTTTTCTCAAGCCCAAGCAATCTCTACACTATCTCTATCTGTCTCACAACATCCTAGACACACCTAGGCCAATACTTAACCAATTTTATGTATGCCCAAGTCCCTATTTCCTTGCATTATTTCCTTTGGGATTAGTACCTATTAATTAGGGAAATTCCTCAATTGGAATGGCGCAATCCTAATAGACCTTCCTATGACTGCATGCACCACCTGTACAATTTGGATGATTATACAACTAATAGAACACTGCCCTTGAAATCCAATCTCAAATGGGTCTCAGATCTGAAATGCATGAGTTATTTAAGAGTGGATCATCAGTTAACTAGTTGAACACATGAAGCAACACCCCATTGCTTGACCTCCTACTAGTTCCTCCATTAGTTGGAACTAGTTTAACTGTCATTAACTCAATTAAATTGAATTAATTAATTACAACTCAAAATAAACTCAACCAGGGTTCCTATAACATAGGAGATACTCTACATGACTCAAGTTAGACCCTCAACTTGAACTAAATGAGCCAACTAAGTCAATTTAACTTATTTAACTCGCACAAGTTGTTTTCTGACGTGGAATTACAATTTTATTCCTAATTTAATTCAAAGGAAAATTAAATCATAATTTTATTGTTTCATTTTCAACACTCCCTCTCAACAAGAAAAGGATTATCAGATACCCCAATCCTCCCTCTATGGAATTCAAATTTCTCTCTTGATAGTTCCTTAGTCAAGATGTTTGCATCTTTTTCATCTGTAGGAATGTACTCCAGTAATATGATTCTCCTATGCACATAATCTCGTAGATGGTGATAACAGATGTCGATATGCTTAGAACAATATTGAAAAATTAGATTCTCAAAGAGTTTGATACAACCTTGATTGTCACAGTAAAACATTATAGGATTCATCTACTGACCAAATAATCCAACTAGGACTTTCCTCATATAGATAACCTCATGAGTTGCTTGACTCACAACCATGTACTCTTCTTTTGCTAAACTGAACGCAACTAATCTCTGCCTCATGTAGTACCAAGAAACTGTTGCGCACCCAATATTGAAGATTCCCCCTGATGTTCTCTTCCTGTCTGATGGAATACTTACCCAATATGCATTTGTGAAGCCTTGCAACTTCACTTCCTCTGTCTGTTTATACCAAAGACCAAAATGAGTGATGTCTTTGAGGTATCTATACACATTTTTAGCTTCCTTCTAATACAATTTGATTGGCTTAACCATTCAGCTTGAGTAAGTTGGTTAACTGCAAGACACATGTTCAGTTGTGTGTTCACCAAATACATAAGTAAACCCATAAGATTCCTATAAATAGTAACCTCCAGTAGTTCACCTGAAGTAGCATCTTCCTTCCTCCAATTCCTTGCTAGAGTAGTCTTCATGGGTTTGTTTCTCTCCATGTGGAACTTTTTATGTATCTCGTTGGCATACTTTCCCTGAGAGACAAACAATCCCCCATCTCCTTTCCATACTTCAATACCAAGGAAATAATGCATGAACCTCAATTCCTTCATCTCCACTTCTCTTGCAAGATCCTCTTTGCAATATTTTACCAGCTTCTCATCACCTATTAGAATTAAATCATCAACATATAATACTATAATCAATAATTTACCTTTGGCCACAATATGGTAAATGTTTTCATCCACTTCACTTTCGATGAATCCCAGCCTAGTGAAATAGTTGTCAATCCTGGTGTACCAAGCACAGGGTGCTTGTTTCAATCCATAAAATGCTCGCTTGAGTCTACACACATGCGACTCTCTGTTGAAGGTCTCAAATCATTCCTGCTACTCAATGTACACCTCTTCCTCAATCACTCTACTGAGGAAGGTTGTATGCACATCCATCTGATGTATCTTTCATCTCGTCTATGTTGAAAGTGCTAGAATATATCTGATCAAAGAGTACCTTGCTACTAGAGAAGATGTATCCTCATAATCAACTCACTCCACCTGAGATAACACCATGGCCAAAAATTTGGCCTTGTGTTTCTCGACACTCCCATTTGCTGCTTGCTTCACCTTATAGATATACATGGAACCTATCATTGAATTGTTCTCTGGCCTTAGGAAAACTTCCCAAGCATTGTTCCTAATAATGGATCCATACTCCTCTACCATGGCATCAACCCATACTAGTTTATGCACTTCTTCCTCGAATGAGAATGACTCAGTCTCTACCCTCTCACTCATCAGAGCCATGTAGCGAGTGTACCGATCTAGTGACTTCCTCTACCTATGATGTGATTTGGGTGCTCCCACATTCTCTCTAGCATCAAGTATCAATGTGTCAGCTTCTTTGATGTGCATCCTTCCATCTGTGTATGTCTTTGCATGAGTGGTTTATTCCACTCTCTGTTCCTATACATGTGGTTGCTCCACACCATCATGAGGTTCTTCTTTGGAGCTAAAATCTCCTCATATGCATGTAACTTAAGCTCCTTCTCAAGGGAACATCTCATGGCCTTCTCTCCATTGAACTTCACATCTCTAAGAACAATTTACATCCTGTGAGATGGAAGCTACACCCAATAGTTGTGAGGTGTATCATTGTACCCCACAAATATGCCCAAATTAGTTGTTAGCTCTAGATTTTTTTCTTGCATCCTTGGTAACATGACAGTAAATTTATGAACAAAATATCTTGAAGTGTGACACATCTAGTTTCTTCCCTAAAAATCCTCTTCTCGTATACTCATCACGAGAATTCATTGAGGGTGCATGTTCTGTACATATACAGTTGTGTTGCATGCTTCAGCCCACAAGTGTAATGGTAGGCCCTGATCATGTAACATCGCCCATGAAACTTCCACAATAATCTCTTTTCTTCCTTTAATTCGGTCCATTCTATTATGGGTTATAGGGTGTTATTAACTCTCGTTGAATGCCTTATGATGCACAGAAGTTCTTGAATTCATTTGACACATATTATCCACCATTATCGCTCCTCAAATCCTTCACTTTCCTGCCAGTGTCTTCTTCACAAAATTTAGAGAACATCTTATATTTCTTTTGCATGAATAAAATCCATCACTTATGTGAGAAATGATCTAAAAATATCACATAATACCTATGCTTGGTCGTGGAGGTTGTTAAGAATGGTCCACATACATCCGAGTGAAATATTTCAAGGATCCCTTGCACTGTATTCTCCTTATCATGAAAGGTGTCTTTGGTGTACTTCCCTAGTGTACACCCTCTGCATGTATCTCACTGCTCTAGTGTACCCTTGGGAAGTTCTGTAGAAATATGTTGCATGACCTTCAAAGCTCCATAATGCAAGTGGCCCAATATTCTATGCCATAATTCACTGATGTCTCAGCTCTGCACCTTCTCTGCTTTTGTGCTCAATGTTGCATAATCTTCTACATCCAATTTGTAGAGGTTCTTCACCCGAACCTCGATCTGCTTCACTTATCCTATGTCTATGTGACAAATTAAATCCTTTCCTTTGCTAAATATCACATTATAGCCATGGTATTCCAACATAGCAACTGAAATTAAATTATTCTTTAGACCCAGAACATAAATGACATCTTTTAGTGTGAAAGGAGAACTAGACTCCCTCTGAAAATTAACAGTATTGATGTGGGTGATGCTATACCTTCCATCATCTCCCATCTGGATGTGCATCTAGAGGTCCTTCTCCTCCAAGTCACTAAAAAATTATTTGTTGTCCATCATATGGAATGAGGCTCCACTATCCATATACCATACACTACCCATCACCAATGTCACCATGCATGTAATGAGGTTTAAATACAACTTGAATTTTGAACCAATATCTTCACATGTTTCTCCTCCTGAGGGCTTCTTATTGGACTTCTTGTGTGGACACTTTGTGGCATAATGTCCCATCTCATGACAATGAAAACATTTAATCTTTGACAAGGCCTTCTTCTTTCTGTCCTAACTAGAATCCCCTTTGGATTGAGATTTCTTACCTTTTCCTTTATTTTTCTTTCCAGCCAAGGCATAATTCTCCTCATTATCATGCCTCGATGAGGTTCCATCTCTAATGCTCTGCCTTATCTCTTCTTGCACCAAGTCGGACCACAAACGCTCCCACTTTGGTAGATGATCCCTCCCATTTACCAGATCCTAGTAGTTGTGCCAGCTCTTGGGAAGGCCTAGTTGTGCTAGGCTGACCATATCATCTTAAAAAACTATAATACCAATTATCTCGAGCTCATACTGACATTGGGTGAACCTGCTCAAGTATTGTGGTATTGTGTCACCCTTCTCCATCTTGATCTTCCGAAGCTTGTCCTTTAGTGCCAGCTTCCTATGGTCATTGTTGTTATAAAACATGTTGATCAAAGCTTTCCACATTGCATATGGTGTATCCTTCCTGTGGAGGTTTGAGACAATATGATCTTGAACTCCTTCTAGTATGATCCTCCTCACCTTCGCCACACATTTATTCCACTCTGCCATATCTTAAGCATTAGTTTTTGCAGGCTTAGGAATATCATTTTCTATGGATTCCTTCAACCCATTGTCTTCCATCACTACCTCCATCCTATCCTTCCAAGAAATATAATTCGAACTACCCTCAAGAGCATATTCAAGTCTCAATCTGTAGAACAACATCTTGCTGGATTTGAAGAATGGTCTTGCAAATTCGATTTCACCTGCAAAGACAAGCTCTTATTATTTTCTTCTATTTTGATTTTGGCTCTGATACCATGTAGAATTCACTATAGATACAAATTGATTATGTTATTTGCTAAAACAAAAGACTTGAATCTACTCTACTCATGAGCAGAAACAATTAATAAGTCGAGAAATCATGAAGCATACACGAGAAAAAATGTAATCACATTACACAACTATTTCATGGGGAAAACCATAGCTAAAAACCCCTGCTATCTGTATATTGCATTAGTCAGAAAATATTAGAATATTACAATGATTTTCTCAAACCTGAGCAACCTCTACACTATCTCTATCTATCTCACAACTTCCTAGACAATCCTAAGAAAATGCTTAACCAATTGTTTTCTTTCCCAAGTCCCTATTCCCTTGCGTTGTTTCCTTGGGATTTATCCCCTATTAATTAGGGAAATTCCTCAATTGGATTTGCGCAATCCTCATAGGCCTTCCTCTGACTGCATGCACCACTTGTACAATTTGGATGATTATACAACTGATAGTACATTGCCCTTGAACTCCAATCTCAAATGGGTAACTCTCATATCTTACATGCATGAGTTATTTATGAGTGAATCATCAGTTAATTGGTTGAAAACATGAAGCAACAACCCACTGTCTGACCTCCTACTAGTTCCTCCATCAGTTGGAACTAGTTTAACAAACTTTAACTCAGTTAAACTAAAATTATTAATTACAACTCAAAATAAACTGAACTAGGGATCCTATAAAGAAGGAGGCACTCTACATGACTCAAGTTAGACCCTCAACTCGAATTAATTGAGTCAACTAAATCTAATTAACTTAGTTAACTCGTACAAGTTGTCTTGTGATGTGGAATTACAATTTTATTCCTAACTTAATTCAAGGGAAAGTAAATCATGTTTTTCTTGTTGCATTTTGGTTTATCCCATGTGATCCCATGTTCATGCTTGGAATATGGCATGAGGGTGATTGAATGGAAGAGAGATTTGGTTCAGCCTAATCTATGGTCAGGTGGTACATGGAATTCCCCAACTTGGTTGGAATTATGCATATGTTAATATGTGTTATTCTTTACTAATGATCAATGAGCATAAGTGTTGATTCATTGTTGTTTATATGACTGGTTTGTCATGGCTTCCTTCTGGTTAAATGTTGCTTACATGCATGGTATATTTATTATTACATGATGTGCTCTTTATCTAGAGCTAATTCATGGTTTGATGGCTCATGATTTATTTATATGAATGCATCTGCTAATTGATATTTTATTGGAGCTAGTTTGAGAGGGCAGCAAGCCTTCTTGACGAATAACCGATGATCTAATGAAAATAGTGAACAAACTATGCATTCGTGACCTACATGTACCATAGCCATAAAGTGTCTGTATAAATGAATAATTTGGACCTCCAACTTCCTAGGGGTGTAACTTTGGCATATGATCTTCATTTGGTTATCACAATACCTCATTTCGAATATCTCCGTGGGGAGGCAAGACAAAGAATTTGTGAAACAAATCCTAGCACTTTTTTGGTCTCTCCATTTTCCTTGAAAATGTTGTTTAGGGCCTCAAGATGGCCTCAAAAGTATATGGCCTAAAAAATTTACAAAAATATAAAGTTGTGTTAAATTTAAGGAAATGAAACTGAAAGGAAATCGTGTTGCATCAAGTTAAGCTAATAATAGTGTGATCATGTGATGTTGGGTCTTTGTAGCCAATTCTGAACATATGCATCTCATTTTCCATAATTTCATCTTGGAAATTAGGCCATGCATAATAACTCTCATCTCATGTTTACCCTGGTGAGCAGGTTAAAGTGGGTAAATGTGGGTTGGGGTGTTACATGTTAGTATTGGTAGAGGGTTAAATAATGTGATTTTAGAGGTATTTTATGATAGCTAGTCAAATTGAAGATATTTTTTAGTATACCATGAATGCACATGTGATGTCAGAGGTTCATTAAGTGAAGCCCTAGTGGTCTCAAATAAATTTCAACTTGCAAATTAATAACTTCATTGACATTTTTTCTTCTATAAGAAGTCTAGTGAAAATAGAACACTTAGTCTTACACCCCATCTAGCAGTAATAAAGTTCATAAAATTTGTGAGTAACTTATTGTATACTCAAATTATAAGTATTTATATTTTTATATAAATGCATATTTAAATAAATTCATGCATTAATTCAATCACACATGATTTCTAAGTTATTATTTACCCTATTTTCATATGAATCACCCCATCAAATTGTGCAGCTATCCCTAGGTGGATCTAGGCCTCAAAATCGACCTTAACTATCTAATAACTCATCACAACATGAATTATGATACAAGGATTGCGATGAATGCATACATCCCATCACCTATGGTAGGTAAATTCCTTAAATTTACTTGTAAATGTTCCATATGTATTATGTACTTATGTATGCATACATCAATTTATCTGTGTATTTAATAAATTTATGCTCTTATTTATTTTTATGCTTTTGTACATATAGATCTATTACAAATGTGTTTTCCTTTATGGAAAAGGTGATTAGGATGGAGGAAACCATAGAGATGATTGAAAGAAGAATGAAGAACAACTCAAAGAATGGTAAAGGCAAACATGATGCTTTTGGAGAGTTTTTTCAAGTAATTTTTAGCTCATAAGATCATGAAAAACACACTCGGGACACACTCAAATGGCTAGAGGTCTGAAAGAGATTTCCAGTGGTATGTCAAATATAAAAAATAGCCTCTTAGACTCTAAGTTATTTCTAGTCAAAGTCGAGGACCCCAAATTCAAAGATTGCATAGCTAAAGTAGTTGAAAACCTTTGGCACTTGTGTTAGTTTAGTGTCTTTTTCCAAACATAGTGGAGTAAGTTGGGAGAATTTATCTCCAAAGGATTGAGAAAACATGGCTTATAGAAAAGTGGTGGAAATAAAGTTGATTGGTCAATGGTGGAGCCCAATAACACATCGACCGGATGAGAGCACCCCAGAAGTTATTTCCTGGAAGAGCCAAAGAGAGAACACTATTGGAATACCAAGGATGGCACTAACTAGGGCTGACGCAATCCCAACAGGCGTACCTCAAAAGGTTTCAAATGTGCACAAAAAGTGAAGTACGAGATGATGTATGGTTGGGCAACATGGTATAAGGAAAAAGTGTAGCGCAATGTTAATAAATCAGTCAAGACCCTTAATATTTTATAAAGGAATTCAGTGCAGAAAAACAAGGCCTAGAACCCTTTCTCTCTAATCTTTGGTAATCACATGGCAGGCACAAGTGGTGATGATGTTAACATAACTTCAGTACAGAGGACACGTGGTAGGAAGATTTGATCGTTTTTAGGTACCCTAATGGGCCAAATCCCAATGACACATGCCACACTCCGAAGGCACCTTGTGAAAGTGTTGACATATGCATGATGTCATCCCATACGTATTATTCTGAAAGGTTCTTAACAGTGCATAGGAAGAGGCTATAGGTTGACTAGACATTGAGGGCACGTGGTAATTGTCAATGACAGTTGAGCTTGGCTTGTCATTTATTGGATCTTGAAAGTAGAAAGCCAACCCATTGGGATAACTCATCCCAACCCCCAAATCCCGAAGGTGTTTGTGAAATAGCACTAGGGAAAATAGTCTGGGGCCAAGCCTTTAGCTCCAAGATGTGATTTTGTCATGATGTAAAGACCATGGATGCAGAGTTTGCAATGCAAAGTAAATCCTTTGGGGCTATGGAGAAATGAACCCAACATAATTGGTAGCGTTATATATATATATATATATATATATATATATATATATATATATATATATATATATATATATATATAGATATATATATATATATATATATATATATATATATATATATATATATAGATATATATATATATATATATATATATATATATATATATATATATATAGATATATATATATAGATATATATATATATATATATATATATATATAAAGTAATTTGGATAATGTAATCAATCCTAAAGCGTGGAATGGGATGATAACATAAATTTTGGTAGTATTAGCGATATTTGGTTGGATGAGCCGACAACTTGATTTTTTCGTTTAGTGGAGCATTTTTTCGTTTAACGGAGAACTTACGACAAAGGAATTTGGGCCTATATTAAAGCACTTGGGCCTATAGTTTAAATCCTCTATGTGAATGAGTTGTTAGCTTTGGTACTTATGCCATATTTTAAGAAATGAAAAAATTGATCTACAGTCTTGATTTTGGCACTTATGCTAAATAAAACGCAATGCTAAAATTGCCAAAAGTAAGCACGAACAGGTTATTCAAGTGTATATAAGCATGGACATATTTGGTGGTAGCATTTGCATAATAGCTAAATTTGGAGCTTGCTAGATTTAGAGAAACGCTATTAAATCCTGTAACTCACCAGATTTTCTTAGAGAAATAATAGAGTAGAGTTTGGATACTTGAAGAACACATTTAGATGACTTCACATGAGTAGGACAAAGGAAAAAATATCAGATTCATGCAAGTTCCCAAGTTCAGGAAACCTAGAGCTTCCATTCTAAAAATGTCATTCCAAAATATTTATAAGTAGAAACGAGTGTGCGAGAGAGCAATCGTGTTGGTTGGAAGGTGTGTGCAACTGATGAGTTGTGTGAGAAAGTGTGTTGGTGATGTTGTTAGTGTTTTCAGTAATGAAATATTGTTGAAGGTGTTGGTGATGATGGTTTTGGTGAGTATTTGAGAGACAAGTTGATTTATTTTGTAAAAGGAATGGCTTCATGATTTGAGTCTGAAAATAAATGAAAGATGAATCATTGAGGTCAAGAAAGTAGTAGCTTGTAGATCAGGGGTTGTACTCTTTCTAGTAGTTGTTGGTAAACGTTTAGGGGTTGAAGCGCCTTTCAATAGAAGATGATAAATTCAGGGGTTGTATCTCCTTTCAGTTGTAGCTAATAAATATGGGTGTAGTTGCTTCCTATTGGTTGTAGCCAAAGAACTTTGTAACAACAAGTAGTAGCTTTCTCTTGTGTATATATTGAAAAAACGTTTGAAGAATATTTTTGTACTATTTGTGCTAGTTATGTTGATTCTTTCCATGCTCATCTGAATTAATTGTTGAAGTATTTCTTGGTGTCCTATTATCATTTCAAGTAAAATAAATTATTAAAATTCCTACAATACAAATTCACCCCACTCTTATTATTCTCTTGGTTTCTAACAATTGGTATCAAAGCAACTAGGTTCCTTCAAGATCAGTTTAATAGCTAGAAGTGAGATCAAGGACCATGGAAAACCAAGAAGGAGGATTCAGCAATAATGCAACTATGTTAAATGGAACAAACTATGTATTTTGGAAAGTAAGGATGAAGGCCTACATTAAATCACTTGGAGTTCATGTGTGGGATGTTGTGGAATAGGAATATCAAAAGCCTCCAGTTGTGATTACTAGATATCAAAATATGGATTTCACATGCAATGCTAATGCCATGAAGGCCCTACTTGTTGGCTTACCTGAATCATAACGTGTTAAGGTTATGGAATGCATAACTACCAAAGCTATTTGGGAAAATATGAGTAACTAATAAAATGACGAAAATAAGGTAAAGAGAGCTAAATTTCAAGGTTTTAGAATGCAATTTGAGTCTTTAAAGATGCATGATGATGAATATATTGAAAATTACTTCTTGAGATTTGGTGAAGTTGTGAACACCATAAGAGGCCTTGATGAGAAAATAGAGAAACCTATTATGGTTCAAAATGTGTTGATATCTCTCCCTTAGAGTTTTAATCCCAAGGTATCTGCCATTAGGGAGATGACTGAGTTGGGGGCTCTCAATTTGGACCAATTACTTGGTACACTCATTGCTTATGAGATGAGAATTTAAAATGGAAAGCCTAAAACAAAGCAGACAACCTTCAAAGCAGATAAGAAGCCCAAAGAAAAACATGTTCGTTCTTGTTGCAAATCAAATGAAAAGGAAGCCAAGTTTGCAAGGAAGCTTAAGAGGGGCTTAGTGTTAGGTCCCTATAATACTAGTGTATTCCCTCATTTTTATTAGTGTATCCCCATTATTGTTATTTTTATGCCCCATAGAAACCCACTATTTTTATTGTGTGTGGTTACATTATTATTATTATGTCGGCTCTGATTATATTGTGACCCCTTAGACTCCTATATATAGAAAGGAGGTTTTGTCATTTGAGTCATACAAGAATTATTCATTTGTGTAATGTAAAGGAGGTTTCCTCCTCGAAGAGGCTTATTTTTAAGTCGTTTATCTATTTGTTCTTCTATTTTGTGAGTTGGTTGCATAACATTTGGTATCAGAGCTTTGGATTCTAGGGTTTCACGGCTTCAAACAGGATATCATGGACTTTTCGCTATAACTTTGTTTCTAAGAAGCTTCAAATGCTAAAATTAAAACCCATTCAAGCCGAAATCATGATGAACCTTGTGACCAAATTTATTATCTTGTCTCGATGTATTTTCAGAGATACGAACTAAGGAAGTTAAGGTTTGTGGAGGCTCTAGAATTTGATCTCAAAACGGTGACCTTGTGAAAATCGTCATAACATTTTCTCTGAGCATCAGATTAAAATTTTATAAAAAGGAACAGAATGAGGATAGACTTTAGTTTGTTGGGTATCACTTTTAGGGCTGAAGGTCGAAAGAGTGAGACATGGAATTTAGTATAAGTTTGATCTACTGAACTAGTCTATAATCAGGTCATCGTGGGAGATTTGACCTAAGTCTTTCTTGGAGAATCCAATATCAATCAAGCCTGTGGAGTTGGAAATAGGACATAGAGGGCTACAACAAGACAAAATTTCAAACGTTGAAAATCTGAAATTACAAAGATACAACATATTCAATGTTGAGATCCTACAAAGCGAAAAAAAAGAAGAAGTGTGTAGTCCTTTTAAAAATTTGCATAGGTTTTGTTTGAAAAATTAGTTTGAAGTGATTCAAAGGGAATAGTGAAGCATAATTATTGTTAATTGATGCCCCAAAGAAAGAAAGTGGAAACACCTAGTAAGTGACCTGGAAGATCTTCTATGACTCATGAAGAAGACGAAGAAATGCAACATGATATATCAAAATTACAGGACCAAGTGCAACAAATTTCGCTCTCACAAAAAGTAACAGAATCTAAGTCGGATGGTTTGAAGAATGGTTTAAAATAAGACATGTAAGACTTGATGAATGTCAAGATATATGGGTTGAGGGAAGTTTTCGCAAAGTTTCTAGAAGAAAGGCATCCGAGTGGTGACAAGGCAATCCATGAAAATCATGATAAAGAAAAAAGGAATATCAATTATGATTTTAAAGACTCCAATGGGGGGTTTAAGAACCACCACATTCCAAATATAGATATGAGGAATTTTGATGGAAAGGATCTGGTAACTTGGATACTACATATGGAGCAATATTTTGATCTACATGATGTGCAACCCTCACAAAAGGTATGTATTGCATCTTTATATTTAGAACCCAATCAGTTTGTATGGTATAGATGGATTTGTTCTCGTAAACCACTTGTCACCTCGTCAAATTTTACGGGGGAAATGATAACACATTATGAAGATACAAAGAGTAACACCTTCTTTATCCAATTGATAAATATCAAACAAAAGGGTTCAATGGCGAAGCACATTGAGGACTTCCAAAAATTGAATATTAGGTTAATAAATATTCTAGAAGGGCATAGGATTGATGTCCTCGTAGGGACTTTAAAAGATAACATCCAACATGAGGTTCGCCTTTGGGAACCTAATTCATTGGAGAACGCATTTAGGGTGGAAAGAAAAGTTGAAAGAAAAATCATGGCAACAAGGAAGTCCACCACTCAAACTATAAAGATGGAAATATTGATGCTCCTAGTCTTCCACAATCTACAAGGTTGACACCAAAACAATTTGAGGAAAAAAGAGAAAAATGGATTTGTTACAGTTGTGATAGAAAATACACTAAAGGTCATAAGTGTGCTGAGAAGAAATTATTCTACATAGATTGTGAAGAGGAGGAAGAAAAGGAACAAGAAACATCAAAAGAGGAGGATATACACCATGAACCAACCCCAGAGAAAGAAGAAATTAATTCGACCATATCTTGTAATGCATTGGCAGGAATTACCACTCCTCAAAATCTCAATATAGAAGGATATATCAAGAATAAAAAGGTAATAGTGTTGATTGATTCAGGTAGTACCCATAATTTTATTGATTGTAAGATAGCCAAGAATTGAATTGCTTCCTATATCTAGCACCAGAGTGTCAAATGATGATTGCAAATGGAGGAACTATAAATTTCTCTGGAAAGTGTCATAATATCAAGTTAACCATGGGGGAAAATGTATTGAATAGTCCAATTCTTTCTATTCCAATAGGTGGTGTTGATGTTGTACTAGGAGTCCAATGGTTACAATATTTGGGGACGATAGCTTTCAATTTTCAAGAATTTTTCTTAAAAAAAAATTGGGATGGAAAGGAAGTTGATTTAAGGGTTATCACAGACAAACTAGGAAATATAATTAGCTCTAATAGCATGAAAAATATTCTAAAGAAATAAAAGCGGGGCGCACAATTATGCTCACTAGGGGTTCAAACATCAAAAACATCTATTTCTCCATATCTCCAAAAAGTCTTAGACAATCATTCCAAGGTGTTTGAGACTCCCAATTCCTCCCACCTATTCGTGATCATGATCATGCTATTCATTTGATTCCAGGAAGTATTCATCCAAACATCAGGCCTTACAGATATCCCTATGCCCAAAAGAGTGAAATTAAACGTATGGTTGCCTAAATGCTAGAGGTTGGTATAATTAAACCTAGTCAAAATTCTTTCTCTTCTCCAGTAGTATTGGTGCATAAGAAGGATGGATCATGGTGCATGTGCCCGGATTATAGGGAGCTCAACAAGCTCACTATTAAATATAAATTTCACATTCCTGTCATTGATGAATTACTGGATGAATTACATGGAGCAATTTAATTCACCAAGGTGGATCTTCGTTCAGGATATTATCAAATAAGAATGAAGTTTGAAGACATTCCAAAAATAACATTTAGAACTCATGAAGGTCATTATGAATTTTTGGTCATGCCTTTTGGCCTTACCAATGCACCTTCTACATTTCAAGGTTTGATGAATTCCATTTTCAAACCAATCCTTAGAAAGTTTTTGTTAGTATTTTTTGATGATATACTAATCTACAACAATTCTTGGAAGGATCATGTTGACCATGTTGACAAGGTGCTCAAGTTATTGGAGGAGAAACAATTATATGCAAATACCTCCAAATGTTTCTTTGGAGTATAGGAGGTGGAATATCTAGGTCATATTATATCTCATGAGGGTGTTAAGGTAGACCCTAACAAAATTAAAGCCATTAAGGAATGGAAAATTCCCACATCCATAAACTTGCACTTGTGAGGATTTCTCGAGTTGACCGGGTATTATCACAAGTTTGTTAAGAATTATGGGAGAATAACATCACCTCTAACAACATTACTGAAGAAGGATGCATTTTCTTGGACTCCAGAGTCAACGAAGGCCTTTGAGCATCTTAAAGAGGAAATATGCCAAGCATCAGTCTTAGCTATGCCAGACTTCACAAAAACCTTTATTGTGGAATGTGATGCCTCAGGAAATGGAATTGGTGTTTTTTAAATGCAAGAAGGAAGACCCGTTGATTTTGAAAGTCGTCCAATCAAACGAAAGTATTTACACAAAGCTATCAATCAGAAGGAAATGTTTGCAATACTACATGCACTTAAGAAATGACGACCTTAACTAATGGGAAGACACTTCATGGTAAAAACAGATCATGATAGTCTTAAATACTTTTTAAAACAAAGATTATCTTTAGAAGAACAACAAAAATGGGTCACAAAGATGTTGGGTTATGACTTTGAAATCATCTAAAAAAAGGGGAAGAAAAATGTTGATGCAGATGCACTCTCAAGAAAGGATGAGGATGTGGAAGCGTTGCTTTGAGCCATTTTTGTTATCCAACCAAATTGGATAACTAAAGCAAGAGATGAATAGAAGAATGGCGAAGAAGTGTGGCCACTCATTCAAAAGTTGTAGAAAGATCCTAGAACATCTGATACATTTAGCTGGAATAATGATTCATTATGGTACAAATATCACTTATACCTTTGTAATAATTCCCAACTCAAACAAAATATTCTTTTGGAATTGCACACCTCTCCCTTAGGAGGGCACTCAAGATTTTTAAAAAATTACAAGAGGGTTAAAACCAATTTTTTTGGGGATGGCCTTAAATCTGATATTCAAAAGTTTGTAGCAAAATGTTTGGTTTGCCAACAAAATAAAGTTGAGACAATTAAGACCCTGAATCCGTTACAACCTATATCCATTCCAATTCAACGTTGGGAGGAGGTTTCAATGGAATTTATCACAGGTTTACCCAAGTCGGAAGGAAAGTGTGTCATCATGGTGGTAGTTGATAGACTTACCAAGTATGCACACTTTTGTGCATTATCTCACCCATTTAAACATAGTACGATTGCTACTTCATTTATGGAAACAATTCAAAAGCTACATGGAAACCCAAAGATTATTATAAGTGACAGATATCATATTTTCATTGGAATTTTTTGGACAGAACCATTTTCTTGTCTGGGTACTCAATTACCTCATAGCTCATCTTATCATTCTCAATTGGATGGGAAAACTGAGATAGTGAACAAATGTTTGGAAGGATATCTTCGTTTCTTTGTATCTGATAAACAGAAACAATGGGTCAAGTGGTTATCTCTGGTTGAATGGTGGTATAATACTTCCTTCCATACTGCAGCAAAAATGACCCCATTTATGGCACTTTATGGATATCATCCACCATCCATCACATCATATTTAAGAGAATATTCTAAGGTTCAAGCAGTGGAAGATCACATCGAGCATCAACAACAAGTTCTCAAAACCTTAAAGGATAACCTCACTTTGGCATAGAATAGAAGGAAACAGCAGGCATATGAACATCACAGTGAAATAAGTTTTTATGTAGGTGATTGGGTATTTTTACGGTTACAACCATATAAACAAATGTCCCTCAAGCAAGCTAAGAAGGATAATAAATTATCACCAAAGTATTATGGTCCTTACAAGGTGTTGCAAAAGATTGGTATTATGGAATACAAATTGGAGCTTCCTACATCTTCCCGAGTGGACCCAATTTTCCATGTTTCATGCTTAAAGAAGGTTATAGGTGACAAGCTCCCAGTTTAAAAAATATTTCCAAAACTTGATGAGGAAGGAAAACTCATATTGGATCCTGAAGAAGTCATGGAAACAAGAACTCAATAGCTACAAAGTCAATCAATTTCAGAGTATCTAATTAAGTGGAAGAACTTTTCAATGGAAGATTCCACACGGGAGGATGAGAATTTTATATAGAAGTATCCAGAACTACTCAAGCATTGAGGACAACACTTTTTTGAAGGAGAGGGGCATGTTAGGTCCCTATAATACTAGTGTATTCCCTCATTGTTATTAGTGTATCCCCCTTATTGTTGTTGTTGTGCCCCATAGAAGCCCACTATTTTTATTGTGTGCCCTTACATTATTATTATTCTGTCAGCTCTGATTATCTTATGACCCCTTAGACTCCTATATATAAAAAGGAGGTTTTGTCATTTTAATCATACAAGAATTATTCATTTGTGTAATGTAAAGGAGGTTTCCCCCTTGAAGAGGCTTATTTTGAAGTCGTTTATCTATCTCTTCTTCTATTTTGTGAGTTGGTTGCATAACACTTAGGAAAGTATAAAGGTAAGTTACCTTTTAAGTTCTTTAATAGTGGAAAAGTTGGTCACTATTCTTCCAAGTGTCCTGAAAATAAGAAAAAGGAATATGATCTAGGAGAAACATTTAGGAAAGTGAAAAAAGATAGGCAGAAGGAAAAAAAGAAGGTCTTATACAACTAAGAATCCATCTCACTTGAAAGTGAAGGAAACCAATCCTATGATGAGGAAAGAGATGATGAAAGCACAAAAGATTTCATGCTTATGGATATAGACAATTTGGAAGTTGAAGCCATTAATTCTATTGGTAAAGAGGCCGAGTTAGACTTAGAAGGAGAGCTAGTTAGTATGCTAGAAGAGATTGAAAGGTTGAGAAATAAAAATAAATCTCAAAAGGAGTTGTTGATCAAAGAAAAAGTTGAATCTGTTGAACCATTACTCCTGCAAATGAAAGAAGGTAATATAATTGAAGAAACCTTAAATCGACAGCTCATTGAAAAGATTCAAGCATGTGAGAGGTTGGAAAGAGAAGTTGTTTTACTAAGAAAATATTTGGAAAAGGAAAAGACTCAGTGAAGTTTCAGCCAAAAGTTTGGAAAGGGGACTAAAATTGCCTCTACACTAGTCATTGCTTCTAGAATTGTCTCTTCAGATGATAGAATGATATCAAGGCAATCCATAGCCAAAGTGGAATCAATTATCCAAACAAACACCACATCATCATCCATATCCTCTATTGAGATAGGGATGGGATTAAAATCTACAGACTTAACAATAGATTGATATGCAATTTATGCTACAAATATAGGATAAGCCATTCCACCCACTCACCCTTCTTCTAATGTAGTTGTAGGAGGGAGCAAGGGCCAAGGATCCAAAAAATAATGAGTTGTAAAAGAAAATTGTTGAGGGACCGTCATGGAGGATGAAATGGCATTAACATGAGCAATAGGAGGTAGAAGATCAAAAGTACCCATCAATGAGGAATACATTCCAACTCCTAAATTCTCAATATGTTGCTTTGTATTATTTACCAAGGGGACAATGGAGTTATAAGATGCATTAGGGTCATTAGGAGAATAAGCTAATTTATCAATCGTAACAGTTCTCCCTTCATGAGGAAAACATAAGATGCATACTAAAGATGATACTCTGAAATCCATTGCATAAACCTAGTTCTAACCTAAAAAAACATTATAATCATGATTAACATCAACTATCTCTACTAGGGGCTCCAGTATTAACATTTACAACATCAAGAAATTGTTTCCCTTGGGGAAAAGGGTTAGTAAGCACAACCTAGGAACTAGAAGAACTTTGTTGGGCTAACAAGCATTGAGCATCTTGAATCTTGGGGAAAATATGAGTAAGATGATCCCCATGGCATAACTTGCATAGGAATTTAACCTTGGTTTTAGAATCCCTGCCTTCACTAATGTCCTCAGTAGGTTTATTAGCATTCCCCTACCCTCCCTTATCTTTATTCTTCCCACACCCCTTCTTCTTCCCATAAAATTGTTGATTTCCCTTGGGGTTCGAGGACTGAACAACATTAACCACTAAAGTTTGAGAAGGAGGAGGCAATCACGGTGTAGTATGTGTCATAGAAGCATATTGTAATGAAAACTACTATAATTTATTTAACAAACTAGTCGTATTACCATCGATCGATCCTACAACTCCGTCGACATGGGGGTCTAGTTTCGGTTTGGCGAGATCGATTTTTGATCTAGGAGCATCAGGTAAGATATTATAGTGGACTCTAGACTAGCAATAAATAAGCTCTAATTGTTTGGCTCTAAAGATAGCATGTTCTTTAGTGAACACTCCTGAAAGTGACACATCCTCATATATCTCTTTCTGTAATTGTTTTAAAAACCATTCTAGAATAAATTCATCGGGGATATGAGCCTTGATCAATCTCTTCCTTCTGCACCACTCTTGAATGTGGTCAGAAATATAAACCTGGCCTTCTCCTTCTCAAAATTGGCCAAAAGTTTAGTTTCAATATCATAATGGACAGGCAACTGAAAATGGTTGAGAAACATTGTATCCAACTCACCAAACGTAGAAAAATACACACCCTTTAATTTGATATACTATTTTTACACATTTCCAGTTAAGGTGTGTTGAAAGAGTCTCAACCTAATTGAATCATCAATCAAGGAGTTTGATGAGCACCATAAGTGGAAAGTGGTTACATGGTCTGCTAGATCCTCACCAAACTTCCCTTAAAATTTTGGTATGTCAAACGAAAGTTTAGTAGGGACTGAAGGCCAAGTCATGTTGTAATGGATCAGATCATTAGTCAATTTTGAAAGCTCTATAAAATTGTCAGGCCAAGAGTAACTCCAGTTTGGCAGAAAACTGATTCGATTTATTTCATTAGGTAGCTATTGTTATATACAAAGGATGTGACTACTCAGTTCATCTTCTGATGACTGTTCACATTCCAAATTCACCCAATCGCAAAGGATTAGGTGTCAACACTCCCCCCTTAATCTGAAGGGATGTTGGTGAGTCCAAGCATCGTTCTGAATCTTTCAAGCTTTTCTCTTCCAAGCGCTTTGGTGAAGATGTCTGCAATTTGCTCATTTGTGGAACAATGACGGAGATGGATTGTTTTGGCCTCAACATGATGTCGAATCAGATGATATTTAGTATTGATGTTCTTTGTACGATCATGGAACTTTGGGTTCTTGGCCAACTTTATTGCAGAGGTGTTGTCAATAATGAGTGGAGTTGATTATACTTGTTTTACTTGCAAATCTTCAAGAATTTTCCTGAGCCACACAATTTCTTTCGTTGCTTCAGCTACTACCACGTATTCTGCTTCTGTTGTGGAATCTGCTAGAACTGATTTTTTGCGTGATCTCCAAGAGGCAGCTCCTGATCCAAGACTCATAGCATATCCTGAAGTAGATACTCCAGTTTCTTTGTCTCCATCGAAGTCTGAATCAGAGTATCCAATCAAGCTGAAGTCGTCCACCTGTGTATACTTGATTCCTAGGTCTTGAGTTCCCTTCAAGTACCTTAGAACTCTTTTTGCAGCAGACCAATGTCCCTCACAAGGCTTTTGCATAAACTTGGAGAGGATTCCAACAACAAATGAAATGTCTAGTCTGGTAGTAGTGAGGTAGATGAGACTTCCTACAAGTTGTCTATACTTTGTTGCATCCTCAAATTCCTTTCCTTCAATAGATGTGAGCTTTAAGTTTTGTTCCATTGGAGTAGAAAGAGGATTGCACTCTGTCATGCCAAATCTGTTTAACAGATCTCCAATGTATTTCTTTTGAGAAAGAAATATGGATTTTGGATGTTGGGTTACTTCAATGCCAAGATAGTAATGAACATAGCCCCAATCAGTCATTTCAAAACTTTTCCCCAATTCCTTCTTTATGGATGTAATGTAGCTTTCATTGTTCCCTGTCATTAAAAGATCATCTACATATACCACAAGATATACAACTTTTTTGCCAACTTTCTTGACAAATAAAGTTGCATCATCAAGATCAAAATGATTGAAGTTGAGTTTCAGAAGATGCTCAATTAGTTTTTCATACCGGGCTCGCGGTGCTTGTTTGAGGCCATACAAGGACTTCACAAGTTTGCATACTTTATGTTCATGTCCTTTCACAACAAATCCTTCAGGCTGGGACATAAAAACATTCTCTTTTAGATCTCCATTTAAGAAGGCAGTTTTTACATCCATTTGATGGACTTTCAAACCGTTCTGAGCTGCTAGTGCAAAGAGTGTCCAGATGGTGGCCCATTTTGCTGTGGGGGAAAATGTTTCCTCATAATCGACCCCTTCCTTCTGTGCAAAACCTTTTGCCACAAGCCTAGCTTTGTGCTTGTCAAGTGAGCCATCAGCTTTGTACTTGTTCTTGTAGACCCACTTGCAGCCAATTGGTTTGGTTCCAAATGGAGGATCAACCAGCTTCCAAGTGTTGTTCTTTATGAGGGCATCATACTCCTTTTGCATCGCTTCTTTCCATTCATCATGAGAAGCAGCTTATTTGAAGGAAGTTGGTTCAAAATCTGTAGACAAGTTCAATTCACAATCATAAGTAACATCCATATCAACAGGTGAATTAGAGTCATCTAAATCACCTCCATTTTGTTGGTTTGAGTTTCTGGTTCCTGTTTTTCCAATTTCATCAAGATGAACACTTTCAAGTGTCTTTGCCAGCCACTTCGGGGGACCTTTCTGAGATGGTCCAGGCTGCTCTGTTGATTGAGTTGGGACTGAATCAAGATTGAGTCTCCCAATTCTATCAATTACATCACTTAAAGCATCATCCGTTGTTGGAGTTTCATGCAGGGGAGATTGTTCTTCAGAAGAAGATTCCACATGTTGATCTAGTGTAGGAATCCCCCCTTCAAGATGTGGAATCTGATTATCAAATTCTTGAAATGATTTCGTTTTTGCGAATCTATCCAACCGATCAAGTTGCCGCTCAACAACATTGTCAGATTTGGATGATTCAAGAAAAAATACATCTCTAGATACAACAAAATTTTTATTTGCTTCATCATAGAGGCGGTATGCTTTGGAGGTGTTTGAATACGCCAGGAAGATACGCTTACGACTTCTAGCATCAAGTTTGTTTCTATGTACCTTTGGTATCAAAGCATAACAGGTGGAACCAAAGATCCTGAGATGTTTTACCGAAGGAACATGTCCATACCACAATTCATAAGGAGTCTTGTTTCTTATAGCATTAGATGGACATCTATTCTTTATATATGCAGCACATAGAACAGCATTAGCCCAAAACATTATCTTTACATTTTTGAAGAAAAGAATGGATCGTACCATATTCAAGATTGTTCTATTCATTCTTTCAGCTACACCATTATGTTGGGGATTATAAGGCACAGTTGTTTGATGTTTGATCCCATGTTGGCGAAGATGGTTTTCAAATTCATTTGATGTATATTCTTTTCCATTATCAGTGCGAATAGACCCAATATGAGATTGTGCATCATTTTCAATCCATTGATGAAAATTCTTGAATGTTTGAAAAGCATCAGATTTGCTCTTCAATAAATAAACCCAACACATTCTGGTGTAACCATCAATAAATTTCATGATGTATTTATTTCCATTTGCAGAAGGAATAGGCATTGGACCACATAAATCTAAATGAATGAGTTCAAGCTTCCTATGTTCTCTTGAATGTGAATCATGAAAAGACTGTTTGCTATGCTTTCCTAGAATGCAAGCGTCACATTGCTTATGTTTCCTAGGAATTGTAGGCAAACCAGCAACACCATTTTTCTTCAATAAGCGGAGACTGTCATAGTTTAAATGTCCAAATCTAGCATGCCATAATAAACTTGATGGAAGTGTACCTTCTTCATGATGAGAAATATATGAGAAATTTTGTGCATGAGCAGAGGTTCCTTGCAGCTTGAGAAGCCTTTCTTCTTATATTCCCCTCATGGCAAGTGAGTGGTCAGAAGCTTTTCTTACCTCAAGTTTGCCATCAAACATATGAATGGAGTGACCTTGCTGGCGGATGTGGACCAAGGACAGCAAGTTTCTCTTGAGCTGCGGGAGATATAGAACATGATCCAGAAGAAAGTCTGGAAGACCAGGCAATTTAAGCCTGATTGTGCCGAGCCTTGATGGCTTGATTTTGTACTGATCTGCAAAGTATACTGCTCCATCAACATTATCAGTGAAATCTTCAAAAAAATCTTTTCTATGAGTCATATGACAGGTTGCTCCTAAATCAAACAACCAACCATTTTTCAAAGAAGCAAGTGAAGCATTAAACAAATCTTCATTTACTCCAATGTTACACTGTGCCTCAATATAGTGAGCGGATTCAGGTGCTTTACCTTTGTCTGTATCATCAGTTTTACCTTTCTCTTGGTTTCTTTTCTGCTCAATTTTGTCCCACGGTAGCTTGCATGTAGAGGCATCATGTGATCCATTTCTTTTGCAACGAATGCAATGTAAGTCTGCCTTTTCTCCTTGAGAATGTCTACCCCCCTGCCTCTGAAGTATCTTCCTCTTCCTCTTCGTCCACCTCTTCCTCCTGTAGAATCTTGAGCAGGATGCTTTTCTTTATGAGCAAGGCACACAGTCTCTTCAGAAGATTCACGCGTTGTCTTCTTTCCAAAGGCTTTCTCTCTTTCAATAAACTTTTTCACAAGAGAGTCAAAGGTTATATCTTTAAGATTTCCATTTTCTTGTAAAGATTCAAGATAATTGGAGTAAGTAGGATAGAGTGCCTTGAGAAAAGCAATAAGAGGGATATCCAACTCAACCTTAGTGGATTTGATATCATGCATTATAGTTTTTACTTCAGATGCAAGAGCAAGAGGATCATTATTTTTTAGTTCAAGGGTGAAGAGTTTAATCATGAGCTGAACAACTTCAAGTGCAGAATGTGAGTCATAGAGTTCTTTCAAATTTTGTAAATCTTCAAAGGCAATTGAATATGATGAAATATGGCGACTCACCTCTTCATTTACAGATGCTGTGATTAATGCATAGGCTTTGCTATTCTTGTTTTCCCAAATGACGAGCTCTTTGTTTGATGTAGGCTGCATTGGGTCATTGTCTCCTTCTCTGACACACACTCCTTTCCACAACTCATTGAAGATGAAGGTGTGTTTTATCATCCGGGACCATTCAGGATATTTCTCCTTGCCAGTGAGAACTATTCCTACCATAGAGATGATTGAATGCATTCTGTAAAAAAATACTTCTGCTGATATACAGTGAAATTGTACTGAAAAAATTTCTGTGGGAAATAATTTTGGTTGTTTAAAAATAATCAATCATTCACCGCAAGCTCTACAAAGTTGGAGTAGCAATGGAATCAACCGTGAGCTCTACAAAGTTGGAGCAGCAACGGTATTACAATTTCAAAGTTCACTGAAAAGACTAAAAAAAAATCACCATAAATCCCTTTGATTCTCTAGACTTTGAAGCCAGTAATAAAAATATGGCAGCGTTAAAGTGCTGGACAGTTTTTAAAATATGGGACAGCGTAAAAGTCGTTTTAAAGACATACTAAAAAAATGCGTTGTCCAACCATATGCCATCAATATATACCATTTAATATACAGCATTCATATCACTCCATTCATATGTTTGGGATCACCATTGCCAATCAATATATACCATTTAATATACAGCATTCAACGCAAATGGGAATGCAGAAACCCTTCCGCACTCAACCATATACCATATACCAGGTTGTTACTATATACCGGAACAATGAGAGGCGTATTGAACAGTTCAGAATATCAGAACAATGAGAGGCGTATTGAACAGTTGAGAATACCGAAACAATGAGAGGCTTTGATAACCCACTAACACATACTATATACCAGAACAATGAGAGGCGTATTGAACAGTTGAGAATATCGGAACAATGAGAGGCGTATTGAACAGTTGAGAATATCGGAACAATGAGAGGCGTATTGAACAGTTGAGAATACCGGAACAATGAGAGGCTTTGATAACCCACTAACGTATACTATATACCGGAACAATGAGAGGCGTATTGAACAGTTGAGAATATCGGAACAATGAGAGGCTTTGATAATCCACTAAGGCATTCGGTTTGGTACCGGGCAGGTCGTAGGTTCAATCCGCCGAAATGCCAATCGATCTGGACATTAATCGCTTTGGACAGAGGTGTTCAGGCTATTCACTAAACAGAGGTGTTCACAAAAAACAAATTTAACGCAGCGTTAAGGTGGTTCAACATATGGGACAACGTTACTCGCATCGGGAGATGAACAGTCATGCTGTGGGACAACGTTACTATGATTCAACAGAGATGGGACAGGTAGATTATATCAGCAGCGTTACTATGATTCAACAACGTTACTATGACTCTAATATGGCAGGTAGATTATATCAGCAGCGTATTTACACTTCTCAGAACCTGGAGCAAATGCAGTACCATGAAGGACAGCGCTAAAATATTATGAAACGTTTATGTATTCATAAGAACAGGTAGGTGCAGGCTTGGGTTGAGACTTACAATGAATCCATTCATATAACGCATAGCAAAATGGAACTCACACACAATGAAATTATTAAACAGTGACTGAGATTTCGCAGGGATATGACAAACATGTCAGCCTGCAGAACATGGGCAGAGTATGAGCAGACTATGCAGGAGGGAGTTACAAAGAACAAGAGCTAAAAAGAAGCTGGCTCTGATACCATGTCAGGCCAGGAGTAACTCCAGTTTGGCAGAAAACTGATTCGATTTATTTCATTAGGTAGCTATTGTTATATACAAAGGATGTGACTGCTCAGTTCATCTTCTGATGACTGTTCACATTCCAAATTCACCCAATCGTAGAGGATTAGGTGTCAACAAAAATTAATATATTCCAAGAACGGTAAGCATAGAGAGACAAAAAAATTCCAAGCTCCAAGAGTAGAATTCCCAACATTCAAAAAATAATATCCTAGATTTTGAGAGGCACCAGGTTGCCAAGGATTACTCGTAGAAGCAACTGAACTATAACGAAAACCTTGTAGTCTGAGGGTATACTGAGGGTATCCACACCCCATATTGCAGGATTACTAGTCATCGGAAAACTTCCTCCCGGTGGAACATTATATGAAGGGGAGATACCCTGGTAAGGATTCCAAGCAGTATCCAAAGGGGGAAAACCTGTGAAGTACCAACAATAGGAAAGGGCATGCTCCCCTACTGACTAAGTAAATGAGAGAGATTCACAAACCCAAAACCACTCACAAAAGGATATACCAAGCCTTGGCTCCCTTGAAAATGATTAATGTTTTGAGCATGGCTAGAGAAAGGCATTGATCCTACATTCAACGATGGATTGGAAGAAGGAACATGTCCACTTCCAAATTCAAAACCTTGTAAATATGTTGAACCACTAGCCATTGAAGTCATAGATACAGAAGTAGCAAAACGTAAGGTTGATGAGATTGAGGGAATCCCACTAGACGAATTTCCAAAAGGCTAAGCACCAGTGAGAGAAGCAGAAGATTGGGTGCCCCCCACTTGAACCCGGGATGGAGGTAGAGAAAAAAACTACCATAATAGGTGTAATAGTAGAAATAACAATAATACCTCCTCCTATAACTGAATAAGGAGCATGTACATTAACCGTACCTCCATCCATACTTGTGCCACTAACATTGGACCTTGTTAAGAAGAAATAAGGAGAGTGAACATGGCTAGTCGGTCTATGAGTTGGAGTACCCATGTACTATACAATGTAAGGAACATGAGGAGGAAGAGGTTCCATAGGAGTTGTAGAGGACTTAGAAACGTCTTCAATTTTTGCTTCATCTTTTGATTGGAAGAGTACTCTAGCAAGCACTAGAGTGTTTCTTCCTAGATTATGGAATAGACTAGGTTCACCGTGTGAAATAAGAGCCCTCGAAGAAGGATTTGTCTTCGTTGCGTTAGCTGGAACTGGTTCAAAAGAACCAGTAGAATTACTCGTAGGTGAAATCCCACAGATCTTTCTAGAGCAACAAATTGGTCAATCATCCACCTTTATATATAAAGAAAATTTATAGACTAAAATCACCTATGGAAGGTTAGGAGCACAAAGAACTCTCTAAAAAAGTCCTAAAGGTACAACTAACCGAACAAAATCCAAGTATTTCCACTCCGGGTGATTAGGATTGAACACCAAAATACAGGAAAGCAAAGATAAGGACCTCCTGAAGGTAGTTTGGGATGATGAGGGCCCAAGCCTACCAACGAAGGTATCAGAAGTAGTTACACTAACCTTCAGAAAATATCCTTTGTCGGTGCAAGTACCCAAGCTTCGAAAGGGAACCCTCCCGAAGAAATATGAAAGTGATGGACGTTTGCCTTAGGTACCACTGGAATTACCCGCATAGTCACTTGTGTGTTCATTAGGAAAGGAAACTAAGGTCACCAGCTCGTGATTATAATCCGGGTGTAATAGTCGTGGGTGCGTGATCCAACAAGTAGGAGAGGAAGTATCTCTCTTTCCTTATTTTTACACGTCCTCGTGCTTGACTCTTGTGTTAGAGAAAATTTCCCGGACAACTTAACGAGACTAGACTTCCACTCATTAATAAACTTCTATACTTTCAGTTTAAGTGGCCTTAGAGATTTTACTCTTCACACACCTATTCCAAGGCCCTAAATTCCCTATACTAGTTGATGTTTCTATGACAAAAAGAAAAAGTCTAGTTCACTTTAAGTTTAAGCACTCATATTAGTTAGTTTTTATTTAAGACAAGCGAAGTGGAAGTGCAACTGATAGTTTTCTGATGCGAAAAAAATCAATTGAAAACCTAGGCTACATGAGAATGCAACACTTATTTTTATTCAATGAAAGAGATTCTATAAGGGTTCTATGAGAAACCTAAGAGAAAAAAACTTTTTATTTTTCAATTAAGCACTCACACATTAAAAACTTAACAAAAAGGACTAAATGATGTGTAAATTGTATCTAACCTAATGCACACTAGAATGTAAATGCAAGATTCAGATAAAGGCTTAAAGATAAACAAATGGGATCCTAAAGGTGAAGGCCAATTCAAAAAGGAAAGAGAAGCAAATCCCAAAAAAAAAAGCACTCCTCAAAGCAAGAAGACTCTTAACCTTAAAACATGAATTCACACATTTACTAAAAACTAAAAAGACTACAAAGCTAAAAACAAAAGAAAATAAACACAAAGAAAATGTTCTTCTTTTTCTTTTAAAGATATAAAGAACTAAAAAGTTCAAAAAGCGAAAACAAACAAGTATCTCAATACCAAAGGCATGAAAAAGACTCAAATCCAAGTAGTTACAAAGATAAAAGACTAGTGCAAACGAGAGACTTAATCACTTCAATAATTTGGCCAGGAAAATGCAAAAGAATCTGAAAATAAAAAAGACTCCAGAGAACTAAAATATCGCATTCATCCAAGAATCAAAAGCTCCTTTCAAAAACAAGAAAGAGAAAGCAAAAAAAAGCCAACTTCTAGGTCATAAAAGAAGAAAATCAAATACTAGGTTATACACAAGTTTAAGAGCAACAATCCTATTCTAGAGCCATAGAACAACCAAATACTTCATAAAGAAGATTTGGAACCCAACTTCAAACACAAAAAGTTTCAAAAACTGCAAACCCAAGGTTGACATAGGCATTTTTCAAATAAGTTGAAAGACACCAACAACAATAGACATCAAGGTGATTCCAAGCTTCATAAACATCAAGAAATCATAAACAAACTTGGTCAAGACCTCAACGCAAGCCGAGAATGAAAAATTTTCATTTTTCAAATTCGTATGAGACTATTTAAATATCTTTTTGTGTTTATACATGATTGCATATGAAGAAACACAAGTATACACAAGTTTTTTTGGAATAAACTGCTTATATACACAACTGTATAGAAGAAAAAACACATATAAATGGAAAGCTAAGGAAAAAATAAAAAAGAAAGCCCGGATCTGAAAGATCAGGGTGAATGAAAAAATCACTTAAGACTCAAGAAGGATGGAAAAAACCAAGAAACAATAAACTAAACCCAAATCAAAGAAATGCAACCCTCCCAGATAAATACTTGATGGTATTCCCCAGTGGAGTCACCAATTCTATTAGCGCGAAAAGTTCACTAAGGCAAGGGTTGAGAATCTCAACAGAGCATGATAAGATAATTAACAAAGAACACTTAATCAATCATGTCAAACATTAGAATTATCAAACTTGAATTTAGAGACATACCTGGAGGTCCTACGTTTGAAGATGTTCCCATAGGGTCCAAACCCTGTGCTTCCTCCAAGATGTGCAGACCTGAAAATAAATCACAAAAGGATATATAATTCAATGTGAATACATAATAATATGTTAGATCAAAACATTTAGACTATCATTTGTAAGAGGAAAACATATATAGGGAACAAGGCATGATCTTCTTTATTGATTAATAAATGTAAGTACATGATAGATACAACTTGATCCAGGCCAAAGGCACTGACGAAGCCTTCCTACAATTTCTTCCAACCCAAGACACGAAGACAACCTCTCTAATAGGTGCAAGAAGATGCTAGATAAGGGTGTTGATCATCTCTGCAAAGGAAACCATGGTTTCCTAGAGACTAGGAATTTAGGAGGCACGAGAAAAGCAAACTTGATCTGGGAGAAATCTAGTATAATGTTGATATCCTTCTTCTATTGTTGTAATTAGTCCTACCCAAGGGGTATATATATACCACCTCAAATTGGTTATTTCAGTTAGGCCATGGGATCCTTGTAAAACCTGTAAACCCCGCTCGAAAAATAACATTTTATTTTAGTTTTTCTTATTTGAAAAGATACACGTGGGTATAGTATTATGGGACTCGCACATGTACACATTTTTATATGGGCAGAGTCACATATGGATTTTGAAATACTGTTTTTTAGTATGAAGTCAATTTTGCATGGGAAAAGGGACTACCTAGGGCCATAAAAGAGCATCAAGTCTACAAGAGTGTTGAACAATGCTAAATAGAGCTGCTTGGAGGTGCTGTGATGTGCCTCATGCTATCTTATGACTATTGGGGTCCTTTCCTTCATGTTATGAGTAGAGAGGTTGATGTTGCCTATTGATGTTGTTGTTATGTGGAGAGTGTTGGTTGGTGCCTCATGTGCATATTGTTTCATATAATTGATGCTGCTCATATTTTCTATTATGATGATGTTCATATATACTTGTGTGACTGCCTCATATGCATATTGTCGCTGCTATTAGAGGTTGTTGGTTGGACATGCGGCTCTGAATTTTGATTTGTTTATTATGCTTCTTGTTGCTATTAATATGAGAGGCATGCATGTTGGTTGATATGCATTATTTTTCAGCCATGTATAGATTAGTTGCTCCAGTGTTTGTGCGTCTATTATTGCTGCCTTATCAGATGGATTTGACGCTTTGTCGTTGATGTCAAAGGGGGGGTGATAGAGGAGATTGGTCTGGAATTTTGAGTGGTTTCCATCAATGCAAAAGGAGGAGATTATTGGTATTATGGTGTGCATGGTTACAACTAGTTGATGTTGGAATTTGCTTCATGATGGAAACTAGCATATGTTGTCATTGATGTTAACCATATGGAGTCTAGCTAACGTGTTTATTCATTCTTGTAGCATGTGTTGACATTGAGATGGTTATGTTGGCATGATTGGAGGCATTAGATATGCTTCTATAGATGATGAATATGTGCTTCATGTTGATGGTTCCTCATATGCTAGTGGTTTTCATGACCTAGTGCGAGATTTAGAAGCTGAGCATAGATGATTGCATGACATGTTATTATGGTTTGGTAATGATGTTATAGATAGATGTTGTTTCTAAAGGAGTTAGAGTCACAGAGCCTTGTTGATTAGGTCTCCATGTCCCATATTAGGTACTCATATTGATGGTATGATATATAAGGTTTGGATAGGATCTACAAGTTTTGGAAGATGCTTGGAATGGTTGTATAGATGTTGGAGTATGTCTGACATGTTCTAGAGTTGTGGAGTGGGTTGATGGACCATGTGTTAGTATGGTTGTTGTTTGGCATCCAAGTCAAATTAGTTTGAGTCGTGATGATGATAGTGATGTGGAAGTGATTTTGGAAAGTGTTGCAGAGGTGAAAGTGGCTTTTAGAGGTCCTACAGAGGCTTGTCAAGCTCTGGAAGAAGTTTGAGCGGGATCTGAGGTGTTTTGATTGGTTTTCTCCTATCCTCTACCCCAACCACACCCATGTAGGCTTTTGCATGTGCTTGAAAGGATCCAACCACACGGGTACAAGCCTATGCATGAACTTGCAGTCCTGATCGACATCTTTGTGCATGTAGTTGGGATTCTTCATAAAAAAATCTTTGAATTCCTTGTGCACATTGGACATATTTTGTCATGGAAATTCCTAGAAGCTTATAAATTAATTGATTAAGGTTTGAAAAGGCCCTCCAATGATGTGAACACCTTGAGTGCACAAATAGTGGTGATAATGGCTTGATTTTGTCAACTTTGTGCACTCTTGATCCGAGACCAAAAGTGGAATTCTCCCCTAATGTTTTATATTCTTCACTTTGGAGCTGAGTGATGGTTGGTTCAATATGAGAGTGAGTTAGAGAAGGATGCATATAAGAGGATTGTTTCAGACCAAGTTGTGAGAAGGATTGCTTCAATGTATGAGTGTCAATGACAACAGAATGAACAGATCGATTTGTTGAAGATGTGTATTGATTCAGAACTTTAGATTGCAGATTAAATATGTAGAGAGATGAAGCAGAGTTTGTTGGTATATATGGAGAGCTTGGTATAGCTCCAATTTTATGATTCTCAAATTTGTTTTGCAGGTTCTGCTAGTGCATTTGGCAGATAGGCATTGTGTTTTATGTTGTTGATTGTATTATGCAGTAATTATATTTTGGAGTGAGGGTTTGATGTTATGGAAGAGTGTGAGTTATTTTAGTTGTTGGTGATTATGCTATTCAAATTTGATTCATCCATTGTGGCCACTATTTTGCTGTGGTGGAGAGCACATTTGTGGTGATATTGATTTGTTGATGGTGTCTTTCTACTGGTGATTGTATTGCAGAGATGAGTCTAGTTGAGAAGAGCATATTGGGATCCAGTTTGAAAATATATGAAATAAAGTTCCACATAGAGTAAAGGAGAAGTGACTTCATGGGAGTGGAGTAGTGATTATGTACTATTAGCCAAAGGAACAATTCTCCATCCAACGGTAGTTGGATAGTCCAAATGGAGTTGGGTGAGTATCGTTAATCATGGTGGCTTTAAGCAGATGGTTGTCCATAGATCTGTGTGAGAACATAATCTTCTGAGTTTATCAGTAGAATCAAGTCTCCTGGCTGATAAGAGTCTGTTGATTGTGTATGAGGTTGAGTCTCCTAGCTAATGAGAGTTAACAATTATATGTAAAAGATCATTGCTTGACATATTAGAGATTCAAAGTAGTGCAACAAAAACAAGGGTGGTTTATTTCCCAAAGAAGGGTTTTCCACCATATATATTGTGTCTCGTGTGTGGATCATGGAAAATTTTAGGGGCTAATATTCACAGACAGACTAATTTTCCATGCTTTTTCCAAAAAAAAGATTTGCCAATTTACATTTTTTCCTAAAAATGATTCGCCAAAATTTTACAATACAAAATTATTTTACCTTAACAATAGCCAAAATTTTATATAGAATAATATAAAATCACTGGAAATATAAATATTTCTATTGAAATATGACCAAACATTTTATAGATTGCATATTAGGGATTAGTAAGATTCATCAAGGTTTCTAAATTTTAAGATAAACTTCCATCCTTAAACTTCTCCCTGGTGTGGATGTGTTTTGATGAGTTGTTTATTGTTTCTCTTATGGTTATCTCGTTTTAGCTACATATATGGTTTATGCTTATGAGACAATCTAATGTGTTGCTGGTTAATAAATGTGTAATTTAGTAGAGAAGTTTTAATTGGTAAAATTGTTAAGAAGATCACACTACTGATTCAACCCCCGCCCCACCCCGCCCCACCACTCAATAGTGCTCAAGGTTTCCAACAAAATTTATACTTATGCCTAAGGCTAAAGTGATTTCCTCCCCTAACCATGCTGCTTAAGCTCAAGAATGTTCATTTAGGGCATAAGCCCCTTGTTCCCTTACCTCTACTTCCCTCCCAACCATGTTTGGGCCTTAAGAAGCATTTCCTTTTACATAGGGGTATTCACACATATGTTTTTTTCTAGCAAAGATAAAAATGGATATGGAAGGCTATATAGAAGTTTGCATGGTGGTAGCTTGAGGCATGCATTGGAGGTTCAATGAGTGTTGAGGAAATTCAAATAGGAATGTGTGAAAATCCCTAAAATTAAATGATCACACATTCCTCACAACAATTTTAGGAAACAACTTCTTGGATATGCTTATTATTATCAATTGCAAAGAAGTGGGATTGCATGCGAATTGGTTTTGTTTGGTTCCAATGTTCCAAGTGAACTTAAATGGATATTAGATATTTATTTTGGCTTGCCATATAAAATTACATTAATATTTGTGTCCCTTAACATTGTAGGTAAACTTACATATATATTTGTTTTAACATTGCAGGTAAACTTAAGTATTTTGAAATTTCAAATCCAAGAAAAATATCTTTTATAAAAGTTAATATACACTTATAAAATAAGAATACGATCTTAATATTCAAAACATACTTATATTAAATAATAATAAAAATCAATAATAACTTAGAGAAGAAGAATATTATTAAACTTATGTTATTAAGATTTTATATTATAAGAATTGTACTTTTTACATTTAAAAAAATACAAAATCATAATGTTTATAAAAAAATATGATATTGCAAAATGTGGAAATTTAGTATAAATATAATTTTTTTACTAGTTATTATGATTGAAAAAATAAATTAGATTAAAAATAATTTAATAAATTTATTTTTAATATTTATAATAATTGTAATTTAATAAGATAAACAACATTTACATTACATTTTCACATTCTCATTCATTTTTATTTTTTAATAAATACTTTTAATAAAAATATGCAAATACGCATGTTAACCATGAAACTTTGCAGTCAAAATAAATATTTTATCTTCTTATATATTGTTCTAACTTGCCGTTCTTTCCATGGACCCCACATTCAAACAGTCCATCCTCCGTCGGTGAATTTGATTTAGGTTCATTTGTTTTGAAAATATATTTTTCAGATTAATAATAGATATTCGTTCCCAGAAATTACGCTCTTTGAATGGCAATTGCTAAACAAAAATCTACTTTATTATTTGGGCTATATTTAAGTGATTAAAATTGGAGAAAATAAAAACAAAAAATGTAAAACTGACGGATTTAAATTAAAGGAAGCCATCGAGGGAATCTATAAAAGAAATAAAGGTTAAAAAAAGGTTGGGATGAAATTGAAAAACTTAAAAAGAGGCGGATGCTGAGCGTAAAGAATTTTCATTAGGATCATACATCGGATATTTTTTAATCATGGGTTTTCTATTATTTTCGTTAACCTTACATCATTTTCTATTTATAGTTACCTAAAAAGGTTCTAATTTATATTTTCTTAAATTTATATGTAGTTGAATTTTATTGACCAACGTATGACAAATCTCAAGATTCATAATTATTTTTGAACCAATTTAGATTCATAATTATTTTTGAACCAATTTTGATTATAGTAGGGATTTTTTTTTTATCATTGGTCTTAGTTGATTATGCATGTGTTCCTCACTATGATTTTTTAGACTATTTTAGATGATTATTAACTTTTATCCGTTGCTCAAATGGTCATTGTTTTTAATAAGATAACTTCTCTTAACTGAATTGTGATCTTGTTTTCTTATTAGATTGAGTTTCATTGTCTTGTCAACTTGTTGTGTGATTCAATCACCATAGATTCATCTTAAATAGAGATCTAACATGAGCCGAGAGAGATCTAATTTCTTCACTTCCAATTTTTTTTATGAGCAGACATTATTTAAATGTTTTTTATAGTTTTTTTTTAGATTTAAAAAAAAAAATTGGCCAACATGAGCAAAATTTCAACTTTGATGACGGATTGACAAGCTTACACATCATACTGGATTGTAGAATGAGCCTCTTGGCTCAATTATCCCTGATAGACTTGTTGAGGTTCATTCCTAGTCATCTTACCTGAATAGTTTTTTGATGGACAAAACTCCAATCATTTGATATTATCTGTAAACAATTCAACATCTCTATAAGGGATGCATTAATGACATTATATTTCCTAAGAAGTTTCATGGGTTCTATATATTGTTCATGGAACTTGATCTTAAGAATCTTTATTTAGGGACCAATGCCCATATTTTCCTCTCTTAACCATCGTTGGACCTTAAGACACATTCTTCATTCACAACTAACCTAGTCATGATGGTAATGTCCCATTTAGAGGTAAATGATACAATATAGAGGTAATATGCATTGGTTTGAGGACTCATCCATGATGCTTAAGCTCAAGAAAAAGGTCTTAGAATTAAAGTATCTTGTATCTCTCCATTGGCTATGTTTAAGGACTTGAGATATATCCATGATAGCCAAGACCCCATTATAGTTCCCATATTCAACACTCAAATGCTAAATACTCCTTGGAGAAAGATTTTTTTTTTTTATGGTTTCTACGTCTTTTTCATGGTGTGTGAGCTCAATAATGCTAAATTGGGCTTAACACCACTATTTCCCCTCTAACCATGTTTATGCCTTGACATCTCATTCAATTGAAGAAAACCTAGTCATGCTTCCTATATCCCACTCAATCGCCTATAAAGAAACCCTATACAGGACTTGTGTGCTAGCTAAGGGGTCTTCAAAGGCTCTTGAACCCAATAAGATTCAACATAATATTGAGGTACTTTCCTTCCTTCCTTGATCACGGTTAAGGCCTTATAATCGATCCTCCATGTGCAAAACATCATAATGGTGTCCATATTTAACTCTAACACCATAGACTCCTTAGAGAGGGATAATATTGTGATTTATAGGGATTGTTGGCGATCAAGGCCAAGAAGCTACGTTTACGACTTAAGGCGCAAGTTCTTTCGACTTCTAACCATGGTGCTTAAGCCCTTGTTGTCTCGAGTCAGCTTCCCCAAACCATGTTTAGACCTTAAAAGCCATTTCTTTTAACATATATGTTTTCCTAATAGAGATAAAAATCAACATGAAGGGCTACATGAAAGTGTGCATGGTCATGGCTTAAGGCATATATTGGAGGTTCAATGAATGTTGAATAAATCTGAATACAGATGTGCGCAAATCCCTAAATTTTAAACGAGCACAAATTCCTCACAATAAGTTTGGGAAACAACTTCTTCTATAAGCTTAATTGGTTTTCTAGACCTAATGTTTTAGGTGAACTTGAACGCATATCGAATGTTTATTTTGGCTTTTCATGTGCAATTGCATTGATAACTGAATATATGTCAGCACATAAACTTACATATATGTTTGTTTTGAAACAATGAATAAAAACTTAAATATATATTAGTTTTGAGGTTACATATATGTTTGTTTTGAAACGAGGAATAAAAACTTAAATATATATTAGTTTTGAGGTTACATATATGTTTGTTTTGAATCAATGGATAAAAACTTAAATATATATTAGTTTTGAGGTTTGAAGTTCAAAGAAAATATATTTCAAGATATGTATAAAGCAAAATTATCATCTTAAAACTCAAAACATTATAAATATTGAAAGAATTGATATGACTGAAGTTGTTTAGAGTTGAAGCCATCGCATTTTAATAAGAATAAAGCACCGTAAAAATACACCGTCCAAGTGGATGTAGGGTGAATAGAATAAAGCAAAGTATTTCTCCATCTCTTAACTCAGGTAGGAGATATGGTCAACAAAAGGAGATACTCCGGGATATAACTTCCCTAATATGTGGCCCACTTTTTGGGTTTATGATAAAAAAGTTTTTTAATGTAAATATTCGTTGATAAAATGTGTAGTTCATTGCATTACATATATAATTGTAGTGGGAATATTATAAATTATTAATTTTCTTTGGATATCCATAAATTTGTATTGATTATAAATGCTTATAACACTGGAAAGGATTTGAATATATTAAATGTCAAAATGTATTGGTTTTTTTTAATTCGTTTATAGATTTCTTTTTTAATTCGTTTAAGTAGAGGTTTGGATATTATAAACATGGGTAATCTTTCATTTTTATAAATCGTTTAAGTATAGATTTGGATATTATAAAATATTTGGTAATTTTTTATTTAATTTAGTTGGGTAAGCAAAACTTATAGCATTGAGATAAACGTTATATTTAATTAATTTATGTATGAATTTATATTAAAATTAGGAAGAATGGTTTTATATACCTATTTAATATAAGTCACAAAGATTAGTTTGATTGGTAAAAAAATTGGTACTTAAAGCATTTTTGATGAAAGGGTTATAGGTTTAAAATCTAGTAAAACTTATTAAAGTTAGTGTGAAAATTATTAATCATTATTATGGCTAATAGTTAAGCTCCACTCCATCTAAATATTTTGGAGAAAGGGAGGGATTTTACAAGCTATTTTCAATGGAAAATGATATGCATTTGCTAGATGTCTTATTCTATGGATTATTAACATATGCATTTCACTAGTTCATTTTTTTATAGCACTAAATATGAAGTGTATGCATTGATTTCATGGCAACCATTTGAATTAACTTTGCTACGATAACATGCATAACCATGTTTCCTTTAAGTCATTATAAAAAGGTTGAAAATAATGTGTAGCAAACCTTATTAGGTAAAAGATAAAACCCTTTAACTTTGAAATAATAAATCCATTCACAACATAATCAATACTAAGATTGTAGAGAAAAAAATATAACATCATCAATTTTTTATTACAGAAAGAATCACCACACAAGCCATAGTTGTTCAATATAATATCAAGCATACTCAATATAATCATGTGCTTGTGTATACGTACTCTCTCATGTGAATTCCTAGGGCATATAGGAGATACCCTTCATTATTGTATTATTACCCAACAATTACCTAGTGGGGTTTATGTTGGACATAGTGTTATCATTGATGTCAAAGGGGATGTCTAAGGAAGTAACAACAATATTCATGAATCCAAGGAAGCAATATGTTATAGGCCAATCTCTTGCATGTTGTTATCACATCATGCTAAAATAATATTATATTAATTGAGTTTTTGTCGAAGTTATGATGTCTCAATAAGTTTATGGATAACATGGTTGGATAGTCCTCTCTAAGACCTTTCCTACACTATATCACACTTGGAAAAATTCCTCCAAGCTCTACATCACTTCTATTATTTCATGTTACTTATTTTCAAATAACCCTAGTTAGTTAATCTAACATGGTGAATGAAGAGAAAATGAGAAGAAATTTTCATAAACTACATGATTGTTTGCATGATCACAAGTTTCCTTATTACTGTTTTGTTATGTGGCTTGGTTTACCCTTTTTCAATTGTAGTGTGGAATTGATTTCCTTGCAACATAGTGTACTTCCTTGATTGTCATTAATGTAGTTTGAATCCTTGCAACTTTGTTTTCTAATATTTTTGGTCTTGTATCTTTGTTTCCTTAATTTCCTACAATTTTATTTTTGCAATTTCAATTCCTACATTTTGTCCTCACTTGCTGCCATGATAAACAAATGAAATGACTATTGATTAGCATGATCACTTTTTTCACTTAATTCCCATATATTATTATGCATTGAGAGAAAAGAAAAATTTTGAATTTCATATATAATGCATGATATGAACACCTAGTTATATATTAATATTGAGACCCCTAGGGATAGAACATTGTTACTAGAATATTGAGGGCCATCATATGGTTACATGTTTAAGAGCGAAATTTTTCCTACAATAGTATGCTACTTTAACGTCAACAAGATTTTCCCAAGGAAACAAATATTTGCCCATAATGTGTGTAAGTGTGTATGAATGATAAACAAAGAGGGAGAAACAAACACCAAACATGTGCACGCAACTATCAAGAAATGGATCATAACTACCTAGAAATCGCTATAATCCTTGACTTTGTTGGTGATGTCAGCTTCATGAAGATATCCTCCTGAGATATTTTCTCCAAATCCTCTCTTGAAGCCTGCATACAATAAACAATAAATATCTCACCTTTCTTACAACCAGAAAGATTAGCACATGCAAACCAATATATTCATGCAAATATAAGAAAACATGAATGTAATGGGGGAAATATTCATTTAATTTGCATTAATCATATGAAGAAGTACATAGTTGAGACTCTTTCAATCATTATTCGGATCAGTTTCCTAACCTCAAGACTCATTGGTATATGCATCTACTAGTGTTAGTATATTAGAGAATAATTTCTCCAACCTTTCAACATAGTACATTTTCTCCTCTTTGTGACTGGTGAAGAGCTTTGTTTATATAGATATCGATCACAATTGGCCTTTCTTGCAACTAGACGCTTTCTTGACCATATCAAGGCAATGATTAAGATAGACCAAATCAATCATTAATTTTGTCAACAATGACTATTTTAACAAATTGTGTTAATTTGTACTGAATATAAGCTTATCCAATCGAATTCCCACATTGTTTCAGATCTCTATTGCAGAGAGGGCATTGATGGGATTCTATTTCACTCTAGAACACTAGGAGGGAGCATTTCAAGGCCCTCTTGTTTGTTACATACAAATGAGAAGGATCATTGAACCCTCAAGACACTTCTTCCACTTGTCACAACTCGATCCTCTGACTTGGCAATGGATGTGGCTTTCTCCTTAACCCTGGGGGGTGGCCTTTTCAATTATAACATTAAACATATGTTAAATTCCATTCAACTACATGATGATAAGGTGGGAATTGACACAAAAATGAAGGTGATGAATGTGATGTTCAAGGGTATTGATTAACAAGTCAATCACAACATCATATTTGACCTCATTATTGGTGGTAGATAAAATGCAAATAACACATGAGTGGACTAGGGAATGAAAGGGGTTAAAATTTCCCATGATAGATTCTATGTCTAACAAATTGCATCATTAACATAATTAATGTAGTGTGAGGATGATGGATCCATGTGAAAGGTGCAAGAAGAACACAAATGAGGTGTTGATAAATGCACACCTACCTATGTGATGTAATAAGAAATGGAAGTATGCATTCTATGAAAGCTCTTACCGGTATAATGTTTTGAATTGAAGTGAAATATGAGGGGTTGGGAGAATTCATCCCTATATACACCGAATAACCTATGCCCCATTAACCAAACATTACTTTAAAGTTGAAGGGCCCTAACGTAATGTCTCAAACTTCTTGCAACTAAGGATGTCGTCACCCTAGTAATACATGAGGACAAAATCACTACCATGAAATCCATTAGGATGAAACTCGTGTTCATTTTTTTATTTTGCACCTTTTTTCACCCCTTTAATGGTTTGTATTGAAGCATAATGGTATTCATTGGTGTGTTCCAACATCACCATACTTTATTCTAGTGTAGAGGTATTAGGGAGAAGTTCAATGGCTAGGCAAAGGGATGGGATTTAGTTCTCAATAGATACTATTTACTTTGATTCATGGATGAGATGGAAATGAGTGAACCTAGTGGAAGTCTTAAAATAATTTCGATAGGCCCATACGGTGTGGATGAGAACAATGTTCTAGTTAATATTTTGTCAATTCACCATCTACTAAAGCATGGCCTTGACAATTTTTTTGACAACTACTTGTGCATTCATTTATTGGTAATAAAATGATGAGTGTTGGTGTTCAAAACCCAAGAATTAATCTACCTTTCACTAGACTTCATCTTCAAAATATCGTACATGGTTAGAAACCGATTGTTTTAGAACTTGAATCGAGCAATGACATGGTTGAAAAAGAAATGAATTCTAGTGACCATGAACTTATTAAACAATGGCATGGTCTCAACCCATTTGGTGAATTAATCGATAACCATAATGATTTACTTATATGCATTGGAGGATAATGGGTTTATACTTCATTAAATTCAACAAACCATTTTCAGAATGGAATGGTGTCAGTGATGTCATGTAATAGGGTGGTGATGCCTTTCCCTTTCTGGCATACAACTGGAAATTGGGAAATTGTTTGACAGGTTCAATTCAATCGCTAAACAGAAGGTTGAAAATTTATAGCATACATGATATTTTATGTAGTATCCATTCCTAAAATTTCATCACCATGGAAACTGCTATGGAAAGCATTTAAGATGGACTCTGCTTTGTCATGAGAGAGAAAAAAAATTGAATTGTATTGACACCATGATGACAAAGGTACTTACCTAAGAGAAATTAGTGACGGGATTGGTGATGAATGCATCACCAATCATGATGGGAGAGATGTGGTCCAAATTTTTGGGTTCAAATATAGGTTATGATGTCACCATAACATGGATTATCATAGGATATGGAAAAGAAGTGTTCATTAGGAACAACATTTTTCAAGGGTGGGTCTTGTTATCACTCAGGTTGTCCTTAAGCTCTGGAAAAGGATACGGCCGAGGTAACCACAAACCAACTTTGGACTGCAGGTTCTAGCCAACCTGCAATCAGAGAGGGCTCTCTTTTTATGATTTAGCTTTGTTGAAAAGGATTTTAGGCTAGGTCTTGAGTTCATAGGGTTTTTGTTTTGTTTTTGGTGGGAAAATTGATGTTTTCAGACAGAGAGGCAAGGCATAGTCTGGAAGTTTCAAACCATTGGGCATGGAGTCGAGGAGGAGAACTGCTGGTGCATTTTTGCGGTCACAAGAGAGGGAAAATGGAGCAAGATAGCTGAGCATGAAACAATATTCCAGGTTTAAATGATGGAAAGAATGCTAAGTAATGAGAGGCAGTTAAGAATCTCTCAATCAGCTTAACAGAGGAAGTAACAGAGCGCTACCTAGGGGTAGTAAAGAATCCCTAGATAATTGGCAAACACAGGTGAATCGGGGTAAACATGAGCCAGGAGGAATTCATATTCATAACCAATTCAATCAGAGGAAAACATAAAGAAATAGCATAAATTGAGCATAGAGTTTATTTAAACAAATTCTAAGCTATTCTTTCTTTCTGCTATTTAGATAGTGGTAAACAATAAACAGAGGTAAGATGCACTTATTGCTTCAGGCTGCAGCACAAGAATTCCATCTTCATATCTCCAAGAACATTCATTTACAACAGTCAGTTTGCTCTCCAAGCTTTCAGCAATCTTTGATTATAGAAAAACTCAGGTATACAATGCGAGTCTCTGGTGAAAATTCTCAATCAACCAACCCTTGAAACAATGTAGAGGGCGGTATATATAGGGAAAAACTATCTACGGAGTTCCTTTATTACATCTTGACCTAATCAGGTCTGAAAGAAAGATGATTACTTAACCTAATACTATCCAGAAATAAATGCAAAAAGTATCTCGGGCTGCGCTCAGGGCCGCTGTATCAAAACTGAGT
The DNA here is from genome assembly GCA_031772625.1 of Pinus tabuliformis. Taxonomy (NCBI): domain Eukaryota; kingdom Viridiplantae; phylum Streptophyta; class Pinopsida; order Pinales; family Pinaceae; genus Pinus; species Pinus tabuliformis. The sequence goes on along the minus strand of CM062820.1, from coordinate 1,728,265,194 downwards.
AAATAATGTTGTCCTTGGTGGCTTGCTGCAGTATTTTTTGAAATAAATGTGTATGGGTTTCTGCATCTCTGCTGTCTGTCTGCATTTAAAGCTTTAACTCTGATTTGAGGGCAAGGATGGGCTTACACCTCCTGATTTGACTTTCTGGGGGGCTCATCAATGTTCAGGTGCTTCGAGCCCCTAAAAAATCTTCGGCTGATACTCTTTGGCTCTTCATCTTCCTCTGATACTCTTTGGTAATAAACCAATGCTGTTCTGACGTGCTGTGGGTATTAATCACAAATTAATGGCCGTTGTTCGGCCTCTATTTCCTTCAAAACTATTTTATGCTCCTTCCGGCAAGCTTCACGAAGAAAAATGGGTCTTTCAGCGCCTTTCGGGCTTCCTGGGGGCTACAAAACGAAAAGATTCCCTAAAGATTCCCCATTCTGGCCCAAAAAATCTAGCGATGAGCGAAAACTGCCTCAGAAACTGATTCCGGGGCTCCGAAGTGCGATTTTTGCTCCTTCGCGCCAAAAATGTTGATGACGTCAGCATGATGACGTCATCATGTACGGACGGTGACATGGCATGTACAGTGGTAGGGTACGGTGGCAGGTGACTCAGCAGGGGGCCACGCAGGCGGACGATGTGTCGCGGTGACTGGGCAGGGGGGTGACGCAGGCGGGTGACGTCACAAGGGAAATGGCGGTAAGCGATTTTGGGCGCACCGCCTTAGCACCTGGGCGGTATTGGGGGGAGGGGCTCCGCCACACCCCAGAGCTTGACGCGTGGCGGGAGTACGGCGGATAATACCGCCCATCTCCCAGACGCTAAAGCCGGGGCAGTTGGCACGCGAAAAGGCCTGCCCACCGTAGATCTGGGACGGGCCAGATCTAACGGCTGGTGGGGCGGACAAAGAGACAGAGGGTTAGGGTGGGGGAATATACAGGGAATATCCCGATTTTAATAATGCGCGTGGGGGGTTAAGACTTAGGGAAAGGGGTTTTATGGGTTTAAAATGAGCGCGGTTAATGTATTTACAGTCGGGGCTTGGGGATAAGGGGTAAAGCGTGGTTTTTTGCCCGCGGGTTTAAAGATTTATGCACAAAACTTTGGTTTAGGGGCAGAAAGAGGGTTTGAGGGTTTTTAGGGCTAGGGAAGAGGTTATTAATCTGGCCAGGTGTCAGATTAATCCCTGCTTGGACACGGATGGGCTAAAAACAGCCCCAGATGGACTGTTCTTTCCCTGACCTATAAAGAATATGGCTATATTGCGAGGGGGGTTATTTACATAGGGGAATTTTATATACAAATTTTTAGTAGGGGAAAGGGGAAAACTGGTAGGGAGTTATATAATACTGTTAGTAGTTAATATGAAGGTGATCAGCAAGCGCTAAGGTCAGGGACCTTAGCCTATTTTGGGGAAAAGACTTTGAAAAGAAATAGAATCCTTGAGTGAAGCAGATCTTCACCAAGGCAACTGCTATGGATGATGATGAAACTAAGAGGAATCAAGCAGATCTTGACCTCTTTGGGAAGTTAGTAAGTGACTTGGGGAATTAGAAGAAGGGGGAGTTAGTTATGTCCACCTTTGAGCTCCTTTGCATGAAAACTGCCTGCACTGTGATCTGTAAAGATATAACACTTTGTAACACAAAATTAATCATAAATTATCATTCTGCAACCACACAGCTACCTACCCAACCTACCTTCCTAACATTTTTTCTTCTTTTGAATTGGGTGCACTTAGACTTGCAAACCCAAATTTACAATTTTTCTTTTGAATTTTTCCTATCTAAATCTACACTTATTTCTGCCAGGGCCCAGATTAAACAGTTGGGTCCCTTTGATTCTCTACCTATCTACAGATCTGCCAAGATTAAACTGTTTGGACAGATATCACTCTATATTCTAAAACAGGAAATTGAAACCTAGGGAGACCAAGATTAAACTGTTTGGACCTCCCTTAAATGAAAACTCTTCAAAACTGGAACAACTCATCAAAAATGGAATCAGCAGTGGCATTTGGACCAGCACACTTCATGGCTTTCTTCTTTGGTCTCTTCTGGAAATATGGAACACTGCAGCTTGCAAAGTATGACATATTTGGCATGTAAAAATGTCAATCATGAAAAATGATACCCTGTTGCAACAGGAGGCTAACAGTGGCTCCACTTGGGGATGGCTTTTCCTTGTGAAAAGCCAAGAACAGCAGGTCAGATTGCCTTGATCTTCTGTGGTTGTTGTAGACTGGAAACATTTGTTCTGGCTGCTAAAAATATAAACTTGGAACTATGAACAACCTCCTCCTCAACTGAATTACTGTGAACTGTACAGCATCGCCTGCTTTCTTCTGCGTGCTTGATAATTATGTACAACATTGTTTGAGCATTATGCCTCTGAAAATCATGGGCCAAAACTAATGTATCTCCTCTGACTCTGGTCCTGAACAGTTACTGACCAATTTCTTCTTCCTTGTCAACACTCTTTTGGCTGAAGATTACAATCTGCAACAGCTTGCCTTTACCATGATATATTGTGATGTGTCTGTGCTATTCTTCGCTGTTGTGCTGAAATTAGTGCAGAGACAGGGCCTTTAAAACTGGAATACTTGCATCGGCTGGATCTTCACAGATTTACTGTTGCTTCTTAAACAATCGGCTTGCTTATAAAAATGAAAACAAAGTGCTGATATATACAAATAAGATTGTACAAAGATATATACAAAACTGCATTGTGTCCCTTTAAAAGGGGTCATGGTAATGCTTCAGCATACGGCCATTGACAGGGCCTTCTTCAGCAGAACAATCCTCTAAAGATCTGAGAAAATAAGTGTTATTTCCCTGAACAGCAGAAATAACCAATGGACCTCTCCATAGAAAATCAAACTTGCCATGTTTGCCCTTGTCTTCCCTTCTTGAGTCCCATCTTAGAACTTTGTCACCAACATTAAAATCTTCAGCCTTAGCTCTTTTATCAAACATCTTTTTGAGCTTTTCTTGCACAATCTGAGCTCTGTCATAAACTTGTTCTCTGGTTTGCTGCAGATGGATGGTCTGATTGATTCTTCTTTGAATATCATTCGGTTCAGCCTGAATCTCTTGTAACAGCTTGATAGTAGGAATGCCCAGGGATGAAGGAAATCTAGCCTCCATGCCATATACTAGCTCATAAGGGCTCATCCCAATTGATCTTTTGCTCGAAAGTATGTCTGCCCATAGGGCATTTACCAGCTTTTTGTGCCAATTCTTCTTGTTTTCCTCCAGCACTTTCTTTATAATGTTGATGAGGCTTTTGTTAGATGATTCAGCCAAGCCATTACCTTGAGGGTAATAGGCTGTGGAGTGGCCTAAGGTAATATGAAATTTGTGGCAAAAATTGATAATTTTTTTGGACTTAAAGGCAGCGGCATTATCAGTGATGATTTTCTCAGGGCAGCCAAATCTAGAAAGGATATTGCACTCAAGGAATTGGATAATGATGGTGTCATTGGCTTGTCTACAGGGAATGGCTTCAACCCACTTAGTGAAATAGTCGGTGGCTATTAGGATCCATTTGTGCTGGCCTGAGGAAGAGGGATGGATTTCTCCAATGAAGTCAAGACCCCATTGTTGAAAAGGTTGTTCAGTTGAAATGGGTTTAAGGGGCAGGGGTAACAGCTTTCTCTTGCCCTCAAAAATTTGGCATTTGTGACATGACATGGCAAACTTCTTTACATCTGCAAAAAGAGAGGGCCAATAAAAACCAGCCCTTAAAATTTTATCAGCAGTGGATTTCCAATATAGATGTCCTCCACAGTCACCTGCATGGAATTCTTTCATGACATTGTTAGTTTCATTCGTGGTTAAACAATTAAGCAATATACCTTCATGATTTCTCCAAAATAATGCACCACCTATAACACAAAACTTGAAAGCCTTCATTTTCAAAAATCTTTTCTTGGTTCTGGACAATCCTGGGGGAGCACATAGGTTTAACAATACAAAGCATATATCAGCGTACCATGGGGATTGTAAAAAGATTTCACTGATCTGTGGAGTCGCCAGCTACGGTTCATTGTCCAGCTGGTTAATTTCTAAGGCTTGAAAAATTTTTTCGGACATTAGTTTAGCTAAACCTTGTCCCTTTATTAGCTTGGTTGGTTTTATTTCTATGTCATATTCAAGGATGTTTGCAATCCACTTGCCTCTTTTTCCTTCTAATCCTTCTTGAGTCAATATGTCTTTTACAGCAGCATGTGGGACATAGGCAATCACGTGTGAATATAGTATGTACACTCTGAAATCCTTGATGGCCTTAACAAGTGCGTAGGCTTGCTTTTCCATTATTGGGTATTTCAAAGGGGCGTCTCTTAAGGCTCGGCTGAAAAAAGCGATTGGTTTTTCAGCTCCCTGTTCATCCTTTTGCAAAAGGGCAGCAGTTATAGTGTGATCAGATGCAAATGAAAATATAATAAAATCTTTGTCAAACTGTGGGCTAGTTAGGACAGGGGTTTGTGTTAAGGCTGATTTGATACTCTCAAATGCTTGATTGGTTTCAAGAGACCATTTTACCTTGGCATCCTTCTTTAACATGTTGCTTAACAATCTTATCAGCTCAACTAGATTTGGAATGAATCTTCTCAAGAAGTTGATTTTCCCAAGGAATGCTTGTAGCTCTTTAATGTTTCTTGGAAATGGGATTTGGAGGATGGCTTGTATTCTTTCAGGATCAATTCTGATCCCATCCTTTGATATGATGTGGCCAAGTAATTTTCCTTCTTCAAGGCCAAACAGAGACTTCTTGGGGATCAAGGAAATGCCATATTTCCTACATGTCATGAAAATTTGCATGAGATGCTTGAGGTGTTCTTCATCAGATTTGGAAAATGGGGTTAAGTCATCAAGGTAGACAACTAGGAAGTCATGTATTTCTTTGGCGAAAGCAATATCCATTGCACGTTGAAAGGTAGCACTAGCGTTTTTAAGGCCAAATGGCATCTTTACATACTTGAATGTTCCCTAGGGTGTAGTAAAGGCAGTTTTGTCTTGGTCATCTGGGTGAACAAGTATCTGGTTGAAACCTGAAAAACCATCTAGCAAAGAGATTCTAGATGATCCCACTACTCTTTGCAGGATGTGGTCCATTTTAGGCAAAGGGTAATGGTCTTTTAGGGAGACTTGATTTAAATTTTTGAGGTCTACACAAAGTCTGATTTCACCTGTCTTTTTTCTTGTAGGAACAAGATTGGATACCCATTTAGAAAATCTGATGGGTGCTATGATGCCTGCTTCAAACATCCTCTTTACTTCCTTCTCAATCGGGGGAAGAAGCATGGGGTTAATTCTTCTAAGTTTCTGCTTGAAGGGTTTTTGGTTTGGTTTTAAAGGAATGGTGTGTTGGATCACCGAGGTGTCATAGGATTTCAGATCCTCATAGCTCCAAGCAAATACATCTTGGAACTCTTTGAATAAGTCAATGTACTTGGGCTTTTGATCAGGTGGTAAGTTTTTGGACAGTTTGATCATTTTTGGCTTTTCTACTGTCCCAATGTTATGTTCCTCTATCTCAGTGTTTATGGGCTGCAATTTTGGCTTTCTGGGCACGTCATTGGCATCAAACATATCTTCTAATGGGGTTAGGCCAGCAGGCAGAAAGTTATCCTTTAAGTCAATGATGTCTACCTCTGTTTTGGCTATATCTTCCAAGTGTATTTGTTTCAGCTGTTGTATGTTTTCTTTGTCAAAAATAGTTGGTTTCAGGATTTGCTTGACTGTTGCAGCTATTACATCTTGCTGATTTTCATTTGTTTGGTGTTCTGTATCTGTCATAGCATCCATGTCAATGTTAATGTTCGAAAACTCATGCTCAAGGGTGAGGAAATTGTTAATTTGGGCATTATTTTCGAATACTTTCCAATCTTTAACGTTATTTGGGACAGCGGGCCTATGTTTTATTTCAGCTGTAAAGTGATGGTTTGGGTCAAAAGGAAGCTTGCATGTACTAGCAAAAGTAGCTAGGCCGTGTGCATGAATGTTGTGATTTCTAGAAATCTTGTCAAGCTTGAATTCAGTGAATGCCTGGAGTATATTAGTAGCAGCGGTCCTATAGGCTCTCATTCTGTTGTCGTTGGTTACAAAATTGCCTTTCATCTGTTGTATGATTAAATCAGAGTCTCCCAAAATAGACACTTTTGTAGCTCCTAGAGCTTTGAGGAGTTTAAGGCCTAAAAGCAGAGCCTCATACTCTGCCATGTTATTTGTGCATTTAAAATTCAGTCTGTAGGCATGACCTTCTGCATGGTTGTTATATGTATTGTGAATCCAGACACCTGCCCCTGCTCCTAACTTGTTGACAGAGCCATCAAACTCTAAATACCATGTGATTTCTTGCTTATGGTCAGTATCAAGAGATTGAGCTGTTTTAGGATTGGGTAGATTTAAAATTTCTGTTTGGGGAACTCCTTTTGGTATGCTGGTTGCAGTAGCTGTTGTGATAGTTTCGAGGGTATGCGCAACTGATTCTTCGTTGATGTGTGCTTGTTGCTCTAAAGCGAAGGGCTCATTATCAATTGAAACATTTGTATCATCATTAAACAAAATAAAGGAATCCATATCAGAGTGGATTGAGTAAATGGGAAAATTTTCAGGCTTGCTCTCACTACTTACCACATATTTCATGAGCGTTTCTCTATACAGTCTCTTTGGTTGCCCAAAGACTGAAATGGTGGCATAGGAAAGGTCTAATTGAAGGGATCCTTGGAGCTTTTCTCCCCATGATCTTGACAGGAGCATACCATACTTTGGTGGAATGTCAGCAACCACTACATCCATGAGGATGGTCTTGTTGGGATATTGGACTAAGGAGACACACAAGTCTTTGATGAGGCCTAGACATTTCACTTGACTTGAGTCAAATGAGTACAGATGTTTGTAAGGTCTTGTAACATCAAGATTCAGTTTTTCCATAACTGCTTTGGGCATAAGATTGTGCGATGCCCCTGAGTCAAACATAACGTTGTGCAAAACTTTGTCATGTATATGCAGACTGACATAAAAGGGTGGGACAGGTCCATGTGTTGATTTTCCATTAACTTCTGGGCCAAATAGCAGCTCTGGGGTGTCGTCTAAAACATTTACATCATCCTTGACCTCTGGCATTTGAAGTGATCTTTGAATTTGCTGCCTATATACATCGTGTTTGGCCAATTCTGAGAGGGGAATGGATATCTTCAACTTAGCTATTTCTGCCTCTAGATTAAATGGCTTTTCCAATGGAGTCTTGGTGTTGATAATGGCCGTTTTTTCTGTTTCATTTGAATTATCTGCGTTTTGCTCTTGTTTATCACTGCTATGGGAAGTTTTTGCTTGCGGTTTTTCAACTCAAGGAAAGTTTTTGGGAACCCTGTTCGAGCTTTCTTTCGAGGAAGAAGGTGGCAAAGGCTGATGTTTGGAAGGCTGTATTTCTGTTATGTCTTCTACAATCACTTGATGCGGGTTTGGAACAGGTATATCAGCTGGTTCTGTTATGACAGCCTTGCCTTTAGTCTTGCTGGGTTGTTTGCCTTCCTTTGTTTTACTAGGTTCGGAAATGTCAATGGTCCTAGTTCTCAGCTTATATTGTTTGTGTACTTCATACACAGCGGTATCATAACCTTGTTTAAAATCAAAAGACTCGCTAGACCTAGTCTGAAACTGATTGTAATCGGGTTCATTTTAGTCTTCTTGGGACATGACAGTTTGGTGCTCACCCTTTAGATCCATTAAGTTCATGTGAGTGTCCTCAATGGGTTCACTAGAAGTAGATCCTTCAACATAATTATCTTGGAAAGGGGGTCTTATATCATGGTCTTGGTTAGGCCTACCAGCATTTGTGTTCTGTGTTTTCCTAAAATTTGGGTTCCTTATGGTATTAGACTGTTGTCCTTCCCATGATGCTTTTCTCTCAACATTTTCTACTCTTTCTCCCAGCCTTTGTAGGCCACTGATGATAGCATCAAGCTTTTGATCAAAAGCTGAGGGTTCTTCCTTAAAGGTGGTTCTTCTTTCCATTCTAGCTCTGTTTCTTTTGGCAATTAAATTGGCTTCTACGCTAACAGCAACATTTTGCATGTCCACAAGGGTTTGAGGAGCTCTTTTTTTTAACTGGTATGCCATATCCGGGTCGAATCCATCGGGAAATTTGTACAAGGCAAGGTCAGGTGGAGGCCTTAGGTTCTGTGGTATTGCGTTATATACATTATTGAATCTTGCACAATACTCCAAAACAGTCTCTTGAGGACCTCTTTTGATCGTATCATATTCAGCTAGTATGTGCAAGGGGTCTTTCTTTTTCTCCCATTTGTTGGTAAAGGATTGGTAAAGCTCATCTGGGGTGGTTATGGAATTTGCAACAAGTGATCTGAACCAAGTTCTTACATCACCTGTCAAACTCTGAACAAAAATTCTCATTCTTACACTATCATCATCTATCTCATAGTTTTCAAAACAGTCCTGCATCTTTTTGGTATGCTGAATGGCTGTGAAAGGATCGGTGCTGTCAAAATATGTGATTTTCGATTGGTATTCTTGAGGTAAAGCCCCAGCATTAGCAGGTAATTGCAGGGGTGCATATCTATTAGCCATATTGGCAGGTATAAGTGGAACAACGGGGATAAGTGGAACAACTGGAGTAACGGGGATCACAGGAGTAACTGGAATGCTGGAAACAACAGTAGTGTTAGTATGTACGGTGAATGAAGGTGTGGAAGGAGTACTACGAGATGTAGATGATGAACTGAGGGAAATAGGGGTTGAACGGAACAAAACCTTGACAAGAGTCGGAAAACGGTTAGGGTAAGTTGTTTCAAGGCTCAAATCAGCAAAATTTTCCTGTCTTTCTTGCTTCCTAAGGATTTTCGAGATTATGTTAGGGTTTTCAAAAACAGCTGGAGGGTTGGGGTCTGGATTTGACCTTGTATATCGTGGATTTTTCTTGGGAGCCAGCTTCCGAATTGTTTTTTTTTGGGTATTTTTCCTGGGAATGTTTTTGTAATCAACAAGGGACTAATTAAAATATGGGACAGCTTGTTTGTAACTTAAAACTAGCATGAAGATTGACTGAAGCAACATTTATTTACTCCTGTTAATGCAAAGCAAAAAACAGTTTCAAAGGCTTCCTGGCTGACATTCAGGCTTCATCTGTAGTTTTAAGAGATAAACAACAATTGGAAAGTTTGATTTATGGTCTCAGCAGAGCTTTCTTACCTTCTTCGTGAAACTATCTGAGGAAGTTCCCCAGTGGAGTCGCCATTATGTTATCTTCGTGAAACTATCTGAGGAAGTTCCCCAGCGGAGTCGCCATTATGTTATCTTCGTGAAACTATCTGAGGAAGTTCCACAGCGGAGTTGCCATTATGTTATCACTCAGGTTGTCCTTAAGCTCTGGAAAAGGATACGGCCGAGGTAACCACAGACCAACTTTGGACTGCAGGTTCTAGCCAACCTGCAATCAGAGAGGGCTCTCTCTTTATGATTTAGCTTTGTTGAAAAGGATTTTAGGCTAGGTCTTGAGTTCAGAGGGTTTTTGTTTTTTTTTTGGTGGGAAAATTGATGTTTTCAGACAGAGAGGCAAGGCATAGTCTGGAAGTTTCAAACCATTGGGCGTGGAGTCGAGGAAGAGAACTGCTGGTGCATTTCTTCGGTCACAAGAGAGGGAAAATGGAGCAAGATAGCTGAGCATGAAACAATATTCCAGGTTTAAATGATGGAAAGAATGTTAAGTAATGAGAGGCAGTTAAGAATCTCTCAATCAGCTTAACAGAGGAAGTAACAGAGCGCTACCTAGGGGCAGTAAAGAATCCCTAGATAATTGGCAAACACAGGTGAATCGGGGTAAACATGAGCCAGGAGGAATTCATATTCATAACCAATTCAATCAGAGGAAAACATAAAGAAATAGCAGAAATTGAGCATAGAGTGTATTTAAACAAATTCTAAGCTATTCTTTCTTTCTGCTATTTAGATAGTGGTAAACAATAAACAGAGGTAAGATGCACTTATTGCTTCAGGCTGCAGCACAAGAATTCCATCTTCATATTTCCAAGAACATTCATTTACAACAGTCAGTTTTCTCTCCAAGCTTTTAGCAATCTTTGATTATAGAAAAACTCAGGTATACAATGCGAGTCTCTGGTGAAAGTTCTCAATCAACCAACCCTTGAAACAATGTAGAGGGCGGTATATATAGGGAAAAACTATCTACAGAGTTCCTTTATTACATCTTGACCTAATCAGGTCTGAAAGAAAGATGATTACTTAACCTAATCCTATCCAGAAATAAATGAAAAAAATATCTCGGGCTGCGCTCAGGGCCGCCGTATCAAAACTGAGTAAATGATGTTGTCCTTCGTGGCTTGTTGCAGTATTTTTTGAAATAAATGTGTATGAGTTTCTGCATCTCTGCTGTCTATCTGCATTTAAAGCTTTAACTCTAATTTGAGGGCAAGGATGGGCTTACGCCTCTTGATTTGACTTTCTGGGGGGGCTCATCAATGTTCAGGTGCTTCGAGCCCCTAAAAAATCTTCGGTTGATACTCTTTGGCTCTTCATCTTCCTCTGATACTCTTTGGCAATAAACCGATGCTGTTCTGACGTGCTGTGGGTATTAATCACAAATTAATGGCCGATGTTCTGCCTCTGTTTCCTTCAAAATTGTTTTATGCTCCTTCCAGCAAGCTTCGCGAAGAAAAATGGGTCTTTCGACGCCTTTCGGGCTTCCTGGGGGCTGCAAAACGAAAAGATTCCCTGAAGATTCCCCATTCTGGCCCAAAAAATCTAGCGATGAGTGAAATCGCTCATCAAAAACTGCCTCAGAAACTGATTCCGGGGCTCCGAAGTGCGATTTTTGCTCCTTTGCACCAAAAATGCTGATGACGTCAGCATGATGACGTGGCGAGATGACGTCATCATGTACGGACGGTGACGTGGCATGTACAGTGGTAGGGTACGGTGGTAGGAGGCCACGTGGCAGGTGACTCGGCAGGGGGCCACGCAGGCGGACGATGTGTCGCGGTGACTGGGCAGGGGGGTGACGCAGGCGGGTGACGTCACAAGGGAAATGGCGGTAAGCGGTTTTGGGCGCACCGCCTTAGCGCCTGGGCGGTTTTGGGGGGAGGGGCTCCGCCACACCCCAGAGCTTGACGCGTGGCGGGAGTACGGCGGGTAATACCGCCCATCTCCCGGACGCTAAAGCTCGAGCAGTTGGCACGCGAAAAGGCCCGCCCACCATAGATCTAGGACGGGCCAGATCTAACGGTTGGCGGGGCGGACAAAGAGACGGAGGGTTAGGGTGGGGGAATATACAGGGAATATCCCGATTTTAATAATGTGCGTGGGGGGTTAAGACTTAGGGAAAGGGGTTTTATGGGTTTAAAATGAGCGCGGTTAATGTATTTACAATCGGGGCTTGGGGATAAGGGGTAAAGCGTGGTTTTTTGCCCGCGAGTTTAAAGATTTATGCACAAAACTTTGGTTTAGGGGCGGAAAGAGGGTTTGAGGGTTTTTAGGGCTAGGGAAGAGGTTATTAATCTGGCCAGGTGTCAGATTAATCCCTGCTTGGACACGGATGGGCTAAAAACAACCCTAGATGGACTGTTCTTTCCCTGACTTATAAAGAATATGGCTATATTGCCAAGGGGGGGTTATTTACATAGGGGAATTTTATATACAAAGTTTTAGTAGGGGAAAGGGGAAAACTGGTAGGGAGTTATATAATACTGTTAGTAGTTAATATGAAGGTGATCAGCAAGCGCTAAGGTCAGGGACCTTAGCCTATTTTGGGGAAAAGACTTTGAAAAGAAATAGAATCCTTGAGTGAAGCAGATCTTCACCAAGGCAACTGATATGGATGATGATGAAACTAAGAGGAATCAAGCAGATCTTGACCTCTTTGGGAAGTTAGTAAGTGACTTGGGGAATTAGAAGAAGGGGGAGTTAGTTATGTCCACCTTTGAGCTCCTTTGCATGAAAACTGCCTGCACTGTGATCTGTAAAGATAAAACACTTTGTAACACAAAATTGATCATAAATTATCATTCTGCAACCACACAGCTACCTACCCAGCCTACCTTCCTAACATTTTTTCTTCTTTTGAATTGGGTGCACTTAGACTTGCAAACCCAGATTTACAATTTTTCTTTTGAATTTTTCCTATCTAAATCTACACTTATTTCTGCCAGGGCCCAGATTAAACAGTTGGGCCCCTTTGATTCTCTACCTATCTACAGATCTGCCAAGATTAAACTGTTTGGACAGATATCACTCTATATTCTAAAACAGGAAATTGAAACCTAGGGAGACCAAGATTAAACTGTTTGGACCTCCCTTAAATGAAAAGTCTTCAAAACTGGAACAACTCATCAAAAATGGAATCAGCAGTGGCATTTGGACCAGCACACTTCATGGCTTTCTTCTTTGGTCTCTTCTGGAAATATGGAACACTGCAGCTTGCAAAGTATGACATATTTGGCATGTAAAAATGTCAATCATGAAAAATGATACCCTGTTGCAACAGGAGGCTAATAGGTCTTCTACCCTTAAAGGAATTTTGGTAATAAAAATGGAAAGAGACAAGATATTTTTACTCTTTGAGGTAATGAACTCAAAGTCAAAATACTAAAGGATAACAATCCACTAAGCATACTTCTCATTGATAACTTGTTGACTCAATAGGAATGACATAGGGTTGGAATTCATGATGATACTAGTTTTGCACAATATATAAGAAGAGAAAAGGATTCCAATGCCAATTTATACTCATGAGAATAAGAAATAGGATGTTCAAAAGGGTTCTTTCTCACATAGTATCCGACATGTTCTAATATGTCAATGACCTCTTGGACCAAAACATTAGTGATAGTGTAAGTTGAAGTAGAGATGTATAGGATGAAGTCCTAAAGAGATTACAACACTTAAAAATTCACCCACTTGTTGTATTCCTTGCATGAACTATTAATACCATGTTTCCATTGAACCATGGAATATAGGCCTAACTCCTCTCCTCACCGTGATAATTTACTAGCACTTACCGAATTTGTTAGAAAATATGTAACATTCTTCAGTGCGTCTACTTTTACTAGCAACACCTTCCTTCTTTCCACCATGTCTCTAATTAAATGGTATTATGCGTCAATGGTTTTTTTCCTTCATTGGTAATTTTGGTTCTTTTCTAGGAATATTACATTATGGATATCACAACTTATCCTTATTTCTTATTAACCAATACTAATCTTTGGACACAACTAATGCAACTATATTATTTCCTTTCTTACATGAGTGGCTACCATACATTCCTTTTCTATTGTTGTTAGTTCCATAACCATGTATCACTTACCCATATAGCCAATAGCTACACCAATTGACTTGAATACATATCCTCTAGTTAATATTTTTTCGAGATCTCTAGCCTAATTGGCATCAATAAATCCTTGTATAGTTGTTTCACTATCATGCTTAGGTCTTCCATGGGAGAAAACCACAATATTATCTATGCCACATAAATAACTAAATATTTTTTTGATAGTGAACCAATGCTAATTACCAATTGTTATCATGTATATGCTCAATATTCTTACTACATGAGAAATATATAATTGATTTTAGACCATTACATATATTAGACTACCTACAACACTTACATATGGAAAAAATTCCATGTCCTCACATTCTACCTATGTCTTTTGACACTAATCAATAGTTAGTTTTCCCCAATATAAATTCATAGCTTCATTGGTCTACAATATTGCAGGTTAAAATGATTAAGAATTGCCTTAACATACTTCCTCTGATTTACCCAAAGTTTCCTAACGAAACTATTTTTATTTATCTCCATTCCAAGAATGAAACGTGTAGCACTAATATCCCTCATGTTGAATTTTGAGTATAGCAGCATCTTCACCTTCTTAATTACACCCATCTCATTTCCAAGGAGAAATATGTCATCCTCATACATTACTACATATATGAAACACTTGCCTTCTCACTTGAGACATACATAGTGATCATATCAAATCCTAATAATTGGATGTATCTACTAAATTTCTTGTGCCACATCCTAGGTGATTTCTTTAGATGATAAAGGGGCCTCCTCAATTTGTAGACTAGATTTTATTTTCCATTTAATAAAAAACATTTAGGCTATTTCATGTAGATTTATTCTTACAGGTTAGCATGTTGAAATGTTTCCTTTGAGTCCAATTTATCTATCCTTATATCAAATTCTACAACTAGAGACATCAATACACTAATTGAAGTTAATTTTATAATAGGGAAAAATATCTCACTAAAGTTGACTCCCTCAAATTGGGAATAACCTTTTTCCACTACTTGAGCCTTGTACTTCTCTCCTTGACCTACTCCATTCAACATTTTCTTCAACACCTACTTTCAATTAACATGCTTGCTTCCATCAACTAATTTTACCAAATAGCATGTCTTAGGCTTGTGCAAAGATTCCATTTCTTTTCTCATGTATTTCAGCCAAAGTTTACCCTCTATCTAGTTGACTACCTCCCTGGCTAACCTAATTTCATCATCAGTGGAAGATAATTACACAAAAGTAAACCAAAAATTAGATGGGGTATATCATTTATGTTTTTTACTTACTTAATCAAATGTCCTCAAAGTTGAACTCTTCTTTTCCATCTCTTCAACTAAGTTAATCCACCCATCTAAGTCACCTTCCCTTCACTTCAATTCTATTACTTGAATTTGTTTTCCTTTCCCATTTGATAGTCTATTTGGTCCTAGAAGTACACCTAACTTCCCTAAAGTTCACAACTTGACTAAAAAATATCATCAATGTGATCAGATCCCACATCTTATATCCTTTCATTCCATCCTTGTAGTTGATGAAAATACACTTAAATTCCATATTATCTTGCTCTGTCCATTTTTCTCTTTTTGAAAATGGGAAAATTCCTCACAACCAAAAAGTTTGAGATGTATAAGTGCTAGATATTTACCAAGCCATACTTATTGTAGAATGTTCTCAACCAATAGTAATGAGCGACAGCTATATATCAAGTAATTCTTAGAGTTGACTACCTTTGTGCAAAATTATTATGGGACTCCCACCCTACTGAGTATGTTGCTTTCCTTGTCCATTAATGTTTTCTTCATTTTATCAGTGACTCCATTGTACTGAAGAGTTATGGATTAGTTGTTTGGTGTATTATACCATGCAATTTGAAGAATCACTCAAACTCTTTATGATGTATTTCACCTACACTTTCAATTAGTAACATATTTACCATCCTCTATATATATGTATGGTTCTCCATTTAAATTCTTGAAATCTACTAAAATATTTTGACTTCTTCCTCAAGGAAGATTGGCATGTCATCTTTGAGATATAACCAATGAAGGTAACATAATATAAAGATTCATTTAGTGACTATACCGGTACTAGAACAAGTACATGACTATGATCTAGCTCCACAATTTCCCTTATCTTTGTAGCACAAGATGGGAATATAACATAATTATGTTTCACATAAATACAATGTTAAAAAAAAATGAATTCTATAGAGCTACCAAGAGAACCTTTGAACATACCTTTGCTTTGCATAACATGAAGTACTTTCTCTCCAAAGTGTCCCATTCTCTGACATATCAACATGTTTTGGCTTATTAGATAAGAGGATACCCTATTAGTTTCAAGAATGATTGTACTATTTCAACCTCTTCAATCAATATTCCCTACAACTTATATAATATCCCAATATAAACACTTATTATCAACACTAACGCACGAGAAACATATTACATGAATCCTTTTAAAATATATTATTCACATATCATTCGTTCAGATAATAGATATTATATTCCTAGATAAACCAAGAATATGTAGTACACTTAGAAATGTTATATTTTGATCCTTCTTCAATAATATTCAAAATCAACCCTCACCAACTATCCTAGTTGTTGACTCATTCCATCGATAGACATGCACTCCATCAAATTCTTCATGTAAATGGAACTACTCCCTATGCGGTGTCATATGATAGCACACTCTTGAGTCAATCAACCATGCCTCATGATTTGAGTGTGTACTCATAAAAGCTAAATGTATATATTGTCCTTCATTTATAGAATTTCTCCCTTTAGTGAACTAATAATAAGATTCATTTCATTACTCAGCAATATTTGACTTCTAATCTCTTTTGTGATGCTCTTCTTTACTGCAATACAACATCTTCTTGTTGAGTTAGTATAAGATTAGATTTTACTTTTGGCCTATATCTTCCTCCGAAAATTTACCTTTATCTCTATTATCTAATTGACATTTTACCATCAACGCATATTTGGTTGATTATTCCATGTTATTTCACCTCATCTCCTCTAATAGTGGCGATACCGCCACATAATCAAGGATTAATGTGATCATATTACTCATAATATCCAATACTTGACTATCCCATGAGTTTGGCAAAGAACACAACAAACTAATACACTTTCCATATTTAGTTAAAAATATATTGAAACTCAACTGTTGGTTGATCACAATATTGAATGCATGTAGGTTTTCTCTGACTAACTCCCTCTCTCATCCTTAGAAGATAAAATTTCTTTTGAAGAAATAACTTATTGACTAGTGATTTTGACCGCATAATTTTCCCAACTTATCCCACAATTTCATCATAGTGGCTTCCCCCAAGACATTCAACAACACCAAATCTATAAGATAAAGTCAACTTGTATTCCTTAATTTGTTTTCAAGTTTCTCCCTCAACCCCCCTAATAACATGGGAGACAAAGGTATTTTGAGATGCATAGGATTTCATCGTTTTCATCCTATGACGGGATCTTTCATTTTAAACTTTCAAAAGCTCAAAATTCTGGTCATTAAATTTTCCATTCTTAATTCTTGTACTACTAGCCATCCTTCTTTAACTATTGTTTTGTCTGCAAACTCCTACTCAAATAGGATTATATCATATCTAATCAAGAATGTATTTCTTGAATAGATCTAGGTACATGATCCATAATATTTGATAGTAAAGGTGTCCCTTTATAGACAAAATGATCTCTGATATGAGATGTTGGGCTTAAGTCACCAAATTTACGATTCAAACATTGAAATTAAACTATAGAGTCAACTATACATGTAAACCAAATTATAAACCCATTTAACATAAACCATTAAATTCACATGAGAGGACTTAAGGAATATAAAATAAACAAAGGAACATAATAAAGATACACAAAAGACATATATAATTTACCTCAAAAACCTTTAACTAGGAAAACTAGCCAACCTTTCAGAACCACCACTCTTATATTCTCAATTGAATATGCAAGCTAGATTATAATGAATGTTGACCGTGGTCCACACCTAAGACCAATGCATTCATACATCCCCTGATATTTATCAATCATGATTTTTCCAGTGCCTTCATTAACTTCACATCATGATATATTTATAGACACAAAAAACCCTAATTTTTTATATTCTAAAATCAATACATGTGGTTTAATTTCATTGGCGAAGTTAGAGGAATCTCAAGATTACTAATAATTTTGTAACCAATTCTCACTACAATCAATTTCACTTTAACCGCTAGTCTTTAGTCAATTACGCATGTGTGCCTAACTATGATCGCTTTGACTACTCTAGATGATTATAAACTTTCATTGGTCGATTAAATACCTATTGGCTTTGACTAAGATAACTTCTCTCAACCTGATCATTGACCTATCGACTTGATTGTCATGTTGTCTTCTCATAAACTTTAATTTTATTTTCTTGTCTAATTCAATTGTCCCTAATAGAGTTGTTGAGGTTCATCCTAGTCATATTACCTTAATATTCATTTGATGGAGTAAATTGCAGTATACCTAGGGGGGATAGTATGGGGTACAGAGGGAGGTACCCAAGGGAATAATGTAATAATGGGATGGGCCATAGTAATAAATAAAGTGGTTAACCCCTATCATGTAAGGGACCACAAGTAGTTAGCAATAATGTAATAATCCCATTGTATTAGATAGATGGTATTGAGGGAACCATGCTAATGACCCATGGTATTGAGGTAACCATGGTAATGACCCATGGTATTGTATGTATGAGGCCTATATAGAGGCTAGAGACTCCCCATTGAGAGATGTCAAGGAATATTGTATGAACGAGCATATGGCTTGTGGAGTGTTCTCCTTCCTTAAGGAGTGAATGTATGGTGTTGCCCTACCTTAAGGGTTTGATCAATAAAGAAGAATTTCTATATTCAGATCTTGTTATTTGTTGGGTTTATTTCTATTATCATATATTTTTGGATCAGATCTATAACATAAACTCTAATCATTTGATATTATAAGTAAAGAGTGAAACGTCTCTACAAAGGATGCATTAACAACATTACATTTCATAAGAAGTTTCATGGGTTCTCTATGTTGTTCATGGAACTTGATATTCAAAAGCTTTATTTAGGGACCAAGGCCCATATTTTCCTCTCTTGACCATAGTTGAACCTTAAGACACATTCTTTATTCACACCTAACCTAGTCATGGTAGGAAATCCCATATAGAGGTGAATGATACACTCTAGAGGTAATATGCATCAATTTAAAGACTGATTCATGATGCTTTAGCTTGAGAAGAAAATATTAGCACTGAAAGCTCTTGTATCCCTGTATTGATTATATTTAAGGACTTAATACCTATCCATAATGGCCAAGATCCCATAATAGTTTCCATATTCAATTCAAATTCTAAATACTCCATGGAGAAGGATTTTTTTATTGTTTTTAGGTCTTCTTCATGGTTTGAGAGCTCAATATTTTTTTAATAGCACTTAACACCATTATTTCCCTTCTAACCATTTGTATGCCTTGACAACCCTTTCCATTAATGAAAACATAGTCATTCTTCCTATATCCCACTCGATGACCTATAAGGAAACCCTATAGATGATTTGTGTGCTAACTCAAGGTCTCGTTCAAAGGCTATTAAGTTGAAATTTAACAACATCTTTAGAAGCTTTTTGTCCTTCCTTGACCATGTCTAGGGCCTTATAATCGATCCTCCATCTGAAAAACATCATAATGGTGCCCATATTTAACTCTAACACCAAATATTCTTTGGAGAGGGATCATATTGTGATTTTTAGGGGTTGTTGGTGATCAAGGCTAAGAAAATATGTTTAGGACCTAAGGCACAAGTTCTTTCCTCCTCTAACCATGGTGCTTAATCTAAAGAAGTTTCATTTATTTCTTAAGTCCCTTCTTGTCTCCCTCCCACCTCCCTCCAAACCATGTTTAGGCCTTACGACCCATTTCTTTTTACATAGAGGTATGCACACACATAAATGTTTTCCTAACAATGATTAAAATCAACATGGAGAGCTACATGAAAGTGTGAATGGTGGCGGCTTAAGGCATACATTGGAGGTTGAATGAGTGTTGAGTAAATCCTAATAGGGATGTGTGCGAATCCCTAAAATTTTAAATGAGCACACATTCCTCACAATAATTTTAGGAAATAACTTCTTGCATAAGCTTATTTTTATCAATTGGAAAAGGTGGGATTTAATGTGAATTGGATTTTTGGACCTATTGTTTTAGGTGAACTTGAATTGATATTGGATGTTTATTTTGGCTTTTCAAGTGGAATTGCATCGATAATTGAGTGTATGCCTACACATAAAGTTACATATGTGTTTGTTTGAAACAATTTACAAAAAATCAATATATATTAGTTTTGAGGTTTGAAGTTCAAATAAAATATCTTTCAAGATATATATAAAACAAAATTATCATCTTAAAACTCAAAACATTATAAATATTAAAAAGAATAATTACAAATTTTAATATATTAAATGGTAAAGATTGAATTCATTTTTTTCCTTTATATCTGATTGAGAAACCCCTAAGAATGGGATCCACTAAGTGTGTCGAGAGCCCATGAATTTTCAATAGAAAAGGTGCTTTAGTGATAGGGACTCAACCAATTGAGCTAACCCTCGAGACCATACTGATGAATTTATTTATTATTTATTGTAATGATTGAAAAATTAAATTAGCTAGAGAAGAAATTCAATAAATTTATATATAGACAACTTTTTATGTCACAATTTTCACTTTTCCATTATACTGTGCAAATTTTAATTTCTAATAAATATTTTTAATTAACATTCATGTAAGTAAAAATGCAATATGGCATTTTTTAGTCTAAATAAATATTTTATCTTCTAGCAAATGATCTTTTGATATTATAGATTATTCCATCATGCTAGTTCAAGCATTTCAACAAAAAAATTCTTTCCATGGACCCCATATTCAAAATTATGCATCATTCTTTCTTTCCATGGAACCCATGTTCAAAATTATACTTCAATTAATAACACAAATTTATTTTCAATGGCACTTGCGTAACTAGCACAACCACATTAACAAATGTGGTTGATATACACCAATAGACGTCAATTAATATCAATTTAATATTAACATTGACATTAATATTAATAAATATATAATTGTAATAATAATACAATAATAATGATTATATTATAAAATATTATTATCATTATATAACAAATGCTATAATAATTATAATAGTTATAATGGAAATTTATAAAAATTATTGTTATATTATAATAAAGATATCATAATAATCAATAATGTAATAAATATTGATATTATTAACCAAAGGAATTATTAATATTATAAACCCAAGGGATTAATGTTAAAAACCAAAGTGATTAATATTGAGAACCCAAGAGATCAATATTATAAACCATTAGGATTAATATTATAAACGTAAGTGACTATTAATGTTGTAAACCCAATGGATTATAAACCCAACACATTTATATTAAACCCTAGGATTAATATTAAAAACCCTATGAATAATATTACACTCTAGGAATATGAACCCTTAGATTTTTTTTTCTAAGTAAAATTAATCTATTAATATGTACAGAAAGATACAAAGAGGACAAGGCCTCGAACAAGGTAGCGTAGAGTATCAACAAAATCTGGACTGCCCCAACATTGGGGAAACTAGTCCAGTGAGAGCAGAAACTTCAAAAAAGGTATCACTTCTCAAGTCCAGACCCCACAAAAAAACAGTAAGATGGTTCCTTGACGGTTAGTCCATATAGGAAGCCATAAACCAGGCAACACTAGAAAAAAACAAAAAAACCAGATAATGAACACCTGGGCGTCCACAACCGGCCTCGTACTATCATCAGGCAAGCACATATCGCTAGAAGTAAAGGCATTGCCCTTTGGTCTGCCCATTCTGCAATCTGTCGTCGGGTCCGCGTCATCACATCGCACATGTGAAAGTGTGGATGCTCCGCCCCTTGGTTTCTACCGATGCGATATTGCGATGCGATCTGATCGCAATCGCATATCGCTAAAAGTAAAGGCATTGCCTTTAGGTCTCCCCATTCTGCAATCCGCTGTCGGGACCGCGTCATCGCATCGCACATGTGAAAGTGTGGAGGCTCCGCCCCTAGGATTCCGCCGATGCGATCTTATCGCAATCGCATATCGCTAGAAGTAAAGGCATGGCCCTTAGGTCTCCCCATTCTGCGATCCGCCGTTGGGGCCGTGTCATCGCATCGCACATGGGACAGAGTGGAGGCTCCGCCCCTTGAAGTCCACCGATGCGAAATAGCGATGCGATCTGATCGCAATCACATATCGCTATTAGTTAAGGCCTTGCCCTTAGGTCTCCCCTTTCTGCGATCCGCCAAAATTGCGATGCGATCTGATTGCAATCGCATGTTGCTGGTTATCAATCTGCGATCTGCCATTACTGTTGCATTGCAGAGAGCCAAAGTCTGAGGTATGCTGGAGCGTGCTGAGGCATGATATCCAGAACTACTTAAAACAATGCCAATGAACCCTGCTCTTCTCAAATGCAGAGATCCGTTGATCAGAAGCCAAATATCCGTCTAGTCCTGGGTAGGCAGGTGTCACCTCATCTTGCCCCACCCCTGTTTTGTCATTTTTAACGCCCATCTATATACCCGCATCTGGGAGATCTGCATCCCTTTGGACCAGTATTTTTCACTCCTGATTTTGATCATGATTCTGAATTATGTCTAGAGCTCCAGTGAGAAGAGTGTGCCCAGTTTCCACCCCCAAATTGGCAAGTAGATCAGCGACCTTGTTTCCTTCCCATTTAACGTGTTTGAATATGATGGCACGATTGGTGTGAAGAGATTGTTCTATTGCATCCAATCTGGCTTCAAGTCTCCACCTGTTGGCAATTTTATGCGCATGTGCCCCATTGAGGAGATGATTGGCCAAGTTGATGAGGATTAGGGAATCACCTTCGATCTCCAGAGGTTGGAAGCCATGACACTGGGAAAGGAGTAATCCTTGCCAGAGACCCTCCAGTTTAGTAGAGTTGTTCATGTCCCAACCAATGTTTCCGAAGTAGATTAGGAGAGGCAAACCCTCATGATCTCTGAATATGCCACCAAATCCTGCTTTGCCGGGATTGCCCTTTGAAGCTCCATCAAAGTTGAGTTTGAAAGTATGCTTTGGAGGGGGGGTCCATAAGTGCTTTCTAATGTTGTTTCCTTCTGAAGGTCTGTGATTGTGAGTATCTTGTGGGAGTTGTATGTTCCAATTTTCCCAGATGGCTTTCTCATTTGCAAGAGTGGGAAAATCTTCCGTGTGCCAAGTTTGAAGCGCCAAGGTCTCTTTAAGATTGAGACAAAAGTTACCCCAAATGATTTCTACAGGAGTGCTTTGATCTTTGAATATGCGCTTGTTTCGTTCTTTCCATATTGTCCAGAGGAGAAGGCCAGGAATCAATCTCCATAATTGGTTGAGTAGTTTGCTTTTATAAGGGTTCTGGTGCCAATGGCGAATAGAGTTGATTATATCTTCGGACACTCTGCATCTTTTTTGACAACGGAAGCTAGCCTTCTCCCACAGTTGATTGGCGAGAGTGCAAGAGTCCAAGAGGTGTTGGAGCGATTCCTCCTGAGAATTACAATTGGGACATATGGAGGGCCCGTGAAAGTTTCTTTTCCTAAGATTGTCCCAAGTGAGGATTTTCTGGTGCCCAACAAGCCAGAGGAATAGGGAGACTTTGGGCCATGTACCCGGAGACCAGATTCTGCCCCATATAGGATCTAGGGGCATTGGATCATTGCATATAATTTTATAAGCCTCTTTGGTGGTGAAGGAGCCTTTTGGGGTATATCCCTGCCTTCGGATCATCTAATGCGTCGATTCTGGAGCTCAGTCTCCATGACCTCCTTAGTCTGGTTATCTGCATTCCTGTTTAGCCTGTCGATTTGTTTCCATTGTCTGTACCCCTGTTCTGTCTCCGGAATCCATTGTTGTTGGACGGATTCCTATTGTTGCTCCTCCCACTCTTGGCAAAGAGGCGGTCTATAGATGTCGTTGAGCTTTGGTAGTTGGTTCCAGGCATCCGTCCAGAATTGAGCAGTGCTGCCATTCCTTATTTCCCAAAAGCTATGTTGTTGGATCAGCAAGAAGTGTTGTCTGGCAGTGTTCCATATTAGTGATCCCTTTTCAGTTGGAGTGAATCTGATTAACTCCTCCGTTGGTCTATGATTGGCATATTTGGTTGTCCAGATGGCTGCCCATGGCTTATTGGGAGCAGAGAGCCATTGCCACCATATTTTTGCACCCATGATAACATTGGTGTGATGGGGATCTCTCAGGCCTATACCCCCTTTTTCTTTGGGCTTGCATGCTGTCATCCATTTTGCCAAGGCCCATTTGCGATTTGTGCCAGATGCACCCCAAAGAAAATTGCGCTGTAGAGCTTTTATTTTTATAAGGACCATTTAGGCGCTGCCAAGATTGAGAAAAGGTAGAGAGGCATAGCCTGTAGCACAACTTTGATTAGCACTAATCTGCTAACTATGTTCAGAGTTCTTTGAGTCCATAAAGTGAGACGAGATTCAAGTTTCTCGAGGAGCATATGCCAAGAGGCGTTCTTGATGGCAGAATCTATTAAGGGAGCTCCAAGGTATTTGGAAGGTAAGGAGGCTATGGAGAAGCCCAGAATGCGGGTAATAGCATGTTGAGTAACAGGGGGGGTGTGAAAAAATAATATCTGCGATTTGGCCGTGTTTATGCTCGTCCCTGAAGCATCAGAGAAATCATTTAGAAGGGATTTAAAAAGGGAGGCAACCTGAATAGAAGAGTACCCAAACAACATGTTATCATATTAATTATTAATATATTAATTATTATATTAATCAATTATAATCATTCATTATTTATAATGGTTAATATAAGTGAGTTTAATATATTATTTTTAATTTATATAGAAACGAATATATTTTAGTTTAATAAGCTAATATGAGTTTTTAGTTCTATCCCTAGTTTAATCTTAGGTTTGTACTATATATTAACTCCTCCAAAAATCTTAATAAATAATAATAATAAGTAATTTATTAAAGCAAAACAATATTAATTTATAAAAATTAATTAATATTAGAGCTGACAGTGTGTTGTTCTCAAAAATTTAATTCTCATCACTATTTATTCCTTCTGAGTTGCTCTTCTTTTATCATCATTCTCATATCCTGATGATGGATCCCATTTGGGATTCGAAACGTTGGTATAAAAATGTTCAAACTGTGGATTCTCCGGTCACTGATTCAAAAGATACAAGCCACAGATCTCTTAAATCCAAAAACATGTTATCATCCAAAAATTGTTGATGAGTGATGGCTGGAGAGTTGTGTATGGAAAGACCCTTGAGATGCTGGGAGAGGAGGGCATTTTTGATATGACGACCCAGACCTTCCGCCATTAGAACAAAAAGGAATGGGGAAAGTGGATCTCCTTGTCTGATGCCTCTAGAGGGGCTAAAAGGTCGAGAGGGTATGCCATTTATGAGGATAGAGAAAAATGTTGTGGAAATTAAACTCAGAATCCATCGAACCCACATTGGGGAAAAACCAAAGGCTGTTAGCATTTTTTGAATATAGGTCCAACTTAACTTATCAAAAGCTTTAGAGAGGTCAATCTTGAGAATCATACCTGCCTGTTTGGAGTGCTTGAGGGAGTGTATGATTTCATGAGTGAGGATAATGCCGTCCAATATTTGTCTTCCTTCTATGTATCCAGATTGTTCAGGCGATATGAGCAAGGGAAAAAGCGGCTTCAACCTGTTAGCAATGACTTTGGATATCACCTTGTAAATAACATTGCATAGTGCGATTGGCCGGAATTTGTCCGGAGTATTGGTATTCTCTTCTTTTGGGATGAGGGCGATGAAAGTTGAGTTCAAAGAGGGCAGAAGCCAATGAAGAGTGCGCGATTCCTCCACCACTAGCCACACCTCCTCTTTGATAAGATCCCAGAAAGAGTGGAAGAAGGTAGTAGTGAACCAGGAGCTTTGCCCTCCTTGAGCTGGTTCATAGCCAAATCCACCTCCTGAGGCATGACTGGTTGAAGAAGAAGTTGGTTGTGTTCTTCTGTGATAATTTTTGGCACATTTCGAGTGATCTTTTCTATAGCAAGCCGTCTATCAATTTGGGGTTCTTGAAGGACCTCCTAAAAGTGATTGATAAACTCTTGTTCGATCTCTGCATGTCTTTCCACTCTTTCCCCCCCTTGCTTCTGTATGAAAGAGATGGTGTTGTGCATTCTTCTCTATATTGTAGTTCTGTGGAAGAATTTAGTGTTCCTTTCTCCTTCTTTCAGCCATCTAATGCTAGATTTTTGCTTCCAAAGAATTTCTTCCTGCTTTCTTCTCTCCTCCAATTGATTGTGAACGTGCTTTTCCTGTTCCAAAGTCTCTTCCTTGTAGCCCTCTATGATTATTTGTTGCTGGAGTTCTCTCATTTCTTTGTTTAGATCTTGCTGAGCCTGGAAGATGTTGCCAAAAGTCTCTTGATTCCAACGCTTGGTTTGGGATTTAAGGAATTTGAGTTTCTGTTGAAACTGAAACATTTTCGATCCCTCTCGCAAAGGGAAGTTGGTCCAGGTGGATCTAATGAGGTCATTGAAGGCGGGGTGGGTGAACCAAAAAGCTTCGAAGTGGAAAGGATGCCTGGTAGAGTTGCTTGGTCTTTGGCATTGGAGAGAGATAGGCCAATGATCTGAGCCTGAAAATGGAAGAATTGATGCCGAAATGTCGCCCCCAAGATGCACTGCAGTATCTGAAATGAGGAATCTGTCTAGTTTGGAAGCAGTTTGATGTCGCCCAACCCTGCGATTGCTCCAGGTGTGCATTCCATGCAGAATTGCAGATCAATTAGCATATTGTTTTGGATAAAATATTTAAAGTGGCCATTTTCCTGTTCCAGTTTGGCTCGGCCTCCCTTCTTTTCCTTCAACTTGGTGATCATGTTGAAGTCTCCTCCAATGATCCAAAGAGGATGGAGTCTATTGAAGTTGAGCGCTTCTATTGTGTCTAAAAGAGAAATTTTGTTGCCTGCTTCCTGTGGGAAGTAGACATTGGAGAGATGGCCATGAATGTTGGTGCCAATTATATGAAAAGTAGCTTGTATAATGTTATGGGAGGCATGAAAGTCTGAGAGCGTTATAGCTTGCGTGTTCCAGGCAATTGCCAGTTCCCCGGAGGCACCCGAAGCATCCACTGCAACTGAGTGACAACCTGGCCATGCTCTAGAGAGGATGTGTCCAAATGTGTTACTATTACATTTCGTTTCCTGCATAAAGAAGATCTGGGGTTGCTCCTTCTTTATCATGTTTTTTATGATTCTGAGTTTGCCAGGGCTATTGAGCCTTCTTAGATTCCAAGAAGTGAGCTTCATGATTCACTATTAGTGGTAGGATTGTAATACTTTGTCAACTTAGCATATCTGCCTGAGTCTACCAGGATTTTCCCTATTGCAATAGTTCTTTGAAGATCTGTCTTTCTTCCACATTTTTTGGAGTCTTTAGGAAGGAAGCTGTGATCCCATTGACTGCCCGGTTGTATGCTTAGTTGTTGTTGCTGGTAAACCCTGGAGATGATTACTTCCAGGGTATTGAGCTAATGCTCTTGAATTTGTCATAGTCTTTCTTCCTGCATGCTTGTTCAAGCTCGAAGATGTCAAATCCTCCCAAATAAATGCTTTCCGGTTCTTCTTCCATATGTTGCGTCTGACTGCTTTCTGCTGAGGTGATTACTAAGTGCAGGGTCTGGCTGGGGATACTGTCAACATCCATTCCATTAGGTTTCCAATCATGGTCCTTTCGAGCCGCCTCAGGAATCCCGATGTTGTCACTCAGGGGCAGGGGAGTGGGAGAAGAGCCAGACAGAGGGGGGGGGGGAGAGGTTGTGATGATCAGTGGTGGGATTGGAAAAATGCTCTGAGGTGGGTCTTCTGAAGTTTTAGCAAGAACCTCAAAGCTATTTCTTGTGGAGGGAATGGAGGCAGCATCCTGCATGGGATTTTTCCCGGAGGAGGGTTTTTTATGTGATCTTTTTCGATTTGCAACCTTGGTAAAGCCATCATGAACCGAATTGTCTGAGAGGTCAGAGCTTTGGGGTTTAGCATTTAGAGAGCAGTCCTGAAAGAGATGCCCATGGGCATGACACTTGCAACAGTGAAAGGGTACATGTTCAAAATCTAAGGGTTGGATCCATTCAAAGTCATCATGGAAGAGACTTACTGAGTCCGGAAGGGATTTGTCCAGGCGCATGAAGACACAAATATGGGCATAGGAGGTGTATCTGCGCAGCTTCATTTCCTCAGCAATTTTTATAAACTCCCCTAGCCCCTTGCCAATGTCTCTCAGCGATTCTTCGTCCCAATATTCCAATGGGAGCGAGTACATCCAGATCCAAACTGGTGCCCAGCTGAAATCCTCCTTGTCAGGGTTAAATCTCTCTACCCATTCCCTTAAATACAGACCGACGGAGTTGAAGAAGTAGGGACCTTCATCCATAACCCTATTTCGGTCTTTGATGCAAATGAAAATCGCAGTGAAAAACTAGTTTGGTCCTAGCTGTAGGGTGACATGTCCCTTGGGTTTCCATTTGGTAGAGATCCATCCTTGCAAAGCTTTTTCAGTCGGCCAGTATCCAATAAATTTTCCAATGAGCGCATGGTCCTTCATGTACTGGATTTGACCATTGATTCTTTGGCTGAGAAGTTCTATCTTGGGTCGTTCAGCTGCTATGGGTTTGCATGTCGTTGATGTAACCTTGGGCGTTTCCTGTTGCCCAATATTTCCTTCTTGTACTTCATTACGCCTGTCTGACTGATCAGCGGGAGCGTTTGTCGTATCTTGCATTGGGAAATCTCTTGTATCCGTGTTTACTTGTTCTGGACTGGAAGGCTTTGTCGGTTCCTTCGCTTGATTATCTCTCTTGGCTGAGGGGGAAGGCTTTGAAGCCCCCCCCTGAGGGTCAGCCATTGCAGTGCAGTCTATGCCAGCAGCTGCTGTTGCAAGGAGGAAGGCTGACGGAGAATAGAAGCAGGGAGGGTTCAGACTGCACCGTTGCAGGGGTGAGCAGAAAACCCTAGGTTGCAGAGCGCTTAGCTTATCACCGAGAGTTCTTTCAATGATATGAACCCTTAGATTAATAAACCCAAGGGATTCATATTATAACCCCAAGGCAGAAATAAACCCAAGGTATTAATACTAAAAACCAAAGGGGTTAATATTGTAAACCTAAGGCGTATAAACCCTAAAACAAACATGGTTTACCATGGTTGACCATGGTTGATTTTCATATTGAGAAAATATTTGTCACAAAGGACATTAGACCATGGTTGACCATGATTGATTTTCATATTGAGAGAATATTTGTCAAAATGTGAAATTGAACCATGGTTGACCATGGTTGAATTTCATATTGAGGCAATATTTTTCACAATGCGATGTTGAACCATGGTTGACCTTGATTGACAATTGTTGAACATGGTTGATTTTCATATTGAGACAATCTTTGTCACAATGTGACGTTGGACCATGATTGACCATGATTGACCATAGTTGACAATGGTTTACAATGGTTTACCATGATTGATTTTAATATTGAGACTATCTTTCTCACATTGTGATGTTAGACCATGGTTGATCATGGTTGACCATGATTGACCAGGGTTGATTTTCACATTGACCATGATTGATTTTCATATTGAGACAATATTTGTCACAATGCGACGTTGGACGATGGTTGACCAAGATTATAAACCCAAGGCATTGATATTAAAACATAGGATTAATATTATAGACCCTATGAATAATATTATACCCTAAGAATATGAACCCTTATATTAATAAGCCCAAGGGATTGATATTATAAACCCAAGGAACTAATAAACCCAATGGATTAATACTAAAAACCAAAGGAATAATATTAAACTCAAGGTATATAAACCCTAAGATAAATATTATAAACCCTAAAAAAAACATGGTTGACCATGGTTGATTTTCATATTGAGACAATCGTTGTCACAAAGCAATGTTGGACCATGATTGATTTCCATATTGATACAATCATTATCCTAAGTGACATTGGATCATGGTTGATTTTCATATTGAGACAATCATTGTCACAAAGCGACGTTGGACCATGGTTGATTTTCATATTGAGACAATCATTATCACAAAGCGATGTTGGACCATGGTTGACCTGGTTGATTTTCATATTAAGACAATATTTGTCAAAATGTGATGTTGGACCATGGTTGACAATGATTGACCATGGTTGTCACAATGTGACAATGGACCATGAAAAATATTTGTCACAATGTGACCATGGTTATTCACCATGGTTGACCATGATTGGCCATGGTTGACCATGGTTGATTTTCATATTGGGACAATCTTTGTCACAATGCGACGTTGAACCATGGTTGGCAATGGTTGAGCATGATTGACCATGGCTGATTTTCATATTGAGACAATCTTTGTCATAATGTGATTTTGGACAATGGTTGGCCATGATTAACCATGGATGACAATGGTTGACAATTGTTGACCATGGTTGATTTTCATATTGAGATAATCTTTGTCACAATGTGACATTGGATCATGGTTGACCATGATTAACCATGGTTGATTTTCATATTGACCATTATTGGCTATGGTTGACCATGATTTATTTTCATATTGAGACAATATTTATCACAATGCGGCGTTGGACCATGGTTTATTTTCATATTGAGACAATCTTTGTCACAATTTGATGTTGGACCATGGTTGACCCTGATTGACCATGATTAACAATGGTCGATCATGGTTGACCATGGTTGAGCTTCATATTGAGACAATCTTGGTCACAATGTGACGTTGCACCATGGTTGACCATGATTATAAAACTAAGGGATTTATATTAAAACTTAGGATTAATATTGTAAACCCTATGAATAATATCATACACTAGGAATATGAAACCATAGATTAATAAAGCCAAGGGATTTATATTATAAAGCCAACAAACTAATAAACCCAAGGGATTAATACTTAAAACCCAACGGATTATAAACCCAAGGGAATAATGTTAAACCCAAGCGATTAATATTATAAACACAAGGTATACAAAACCTACACAATCTTTGTCATAATGCAACGTTGGACCATGGTTGACCATGATTTATTTTCATATTGAGACAATCTTTGTCACAATGTGATGTTCGGCTATGGCTGACCATGGTTGATTTTCATATTAAGACAATCTTTATCACAATGCATCATTGGACCATGGTTAACCATGGATGACCACAATTGCCACAATGTGATGTTGGACCATCATACAATCTTTGTCATAATGTGACCATGATTGATTTTCATATTGAGACAATCTTTGTCACAATGCGATGTTGGACCATGTTTGACCATGGTTGAACGTGGTTGATTTTCATATTGAGACAATCTTTGTTACAATTTGATGTTGGATAATTGTTGACCATGGTTAACCATGATTGACCATAATTGACCATGGTCAACCGTGTTTGACCAATGTTGGCCATGATTGGCCATGCTTGACCATGATTGATTTTCATATTGAGACAATCTTTGTCACAATGTGATGTTGGACCATTGTTGACCATGGTTGATTTTCATATTGAGACAATCTTTGTCACAATGTGACGTTGGACCATAGTTGACCATGATTAACCATGGTTGATGATAGTTGACAATGTTTGACCAATGGTTGATTTTCATATTGAGACAATCTTTTTTACAATGTGGTGTTAGTTCATGGTTGACCATGAATATAAGCCCAAGGGATTTATATTAAATCTTAGGATTAATATTATAAACCCTATGAATAATATTATACATTAGGAAAATGAACCCTTAGATTAATAAACCCAAGGGATTAATATTATAAGCCCAAGATAATAATAAACCCAAGGGATTAATATTATAAACCCAAGGTATATAAACCCTACAATAAATATTTTAAACCCTAAAATATATATGGTTGACCATAGTTAATTTTCATATTGAGGCAATCTTTATCACAATGCGACGTTGGACCATGGTTGACCATGGTTGTCATAATGTGACGTTGGACTATAAGAAAATCTTTGTCACAATGTGACCATGGCTATTCACCATGGTTGACCATGAATGAATTTCATATTCAAACAATCTTTCACACAATGCGACGTTAAACCATGGTTGATTTTTAAAATGAGGTAATATTTGCCACAATGTGGCATTGGACCATGGTTGACCATGATTGACCATAATTGACCATGGTCGACCATGTTTGACCAATATTGACCATGACTAATTTTCATATTGAGAAGATCTTTAACGCAAACCCAACGGATTAATATTATAAACCCAAGGCATCTAAACCCTAAGATAAATATTATAAAGCCTAAAATAAAAATTAAACCCTAACATTAATATTATAAACCTTGGGATTTATAATATAAACTCAAAGGATTAATATTTAATACCCAAGGGAATAACATCAACCCTAAAATTAATATTAAATCATAGAAATATAAACCCTAAGATTAATAAACCCAAGGAATTATTATTATAAACCTAAGGTATTATAAACTGAAGGGATTAATATTAAACCCTAAGATTAATATTATAAAACCCTAGATATAATATTAAAACCTAGGAATATAATCCCTATGATTAATATTACAAACTGTAGGATAAATATTATAAACCCAAGGGATTAATAAACCCATTGGATCAATATTAAAAACTCGAAGGATTTTAAACCCAAGGGAATAAGATTAAACCCTAATATTAATATTAAACCCTAGGAATATAAACTGTAAGATTAATATTATAAACTTAGGATTAATATTATAAACCGAAGAGACTAATAATATAAAAGTAAGGGATTAATAGACCCAAGGGATTAATATTATAAACCCAATGGATTATAAACCAAGGGGAATAATATTAAACTCAGGGGATTAATATTAAACCCAAAAATTAATATTATAAACCCTAATAATAATATTAATAAACCCTAGCAATATAAACTCTAAGATTAATAAACCCAGGGGATTTTAAACCTAAGGATTATTACCCAAAGTTCAGTATTACAAACCCTAATGTTATAAATTATAAACCCAATATCAAAAGACCCTAATATTATAAACTTAGTATTAAACCCAAATTTTGTAATGTAACAATTTGACATTGAATAGATTCCAATGTAATGTAACATTGTGACAATGATTGTCACATTGATTTCCATATTGAGATGGTCTTTGTGACAATGTGACCTTGGACCATGGTTGACCATGGTTGATTTTCATATTGAGACAATCTTTGTCACAATTTGACATTGGACCATGGTTGATCATGATTAACCATAGTTAATGATGGTTGATTTTTATATTGAGACAATCTTTGTCACAATGTGACACTAGATCATGGTTGACCATGATTGTCACAATGTGACCATGGACCAAGGTTGAACATGATTAATTATTAATTAATCTTAATCTTAAACTTAATTAATTAAACATATTAATTAATTATTAATTCTCAATTAATTATTAATTATTAAACACAATTAAACTTGTTTTCTAAATTCAGGCTTCTTTGATCCATAATGAATTAAGAAAAGTCTTTTGGTCCTCATGATGAACCACACTTGTTGGTTCGAAATGCATCAGCAAAAAATTTCTCTTATGTGATTTCTACCAAAAGACTTTTTTTAATAATTAAACTTATTAATTAATGATTAATTAAACTTAAATTATTAAACTTATTAAATAAATTTAGTTTTTTATAAATCCTGCAATTTCTCAATCCAAAATATATATATATATATGAATGATTATGTGATTCATTTTTTCAAAAATGAGTAATTAGTGGGTATTCAAATTAAATGAGAGTGGATTTTATATAAATCTATTTATATTGATAAATTAGTATAACTTATTTTCGGAAATAACTTTCAATATTATTGTACTTCATTTTAATCCTTAACTTAAACAAAAATGAAAACGAAATCCACAAAGCCAAAATACAAACCTTTAATGACAATATGAGTAGCAAGCATTTCACTGCGGATCAAAACTCGCAGATTTTTCCCTCGTGCGTCCCAATGTCGATGAAGGAGTTTCCGTGGGTTATAATGAGTTTGATCCAACGATAGATTGGTGGGGATTTGGAATTTTCCTCCTTTAACAGCTTACACGATTGTAGTGCAATTCAGCTCATAAGTGTCATTGTGTCCGTGAGAAACAGTGATCCAACACATCAACATCATTGAGCTATGGCATGGGTTTATGAACACCGCCGGCTAAGGAATGGCTCGGAATCACCGAAAACCCAAAAACTGATCACAAAACAACACAACTTGGAATTTACATTGCCAGAGAATGATTTTATACATCATGAAGCTTCTCGATTTTATGTCGTCGGTGACAATGCCCTGTTCGGGAAGCTACCTGAACTCTTGAAACTTCCTCCTGAATTCTCCAAAAGAAACTAGACTCAACGCATTTAATGCAAGCAGTTGGAATTAATGTTTTCCGACAATCCCCCTTAATTCCAACCATAAAATAAACATACAAAATACCCTATAACACAATTTATAAGACACAAACATATTCTTAATTGACATCCCTGTTGGTCTAAGTCTTAGCTAGGCTTACAACATAATCTGGATTTTCTACAACACACGGTTTGATAACTCATCTTTCATTTTTGCCTTCTTGCTAAAGGGTCTATGCTTGTTCATTAGCTGGTGCAGTTTCATCTTCACCTTTGTTTCCATAAGATAGTGATGGAGCTTCTCCTTTCTTGATTGCAGATTAATATTCTTTGTATTCAATATTGCAGCAGGTTCTTGGGACTTATACTTGTCCTTAATGCTTGCAATTTCTTCTTGGATGTCAATATCTGCACACTTAAACGAAATGTTAGATTTATATGAAAGAAACCATTGTCATCATGTTGTTTTAAGAGAGATTTTCTTCCTTCATCTTTCTTCGCTGACATCGTTGGTTGATACATGTCTTCAACCTCTTTAATCAACTTTGTTGTTGCAAACATGTTGTCCAGCATTTGATTTGTGTATGGAGGTAGGAAACTCTTCTCACCAAATAAAAACTCATCAATAAGATGCTTTTCTTGAATGAGATTGAACCACTCTTCATGGGATACATGATTCTCATAAAATTTCACTTCATACATCTCTCAGAAAGTAGGAAGAACTGGTATTAATCGCTTCAATATTGCATCGGTGTCCTCAAATTCTTCTTGCTGATTCATATCTTCACTAGGCATGAATTTAATAATAGGAAACATTTCAAATCCTTCTGCAACTTCTGCCATTTCATTCTTTCTCCTCAAGTATTTTAATTTTCTCCGTGATTATTTGAGTCTCCTTTGTTGACCCATCACTCTATCACAGAACCAAATCTGCAACAAACAATGAACTCTAGCTCCTCAACACACTTCAATTCATACCAAACACATTTCCAAAGAAATAATTAACACCAAGCATCACCAGCCGCTGCATGACTCACACTGTGCAAAGCTAAACACGGTATACTTTGTCAGCATAATCAACAACCATAATAGTAAACTCAGATTGACAACATAGGGCTAGTAGCCTGAACAACAATCATGCCCTCATATTCTCACTTCAAACCATAAGGCATTCACACTGAACAAATCCATTATATTTTTTTAAGGAATAACATAAATATTTCCCTATATCAAAGAACCTTTTTAATAAACCCACTTAAAAATATCTCACTCAAAGGTCTCCAAAATATTTTGACGCAAGGTGTTTTCACAACTTTAATGACAGTGTGTAAATGTATTAAATTCTTCCTTTTTTTGAATCGACCCTCCTTTCCTTTTTTGTTTCATGCAACACTGTTAAAAAAGAGAGCATTTGAAAACACTAACCAAATTTAAAGAACTTTAAAGAAAATTCTACTGCCACGCTTAATTTTTTCAATGGCTCATCTCGTCAAAATTTGTTGGAACCTTCAAACCAAATTCCTTGTCGCTAGAAATGATCCAAAACTCTCTAAACTTCATTTATCTATAGCTTCAGGCATGTAGATCAAGCTCAAATGCAACCTTGCACACTTCTAGAAGCTCGACTCCCTAGATCCCTGCAACAGTGTTGGAAAGAAAAACAAGCATCGCTTGATCGGGTTTACCTTCCATGGCGGTCTTGACCGTACAACACAGTCCTCGTCACAGTGGCTCGAACGCCTCAATCGCAATAAGAAAATTTCAATGGCAACTTCTCCTTGCCATCACACATCTCGAGCGTCACCTCTTCTCATCACAACAACAAACCATTCACCACAAAAACATCTATGGGCAACAAACAACTTCAGGCTCTGCAAGCCTACACATCAGTCTTGCTCCTCGGCTC
This sequence comes from Pinus tabuliformis, assembly GCA_031772625.1. Taxonomy (NCBI): domain Eukaryota; kingdom Viridiplantae; phylum Streptophyta; class Pinopsida; order Pinales; family Pinaceae; genus Pinus; species Pinus tabuliformis. Next base: position 1,728,229,446 of record CM062820.1, on the reverse strand, counting down.
CTCCATGCCTCTTCAAGCGGCACTGGCTCCTCATTTGATGGCCGCCACAATGCTCCACCACTTTGACTATGCCTCCACGACTGCCACAGGCTCGAAACTCCACACAACTAAAGCCACTCCAGCTCCAACGTCCAAGATCCACGCAGCGATACACCGCAACTGCAACTGCAACAGCTTGCAAACAAAAATACGCCAGCACTTCTATTCACAATAGTGCTCCGACTTGTGCTCCACACCAGTCTTCACAACATACAGTCAATCTCCTCCAAGCGTAGACCAGCCTTGAGCTGTGAAACTAAGTCGAAACCTTCGGCTCTGATACCACGACAAAAAACCCAAAAACTGATCATAAAACAGCACAACTTGGAATTTATATGGCTAGAGAATGATTTTATATATCATGATAAAGCTTCTCGATTTTATGTTGTCGGTGACAATGGATTCTTCATAAGCTACTTGAACTCTCGAAACTTCCTCCTAAATTCTCCAGAATAAACTAGACTCAACAAATTTAATGCAGTTGGTTGGAATTAATGTTTTGCAACAGGATAGCACTTGGAAGTGGTGTCATGGTACATTCTCTCTGGGCCAATGTTAACCCTTGTCATGGGCTATTGTTTGGTCTTCTAATGACGAGCACCTACCACGTAGCGTTTTCATCCAAACATTTAATAAAATATTTATCAATGTAATAGGGTGTCATATGATAGGACACTCCTAAGTTGATAAACCATGTTTTGATGTCTAACTATGTACTCGTTGAAGTTAAATACACATCTCATCCTTCATCCAAAAAAATTTCCCCTTTTATTTAAATGCTTATAAAATCCATTTCATCACGGAGTACTTATAGTCTTTTATGTAATTTTCTTCTTTACCGAATTTTTCTAATATCTTCTTGTTGACATAGGGGAAGAAACAGATCTTCCTTTTGACCTATATCTCCTTTCAAAAATTTACCTTTACCTCTATTAGTTACTTAAAATTTTACCAAGGATGCTTCCTGGTTCAATCCTTCCATGTTATTTCATCTCATTTCCTATGATAATAGAGATGCCACTACATCATCAAGCATTAGTATGGTCATATTATTTCTAATAACCACAACTAGACTCACCCATCAGTGTGACAAAGAACAAAACATATTGATACACCTTTCCTCTTTTTTAAGAGATATCAAACTCAATGTCTCACTGATCACAATATTGGTTTCATGCATGTGCTCTATTACTAAATCACCTTGACTCATCCTTAGAATATAAAGTTTCTTATGAAGAAAATTTTGGTTGACTAATGATTCTAACTGGTATTTAAGTTTCCCAACTTATCCCACAATTTCATCAGAGTGTCTTCCCATGACACAATCAACAACACTGAATCTACAAGTCAAAGTTAAATCATACTTAAAAAAAATTGAGTTTCTCCCAATCCTCCAATGGCATGCAAGATGGAGGTGGTTTGAGATGCAGAAAAATCCATTGTTCTTGTTCCATGAAGAGATCCTTGATTTTAAGCTTCCAAAGCTCAAGTTTTTGGTCATTAAACTTCTTAATCTCAATCCTTGTATTTATGCCATCCTTCTTTATCTGAAGTTTTGTCTTCATACTTCCACCCAAATAGGATTGTGTTAGATCAAATTAAAAAATTATTTCTTGAATAGGTCTACCTTCAAGATCCGCAATATTTGATAGTAAAGGTGTCCCTCTATAGCCAAAATGAGCTCTTATGTGAGATTTTGAGCTTAAGTCACCTACTTTATGGTTTAGATACTAAAGAACATTATAGAGTTGACTATACATGTAAACTAAATTATAATCTCCTCTAACATAAACCTTTAAATGCACATGAGAGAACTTGTATAATAGAAAATAAACAATGGCACATCATAAATATCCACACAACACAAATATTTTACTCTAGAAACTCTTAACTATGAAATGTAGCCGAACTTTGAGATTCACCACTCTTATCTTCTCAACAAAATATCCAAGCTAGATTACAATGAATGTTGACATTAGGTTAAACCTAAGACCAATGCATTCATACATCACCCATTTTTACTCGATCATGCATTTTTCATTACCTCCATGAACCTTACATCATGCTCTATTTATAGGTAGAGAAAAACCTAATTTCTATCTTATCAAATCAATACATGTGGATGAATTTCATTGGTTGAGATATAGGGAATGTAGATATTCCTAATCATTTTCTAATTAGTTCTAACTATAGATGATTTCCTTTTGATCACTTGCATGTGTGTACTTGACTATGATCCTTTCCGCTACTCCATACCCATTGGCTTTGACTGAGGTAACTTCTGACAACTTTACCCTTAACCTATCAAATGAATCATTGTCTTACCCTCTTGTCAACTTGATTTTGACTATCTTGTCAACTCGCCCCCTGAGTCGATTATCCTTGATAGGCTTTTTGAGGTTTATTCTTAGGCATCTTACCTAATGAGATAGTCCACATGCAATTAATATGCCTTTTTTCATGGAAATACATGTTGAGAAAAATTATTTAGGGAACAAGGCCCATATTTTCTTCCTTTAACCTTGATTAGACCTTAAGGCACATTCTTGGTTCACAACTAACCTATTCATGGTGATAATATACCACTTAGAGTTGAATGATACACCATAGAGGTCATATGCACTGGTTTGAGGACTCATCCATGGTGCTTAAGTTTGAGAAGCAAAGGATTCATACCACAGACTCTTATTTCCCCCTATTTACCATGTTTAAGGACTTGAGAACTATCCATGATGGCCAAGAGCTCGTAATAGTGAGCATATTCAACTTAGATGCCAAATAATCCTTAGACAAGGATTTTTTTTATGGTTCATAGGTCTTGTTCAAGGTGCTTGAGCTTAGGAATATTCAATTAGGGCTTAACACCATTATTTTCTCTCTAACAATCTTTATGCCTTGACACCACTTCCCATTGTAGAGAACTTAACCATGGTTCCTATATCCCACTTGATGGTCTATAAAGAAACCCTATAGAGGACTTATGTTTTGGCTCAAGGACCAGTTTGAGGGCTTTAGATCCCAATGAGATTCAAAAACACCTTGGGGCACTTTCTTGGATTCCTTGACAATGGTTAAGGCCTTACAACCAATCTTCCATGTGTAAAACATTATAATGGTGTTTTTATTTTACTCTTAACACCAAAGACTCCTTAGAAAGGGATCATATCGTAGTTTCTAGTTGTTGTTCATGGTGATCGAGGCCAAGAACCTATTCTTAGGGCCCAAGGAACAAGTGCTTCCCCCTATACTCATGGTTATTAAGATGAAGAAGGTTCATTTAGGGCTTAAGCCCCTTGTTTCATCCCCCTTTCCTCCCTCTTAACCATGTTCAGGCCTTAAGACACATATATTTTTACCTAGGTGTAGGCACCCATATATGTTTTTTTAAGAGAGATTAAAACAACATGGAGTGCTACATGGACATATTGATGGTGTTGGCTTAATGCATGCATTAGAGATTGAATGGGAGTTGAATAAATTCAAATAGGGATGTATGCAAATCCCTAAAATTGTAAATGAGCTCAAATTCCTCACAATAATTTAGTAAACAACTTTTTTCATATGCTTACAGTTATCAATTAGAAAGGAAAGAGGTGGGATTGCATGTAAATTTGTTTTTGGTGCCAATGTTCTAAGTGCACTAGAATGGATATTGGATATTATTTTGGCTTTCTTTGTAAAATTGCATTGATGATTGAATATGTGGCTCAGCGTTGCACATAAACGCATGTGGAGGACACAAAAGCTTACATTTGTATTCCTTTTGAGGTTTGAAATTTAAAGTTGTTAGAATAGTTCATCCTTGATTAGGTTAAATTATGGGTGGTTTTCCAGTTTTAGGTTTATAAAAACCTATGATATTGATCTCTGGTATTCATATAAAATATAGTTTATTTAAAAGCTAAAAAAAATTAAGTAAATTTGTCGTAATTAGTATTAAAATTTGTGGTAACTACATCTTTAAACACTACTACTTAATTTTGCAATCCTAACAAGAAAATATTTTTTTAAACTTATTAGGTATAAAACAAAAATATGATCTCAAAATTCAAAAAATTATAAATATTTAAAAAAATTAAAATGATAATTTACCTAATAAAAATATTATCAAGTTTATGTTCTAGTTATGAGATTTACCTTCTAAGGATATTGACAGTTCTTAAAGTTCTTTTGTAAGGCAAAAGGTTGTTGACATAAAAGAAATGATAAAGTCATAATGCTTATACAATAAATATGAGAACGCAGTAATGGGAGATTTGATCTGAATCGAAATTTTTTATTATTGATAAATTTAGTTATTATTTATCGTAATGATTGGAAAATTAAATTAGATAAAAAATGGTTTAACAATTTTTTCCTGTGCAAAGGTAATTTAATTTATTTATAATTAATATTATGTAAATAAAAATCCAATATAGCACTTTTACGGTCAAATATCCATCTTAACTATGAAACTTGGCAGTCTAAATAAAGATTTTTATCTTCTGGTTACCGATCTTCTCAAATATTATGTACTCACTTCTCGGTGTTCAAGTGATTAAAATTAAAATATAAGTCTAAGTGTTTAAAATTACAGAAAATAAAAAGGTAAGAAAGGTAAACTGACGGATTAAAATGAAAGGAAGCCATTGACAGAATCTTGAAAAGAAATGAAGATTAAAAAGAGATAAAATAAAAATTTCGACGAAATTGAAAAACTTGAAAAGAGAGGCGGAATGGGGAGCGTAAAGTGTTTTCCATTACCTTTAATCATGATTTTTCCATTACCTCTGTTAACCTTTCATCATGTGTAGGAGAAAAAAATAAATTAATTATTATTATTTTTTTTAAGAGATTATTTTCATTATTAGTTGTTTAATAGAGTTTGGAACCATCTAATATGAGTTATTTTCATAATAAAAATGAAAAATCATATCTATTCATAATTTTAAATAGCATATCATATTTCAAATATAAAATTTAGTTTTATATAATAGAGATGTATCATGTATTAAATATAAACATTAAACAAATAAAATTAATAGATTTTTGATATTTAATTAAAATATGAACATTGGGTTAAAATATTTGATCATTGTATTATTTTATGAAAAAATATTAAAAAATAATATAAATAGCATAGATATATCATATTTCAAATATAAATTTTAGTTTTAAATAATAGAGATGTATCATGTTTTAAGTATAAACATTTTTTTGAGTACAAAAAAAGTTAGATTGTATTAATATCATATGAGTCCCAATATACATATGGATGGCTGAAATATCAAGCTAATGCCTAGACTTGGGAGATAGTAAAAATATCCTCCTCATACTTTTACACCTGAAAGCCTAGGGGGAGAAAAAGGTACCAGAAGATAATATGATTTGTCCATGCAGTAAGCTTGAAACACAAAAAAATGACCAAATAGTTTGGCCAAAGATAGATAAGTCCTCATTATCTGAGCATCTTCAGTCAAAAAGTGAAAACATGCACTATGGTGGAAAAACAGTTCCAGTATACGTACCAGGGGATAGAGATAGACAGCAAGATAGATTATGTACCAGGAAGAGAAAAATCCTCAATCTGGTAGGTTGTAGCAGCCAGTTGTATATCCATTTTCCATTTGCCCATTTGGGATAGGAGCCTTTTCTTTGACAAAACGTCTGCATGAGTATTTTGTGATCTGTTCACATGATGAATAGAATAATCCTTTCTCCTCCTCCAGAAAGAATCAATTCTGTTCATCCATCCTGTTAGCTTGTGATTTTTTATGGAAAGTTTGTCAGTGACATGATCAATTATAACTTTAGAATCACCATAGATCTGCAGAGACTGAATATTTAGGAAAATGCTAAAATGAAGAAGCCCTGATAGAGCCATTGCTTCGGCTTTGTTGTTTGTTCCCTTTCCACCATTCCAGTAAATGGCAAACTGTTGTGCTTCATTCATGACAATATAGATACCATAGGCACACTTACCATTTTGTGCAACCCCATCAAAAAAGGCTCTAGGAAAGCTCATCTGGCTAATCTTAATATCCCTGGTTTTTATATTTTTATGTTGTATAATCTTGGGAGGAAGAGAGTTATAAAGAGAGATAATCTTCTCAAAAACAGACTTATAATCTTCCTTTATGTTTTGGAACAAATATTTGTTCCTCCACTTCTAGATAGACCAGAAAACAAGTTGTGGGATGGGTCTCCATATTGCTTTCTGAGTACTCCACCATTCGAGTGATTCTTTCAGTGAGGAATGCATCACAAAACTAAAACCAAAATAGGACACAAGGTTCCTCCATAGCTGAAGGGTGAAACTGCATTCCAGGAACATGTGATAGTTATTTTCTCCCTCCGCTTTACATATAAGGCATATTCCCGGTCCAGTCCATTTCCTCTTCTGCAAATTTTCCCATGTAAGATTTTTGTTGTGGAAAACTAACCAGGAGAAGATGATGATTTTGTAGGGGCTCCCAGTTTTCCATAATGACAGAGGGAAGATATTGACTGATTGAGAAAGGTGGTTCCTGGTCAGGGTAGAATAGATATCTTTTACACTTACATTTCCCTTCCAACTTTTTCCCTTCCAGGAGAGAAAGTCCTGTGCTTCAGTATGACATATACCTGTGTTCCTCAAGGTCATCAGAATCTTTGTCCACTGAAGAGAAAAACTTCCTTTTAGGCCCATTTGATAAGCATTTTTCCAAATGGGAATGGATCCCTGCCATCCTGCGATAGCTTGACTCCAGGTAAAGATCCCCATACGATGGAGAATTTTTATCATTTGAGGTGGTATATAGATATCCTCCCCCACTCCCAATATAGGGTCAAAACCTATAAACAACTTGATTCCATTTTGAAGGCTCCAAGAAAGGTTTTGGAGAAAAAAAGACTCAATTTTACGAAAGCTCATCCATATGGCAGAGCCATGGGAAGACCCTATAGTCCCTTTCCTGTACCAAAAAGTGATATCTTTATTGCCCATATACTTCTTCCTTATGGATCTGCTCCATATGCTGTCCCCAAAAACACTTCTCCATAGAGACTTGCACAGCAAAGCCATCCCGAATTTCCTAAGATCCATAATTCCCCAGCCACCTAGATCCTTTGGAAGAGTAATGTTTGATAGTTTTGTCAGATGATATTTCCTTTTCTCTTTACTCCCACCCCAGATGAAATTTGCTGTCATTCTATTGAGAAAATGGATAATACTAGCCGGGATGTAAAAAAGATGGGCCCAATACACAGTTAGTTGGGCCAGCATAGATTGTGCTAAAACCGCCCTTCCTGCCATAGAGAGACATTTGTATTCCCATCCAGCTATCCTTTTAAAATAACGATCAGAGATCCACTGCTAGTCAGCTTTTGAATAGCCAGAAGGTTTAAGATGAAAACCAAGATATTTCATGCCGTCCTTTATGGGCTTTACTTTTATATTATACAATTCTGTCAAATATTCCATAATTTCCATATTACATTCCCCATGATAGAAAAAAGATTTTCTTTCATTTATTAGGAGGCCAGTAGCTCTTTGGAAATTATTTAATATGACATGTATCCAGCTCCAGGATATCTGACAGAGCATTCCGAAAATCAGAATGTCATCCACAAATAAGTTGTGATAAATGTGATTTCTCCTACTGATCATCATGGGGCGACATCTCTTCTCCATGACAGCTCTTTTAATATGAAGACTTAGTGAATCCATTGCTAGGATAAATAGAAGAGGGGATAGTGAACACCCCTGTCTCAGACCCCTAGCAGCAGAGAAGAAAGCAGATGGTAATCCATTTATAATAATAGCAAAGTTTACATTTTCAACACAGGCCATTATCCAATTTGTACAGTGGCAATTTAGGCCGATTTTTATAAGAAGACATCTTAGAAAACCCCAATCAAGACAGTCATAGGCTTTCTTGAGGTCTATTTGCAGAATTGCAGCATCAATCTTTTTCGAATGTAAAGAATGCAGGCTTTCCTGTGTGTTTGCAATTGCCTCAAGGATATTCCTTTCTTGGAGAAAACCATGTTGTTCCTGTGTCAAGAATTTAGACAGGGTACCTCGGATTCTGCCAGCTATGATCTTAGAAATGATTTTATAAATAGTATTGCACAAAGAAATTGGTCTGTAATCCAAGAAGGAGGAGGCTTCTCTCTTTTTTGGAATGAGGGCAATATAAGTAGATGTGATGTGCTGGTGGATTTTGCCCATCGTTCTTGATTCCTCCACCATATTAAGTAAGTCCTTCTTTACCAGATCGAAAAAGTGTATAAAGAACTCTATCGTCCATCCATCAGGTCCTGGACTTTTGTCTTTTTTAAAAGACTTCATTACCATCAGAAGTTCATCCTTTGTGACAGGTTGGTAGAGGCGTTCATTTTGTTCCTCATCAAACATGGATGGAAATGGATCAATTCCCTAGAAAATGTCTTCGACCTTGCAGTTCTCATTTCTTCTGTATGATTTCTCAAAAAAATTTACTGCCTCTTTTGAGATATCTTCCTGTGAATATATCAAGTTACCCTCCTCATCTTTTATCTCCCATATTGCATTGCTATCATGCCTTTTGTTCGCATATCTATGGAAAAATTTGGTATTCCTGTCTCCTTCCTTTAGCCAAACAGCTCTACTTTTCAATCTCCATGAGGCTTCTTCTATGGCAAGTAGACTGTGTTTTTTTGCTTCCAGCTCCTTTATACGATAGCGTAGCTCTAAAGGGATGCTATTATCAGACAATCTCCCAGCTGTCCTGTCCAATTCCTTTTGTATATCTTCTAGAGCTTTCCTATTAGTATATTTCTTTTTGGTTTGCCAAGATTTGACGATGTTCTTGAGAGAAACAAGATTATACAGAATGGATTGGGAAGGGGAAGATGAATCCTGAGGAAGGTAACTGAGCCACGATTTCTGTACAAGATCATTGAATTTTGCATCCTCCAGCCAGACTCTGTTAAATTTGAATGGAAATCCCTTCCTAAAACCCTGTTTTCTCCACTGAAGGGATATAGGTCTGTGATCAGAGATGAAACAATTAACAATGTTCGATGTTGGGGGACCCAGACGGTCCAACAAGTTGTCATGGATTAGAAAATGGTCTAGCCTTTTTGCTAGATAGGCAGAGTCAGATCTTCCATTATCCCATGTTGGGCCAATAAGAGGAGGACAGATATCAACAAAATTATGCTGGAGTATTGCATCTTTAATAAGTCCAGCCATAGGGTCAATCTTCTTGCCTCTACCCCAAACTTCATCACTACTCAATGTAACATTCAAATCACCAGCTATCATCAGAGAGTCAATTTCCATTAATTCAGATGACAGGAAACGGTTCCAGTAGGAGAAACGATCCTTATAGGGGGCATAGACATTTAGAATATGGATGGTGCCAGCAATGCCACGAAAATTTGCAAGGAGAAGAATATCTGTAAAACATCTGAAAGCTTTTGCCTAAATCCATGCAAAATCCCATAATACAGCTAAACCTCCAGATTGACCATTTTCCTCTATGGCAGCAATGTGCCAAGTGGGAAACATACACCTGAAATATGAAATAGTTTCAGAGCCTCCATGCATTGTCTCCTAAATGAGGAGAATATTGGAGTGAGATGTTATGAACAAATCCTTTAGGGCCAAAAATTTATGGTCTGCCCCTAGACCCCTGATATTCATAGATACCCCTGATATTCATAGATATGATATTAGTCATGTAGACAGGTCCCTGGGTTGTCTTGCTCTAAGGGGCCCATTAGAGGAGAGATCAATTATAGGAATGTCAATGAGGGAATGATCCAGATTTACATTCAGAGGATTATCCTTCCTGCCTCGGAAATGCCTACTTCCTCTATTTTTCTTCCTTCTGACAGTTATATTTCCAGCGGAGGTTGGACTGATATGAGGAGAAGAAGGCATAATAGGTTTGTGAATGGTAAGGGGTTGAAGTTCAAGTGATTTTTTCCTCAAAAGAAAGTCCAGGTCACTTCCCACAGAGTTGGAAGGAGATGAAGTGGGCGAATTTTGGGGAGTGACAATAATGCATGGTTCTTTTCCTTTAGAAACGAGAGGAATTTTTACAGGAGATGGAGAGGAGGAAGGAATATATGTGATGTGAGAGGTAGATGGGATATCACACTGAGGGTGTGGAATCGGTAAAGGGGAAGGAACTCCCTCGCATTGAGAAGGCTCAGGAGGGAAAGGAAAGGTATGATGTGCATCAGCACTCCCAGTTGGAGTTGTAGATGTTCGGGGAAGTAAATCTGTAAATTTGGAGGGGATAACCTTCGAAGATAGACTTCTAAACAATTTGGATGATGTACGCTGAGGAGGGGATAATTTAGACATACTTGAGGGGGATGACCTCCAAACGAAAGGCTTCCTTGTACCATCATCCTCCCGCTGCTTTTTATCAGAAAATTTTGAGTTGTTTTTATCTTGGAACTTCCTTCCTTGAAGTCTACCACCCGAACGAAAAGGACAATTCTCTTTTAAATGACCAGTTCTATGACCGGCCGAGCAGTGAAAAGGGACCCCCAGAAATCCAGCCTCTGTTGGACATTTGATTCCCCCCAATGGAGATCAATATGTTTTGGAAAACCTCCTCGATATTCCTTCTCAATTAGAATCCACGCCACTCTTTTATCTTTTGCCCCGAGACACTTCGGGTCCACATGGACAAATTTCCCGATCGCATTTCCTATTTCTGTGAGGGTCTCCTTCGTCCATAACTCAATAGGAAGACCAGGTAACTTAACCCAAATAAGATTATTTGACGGAGTATTAAGCAATGGGTTATATCCAATATACCAATTGTGTAGAGCTAGAAAACTCTTACCATGAACCCATGGTTGGGTTCGAATTACTTCCAGATCTTCAACACTCAGAAAATGAAAGTTGTACCAATTCTTCATGAGTCTGACTATCGTAGGTATATATCCCAGTAAGGATTTCCATTTTGCACCAAGCCAGTTCCTCATCTGGCCGTCGTCCATATCGGGAAAATGCCAACGTCCTACAAGAGCTCGATTTTGGAGACTGGCAATTCTATCAGAGAGGAAAACGCTATCAAGGTTAATAGCGGAGGGTGGCGGAATAGTCTTAATAGGACACTACTTTTGTTTACGTCGTGGTAAATCAACTCCGCCACCTTGATACTCACGTGCCGGCTGGGTGGAAGGAGAGATTATTAACTTTGTAAGTGTTGACTACCAGTCGCACAGTCGGCTTGTTCTCCCGTGGATCGATTTCGCTTCGATGGTGGCCCGCACCAAAGCGAACGAGGCAGACACGTCAGATAAAACCTCCATCAAGACTGAGAAAAGGCTGAGAAAACGTCAGCAACTCTGACAGAAGATGCAAAAGGCCCAAATGTGTGGATTAAATGAAATAGACCAGCTGTTATTAGGAACAACAAGGAATAAGTACACAAACCGGATAAGGGAAGGAATGATCTGGAGATACGAAAAATTCCCTTTACGTGAAGACTGATAGGATCTAAGGAAACCAAGGGAGAAATCTACCTTTAAAGATATTAGACAGCATAAAGGGTACTTTCCACTGACAATAATTCATATCGGAATTAATATGAGAAGCTAGAAAAGGATAAGAGACTGACAAATTTGAAAAAGAACCGGCGGCGACTAGAAACAGGCTTCACATGCCGTCAGTACTTTCTCATACCGCTCGCCTCCCTTCTAGACCCAAGGGACGAGAAGGATTACCGGGAAGGTTTTCCGTCGACGGAAAAACCAGAGGGAAGGCCCGAATACAGAGAGACCAGTCTTACAGTTAAACTAGAAAGCAGATGAGAAAGCCTATCTTAGAGACGTGTAAATGAAAATTTTAGACACATATGACTTAATTACCACCTTCAGTCTGACTTCCTGGGCATATTCGGCCCATTGAATGCACAAGAAAGCAAAAGAACTGAAAAAGAATTCAGGTAAAACTAGGAAAATTTATGCAGCAACAGTAACATCCACTACAATTGCACCACCATTTCCCAATTCTACACCTGAAATCTAAGCATGGGAGGGATATAAAGCAGACATTTGATGTCGGAAAAAAATAATTCATCCAGATTTCGAGCTTATTTGATGTAGCTTTGATACCGGATAAAATCTTGTTTAACAGACACAGAGACATGCACAAACCCCAAATCTTAAATGTAACGAGAACAATAGGGAGAAAACCCAAACTTTTTAGATTTACTGAACTTTTCAGGGAAACTACAGAGATTGGATCAACTGCATACCTTTTAAACCGCGAAAACCGCCGAGATGTCCGAAGAAACCAAAGAAAACCACCGTATGCCACCAGTCCGAAAAGTCGAAATCCTTCCACGGTCACACTGACGATGACCCAAAACTTACAGATAGAAGAGACATATAGACTGGCTTAACAGACACGGCACTGGGAATTAGGGCAGGTAGAAATGGACATCAGCTGGAACAATCAAGAAAGGAAAACAAACAGCAATGTTGTACAAAAGGAAGCTTTGTCTGGAGCAGAGGAAACTGTATCAAAAGTTCAGACCTCCTTCAGAGGCACACAGAGAAAAATAGCGGAAAGAACTATAGCCACCCTTTGATCATTGTGTTTATACACGAAACCACCACCAGACCGAGCATGTAAGATAAGGCTTGATGGTTCCTAGACTCGACACGAATCAATACTAAGATGAAGGATGATTTGCTGTGAAACACTAATACCTTCTTGACCCGGCATGTCTCAAAACGATGAATATGGATTGCTGCATGCTTGTGACTAAGAGTTACTAGTTGTCCTGCTTTGGTTTAGGACAATGTAAGGTCACGGCTGTGGTTCAGTAATAAACATTTGCTCCAAACACATATCTGATTGTCCCGGTATGGATATAGATGCGTGGCCAGAAAATAGTAACAAAACTTCCGCATCGATCTCCAGCTATCTCAGCGCTATAGATCCATTTTAGGCTCGGCTCTCTTGTTAAAATATGAACATTAGGTTAAAATATTTGATCATTTTATTATTTTATAAGAAAATATTAAAAAATAATATAGTTAATTATGGAAACTAATTATTCCAAAATAAATATATTTGGGAAAGAAAAATAAGAAATAAAATATAGAAAAAAGAAAAGATATTTGATCGAGTTTATAATATATTATTTTATTATATAACAAATTGAGTCAAATATAATTATCTATTTATATTATTATTATAATAGTATATAGTATTATTATATAATATCATTACATGTTTTCCCGATGGGGTGCTTTCCAAGACTGATGAAGGGACAGGAGGTGCTCCTCCTTCACACGGGGCAATAGTAATCATGATCAGGAGTAAATGCGTCTTAAGAGTTAGCCTTACAAAGTTTCTTGATGTAGGCCAAAAGTTATTACGTAGAGTAATTGAATCACTAGGTATCATACTTTGCAAAGATATGAGTATAGGTTCTTAATGAAATAGAGTTGGCATCGAGGTTAGTTTCCTCAACTCTTTCTCCCTCTATTGGTGGCAAGACAAGCCCGAGAATTTAACCATCCTCACTCGTTGGCTCATTGTCATTCTCAGCCTTTGATGCAGTCAATGGTCTTGGGATCCCGACCTGGAAAAAGGTAGACATTGAGAGAAAGGTGGCGAGGGGCAGAAGCATGAAGTCACTACTGAGGTCGTTGGGCTCTTAACTTGTCACACACTTCCACTTGGGTTATTTCTTGTTTGTTTGTTTATTATCAGGTGTCTCTTAACATTTTATGTGTGGGTAGGAGTACTTCCAAGCACAGGGGGTTCCTTGGCCTTGCTCAGGCGGTGATATGGATCTTTTCACTTCAAATATCCATACATAATCGCATATAAAAATGACATGTAACCTTAAGATGCATACACATAAAAGAAGTGAAAATAAATGACGGCCATGAGAATAAAAGACACAACAGGTTGATAACGGCGTTCACCTAGTGTGGGCTACATCTCCAGGCTCTACTCAAAGTGGGGAGGCCTCTTTCATTAATCTTCAGCGAAAATCAAATTACTTGCATGTAAAAAAGGCACCTTATACCTCCACTTTCGAGGATGTCCTGAAAATGAACACCTCTATTGAAGAAATGGACTGCACAGTTGAATTTGTGTCGAAAAATCGTGAAAAATGACTATAAATTCGACCTTTTTCTCACTCAGTCAAAATTTGGACCCTAGGAATCTCAAAGATTCCCCAAAGATTCCTTATTGTTGTTTCACTGAAGTTCAGTTGCTCAAATCATGAATCTGATCACATCCTTGCATTCCCGATGAAAAAATGAGAAAAATGAGTATAATGTCAATCTAGTTCTGAGAATATCAATTTCAAGCCTTTAGGGAATCTCAAAGATTCCTCAAGATTCCATAAATATTTTGTTCTGTAGGTTGACTGAAATTCTACTGCTTAGATGAGGAAACTAATTACGCCATTAGACTCCCTGCAAAAAACTAAGAAATTTGAGTATAAAGTTGATTCTGCCACTGTAAAAAATCAGCTCCAAGGGAATATTTTAGATTCCTCGAGATTCCCCTACATGAAAGAATATTCTCCAAAATATTATGCCTTAGGAACTGTGCCTAGGTAGGGTTCCATTCGGCCTCTATGCTCCTGGTTCTGTTTCGTTCAGTGCCACTCTCCGTTTACAACTGAGTCGTCTTTAAATATAAAAGTGTTGGACAAAGTTTACAACGTTTCCACTTGGTACGCTTGTTTGTTAACTATTGTTAAAGTGTTGAATATGCAGGTTCAAACCTCGCAAACCCTCATTTTGGTACACCATTGTTGATAATTGGTTTGGGACTATATATATATATATGGTCGACTTTGTTGTAACCACCGCCAATTTTTGGTTAATGCACCATATAATATGGTTTAACCACCATGGTTTGACCACCATATAAATAATTAACCAACTTTTTAACACCCCATCAATTTTAATATCCATCTTATAATATTTTTGTCCAAATATATGTTGCATTGATTTGAATTGCCCAGAAATTTATGGTTTGTGGTTACATTTATAGCCATAATTTTCATAATATTATGTTTAACCAATTTTGTTTTAATATAACAACTATTTGTCATATTTTGACTTTTGATTTTAATATTTTATTTTTATATCTTTTGTATAGGGTTAGGAGGCCAATGTTGGCATGCCATGTGTTAGTGGCTCGTAGTTCATTTTGTTGCCACAAAAGCAAAGTGAGTCCCATATTCCCTTATGACTTGTAAATTTCTAATAGTCATAAAATGGTCATATGAACTCAGATTGAGGTGTTGTTTGTGTCATTAGAATGAGGAAGACGAGATATACGCTTTGGTCTTAGTTTCAATGAAATATGAAGATTTTGATTTTTAAGCCTTTTCTGAGACCTCTTTGATCACTGAGTGTTTTTGGATCCACGTGGATCATTCCTCCCCAATGAGGAGCTTTTGGTACTCCAAAATCATGAACACAATTTGCATTTTTTTTACTCCCTTGTCTGCACAACAAGTGTCGTGAGAGGTCACACTTCCTTCTCTTTCACCTTTGTTCTTTGGATCCATAAGTAATGAACTGACACATGCATCCTATGCAAAACTTGTGGTACAATAGTTGCAAAATACATGTTTTTCTACAAGACCAAACATGACCCAAGCAAAACCCCATACTTGCCAAGATTTTATAACATACTCTTTGGTCAAGTTTACATCAGAATCATAACAGAAACCAATACCCCAAATATCAACAAAAGGGTCAAAAACATCATGATGCGGCTTTAATTAAGTGATGAAAAAAACTTCATCACTTTTACAAATATATCGCAACACGTGATTTACAAAAATATGGCCATGGAAATATACTATATCTAATAAAACCATCTCTCACTCAACAAAGTGAATGGGTAAACTCCTTGTGGTGGATTCTCTTGTTGAGCATCTTCACTAGTTGGTTCCTTCATAGGTACTTTCTGGGCATGGAGTATCTGAAATGTGGCTCTCTCATGTCGATCCTTGTTGCAGTGACTACAATGATTCTTTCCTTGTTGCAGTGACTACAATGATTCTTTCTCCTCCAAACTTTTTGGAACATCTCAAAACACTTATTCCTAGTGCACCTCTGATAAGTTCTCGTGGAATCCTCACTATCATTAGGATGTGATGAGGTGCTCCCATCATCCGTCGTTGGTTGGTCATTGGTTGTCTTGGAGCATTCTCCAACCTCTTTTCTGACATACCCAAGTCCTGCATAACAAGGCAATTCCTCCACTTTGATGGGATTCATAATGCCCTCACTATTAATGCCAAGGCTCTTTCCTTGATACCCCATTTTTTCAACAATTTTTATCCAATTTATGTAGTACGTTTCTCGAAAGAAATGAAATCATCATTATAAAAATAACATGAAATTGAAGAATCACTTTTTACCTCAGGCTTGTTATGCTACAACATTTCCAATGCCTCCTCCTTGGCTTGTAACTAATGTTTCAACCTTTGTTTCTCCTCCTCTTCTTCTTGTAGGAACCTCCTTAGTTCAACATTCTCTGCCTGAATTCTTTGGTTGAT
Source organism: Pinus tabuliformis (assembly GCA_031772625.1). Classification (NCBI taxonomy): domain Eukaryota; kingdom Viridiplantae; phylum Streptophyta; class Pinopsida; order Pinales; family Pinaceae; genus Pinus; species Pinus tabuliformis. Next base: position 1,728,212,884 of record CM062820.1, on the reverse strand, counting down.
CTATTTGAGTTCTTAGAGCCATGCGGTGGTGCCCTCCTCATTTTTAACACAACATATGTTGAAATCTTTGCCTCATAACCTGAATCAGAACCCAAGTCGATAGGTTCATCTTCAACAATCCTGAGAGCTGCAATATTCCTTTCATCAACTCAGTCTAATCCCAAGTCAATTGGTCCAACATCTGCAAATCCTACAACAATGATCTTCTCATCATCCTCTGATTCAGATTCTTGGTCTTGTTGCATAGTTGTAACAATCTTCTACTTCTGTTTTCTATTGTTCATCTTTGGCCTCAATTCTTGATGCAATTTCCATCAATGCTCCTCATCATGCCCTTCTTTCTCACAATGAGTACAAAAGGGCTTTGCTTCTTTTCTCTTAGTTGTTGTTGCCCTCTTTGGGCGGTCATCTTGCTCATGCTTCCCCCTGCTTTCAATATGTACAACCTTCACACTAGCTTCATCAATAGTTTTAGGTTCAAATAATAACAATGAATGATGAAAATAACCATACAATGAGTCAATGTATTTCATCAATGTTTCAGGAGAGTCTAATGGAACATTCAATGCTAATGCTTGTTTCCTAAACTCCTCTGTAAAATTTTGAACATTTTTACCTTTACTTTGTTTCAAATGTTGTCATTCCATCATGGCCTTCTATCTGTAACCCAATGGGTAAAATTGTCCTCTTAAAGAAGAAACAAACTCAGACCAAGATGAAATAAGTTTACGACTACTCTTATCACCTTTCGGTAGCTTGCCTTCCCACTAGACAAGAGAAGTGCCAATGAATCAAAGGGATTATAGTTGGATATTGGCTTCATCCTCTTTTATTCGTTGTATGTGACAGTATACTTCAACCTGTTTGATCTAGTTATCTAGCTTTTATGCATTAGATTCTTCACTAAATAAAGGAAGATCAAACTTGACATCCAACTTGAAAAAGGGTTTTTTATGAGATTTTCTACCTCTAGAATGACGAAAAGAGGAAGAAAAATAACTTCTACTAGAAGATGGAGAGAGAGGCTTAGGAGGCTCTTCTCCTCCTCCTTCATGATTCACTAAGGCATGATCATCTGGTCCTTCCTTCCTCTCTTGTTTCACCATTGTCTTCTCATATTCCGCAAACAATTTTTCCACTTTTTCTACCATGGTGTAGAAGGCCTTGCAATAGTTTCACTCTTCCTCCAACCGAGCATCTTCAACTGCCATTTTCCCTCTTCATGTTGCATGCCCCACTTCTGGATCAAAGTAATTAAGCTTTCCTTCACCTCTTTGGAGCTTTGCTCTAGTTATCATACACCTGTAATTCACATCAATAGAAGACCTTCTCTGATACGAAACTTAATCTAGATATTTTCAATTCAAAGATGCATACATAATTGCATTTAAAAAGGGTATGTAACCATAAATGACGACCATGAGAAGCAAAGACAAAACAGGTTAATGATGGAGTTCACCCAGTGTGGGCTATGTTTCTGGGCTCTGCTCAAAGTGGGGAGGCCTCTTTCATTAATCTTCAGCGAAAATCAAATTACATGCATGTACAAAAGACACCTTATACCTCCACTTCTGAGGATAGCCTGAAAATGCACACCTTTGCTAACAAAATGGACAACACGGTTGAATCCTTGTTGAAAAATCGTGAAAAATGATTGTAAACTCAACATTTTTCTGGCTCGGTCAAAACCTGGATTCCGGGAATCTCAAGAATTCATTCTTGCAGGTTGAGTTCGGCTACTCAGATGACAAATCTTATCACATCATCGCGTTCCTGGAGAAAAACTGAGAAAAATGAGTATAAATTCAACCTCGTTCAGAGATTGTGAATTTCTGCCTCTAGGGAATCTCAAAGATTCCTCAAGATTACATAAAGATTTTGTTTTGCAGGTTGATTGAAATTTTGATGCTCAGATGAGGAAACTGATTACGCATCAGACTCTGTGTGAAAAACTAAGAAATTTGAGTATAAAGTTGGCATGATTCTGTCATTGTAAAAATAAGCTCCATGCGAATCTTTTAGATTCCTCATAATTCCCCTGCATGAAAGTTTTTTTCTCCAGAATATTCCAGCTCATGAATTGTGCCCGTGCAGGGTTCCATTCAGTATTTGTGCTTCTGGTTTCGTTCCATTCAACACTCCCCTCCATTCACAACTGGTTTGTATTTAAATATAAATGTGATGGGCGAAATTTATAACGTGCCCACCTAGCACACTTGTTCGCTGACTATCATTGAAGTGTTGAATAAGAAGGGTTGTGGGTTCAAACCTCGCAAACCCTCATTTTGGTACACCTTCATTGATAATTGGATTGGGATTATATATGTGTGTGTGTGGGGTCGACTTTGTCGTGACCACTGCCAATTTTTGGTTAATGCACCATATAATATGGTTTGACCGCTATATAAATGATTAACCAACTTTTCAACACCCCATCAATTTTAATATCCATCTTATAAAAGTTTTATCCAAATATATGTTGCATTGATTTGAATTGCCCCAAAATTTATGGTTTTTGGTCATGTTTAAAACCATTATTTTTCATAATAACTATTATGTTTAACCAACTTTCTTTTAAGATAACAACCTTTTGTTATTATATATTTTTTGACTTTTGATTTTTTTTTTATTTTAATATTTTATTTTGTCTTTTGTGTAGGGCTAAAGGCCAATGTTGCCATGCCATATGTTAGTGGATCATTGGTCATTTTGTCGCCACATAAGCGAACCGGTTCCCACATTCCCTTATGACTTGTAAACTTGTTATGGTCATAAAATGGTCATATGAATTCGGATTGAAGCATCATTTGCACCATTGGAATCAGGAAGACGATCTCTACACTCTAGTCCTAGTTTCAACAAAATACAAAGACTTTAATTTTTTAGCCTTTTCTGAACCCTGTTTAATCACTGAGTGTTTCTGGAGTCACCTGGATCAGGTGGGAAAAAAAAAAAGAAAAAATTCTCTCATTATGCTTGGAGGCAGAGGTTTAGAACGTTGACAGTCCTTTGGCTAGAGGCTAGGGAAGTTAGGGTTTAACCCTCAAGTCAAAACCTTGTGTAAAGTGATAAAGTGTGTTGCAACTTCAATTTGGACGTGGACATAACAGAAATCACCCCTGGTTTAATATTTGGAAAGACACTACCTTTTGGCGGCATGACAAGTAACTTAAGGGGAGGTGGGGCGCCCGAGGGGAGGAGATATTGGGAAATAGAGAGAAAGACCATACTAGAAATGAGTAAAGAGGAAATACAGACACTCCAGATGCAGCAGGAATGAGGACGATCGTGGAGGGGCCGAGGAAATCAAGGACGAGAGGAGCATGAGGGGGACGAAGAATTTGAGGCTCCATTCATAAACTTGCCTGGCCAAGTGAGTTTACCTGCTCCTTTTGACTCTATAGAAGCTCAAATTCACCTGCTCCAATGCACCGTCGAATAGTTATCTCAAGCTCAGAATGAGGACAACTCTGAATTGGTGGGTCACTTAAATATCATCCACCAAAACCAGCGGCGCATCCTGGACCGACAAACTAATCTCAGAAGGAACCAGGGGCGTCTTCAAGCCTGCATGAAAATATATGAGACCTTCATGGCTCACTTGGAATGACACATCCACGAAGCCTTTCATCTCCTAGAAAATGTTTCCTAAGCAGTAGAGGTCAATCTCACTCCTCCTCCTTAGTTTGCACAAATGATTATTAACTACTTATACCTTTTGGGTAAATGTTGCTCGTGGAGGGCTATGGATTTAATGAGGCTATATTTTGTAAATTTTCTCTCTCTTTTATTTTTTCTGTATCTAAAGGCCAACAAATCCGATTGGAGTGAAGCCAATTTTTCTTTCTCACGTTGTAATATTCTTATGATATAATAAAAAAAAATTAACTTTTATATATATATAGAGAGAGATAATTTAATATAATCCTTCTATATATCAATATTTATACAATTTAATATATGAATTTGATTAAATAGCAATTCGAATAGTTCTTTTTTTTTTTAATAACATATAATGAGTTATAGAAATAAATAAATTTGAAAACATATTTTTTATATAATATAATATTGATAGAAATATATTAAATAAAAATATAAAAAAAAAAAAAACAAATATTTGACCAATTTATAATATATTGATTTATTATATAATATAATTTATTGATTTATTATATAATATAATAAATTGGAAATCAAGTAATCAATTAAAACAAAATATCAAGATATAGTTAAATAGTTATATATTTATATAATGGTATATAATATTATTATATATATCATTCTATCTCATAATTATAATCCAGAATCAATTAAAAAAATATTATTATATATTTTATATTATTATTAGAATGGTATATATATAATATATTTTATATTATTATTAGAATGGTATTATATATAGATAAAGAATATCCTAATAAAATAAAGAATTATTAACAAATGAATAAATCATTCTATCTTCTTAAATCAATACATGTGGCTAAATTTTATTAACCAAGGTGTAACCAAGGTGTGAGAAATTTCAAGATTCATAATCATTTTCTAACGTGTTTTGACTATTGTCCATTAACTTTTAACTACCTCTCTTAGTTGATTAAGCATGTGTCACTAACTTTGATCCTTTTGACTACTCTATATGATTATCAACTTTCATTGGTTCATAATTGACATATTGACTTCTCATCAGCTTGACTTCCATTGTCTTGTTAACTTATTGTCGAATTCAATTATCCCCTATAGACTTATTGAGGTTAACAACATTTCCATAAAGGATGCATTAAAGACATTATATTTCCTAATAAATTTTAATGGCTTCTATATTCTGTTCATGGAAATTCATCTTGAGAATCTTTATTTAGTGACCAAGGCCCATATTTTCCTCTCTTAACCATAGTTGGACCTTAAGACACATTCTTCATTCACAACCAACCTAGTCATGGTGGTAATACCCCACTTAGAGGTGAATGATACACTATAGAGATAATATGCATTGGTTTGAGGACTTATTCATGATGCTTGAGCTTGAGAAGAAATTTTTAGCACTAAAAGCTCTTTTATCCTTCCATTGACTATGTTTAAGGACTTGATATCTATCCATGAGAGCCAAGACCATGTAATAATTCCCATATTCAACTCAAATGCTAAATAGTCCTTGGAGAAGGGCTTTTTTGTTTAATGGTTTGTAGGTATTTTTCATAGTGTTTCAACTCAATAATGTTCAATTAGGGTTTAACGCCATAATTTTCCCTCTAACCATGTTTATGCCTTGACATCCCATTTAATTGTAGAAAACCTAGTCATGCTTCCTATATCCCACTCTATGGTCTGTAAAGGACCCCTATAGAGGACTTGTGTGCTAGATCAAGAGGTCATTCAAGGCTCTTGAAACCAATAAGATTCAACAACATCTCATTGTACTTTCCTTCCTTCGTTGACCATAGTTAAAGCCTTATAATTTATCCTCAATGTGCAAAACATCATAAAGGTGTCTATATTTAATTCTAACACCAAGGACTCCTTAGAGAGGGATCATATTGTGGTTTGTAGGGGTTGTTGGAGATCAAGGCCTAGAAAGTATGTTTAGGACATAAGACACAAGTTCTTTCCTCTTCTAACCATGGTGCTCAAGCTCAAAAAGGTTAATTTATGGCTCAAGCTCTTGTTGTCTCCAGCTGGTCTCACTCTAAACCATGTTCAGGCCTTAAGACCCATCTGTTTTTACATAGAGATATGCACACATATATGTTTTCCTAATAGAGATTAAAATAAACATGGAGGGCTACATGGAAGTGTGCATGGTGGTGGTCTAAGGCATACATTGGAGGTTAAATGAGTGTTAAATATATTTGAATACAAATGTGTGTAAATCATTTTGGGAAACTACTTATTCCATAAGTTTAATTGGTTTTTGGACCTAGTATTTTAGGTGAATTTGAAAGCATATTTAATGGTTATTTTGGCTTTTCATGTGGAATTGCATTGATAATTGAATGTGTGTTTGCATATAAATTTACATATACAAAAGCGTGAATATATATATATATATATATAAGTTTTGAGGCTTGAAATTCAAAGAAAATATCTTTCAAACTATATATAAAACAAAAATATCATCTTAAAAATCAAAACATTATACATATTTAAAAACTTAATATATTCAATAATGAAATTGTGGAGAAAATTGAAGCCATCACTTCTCAATAGTAAAGATGCTTCAACCATTTAAATTCAATTACTTAGAGTAATCTGAAAACTGAAAAATTTATTAATAAATCTATTTATTATTTATAAAAATAATTGAAAAAATAAATTAAACAAAAAAAATTCAAAAAAATTATACAACTTAATCATTGAAATTCAACCACTTGAAGTAATCTAAAAGCTGAAAGTTTATTGATAAATCTATTTATTATTTATGGTAATGATTGGAAAAATAAATTAAATAGAAAAGGGCATATGGAGGTCACAAATTAAAGTGGACAACACCTCCTGCCAGATCCAAGACTTTTCCATGCCGGGTACATATTTCTCTATTTTGTGAAGTCAAATCTGGTATGATTTTCTGTTTCCCAACTTTTGACTCATAACATTGTCTTCTTTTCATACATAAACTTGGCTCAAGGGATTGATAGTTTGGAATCACATATGAATATATATGCATTATGCAATATTTTCCTCATGCCCTCTATGTAACAGATCTGATAAAGATACATATATCCTTTCTCTCCAGGTGGTTTTGAGCCACATTCCACTTTTCATATAGATAATCCCCATCTATGGCACTTTTTCCTCTGGAAAAAAAAAAATGATCCCCATATTTACATCGCTGTACATTTCTGTTTTGGATGAATATAATATAACTATATAACTTTTTTTCGAGCTGAAAAAAAGTTATAGAAGTAACTTATTTTTTTGTTTTGTTTAAGATAGAACACTTTTTATATCACATTTTCACATTTCCATTATGTAGATTTTATTTTTGAATAAATATTTTAAGTTATGTAGATTTTATTTTTGAATAAGTATTTTTAATTAGCATTCATCCAGTATGACATTTTTACGTTTAGCGACTGACAAAGATTTTATCTTCTAGCAACTGATCTTCCCATATGTATTATTCCAACATGCTCGGCATTCGAGTGCTCCTGGAGAGATATTTCTTTCCGTGGATCCCATATTCAAAATAACGCTTCAATCTTTCTTTCCATGGACCCAAAGTACAAAATTAGGCTTCAATTATTAACACAGATAAATCCAAGTGATTAAAATTGGAGAAAATAAAAGGCAAAAAAAAAAAATTGGTAAAACTGACGGATTAAAATTAAAGGAATCCAACGAGGGAATCTAGAAATGAAATAAAGATTAAAAAGGAAGAAAATAAGAGTTTGGATGAAAATGAAAAACTTAAAAAGTGAGACGGAGTTTCAAATAAAAACAAATTAATATCTAAAATTGGGTCACATCCCGGGAGAGTTTGCACATCAAGAAAAACTTAAATAATATTAATCAAAGTAAATGAGGTTACAAATCAGAGGAGGACCCTCCCTCTGATGTGATAGAATCGAGTCGGCCAAAATTCAATTTAACGTGTTATAAGAGAGCCAACAAAAAAGAAAAAGAAAAAGTCATCTATGTAGTTTAAGTGGGGAATAACTTTCAACATGCTTAGGAAATTACGATTAGATAAAAATTAGTTTAACAATTTTTTTGGTAATTTAATTTATATTTGTTTAAATAAACAACTTTTAACCTAGCATTTTCGAAATATCTATTATACTATATTCATTTTAATTTTAAATAATTAATACTATATAAATAAAAATCCAATATGACACTTTTTCTATACAAATATCCATCTTAACCATGAGACTTGGTAGTCTAAATAAGCGTTTTTATCTTCGAGATACATATCTTCTCAAATATTATTTGAACTTTTCTGCGTTCCAAGTGCCCCCACTAGGTATTTCATTCCATGGATCCATATTCAAAATTACATTTCAATTCATAAAACAAATTTATTTCAATGGCAGTTGTTAAACTAGAATCTACTTTATCTTTTAGCTTGTTGCTATCCGGAAAAGTGTAACAGTGACATAACATTCAGGCGAGTCTGGTCCTTTCCAGCAATGGAGTTGAGTTGAAGCCATGAATATCATATGAATCATGTTCCTCTATTTCAGGAATTTCTAATAGAGATTTCAAAAAAATATTTCTAACGGTTTCACTCCATTGGAAAAAGTGAGACCCCAAATGAGATGTCTACCACTTTAAAAATATATTTTAAATATGGTCACAAAATCTAAAAATATAATATAGGGCTCCACAATCTATGGCATCTATATATGTTGGGAATTTTCTGTTTAATTCCAAAACAAAAATAGCTGAACAGAGAATGATGCTCTGTTTTGATCACAGGATCTTAACACATGGAAGCAAAAATTGTTTGCTGAAGAACAGAGCTCACATCAGAGAAAATTTTAAGAACCCCCCCTAAATTTATAAATATAATAAATGGGCGAATCTCCATGGTATATAGGAAAAATGGAAGGCGATTTTATCAATAATATAATATGTATATATAAGTTTTTGGCGAATCTCTCACGAGGCATGGCGAATATTTTACTCAATTATAAAATCTTGTAAGATCTTGGCGAGTCTTTCACTAAATAATAAAACTTTGTAAAGTCCTAGTGAATCTTAGCATACGCTACATGCTGGTTTAATTCCCCCATTTAAATAGGCTACATTCCAGGTGAATACCATGGGTCAATACCATGTGCCATTTTTATTTTTATTAATTCTAATATTAGGGTTAATAATGGTTTTTTGCATGGTATTAATAACAATCTAGTCCATGGTATTTGTCCCATAGTATTTTGGCTATAGGTTTCACCTAAATATAACCCATTTTTTGAGTGTTCGTAAATATAAGGTGACTTATGAAGTAAATATAAAAAAATGTTTTATTTGTTTACCATACCTCTTGTTTATTTATATTTTTATTAATTTACCATACCTCTTTTACAGATATGGTATTTGACCCATAGGATTCACTTAAATAAAACCTCTTTCTTGAGCATTCATAAATAGAACGAGGGTTATGGACTAAATATAAAAAGAGGTTTTATTTATTTATGATACGTCTAGTTTATTTATATTTTTATTTATTTACCATACCTTTTGAGTAAGTATAAAAAGACGTTTTATTTATTTACCATACCTCCACTTTACTTATATTTTTATTTGTTTACACCCTTACATGTATATAAGGTGACTTATGGAGTAAATATAAAAAATGTTTTATTTATTTACCATACCTCTCATTTATTTATATTTTTATTAATTTACCATACCTCTTTTATAAATATGGTATTTGGCCCATATGATTCACTTAAATAAAACCTATTCTTGAAAATGGGCGAATGGATTCACTTAAATAAAACCTATTCTTGAAAATGGGTGAATGGAAGGTTGTAAGTCCTAATTTCAAGGGCTAAATTTACCTTTTTTACCCTCTCCCTTAAAATAAGGTGGGCTATTTGAGGTGATTTGTAAAAATGTACTATGATACAAAATATTCGCCCACTAAAAATTTAAACCCCCTTAATTTCGCCAAAGGGCGAACATTCGCCCCTAAAATTATCCTTGGCTCACATGCACAATAAAAACTTTGCATTCATTAATAAAACTGCCTGTTACAAACTTCTTCCTCCAACAGAGGGATTCTCCAAGACTGCTTCAGATGCAGTTAAAAAAAAACTTTCACTGTCTCTCATAAAACAAATTACTCTGTCTCAGCTGTATATTTTCACACTGTTGTGTGTAAACAAAAATCTTACATGCTCATGCACTGTTGCGTTTCCCATTACATCTCATATTCAACAAAAATTACATTCACTGCACTGTTGTGCGTAAATACATTTCATTTCACTGAATCAACAAAAAAAAACATTCCCCACACGCTGCTGCGCATTCCCCTATTGTTTTCACCGAACAAAAAAACTTACATACTTCTTTTACGCTTCTACATACATATTACATAGCATATATTTTTAACAATAAAAAACATGACCATACGTTTTTAATTTTGCCATACTCCCGTACATGATAAAAAACAATAAAATTAAAATTTTACCTACAATCTACGACTATAGTAAATTCATTAACTATTTTACTGGCAAACTGTTGGTCAAACAAAATTCATTTCACTTCATGCAATGTGGTGCAGGCCTGTATGCAACTTTGGTTTCAATCGACGGACATCAACCTTGATTTCAATCGGACGACTGCAATCAATATCGCGCGGCCTCTTCATACCGAACTTTATGCTTTGATGAAAACCTCTTTTGCAAAACTGTTGTGCACATGTCAACTACTGGGTGTTATCGCTACGTCCAGAGGGAAAACCACTTGCTTGTGAAAAGCGGTGTGATGGAGGACTGGCGGTTTCCCTGAAATAATTACGCGGCATGTGAAATTACAATTTCAACACTCTCCTTTAATTTCAACTGCTGGGTTATCAGTCATACCCAAACATTTCCTCAAAAACTCAAAACTTTTCTGTCCCAATGGTTTGGTCATAATGTCTGCAACCTACTCCTGAGTCCTGCAAAGTTTTAAAATAATTTCACCAATGTTTACCAATTCCCTGATGTAATGAAACTTTGTGTCAATGTGTTTCGTTCTCTTATGAAACACCGAATTCTTGGATAATGTAATAGCTGAGCTATTGTCACAAAAAATCACAGTTGCTTTTACTTGCTCTTGGCATAAACTCCTTAACATACTTCTCATCCAAATTGCTTGACATGTTGCTACTGTAGCTGCCACATATTCTGCCTCTGCTGTAGACAATGCTACAATAGGTTGTTTTTTAGAAGCCCATGAAATGGCTCCTGAGCTCATGTGAAAAACATAACCAGATGTGCTTTTCCGATCATCTACACTTCCAGCCCAATCACTATCAGTGTATCCAATTAAATCTGAACATTCTGAAGTAGTATATAAAATGCCAAATCTTTTAATACCTTTAACATACCTCAGAATCCTTTTTGCTGCTTGCCAATGTGATTCTTTTGGCCTCTCCATGAATCTGGAAATTAAACTAACAGCATACATTATATCCGGCCTAGTTGCAGTCAAATACATGAGGCTGCCAACTATGCTCTTGTACAAACTAGGATCAAAATCCTTGCTGTTGTCATCTTTGCTGAGTTTTAATCCTATCATTGTGGGAGTGATTGCTGCTTTTCTCTCCTACATATTAAATCTTTCCAACACTTCATTAACATATTTTGCTTGTGAGATAAAAATCCCATTTCCACTTTGTTCTACTTCTATTTCTAAGAAGTATCTCAGCAAATCCATGTCAATCATTTCAAATTCTTCTTTCATGACTGTTTTTAAGTTTTCAATAAGATATACATCATTACCTGTAAAAATAATATCATCAACATATAACACAACAATTAGTAATTTACCATCATTTTCTTTGATGTAGAGGGTGGGTTTTCCCTCACACTTTTCAAATCCATTTTCTAGTAGATAGGAATCTATCCTACTGTACCACGCTCTTGGTGCTTGCTTCAGCTCATAAAGAGCTTTCTTCAGTCTACACACTTTGTGCTCTTGGCCTTTCTTTTCATAGCCTAGAGGTTGTTCAATGTAAACCTCTTTCATTAACACTCCATTTAGGAATGTTGACTTCACGTCTATTTGGTAAACTTTCCACTTGTTTTGTGCTGCTATGGACAACACTGCTCTCACAGTTTCCATTCTTGCAATCGGTGCAAAAGTTTCCTTATAGTCTCTCCCATACTGCTGCTTGTATCCTTTGACAACCAGTCTTGCCTTGTGTCTTTCTATTTTGCCTTGAGCATTACTCATGGTCTTATAAACCCATTTGACTCCAATGACTTCTTTTTCTTTTGGTAGTTCAACTAAATCCCATGTTTTGTTTCTTTTTATGGCATTGATCTCCTCATCCATAGCTTCTATCAACTTCCTATCCTTAATTGCTTCTTCGAAATGAACAGGGTCATCAACATGACAATATAATGTAAACAAAGAATTCATACCTTCATTTGCTGCCTCTTGTTCATAAATGTCACTTAAATTTCTGAACTTCTTACCTCTTTCATTTGGTGTACAAGTGCTTGAAGAAGCACTTGAATTTCCTCTTTGTGGTTTGCTTGGAGAAGCACTTTTATTTCTCCTCAAGGGTGTCACTTGCTGCCCTTGTGTTTGTGCTGCTGTTTGGGGATGTATTTCAGCCATCTCCTCATCATCTTCATCATGTGACAAAGAGGTTTTAACATTCACTGTTTTTTCTATGCTTCCATCCCAAGCTTCCTCCTCAACGAACTGAACATTTCTACTCACAATAAGTTTCTTGGTGGATGGGTTATACAATCTGTAAGCTTTGGATTCCTCACTTTATCCAATGAAAATACATTTCTCCCCTTTGTTGTCCAACTTCTTCCTTCGCTGATTTGGAATGTGTGCATAAGCCACACATCCAAAAACTTTCATGTGGGTGACTCCTTGCTTTGTTCCACTCCATGCCCCTTCCGGCACTCTGTTCATCACTGCTTTTGTAGGGCACCTATTCAAAATGTATAATGCACAGTGTACAACTTCAGTCCAATAATCATTTGGCAAATGCTTTGCCTTTAACATGCTCCTCGCCATATCCATGATCGTCTTATTCTTCCTTTCGGCAACTCCATTTTGCTGCAGAGTGTACCTAGCTGTAAACTGCTTATGAATTCTATTTTTTCTACAAAAACGTAGAAATTCTTTGGAGATATACTCACCTCCTCTATCAGTTCTTAGGAATTTGATATGCAGCCCACTTTGGTTTTCTACAAGTGCCTTGAAATTGAAAAACCTTTCAAACACTTCACTTTTGTTCTTCAGGAAATAAACCCAAGTTTTTCTAGTAAAATCATCAGTAAATGTTAGTATATAGTGGTTGCCTGCAAGTGATGGAGTTTGCATCGGTCCACATAAATCTGAGTGGACAATCTCTAAGGGTGCTTTTGCCCTTATGCTTTTCCCTGATAGAAAACTTTCTCTGTGTTGTTTCCCCAAGATACAACCTTCACAAAGGCTGTCTGGCTTCTCTATCAATGGCAATCCTCTTACCATCCCTTTTCTATTCAACAAGTTAAGACCTCCAAAGTTGAGATGTCTAAATCTCAAGTGCCATAACCAATTTTCATCCTTTGGTTCGCTTTGGAAGGCCTCTTGAGTCACTGCTGCTATTACTTCTTTATTTTTCAAATCTGTTTTCATCCTGAGAGGGAACATCCTGTTTCTTGTCATCTTCACTTCAACAATACATTGTTTGTTGGGTGCTCTATCCATGATGGTGCATACATCATTCACAAAGAAAACATTGTAACCCTTTTGAACAAGCTATCCAATACTTAAGAGATTACATTTCATTCCAGGAACATAATAAACATCTGCTATGGTTTTCTTTTCACCTTTCTTTGTTAAGACATTTACCTCTCCTTTTCCCATAACAGAAACTTTATTATCAGTCCCTAGTGTGACTTGTGACTTCACATTCTGATCTAACATAGAAAACAGGGCTATGTTTCCTGTCATATGGTTGCTGCAACCAGAGTCTAGAAACCATACATCTTCACTCTTTTCTTCAGCCATATTACAAGCTAAAAACAAATTATTTTGGCTGATATTTTCTCTAGTGAAATTTGCACTAGTTCTATTACTCATATCATGCTGCTTCTTCCTACATTCATTTGCATAATGCCCATATTTTTTACAATAATGACATTGGACATTGGATTTATCATACCTTTGTCCTTGAGCATGATGTTGTCCACTTTGTTGGTTGCTGCCTTGGCCTTGGTTTTGATTTGGATCGCTGCCTCTCCCTTGAGCATTTGCTGGACTATTTCTTCCACCTTCGTTTTGGCTTCTGCCTCTTCCTCTCTTGTTTCCTCTGCCTTGACCTCTTCCTCTTTCAAAGGACATCTGGGTCTTGAAGGCATGCTCTAGAGATGAGTTTTCATTTCTACTCAATCTCTACTTATGTGTTATCAGTGATGCACGTAGTTCATCAACTGTGAAGTTTGTGAGATCCTTTGTCTCTTCTATGGTGGTGACAATCACATCGAATTTTGAGGGTAGTACCCTCAACAATTTCTCCACAATCCTCCTTTCTTCAAGAATCTCTCCATGAGAGCTTATCTGTGTAACTAGACCAATCACATGTGTGAAGAATGAGTCAATATTATCTGACTCTTTCATGCAAATATTCTCAAAATCTCTCCTTAGCAAGTGTAGTTTTGTTGTTTTCACTTTCTCCATGCCTTGATAGGTTGTCTTGAGAGTTTGCCATGCTTCTTTGGATGTCTTGGCTGCTGCTATCCTTGGAAACACACTGTCATGCACTGCTTGATACAAAAAACAGAGGGCTTTAGAATCCTTCTTCTTATGGCTCTTCAATAGATCTTTCTCTACTTGAGTTAACCTATTAAACTCATTTTCATCTGTTGGTTCTTCAAAACCATCCTCAACAAATTCCCATAACTCTTGGGAAGCAAGCAAAGCTTTCATGGTTATTGCCCAATAGTCATAGTTTTTCCCATTAAACTGTGGGAGCTGAGTATTAAAGATACCCATACTACTGCTGGCTTTAGCCATTCTTGCACTCTTAACTATGATTCAAAATACTTGATTGTGTATTTAAAATAGCTGACTGTGAGGACAGTAACACAGAAACTAACTTGAGAAATACCTTGACTGAGTCTTCACTCTGCTGGAGAAGTTGCTGCAACAAGAAACCCTTTCTTCAGCTTCTTTGACACCTTCAAAGAGCCTGGACAAGCTCTCATACAACTATTGGGAATTTTCTGTTTAATTCCAAAACAAAAATAGCTGAACAGAGAATGATGCTCTGTTTTGATCACAGGATCCTAACACAGGGAAGCAAAAATTGTTTGCTGAAGAACAGAGTTCACATGCACAATAAAAACTTTGTATTCATTAATAAAACTGCTTGTTACAAACTTCTTCCTCCAACAGAGGGATTCTCCAAGACTGCTTCAGATGCAGTTAAAAATAAACTTTCACTATCTCTCATAAAACAAATCACTGTCTCAGCTGTATATTTTCACACTGCTGTGTGTAAACAAAAATCTTACATGCTCACGCATAGTTGCGTTTCCATTTACATCTCATATTCAACAAAAATTACATTCACTGCACTGCTATGCATAAAAACATTTCATTTCACTGAATCAACAAAAAAAACATTCCCCACACACTGCTGCGCATTCCCCTGTTGTTTTCACCGAACAACAAAACTTACATACTTATTTTACGCTTCTACATACATATTACATAGCATATATATTTTTTAACAATAAAAAACATGACCATACGTTTTTAATTTTTCCATACTCCCGTACATGATAAAAAAAACAATAAAATTAAAATTTTACCTACAATCTACGACTATAGTAAATTCATTAACTATTTTACTGGCAAACTGTCGGTCAAACAAAATTCATTTCACTTCACGCAATGTGGTGCAGGCCTGTACACAACTTTGGTTTCAATCGACGGACATCAACCTTGATTTCAATCGGACGGTTGCAATCAATATCGCGCGGCCTCTTCATACCGAACTTTATGCTCCGATGAAAACCTCTTTTGCAAAACTGTTGTGCACGTGTCAGCTGCTGGGTGTTATCGCTGCGTCCGGAGAGAAAACCACTTGCTTGTGAAAAGAGATGCGATGGAGGACTGGCGGTTTTCCTGAAATAATTACGCAGCAGGTGAAATTACAATTTCAACAAGATATTCCACAACAGAATTTTACAAAATATGAAGCGATCATGATTGTCCTTGTATAGAATAGCATGATGGACCAAAAATCGAGAATTGATATTTGCCTCTGGGGTTTTGAATCCACCAGGTGCCAGAGTAAATTTGAGTGGCCTATCACCTGCAGGGTCGAATAACTTGCAAGGTTTGTATCTCTTTTAGTGCTTTTCGAGGGTTTAGGGCGCCCGTAGACTCCTGAGGCTTCACAGTTGACATAGAAAAATCCTAGACCCGATAATCCTGATCTTACCCAGGCTCGTGGTCGAAATTTAGTTTGTAACTCGGAGGATCACATCGAAACCTTGAGGGCCTTTGATTGTAAATTGTTTTACCATCTGCCTTGAATTTTTGAACTAGGTATTTGAATTTGAGCCTGCTACAGTGCCCTCCAACATAGTCTGTAATGGATCCCGACCATTCTCCAACCCGTTTGACGATGTTCCAACCCTCGCGCTACGAATTTTGAGAACTGCCGCCTACTGAATTTGTGTTAAATTTCCATAAAGAAATCTATATATTCACTTTAATCAAATAATGTTACAAGTTGTCTCAAGATAGGGAAACTATCTTGGACACACAATCTGTTGGCTGAGAGAATATCTCAACCACAGACAAATCTAGGAAAGAAAATAGGAATAGACTCCTCTATATAGAAAGAATCATAATTGAGACAAGTAGGAATTACATATTCCAACACACCCCTTTAATGAGTACTTGTCTCGATATAAATCTGCAAAGTATAGTTGTGGTCAAACATAACAAAAGAATATGTTGATGTCCATATAAAGGATCAACCACATAACAAAAGAATATGTTGATGTCCATATAAAGGAGCAATCACATAACAAAAGAATATGTTGATGTCCATATAAATGAGCAACCATGCACCAGAATGCATGGGTGCCAACCGCTAGTGTACTAGGATGCCCTTCGCAATCATGGTTCTGTCAATCATTATAACTGCATAAATGTACCTGTACCTGCAAATCCCCCTCCAATATCATCATCATGGGTTTTATTGGAATACTCGTAACCATGCTCTAGGTTTTATCAGATTACCCTAAACCATGCCAACAAGAGCTCTCAGCGACTAAGGCTCAACATAGCCACCATGACTCAACACAGCCACGAAGGTTCAACACGACCACGAAGGCTCAACTCAGCGATGAACGCTCTAACATGTCAACCACAAAGGCTCACCACATACCCAACTTAACGAGGCCCAGGGTTTTCTCGGCTCACCCTCAACCATTTCAAGGGTTTTGTCGACTAACCCTAAACCATGCCTGTAAGAATCCTTGTCTACTCCGATCTCACACTTGGTTTCTGGCTTACCAAAAACCAAGACTGCACAGTGCTTTCCGACTGACCACAAACTTGCAATTACAAAGTGGTTTTAAGATTACCACGAAATTTATGGGGCTACATATGCCTCATCAGGCTTACATTACACACTCCAACTCTAGGAGTTGCCAGGTACATAATATTACAAAGACCACTATAAAACATCTTAGAGTTGCTTACAATTAAATGTCTATGACACTTAATACACCATGAGTCTGCTTTATTTCAACACACAATCTTTTACCTTGTTTGTCCATCAACTAATATCTACTGCCACGAACACACTTCACCAATTTCTTCTAAAAAAACATATCCAAGCTTTTGTGTCTTCCACTTGAATCTTTCCAACCTCAATTCACAATTATTAGATTGATCAGTTCTAACAAATAGCATTTACATGTTAAGTTGATCAGGCTCAATATGTTTCAGTTACAAAACCCAACAAATAATTCAAGAAAACAATTCATTTCACCAGGCATGTACTAATTCGCGACATAGTGCAAGTGGAAACGATGAGGAAATGCTCACACAGAGATGTTTCCCATACTCACTCTTCAATGGATTAGTCTTCAATGGATCGAAACAGAGCGTGTATTGCGCCTCGTGCCTAATAATTCAAAATCGAGCTCATCGTGGGTACCTTAGAACATGTCCCCATGACAACTACGCCTGCTGCGAACATCGCATCGGCTCCAAGAATTGCTGAATTCTCTTAGAATCGTTGAATTCTCCTAATGGAAGGGAAGTGAAACAGATCGCCCCACTGAGGCTTCGCAGACCCCCAAAGCGCTTGCTCTTTTGATGTCCGATACAAAATCAACAGCACCCTCTCACAAGATTCCTTGACACTTGACAAAGTAATCGTTCATATGTGGGCAGGAGGCCGCTGATCACTGGTTATTTTCCAGAACACACCAAAGGTTGCCAAATAAAGTCCCGAGTGCATCCTTGAGGGAAATGGCCCTAAGTTCCTTTTGCAGAACATGGCATACTAAAAAAACAGATACATTGGAGATGTGTAGCCTCTTCATCATGTACATTTACAGAGTGGCCTTTTCAAAAGCACATCATGGATCTATGGAGCACAAGAACCTCGTGCACCCCACAAAATCACCACTGATATTTCATTGCAGACAACCAGGATTCAAGATCCTCTATTGTTCTCAATGAGATCCTTCGCTATTCTCAGCGTTGTTCCACTTGCAAAGCAACATCACAGATCCTTCACTATTCTTTGCAGATCCTTCACTATTCTTCGCTACATGTTCCTCTGATAAGCCATGCACCTCCAAACGAGGATCAACAATTTCCATTAAGCTATCCTTCTGAAGCCTTTGAATGGTCGTAACAGCAAGATAACAATCTTCCGCCGGAGCCGACAAATCTATGCACCGGCGCCCAGACACAATCTCCAGTAACACGATGCCCAAGCTGTAAACATCGCTCTTGCTGCTCACACCCGCTTCCATGAGCCATTCAGGTGCCATGTAGCCCGGAGTGCCTCTCATCCCAGTCGGAACTCGGCTATGCTGATCAGTCTGGTCGATGAGTTTCGACAACCCGAAATCTGATAGCTTGGCCCTGAACTTATCATTGAGGAGAATGTTCTCGGGTTTTACATCGAAATGCACAATGCATTCGCGGCATTCTTCGTGTAAGAACACCAGTCCGCGAGCAGTGTTTACGACGATGCTCAACTGGGTACACCAACCCAATATTGGATTCATCATAGGCTCGATTCAAGAACATTGGTTTCAGCTTTCAAAGATTCATGCAAGAAAATGAATCAACACTGTGGATCTCAACATCTGTTTTGTAAAGCCTCCAAACAACTGCGAATAGAGCCTTCACATGATCACATAGCTTCTGTCGCACACACCAGCCATAGGCCATCTCTCTTCCTCTACTCTAACCCTCAAAACAGGTGAGATGCTCAAAATGCCTAGTGGTTGCATCCTCGACGCTTCACGGCTCCTCTTGTCACACATTTGAACAATGAGTCTTCTCCATATGGTCGTGTCTCTCCTCGATGTGCCCTGCAACTAGATATGAGATCAACGATTGCCTGCAAACTGCAAATGTTTCAGGTAGAGCACTTCTCTGCTTATGAATACGATGGACAAACGCAAAAAAAAACATGTTCCAAACATAAAAATAATACTGTCAAAACAAATACACTCATATTTCCCTTAGCCCAAGAGGGGCCAGGCCCTTAGGGGCTTTGATACCATGTTAAATTTCCATAAGGAATTCTATATCTTCACTTTAATCAAATAATGTTACAAATAAATATATGAAGTGTTATTTCAAGATAGGGAAATTCTCTTGGACACACAATTTGTTGGTTGAGAGAATATTTCAACCACACATAAATCTAGGAAACAAAATAGGAATAGAGTCCTCTAGAGAGAAAGAATAAAAAATAAGACAAGTAGGAATTACATATTCCAACATCTCTAATGGCATGCGATCGCGTGAGCTTCTGGAAACATAAGCTCCGAAACAAACGACATTCGTTGTACGAACCATAAAAGAAGTTGGAAAAGAGAAAGTCTCGATTGTGGGGTTGCTAGGGCAGATAAGTGCTTCATCCATGTAAACTACGGGATTCGAAATGTGGAATATTGACGGCCACATGCCATGGGAGAGTCAACGTTGGCAAATTGAAGTTATGTAGGAGTTGCTCCAAGAGGAAGGTCTTCTAAGTGAACGATCAGATTGTAAATGAAAAAGACATTTCTTTGACGACAATAACTATTATCGTTATAAATCATGGACAACATAATAATTATTATATATATATATATATATATATTAAAACTTAAATCTAAGTCATTAAAATTAGAGAAAATAAAATGTGAAGAAACTAAAACTGACGGATTAAAATTAGAGGTAGCCATCGAGGGAATCTAGAAAAGAAATGAAGACTAAAAAAAATAAAATAAAGATTTTGATGAAATTGAAAAACTTAAAAAGAGAGGCGGAGCGTAAAGTGTTTTCCGTTACCTTTAATCATGAGTATTCTTTTACCTTTATGAACCTAATTTCTATCTTTACTTTCTTTTCTTTAAGGATTAATTACATTATTAGTTTTTTGATAGAGTTTTTAACAATTTCATTTTATTAGTTGTTTGATAGGGTGTCTAACAATCTAATATGTTTTAATATAAAGATTAAAACCCTCATTTATCCATAGTTTTTTTAAATTTAAATTTTGGTTTTAAATAAAGAGATAGATCATTTTTCAAATATAAATATAAGGCCAATAAGATTAATAAAATTTTAATATTTAATTAAAATAGGAATATTAGGTTAAAATATGTGATCCTTTACTATTTTATAAGAAAATATTAAAAAATAATATAATTAGTTATGAAAACTAACTTTTCCAAAATTACAAAATATATTTGGGAAAGAAAAATAATAAATAAAATATTGGAAAAAAGTATTTGACCGAATTTATAATATATTATTCTATTATATAATAAATTGAGTCAAATATAACTATATATTTATATTACTACTATAATAGTCTATAGTATTATTATATAATATCATTGTATGTTATTATTTTACATATCAATATTTAGGTAATTTTATATATGAATTTGATTAAAGAACAGGTAAAATAGTTCTAATTTTTTTATTAACATATAGTTATATATAAAATTAAATTAATTAAAAAACATAATTATTATAAAGTATAACAAGGATGGAAAAATATCAAATTAAAGTATAGAAAAAGAATAGGTGTTGGACTAATTTATAATATATTGATTTATTATATAATATAATAATTTGGAAATAAAGTAATTAATTAAAACAAAATATTAAGATATAATTATATACTTGTATATTTATATAATGGTATAATATTGTTATATATATTATTATATCTTATAATTATAATCAAGTTCAAACATAGTAAAGATTGACGGAGTGAGAGTTATTTCTTGATACTATTTGTGGTGGTGCATGGTCGTTCTTAGTTGGTAGAGCGATTTGTTTAGTTAATTCTAATAATGAACGAGACCTTAGTCTACTAACTAGCTACGCGGAGGTTCCCCTTTGCGGCCAACTTCTTAGAGGGACTATCGCTGTTTAGGCCATGCAAGGAGAAAATTGTTCTCTCTAACTACAAGACAATTATGATTAGCCACATCTTAGACAAGCTTTATGTTCTCATTTTGGATAAGAAGATTAGCCATTGGCTTAAAATCCATGGTAAAAGAGCTAAAGGGAAAGTTGGTTTTAGGAGATACCACTCAACTATCGACCATCTTGTCACTCTCAGGATCATTGTCGAGGAATGTCGCAACAGTAAAGTTGATCTATTTTGTTTCTTTCTGGACTTTAAAAAAGCCTTTCACACTCTTCCTTGGGATAACATTTGGAAAAGACTTGATGAGATAATGATTCCTTGTGAGTTGAAGTTTGTTGTGATTTGTCTATACAAGACGATTGTTGCCAAGCTTAAGACCAACGAAGGGTGATCTAAAGATATTAAATGCAATATCAGGGTTAAACAAGGGTGTCCCCTTTCCCCTAACCATTTTGGTATTTATATTGATAAGTTAGAGGAGTGTTTGGAAATCACGGGGTGCAAGGGGAACGGGCTTGCTGGTATTATCATTACTCTTCTCTTCTACGTCAATGATAATGTTCTTCTTGCTAGAAGCCACGAGGACCTGGAAAAGAAACCTAAGACTCTTCATGACTATTGCTCCAAGATGGGTATGGCAGTTAATGCTGACAAAACTAAAATCGTGATAATTAAATCCAAAAAGATCACCCATGGGAATTTTGTCTATGATAACAATTCCCGAAACATGTCTCTTCTTATAAATATTTGGGTATTGACATTCCTTATCATCTCAAATTGAATTACAACATTGAGAAAAGGATTATTGGAGGCTAGAAAGCTTATTATGAGCTTGAAAACAATTGTAAGGCTGTCAATCTTTGTTTTTTGAGTAAAAAAGGGTTTCTCTTTGAGACCCTTGTTAGAATATTATATATTATGGAGCAATGGAACACATAAAATATTGCAGAAATATAAACACAGAAAGCGCATTAAACAAGAGAGACACAGATATACGTGGTTCACCCAGTTTGGGCTACGTCCACCCCGAACAGTCAGTCCTTCCTTTCTATTATCCAGCAAAATGAAGAGACACAAACTACAACAGATCCGCTGTAATATCCTCTGTTTTCTCTCACAGTCTCACCTCTCTATTTCCCGCTCACTGAATACACATCTATCACACAACCTCAAATACAATACCCTCATACAAAGAGAGGGGTTGCCTTCTAGGGCAAAAAACCCTAAACTAAACATAAGTTCTACCGTCAGATCATCCGCCTAATGAACGACCCAGATTGACTAAAAATTACTATACTTTTACAAGGCAATTTTACAGCTGTTTTTAGCTTCGAGGGCGCTGCCCCCGAAACCCCTCGCGAGGGGGGGGGGGCTCCCAAAGGTCGTAGCCGCCCCCCCTGCAACGAATATTTTACGGGCGGCGTTGCCGCCCCCATTTCGAACTGGGGTCCAATGTGGAAATACCTTTGAATATAGAAGATAATCAGGCTCCACACCCAACAATCTCCCACTTGGAGACTGATTGTAGCAACTCCACCGCTGCTCCATTTGCTGGACAATGACTCCTCTTTGGACCTGGCTGTTTCTCATCTTCATTGTCATCCTTGAAGACCAATTGAAACTAAGCATATTCTCAGTTTCTCCCTGGTTACAACTTTTGTTAGCATATCTGAAGGATTCTGGCTAGTGTGTATCTTTTCCAGCTTCAACTCTCTATCTTCCAACACTGATCGTATGAAATGGTACTTGAGCTATATGTGTTTAGTCCTGGAATGAAATGTTGAGTTCTTTGCAAGATGAATGGCACTTTGGCTATCACTGTATAACGTGCCCATATCACGCTCCTTACCCAATTCACCCATAAACCTTTGTAACCAAATCATTTCTTTACTAGCCTCTATAGTAGCAACATACTCTACTTCTGTTGTTGAAAGCGAAACAACACTTTGGATTTGAAACCCAACTGACAATTGTTCCTCCAACAGTAAATACATATCCTGTAGTGCTCCTCCTGTTATCTCTGTCACCTGCCATATCTGCATCAACATATCCTTGTAGGGAGATGTTTGAACCACCAAAGCATAATGTTGGATTTGTGGTACCTTTCAAATATCTGAGAATCCATTTCACTGCCATCCAATGTTCCTTTCCTGGATTGTTCATGTACCTGCTTACAACTCCCACTGCATGTGCAATATCAGGCCTTGTGCAGACCATTGCATACATTAAGCTTCCAACTGTTGATGCATATGGAACTTTAGACATATAATCCATGTCTTCTTAGGTCTTTGGGCACATTTCCTTGCTAAGTTTGAAATGGCTAGCAAAAGGTGTACTAACTGGTTTTGCATTGTGCATGTTAAATCTTTTCAACACCTTTTGTATGTACTCATTCTGAGACAATGTTAATTTACGATTTTTCCTGTCTCTAGTTATTCTCATACCAAGGATTTGTTTTGCAGCTCCCAAATCCTTCATTGCAAATGAATTTGCCAATTTTCTTTTGAGCACATTTATTTCCTGAATGTTAGATCCTGCAACAAGCATGTCATCTACATACAATAACAATATAATATAGCTGCCATCATTTTGATTTTTCAAATAAACACAATGATTAGAGTGACATCTAGTATAACCTTGTTCAGACATAAACTTGTCAAATTTTAGATACCACTGCCTTGGAGCCTGTTTTAAGCCATACAAGCTCTTCTTCAACCTGCACACTAGTTTCTCCTTCCCTTTCACCTCATATCCTTTTGGCTGCTGCATATATATCTCTTCCTCCAAATCCCCATGGAGAAAGGTTGTCTTTACATCTAACTACTCAAGATGCAAATCTTCAGTTGCTACAAGACTCAAAATAGTTCTGATAGAAGTCATTTTAACAACAGGAGAAAATATTTCATCAAAATCAATACCTTTCTTCTGAGCAAATCCCTTCACCAGAAGTCTAGCTTTATACCTTTGTTTTCCTCCATCTTCTTCCTTCAGCCTGTAAACCCATTTATTCTTCAATGTAGTTTTTCCTACAGGCAACCTGACTAAATCCCAAGTCTGGTTATGCATTAAGGAGTCCATCTCTTCTTCCATGGCTACCTCCCACTTCTTCCTGCTTTCAACCTGCATTTCTTCTTCATAACATTCGGGTTCACCAGAATCAGTCAACAATAAATAATATAATGAAGGAGAGTATCGTTCAGGGGGTCTACTTATCCTGGTAGATCTTCTAACACCACTTTCAGGTGTTTGGGGTGCCTGTTGTTGTTGTGGTGGTTGTTGTTGTTGTGGTTGTTGATTATTATTATTTTCAGGCACCCTTACTTTTTCGGTGATTTCATCAAGAACTGCGTATTCCTTGTTTTCCTTTTCCTGTTTCTTTTCCTGCAACTGATTCTTATACAAGACCTTTTCATTGAATATTACATCTCTGCTCCTAATGACTTTGTGATTTTCGTAATCATATAAGCGATAACCAAAATAATTAACACCATATCCAATAAAGGTACATTTCTTTGACTTTGCCTCAAGCTTTGTTCTATTTTCTTTATCAATATGGACAAAGACCTCACAACCAAAAGGCTTTAAAATAGAGTAGTTTACCATTTTACCTGTCCATGCTTCCTCTGGAACACCACCATCCAAGGAACTTGAAGGCCCTCTGTTTATTAGATAAACAACAGTATCTATAGCATCTGCCCAAAACTGTAAAGGCAATCCTGCATGCAATCTCATGCACCTTGCACGCTCCATGATTGTTCTGTTCATCCTTTCTGACACACCATTTTCTTGTGGTGTTCTTGGAACTGTCTTCTCTCTGCGAATTCCATGCTCTGAACAGTACCTATCAAACTCTTTGCTGCAATATTCACCTCCATTGTCTGATCTAAGACACTTCAATTTCTTTCCTGTCTCAATCTCAACCAAAGCTTTCCATTTCTTGAAAGTATCAAATACATCAGATTTATTGTTAATACAATAAATCCAAGTTTTTCTAGTTGCATCATCAATAAAAGTAACATAATAACGAGAGCCATCGAGAGATGATACCTGAGCAGGTCCCCATACATCTGTATGCACAAGCTCTAATTTTTCATTCTTCTTTTCTTTCCCAACTCTGAGAAATCTGACTCTCTTCTGTTTTCCATAAATGCAATTCTCACAGAAGTCCAAATCAACATTCTTCAAACCCGGCAACAAATTCCTTGAGTGAAGAATCTTCATCCCCTTTTCACTCATGTGTCCGAGCCTATGATGCCATAATGCTGCATCTACTCCTTTGGAAGTTAAAGCATTAACAGAGTTAGAAATACCATTGCATAAATACAATGTACCAACCTTTTCACCTTTTGCTATTACCAGGGCTCCTTTGGTGACCTTCCAAGCTTTATCTGTGAAAGTTGTCACACAACCTTCACCGCCTAACTGCCCTGTTGAAATCGGATTTTTCTTTAGATTTGGAACATGCCTTACCTCCTTTAATAGCCATTGGTTTCCATTCTACTGTTTTACAAGAACCTTATCCATTCCAACGATTTTACAAGGTTTATCATCACCCAGACGAACTTGTCCAAAATCTCCTTGAACATAGTCATGAAAGTATTTCTTATCAGGTGTGGCATGGAATGAAGCCCCTGAATCTACCACCCAGGAATCAGTAATATTTTCGAAAGAAAGAATCAAAGCATCTTGTAACACCTCACCTGTCACATTTGCTTCATGATTGTTTTCTTGCTGTGCATCTCCTTCTTTTCCCTTCCGAGATCTACAGTCTTTCTTTAGGTGTCCTTTCTTTCCACATTTCCAGCACACTATCCCCGATCTGGACTTGGATCTGCCTTTCCTTGATTTATTGCGATATCCTGAGCTCTTTCCTCTTTCCATTTTTCTTCCTCTAGACTCTGCACTCAAAGCATTTCCCGATGTCTCACCGGAGCTTTTCCATCGCATTTCCTCGCTAAGGATAGCACCGACAACATCCTCAAACTTTAAAGTACTAGATCCAGAAATGGAGTTACTAATGGCCATTACCAAACCATTCCAACTTTCTGGTAATGAGCACAAGAATAACAGAGCTCTAACTTCATCATCAAAGTTTACCCCTACAGAACTTAACTGACTTGTAATTGTATTAAAATCATTTAAATGGTCTACAACAGATCCACCTTCCGACATCTTCATATTAAATAACCGTTTCATAAGAAATACCTTATTTGAGGCCGAGGGTTTTTCATATAGTTTCGACAACACCTGAATCAAACCCTCTGTCGTGGTTTCCTTCGAAATGTTGAAGGTGACTGACGCAGCAAGGCACAACCGTATTGTTCCGAGTGCCTTTCTATCGAGAAGGTTCCATTCTTTGTCTGTCATACCCGTCGGCATCTTTGATTTTCCGCCCAATGGTAGGTATAGATCTTTCTGATACAGATAATCTTCCATCTGCATCTTCCACAGCGAGAAGTTTTGGCCGTTAAATTTCTCGACCCTAAACTTACCATCTTCCGCCATTGCTCCCACTTGAACCAGGAACCCTTCTTTCCTGCGAGTTTATCAGCGAAATAGACCTTCGGCTCTAATACCAGTTGTTAGAAAATTATATATTATGGAGCAATGGAACACATAAAATATTGCAGAAATATAAACACAGAAAGCGCATAAAACAAGAGAGACACAGATATACGTGGTTCACCCAGTTTGGGCTACGTCCACCCCGAACAGCCAGTCCTTCCTTTCTATTATCCAGCAAAATGAAGAGACACAACCTACAGAAGATCCGCTGTAATATCCTCTGTTTTCTCTCACAGTCTCACCTCTCTATTTCCCGCTCACTGAATACACATCTATCACACAACCTCAAATACAATACCCTCATACAAAGAGAGGGGTTGCCTTCTAGGGAAAAAAACCCTAAACTAAACATAAGTTCTACCGTCACATCATTCGCCTAATGAACGGCCCAGATTGACTAGAAATTACTATACTTTTACAAGGCAATTTTGCAGCTGTTTTTAGCTTCGGGGGCACTGCCCCCGAAACCCCCCGCCAGGGGGGAGCTCCCAAAGGTCGTAGCCAACCCCCTCGAACCCCCCCTGTAGCGAATATTTTACGGGCAGCAACGTTTCGAATTGGGGTCCAATGTGGCAATACCTTTGAATATAGAAGATAATCAGGCTCCACACCCAACAACCCTCGTCACCCCTCTTGTCCTATACGGTTGTGAATTTTGGGGTTGCAGTATATCTAGAGAGTCATGGAGAAAGATTGAGATGATTCAAAAGTAATTCATAACCTACAATCTCAAGATCAAGGGAAATACCCCCTATCCTATACTCCTTATCAAAGTTGGCCTCTCCCATATTGAAAGCAGGGCTATGTTTAAGTATCTAATGTATTAGAAGAAGCTTTCAAACATGGAATCGAAAAGGATTCCTCAAATTGCTTCTAACTTTAGTCAAAGCCCCCACCTTCGCCTCAAGCGTGGGTGACAAAAGGATGCCTAGTCTTGGCTCAACCATTTGGGGATAAATGACGAGATCATCCTCGGAAGCAAGGATAGTGTCAAAGATACTATCACCTCAAAATTTAGGGATAAGATATGGGATGATAAGGAGTTGGAGGGTAAAATGAAGCTAAGATATTATAAGGAGGTGATCAACCCCACTCTTGAGAACCATAATTATCTTTTTGTTTTGACCATCTCAAAGAAAAAGATGAAGATTGCTAAGATTATAACTAATTTTCATGAGCTTCAAAGTGAAAACGGATGGTGGTCTGCTCCCAAGACTCCTTGGGACAATAGAATTTGTCAGCTTTGTGATACTAAGAGGGTGGAGGATGAAAAACACTTTATTTTAGATTGTTTGGACCTTACTCACATCCGCTCTCGTCTCCCTAACATCTATCATGCTTCCAATCTTCTTGACTTGTTAATTCAACCCAACTATAGTGATCTTGGTGTGCTTCTTTCCCTTCTTTTTTGAGCATGGAAATAAGATTCTAAAAAATCACAATCATATTTTTCTTCTTCTCAAGGTCTGATAAACCACATCGGTCTTAGTGGACATTAATCATCATCATCATTTATATTATTATTAGAATAATATATATATATATATATATATATATATATATATATATGAAGACAAAGAATATCTTCATAAAATATATAATTATTAATAAATGAATAAAGTATTCTATCTTTTCAAATCAATACATGTGACTAAATTTCATTGGCCAAAGTGTGACAAATATCAAGATTCATATTCTTTTTCTAACCAATTTTGACTATAGTCCATTTCCCTTTAACTACCTCTCTTAGTTGATTAAGCATACATCACTAACTATGATATTTTTTACTACTCTAGATGATTATCAACTTTCATTGGTTGCTAGAATGACCATTGGACTTGATTAAGACAACTTCTCTCAACTTCATCATTGACCTATTGACTTCTCATTAGCTTGACTTCCATTTTCTTGTCAACTTATTGTATGATTCAATTATCCCTAATAGACTTGTTGAGGTTCATTTCTAGTCATCTTACTTGAATAGTTATTCGATTGACTAAAATCCAATCATTTGATATTATCTTTAAAGAGTGCAACATCTCTACAAAGGATGCATTAAAGACATTATATTTCTTAAGAAGTTTCATGGGTTCTATATTTAGTTCATGGAACTTGATCTTGAGAATATTTATTTAGGGACCAAGGCCCATATTTTCCTCTCTTAACCATTTTTGGACCTTAAGACACATTCTTCATTCACAACTAACCTAGTCATGGTGGTAATATCCCACTTAGAGGTTAATGATACACTATAGAGATAATATGCATTGGTTTTAGGACTTATCCATGATGCTTAAGCTTGAGAAGAATTTTTTAGCACTAAAGGCTCTTGTATCCTTCCATTGGCTATGTTTAATGACTTGAGATCTATCCATGACAGCCAAGACCACATAATCATTCCCATATTCAACTCAAATGCTAAATACTTCTTGGAGAAGGCTTGTTTTATGGTTTGTAGGTATTTTTCATGGTGTGTAAGCTCAGTAATGTTAAATAGGGCTTAACACCATAATTCCCCTTCTAACCATGTTTATGCCTTGACATCCCATTCAATAGTAGAAAACCTATAGAGGAATTGTGTGCTAGATCAAGGGGTCATTCAAAGGCTCTTGGCCCTAATAAGATTCAACTACATCTTGAGGTACTTTCCGTTCTTCCTTGACCATGGTTAAGGCCTTATAATCGATCCTCAATGTGCAAAACATTATGATGATGTCGATATTTAACCCTAACACCAAAGACTCTTTAGAGAGGGAACACATTGTGGTTTGTAGGGGTTGTTGGCGATCGAGGCCAAGAAGCTATGTTTAGGGCAAAAGGCACAAGTTCTTTCCTCCTCTAACCATGGTGCTCAAGCTCAAGAAGGTTCATTTATGGTTTAAGCTCTTTTATGGCTTAAGCTCTTGTTGTCTTTAGCTGGTCTCCCTCAAAACCATATTTAGGCCTTAATACCCATTTCTTTTTACATTGGGATATGCACACATATATGTTTCCCTAATAGAGATTAAATTAAACATGGAGGGCCACATGGAAGTCTGCATGAAGGTGGCTTAAGACATACTTTGGAGATTAAATGAGTGTTGAATAAACGTGAATAGAAATGTGTGCACATCTCTAAATTTAAATGAGCTCAATTTTGGGAAACAACTTCGTTCATAAATTTAATTGCTTTTTTGGACCTAGTGTATTAAATAAACTTGAAAGCATATTAAATGTTTAATTTGACTTTTCATATAAAAATGCATTAATAATTAAATTGTGTGTTTACACATAAACTTACATATATTTATTTTGAAACAATGGACAAAAACGTGTATATATATATATTGAAGTTTGAAATTTATAAAAAAATCTTTCAAACGATGTATAAAACGAAAATATCATCTTAAAACTCAGAACATTATAAATATTTAAAAACATAATATATTAAATAATAAAGTTGCCGGGAAAATTGAAATCATGACTTATCAGTAGTAAAGGTGCTTCAGTAAAAATACTTCAACCATGAGAATTCAACCCCTTAGACTCATCATAAATGTTGAAAAGCCCAAAAATTTATTGAAAAATATATTTATTATTTATGATAGTGATTGAAAAAATAAATTAAACATAGAAATAATCGAATGAATTTATATAACTCAATTTTTTTTTAAATGGACCACTTTTTCTATCACATTTTCACAATCATACTATCTAGATTTAAAATTTTTAATGAATATTCTTAATTAGCATTCATGTAAGTAAAAATCCAATATGACATTTTTCAGTCTAGCGACTGGTTGGTTTTCTGATATATATTATTCCAATCCAGTATGACATTTTCCCGTCTAGCGACTGACAAGATTTATCTTCTAGCGACTGACCTCCTCATATCTATTATTCCAACATGCTGGGCAGTCAAGTGCTCTAGCGAGATATTTCTTTCCATGGACCCCATATTCAAAATAACGCAATCTTTCTTTCCATGGACCCAATATTCAAAATTACGCTTCAATTAATAACACAGATTCATTTTTTTGGTAAACCAGAATCTACTTTATCTTTTGGCTTGCCCGAAAAGCATAACACTGACAGAATTTTCAGGCGAGACCGGTCATTGCTAGCAGTAGAGTTTATAGACCGGTCATAATTTTCAGGCGAGAACGCCATGAATGTCATATGAATCATGTTCCTTTTATCACAGGAACTTCTAACAGAAATTTCAGAAACATCTTTTGACAGTTTCACTCCATTGCCAAATGTGAGACTCCATTTAAAAAGGTTCCAAAATCTAAAAATATAATATAAAGGGTTCTACAATCTACGGCATTCAGATCCACGACAGAATTTTACAAAATAGCAAGTAATAATGATTGCCGTCATATGGAATAGCATGATTGACACACAACGAAAATTGATATGTGCCTCAGGGCTTCTGAATCCACCAGGTGCCAAGGTAAATTTCACTGGCCTATAGCCTGCAGGGTTGAATAACTTGCAGGGTTTGTATCTCTTTCAGTGCTTTTCTAGGGTTTAGGTCGCCCGCAGACTCCCCAGATTTCACGGCTGACAGACACGGACGCGATAATCTTCATCTTGGCCAGGCCCGTGGTCAAAATTGAGCTCGTAGCTCGGAGGATCGTACTGGAATCTTGAGGGCCTTGGACTGTAAACGGTTTTGCTATCTGCCTTGAACTTGCGAACCAGGTATTTGAATTTCAGCCTGCTACGGTGGCTTCCGGCATAGTCCATAACGGATCCCGGCCATTCTCCAGCCCGTCTGACGCTGTTCCAGCCCTTGCGCCACCAATTCTGAGAACCGCCGCCCACCGGATCTGCAGCGGCATGCGATCGCGTGAGCTTCTGGAAGCATAAGCTCCGAAGCAGGGAGCGTTCGTCGTCGGAACCGTAAAAGAAGCTGGAGAAGAGGAAGCCTGCGATTGTGGGGTTGCGAGGGCGGATGCGTGCTTCGTCCATGATCTACGCTGCCGGATTCGAAGTGTGGAATAGCGACGGCCACATTCAATGAAAGATTCAGCGTTCGCAAATTGGAATTATGTAGGAGATGCTCCAGTGGAGGGTCTGCTCAGTAAACGATCAGATAGTGAATGAAAACGACGTTTCTTTGACGATAATAAGTGATTATTATCATTATAAAGTCACAGATAGGATAATAATTATTAAAAATGTGTATAAAACCATATACTAGCATTTGCACCTAATGTTGCAAAGGAAACGCCGTAAGGCATAGTGCATGGAAGAATATTGAAATGTGAATGAGCTTTTTTGAAAGCAAGGGTCGATGATAATGATTTTGAATTGAGGAAACCATGCCGAAAACCCTATTCGAGGGTTAAAGTGGCTATGAAATTGAATAAAAGTAGTCATACATATCCATTGAACTTGTTTAGATACCTTAAATATTGCCTAGTTGAAGGTGAAGTTAAACAAATGAATTCACGCGAACAACAACTAGGTATCCATATCGATATACAAAATTTTAAGGAGAGATATGTTAATCTTTTCAAACAACATTCTAATGTATTTGCCTAAAAACATGAAGACCTTATACCATGTCACATTGTGATGAACTGAATCCCTGCCAAGATCTATTCCTTATGACGCAGAGAAGCTACAGGTGGTTGATAAGGAGGTGAAAACAAATGCTTGGGCTCATGAAGGAGCTATGTATTGTCCTCCAGCCCACATTGTTCCTATGCCTATTATATTCCATGGAAACATCGTACACAGAGACATCTCTTGCTCATATCTCCATTGGTACTGCCCAACAAAACAAAGGAGAAGGAGAAGATTAAAACAAAAGGTATAGCTTTTAGACAATGATTTTGAAGTTCTTCCAACTTTGGAACCAAATGAACACAGATTTCCTTTGGACCTCATGTGGAAGAGCAATATTAGTAGTTGAAGATATGGAGCTCGAATGTAAGGACACAATTACTTATCATAAAATTATGCAGTTGAAGGAGATTTGTATTGGCGTGCTAGTTTTTCTAAGGTTATGGTGTTCATGCATGTGTTGTTATACTAATTGTGAAATGGGGGAATTTAGTTGTTTCATACATTGTTTTTATGATCCTTGCATAACCAAATCCAGTGGAGAAATCAAACAATGTGTGAAGATACAGTTTGTTGTATTTATCATAAGCCTCAATGTTCAATTCAAACTCTGGTGTGATATGAAGACCTTAAACCATATCACATTGTTATCTGAAACTCTATTTTTAGCGAGTATGGTAATATTGACTAACTCTGCCTGTGTCACAAATCATATAAAAATGGATTTCAGTTAGCTCCGTGGTCCTTGGAGAATAATAATATATACAACTTTCATCCATCATGGCCTCTCAACTGTCCAATTACTTAGCTAATTGCAGACCTATCTTGAAGCATTCTATATGATGCCACTTTTATTACAGGGATGCAGAAATTAGATTTTAGAATGGGAATTGTGCTTCAGCGTTATTTTCATTCAAGCGGCATTTGTGCCAGTTATGTCTTTTGGACAATTATGGTTATTCTAAATGGTAATGCTATGTGAAGTAGTATGTGCTAGCATTTTTATTTTTATGATGAACGTTGCATATTATGTCATTTTAAACAAGCATAATCTGATTTTCATGCTACACTGCAATTTTTTTTATAGGCATTGAATTGTTTTTCTGCAAAGTATCTAGAAGTTTGAATGCCCTAAAGAATTGTAGCCAGCAGACGGGGGGGTTCCAGTGCATGTCAATAGGATCAGGAGGGATGAAGATTGTCCTGTATGTTTTCATTCCATTGCCCAATTCATGGCATGCTAGTTTTCTAACCCAGCAAAAACTATAAATGCATTGATGATGGGTGACATCCAGTGGAGTATGGTACCATATGTTCTATTAAACTGTGCTGAAGACAACCATTTGAACTCCACAGCTCGGAGATTTTCTATCAGCTCTTTAAATTTTTCTTCCCATGCTTGTAATTTGATTATTTTCATACTATTAAGAATTTCAGATGTTATTCTGAGTCTTTCATCCTGTGCAGTCATGAACACAGCTTGGCACTTCTGGGGGGTTTTGGCTTGGAAATTTGAGTTGTAACTTAAATTTGTAACATTATTCAATCATCATTCTACATCATTTTAATTTGATATTTCAACTAGTACTTAATGTTTACATTAGTGTTGGTACGATGTCTAAAGATATCTGCTTTTAATGATAGTTATTGGTGCTATATGAGAATCACTAGAAATTTATGTGGATCATTCAAAATTTGGAGTCATTTATAAATTCCTGTCAGTTAACGGACTTCATGTTAAGATAAATTTTAGGTTACATGGGGACTTCATGTTAAGATAAATTTTAGGTTACATGGTTACAAATTTTCTGTTAGTTAATGAAGCTTCCTATAAAGCCTAGTTATCTGACATGAAGATTACTGATGCTAAAGTGGGATAATCAGCTATAAAAAGGGTTCTTAGGCATTAGTGTAGAGGGTTTTTCAGAGCCATATTATTGCAGGTAGCATGTCACAAACAAACAAAAAAATGAAGCAGCGACCATACTTCCCTTGGAGTTGACCTGAGTTGGCATCCCTATGTTCTCATGAAGCTTTCAGTTTTGTGTGTTGTGTATTTTGAGTAACCAGTTGCTGTTGCCAGTAACTACTGCAGACTTGATTCTGCAATTAGTCCTCTAGAATCAGTTATCAAATGTAATGCTGAACATTGCTGGAATTTCTACTGTTATTACTGCATTGTTGTTGCTGGTGTTGAGTTTATTCCTCATGTTTTTGCTGTTCTTTACTATTGTTAGCACCCTATTAGCTTCAGATTATAGATAATAGTATCCAGTTAATAGTTTTATACTGTGAGTCTCTTATGGTTTTTGAAATAAAAACATATCTTGATTTAGGTTCATAACAGGGATGAATACCAACTATGGCTTCATTCTAAGTTACTTGTGGGAGGATAATTGGAGGACATAAATTACACTATCAAGGACTCACTTGAATACAACAAGGGACACCATGGAACAAATGAACCAAGCCCTGTGTATAATGATTATATCAATTGACAGAAGGATACAGGTAGGCGAGAGTAGTGGTGAAGGTTAGCAAAGACCCCAAGACTACAAAAGGGGGGTGAATAGAAATGATCATGATTGAAACCCCTTTGAAAGGAACATTAATGGGAGAATGGTAAATCATGGGAATCATGACAATCAAGTTAAAAAAGAAAGAAACCGTATCAATTAGTGGCATCTTGAGAGTGTTCCCAATCCCAAGTTTGATAGGGTCAAAAGAGAGACTAAATCAAGCGGCTTCAATAGGAAAATTGTCAAGTTTCTTTCATTTAATCATACGAAGGATTATCAGGAAATCCAATTTTCCACCCCACACCAGGAAGGATCTGCATTTGACAAAACACAAATAGAATGAAAGGGTGACTACTAGGGCTGAATTATGCAGTAATGATCGGTGACATCCAGTAGAGTATGGTACCATATGTTCTATTAAACTGTGCTGAAGACAACCATTTGAACTCCACGGCGCGGAGATTTTCTATTAGCTCTTTAATTTTTTCTTCCATGCTTGTAGTTTGATTATTTTCATACTATTAAGAATTTCAAATGTTATTCTGAGTCTTTCATCCTGTGCAGTCATGAACTCAGCTTGGCACTTCTGGAGGGTTTTGGCCTTGGAAATTTGAGTTGTAACTTAGATTTGTAACATTATTCAATCATCATTCTACATCATTTTACAATTTAATTAATTTAAAGTTGATATTTCAACTAGTACTTAATGTTTGGGATAATCAGATATAAAAAGGGTTCTTAGGCATTAGTGTAGAGGGCTTTTCAGAGCCATGTTATTGCAGGTAGCATGTCAACAAAGAAAAAAAAATTGAAGCAGCGACCATACTTCCCTTGGAGTTGACCTGAGTTGGCATCCTATGTTCTCATGAAGCTTTCAGTTTTGTGTGCTGTGTATTTTGAGTATCCAGTTGCTGTTGCCAGTAACTACTGCAGACTTGATTCTGCAATTAGTCCTCTAGAATCAGTTATCAAATGTATTGTTGTATATCGCTGGAATTTCTACTGTTATTACTGCATTGTTGTTGCTGGTGTTGAGTTTATTTCTCAAGTTTTTTCTGTTGTTTACTATTTTTAGCACCCTATTAGCTTCAGATTATAGATAATAGTATCCAGGTAATAGTTTTATACTGTGAGTCTCTTATGGTTTTTGAAATAAAAACATATCTCGATTTAGGTTCATAACAGGGATGAATACCAACTATGGCTTCATTCTAAGTTACTCATAGGAGGATAATTAGAGGACATAAATTACACTATCAAGGAATCACTTGAATACGACAAGGGACACCATGGAACAAATGAACCAAGCCCTGTGTATAATGATTATAGCAATTGACAGAAGGATACAGGCAGGCGAGAGTAGTGGTGAAGGTCAGCAAAGACCCCAAGACTACAAAAGGGGGGTTGAATCCCAAGACTACCAAAGGGGGGGGTGAATACAAATGATCATGATTGAAACCCCTTTGCAGGGAACATTAATGGGAGAATGGTAAATCGCGGGAATCATGACAATAAAGTCAAGAAAGAAAGAAACCGTATCAATTAGTGGCATCTTGAGAGTGTTCCCAATCCCAAGTTTGATAGGGTCAAAAGAGAGACTAAATCAAGATGCTTCAATAGTAAAATTGTCAAGTTTCTTTCATTTAATCATACGAAGGATTATCAGGAAATCCAATTTTCCACCCCACACCTGGAAGGATCTGCATTTGAAGAAACACAAATGAAATGAAAGGGTGACTACTAGGGCTGAATTTGTGACTGCCTTTTATCACAACTCTGATGCTTACACCCTAGATGATTGTTTCTTAACCCTCAAAATAAGAATCAGAGAGGCCGCATGAAAGAGTTCTGCCAAGGCACCCCACTTGTAGAGATTATTTCTCCTCTGCAAGTAGTTTCCATGTATATGGATGGGCTGAATAGTCCATCCAAGGATATGTCAAAGCAGTCAAAGCCTTAAAGCCTACTTGAAGACATGTATATTTAGAGATTGCCAGAAGTTGCTTTACAACAAAAGATTATTTATTAAAAAAAAAACAGCGAGGGCTAATACTATGGGAATTGAAAATCTCCTGTAGTAACCACTGTCCGACAACCTAATTAAAATTATTTTTCCTGTTTAATGAAGCCTTAGCCTACAAACTATGTGCTTCTACCTGCAACTTCAAAAATATCAGTTCAGAAATGATAGCACTGAATGATATCCAATAAAAAGAGTTACAATCCATATTAGAAACCATAAATCCATGCTTAATGCTGTGATTTCATTGATATCAACACAAGCAATTTGATAAATACAAGCACTGCACTTTGATTTTGGCAGTCGATAATAATATTACATCTTTACATCAATTTTGGTTTGAACCTGTGAAGCTCAAGGCCCAAATATAACTCCATGCTTATTGGGTTTTCATGCTCTTGACATGGCTTGGAACCTCCGCCCTAGCCACTTACAAGAATGTTTATTTGCTACAGATTTGAGTAATAGATGAAACTGACCCACCAATGCCAAAGACAATGCCGAATACGATGAGCAAGGCATCAGCAAGGATCCATATCAGAGATAATTCATGCCAACAAGCATGCAAATGAAACAGAGCAGGAAATAGAAACCCTAAAATACAACCAATACTGCTCCCAATCAGAGATAAAAAGATCTGCAAATGAAGGGACCAGAATTGAGACTATTGTTATCAAGAAAATCGCAAGAGATCTGATCATCAAGGAAAACTCCCCTCTGCTAAACCTCCCTTCTAGGACTTCATAAACATGATTCATCATCAGTGGAAATGTGAAGAAAAGGTTCAGACATAAGGCAATCTGAACAAAATCTGTGATCCAGCTTTTCCCCAAGTTCAGAGTCACCATATCTCTGGTTGCACTTCCAAAATCAATATACTCGAATGCTCCGAAACCCCCATAAATGAGAGCAATGAAGAGAAATGCAACGGCCAAAACTCCACCAAATCTATGTTTTTTCTCCATAGCTAATTCCAGGGGCAAAATCATGCTTACCCCTTCAAATGCATAGATTGCTACACCCACTCCATAAGGAATAGCAGAGAAACCTGTGAAAGCATGAACATCTGGACCCACAGTACTCAATATGGACAACACATCTTGCACCACAACAGTTAGCATTGCAGAAATGTAAATGGTATATGCTAAAACACTAAAAGGGGCCAGATGGGTAAGGGTTCGAATCCCACTCATGATGAGCTCCAGTGGAAAAATGACCCATATGGAGCCTACCTTCCTGGTAACATCCAACGAGGTAGACAAACAGACTCCATGAGGATTCAACAAGGATTCTTGGGATTTGGGATTGGGCTGTGGTTTGGATCCTGTAAACATGTAAGACAGAGTATTCCCTGTGAATATGAGATAACCTACACAAACTCCTGCCATGCAGAGGACCACCATAAAATCCACCATGGCTTTCCTTCCCTGTACTTCCATAAACAGCAAAGCCCAGATCTCCAAAGCTATCTATTTTCTGAAATCCTTGCCTTTTGAGGGCCCTCTTAGACCACACCAACAGCGTCATGCCATAATAGGCAATGCATGCCACCAGTGCCAGTACAATAAGGCCTGAGAGCCATCCAGTCTTCATGAAAGTGTAGGTCAATCCCAGCACTCCTGCTCCTACAATCGATACCATTTTCGACTGTAAATATGTTTTCCACCCCACACCTGGAAGGATCTGCATTTGAAGAAACACAAATGGAATGAAAGGGTGACTACTAGGGCTGAATTTGTGACTGCTTTTTATCACAACTTTGATGCTTACACCCTAGATGATTGCTTCTTAACCCTCAAAATAAGAATCAGAGAGGCTGCATGAAAGAGTTCCGCCAAGGCACCCCACTTGTAGAGCTTATTTCTCCTCTGCAAGTAGTTTCCATGTATATGGATGGGCTGAATAGTCCATCCAAGGATATGTCAAAGCAGTCGAAGCCTTAAAGCCTACTTGAAGACATGTATATTTAGAGATTTCCAGAAGCTGCTTTACAACAAAAGATTATTTATTAAAAAAAACAGTGAGGACTAATACTATGGGAATTGAAAATCCCCTGTAATAACCACTGTCTGACAACCTAATTAAAATTATTTTTCCTGTTTACTGAAGCCTTAGCCTACAAACTATGTGCTTCTACCTACAACCTCAAAAATATCAGTATCAGAAAATGATAGCACTAAATGATATCCAATAAAAAGAGTTACAATCCATATTAGAAACCATAAATCCATTCTTAATGCTGTGATACAAGGCCTGATTTGTGTAAAACGGTAGGGACAGATATAGGTTCAATGCCAAGCCCAAGTAGGCCATTTGGAGCTGCAGCTTCTAGAAATGTGCCTGTTTGTACCCTTCCACACCTATCAAATGCACAAGCAAAGATGCAGTGATTAGTGTTCATTCATTTGTAGCACTTAAAAAGGGAAAAGCACTTGATAGTGCACACTGCACAGCAATATTCAGGTCACGTGTCATAGTCAAATTCAGTATGGTCTCAGACTGCTATCTAGAGGCAGAAAACTCATTTCTAAAAATTTTAGTCTTTATTTCTAAAAAAATAAAGAAAAAAAAAATCACTTACAACAGCAAAAAATAAATCATACCCGAATGTGATAGGCGCCTTCACCACCGTTCCATTCTGTGATCCATCTCCAGGAGTCAGATAAAGAACATCCTCCACTAAAGTTCCTGCAGTGGATGTATCTTCTGAGAGATATGTAACGTTGTATGGGCATTGATCACTAGATTTGGAGCATTGATTTTGTAAATCACACAGAGTATTATTACAAGTAACTTGCTTGCTTGTCTTAGAGGCTGATGGACTGTAAGTCTGCAAATCGATGTCCTGTTGAAATCAGAATTAAATCACAAACTAAATCCCACTCCAAGTTGAGGCATAGAAATGATTAATTCTTTTTCTGAAGAATTCCATATCAAGGAAACACACAGAAGCACAAGATATGAAGAAGACTAAGCATGCAACAAAATGGCCTTTTTGGGAAACCCTTGTGGGAATTCCCCGCGATTCCTATAAATCCAGCACATTTCCAGATTGTTTGACCATACAGGCTGATTTGGAGACCTCTAAAAATCCCAGGGAAGTTAAAAATCTGTGAATAGGAAACATTGCCAGTGTGGAAGAAGGATTGACCACTGGATTCGAGTCGGAACCGCGCCTGAAATGCACCGGCAAGAGGGCCATGTTGTTGCACATTTATCCTACTTCACAAGATAATAAGTTATTTTGTACTTAGGAATCATTTTTACATGCTTCATTCACACTGCAGAGGAGTTATTTTGCCTGACAAGGAAGAATGCAAATGCATTTAGTAAGTGGAGAGAATGTTGTGCATATGAAAGAAACATTGTCACTATGCCATAATAAATAGGGTTCTGAAAGGCCAAGCTGATGCTAATGCCTGCCAATTTCAATGTTCAGCCTTAGAAAATGTACATTGATGAGAATGGTGGTAGTACCGTAGTATATATGAGGTTAGTGGTATTAGTATGCTCTTTCCCAACTATAGATAAGGTGTTTCAAATAACTGTGATTCTAAGGTGTTAGAAGGATGGTGCAACTTGAAGTGACAACCTGTAATTCAGTTCCTTAAGTAACTTTGTGCGAAATAGCATCGGCAAAAATTGGTCCAGGGTCAGCAACTTGGGAAGTCAGCCAACTAGGATAAAAAATATGCAAAAAATGGGCAAAATTTGGCAAAGCATAAACTCTGACCTACAAAACTCTGTGATTCGTTTTGGGTAAGACTACTATCAGTTGGATTTCTAGGGATTAGTTCCTTGTTAAATCTGGCATTCATGCTGTAATCAGTATTAGAAATATGTGACTAAAAATTTTTAACAGTATTTAGAGTTCTTCACATCAACCTATATCTCCAAGTAAATTATATTAATCTCTTTTCAGTAGATTTAATTATTGGAACGACCTGCAAGTCCTTAAAGCTAGGTCATCAACTACGAGAAGAGATGGTTTAAAAGAAATCTCTTAGCTTGAATTGATTTTCAAAATCTAGTTTCAAGCATCAGATGAATCAAATAATTTTATTGTAATCAAGCAACATGTATAGTCGCTCTTATATGTCTTTTCCCTAGCTGTTTCTTATGCAATAAAATGTTTTCAATTGAACTTGGTTGCTAAAGGTTTGACAATTTGTCTTTGGAAACAGCATAAACCTCTGGTTGGTGGCCTATTGAAGAAAATAGCATCAAGCCAACCAAACTGCCCTATCAAGTTTAAAAGGCAGTGCCAATAGTATGCACCCTGTTGACCTCTGTTCTTCTGCAAAAGCAACGGTTCTTGCTTGTCTTTGCAGATGTATCTTGCACTTCAGCTAGAGATACAGGTTTTGGAAGGCTAAAGAAAATTACTGATTAATACAGGAAAAGTTGTGGAATTTTGGGAATGTGAAGCACCAAAACACAGGTAAACATCCTCACAGATTTTTACTTTGGAATGGCAAAGCTCAGGCAACAAACATGACCCCATTATGCACCCATGTTCTCACTTTGGCTCAGGAAATCATCAAAACACAATCAAGACACCCTTATATGGAATTTTACTTTGAGCGGTGAAGCTTATGAATCAAACATGACTCTATGCTTATTATGAACCCATGTTCTCTCTGTGGCTCGGGAAATCAACCAAACACAATCAAACAACCTCATTGAATTTTACTTGGATATGGCAAAGCTTAGGGATCAAACATGACTCCATGTTTATTATGCACCCATGTTCTTACTGTGGCTCGAAAATCAGCACTGGCCACTCACAAATAATTTTCAACCATCCCGAATTTTTTACTCTCGAAAATATGTTCAAAAGGGTTCCGTTTTCTACCTTTAATATTTGATCAACACCATGCCCATGGAAAAAACTAACAGATGGGCACAATAGCCCATTGCTGATAAGAAGAATGAAACCATAGTCTAAGTGGAATTCACAGCCAGTGCAATCTCACATAATTGTTTATCACAAGAATAAAATTCAACATTAATGTAATAGGTCAGTAGGTTTAACAGGGAGAAGCTGAAAATGCAATACATACAAGTCCATAGCTAGGTGCAGAAGTAGGAGCACACTGTTGGCAATCACAAGGCACCCAGAACAAATCGCTGCCCATATCAAGTGCTACAAGTAAAGTTACATTAGGTGTGCCCACTTGAACCACAGTGTAGTACAAACTGTCCAGATCACAGAACAGGAAGTTAGGAGCGTAATGAGCGATTAAATTAGAATCAAACATGGAACTTTAGCAATGCAAATTTCCCTGTACTTCCCTAAACAGCAAAGCCCAGATCTCCAAAGCTATATTTTCTGAAATCCTTGCCTTTTGAGGGCCCTCTTAGACCACACCAACAGCGTCATGCCATAATAGGCAATGCATGCCACCAGTGCCAGTACAATAAGGCCTGAGGGCCATCCAGTCTTCATGAAAGTGTAGGTCAATCCCAGCACCCCTGCTCCTACAATCAATACCATTTTCGACTGTACCTATGTCGGGATTAATGGAGGCTACAAGGAATCAGAGTATCTTCCATGAATTCAAAAAACTGTTAACCCCGCACCCACCCTTGATCTTCATCTTCAGAAGTTTTCTGCCCACACCAAAAACCGCTGCTGACCCAAATCATGCTGACCCAAATCAGACGAGAAGACAGAGATTCAGAAGTTTTCTTCCCACACCAAAAACCGCTGCTGACCCAAATCATGCTAACCCAAATCAGAGGAGAAGACAGAGATACAAAAATGTGAGAACCAGAATCATAAAACAGGAAGCAGATAAAAAAATCTGGGAACTGGGGATTCGGTTCCAAAAATCTGAGAATCCAAACCAAAAATGGTCTGAATACCGCCACCCACTTCGATATACCCATAAAATTTCCCCGTGTCGCTTCAGACCTCAGGGCCATAAAATTTCCCCGTGTCGCTTCAGACCTCAGGGCGTGCGACTCTTCACTGATCAGAATGTTCTCCACGGATGATCTAATGGCTGGAGATGATTTAATCGTCTAACAATCCATTTAACGGCCCACGTTGAGACACGGTGGCATGGAGGGGAGTTCGTC
The DNA here is from genome assembly GCA_031772625.1 of Pinus tabuliformis. Lineage (NCBI taxonomy): Eukaryota > Viridiplantae > Streptophyta > Pinopsida > Pinales > Pinaceae > Pinus > Pinus tabuliformis. The sequence continues at coordinate 1,728,169,833 of CM062820.1, read as the reverse complement.
TGAGAGGGAACGCCTTACGGCGTAATAAAGTAAACATAAATGTAAGTAATTAAACTTAAGAAAAAAAAAAAAAAAGCAGAGAGGACGTATTAAAATTAAAGGAAGCCAGCGAGGGAATCTAGAAAAGAAATAAAGATTAAAAGGGAAGAAAATAAGAATTGGGATGAAAATGGAAAACTTAAAAAGTGAACGGGGTTTCAAATAAAAACAATTAATATGTAAAGTTGGGTCACATCTCGGGAGGGTACAACAAGAAAAAACATAAATAATAATTAAAGTAAATGAGGTTACAGATCATTGAAGGAAATTGCATTGAACAACACATTACGGGAACAAATTTTAAAGAATATATATAATAAAAAATTAACTTTTATTATAAAAAATAATAAAGAGATAATATCAATTGAAAAAGTATTTATTTAAAATATCTTAAAGAATTAGATCTGACAGGTAGTTTAATTGGTTGAAGCTTTTTTAATTTATTGGCTTTTTGTCACGAGGTATTAGTTCAATTCTTTTTTTTTGTTGTGTCTATCAGGGTTATCAATTCACTCTTGACTAAGCCAAAATTCAACTTCTCTATATAATTTTATAAAAGGAGCTAAAAGAAAAAAATAATAGGGAATAACCTTCAACATATTTTTTATCAACACCTAAGTTAGGAAAGGGGCATTTTTTAAAATTAACATTAATGATAAAGTAATACAAGTTCTTTAAGATTAACATTAATGATAAAGTAATACAAGTTCTTTAAGATAGTTATCTAACATCTTCAGACTTGGACAAAAGTGCGGTCGAGTATAAAGCAGGAGTATATTCGTGCTAGCAAAAAAGACCTTGAAAATATGCCGTCCAAGTGGATGTTGGGTCCATAGAATAAAGCGAAGTATTTCTCCATCACTTAATTGGGTGAACAGATATGATCAACAAAAGGAGATACTTAGAGATATAAATTCCCCAATATGTGGCCCACATGAGCATAAACTTTTTGAGTTGTTTTATTTATGATAATAAGGTTTTCTAGTGCAAAGATTCGCTGATAAAATGTGTAGTTTAGTGCGTTGGATATATAAATGTGGTGGGAATATTTAAATAAATTATTAATTTTCTTTGGATATCTATAAAATCATAATCGTTAATCCTAGCACAGCCGTTTAATTTACTGTGGGTGAATGCTCATAGGTGTTAGTAATAGATTCAGTTGAAGATTTGTTAATTCATTATATAAAATCATCCTGTGAAGTATTAGTTTACTGATTTATGTTTTAATATAATGTTATTTTTATTGCATAAATTACATGATAATTATGTATGAAGTAAATGTGAAAAAAATAATATAGATTTGAATATGTAAGAAAGTCAATATTTGAAATTTTATTAGTTGATATAAATGAAAATATAAGGTTTTTCATTTATGCCTTTAAAATAATGATTAGATTATCACAAACATTAATATTAGATTATCACAAACATTAATATGTCACTCTTTAATTGAGGAGCAACCTTAGAATGTCAAAATGCGTTGGTATTTTTATATTTATGTTTAAAATGTCAAAATGTATTGGTATTTTTATATCTCTTATAGATAAGAGAGATTTTACAAGTACTTTTCACAAAGATATACATTTGGTAGAAATCTAATATTAACGATGTCTAATATTTGCATTTCATAAGTTCATTTTTTTATAGCATTAAATATAAAGGGCATGGATTTATTTCATACAAATCATTGAATTAACATTTGAATTAACTTGGTGACAACAATATGCATAAGAAAACTCCTTTTAATCTATCAAAAAAGGTTGAAAAATAGTTTATAGAGAACCTTATCAAGTAAAAGATAAGGCCATTAAACTTCAAAATATCCACATAATAATCAATACTAATATTGTAAATAAAAGCATTTAACATTCTCAAATAATCCTTATTGAAGGAATTACCACACAAACCATTATTGTTAAATATTGTTATGTTTTTATATGAAAATAACACAAAATTAGAAGAAGAATATAGATCAAATACAATATTTTGATCCACTTCAAGGGGTAAACCTCCTCTACATCACATAAATGAACAATTCTTGGATGTTTCAAATGACAAGACCTACTTGGTATATATAGGAGTCTAAAGGGTCAAAATATAATTAGGGCCTACACAAAAATAATAATGTAAGGGCTCTACAATAACAATAGTGGATTTCTATGGGGCACAACAATAATAATATGGGTGTTCTACGTTGCACAATAATAACAATGTGGCAGTTATACTAGTATTATAGGGACCTAACATGCCCCTCTCCTTAAAAAGGTGTTGTCCTCAACGCTTGAGTAGTTTTGGATGCTTTTGTATGAAACACTCATGCTCCCATGTCGAATCTTCAACAGGTAAGTTCTTCCATTTAATGAGATACTTTGAAATTGATTGATTTTGTAGCTGTCGGATTCTTGTCGCCGTTGTTGCTTCAGGTTCCAATATAAATTTTCCTTCCTCGTCAAGTTCTAGCAATATAGTTTGAATTGGGAGATCATCGCCTATAACCTTCTTTAAGCATGAAACATGGAAAAATGGGTGTACTCGCGAAGATGTAGAAAACTCCAATTTGTATGCCATAGTACCAATCCTTTGCAATATCTTGTAAGGGCCATAAAACTTGGGTGATAATTTATTATCCTTCTTGGCTTGCTTGACGAACATTTGTTTGTATGGTTGTAGTTGTAAAAATACCCAATCATTAGTTGTAAAAATACCCAACCAACTAAATGCTTTGATTGCTCTACAATGTGAAGAAAAAAACCATTAGAAAAATTCCATAGACTTTCATTCGCTTAAGCCCTAAATATATGATCCTTTCGCCATTACTATGGTACGAATGTTTATGATTTCGATACTACTTTCCATTAATATATGAAAATATGTCTATTAAGCATAGGGTTAAGGCTTAATTATTTTTTTAATATCCGCTAATCTGCATTATGGGAGGTTGATATGTGTAGAGGGGGAACATGTGCAGAAATGTGGAAGTGAGGGAATAAAGGTTCTCATAGACATATCCCTCTTTTGTACATCCTTACAATATACTACGACAAATATTAGTTGTGGAGCCATATACACCTTTATTTGTTTACAACTAGTAAATGATATTAATCACTCAAACGATGTCCTGATAATGCACTTTTTCACCAAATAAATGTCAAAAATACTATTTTATAGTATGGATGGATATGACCTTGATTTTCTTACAACTAGTAATCATTACACAATGCATTAGAGTAAACGCTATTAAGCACTTGAAGGATGTCCTGATTGTGCATCAATTCACCAAATAAATGTAAAAAAGACTTATGTTTAATGGGAGGGAAGCTTTTATTAACCATAAGATTAAGCTTGAATTAATTTTTTAATATCTTATTAATCACTTGAATGACGTCTTGATTACACTTTGATTTTCCAAATAAATGTCCAAAATACTTACATCTACCGGCAGGGAAGATTCTGTTGGTCATAGCATTAAGTCTTAATTAATTTTTTAATATTCGCTAATCAATGTCATGAGAGCTTGATTGAGTCCGTGTAACATTTTGCCAAAATGTTTCCATGGAACAACGTAGCGTGCAGAAAGAAGAAGTGTGCAGAGAGGTTTTCCACATCCTTTTAATCTACTATAGTGGATATTGGTTATGGGGCCCTCTGCACCTTCTTGATTTGTTTACAACTAGTAAATGTTATTAGGCACTCAAATGATGCCCTCATTACATGTCAATTCGCTGAGTAAATACCCAAAAGATTGTTTTATAATATGGATGGATATAATGTTCTTGATATTTTTACAACTAATAATCATTACACAATGTGTTAGAGTAAATGTTACTAAGCACTCAAACAGTGTCGTGAATGTGCCTTGATTCGTCAAATAGTTTTCAAAAAGTCTTACATTTAATAACAATGGAGATTTTATTAATAATAAGACTAAGCCTTAATTAATTTGTAAACACTGGCTCAACACCTTTTTTATTTATTTACAACTAGTAATCATTAGACAATGCATCATAGTAAATACTATTAAGCACTTGAACAATATCATGATTACATGTTGATTAAATACCACTTGCACTGTCACATCTCTTGTACTAGACTGCTGATAGTGAAGCTTTTGTGAAGCTTAATTAATTTTTAAATAGACATTAATCCACATCACTAGAGATTGATTAAGATTATGTGACAATTTATGTGTGTCAAAAACTGTGAAAATTGACTCTTTGTAGTTTTTAATTAACTAGAGTTTCTATTTTTAGTTCTACCAGTTTTATTGTGTCTATTTTTTCATGCATCATATTAAAAAGAGTTTATGCATGTGTAGAATAATTGTTGTGCATGATGGAAGTGTCCGAAATAATTGTGCCGAGGCGAAATGTGTGTGAAGGTGTGGAAGATAAATACTCTTCCTTTGCATGAAACAATCAATTCTATTCCATAATCCAACCACGTCAATGCATTTTATGTTTCTATAGTCTAAGGACTAGACTCTTCATTGAACATATGTGGTAGTTAATTCCATTTAAATATGAAATTACCTCAAATCTACGCCTTAACCACAATATAGTTGATTACCCTTAATTACCCATACTAATGTTCAACATATATGGATTAACGTTTTATTGGAAAGATTAACGATAAATTTGTGTTGCAATGACAAGTTTCTTTTCTTATATAACATAAGACCTTTACTCTTTCCGTTTGTTCCTGACCTTAATGCTTCATGATTAAATTATGAGGAGATTATTCAAATTCTTAATGGTATTATTTATGAGGCATTGTTTAATAATTACTAGTTGCAAAACAATGAAGAGGCTGAAAAAGGATTTGCAATTAGTATCTATCAGAACGTGTTGCAGAAATGAAAGCTTCCACCATGTACAAAAGAACCGCGTTCGAAAACTAACAAAACAGATTCCCACACGTCCACAAGAATTTTCGTCTCCACATAGTTTACCCATATACGGTTTCCCTACATAATTGTCCTTTCTAGCGCACTTTGCTACTCAATGCTATCAATAGTTTCTGCACCACCTATTCTTGTTACAAAGGTTTTGCGGTACAATATTTAGTTGGTTACACTTAATTACCCATATTAACACTTAAAGTATATGGACTAATGATCTGATTGCAAGGATTAACACTGATGTTCCACCGCAACAACAAATTGCTCTCTTGGGTCAAAGCATGGAGCTGGGTTACACTTTTTGGCAAAATGACAGAATATTTTGCTGAAAAATGGATGCTTGTTTGAGCAATTTTAAGCACTTAGTTAAGCAATTTTTAATCGCTCGATCGAGCTATTGAGGCACTTAAAAATAACTTGATTGAGCATTTAAACAAACTCTCAATCGAGTCGTTTTCTAACCCGAGTTAACGAATTGATCAAGATTTATGTCTCTATTGATATTTATGGCTCGATCGAGCCCTTGAGCCGTCTAATTCACCATTAACACCATTAATAAAAATTTGGTAAGGCTGCGGGTGAGTTAGTTTTTTAATTGCTCGATCAAGCCACTGGTTAACCACATATGCCACTCGGTCGAAGGTTTCTTTAATGGTCGATCGAGCAATTTGAATTTTGAATTTAAGTTCTTAATTGAGCATTAAAAGTGACCAATTGAGCTCTTCAAGTCCTAAAAATTATAATTTCAATACCTCTTCTGTAGATTTCTCTGCAACCCCATTATGCAACATATCAGATTTAGGGCAGAAATTGTCCTTAAGTAGTGGAGTCGGTCACATTGGATTCTCGAAGGAATCCTCTATCCAATGGCATATGGATTTGACACTTTCAAATTCATGTGATATTTTTCATCTAATTTCTTTTAAACATAACACTTGAAATATTTTTGGACAATTTCAAAGGGGATGAATAAAAGATCAATAACATAAAATATACACAATGAAAAAAATTTAAAAAAAAAATCAATATCTTTGTTTACCAGTCCTCTTCAAAAGGGCACTCTTGGTTTTTCAATTTATTTAAAGAGTTAAAAAAAATCTTATGTGAACACGTGTCTCCAAAATTCAATTGAAATATTACTTCACCAACTTCGAAAAATAATAAAAAATAATTTCTCTCCGTGTAGATCATTCTTAAATATATATATATATCTATATCTATATATATATATATATATATATATATATATATATATATTAAATTACACTTTTTAGACTAAGTTATGTTGCGTGAACAAACATATTTATTAAGTTTTGTGAAAATTTGCGGGGACATATATTGCATTTAATGGAAAATTGAGAGATTATACGATAGTAAATTTTTTTGCAAAAAATATCATTAGGTCAAAAACGTAATTATCCACATATTGTCTTTTTACTTCGAAGTTGAGAATAATTAATATTATTTTGTTATTAATGGAGAAAATGGTTACATTGTTGTAACATTCTCCCTAGTTTAGGATTAGTTCCTATAGTTATGGGGTTTGGGTGCAACTTCCTATTTCCTAGTATTATATTTATTGATGTAATCTTTGATTGATTAATGAATAGAGTGGACGAGATCTCTCAAGTTTGATGAGTGTAGTCTCCAGGTGCAGGCCACACCTGAGAGCTACATCTCTTTCTTTTCAATTCTGTTCACATTTTATCTTGGTATCAGAGCTCAGATTGAGTGAGCCGGATCTTTTGTCACCTGTGAGGCTGAAGTGCCTGTAGTAGCTAGCTTGCCTGTGTGGCTGGAATAGCCTGTGTGGCTTGAAGTGCCTTTGTGGCTGTGTGTACACGAGAGCTCTGTGCTCGATTGAGCAGGTGGACTGCAGAACACCTGGCTCGGACTTGAAAATTTTGGCGTGGATTTTGCACGGATTGGCGCAGATTTTGCGCTAACAGTCGCGCCAGAAGAGGAATTAGCACGGATTTTGAGGAATAAACTGCGCCAGAGTGCCAAAAAGCCCGATTAGCGCGGGATTTTACCGGGAAAGTCGCGCCAATTAAAATACTCTAAGCGATTTTGAATTAGCGTGGATTTTTCGCTCGGGGTAGCGCCAAGGGGATCTGTGAATAGCATGAACTTCGTTTGGCGGTCTGTAAACGGTGCAGATCGGCGGAGTTGTAGATCCGTCCGGGAGAGACAGATCGGGAAAGCGCCAAAGGAGATCTGCGGGAAACCTCGACTTCGTTTGGCAATCTGCAGGGAGAGCAGGATCGGCAAAGTGGCAGATCAATCCGGGAGAGGTGGATCGGATCAATTGTGATCAGATCATTGTTTCGGCTGTGTTGGAAATGCCAAATTTGCTCATTGGAGCGGGAGTGCCAGACACTGCAGATCGGTGGCAGAGGTGACAGATCGATCTGACAGGTATTGTTTTTTGTTGTTGTTAAGTAGATTCACAATGAGTAATACGATGGAATCTTACCTTAACGAGTCTGGTAAACTCAACGTGTCTAACTTCACGAATTGGAAGTTTAAGATCCAGACCCTGCTCGAAGGTGCAAACGCTTGGACTATAGTGACAGGCGATGAGAAGAAGCCGACTGCGAGCACGCAGAAGGAAGACTGGGAAAAACGAGAAAACAAGGCCAAGGTCCTGTTAAAGATGTCTGTGAAAGACAATGTCATTGCACACATCAGAGACTGTAAAACGTCCGCAGAGATTTGGATGAAAATCAAGAATCTGTATGAAACCCAGAATACAAACAGAGTTTTGGCTCTGAAAAGCAAGCTATTTTCAATGAGGATGGACGAAAGGGAGTCTGCTACTGCATTTGTCGCGCGAATTAAGGATGTTAAAGACGGATTGGTGGCCATTGGAGTGGCGGTGGCTGATGAAGATCTTGTTGCAATTACAATGAATGGGATGCGTGATGATTTCCAAACCTTCATCACTGGAGTCTCGGCAAGGGAGAAAACACCCACGTTTGATGATCTCACTGCGATCTTGCAGCAAGAGGAAGAGCGACGGCAGAACCTGAATCTGAACCCCCAAAGTGACGATCTCGCGTTGGTGGCAAAACGACGACTATCTAAAGGGAAGCAGTCACAGCAGCAATCAGTCCAGAAAGGAGGAACAACACATAAACATCACTGTCATAAAGGTATGCTTGCAAATCATTCTAAAAAGAAATGCTTTTATTGTGGAAAGAAGGGTCATATACAGAGAGATTGTTATTATAAGAAGCAGGCTGATGAGGCAAGGAGGAGACAGGTAAATCCAAAACACAGAGGATATTTTGTTGAAGAAGAAGAATTCAGTCATGAATTTCGACTGTTCACAGTCGACTGTGCCCTTTCTGCATCAAATGAAGATTACATCTGGTATGTCGATTCCGGAGCATCCTCTCACATGACACGTAATAAAGAATTTTTCGACAGTCTTGAAGAAATTATAAATGGATCAAAAATATATCTAGGGGATGATAATGGATATCAGATTAAAGGTCATGGAGTGATTTCAGTTAAGTTACCAAATGGAAAAATTAGTCACCTTTCAAATTTTTTATATGTACCTGGAATAAAGAAAAACCTGATATCTGTATCCATGATGGCTGACCAAGATATGAATGTTGAATTCTTCAAGACTCACTGTGTGATAAAGGATTGCAGGAATGGAATTGTTGCAACAGGCATGCGAGTTGGAAGCCTATACAGATTGGATGAAAAAAGTATATCAAAGCAAGCCATGGTTGCAGGAGAGTCGACAGCTGAACAACTCTGGCATCAGAGGTTTGGTCATCTGAATCTGCAGGATCTTATGTTGTTACAGAAGAAAGGTATGGTCGAAGGTCTCCCCATCTTTCATAACATTCAGTTAAACTGTGAAGGTTGTGCCTTAGGAAAGATGCACAGAGAACAGTTCCATGTGCATGATAAGAGGAGGCAAACAGAAATGTTAGAGCTAGTGCACACTGATGTATGTGGTCCCATGCAGACAAGGTCGCTAGGGGGAGCATACTATTTTTTGTTGTTTACTGATGACTGCACTAGCTATTCATGGGTTTATTTTTTAAACAAGAAAAGTCAGACTTTCCAATGTTTTATAGATTTCAAAACCCTGGTGGAAAGACAGTTTGGAAAAAGTATTAAAATTCTCCGATCTGATCAAGAAGGAGAATACAAATCAAAGGAATTCATGAAATACTGCAAATATCACGGGATTGTCCAGCAGTATACAGTGCCGCACACACCACAACAAAACGGAGTTGCAGAGCGTAAAAACAGAACCCTGGTAGAGTGCGCAAGGAGAATGCTGCAAGGTAAGGGTCTATCTAATACTTTTTGGGCAGAAGCGATAAATACTGCTGTATATTTGAAAAATAGAAGTCCTACTAGGTTTCTTGGCTTCAAAACCCCTTTTGAAGCCTTGTATGGATTTAAACTAGCAGTAAATCACTTAAGAGTCTTTGGGTCAAAGGCATTTGCACATGTACCCAAAGCTGATAGAAAGAAACTAGACCCTAAGGCAGTCAAATGCATCTTTGTTGGTTATGGCACAGAGTTTAAAGCATACAAACTGTTCAATCCTGAGTCTCGTAAGACATTTGCAAGTAGAGATGTAGTCTTTCATGAACAAGTACAGGAAAGGAAAGCTGATGTTGGAGATGATTGGCACATTCCATTTCTATTGGAGGAAAGCAGCGAGGATGAAAGGGATCAGGAACAGGAGCAGAAAGAAGAGAATGAAGAAGAACAACAAGAAGGTGAAAGAGCAGGCCCAGTTATTGCAGAAGAAAACAAATTTGAGGTAAGTCCCCTACCAAGAAGGTCAGGTAGGAAGACTCAATTACCATTGAAGTTGAGAAACTATGCTTTGATGTCAAAAGTTTTGAACATTGTAGAGCCCTCTAATTATAAAGAAGCTAGTCAATTTGAGGAATGGAGAGCTGCAATGAATGAGGAGATGGAATCAATTCTTAGAAATAATACTTGGGAATTAGTAGAGCTGCCTAAAAATAAAACACCTATAGGAAGCAAGTGGCTGTTTAAACCAAAAATGAATGCAGACGGAAGTATAGATAAGTTAAAAGCTAGGTTGGTTGCAAAAGGATATTCACAGAAGGAAGGTATAGATTTTGATGATACTTTTGCACCTGTAGCAAAACTAAATACAATTAGAATGCTTATTGCTTTAGCTACTAAATGTAATTGGGAATTACACCAGCTTGATTTTAAATATGCATTTTTAAATGGTGATTTAAAAGAGGAAATTTACTTAGTACAGCCAGAAGGATATGTAAAGAAGGGGCAGGAACATCTTGTTTGCAGATTGAAAAAGGCTTTATATGGTTTAAAGCAAGCACCCAGGTCTTGGTACGAAAAGGTTGATTCTTTCTTTATAGAGTATGGTTTCCATAGAAGCTTAAATGACCCAAATTTGTATACCAAGTACAATGATCAGGGGCAGATTATTTTGATTTCTCTTTATGTGGATGATATGATTCTAACAGGAAATGCAGATGACTTAATCAGAGGAATCAAAAGGCTCATGGCACAAGTTTTTGATATGAAAAATCTCGGAAGCCTTAACGATTGTCTGGGATTAGAAGTATTCAGAGATACTGGGCAAACTTTTGTTACCCAAGGGAAGTATGCTAAAATTCTGTTGGAAAAGTTTGGTATGGATCAGTGTAGAACAACAACGACACCTTTGCAGCAGAATCTAAAATTGAGCAGTGATGATGGCACTAAGGAGATTGATGCCACAATGTACAGACAACTGGTTGGCAGCCTGATATATCTTACAACAACCAGACCCGACTTGGCATACTCAGTTAGTGTATTAAGCCAATTCATGTCAAAACCGCGTGAAAGTCACTGGACAGCAGCAAAAAGCGTGTTGAGGTATCTTTGTGGTACTGTTCATTTTGGTATTTTATACACTGATGTATCTGATGTTACTCTAGCAGGTTTTTCAGACTCAGACTGGGCAGGTAACCTGGATGATCGGAGGTCCATCACAGGTTATGCATTTAACATAGGTTCCGGGGTAATTGCATGGAGCAGCAAGAAACAAAGTAATGTAGCTTTGTCGTCATGTGAAGCTGAATATCAAGCATTGTGTGCAGCAACATGTGAAGCAATCTGGTTGAGGAGACTTCTTAACGATGCAGGAAAAGAACAGAAGCAACCCACTTCTATCAAAAGCGACAACCAGAGCACTATCAAATTAGCATACAATCCAATGTTTCATAAAAACACCAAACACATAGACACCCAGTTTCACTTTGTTAGAGAAAAAATACAGTCAAAAGAAATTGCTGTCGAATATTGTAAAACTTGTGACATTGTGGTTGATATTTTTACAAAGCCTCTTGCACGAGTGAAATTTGAATTGTTTAGAAAGATGCTAGGAGTTCAGGAGAACCCTTTCTCCATTAAGGGGGGGAGTTAAGAATAATTAATATTATTTTTTTATTAATGGAGAAAATGGTTACATTGTTGTAACATTCTCCCTAGTTTAGGATTAGTTCCTATAGTTATGGGGTTTGGGTGCAACTTCCTATTTCCTAGTATTGTAGTTATTGATGTAATCTTTGATTGATTAATGAATAGAGTGGACGAGAGTGATCTCTCACGTTTGATGAGTGTAGTCTCCAGGTGCAGGCCACACCTGAGAGCTACATCTCTTTCTTTTCAATTATGTTCACATTTTACCTTTCGAATCAAAATTCATAATTCTTATATGAATTTTGAAGGGTGCAATTCGATAAAAGAGGAAAATTTTGAAATTTCGTCGTCACATTTGGCCCAAAAGTGTAACCCATATTCATGCTTTCACCCTCTTATAGAAAGAAAAAAGTTTATGTTTTCTGGTAATCTCTTATTCTAGCACCATATGGTAAGTTATTTTAGCTTTTAACATGCATAAACAATATGGCTAACATGCTTTCGTGTAACCACTGTAACGACGACACATGTTAATTAGAAAAGGACCTGCGCTAATTCTATTATTAAATAACATAAAGTTCACCACTTTACGAATTTTATTAGGTCTCTCTCTCCGCTTACTCTAAATGATACACTATGAATTTGTGCAGAAAAATGAATCATTAAGTCTCACATGGCTATTGTGTTGTACTCCCACATGTCACTTCTTTTGGCTAGATAAGCATTCACAAATCATTTATTGTAACTGCCACGTTTCCTTTTTTAAAAAATATGTCAAAAACCGTGAAAATTGACTCTTTGTAGTTTTTAATTAACTAGAGTTTCTATTTTTAGTTCTACCAGTTTTATTGTGTCTATTTTTTCATGCATCATATTAAAAAGATTTCATGCATGTGTAGAATAATTGTTGTGCACGATGGAGGTGTGCGAAAGAATTGTGTCGAGGCGAAATGTGTGCGAAGGTGTGGAAGATAAATACTCTTCCTTTGCATGAAACAATCAATTTTATTCCATAATCCAACCACGTCAATGCATTTTATGTTTCTATAGTCTATGGACTAGACTCTTCATTGAACATATGTGGTAGTTAATTCCATTTAAATGTGGAATTACCTCGAATCTATGCCTTAACAACAATATAGTTGATTACCCTTAATTACCCATACTAATGTTCAACATACATGGATTAATGTTTTATTGGAAAGATTAATGATAAATTTGTGTTGCAATGATAAGTTTCTTTTGTTATATAACATAAGACCTTTACTCTTTCCGTTTTTTCCTGACCTTAGTGCTTCATGATTATATTATGAGGATATTATTCAAATTCTTAATGGTATTATTTATGAGGCATTGTTTAATAATTACTAGTTGCAAAAAAATGAAGAGGGTGAAAAAGGATTTGCAATTAGTATCTATTAGAACGCGTTGTAGAAATGAAAGCTTCCATCACATACAAAAGAACCGTGTTCAAAAATTAACAAAACAAATTCCCACACCTCCACAAGAATTTTTGTCTTCGCATAGTTTACCCATATATGGTTTCCCTACATCCTTTCTAGCGCACTTTCCTACTCAATGTTATCAAGAGTTTCTACACCACCTATTCTTGTTACAAAGGTTTTGTGGTACAATATTTAGTTGCTTACACTTAATTACCCATATTAACACTTAAAGTACATGAACTAATGCTCTGATTGCAAGGATTAACACTGACGTTCCACCGCGACGACAAGTTGCTCTCTTGGGTCAAAACATGGAGCTGGGTTACACTTTTTGGCAAAATGACAAAATGTTTTGCTGAAAAATGGATGCTTGTTTGAGTAATTTTAAGCGCTTAATTAAGAAATTTTTAATCGCTCGATCGAGCTATTGAGGCGCTTAAAAATAACTTGATTGAGCATTTAAACAAACTCTCAATCGAGTCGTATTCTAACCCGAGTTAACGACTCGATCGAGTCCTTGAGCCGTATAATTCACCATTAATACCATTGATAAAAATTTGGTAAGGGTGCGGGCGAGTTAGTTTTTTAATTTCTCGATTGAGCCGCTGGTTAACCACATATGTCACTCGATCGAAGGTTTCTTTAATGCTCGATCAAGCAATTTGAATTTTGAATTTAAGTTCTTGATCGAGCATTAAAAGCGACCAATCGAGCTCTTCAAGTCCTTAAAATTACAATTTCAATACCTCTTCTGCAGATTTCTCTGCAAACCCATTTTGCACCATATCGGATTTAGGGCAGAAATTGTCCTTGAGTAGTGGAGTCAGTGGCATTGGATTCTCGAAGGAATCTTCTATCCAATGGCATATGAATTTGACACTTTCAAATTCACATGATATTTTTCATCTAATTTCTTTTAAACATAACACTTGAAATATTTTTGGACAATTTCAAAGGGGATGAATAAAAAATCAATAACATAAAATATACACAATAAAAAAAATTCAAAAAAAATAAATATCTTTGTTTATGAGTCCTCTTCAAAAGGATACTCTTGGTTTTTCAATTTATTTAAAGAGTTGAAAAAAATATTACATGAACACGTGTCTCCAAAATTCAATTGAAATATTACTTCACGAACTTCGAAAAATAATAAAAAATAATTTTTTAATATGAAAAACTTAGATCTCTCTGTGTTAAATTACACTTTTTAGACTAAGTTATGTTGCGTGAACACACATATTTCTTAAGTTTTGTGAAAATTTGCAAGGACATATATTGCATTTAATGGAAAATTGAGAGATTATACGATAGGAATTTTTTTTTGCAAAAAAATATCATTAGGTCAAAAATGTAATTCTCCACATATTGTATTTTTACTCTGAATCAAAATTCATAATTCTTATATGAATTTTGAAGGGTGCAATTCGATAAAAGAGGAAAATTTTGAAATTTCATCGTCACATTTGGCCCAAAAGTGTAACCCATATTCATGCTTTCACCCTCTTATAGAAAGAAAAATGTTTATCTTTTCTGGTAATCTCTTATTCTAGCACTATATGGTAAGTTATTTTAGCTTTTGACATGCACAAACAATATGGCTAACATGCTTTCGTGTAGGCACTGTAATGCTGACACATGTTAATTAGAAAAGGACCTGCAATAATTCTATTATTAAATGACATAAAGTTCACCACTTTTTGGATTTTATTAGGTCACTCTCTCCGCTTACTCTAAATGATACACTATGAATAAATGCAGAAAAATGAATCATTAAGTCTCACATGGCTATTGTGTTGTACTCCCACATGTCACTTCTTTTGGCTCGATAAGCATCCATAAATCATGTATTGTAAGTACCACGCTTCCTTTTTTAAGAAATATGTCTTTGCATACTGCAATACATCAATTTTCACTTCATTTGACATACATTTATTGAGTATTTTCATCATTTATTCAACAAATCAACCCATAATCAGTTCATCGTTCTAGTCATTATTAACATTTGGTTTGAAGTATTGTGTAATGATATGGATCTGTAGACGTTTACTGAGTGAATTGACTCGTATTAAAGATATTTGTCTAGTGCTCAGTAGCATTTACTTTGAAGAATTATGTAATGATTATTGGTTGTAAACAAATCAAGAACATGTAAAGGGATCTAAAACGAGTGTTTGTCGTAGCATATTGCAATAACTGAAACTGTCAACACATACACAAAATTGTTTCGACTTACATTGAATGTCAGGTTTCATAAGCATTTAAATGAGGCTTTCAAGCCACAAAACAATACTTTTCTAAAATTTAATTTGAGTTTTAAATAGATCATAGTTTAATTTTCTATTGTTACACACTATGCTAACAATTGGCATAAAAAAACTAATGCCATAATTTTAGAGCTTTTTTTTTTTTGTAAGCTTGGTAGGAATCTCCTTTTTTCATGTCCATTACACACCCCGCTACAAGGGAAGGGTAGCCCAAGATTTGAACCCAAGACTTCCGGTTCGGTGAGACTTCATTTCCACAGCCACTGCCACTTGTGCTATCCCATGTGGACTAATTTTAGAGCTAATCTTAATTTTACATTTAAAAATTAGTTTTGTAACTTGAATCATGTGTGGAAGAACGATATGTGCAAGAGATCCATTATACATCGAATTATGCACCTACACACACATTCTCCTTGCCAGACACTTCTTCGGCACACTTCCATCCAACACAAACTACAAAATGTTAATTTTCACTTCATTTGACATAGGTATTTGACACATAAATTTAAATGGTTAGATATTTGAACTATTAATCTTGTTAGTATTCATTGTATCAGGTTCAGATGATGTGCAGAACAAGAGTATGCATGGGAGAACCTCTATTCAACCACTTGCGCACTTCCCCACATATTCCCCCTTTGCACACGTCTTTCGCACATTGCTTGTTCGACGGAAATGTTTTGGCGAAATGCCAAATAAACTGAATCAACTTTCCATTTTGGCGAATAGACATGTAATGAGGACATCGTTCAAGTGCTTAATACCATTTACTTTGAAAGTGCTTAATACGTTATAGCAGATTGTAGAAACGGGAGGTGTTCCACATATAAAAATTTGTTTTCATAAGGAGAAAGTGCAGAACCCACACAAAATACTTTAGAACTAATCCTAAATTTACATTTTAAAATTCTAACTTGACTCATGTGCAGAATAACGACACGTGCGGGAGAATCATTATACATCAACTTTCACACTTGCACACACATTCTCCTTGTTAGACACTTCTTTCGCATACTTCCATCTAGCACAAACTGCAAAACTTTAATTTTCTCTTTATTTGACATAGATATTTAACACATAAATTTGAATGGTTAGAGATTTGAATTATTAATCTTTCTAGTATTTATCATAGAAAATTGAAAGGATGTGTAGAAGAGGAGTATGTGCAGGAAAACCTCTATTCCCCCTCCTGTGCACTTTCCCAGACATTCTCCCTCCACATACTTCTTCCACACATTTCCCTGTTCAAGAGAAGTCATAGCAAATTGAAAGGATTTGTAGAAGAGGAGTATGTGCGGGAGAACCTCTATTCCCCCTCCTGCACACTTTCCCATATATTCTCCCTCCACATACTTCTTCCACGCATTTCCTCGTTCCAGAGAAATGTTTTGGAAAAATATCGCATAAACTAAATCAACCACCCGTTTCGGTGAATCAACACATACTCAACACGTCGTTCAAGTGCTTAATAGAATTTACTCTAAAAATACATAGATCTCTACAATCACTATCCATTGTGGCATATTATAGAAATGAGAGGTGTTTCCACTTACAAAAAGTCGTTTTCATAAGAACAAAGTGCGAACCCCACATTGCCTTAATCATTCTAGCATACCAATAACTCATAGAAAAATCAATAGTCTTTGAATTCATATTTTACTCATCACTTTTATGTATATCCTTTTAGAAACAATATGTTATTTAAATGTTTTATTTATTAAAAAAAATATTAATAATCATCAAATTGTAGTAAATAGGGAATTGAATGGCATTTGACATTGGAATATTTCGTTCACATTATTTATGGAATATATTGGGTTAATAATTTTAAGTTGATATTTTACTTTTACATTGGTATATATGTTTTTTAAAATATTTAAGTGTATTATTTAATAAAATAATAATAATATAAAAGTAAAAAATAATTTATTATTTTAAATAAAAATATTTAAAGATAAATTTTGTATTTTGTAATTAAAAATAATTTTTTTAGTGAGGTTAAAAGTTTTTGTACAATTAGTATAAAGGAAATGTGAAATATGCAATATATATTTATAAAATATTAATAATATAAAGTGTTTTAATTTTAATTATAATAAGTTGATGGGGCTTAGAATATATAGTGATAGGGTATATTGTTAAGACATTATGTGTTCTGAAGGTGATTGGTTGAAAACTTTGTGGGAAAAAATCCAACTATATTAAAGGTCAGTGTGCAATCCTAAGCCACTATGAGGACTCACACAACTTAGTGAACAAAAAAAGCCACAAATAAAATATTTGTATATTAATTTTTGAAAAAATAAATAGAAAATACTTAGTATGAAATTGGAAATATTAAAATACCTCATTATCTTCTTTACTCACATATGTATAAATATTTCAATATCAACTTTTTATGAATCGAAAGTTAGTGAAGTAAAAAACTTCTTATAATTAAACATATTTATAATGTAATGCTAATTTAAAAAAAAAAATACCATTATTTTTGTATTCATTTTTTTAATAATATAATGTTAAATTTAAAAAAATATATATAATTATTTTATATTTTTTTCAATAAATAAAGTGTGAAAATCTATCGAGTTGTTAAATCAACAATGAAACAACTATCATTACTTGCTATCAACCCGTAGTGAATTATAAGCTACACACTTGTTTCATACATATAAAGAAAACGAACTCTTAAACAAACCAAAGCAATTTTAAAACATGATGCAAAACCATATTCTTTTTGTATGCATTATATTCATTATATTTTTTATATATTGTTTTAAAATATTTTTTTATTAAAATTAAGATAAATTGTGAGATTGTTGCCGTCGATGGCCACAAGCCGCAGTTACACACATTTCTAAAGCGGTGACACCAAAGCAAGCTAAAACTTTAATGGCTGCAAGAAGCAAGTTTATTTGTTTTAATTTTCATTTATCTATTAAGTATTTATTTGATGGCAGCTACTCAGATATTACATCATTTTTTGGTCCAAGACATGCGGAAGTAACATCAAGAATGACACAAATTCTTTAGGCAAGACCAGTCGCTGGTAATGGAGTTCAAGCTCATGCGCTGACGCCATGAACGCCATAATGACTGTTTCTTTAACTCGAATTTTTATGGAGACATTTAACAGAAACAGTATGTATTGGCATTCATAGACCAAAATTGCAATACTAACACAAGATCATCATTACTTTAATATGGAAGTGCATGATTGATACATAAGGCGCTGAACCCAAAACGAAAATTCATACGAGCCCACAAAAACCCAAGCCACGGACGCGCACGCTCAAAGTAAATTCCGGTTACCTATGACATGCAGGGTTGAATTACTTGCAGGTTCTGTATATCCTTTACAGCTCTTCTGGAAATTCTGGCCCCTGCAGACTCCTCGAGATTCACTGTAGACAAAGACAAACCATGGAACTGATGATCCTCGGCCTGCCGAATCCCGTCGTCAAAATTGAGCTCATAACTCGGGGGATCGTACTGGAATCTTGAAGGTCTTGAACTGTAAATCGTTTTGCCGTCTGCCTTGAATCTGCGAATGAAGTATTTCCATTTAGGCCCGCTGCAGCAACTTCCAACGTCGGTAACGATGAATTCCGACAATTCTCCGACCCGTCTGACGCTGTTCCACCTCTTGCGCCACCAACTCTGAGAATCCGCCTCCACTGGATCAGCGCCAGGGTTTGATCGCCTGACCTTCTGAAACCACGACAGTGAAAGGAGCGAACGCTTATCGTCCGATCTGTAGAAGCAGCAAGAGAAGAGCAGACCCAAGATAGTGGAGCAGCGAGGGCGGCTGTTGGGGTCGCCCATCTCTGCGGCAGGATTCGGAGGGTGGAGCAGGGGAGGCTACAGTTGGTGAGAAATTCGAATACCACGAAATGGGATTTTATTTAAAGAAAATATGCCAAGGGATCGGAATGTCGTGCACGGGAGTGTTGGTGGAGGACGCTTGAACAGCAAAGCATCCAATGGTTTTTCTGGCCTTTAGAGATGAATCTCCAGAGAAAAGTAGCGGGACCTACATAAAAAAGCGAATATATTATTATAAATAATAATAGTTTACATTATTTGTGTATTATTTGTAGGGTTGGTAAAAGGTGAGGGTATATCATGGCCATATTTAAAAATAGCAAATAAATAAGTAAAGTGTAAATGGAAGGTTATATTATGATTATGTTTAAAAATAACCATCAAAAAGAGTGACAATTGAACGTTATATCATGGTTATATGTAAAAATAATAATTAAATAGTTACAATTGAACGTTATATCATGGTTATATGTAAAAATAATAACTAAATAGTCATGTCTAAAAATAACAACTAAATAGAGTGAAAATTGAATGGGTGACTTTACATTTAGAAGTGCTTTAGCAGTGCACTAGCCCACCTCATCATGTTTATGGTTTTAATGTATGGGTCTAAAAGTTGAGTTTTATTTTTTAATGTAAAGATATATGTTAATGGGTAAGAGCCAAAATTATTTGGCACTATTGAATGTCTATCTCATTATGGATCAACAGTGAGTGAGTTGGTTTGTTTGAATAATAGTGATGAGTCGGGCTACATCATGGTCATGTGCAAGAATAAGAGTTTGTTTGTTTGAATATTAGTGATGAGTGAGGCTACATCATGGTCATGTGCAAGAATAACTATGAACAATGACTTAACATCTAAGAATGCTTTAACAAACCTAATCACATTTATCCAAGACCTATAATACGGTTATCCAAAACCTTAAAATACAGTTTTAGTCTATCCAAGACTTTAGAATATGGTTTTAGTGTATAACGTAAATTGTTTTTGTTGAGCTAAAAGTTTTTTTTTAATACAACAATAGTTAATAGCCATGACGCAAATTATTTGACCTTATTAAATGCCATCGATGACTAGCCAATAAATTATTTTATTTGAATAATAGTAAGATATTCATAAATTATAGTGATGAATATGAACACTACTAATTTAACAAGTTATAATAAATTTTTCCAATCTTTAACAAAAAATTATAATAAATTCAAGTAAAAAATAATATTATTGTATTTAAACAAAACTTGATTTTTATAAATTTAAAGATTTTTAATTTATCAATTTGTATTTTTATATTTAAAAGTGTTAAAACAAATTCATAATCCATTAAAAATATTTAGTTTTAAATTATACCTATGGTAATTTCTTTTATTATTATGCTCCAATGAATGTCATATGTTTTAAAATAACATTTCACATGAACTTTGGTATAAAATCAAATTATAATTTAATTTCTTAAAAAAATAAGAATACTATATAACAGATATCAATATTTTTAAAATATATTTATGAACACTTTAATAATAATAATTAAATTAAATTCAACCATATTTAAATCTCTAAATTTATTTACTCAAACATAGCATTCTAAACAACTTGGTGCAACGTAGGACCATGATATTCGGCATAGTTTTTGCTTTCGAGTGTTGAGAAGGATCACGATCATGGTGGGTAGCGTTATTCCTTTTTGGCTTTTGAGTGTTAAGATGGAGGAGTACGATAATGGTGACGCGCAAAAGTCGATGTAGGTTCCACACTCGATAAAGAAATGTGCCGCCCAAAGTAGTAGGGTCCACACTCGAACGAAGTACTCTCGAGGTTCTCTAGGCTAAGAGAACCAACGATTTTTTTTCTAATGGTTGAAATGAATATCTCATTTAGGTCTACATGGTCGAGAGCCTAGCAAACCATATTTGTATAAGGTGCCATTTTGGGCTGAGGAGTTATTTTGTGCCACTGGGATTTTGCAATATCCTTGAAAATTTTGTTAGGGATGTATCCATCTTTTTTTGGTTCAGATTCTTCCAAAAAAATTGCAAACAATTCATAAATATCATGTTATGATTGATAAAATATCATGCTATGAAAACATATATTTGAATTAGGGCTCTTGGCATTTAGGTTCTCACTTGGTTGAACTTGCTTTTCCTTTTGTGCTTTCTCATTGATTATTGAACCTACGATTGTTGTAAGTATTATAAACAAAATCCTACACGGAAAACAAATAAAGTATTATAGTATTTATGAGGTATTCAAAGAAAAACCTTAGCGTTCTGAACACGTTTTGTGAGAAAGAAGAACCATAATCACTAATAAATGAAAATTGCTTGTAACATTTGTGGTCGGCCTTATTAATTGAAAGGAGGAAGGGTATTACTGCAATTTATTGAATGACAAATTTTGCAAACGGTTGGTAAATGTCATGTTATGATTGATAAATATCATGCTATGATTTTCTCTTTTTTATCAAGCTTTTACGTGGTGTCTAAACATATATTTCAATTAGGGTTCTTGGCATTGTGGTCCTCACTTGGTTGAACTTGCTTTTGTTTTTGTGCTTTTTCACTGATTATTGAACTTACGATTGTTGTAAGTATTATAAACAAAATCCTACAGGGAAAACAAATAGAGTATTAATGTATTTATGAGGTATTCAAAGAAAAACCTTAGTGTCCTGAACACGTTTTGTGAGAAAGAAGAACCATAATCACTAATAAATGAAAATTGCTTGTAACATTTGTGGTCGACCTTATTAATTGAAAGGAGGAAGGGTTTTACTGCAATTTATTGAATGATAAATTCAAAATTGAAAAGTGGCTATTGTCTAATTATTGGGAGGTTTTATTGAGCTTAAACCTAATTAACCACCATGTCATTGAGGAGCAAATTTAATATGGTGTGAAACTTGAATAACCAATCCATTATGAAGTGGACATACTGATGTGGAGGATCCATGTATGAATCATGTGGAAGCCATATATACAAAGGATCTGACAACATAAAGAGATAGTTAGCTTCACCAAGCCATTGATTGATTTATAGGGGATTTTAAGCTATGTAATGTGTTCCATCCGAACAGTGATGGCGAGGTAGATGATACATTTTCATGTCTAATATCATAAAAAAATACATCTTGTTTTGGATCTATCATCAAAACCCTTGATATTCATGGAGCCATTGGCTCTGCCCAAGAGGCCCTCCACTCCATTAAATTGAGAAAACTAAAAGGGATGGCGCTCAAAATAGACCTATCAAAAGCATTTGATAAAGTAAGTTGGTTATATCTAAGGATGATACTCACACATCTGGGCTTCCCTCTGGAGCTCACCAGATGGATAATGGGATGTATAACTTCAGTATCCTTTGCAATCCTTATAAATGGGTCAGCTTCCCATCCCTTTCAGGCAGAAAGGGGAATCAGGAAGGGATGCCCCTTATCCCCCCTACTGTTCCTTCTAGTTATGGAAGGTATGAGTAGACTGATAACATCGGAGAAGCGAGCTGGGAGACTCAGGGGACTTATGATTACTGATCATTTCCTATTGACCCATCTACTTTTCGTTGATGACATCCTCATCTTTCTCAATGGGGGTATACAGGATATCATTACTCTTAGGGAGTCATTAAAACTCTTCAATGCTGCTACAGGTATGGAAATCAATAGGGAAAATTCTATTGTATCTTTCTCTGAATGCTCCCAACAAGAAATTCACCTCGCCCTACAAAATTTCCCTTATCAAATACTGGATCTACATGATGGACTGAAGTATCTGGGTTTCAGGATAAAAGCGGATGGCTACAAAATAGCAGATTGGACCTGGTTGATCACAAAAGTGGAGAAAAGAATAAATATCTGGTGTCATCGCTTTCTATCCAGGGCAGGAAGACTGGTACTCATTAAAGCAGTAATAGAAGCAACCCTAGTCTTTTGGATGTCCTTGGCCTGGATTCCCTTGGGGATTCTACATAGGATCCAACGAATTTGCAGCCATTTCCTGTGGAAGGGACAAAAGGATGGAAAGCCTTATGTGTGGGTCAAATGGAGCAGAATTATGACCCCCAAAAAATGGGGAGGATGGGGCTTAAAGCATCTCCCGGCTTTTGCACAAGCACTGGCTGCAAAGCAAGGTTGGTTACTCCTGAAACATAAGAGTCTTTGGTCGGAGGTGGTCACCCATAAATACATTTGGCCCAGCTCTATTCTTGATTGGATAAGGCGACCTACATGGAACAGAAAAGGCATTTCAGTCATTTGGAGGGCCATACTAAACACCCTGCCCATCATCAAAAGAGGACTTATCTGGAAGATTGGAAATGGGGCGTCAGTGCGTATCGGGATTGATCCTTGGATTGGTAGTGGGAATGTATATCAACTACCACAGGAATTGATCACACACCTCAACCACAATGGTGTCCTGTACATATCACAACTAGGAGACCATCAAAATACAACTTTTCTTCAGCAAGCATGGCACACAGGTGAGGAATGGAATATCCCGATCCATTGGGAAAGACAGTGGAGAATTTTTCTGCAAGCTCTATCAAAATCCCATGTTCGCCTCAATGAAGAAGAGGATGAATTAATTTGGGGTCTAACTAAAAATGGTCATTACTCCTCCAAGCAAGGGTACGACCTCATACAAGTTGAGCACAAACTAGACAGATTGATGAGTTGGTGGAGTCAACTTTGGAAGTTAAAAGCACCCTCGCGCACAAAATTATTAATGTGGAATATCATTAAGGATAAAACCCCCACAGGAGTTAATCTCAGAAAAAGGGCTTTCACAGGTCCGACTTGGTGTGTTCTTTGTCACGAGGAGGAGGAATCAAACCAACATATATTTCTCACTTTCCCTGTATCCAAAATACTCTGGACACAAGTACTGCATACTCTTAATATTAAGCAAACCTGGAGTGGTGCGGATATCCCAAGTGCCTGGGACAGTTGGTGGGGAGCTGCAACTGAACCAAAATCTAGAAATCTGTCGCTACTAGTCTCTTGGCATATATGGATGGGACGTAACAATATCATCTTTCGAGACCGGATCATAAATTGGGCCCTGATACCTCCAAAAATCTGCTCGGGCTATGAGGAACTCCTGGCTGAGGATTTTGTCAACAGATCCCGGATCATCACACAGGAACAGATTGACAAAGCCCACCCTTGGGCTTATTTTGATGGGGCTGCACAAGCTCAGGGATGTGGGGAGGCATAATCTTTCACCTATCAGACACCCATTTTTTTCACATATGCATGGGTCTGGGAGAGGGTACAAATAATTATGCAGAGCTGATTACTCTTAAACATTTGTTACATTTTACCATCCTCAAGCAATGCAGATATTTACAAATATTTGGGGACTCCAAAATAGTCATAAATTGGTTTAACAACACAACTTTATGCCATGCATATACTCTCAGAACTATTATGGATGAAATTGTTTTTCTTAAAACACATTTTGATCACATTTCATGCACTCATATCTATAGGGAGCGTGATGAAAGTGCGGACAAACTATCGAAAGAGGAAATGCATCGTCCTAGAGGAGAATGGCTGATCACAGAGCACACACCGGAGAGGACCTACCAGTACTTCCACAGGCCATACATAGATCAGGAACTTCGGAGGGTTGATAGCCCCTAATATCAGCAGCATATACTTTGTCTCTTTTTACAGCTACTTTATTATCTTGTAATTAGCAACTCCTGGTAACTGAACAGCGATCACCTACTGGTGATTTTTTGAATATGTAATTACTTATATATGTACAACACACCCAACTGGGTCTATCTATTTCACAATTTTGTAGCTATAAACAAATGACTACGGTCACAGTATTTGCACATGCCTATGGGCATCTACAACATGTAATTTTCAACAGTGACAGAAATTACGATTTTTCTCCCCGAGAAAAAATCATTAAACCCCTTGACTTTAGGGTGAGTATGAACATGTTAAAGTCGATGGGTGGTGGGTAGTGTCTTGATGAATGTGAACATTTACATGAAGTGAAATCTGAGACACATTAGCATTTATTGAAGGTGGGAGGGGAAATATTGGATTTTTGAGGTGAGGTTAAGATATTCACAAAAGTTCTTTGACAAATAAGGCATAAAATATAGAAAACATGGGTATAGGGAGGGAATACTTTGGGAAAAAATAAATTTTGTAGAAATTGAGGGTCCCTATTATTTTTCTCAATAAAAATAATATGGGCGTTCTTGTTTTCTACGATAGTAACCTTCCTGATATAAGATGACTGCAATTTATATCAATAGGGGTAATCATGTATGTTGAAAATTTGTAGAAAATCTGTGATAGGTTAACTTGATAATGCAATATAAATCAAAGCAGAATACTATAACCTACTTCTACTATCAATTTGCAGAAGCTTAAAAATCGAGCTGAACAATATAACCAGAAGAAGAAGAATCGATGGCACAATACACATGAAAATACTTTGGGGAAAGCCTCAGCTAAAAACCCCATACTATTGTATTATCATACATGGTGGAAATACATAGGAATTATAC
The DNA here is from genome assembly GCA_031772625.1 of Pinus tabuliformis. Taxonomy (NCBI): domain Eukaryota; kingdom Viridiplantae; phylum Streptophyta; class Pinopsida; order Pinales; family Pinaceae; genus Pinus; species Pinus tabuliformis. Next base: position 1,728,144,381 of record CM062820.1, on the reverse strand, counting down.
AAAGCCTTAGCTCTCACAGCTAGCCAGCTCTTAGTACAATCCTCATAGATGCTCACAGGCAATCTTGGCTTCTCTCCAGCCTTCCTCTTTGCCCTCCAAGCTCCTATTTCCTTGCACTGTTCCTTGTGGATGATTTGCCTTTTACCAAGTGGAAAACCAAGCCTTCAAAACTGCGCAATCCTCAAGAATGAATCCTTGACTACATGCATGAGTTTTATCCATGAGAAAAAATATGCAACTGAGAGTAACTGTCCTTGAACATTAATCTCAACTGGGTCTTTCTCATAATAGACATGCATGAGTTTCTGATGAGGGAATCTTCAATTAACTGGAGTACCACTAGTTGAGTGCATTAATGCATCAACTAACTGTTAACTCACTATTAGTTCCTCAAACAGTTTGGAACTAATTTAACTAGACTTAACTCAGTAAACTGAGTTAACTAATTACAACTCAATCTTATCTCCTTAATTTAAGGGATAACTCTTGCATGACTTCAGAAAGACTTCTAACTTAAATTTCTCCAACTAATTAATTTAAAATTAATTAATTAATTATTTCCAAGTAGCTGTTAAGACTAAATTCAATTTTAATTCACAATTTAATTCAAGGACAAATTAAATTGGAATATTCTTATTTCCATATTTCAACACTCCCTCTCAACAAGAAAGGGATTATTTGCCACCCCGATCCTGTCTCTATGGAACTCGAATTTACTCTTTGACAATGCCTTTGTCAAAATGACAGCATCTTGCTCCTCTGTTGAAATATACTGTAGCAACATGATCCTCTCGACTTGTGAAAATCCACGGGAAACAAATCTTGCCTTATGCTTCTCCACACTACCATCAGCAGCTTGCTTTACCTTGTAAAGCCAATGAGAACTCACAACTGATTTGTTCTTCGGTCTCAAAACCACGTCCCAAACACTGTTACGAACTATGGAGTCATACTCCTCCATGATAGCATCAACCCAAATCGGCTGCTGCACTACTTCCTCAAAGGAAGATGGTTCAGTCTCAACACATTCCCTAGAAAGGGCAATGTATCCAGTGTACCTCTCAGCAGAAGTGTTGCAGTGTTGCTGTGGGATTGTTCCTCCAGCAATTTAGCTGGAATATCTATCTCCGACTGAGAGATACTACTGCTGAGGGCATTCTCTGTTGGGTGAGCCATTTCTGGCACCCAGATTGTATTATGAAATTGCTTGATAATAAAATCCTCTGATAGCTACACTGATTTTCCTGCATCGGGTTTTCCTAGGGAGATTAGTCCAAAAATAATGGTGTCACTTGTGCTTATTTTTCTTTCAGTTAATGATCTGTATGTGTTGATACTGTACTTGTATTTATTTTCAATATTTACATGGTAAATAACTTGTTAAGTAACTGAACAAGTAGGAAGAAATAAATCATATAGTACAGGAAGAATTTATAACGGATAGTCTTAGAAATTCCAACATGGTATCAAAGCATGGTTGCAGATCACAGGATAGTTGAAGGCATCAGCTGAGCGGAGTAGCAACAACAGAAACATTTGTCCTGAGTGATAGAAGTTGTTCCTAGTAGAAAGCAGCAAGGAAAGGGTGATGCAGAGAGCTTGCATCATCAGTTCGATCCAGGAAGAGCATCAGTGCTGAGGCAGAGAGGAGAAAACCTAACCTACGCAGTGCCCGGTCATCTTTCTCAGCTAGGAAGGATTGATGTTGTGGCCAGGAGGTGCATATTGTTCTGGTGACGGGATTACGCAAAGCCTAAAGGCTCTAACCTTCAAACTGCTGGGGCATAGGAGGTTGTGGGTAAGCTGCGGAGCAAAGATGGTGGGGTACTGTGGTTAGAATAGCACCTGACATGGCAAGACCAATGAGGAGAGAGTTGTAGCCAAGGATTGGCAAAGGGATTTCCAGAAGGGAAATCGAGGGTCAAAGGAAGACAAACCGAGAACTTCCAGACGAAAAGTAGAGAGACTTGAAAGAGTCGAAAGAGGAGCAACGAAATGGCAGTGAATGGGCTAAGAGATCATGATAGATTGAATGGAGCTTCAAACTTCGTAGTCTGGAAGGCCAGGATCTTGTCCATTCTAGACAGGTATCACATCAAACACTTCGCCTTGAAAATGATAGCTATCCCAGTTGACCTAGTTGAAAATGAAAAGTACGAGGAGGCAATGGCTAGGGAAAAGTGCATCATCCTTGATGGTGTCAAGGATCATGTGGTGCCACACATTTCCGAGAAGGAGATGACAAATGAGATGTCAGAGGCCCTGAAGAAATTGTACCATCATACTTCTGTGCAGAGAGGATGTTACTTGACAATCAGTTGCAGTAATATCATATGCAGAAGGGAGATAAGGCAGATGTCTTCCTCAGTGGATTGAAGGAGATCCATGATCAGCTAACTTCTATAGGGGCCACACCAGATCAAGAACTGATGGTGAGGACTGCATTTAATGCAGTCTCAGAGGATTGGAAGGTATTTGTCCAAAGCATAATGGGCAGGTTGAGGCTTCTAGATTGGGAGGAACTGTGGGTGGCTCTTCATCAAGAAGAGCACAGACGAGTGTCCAAGGCAGGGAGTAGAGGAAAAGGGGTTAGAATCAAGAAGGAGGAAGGAGAAGATGCGGATCTCACATCTGTGGGAAAGCAGGAGAAAATAAAGAATAAGGACCTCTCCAAGGTCAAGTGCTTCCATTGTGGGGAACTGGGTCACTATGCGAACTAGTGTCCTATGAAGAAGAGCAAGGGAGAGGCTTCTGAGAGCAAGGTTGTGTCAGCTAAGGAGGAGAAGGAAGTGGAGACTGATGACAATTGTGACATGAGTGATCATGCATGTCGAGAGAAGAGGTGGGGAGACATCGAGTTGTAGTCAGATGGATTACAGACGATGAGGGGCAGGATCCTCAAGGTACCCAACCTCTTGGATTATACCTAGCTACAGGAGCCCCAAAGAGGAGTAGTCAGATTGGTGGATGGTGGTAGAGACAGATGTGGATGGAGTGATAGAGAGGGCTATAGTGTAAGAGTCCCAGGATAGTGTGAGGTTGTAGTGTGAGAGGCATGGAGTTGTTGCAACAATGCATTTGTCTGTAGAGGGAGCACTTGGAAATGACAGAGGGAGCTTCAACATCGGGAGTGTTTCTACCCTGACAGAGATGTCAGAGTTGGCAGGATCAGTTACTTACTTCTCAGTAATTGAGTTGCAGTGCAACAGTTAGTAGTGGCAGTACTACGGGTAGCACGATGCAGCTTGATGAGAGGGGATGTAGTGCAGATGCAGCAGTGGTAATGGCAAGGCCATAGGAAGTAGCACGGATGCAGAGGGAGATTTCATAATAATGCAACAGTGGCAGTGGCAGGGCCATGGGTAGCAGTACATGATGCAACAGTGCAGAGGATATTGGGCAGCAGGCCTAGCATCAGCAAAAGGACCAGTTCCGGATGATCAGGGTGATTCTCAGTGAGGAGTATTACTAGAGCAAAATCCTCGCTAAGAGGGAGTGTTGATTTGGGGTAGAATAGGATGTGCTCTAGACACAAAAATTAGTGGAGAAGCTAAAGCACATGAAAATCTCCAAGACCCATAAATAGTTTGGGCAAAATCTAACCATTTTGGGAAATATTAAAATAATTAATATTTTTAATGGAGTTCCTAAGTCTAAACTTAGCAAAAATAAAATATTAATGTGAATTAATATAAAATTGAGTTAGAATGGTCCAAAAGTCATGGATCAAGCCAAATATAATCTTAGCCGTTGATTAGAGATTTAATCTCAGTCATTGATGGACCAACAAGAAAAGTATAAGAGGAGGCTTGAGGGTCAGTTGGAGAACACACCGAGTTAATCAAGAATTCAATTTTTTGGGGCAGGTCTTGCTGAGGAAATCGAAGGAGTGATCAAAGTTGCATTTGAGGGGCAGTGAATACAGTAGCAGATAGGGAGTGAATACAGTAGTAGAGAGGCAAAGATAGTACCGGGAGCATCATCACAGAAGCCCAGAGAGTGTTGACGCAGAGCCAGCTAGAGGCCACGCAGAGGCAGCCAGAGGCCATGCAGAGGCAGCCAGGAGTTGTGTAGAGCTTGAGGAGGGCCATCATGGAGGACGTAGAGGCTGACATAGAGCCCTGAGAGGCTGACACTGGGCCAGAGAGGCAGACACAGACCCTAGAGGTTGATGTTGGGAGATTTCGTGGGGTAGATTGGAGCTGGAGAGATGGATAGGGTGACGTAATCCCTATCAGGGTGACAAAGAGTAGCATAAGTGTTGCAGTGTCACTGTGGGATCATTCCTCTGGTGATTTAGCCAGAATATCTGTCTTTGACTGCGAGCTACTACTGCCGAGGGCATTCTGTATTGGGTGAGCCATTTCTAGCACCCAGATTGTATTCTGAAACTGCTTAATAATAAAACCCTCTGATAGTTGCACTGGTTTTCCCACATTAGGTTTTTCCGGGGACATTAGTACAAAAATAACGGTGTCACTTGTACTTGTTTTTCTTTCAGTTGATGATTTGTATGCATTGATACTATACTTGTATTTATATTCATTATTTACATTGTAAATAACTTGTTAAGTAATTGAACAAGTAGGAAGAAATAAATCAGATAGTACAGGAAGAATTTCTAACGGATAGACTTAGAAATTCCAACAATATTGTTGACACTTAATCCTTCGGGATAGGGAAAATATGGTGTAAATATGTAAATACAAAATAAGAAACTGAAGAGACCTTGGAATGTGAATCCCAAGGGTCCCTATACTATGTGTATATATTAATGTTATTCTTAGTATAAAATATAAATATTCTCGAGTTACCATATACTTGCCTTAACATGGTATCAGAGTGCAGGTCTACAGGTCCCAAATTTGGCATCCTTTTTCCTCTATAAATCTTTTGCCATTAGTCTAATATGTCCCTATGTCATTCCTTGCCTTAGTAGAACTGTTTCCATTGTGGAAAGTTGAAAATCATTGACATAGACCTTAATAAATTCTCATTTTGTTGCATGACTATAACATTTATGTAGTTATTTTATGCATTGTACACACTGGTCGAGGCCCTCCTTTAGTTGATACATATTTGGCATGCTATAACAAGGTTGCAAACAACATTTCATCGCTCAGCTCCAGCTTAATAGGCCATGGTGGTAATGTAGCTAAACCTACATTTACTTGTATTTGCACATCCCTTCATTTAACTATGATTATTGGTTGGTGTTGAGCATTGGCATTGGCATTGATGTTGAGCGCTGGCGTTGTGAAGCTTGTTGAGTGTAACATGAGTGTTGCAGATAACATAAGGACAAAGAGGAATTGACAACAACAAGCAATTCTTCAATAGACATTCCCTCTAATCCTATTCAAGCGCAACAAAGCAAGAAACAAGTAACATCATCAAAAAATAATAGGATAGTGTCATGCAGTCAAGCAAGTGTTTCTCTAAGCATGCCGCAAAGACCCATAGCGTCATCTAGTTCAATTGCAACACTAAGTGACTTGCCAAGCCCATCTTCCGCAAGCATAAGAAGACCAAAATTCAGAAATTTAAATGAAATTTATCAACAAGTTGAAGTTGATAGTTGCGTTGGTCTAAATTCCTTATTTGCAATGTTTTTCATGTAGATGACCCAATCCATTTTGAGGATGCAGTCAAAGAAGAAAAATGGGTTGCAACAATGGAGGAAGAAATAGAAGCATTAGAAAATAATGACACATGGCAGTTAGTGAACCTTCTGCAAGGAAAAAAAGTCATTAGAGTGAAATGGGTCTATAAGACCAAGAGCAACATTGAGGGGAAAGTTGAAAGGCATAAAGCAAGGCTAGTTGTCAAAGGATACAAGCAGTAGCATGGAAGACATTATGCAAAGATATTTGTGTCAGTCGCGAGGATGGAGACAATGCGTATAGTTGTGTCAATTGTTGCGCAACATAAATGGAAAGTGTATCCAATGGACGTAAAATCAGCGTTCTTGAATGGAGTGCTGAAAGAGAAAGTGTATGTTGCGAACCACCTGGTTATGAGGTAGAAGGCCAAGAAGACAAGGTGTATAGGTTGAGGAAATCTATTTATGGGATGAAGCAAGCACCGCGTGCATGGTATAGCAGAATAGACACTTACTTAATGGACAGTGGTTTCGACAAATGTGACGGAGAGCCTACTCTCTACATCAAAGAGAGTGATGGTAAGCTTCGTAGGGTTGTCTTATATGTAGATAATTTAATTTTTACAAGCAGTGATGATTTCATCATCACTTATTTCAAAGAAGTCATGAAAAGTGAATTTGAAATGATTGACTTGAAGTTCTTAAGATACTTTTTGGGCATAGAAGTGAAGCAAACAAAAAATAGCATTTTTATTTCTCAAGCAAAGTATGTAGCAGAAATTTTGGAGAGGTTTAATATGTAGAATGGCAAGCCCGCACCAACTCCAAATGTCATGGGGTTGAAGTTGAGCAAATAAGATTGCAGCAGCAATGTCAATCCGACATTATACAAAAGTATGGTGGGCAGTTTGATGTATTTGACCGCCACTAGGCCGGATATAATGTATGCAGTAAGCATGTTGTCGAGGTTCATGGAGACACCCAAGGAGATACATTGGCAAGCAGCGAAAAGGATTCTAAGGTCTGTCAATGGGACAAAGGAGTATGGTATTTTGTACACAACAACAAAGGATTTTAACTTGGTTGGTTACACTGACAGTGATTGGGTAGGAAGTGTCGATGACAGAACGAGCACGTGAGGATACGTTTTTCATTTGTGTTCTGGAGTCATTTCATGGGCCTCCAAGAAGCAACCAATAGTGTCATTGTCAACAGTAGAAGCTAAATATGTCGTTGGAACAACAACAACGTGTTAGGCAGTTTGGATGAGAAGGATGTTGAGGGATCTATGCCACGACCAAGAGGGAACAACAACTATTTATGTGACAACACCTCTACAATTGCACTATCAAAGAATTTTTTTTTCACAAGAGGACAAAGCACATTGATGTTAAATATCATTTTATTAGAGAGTTAATTAACAATGGTGAAATTGTGTTGTAGCACTACATGTCACAATTTGTTGATATTTTCACAAAGCCATTGGCACGTAAAAGTTTTGTTTATCCCAGAAATTGTTTGGGAATTATCAATGGTGGTAGTTGTGACTAAGGGGGAGTATTAGAAAATTAATCAAAACCACCACCTTAAACACACTGACATCAACCATACTTGCCCAGTTGATTTTTGCAGTTGCTTCGTTACGCTCAAGGATTGGTTTTGAGCAGAAGTACATCAGACCATTCCGCAATACACATCAAACATTTAAGAAAGAATGTGTATTTAATAAAGAGTTGGTAAATATGTATGGTCCAACATTTATTGTGCAACTCTTACTTGTAGTCCGCAACCTTTGTAAGTTCATAAAATCACTTACCTTGTACAATCACCCATCCTGTGTCTTAATGTTTTGACTTTGTCATAAATTTTTGTGTTGAAATGTATTTTGAATATACATGTGTAAATGTCTCTTAGTTTCAGTAGAGGGTGTAACTCTCAGAGGTAGAGAGGAGATAAGAGGAGATAATTGTGGAGCAAATATTGGTGGCCCTGTGAAAACAATTTTTTTTTTCTTAAATTTTTTTGTTGAAATGTATTTTGAATATACATGTGTAGAGGGTGTAAGTGTGACAAGTAGAGAGGAGATAATCGTGGAGCAAATATTGGTGGGCACGTGAAAACTATTTGTTACAGGGTTTTATATGTTTTGAAATATAATCCAAAGTATGTTTTGTTGCAACTTGTTTTAACTTTTCCCTCACTATGTTTTACTGCATTCTAGGGTGAGTCATTTTCTGTGTTTTCTTAAACTTCTGATCAATTGCGATTTGATTTCCTGGAGATTTGATCTCAGTTGTTGATCTCCCCAACTGATTTGTTGAAAGAGACTCCTCTCCTCTGCCCCGTAAATTTTTTAAAAACGTTTTCGTATTTGCCACCAAGATGGAGGGGAATGCCTTAGCCTTTAGCTGGTGTCATGTATGACTTTCGTGTCAAAGCATTTGATTTCGCCAATGAACACAGGGACTCATAGAGACTCCCACCAGGAACAACAGACATCACTCAAATCCTATTTATTGAGTGGCCTGATCGAGATTTTCGGATTAGCCGCATTGGATTTACAATAGTGAACATATCCACAAAGCCATCTCTGTACACTCTTATGAATCCTTCTAGCTCCTCCTAGATTCTGCCGATGACGTGCAGGAATGGGGGAGCAGTCCTTCCTGGCAACCTAACTGCATTCGGATCTATCCAAATGGTATCCACTTAAACATAATTTTGTTGCACCTCCAAAAACTTTTCTGGGAGAAAATGTTTTCAATTCGTTGACAATGGTTATATAATGAATATTATTATAACTTTACAAAGAGAATCAGTGCTTAGTGATACAAAAGAAAGTGATGCTTTCTACTCGTCACCTAACATTCTCTATATTTAAGTATGTATATTCTAATGATAGTCAAACTTCCATGCATAATAATAAGAGGACGAAGTACTTTTGAAGAAGTATATGGTTATATCATATCATATCTCATCCCATAGCTAAATACTACCATTGGAATGCATTTTACCAACTGTTGTGTGACTTTTTTATCATCAATTCTAATTTTAAATGCACTTTACCAACTGTTGTGTGATGTTTTGATCATCAATATTAATTTAAAAAAAAAAAATTAAAACATATAGTAGTTGGTTTGTTGTTTTAGAAAATCAATATTTCTTTCCTAAAATGTATAGTATGTTACTATGTCAGTGTTTGTTTAAAAGCAACACCGTATTTCCCTCTGTTACTATATTGCCCTGAGCATCAGTGCAGAGTTAAGCCGAAACCTTTTAGAGAAAAAATCATTAATGCAGTGATAAACCAAAAAATCACTAACAAAATGTCTCTTTATCAAAGCATTGATACTAATAAATGTTTGTTGGAGTTTCGAGTGTGATATGTACCTTAATTTTTTCGTTGTATTTCTAGTAATGAATTTTGCAAATGGATAATTGTGTTTCTTAGAGTAACATGGGTCGAGCTTCTGTTCAAAATATGCCTTATTCAAATTTTCGCAGGAGTCAAAGAAGAAGGCTCAGCGGGCCTTGTCTCTTGCTTTATGCTCTATCCCTGGCTAGTGACCGAATATACCTATATAATGGAGAATAGAGAAGCTACAATGAATCGGCTTCCAACAACTTTACATATAATTACAATCCTTCAACTGAATTCGTATTCAATGAAATTCAGAACACGTGCGGAAGAGTGCAGAGAAGTCTCTTATTATTGTCCCCCACCACATTATCCACGTCCCATTAGTCTAGACAAATGACAAAATTCCAATCCAAACCAAATACCTCATGTTAACCAGATGCTTTGTGAGGAGGAAGTGTGTGTGGAAGAGTTGCGAGCATGGAGTGTGTGGAAGAGTTGCGAGCATGAAGTGTGTTAGTCTAGACAAACAACAAAATTCCAACCCAAACCAAATACCTCATGTTAAACTAAATGCTTTGTGAGGAGGAAGTGTGTGTAACATGATGCTTTGTGAGGAGGAAGTGTGTGGAAGAGTTGCGAGCATGAAGTGTGTGGAAGAGTTGCGAGCATGAAGTGTGTTAGTCTAGACAAACAAGAAAATTCCAACCCAAACCAAATACCTCATGTTAAACTAAATGCTTTGTGAGGAGGAAGTGTGTGGAACATGATTCTTTGTGAGGAGGAAGTGTGTGGAAGAGTTGTGAGCAGGGAGTGTGTGGAAGAGTTTGTGTTAGTCTAGACAAACGACAAAATTCCAACGCAAACCAAATACCTTATGTAAAATAAATGCTTTGTGAGGAGGAAGTGTGTGGAACATGATGCTTTGTGAGGAGGAAGTGTGTGGAACATGATGCTTTGGGAGGAGGAAGTGTGTGGAAGAGTTTGTGTTAGTCTAGACAAACGACAAAATTCCAACCCAAACCAAATACCTCATGTTAAACTAAATACTTTTTGAGGAGGAAGTGTGTGGAACATGATGCTTTGTGAGGAGGTAGTGTGTGGAAGAGTTGTGAGCAAGAAGTGTGTGGAAGAGTTTGTGATAGTCTAGACAAACGACAAAATTCCATTCCAAACCAAATACCTCATGTTAAACTAAATGCTTTGTGAGGAGGAAGTGTGTGAAAGAGTTTGTATAGAGGAAATATGTGAGGAAAAAGTATGTGGGGAAGAAGTTGTATAGATGTGGTTGTATGGAGGAAGCTATAGAGAAAGTTATTAGGGTACGCCTATAAAGAAGTGGTTGTGTGGAAAAAAATTATTCTGAACAAAACTTTGAGAATTTTGTATGAAGAGATTTTTGTTTTCATTGTGAGAAATTTTCTCCCTACTACACATAAACTTTAATCAATTAAATAATATTTATTTGATAACAGCTGCTTCAATATTACTTCATTTTTTTGTTCTAACACATGAGGAAATAAAATCAAGAATGCACAACTTATTTGGCAAGACCAGTCGCTCGTAATGGAGCTCAAGCTAATGCCATGAACGCCATGATGACCCTGTTTCTTTAACTCGATTTTTTTTAAAGACATTGAGCAGAAACAATATGTATAAGCATTCAGACACCAAAGTTATAATACTAGCACAAGATCATCGTTACTTTAATATGGAATTACATCATTACTTTAATATGGAATTACAGATCGATATATAAGGCGCTGAACCCAAAACGAAAATTCATACGAGCCCACAAAAACACAACCCACGGACGCCCACGCTCAAAGTAAATTCCGGTTACTTATGACATGCAGGGTTCAATTACTTGCAGGTTCTGTATATCCTTTACAGCTCTTCTGGAATTTCTTGCGCCTGTGAACTCCTCGAGCTTCACTGTAGACAAAGACAAACCCTGGAACTGTTGATCCTCGGCCTGCCGAATCCCGTCGTCAAAATTGAGCTCATAACTCGGTGGATCGTACTGGAATCTTGAAGGTCTGGAACTGTAAATCGTTTTGCCGTCTGCCTTGAATCTGCGAATGAAGTATTTCCATTTAGGCCCGCTGCAGCAACTTCCAACGTCGGTAACGATGAATTCCGACAATTCTCCGACCCGTCTGACGCTGTTGCAGCTCTTGCGCCACCAACTCTGAGAATCCGCCTCCACTGGATCAGCGCCAGGGTTTGATCGCCTGACCTTCTGAAACCACGACAGTGAAACGAACGAACGCTTATCGTCCGATCTGTAGAAGCAGCAAGAGAAGAGCAGACCCAAGATTGTGGAGCACCGAGGGCGGCTGTAGGGATCGCCCATCTCTGCGGCAGGATTCGGAGGGTGGAAGAAGGGAGGCTACAGTTGGTGAGAAATTCGAATGCCACGAAATGGGATTTTATTAAAAGAAACTGTGCCAAGGGATCGGAATGTCATGGACGGGAGTGTTGGTGGTGGCGGTTTGAACAGCAAAGCATCCGATGGTTTTTCTGACCTTCAGAGATGAATCTCGATAGAAAAGCAGGGGACCCATATAAAAAAGCGGATATCTTATTCTCTTATTATAATAATAGTTCACATTATTTGTGTTCTTGGTAGGGTTTGTGAGGGGTGAGGTTACATCATGGTTATCCATGTACAAAACGAGGTCACATCATGGTTATGTATAAAATTAACAATAGAATAGGTTGGGAATTGAAGGACGATTTTATATTTTATTTAAGGTTTTAATTTATCTAAAATTTTATAATATGGTTTTAATGTATTACGTAAATTGTTTTGGTTGAGTTAAAAGTTTAGTTTTTTTAATTAATGTAAGGATATAAGTTAATGAATAATATTTAAAATTATTTGGTATTATTGAATGTTTATGTTATTATAGATCACTAACGTTGAGTTATTTTGTTTGAATAACAATGCATTTATCATAGTGTTTGTTATGGTTCTGTATAGGCCACGCTACATTATTGTCATATCTAAAAATAACTTCAACAAGTAACTCAACATTTAGAAGTGTTGTAACAACGGACCTGATCACATTTATCACATTTATCCAAGACATATAATACAATTATCCAAAATCTATAATACAATTATCCAAAATGTTTACTTTATTCAAAACCTACATCATTGTCATATCTAAAAATAACTTCAACAAGTAACTCAACATTTAGGAGTGTTGTAACAATAGACCTGATCACATTTATCACATTTATCCCAGACATATAATACAATTATCCAAAATCTATAATACAATTATCCAAAACTTTAAAATATTGTTTTACTTTATCCAAGACCTTCGAATAAAATTGTAATGTATAACCTAAATTAATTTAGAATAAGGTTTTAGTCCATCCATGACTTTTTGTTGGGTTAAAAGTTTTCTTTTTAATGTAACAATATAGGTTCATGGCTATGATTGAAAAGTATTTTACACTATTGAATGTCTCTGCCATTATGGATCACTAGGGCATAAGTTGTTTTGTCTCAATAATATTGACATATTCATGAATTATAGTGATGATTATATATACTATTAATTTGACAAGTTATAATAAGTTTTTTTTTTTAAATTAATAATTTATAATAAATTTAAATAAAAATAATAATATTATTATATTTAAATAAAATTTAATTTTTTATAAATTTAAAGATTTATTTTTTTTATTTTTATATTATAAAATATTAAAACAAATTCTTAGTCTTTAAGTTTAAATTATATATGTTAATTTCTTTTATTATTATGCTCCAATGAATATCATAGGTTTTAAAATAACATTTGACATAAACTTTGTTGTAAAATCAAATTATAATTTAATTTCTTTAAAAAATAACAAATATCAACATTTTTAAAATATATTTATGAAAACTTTCATGATAATATTTTAATATAATTAAATTCAAACATATTTAAATCTCTAAATTTAGTTACTTGACGGAACATATTAAACCAATTGTTGCAACGTAGGATCATGATAGTGGGCATAGTTTTTGCTTTGAGTGTTGAGAAGGATCACGATAATGGTGGGTAGCGTATATTCCTTTTTGGACTCCGAGTGTAAAGCTGGAGGAGTACGACAAATGTGACGGTGCAAAAGTAGATGTAGGTTCCAGACTCGAAAAAGAAATGTGCCGGCCAAAGTAGTAGGGTCCACACTCGAATGAAGTAGAGTGTTTGACCATCGCATGCAAAGAATATGATTTAAATAAATAAATAAATGTTTACCTTTATGGTCCCGTCCTTGTCCCATGCAAAGAATTTGATTGAAAAGATGAATAAAACGTTTACCTATATGATGCCAAATTTAGCGATCCATTAGGAAAAGCATCACGCCTAAAGACATGTAGATATTAAATTAATGATTGTTTTAGATTTGTGTAAATGATTAATATTGATGGAATAATATAATATTAATTACGCCGTAAGGCGTTCCCTTCTGAAATCAACCTCCCAAAATGTCTTCGTGTCGTAATCGTAGCCGTTAGATCTAGTGTTAGACGATTGGAGAGAAATGAACCGTTGATTAAGAGGTTAAAGTTTTTTAGGGTTTAGAAAAAATCAGCAGAGGGCGCGGGTGTTGAGGGGGCGGCGGCGGACCTGCAGAGGCGGACCTGCATGCGGGTGTTGAGGGGGCGGCGGACCTGCAGAGGCGGACCTGCATGAGGGCCGCGTAGTCGTGCGTTGCCTCTGATGTTTCAGCTGCCTGGAGGAAGTAATGGCCGCGTAGTCGTGCGTTGTCTCTGATGTTTCAGCTGCCTGGAGGAAGTAATGGAGTCTTTTATAAAGCTTTTTCATGTGCCTTGTAATCCTGACAGAGATTATGGTCACCGGTTTGGGGTTCGCACCTGCTACAGAGGAGAAGGCGCTCCTCCAAAGCCATGCTACGACAACATCCGGGTAAGATTACGGATAGTTTCGTTTCTTTCTTGGTTTCTGGATTCGAATCGTAAAACTGTAATTGCTTTCATTTCCTCTGTAATTAGTGGTTGGTCAATCGCTCCGAAGAAAGAATGTTTGATTGAAGATCTGTGTGCCTCAACATTAATGACCAGTGGTTGGGTTCCTTGCATAAATACACTATTGCTATTGAGCTGTCATTACTATGTCTGATAGAGCTTATATATATTGTCAAGTTAGTATTTTAGTGAAGCCAGGGTTGTATATGAAGCCAGGGTTGTCAACTTGTTCTTCAAGTGGTTTCCCAAATCATTACAAAATCTGTTCAGCGTAGTCTTTAGCCCTTTTACAACCAGCCAATAGTGGTCTTTTTTGTTTGTTCATTCCAGCCTGTCCACCTGATTCACCTCACACAAATCTAAATCATGATCTTACCAGCTCCCTGGATTAATGCCAAGACTTTCCATTTTGTTGGCAGTTCTCACATATAGCCAAGCTGCTGTTAACAGTTCTTATGTAATGACATGTTGCTCTGGAATTTATAATTATAGAAACCAATTTCCCCAAAGTATGGAGAATTCTGTCGGACTATTTTATAGTGATGGAAACGATTTACAAATGTTGAACCATATGCAGAACTCTGCCCTTTGCGCATATGGGGTATAATCTGAAAACACAAAAAGAACTTGGAAGCAAGTCATATATAGATTTAGGGCACTCTTGCAACAGCAATTTTCATTCACAAGCAAGAAGTTAAATCTAGTCATATGTGCAAGTATATGTCTAATATGTTGTGAAAAATTTACTATTAGTTCATGCTTAACTCCGAACTTGGCCATAGAAATTTGATTTAGTAAGCAAGTCTTGTTACTGTTATAGCAATTAATCATTATCGTTCTTAAATGGTTCTTTTAGCAGGCTGCAAGTCCTTGGTGATAATTGCTGGAAAAACTATAGGTCAGACCTGACAGAAGATTCTAAGGAAGTCTGTGCTTTGTGATGCAGCTCCTCAAGTATTTTTCTTAAGGAACTTAAAAATGTGTGGTTGTAAATTTCTTCCCCTATCAGAAACAATGCCTGGGAGGTGTTTTCAGATCTCAAAACAATAACATACTTTTTATAAGCATGAAGGATACTAATGAAAATAATTGGCAATTAAATAAAGCCTATTTTCTGGAGTCTCATGATCCATTATTCCAAATATTTAAGCTATAGGTTATAGTTCAAGTGTTGAAATATGGTTGAGTTGATATTTCTGATTTCAAGAATGTGTTGGGTTCCTTGCATAAATACATTATTGCTATTGAGCTGTCATTACTATGTCTGATAGAGCTTATATATATTGTCAAGTTAGTATTTTAGTGAAGCCATGGTTGTATCATTGATGTGCTACTAAGACCTGGTAAGGTCTTTTTGGGACATGACTTAGCAGGCTGGCCTTTTAGGACCAGAGCTCTACTAAGGGCTAAGCTTATATGATTGAAGCTCTACTTATATAAAACCTTTCAGGACCTGAAGTTCTACTTACATAGGATCTTTCAGGGCGTTTCTTTTGGCAAAGGGAAGTTTATTTTTGGAAAGCTCAGGAAAGACCCTTTAACACCAACCTAGTATAGTCCTTCTAAGACCAGAGCTCTGCTTAGATAAGACCTTTCGGGAGCTTTCTTTTTGCAAACAGAGTTTCAAGGAGATGAGGCACAGTGCAAGTCCTTGGTGATAATTGCTGGAAAAACTATAGGTCAGACCTGACACAAGAGTCTAAGGAAGTCTGTGCTTTGTGATGCAGCTCCTCAAGTATTTTTCTTAAGGAACTTAAAAATGTGTGGTTGTAAATTTCTTCCCCTATCAGAAACAATGCCTGGGAGGTGTTTTCAGATCTCAAAACAATAACATACTTTTTATAAGCATGAAGGATACTAATGAAAATAATTGGCAATTAAATAAAGCCTATTTTCTGGAGTCTCATGATCCATTATTCCAAATATTTAAGCTATAGGTTATAGTTCAAGTGTTGAAATATGGTTGAGTTGATATTTCTGATTTCAAGAATGTGTTGGGTTCCTTGCATAAATACACTATTGCTATTGAGCTGTCATTACTATGTCTGATAGAGCTTATATATATTGTCAAGTTAATATTTTAGTGAAGCCAGGGTTGTATCATTGATGTGCTGCCATCGTTTCCAGTATGAATAACTACGAGTTGATATAACTGTAATTGCTTTACGCTATGGACAATAAAGAACTGAAACTTGTGTATGTATACCTGATATACACTATGCATTGCAGCATGTAGGAGGAATGGTAGTATCTTATGTAGTTCCTTCAGACACCCATATAGAAGTCCGTCCTCCCATCAGATAAAATGTACAGACTTGACAATATCAATGTCTGTGTGATAGGAATATTCCCAGACAAATTGTTGTAAGTTAATATACATGTAACCAATTCAAACAACCAAGAATGAGAATTGAAATTCTGTAAGTTAATATGGAGTGACCAATTCATACAGCCAAGCACATTTTAGGAGACAAAAAGAACATTATATTATCCGTTCAATATAAGTAATAGTTACAAGCATCTCAAAAGAAATAACAAATAGACAACCCATTTTCCTTCCTACATAATTGCCAAACCATAATAATCAACCCAAAACATACATATTGTAGAAATATAGTTGCCTCTTAGTTGTATGTAGTTAATCCGAAATCAATATCCTCAACCATACTTTTACAACTTGCCAACTGGGATGCTAGGTCTGCAAGAACTGAAAGATCCATCCAACGTTATTGAGACTCGAGAGAATGAAATTCCAGACAATGTCAATAGTGGTCTTTTTTGTTTGTTCATTCCAGCCTGTCCACCTGATTCACCTCACACAAATCTGAATCATGATCTTACCAGCTCCCTGGATTAATGCCAACACTTTCCATTTTGTTGGCAGTTCTCACATATAGCCAAGCTACTGTTAACAGTGCTTATGTAATGACATGTTGCTCTATCTTGTGTATTTGCCTCTGTTTAGGAGAGTGGACTCGTAGAAATATAGTTGCCTCTTAGTTGTATGTAGTTAATCCGAAATCAATATCCTCAACCATACTTTTACAACTTTCCAACTGGGATGTTAGGTCTGCAAGAACTGAAAGATCCATCCAAGGTTATTGAGACTCGAGAGAATGAAATTCCAGACAATGTCAATAGTGGTCTTTTTTGTTTGTTCATTCCAGCCTGTCCACCTGATTCACCTCACACAAATCCGAATCATGATCTTACCAGCTCCCTGGATTAATGCCAACACTTTCCATTTTGTTGGCAGTTCTCACATATAGCCAAGCTGCTGTTAACAGTTCTTATGTAATGACATGTTGCTCTATCTTGTGTATTTGCCTCTGTTTAGGAGAGTGGACTCTAAAGTTGTTACAACGCGATATTTTCTGGCATTCATGTAATACGCAGATAGTTGTGTATTGTTCGCAGGGCTTCAGATTTAACGATCTCTGCTTCTTTGTGATCTTCTTGTAATCATGTGTTGTTCTATCCATAAACAAAAATTTTCGTTCATTGCTCCTCAAAGTAAATTGCCAAAAGTTTTGTGTAATCACTTTAAATTATGAATGTAACATCAAAAGACATTGACAAATTTCTCTAAATTTCAGCATCTAACACGTTCAGAGTTTTTTCATTTACATTTAATCATATAGTAACCAAGGCACTATTGACATGTCATATGAGGTATGCCTCTAATAACTAGATATTTGCCTGAAAGGAGATATATTAGTCTTCAGATTTTGTTATCATTTGTCTTCCCCTTATTCTTGTTTTGGTAATATTTACATGTTTCTAAGATTCAAGTCTCTGCACTTTGCAGAAGGAAAAATGTATTATGTTGTACTATGCACGTTATTGTTAAGAATTATTGGTGAAAATAAATTTTCATGGCATTAGTGGAGTAATCACTCGCCCTCTTAGGGGATTGAAGAGCTTTCTCCCTTGTGGAACAAGTATAAGCATGAAGATATCTTTGTGTGGACCTCCTAAGGTACGGTGAGAATATGGCTTGCCTAATGAGCATGGAATTGCATATGAGGCTTGAGCCATGAGCTTTGCTAGCTCAAAATCAAAATCAAAATTCCTTTCAAATGGAAACAAATTCTGTTCCTTAGTAGTGTGTGTCCTAAGTCCTCAGGGGAGCAAGGGCAGCAAACGAACTTCTTTCTAAAGAACTAACAGCAGATGTGTCTAAGCAAGTTGAATTCTGCTATGTGATGAACTAGGATTTGGTGCCTATTGTATTGATGAAATTTTTGTGTTGAGGGTTACTTTTATTTCAGATCTTCTTTTCCCAGGTTTTTTATTAGGCAAAATGTTTGTTCTTTTAAAGTAGAAATATCATTATACAGGCTTTGCTTTTATCTTTAATGAGTCAATATTTTCTTGGGCAGAATTTGGCAAAAGAAATTGTAAGATCGAGGCAAGCTATTAAGTGCCTTTATGAGAACAGGGCACAGCTGAATTCGATATCTACGCACCTTGGAGAAAGTGGTGGTAATTTTTTCTTTACTACTTGTTCTCGGATCATCCTGCATGTAGTTTAATCTCTGTTCTGTTATTGAATTTGCAGTTGTTTCTCCCTACCTTTATCTGACAATATCCATTTTTTACTATGTGTCAAGCAGTTGCAAGCTAAATATGATATTAACTAATTTGTAGTTGCTGTTCAACTTTCAGCGTTGAAGGACATTTCTGGACGTTCTCTGTATTGCTTCATCTCTGGTAACAACCTTAATCTCCTTTCCGAGTTTTTGCTTCATTTCTATTTCATCCATGGACCATGATAGAAAAGCATCTTCCATCAATTGTACATTAGCCGCTGAGCAACTATAGAGTCTTACTTGAAAGCAGAAAGTGTTTTTCATGTATTTAACATTATGTATATTATAGAAGTAAAAGACGAATCTTTTATCATATTGTTCAAGTTCCTTTGGAGACAATGCTTAATAGTAAGTGGGTATTATGGTATACATTTTTATTTGCTGGGGCACCCACATTTGCCTAGGATTTTATAACATAAGAAAACCTTTAAATTCCTGCAAAACCTTCCTCTTGAGGATTAGATTGTGTGGATTATGTTGGGTTTTCTTCCCGCAAAGACTATTAATTTGCATAGCACTGTGCAACTTATGTTGGTTACTCACACAGCAATGTTAAATACAGATACTTTGCCTTGGCCTACTCTATTTTGTCACTGGGCAATTCAACTTTCAGCATTGAGGGACATTTCTGGGCGTTTTCTGTATTGCTTCATCTCCGGTAACAACCTTCATCTCCTTTCCGAGTTTTTGCTTCATTTCTATTTCATCCATGGACCATGATACAAAATCCTCTTCCATCAATTGTACATTAGCCACTGAGCAACTATAGAGTCTTATAAATTTCATTCAAAATTATTTCCCAATTGAAATGATTCAGTTATATATATGCTTTCTTGATAATTTAAACTTTATTCCTTTGTGTGGATTATGTTGGGTTTTCTACCCGCAAAGACTATTAATTTGCATAACACTCTGCAGCTTATGTTGGTTACTCACACAGTAATGTTAAATACAGATACTTTGCCTTTGCCTACTGTATTTTCTCACTGGGCCATTCAACATTCAGCATTCAAGGACATTTTCTGGACATTTTCTGTGTTTCTTCGTCTCCGGTAACAACCTTAATCTCCTTTCCGAATTTTTGCTTCATTTCTATTTCATCCATGGACCATGATAGAAAATCCTTTTCCATCAATTGTACATTGGCCACTGAGCAGCTACAGAGTCTTATAGATTTGATTCAAAATTATTTCCTAATTGAAATGATTTAGTTATATATATGCTTTCTTGATAATTTAAACTTTATTCCTTTCTGTTAAACTAATGCAAAGTGGTGCCATCGTGCCTGTCTTGTTTCTAGTGAACAAACTCTGGAAAATCTTAGATACAAACTTCAATAGCTTTGCTTATGTCTGTCAGAATTCTTGAATAGTCATATCCCTATATTGATATTATATTCCACTTGGCATTTTTTTTGTCATGCACGCATTTTAAAGTAGCGAGAAAAACTGGGTTAGTTATATCTTGTGTTTTATTTTGCATTCTCTTTTCAGTGGCTAGACTATGCATATGGTTATTTTCTGCTTTTGCATGTAAAATATGTGAATTGACATCTTCAAGCACTCATTTCAGCTGGAGTTTGATAGCACATCATTGTTACATTGAATTCTATTCAATGGCTAGGCTATGCATATGGTTATTTTCTGCTATTGCATGTAAAACTTGTGAATTGACGTCTTCAAGCATGCATTTCAGCTGGAGGAGTTTGATAGCACATCACTGTTAGGTTGAATCAAATAGCATTAACAATTTGAACTCTCTATCCGGTCAATTTGAACAGAGTACTATTATGAACTCTCTATCCGGTCAATTTGAACAGAGTACTATTCTGTGTGCTTGAATGTCGAGAACAGAGTACTATTCTAATTGCTGCCGATTTTCTGTGAATGATATTTACTTCACATCATTATCACCGATAACAATGCATAAATCCCAATCTATTAGCGTAGTTGTAGTTGTGGAAAACCCATCCCAGCCGCATTTTAAAGTAGCGAGAAAAATTGTCGGGTTACTTATATATTGTGTTTTATTTTTCATTCTCTTTTCAGTGGCTACACTATGCATATGGTTATTTTTTTCTTTTGCATGTAAAATATGTGAATTGACATCTTCAAGCACTCATTTCAGCTGGAGTTTGATAGCACATCATTGTTACATTGAATTCTATTCAATGGCTAGGCTATGCATATGGTTATTTTCTGCTATTGCATGTAAAACTTGTGAATTGACGTCTTCAAGCATGCATTTCAGCTGGAGGAGTTTGAGAGCACATCACTGTTAGGTTGAATCAAATAGTATTAACAATTTCATGATTTCTGTTGGCACCTATTGGCACCATACTACCATCTCCAAGTCTGCTTCAATCAGGCTTTGTTAACTTTGTCAGTGGTTTATCCTATGCTTGGTGTTTTGAACTATGCTCTCAGGTTATTCAATCAGGCTTTGTTAACTTTGTTAGTGGTTTATCCTATGCTTTCTGCCAAATTTGTGCAACATTAAATATAAATCTAGGCTTCAACTTGGTGTTTTGAACTATGCTCTCAGGTTATTCAATCAGGCTTTGTTAACTTTGTCAGTGGTTTATCCTATGCTTTCTGCCAAATTTGTGCAACATTAAATATAAATCTAGGCTTCAACTTGGTGTTTTGAACTATGCTCTCAGGTTATTCAATCAGGCTTTGTTAACTTTGTCAGTGGTTTATCCTATGCTTTCTGCCAAATTTGTGCAACATTAAATATAAATCTAGGCTTCAACTTGGTGTTTTGAACTATGCTCTCAGGTTATTCAATCAGGCTTTGATGTGCATATATATATATATTTCCCATGTAACGAAGTACAACCTTATATTCTAGCTATACTCTCAATTACAGAGTATAAGTAGGGTAAAATGTTTTCAAATATGAAGGTCTTACAACAAGGTGGCTGGAAGTTCTTGTAACGAGATCCAATCTTGTTAACTTTGGAAGTAATTTGACTCATAAAATGTATTTATATATTTTACTTCTGAAATCACTATTTAAGTTTGCAAAGTTATACATATTCTATTATTAGTGTGCAAAGTTATGCATATTCTATCTGTAAATTTGAATTGATAACTTTTGAATGATGCAACATATTTTTTTAACCATCAAATTATATTAAAAGATGACATTAAACTACTTGTTCTCAGATCATCTTGCATGTAGTTCAATCTCTGTTTTGATATTGAATTTCTCCCTACCTTTCTCTGACAATATCCATTTTTTACTATATGTGAACCAGTTGCAAACTAATTTGTAGTTGCTGTTCAACTTTCTGCGTTGAAGGACATTTCTGGACGTTCTCTGTATTGCTTCAACTCTGGTAACAACCTTAATCTCCTTTCCGAGTTTTTGCTTCATTTCTATTTCATCCATGGACCATGATAGAAAATCCTCTTCCATCAATTGTACATTAGCCACTTAGCAACTATAGAGTCTTACTTGAAAGCAGAAAGTGTTTTTCATATATTTAACATTATGTATATTATAGAAGTAAAAGATCAGTCTTTTATCATATTGTTCAAGTTCCTTTGGAGACAATGCTTAATAGTAAGTGGGTATTATGGTAAACATTTTTATTTGCTGGGGCACCCACATTTGCCTAGGATTTTATAACATAAGAAAACCTTTAAATCCCTGCAAAAACCTTCCTCGCAAGGATTAGATTGTGTGGATTATGTTGGGTTTTCTTCTCGCAAAGACTATTAATTTGCATAGCACTGTGCAGCTTGTGTTGGTTACTCACACAACAATGTTAAATACAGATAATTTGCCTTGGCCTACTTTGTTTTGTCACTGGGCAATCCAACTTTCAGCATTGAGGGACATTTCTAGGCGTTTTCTGTATTGCTTCATCTCCGGTAACAACCTTAATCTCCTTTCCGAGTTTTTGCTTCATTTCTATTTCATCCATGGGCCATGATACAAAATCCTCTTTCATCAATTGTACATTAGCCACTGAGCAACTAAAGAGTCTTATAAATTTCATTCAAAATTATTTTTCCGATTGAAATGATTCAGTTATATATATGCTTTCTTGATAATTTAAAATTTATTCCTTTGTGTTAAACTAATGCAAAGTGGTGCTATCGTGGCTGTCTTGTTTTTAGTGAACAAACTCTAGAAAATCTTAGATACAAACTTCAATACCTTTGCTTATGTCTATCTGAATTCTGGACTAGTCATATCCCTGTATTGATATTATATTCCACTTGGCATTTTTTTTGTCATCCACACATTAAGAAAGCGGAAAACAAATACATGCATGTACATTTACATTTAGAATGCATGCGGAGATTGATTTAGGACTTTGCGTGTGCTCTCTGCTCTATGTTCAAACAGTTTCGCTTCTCTTTCCTTAGTAGCTAGGATTTTCACTGCAAAAAAGAAAGTAAACGATTGTTTATCATCTTAGATTGCATATTTAGGAATTGTTTATGTACATCACGCGATCAACCTTAAAGGCAAACTTCTTAAGAAAGATCAACTGTAAAATACATTTCAATAAACATAAAAACGCTTTGGAACCTAACGCACACCATTTAGAAGTCTAGGCTAGAGACGTGTTCCGGTGTCGTAAAGCCTGGTAACTATCACTTTCATCGTAGGTTGGGTGATTCCTCCTCTTTGAAATGACAAGTGCCAATACGGACTTGTGCTCCCACGTGCCATCGAGTATATATTGGGAGACCACAGTAGGCTATATCCTTTATCCTTAGGAAGCTGTGTCTGCCGCCCTATCGATCGCAATGCACTGAACACAGCATTCGGGAAGATTGACTGACGTACCATAAAAAGTATTCTGCAGTTTTGCGATTGGTTTGGTAATCCCCATGTCTAGATATCCAGAGTAGTCACTTTCGTTCCTTTTCGGACTCCTTAAAAGAAAAGGACCATCTGAGCACTTGTCACTTCAGGCTCGTTAAAAATCGAAGGCGACTAGAGTCATCTTTAGCTTTTTCTCGACTCTTAAAAAATGAAAAAGCAAATTGTGTCAAAGTGTCATAAAATTTATTTAAATCGGAATAACCTGGACCATCTGAGCACTTGTCACTTCAGGCTCGTTAAAAATCGAAGGCGACTAGAGTCATCTTTAGCTTTTTCTCGACTCTTAAAAAATGAAAAAGCAAATTGTGTCAAAGTGTCATAAAATTTATTTAAATCGGAATAACCTCACTGTTCCCTCGTTGGTCTTAGGGTAGGAAAATGGAGTCCACCAATCAAGGATTTCCCCATGGAGGAATCCTGCTCCCTTTTCCTCTAGGGGAGATGTTGGTGCACCTCATATGGCTACATTGACCCTTCCAGGGCTTGCAATTGGCCTGTCAATATGCTTTTTCTCGACCTCTGTCGTTCAAAACACCGTGATTCTTGAGCAATCAACTCAGCAACCAGATGATACTAGAGTTGCCCAAATCGAAGGCGACTAGAATCGTCTTTAGCTTTTTCTCGTCTCTTAAAAATTGAATAAGCAAGTTGTGTCAAAGTGTCATACAATTTATTCAAATCGGAATAACATCACTGCTCCCTCGTTGGTCTCAATTTGACAAAATGGAGTCCACCAATTAAGGATTTCCCCTTGGGGGAATCCTACTCCCTTTTCCTCTAGGGGAGATGTTGTTTTACCTCATATGGTTACATTGTCCCTTCCAGGGCTTACACTTCGCCTGCTGGTATGGCTTTTCTCGACCTCTGTCGTTCAAAACACCATGATTTTTGGGCAATCAAATCAGCAACCAGATGATACTAGAGTTACCCCCAAACCTTCTATTTCATTTGTTTCTCCCTCTCCTTCCTCTGCGCTTCGTGGAAGTATGCTTAAAAAAAAATGAACGTATAAAAGTTGTTGTAATAAATATTTTTCTTCATTATGTTTACAAGCTTAGATGCCCACTCATTTAGAAAAAAATTGAACATGCTTCTTTCAACATTTTTGTGTTTTGTTTTGTACCAGAAAATGACATCAAACCTCACTGAAAATGCAATTTCCTCAATGTTATCTGGATCAACTCATATTCAACCATACCTACAAATTGTTGAACTTGAGCCAATACAATCAATGCCAAATTCAACTCCACGATATCGTACTGCAATTTCAGACGGAACACATAAGAAACACATCATGCTTCCAAAAGATTTCAATGATCTCGTAGCAACAGGCTTGCTACAAAAGGGTTCTATTATAAATGTTAAAAGTTGGACTACCTCAGCTATTGGTCCTTCAACGTAAGTTTGTTATAAATTTCTTATTTCAAATTTAACATTTTTTTACTTATAACACAACCGCTTCTAACAGTTATTCCTTTGACTCTCATTTGTCGTGTAGGTCTATAAAGCTAGTAGACTTTGAAATATCTGCTTCATATGCACCCTTAATTGGCAATCCAAAAACTATGAGTGTCCCCATCACATCTGATGAAAACTCTCCATCCTCATCAGATCCACATCCTCCATAAAAAAGGCACTGCCCTCTTCCAACTACTCCAACCCCGTCCGTTCAACCGGTTCAAATTCCCATCAAATCGTTAAACCCTTACCACTCAAACTGGTGCATAAAAGGATACGTCCAAAGGAAAACAACTCTTCGACAGTTTCAGAATCAATACGGACCCGGTAAAGTGTTTGGTTTTGACCTGTTTGATACAGAGGGTGGAGAAATACATATTACATGTTTCAACAATGTCGCAGATTATTTTTTCGACAAAATCCAAAATGGAAATGTCTACATTGTTTCTAAAGGGAATGTGAAAATGGCTAATAAGCAATACAACCACTTGAACAATGACTGGGAAATTTTGTTGAATGCAACATCTACCATAGAACATGTTGTCAGTGAAAAAAAACATAATCCAACAGTGCGATTCAGTATAAAATCAATTGATGATATCATAACAACAAACGTCAACTCCATTTTTGATATTCTTGGTGTTGTCACAGACATTTCCAGTGTATGCACTATACGTAGAAAAGATGGCTCTAAAGTCAATAAACAAACAGTACAGCTTCGAGACATGTTAGGGTATAGCATAGATGCAATCTTTTGGGGAGATAATTTTAATGCCGTTTCACAGGAAATCTCCTCCCTATGTGCTACAGGAAATAACCCCATCATTGCAATCAAATCTGCACGTGTTGGGGAATTTAATGGAAAAAATATCGGCACTACAACGAGATCCATTGTTCTTGTAGATCCTAACATTGAAGAGGCCCATGCGCTAAAGTCGTGGTTTAAAAAAGAAGGCTCGATTGCTGCTTCTACATCTTTGACAACAAGCTCTCCTTTTTGCCACCAACAAAAAAAATAACAATTGCTGACATTTACAGTATGGATTCCTTAGAGAAACCAACATTTTTCCAATTAAAGGGCACAATAACAAAAATTGGTATGGATAGTTTTTACTACATTTCTTGCCCGTCGATTGTTGGTGGGAAAAAATGCATGAAAAAACTTATTCCACAAAATACAGGGGTGTGGTTTTGTCCAAAATGCAACGCTGAAGTAAGCGACTGTGATTACAGATACCTATTGAAAATCGACATACAAGATCACACTGGTGAATTGGCTTCAACTGTTGCTTTCGAATACGTGGGCTCTACAATTCTTGGAAATAATGCCAAAGACTTCTATCTATTATCTTCAGATCCAGAACTAATCAAGGAAATTGTCTCTAGAGCTCTATGGACAGATCATATCTTCACACTATCAGTGAAGACAGAAACTTTTAAAGAAGTCCCACGATTGAAATGCGTTATCATAAAAGAAGAAAAACTGCATTTCACGACAGAATGCAAAAACATCCTTCGAGAAATTCAGAGCATCTCGACATTGTAGATAAATATTGCAGAATGTGTTCCTTGCTTTTTGGCAATTCCTATTGTCCAATTTTATAAATACAACTTTACAAGATATATTGTTGCATGTCTTCTTATGAAATTTTCTTATATACCATTGAAATAAATATTTGTTCTCCATTGTATCTAGCATTATGTTAGTAGACAAAATCACATTTTTTTTCCTTTTATCAGCTTTACACATGAAACTACCTACATGTATGCAGAAAAAATACTAATACGTTCTTTCAAAAACATTTCTCAAATAAAAAAATTCACATGGCACTGTTCAGAACTTAGATTTTTTTCCCCTTCTTTCGCTTTCGCTTGCATTTTTTACCGTTCTTTCGCTTTCATACAATAACATGGTTGTTGTCTCCAAATAACATTCTTCTTTTCCCCTCCCTTGCTTATAGGTACCATAAATTTTGCGAATGGCTTCTTCTTCTAATAATGAACGTGCTCGAAGATACTATGCAACAAATAAAGAACGAATAAATGCACGGCGCCGTGAGCTTTACCAAGCAAAAAAAAACATCATAGAATGTCAAAAACACAAAAAACAAAAGGGTGACCAACCTTCCTCGTCTGAAATGGCCCACCCTGAAAACAATCCTCCCTTGCAATTATCAGACTCTTTATCTTCTCAGCAAACCTCTCAAACAAATACATCCATGCCTCATTGCCCTAACCCCTCCTTTGCACATGCTTTCAGCAATGTTTATACTGATCAAGCACATCGAGATTTCCGTTCAAAGCTTGATAAACTTCCACCTAAATGCCCATGCTCCATTTGTCTTGAATCACATCCTGGAATACATATCCGCAATTCCAACCACATGTATTGCTGCTCCAGATGCGCCTCTGAAACAAAGGGTCATCGCTTCTCATTATCAAACAACATGGACCCTGGCCCTCAACCAGCTGCCCTTACGTCTCTTTCACAAATAGAAGAAATGCTCATTGCTAGGGTTAATCCTATACTGCAAGTAACACATGCACGTGGTGGCCAGTATAAATACAGTGGCCGCACAATTGGTTTTCCTCAAGACATAAAAAAAATCGCAAACATGTTGCCACGACATGTTGAGCACTTGGACATCCTAATTGTCACGCGTCATAGTAATGACCATAAGGCTTATGATTTCATTGTCAGTAGACATCGCGTTCTCGCTGCATTGGAATACAAATTGGCTAATGACCCATACTATAAGAATGTTCGTATTGATTCCAACGCACTGGCGTCCTTACCAGCAATCCCCACCGATGTCTCCTCCTCCCTTCACCATCCAATACTACAGAAACCACTGTTCGCCTTCCACTTGAACCACCCCATGAGCTCACCGAAGATTTCACAGACCCATCCGCTGGCCAAACATCATCGTTCGTACCCATCATACCCAATACAAATACAGAAATCCAAGAAATCCGCCATTATTTGCATGCTTACAACCACCAATCTAATACTACAATTGAGTGGCCAACAATTGGTTTATCGCCAGTCAATGAATACAACACAGAAGGTCTACTCTCTATGGCTTTCCCTACCCTTTTCCCGACAGGCGCTGCAATGCCAAATCAGCCAAGAATGAAAGCTGTGCAGTTACATGAATATGCACTTCATCTCATACGTTACTACGATAATAGATTTGGAAGCCACCCACGCTTTCGTTATTACATATATAATCTCATGATGCGGCATCGCAGTCAAGAAACAGCGTCGATTTTTGTGAAAAAAAACATCACAGATAACTTTCCAATATCTATTCAAGATCTGAACATTCGATTAGAACAATTTCCAGATGAGCAATTGGCAGAGCAAGTCATGCGATTCGGTAGCTCTTTACGTGGAACAAGGTCATTTTGGCACAAAGCTAAAAATGAACTAATGGACATGATATCTCAACTCGCTTGCCCGACGTTCTTCTTCACATTGAGTGCAGCTGATACAAAATGGCCTGATCTTCATGCAGTCATGCCCGGATGTCTTCCTACTGATATTGGAAAACAACAAAAGTAGAGAAATGATAACATTATCTCTAACCCACATTTAACATCACTATATATGCACCATAGATTCACAGCATTTCGTGAGATTATCTTGGAGAAACACTTGAATACAAAAGATTACTGGTACAGGTACGCATTCTACCGCATTTTTTTTTCCTCCAAGAACTCTAAACAACATTCCTTACCTATTGCAAAATTATCTTACAAACACGCATACTTGTTAGGTATGAATGGCAACATAGGGGATCTACGCACATCCATGGTTTCCTTTGGATAGAAAATGCACCTGATATGGAGAATCTCAATTGGGAAGACACAGAAGCAGTCGATATTGCAAGGCAGATCTTTGACAAATATATTTCCGCTTGGAACCCTCGTGCTCCTTCGAATTCAAACCAACCAAATGCTTGGACAAATCCCGAAGACCCTTGCCTGTTGTCCACACCGCAAATCTTCAAAACCAATCCTTTCAGTGACTATGAACAGCTCTTCAATTGTGTTGAACATCACACAAAATCCTCAGAAAGCACGTGCCTAAGAAAAAATGGATCCTCACTCCAATGTCGTTATAAAGCACCGTGGGAATTACATCCAAAATCGGCCTTATTCATTGATTCCAATGGCCAAAAAACATACACCCCTGCTCGGAACGACGATCGACTCAATAGCCATAACCCTACCATCCTATCTATTTGGCGTGCAAATGTTGACTGCCAACCAGTACTCTCCATACACGCTGTACAAAAATATATCGCCAAATATGCATCCAAAGCAGAAAAAAATCTGAAAGCTTCCACGACATGCTACGTAGAATTGTCCTGGCTTCACCCATTGCTGACCCAGCAACATCTGCATTTCGAAAATTTCTTGCAGAAACCCTTGTTGATCGTGACATTGGAGCACAAGAAACCTGCCATATGCTGCAAAAATTACCGTTAACATTATGTAGTCGGCCATTCATTTCTTTAAATGTAAACCAAAAAATTCTTATGCGCCTTCCACAAACGGACACCACCTCCACCACATCCCCGCACTTCATAGATACATATATCCAGTGCCCTTCTACCCTAGAGTCCACATCACTAATAGAGTTGGAAAGATCCTGGTCATATGATCCTCGTCGCAGAACAAACAAATGGAAACAAAGGCCTACAAAAGCAATTGTTCGGGTCATACCACGTTACTCCTCCATACCATCCACAACAGAACCTTGCTACGTTGACTTTTGCAGGGTTGAACTTATGCTATACAAACCTTTTCGCCGTATCGTACAAGATATAGGAGATTCTGCTGCAGAATTCATCGCAAATTGGCAAGCATTTCGCCCATTCTACAATCCTTGGCATCAACGCCGCACACTATCTGATATTGAATCTGTCACAAATGATACCTCAACTATGAATGAAGCCAATCCAACAGACACCATGGAAATAAATGAATGGGAATTACTTTCCCAATTACACCCTACAAATGAGCTTCTCATAAACGACCTTGACATGCTTGGTCTTCGTGGCTTTGATGACACCCATAACTGGAATCATACCACTATCCCATTGGATCTACAAAATAATGCAATACAATTAAATCAGAATAGCCACTCCATCCACCGCATTCTTCAAACACATCAACATACCCTGCCGACCCTTACTACATTATCTCCAATGCAAAGAAAAGCTCTAGATATTATTCTTAATCATTTTTCTAGGAAGGATTGTTTACCCGCTCTCAGAATGATAATACAAGGCAGTGCTGGTACGGGAAAATCCCTCCTTATTAATTGCATCAAAGATATGCTCATAGGCCTTGCAAGCCTGGGACCTTCACCGATCATGCTCCTCGCCCCTACAGGGGTTGCTGCCTTCAACATACAAGCATCGACAATCCATTCTGCTTTGCACCTTCCTATAAAGGATCTTATGCCGTTAGAAGGTAGTGATCTTGCAAAATTCCAAGAAGAACTCAAGCATATAAGATACATACTAATCGATGAAATGAGCTTCATTGGGCCAAAGCTTCTCAGCCATATTGATGAACGTCTTTGCGAGGCATTTCCCCACCAAAGAAACACTCCTTTCGGTGGTTGTTCCATAATATTGGTTGGTGATCTCGGTCAGCTACCACCCGTCGAAGACATACCTCTATATGCAGGGACGAGCCATGGAAGCGCACTGTGGAACACCTTCAACACAGTCATCACATTAAACACAATATTTCGTCAACAAGGCGACGACATCGCCCAGGTTACTTTCAGGAACATTCTCCAGAACATTAGAGATTCAAATACAACAATCGACGACTACAACGTACTCATGTCGCGCACATATTCCTTTTTATCAGAAGAAGAAATATGTTCATTCCATGATTCCATGCATCTATTTCCAACAAATGCTCAAACAACAGTCCATAATAAGCAAATGATGAAATCTCTAAACACTCCTATTGCACGATCCATTGCTGAAGATGACAACACATATTCCAGTCTTTCCTCTGAAGATGAGCAACTTGAGCGAATTGTATTGCTATGCAATGGCGAAAAAGTTATGTTGACTTCCAACCTTTGGGTTTCAGCCGGTCTTGTTAATGGTTCCCTTGGAAAAATTGTAACCATCTTTTACAAAGAATCAACTGCACCACCACAAATTCCAACATTTGTTGTCGTAGATTTCCCCAAGTACATTGGGCCTCCTTGGGATGAAAGGAACCCCACTCACTTGCCTATTCCAGCAGTAAAAAGAAATGGTCGTGCACAAATTCCACTGAAGATGGCTTGGGCTTTAACCATACATAAATCTCAAGGTATGACCCTTCCAAAAGCAATAATTGACATTGGAAAAACAGAACGTCAAGGTCTCACATTCACAGCTATTTCAAGAGTGCCTTCTCTACAAGATCTCCGGATTAACCCGGCATTCAGTTTCGATCGCTACAGTAAAATGAAGGACAACAAAAACATTGCTCGCAGAAAACACACAGAAGAAATTCTCCGTTCAATGCCGCCTCCAGATAATCTGCTCCAACCCGTACTTTGACATCACCAAAAGGTTTCCTCCATTTATTTAACTCATTCTATTTCATAACATACTTTTCATATCTTTCAACAACAACAAACTTTAATCAATATTAGTTAAAAAGCAAATACTAGAATGTCTTTATATTGTCTGTACATCTCATTCTAACCTTTTCTTTCTTTTGCAGCAGGCCACATGGGCTCAGAAATAACATACCTGCACAACTACATGTAGATTGGCAAGCAAAAAAACTGCATCTCCAGCTGTGCATTGACCTCCAATGGTGTTCAATATGTCGTTATTCACCATGCATCTTCCACTAACAATATATGGATCCCCATAGCAAAGGTAACTTCATTACCATTCATTCCAGATTCATTTTAACACAACTCACCTGCAGAGTATTACTAATAAATTTCTGCAACTGATTTACATATTACTAATTCTAACAGAATATAAATTTTGCAGGTCCATTGCTGCTTCACTGCCTCCACCATGTTTTCGTACAACTTCAAATATGGAATGACAAGCACAATGTTCTTTAGACTATTATATTCCTTCTCGAACCTCTTTTGTTACAATTCACTGTTTGTATTTTCCATGTCAAACTTGAAAAAGGATGTTTCAAGATCAAATATCGTTTTCATTATTTGTTTCCTCACAACTTTTTGTGTTTTCCATTTCAATCTTTAAAAAGGATGTTACAACACACTTTGTATTTTCCATTTCAAACTTTAAAAAGGATGTTACAATACACTATTTGTATTTTCCATTTCACGCTTAAAAAAGGATGCTTCAACATCAAATACCATTTTGATAGTTCATGTCCTCACAACTATTTGTGTTTCCCGTTTCAAACTTAAAAAGGGATGTTTTGAGATCAATGTCATTTTGATAGTTTATGTCCTCACAACCATTTCATTGTCAATGGGTTTTAACATATTTTGTTTACAAAATCAATTGACTTTAGTGATTATAATTCATGTTTTCAATATATCTTCATATTAATTTAATTTTCAATTTGAATAATGGTTTCTTAAATAGCCCTTTCCAAATCAATATGGTTGCCCGGTTGTTGTTCGCATATTAATTTAATTTTCCATTTGAATAATGATTTCTTAAATAGCCCTTTCCAAATCAATATGGTTGCCCACTTGTCGTTCGCATGGATTCATTCATTTATCTTCACCTCTAACTCCACAATTTTTTCCAACAACAAACAAAGGTCTCTAAACAAGTTCAATACATATTTATGGCTGCTTGCATTCCATTTCAGCGGTTTTAGGCATCGCTCCCTCAAATTAAAGCTCGATTTCATCGACCCTTGCTTCCAAAAAAGCCCGCAAAAGCCTATTCACGTTTCAATATTCTTCCACACACTATGCCTTACGACATTTCCTTTGCAACACTAGGTGCAAATGCTAGTATATTTTGTAAGCTTATAAAAATTGGGATCAGACACGATTTTATCATTGTTTCTTAGTCAAATTGAATTTTGTCTTTCAATATTGGTTATTTATATAAATGATATTTTCCATAGAAATATTTAATGATATTTTCCACAGATTTTACGATCGTTGTTTAAAATTTCATTGGTTATATTTATAAAAATAATTTATAATTTATTTTTACTCAGGTAAGATTTTAATTTTAATTTTAATGTAATAGGTAAGAGATGTTGTAATGAGATATCATGTAATAATTATGTGTTAAAACAAAAATAATTTCGTATTAAAATAATACAAATAAAAGAAATTATTATTATTATTATTATTATTTAGTTAAAGTAAAATTGACATAATGGGATTTTGAGCTCCAAGTTTATGAGAATTTATGGTATTCAAGTTGAATAATATAGTCTATCTAAAGAGGTGATTAAATCATCAAATTAATAATTATAAATATAAATATAATTAATTATAATTAATAATTAAACGAGCCTAGATCTATCTTAATTCCAAATCTACCAAGCATCAAGAGGGATCAAATCTCTTGATGTGCAAACTTCTTTTAGAGTGAAAAGAGATTTGGTCCCTCTTGATGCTTGGTAGATCCAGAGTTATGGATCTATTCCAATATTTAATATATATCTAGAAAGGACATTAAGTCATAAAGATAGTTATAAGCAATTCAATCAAGGTAGAAAAAACTAGTAAAGATTTACACACTGAAGAATAAGAATCACAAAAACTAAATTAACAAAATCAAACTTCACCAGTAAGAAGCCTTCAATCTTAAGCATCACTATTAAGTTGCTAAAGGTCAATCCTAAGGTATTGTGCACCTTCCATACCAAAGAAATATATTCATAAGACAAAGAAAACATATTTACACACCCAAAACATATCTTTCACACATATTATTCAATCCCAAATATGATACATATATAGTTGGAACTAGATCCAACTAATTCCCAACATAAATATGGAAGTTGAGATATTCTCTCAACATAATCCCTAACCAACTCTCAACTCAGCATGTAAGCATTATCTCTAAGTCCTTCCATTAATGTTTATATGGTAAACATTAAAAACACACATTACAATTACAACAACAAGAATGGTCTCTATCTGATTGGCCTTCATCAACACTTACACTCACTCTGGAATCTCATAGACATCGCTCTTTCTTCACCACCGCAACTTCGAGGTGCCACTTGACCTCCATTTAAAGCATAATTTTCTCTAACCATCATTGACAAACTTTGCAAAACTGGCATTTCTTGACCTTTTGAAGGACACTCTTGATACTAAATTTATCTATGGACTAACTTCCATCGATCAAAATGCAGCAAACTACAATTTTGATAGTTATATAGGTAAGTTGTCTAGGTACTGAGCATATTCAACAATCAATTCTACAACTAACCTTTTTGACATACACACTTACATACATATGAAGAAAACTTGTAACTAATGTTCTTGAAATGTTGACGAAATACAAGACATATCAACATATAATATACTCAACACAACAAAATTAGCGATATGTTCTCTCGACACCGAAGAACATCGAGAAACACTAATTTAAATTATGCTAATCTATTCATTGATTGGTATTTTAAAATATTTTACAAATAAAATAATAATAGCTTTTTACACCACTACCACTTAATAATTTTGCAATTAGTAAAATTAGAACACTAATATACCAACAAGATCTCACACACTATTTTCTCAACAAACTCAGATGCAAGAAACTTTAAAGATCTACTATGTGGCTCCCCTCCACTCCTTTACAAGCACTGACTACATCATTGCTTCTCTCTTCCATGAGCAATCTTCATAGGCAAACCATCGAGTAACAAACCTAAACTTCTTAGCGGCCTCTTTTATTGTACCTACCTCCTTAAATATGGAAACGAAACGAGTGGGAAATGGAACAATTGCGCTAACATTTGCAGCACTCTAATTCTCTACCACACGTGGCACTACTCGCTCCTTCTTACTTTCCCTTGGAACCATATGGGAAACAAAGTTATCCACCATCACTCCCAAGCATTAATGTGTCTCATGAATGATGTATTTGTAGAGAAACGAACACTACATTGATCTGAATCTATCAATAACTATATAAGTGATCCATTTTCACTATGCCTAAGAATGGAGTAGTGATATGAAAATATGGGTGTGATGATGTCTTTAACAGATGTAGGGTCTCAACCCACGCAATACTATATGCACAACTCTAATCTACAACCTCATTCAATGGATCTTAAACACTACGTAAACAAACTTCATAGTTGTGGAGTAGAAAATCTTAAATGCTCCTCTTCATGGGGATGTAATTACAAAGGAAACCTTCAAAATATAGGTTTTAACCCTATATAGAAATTACTTGCAAATGAATTCTTAATACAGAAAAATATAATGGCGAGAACATAAAACAAATATACGTAGATATTTTCCCCTAGATCCCAAAACCGAGACTACCAGATTGATTTTTCAATATTTTCTTTCAATGATACAATACATATATATACATGTTGAAACATTTATAAACCCCAATCCACTAACCCTGGATTAGAACATAATTGTAGTTCCCTTCAACAGATCTACAAAATACCATGGGCAAAAAACCATCATGCGCAAAACCATGCACAAAACTACCTAGAATTTTTTTCTGGGGCACCCCATCAAATTTATTCTAAGGCCATTCATGGAAAGCATATAACACATACCCATTAAATAAAGCACGCCTTCTCTAAAAAATTTGCAAATTCCATGTTCTCTAGAAGCACAAGTGCATCAATAGGAAACAACGGTTGCCTCACAACATCCTCATATTGTTGCAAAGAATGGTGGTCAGGGAAGTGTTTACCGACCAAATATCGCTCATTTAAAATTGCACAGAGCATAATACCATTGAAGCTATGATAAAACTAGACAAATTTATGATGATATCATAAAGGAAGTGAGGGCTTCCATGGAATACAAACCTATGGATTCAACGTGGAGAAGGCATGTTACATAGAAAGAAGAATATTTTATCTTGCTTATAAGGAGAAAGAAAAATACCATACAATGCCACCTTTTCACTCTTGATTTTACCAGTCCAAAGAGGAAGTGAGGTTCTAGCAGGTCAATTTACTAGGCTTGCCTCCAACTCTACTGGGTATACTATTGCTACTTACTCTGTAATTTGTAGAACAAGCCTTTCACTTATGTAACAATTTGAACGCCTACTTCCCCCTCTTTTGCATCAACGTGCTAGATCCCTGACATTCCTCAATGCATAGACAATCAAATGAAATGAGGATTCTCACAAAAAAATGACACTCACACAAACAATAGTGTACAAAGGAGCATCATTTTTCAAAATTCCATGATCACAACCCCTATCGTGAGAGAGTCAAGGTTGAACCTGCTCTGAAACCAATAAAGAAAACGTAGTTACACACCCAAAACATATTATTCACACATATTATTCAATCCCAAATATGATACATATATAGTTGGAACTAGATCCAACTAATTTCAAACATAAATATGGAAGTTGAGATAGTTGTGGAGCACCTGGAAGGTATGCTTTTGACAAGCAATCTAGTGGTTTTTCAATAATAATTGTAACCTTTTATGCATGAGGAATTCGAAGAAGATAAAGGATTTTGGTAAAATGTGCAAAAATAGACAAAGGAAGCTCAAGTGCTAATAATTGACGTTTTCTATGTAGGAAGACATGCGAGCAAGGAGTTCCCGCCCAAAAGCGAGAAGCAGAGGAAAGATAATTGTTGTTCCTCCAGTAGGGAACCGGATGCGGACACGATCAAGCAAAATCAGAATTGAATAGTCCAGGAAAAGAATGCGAGATACCGGCTCGGCGAACGCAAGAAAGATTGAACGATTAGCGAATCCCTCAGGATCTTCGATCCTGAGGGATCGCTGCTTTACTTATCTCTGATTATCTAGATATCTCTGTCATTTCTTTTATATAATGGCACAGCATCATTAAGCAAGAGGACGATTGTTTTTGTAATTTTACAGTTCCAAAACAAACTTTAATCATTGAGTCTCGATGAGACCTGATTTTGTTATACTTTTGTGAATGCGATTAATATAAAATACTTGGAGTTTATTCCGTCTCTGCGTCTGGAGTAATCTAAGGCAGTGTACCATTGGCAGCTAAGGGCCCGGCTCCGAAGGACACTTGCTTTTGTATTATTATATGGTGATTTGTGTGTGGTTTGTTTATCTTTATTACTTAGCAGTCTGATGAATTCTTTATATGATACGCTATGCTCTGTTATGTTTAATGAATGAATGATTTCTCTATGTAAAGACTCTGCACTGTATAATTGGATTTACACAGGGTCGAATTGTATCTTTATTCAGCCATTTCTGCAATAGAGTACTGATATGAATGTTACTGTCATTGGATTTATGTTAAACAATATTCGTGGGATTTGAGAGTAGCATCATTCTGTTTCGAAACATAGTTGTATCATTCAATACTCTCAGATTGCTATATTAATGTAGATGATGATGATGATGATGATGATGGTGGTTAACGTCCACTGAGACCAAATTGGTCTATCGGACCTACAATTTTCTTAATTTTTACTTGTCTGGCTCCTCGTCTTTCTTGGCGAGATTGGTGTTGTAGCTTTCTTTCTTTTCTCTACGGTCTTCCAACTTCCTTTGTCTTGTATCTCCTTCATCTCTTCTGGTTCTTGGGACATTGGTGTCTTAGCTTCGCGATCTATAGTCGGAGAAGTTTGGTTTAGGAGATCTGTTTCGCTGTTAAATGAAGATTTATTTTCTGCGGTATTCAAATCCTCATAACTGTTGATTTGTTGGGGCGGGCTTTCTCCTTGCTTGCTTTGAGAGTTGTTTCCTTCTTCCTTGATTTCTTGTGACTCAGAGTTTTCTCTAGAATATTCTTCTTTGATGACAGTGTAGTGTTCTTTTTGTGCTCCTTCCCACCATGTAGATCTGTGGTGGTTTTTTCTAGCAAAATTTTTCTCAGAGGCTTTTGGGCAATTTTTGGCTAGATGCCCCGTCTCAAAGCACGACCGACATCTGAAGAGGACACTTTCATAATCAAGCTTCTGGTTCCACACATAGTCTTTACTTGTTAGGTTTATTTCAGCTGGGAATCCGACGCTGAAATCAATTTCCACACAGATGCGTGCATAGGTGGTTCTGGCATATTCCTTTGTTTCTGGGCACCTGCAGTAAAATTTCCCAATTGCATTTCCGATGGCTTTTAGCGAGGAGAGATTCCAGAGATGCAAGGGTATGCTTGGCAATCTCACCCAAACTGGTGCTGAGGTTATCACTGCTGTAGAGGGATCGAATGATGGGTTCCATGGCTTCATGAATAGGCCTGATTTTTCCCAAAACCAAGGGCCGGAATCTAGAATACATTGTCTGCTTTCAGGATTTTCAAAATCTACTATAAAGAAACCTCTAGCACAGGGGTAGATATTAATTTCATCAGAAATGATAGGCTTCCATACCTCCGAGATCCAATTGTGGAGTGCTATCAGCCGCGGCCAAAAACCATTGAACCGGCAAATTAGGGCACTTTCGGAGAACTTCAAAGCTTCATCGAGTGAGTCCTGGACCACTTGGATAGTGGGAGCTGGGGCTTCACTCACGATATGGGCAGGAGATTGCCCTCCAGAGGCGGATGAGCCACCAGTTATTTTTGCGAAGCTCGGAGCCATAGTTTACGCAGATCTGCACCAGATCGAGAGCCAAACCGCAGATCTGAAGATACTAGACCTGCGAGACCTGCGAGATCTGCGAGATTATAACTGATTATTTAGACCTGCGAGACCTGCGAGATCTGCGAGATCTTCTAAACTGCGAGATCTGCGAGAATACTAGACCCACTTGAACCGAAGAACCGCAGAGAACCGCTATCAAAACATATCAATCGTGTTATAATGGACCGCAGACGATCACCGATGGCTATTGTTTCGTAAATCATTAAGGGTTGTTGTTCCATTTGATTATTGCTGTTCCATTTGATTATTGCTGTTCCGTTTTACTGCTGTTCCATTTATTACTGTCCCATTTCCATTCTGTTGTTCCATTTTACTTTCCGCCGATTTATTTACCTGCCTTTGTTGCTTTGGTGTGAGAGAAGGCCTAAGGCTGTAGTGAGCCTCAGCAAGACGCTGCTTAGCTCCCAGACCTATAAGTCCATGCTCTAATTTCCCTTCTTTAATCAGTTTCTAGAGGGATGGGTTATCGTTTCCGTACCCTTGACTGATCAACTGTTTTGTGTGATTCCATCTTTTAGGTTAGTTTAGTTACAGCTTAGCATCTGTTTTCCTTTGATCTTCTCAACCCTGTACTACTAAGCATTACTCGGACAAATAGCCTCGGATTGAGCTACTTCTTGCAATAACAAAACGTTCCCGGATTTACTTATTAATGTGGAATAATTAGCGGTGTGAGAGACCCTAGTTACAGCTCTACAATAGTCTTTCAACAAAATCCCTAACCAACTCTAAACTCAGCATGTAAGCATTACTCCAAGTATAAGGAACTTGAGTTCCACAAACTTGTTAGGAGTGAGTGAATTAGGACCCATTTAGTATCTAAATGAAGAAAAAGGTTTCAAAAATGGAGAGAATATAGCAAGGACCAGGTACATAGAGGATTAGAGGGAATAAACCTTGGAACACCTACCAAAAGTGCTAAGCAAAAGGGTTGAAAGACTCAAATTATATTCATTAACTTATCAAGTAGTTTTAGAACCCAAGGGCCCAATGAACCACTCCACAAAATAATAATTCTAGTAGGGGAAAGAAAAAACCCCAAATAAGAAACTTGAGTAAACCTACTAAATATCTATAAATTGTTGTGGATATCCCACTGGATAGTTCATCGCAACATATCTAACAAAATTATGCTTAAAATTTAAATTCTACACTATGAGGGTTAATTTCTTCTTAGATTTCTATATTTGTTAATTACTTTGTTAAGCTTATGCATGCGATAAATAAAATTTGTATAAAATAAAGAATAGTGAAAAAAACTCACAACTACAAATTAATAGAAGGTATAACCTAGAAAACCCTTTTGAGAGAAAACTCATCTAGAAGGTAAGGTAAATTTACTCTCTTTCTTTGAATGGAAACAGATGCAAGAGCAAAGGAGGCATGTGGCCCACCAGTTGCTACAGTGCCCAAACCCTCTGTCTTTTGTCTCTTGATGCAGGAGCATGAGACTTGGAGGGAAAAAAAATTCAAACTTATTCCAAAAATTAAAAAAAAAATCGACAAGCAAAGGAGTGGGATCCTTTAGCCATCAATTTCCATGTTTTCTAGTTTAGCATAGAGATAGAATCTAGGAATAAATCATGATGTAATAACTGTTGAATAGTTAATCTATAGTGGAGGTCCTCGAGGAGAATACCTCACTGAAGAGATAAGATTAGTTAAACATAGTGGAGGTTCTTGAGGAGGATTTTTCGCAGAACTGATAGTTGCAATAAATTAAGCCTTTGTTTTAGGATCTGGTTGTTAGCACGAACCAGTATATATGTAAGTTTGATGTTATTGTAAAAGTATTTGGACCGCATGCTTTTATCGCATATTTCTTAAAGGAAGAGGGGATTTCTCTATGTATTGGTCGATCCCGGAGGTGTGGTGACCTCTGAACCCTTTCTGTGCATCTGAACTTATGTTTGTGTGTTAAACTGGTATTTATGCGTGTATTCGGCTTTGCTTTTCTTATGAGTCTTTATAATAGTGATTAGGCCTTGTTTTCCAATGAATACTTTGATTGAAACCTATTGGAGTGTTTTTCCTTTATATCAGTGTGCCTTGTTTCTTTTATATGCATTGTTGAGTTCCGTGGGCGAAACTCTGGTTTACACTGAAAAACAGTGAAAAACTTAGTCGAAATTGAGTTCCAGACTTAAAATATTCTTGAGTGTGGCTGATACCCATATCGAGTCCGCGAACACTATCGCATCACAACACTTGAGGGGAGAAGGACTGGCCTTTTGAACCGCCAAGTCCGAAGTTCCGATACATTCGGATCCGAGACACTATAGGAGGGATTTTATAACCTATTGGGTCCACAATAGTTATTGCATCGCAAGTTTGATATAACCCACGGCGGATTTTGGGCGGATGAAAGATTGTATGTTGTTTTGAAGCCCTTGGCTCCTATTCCATACAGAGCATGCCATGTAGTGGAAAGGGAACAAGTTAAACCACTTATCGAGTGGGTTTAGGGTGTGTAGTTTAGTCGCATGATATATGTTTATACCATTAGATATGGAGCTACAAGATCAATGGTTGATAGGGGTGGAGTTGGTTCATAAATCGGGAAGCGTGTTGCCCACTAGATTTTGGACAAAATCGACGGTACAGAAGCGGAGCTGACGACAATTATAAGCGTGCATATATAACATTTGGAATCTGGCCTTTTGCATTAGCGCATTGTTTACCATGTGACTTTGTGTAGTTCCTAAAAGGGTTATGGACCGAGTTATAAAGTTAAATCGGTTAAGTTGTATGGTTGGGGTTCTTAAAGACTAAGACACAGTTAAACCTGTCGATAGTGTATTACATGATTCCTTTAGAATTACAGCTCCGATAGAGGAAAAGAGGCTCTGTCGTGAAAATTGCTTTTGATAACAAGGGTTGGGGTGAATAATGGAAAATGACTAGTGATAGTGACCAAAAAAGAGGGAAATGTATAAACAGTCAGTCTATAAATAGATGACTGATACTCTGGTGGAGGAAGAAGAAGGAACTCCGTCAGATTTAGAATAAATTGTAATAGGATTTGCGTGTTTGTCAATATCACTTGCACCCAGGCCACCATTACTGGTATCAAAGCAACTTGTTAACACTGAATTGAATCTCAGAAGCAAAAGAAGGAAACCTAATATGGCTTTCAGAGTTGGAAGAGGATGAGAATGTGGTGGAAGAGGTCAGTCAGTTGCAAATGTCGAAGTGATAGAAGCCGTGCAACAGATGCAAGCTAGAATGGAAGCAT
Source organism: Pinus tabuliformis (assembly GCA_031772625.1). Lineage (NCBI taxonomy): Eukaryota > Viridiplantae > Streptophyta > Pinopsida > Pinales > Pinaceae > Pinus > Pinus tabuliformis. The sequence goes on along the minus strand of CM062820.1, from coordinate 1,728,102,504 downwards.
TAACAGCAGGAAGAAATATAGATGATGGAGCTCTTAGTAAGCCTAAGGTTGAAGCTGAAGGAGAGGAGGAAACTATAGCAATTACTCCTGATATGAGATTCTTCTAGTCAGTGTTGAGATCCACAACTAGGCCAAATACTGAGGTTTCAATATATGAAGGAGGATTGAATCCAGAAGAATTGATAGACTAGATTAATGGCATGGAGAAATTATTTGATTATGAAGAAACAGAAGATGAGAAGAAAGTAAAGTTTGTTTTCACCAAGCTAAAAGGACATGCAGCACTTTGGTGGGATGGAGTGCAAGCAGAAAGAAAGAGTCTTGGCAAGCAACCAATCAGAAATTGGAATAGGATGGTAGCAAAGCTAAGAGGTAAGTTTCTACCAAGTAATTATTAGCAAACCTTGTTCAGACAGATGCAGAATCTTAGACAGAGGTCTATGATAGTGAGAGAATATATAGAGGAATTCTATAAGGTAAGCATAAGAGCTGGACAAACTCAGGATACAGATGAGAAGGTGGCTAGATATGTGAATGGTCTTTGGATGGACATTCAAGATGAGATAAGTATACTGTCTCCTAAAATAGTAGAGGAAGCTTATCAAATGGTACTGAAAGCCGAAGAAAAACTCATGAGGAAGCAGTCTGCTAGAGGGAGAGGTACTTTCCAAGGAAGGGAAATTCAAGGTGGTAGAGGAAGATCTACAACACCTAAATATGGAGCTAGCAGTAGCTCAAACTAGCATGCACCCATAGGAGGTGATGCAAGTGGCAGAGGGATTTTTTCTAGAGGAAGAGGAGGCAGAGGCAGAGGAAGAGAAGTAAGATGTTACAGATGTAACAAAATGGGACATAGAGCTTTTGAGTGCCCAGATAATGCAGGAACAAGTCAAAGGAATGCAATTGTTGCTCAAGTTGAGCAAGAAGCAACAACAACAGCAGTGACAGAAGAAGAAAATATACCTGAGAGAGGAGAATCTTTGGTAATCAATAAAGCTTTGCTCAAGCCAGCAAAGGATATAGTTGAACCATCACAAAGAAAGACTTTGTTCATAATAATGTGTAAGGTTCAAGGGAAATGTTGTCAGATGATTATTGATAGTGGCAGCACCGACAATTTGGTCTCTACAGAAGTGATGGAGAAATTGAAGCTGAAGACAATGAAACATCCAACACCTTACAAGGTGTCATGGTTACAAAAGGGACATCAGCTATTAGTGATTGAACAGTGTGAAGTGGAGTTGCAGTTGGGCAAATATAAGGACAAAATTGTATGTGATGTGATGCCTATGGATGTGTGTCACATATTGCTTGGAAGACCTTGTCAATATGACAGAGCAGCTATGCATGATGGGAAAAGAAACACCTACAAGTTTGGTAAAGATGGTATCAATCATACATTGTTGCCTGTGGGAGAAGAAGATGCATTAGGAAAAAGACTGATCCAAAAACTCTATTACTGGAAGGAAAGGAATACTTGCAGCAGATTGAAGAGAATGAGGTAAATTTTACTGTAAATTGCAAGCCCAAGGTAATAATGACTTCTACTAAAGTTTCTAATTTACCCATTGAAATTCAAGAAATGTTGGACAATTATTGTGATATCATTGTTGATGATTTTCCTAATGAGTTACCACCCATTAGAAGAATTAGCCGTCATATAGATTTTATTCCTAGAGCAAATCTACCTAACAAAGCATCTTACAGAATGACGCCCATAGAAAACAAAGAGGTTAGGAAGTAGGTTCAGGAATTGCTTGACAAAGGACTGATAAGAGAAAACTTGAGTCCTTGTGTAATACCAATAGTGTTGAGTCCAAAGAAAGATGGAGGTTGGAGAATGTGTACTAATTCAAGAGCCATCAATAAAATCACAATCAGGTATAGATTTCCTTTACCTAGAATTGAAGATTTGATGGATTGCTTGAGTGGAGAAAAGTATTTTACAAAACTAGATCTTAAGAGTGGGTATCATCAGATAAGGATAAGAGAAGGGGATGAGTGGAAAATTGCCTTTAAAACAAATGAGGGATTGTATGTGTGGAGAGTGTTAGGGTCCCACCCTAACCCCCTTATTCATGTCATGGGATCACGTCATAGTCAAGAGTCAATAAAGCCCATATTAATATTTGTAAGTGGTTAACCCGCAATTAATGACGGGACTACAGTTAGTTGCAAATGGGCCGTAGTATTAGATAGATGGTATTAATAAAACCCACGGTATTGGCCCATGGTATTGCATGTATGAGTCATATATAAAGGATAGAGACTCCCTGCGAGGAGCATCGTGTCTTATTTTGTAATCGAGCTCTGCTCTATTGGAGGTTGGCCCCTCGAAGAGGCATGTGAACATTGCTCTTTGAATAATAAAATCATTGCTATTCTGTGTTCTGGGTATCTTTTCTTCGCATATTCTGTGTTCTGGGTATCGCTTCTTCGCATATTCTGTATATGGGTATTATTTTGCAGGTTAAGAGCATAACAAGTGGTATCAGAGCACTTTCCAGGGCTCGGTGGGATCTCCAAATTTTAGCAAATTTTTTTTGGCTAGAGACGTGTTCCGGCGTCTTTAAACCACGGGATCTGTCGTTGAGCGCATAAACCTGCGGATTTGGGGAGGCATGCACGCAGGAAATACAAGAGGTGGTCACGTCTGTTGGACTCCCTTGTAACCCCTGTGGGTACCCCTTCGAGTAGTAGCGCATTAGACAGAACCGCACATGGATTGTCTTCCACGTACCCTCTGGGTATATAGGAAGCCCCCTAGGCTCCCTTGAAACCTCGCCATAGATAAACCTTCGGCCGTCTTGTGGCTACAGTACACCGAGAATAGCACTCGGAGAGATTACTCGCCCGTACGATAGGGTAGTTGAGTTGTACGGCTAAGGGTACGGTCGATCCTCCTTAGTTAGAGCCCTGAAACATTGGGCCGAGTACTACTGTCAGACCCTTATGTATATTGCGATCTGTAGCACCTGACACTCCTCTAGACCATAGTTCCTTTTTCTATCGGGGATCACACATCAGATCCGCATGTGCAAAGACGTGTTGCAGCAGCAGACATCAGTCCCGCAGCTCCATCAGATCCGCAGTAGCAGTTGTTCCACCATTCAGATCTCTGAGATCCACCAGATCGGAGTTGTTGTCAAGGGTTCCTATACCGGGGTATACTTTTCGCAGGACGTTTGGCAGCATTGACATTTTGAGGATTTGGGGACTGCAGTATTGATCAAGAAGGAGTAAAACTCCGTTAGGAGTTTTCCAAAAAAAAAAAAAAAGTCTGAGATCTTCCGAGGCGCTTATTGGTGATCTAGCCCATCAGCATCAGGACGACGAGCTGAGCAAGGTGGTACCATTCAATTTATTAGAAAAAAAAAAAAAAATTGGCGGTCCCAATTGTTCATCAAGTTGGTGTATGGTAGAAACTAGAGCTCAAGCAATGGCCAATGAAAGGCTAGACAAAATTGAAGAAGATCTGAACTCCTTCAACCGTCTGATTGGCGGACTAAGTATCCAGGTATAGAAAGTACTCGAGAAGGGCAAGGAGCCAGCCCAAGTGGAGGAGTCTAATGGCCATGAATACCATGAGGGTGAGTCTATCCATTCTCCTCATGTCTGGCACACCCATCCACCACCCAGTCAGCGACCTCCCAAGTTGGATATGCATAAATTTGACGGTTCTCACACGTCCGCATGGCTAGCACAAATGGAGCAGTATTTCAAATTGAATCGTATCCTAGATGATGGGACTAAGCTTATGGTGGGAACCATGTATTTGGACAATGAACGATGGCAATGGGGGGAATGGCATCAACGTTGCAATGGACCTTTTCAGAATTGGGCCCAATTTACCAAAGCTCTTCGAGATCGCTTTGAACAGGAAGACCCTTTTTTGGGGTGCCTCACTAAGCTCCGACAGACGGGTACAGTGGATGAATATATTACCGCTTTTGAAGCCTTAGCCTTCCGCACTAAGGGTCTCACAGATGAGTTCTACACGGAATTTTTTATCAGCGGTCTTAAAGAAGCCATCAAAGCTCAAGTTCTACTCCACCACCCTCCCACGTGGACGGAGGCTTGCCAGGTAGCTCGTAAGGTGGAACGTGAAATAGCAGCCCAATACAGCCACCCCAATTTCCCCGCTAAAGGTCGTTCCCCACAAGCTCACAACACGACTCAGACACTTAAGATCCAAAAGGTGTCACCTGCGAAAATGGCCGAAAGAAGGAAGCAAGGACTATGTTACTACTGTGATGAAAAATATTCCCCGGGTCATAAATGCAAGGAGCCCAAGTTTTTTCAAATAGATGCCACTGACTACAGCTCCACCGAGGAAGATCCACCACTTGAGGAACCGGAGGCGATCAAAGAAGACAACCAAAAGGAGATTGTATCTGACGAACCAGTTATTTGGCTAAATGCGTTGGCAGGAATTTCTTCCCCTCAAACTCTCAAAATCAGGGGTTTTCTTAAACATCGCCTAGTAGTAGTCTTGATTGATAGTGGAAGTACCCATAATTTCATCCATCAAAAAATCGCCGAAGCAGCGCATTGTTTTGTACGGGCAATTTCTAACTTCCAAGTCCAAATTGCAGATGGGGGCACAATGAAATGTGAAGGCCGCTGTGAAAATGTCAAACTTCAAATGGGGGATTATCAGTTGAAAACCCACATGTTTGCCATACACATGGGGGGTTGCGACATTGTCCTAGGCGCTGAATGGATCCGCACTCTTGGGCCAATCACAATGGATTTCCAGGAGTTATATATGAGTTTTAAGCAGAACAACTCCACACATACCCTCCGTGGACTCCAGGCGGGAGCCCCCTCTATCATCAGCTCGCATAGGATGGAAAAATTGTTAAAAAAGGGCCATCATGGAGTGGTAGCTCAATTTAATGCCATCCAGGTAGTCAAAACATGTCTCTGCCAATTCATCCTGAGATGCAGCAGATTTTAAATAACCATCGGACGGTCTTTGACAAGCCTCATGAGCTTCCACCCTCGCGAGGGGAACATGATCATAGCATCACCTTGGTTCCAGGGGCCCAACCCCAAAATGTGCGGCCATACAGATATCCATTCACCCAAAAGAATGAAATAGAAAAAATCATCAAGGAATTGTTGGAAGCAGGTGTCATTCGTCCCAGCATTAGTCCTTATTCATCCCCAGTGGTCATGGTCCTCAAGAAAGATGGGGAGTGGCGAATGTGTCCCGACTTCAGGGCCCTCAGCAAGTTGACAGTCAAAGATAAATTTCCCATCCCGGTGGTTGACAATTTGCTGGACGAACTCAATGGGGCTCAATTCTTCACTAAGTTGGATCTTCGCTCCGGCTACCACCAAATTCGCATGAAGGAAATCGACATTCCCAAGACGGCATTCAGAACTCATGAAGGCCATTATGAGTTCCTGGTCATGCCATTTGGTCTCTGTAATGCCCCTTCTACTTTTCAGAGTCTTATGAATCACATCCTCAAACCATATCTCAGAAAAATTGTCCTTGTCTTCTTCGATGACATTCTCATCTAAAGTGGCACTTGGGCGGCACATCTTCAGCATGTAGATCTACTCTTGCAACTGCTCCGCAAGCATAAATTATTTGTCAAGATGTCTAAGTGTTCGTTTGGCATGGAAGAAGTTGAGTATTTGGGCCACATTGTGGGGTATGAAGGTGTCAAGGTGGACCCCAAAAAGATCCAGGCAATGCAAGAATGGCCTCAACCTAAGACCTTGAAGAGCTTGAGAGGATTTTTGGGTCTCACAGGCTATTATCGTAAATTTGTCCGCAACTATGGCCGCATAGAGAAGCCCCTCACTCAACTCCTAAAGAAAAATTCCTTCTTCTGGAACGAGGAAGCACAACAGGCATTTACCGCTCTCAAAAACGCCATGTGTTCCACTCCAGTCTTAGCACTACCTGACTTCACCAAATCCTTTGTCATTGAATGTGATGCTTCGGGTACAAGTATTGGGGCGGTCTTAATGCAGGAAGGGTGACCATTGGCCTTCACAAGCCAACAACTCAGTGGGAGGAATCTAGGGCAATCTACCTACGAGAAGGAAATGATGTCCATCTTACATGCAGTCGAGACCTGGCGACCTTACTTATTGGGGCGACATTTCCAAATCCGCACAGATCATCACAGTCTTAAATATTTTTTGGAGAAACGCCTATCCTCCCCACAACAAAATAAATGGTTAGCCAAAATGCTGGGGTATGATTATCAGATCATTTACAAGAAAGGGAAAGACAACAGTGTAGCAGATGCATTATCGCGCCAATTTGAGGAGGAAAGTACTATTCTCGCAATTTCCCTTCCCATTCCAGACTGGATTGAAGAGGCTCGCAGGGAATTGTTTTCACACCCAGGGCTCTCCCAACTCATTTCTCAATTGCAGGTAGATTCTAATTCTAGCAAGGGCTACTCGTGGCAGAATGATATTCTTCGCTACAAGGACAGAGTCGTAATATCACCAACATCCACCCTCAAAAGTCGCATTTTGGCATAATTGCACTCATCTCCCATTGCAGGACATTCAGGCTTTCAGAAGACGTATGCTCGCACCAGAAGATCATTCTTTTGGACAGGCATGAAAAAGGACATCCTTACTTTCGTAGCAAAATGTGATGTCTGTCAATGCCACAAAGGGGAAACTGTCAACACACCAGGCACATTACAACCATTGCCCATTTCGGCATCAATTTGGACGGAGGTTTCTATGGATTTCATAACAGGTCTTCCAAAGTCAGGGAACAAGTCAGTCATCATGGTGGTTGTGGACCGACTGTCGAAGTATGCTCATTTCTGCGCCCTACCCCACCCGTTTACACCAACTTTGGTTGCTCAATCTTTCATGGATCAGATCTTCAAATTACATGGCATGCCCACTTCTATAGTGTCCGACCGCGACCCGATCTTCACCAGCAATTTTTGGCAGGAACTCTTCAGAATACAAGGCACTCAACTCAAACTCAGTACTTCATATCATCCGCAAACAGATGGTCAAACCGAAGCCATCAAAAAATGTGTAGAAACTTACCTTAGGTGTTTCGCTTCAGAAAAGCAACACCTTTGGGCACAGTGGTTACCTCTGGCTGAATGGTGGTATAACACCAACTATCATGCCACCACCAAAATGACTCCCTATGAAGCAGTCTATGGTCAACTTCCGCCTTCCCCTACTTCTTATCTCAAGGGGTGCTCCAAAGTACAAGAAGTGGATCAACTCCTACAACACTGCGCAACCATGCTCGCCCATCTTCGCGAGAATCTTCATCAAGCTCAGAACCGCATGAAGCAACAGGCCGACCAACATCGCTCAGAGCGCCAATTTCAAGAAGGGGATCAGGTCTTTTTGAGGCTGCAACCATATAAGCAAACATCACTCAAAGACAAGGGTTGTCAAAAGCTCTCTCCAAAATTCTACGGACCATACCAAGTACTTCAGTGCATTGGAGAAGTGGCTTACAAGTTGGCTTTGCCACCTACGGCAAAAATCCATCCAGTTTTCCATGTATCGTGCCTCAAGAAAGTGATTGGGAACAACTGCCGAGTTCAAACGAGTCTACCTGAATTGGACGAAGAAGGGTCAATCTGGCTTCAACCCGAACAGGTTCTAGACACACGAGACAAGCACCTACGCGGCCGCATGATTAAGGAAGTCCTCGACAATTGGAAAGACACCTCTCTAGAAGATGCAACTTGGGAACCAGCCACTATTCTTCAATAGTTTCCGCAGCTTCAGCCTTGAGGACAAGCCTAGTCTTAAGGGGGAGGGCATGTTAGGGTCCCACCCTAACCCCCTTATTTATGTCATGGGATCACGTCATAGTCAAGAGTCAATAAATCCCATATTAATATTTGTAAGTGGTTAACCCGCAATTAATGAAAGGACCACAGTTAGTGGCAAATGGGCCGTAGTATTACATAGATGGTATTAATAAAACCCACGGTATTGGCCCGTGGTATTGCATGTATGAATCATATATAAAGGATAGAGACTCCCTGCGAGGAGCATCGTGTCTTATTTTGTAATCGATCTCTGCTCTATTAGAGGTTGCCCCCTCGAAGAGGCATGTGAACATTGCTCTTTGAATAATAAAATCATTGCTATTCTGTGTTCTGGGTATCTTTTCTTCACATATTCTGTGTTCTGGGTATCGCTTCTTCGCATATTCTATATCTGGGTATTATTTTGCAGGTTAAGAGCATAACAGAGAGTAATGTCCTTTGGGTTGTCAAATGCACCAAGTACATTTATGAGACTCATGAATGAAGTTATTAAATAATTTATTGGTAATTTTATCACCCAGGTTGTTCCCTATGACTCCCAAGGGAATACGGCCGGGGTAACCACTAACCAATCTTTGGACCACAGTTTCTAGCCAAACTGTAATCAGAGAGGGCTCTCTCTTTATAATTTGTCTCTGTTCTGATAGTATTTTAGGCTAGCTATGTTGTTCAAACTTTTGTTTTTGTGTTTGGTTGGAAAATGTTTCAGTCAAGATATATATGCTCTCACTAGAATGTTATATGTCATTGGGCAATGGAGTCAGTGGTCCTTTAACTGTTTTGAGGTGCTGTGTGATGCTGTTGTGATGCTGCAGAGCAAGGTTAGTGTCTGAGAAACAAACGTTCATAAAGTGATTGGGTGGGTATATCCAGTTTATGCAAGGCAATCAAGAATCTTACAGTAAACTGCTAGAGAAAGACAGTGAGAATATTGACCTAGGAGCATTTAAGAATTTCTAGGTAATATTCATACATATAGAATTAACAGCTACATGAGCAATTAAGAATTCATGTTCGTGGTTAATTCTGAAGACAAACATTCACAGCAGTAAAAATTGAGTACAGGGTGTAGTAACAAATCCTGCACTATTCTTTTTCTTTACTGCTAGTTTAGTGTAACATGAATATGATTTGATGAACATAAGAAAGACAAGAACAGAGATTAAGGAAAAAACTTGTTATCTCATCAGACAACATAGGAATTCTGCATCAACACATGAATCATCAGCAAGACACCATAGTTCCAGGAAATCACTGAGTTGATCTAGCTCTTTGTATTAAACAATTCTGAAGGTAAACAGTATACATGCCTCAGCGTGAAAAATTACCAACCCCTTATGCGTTACTAAGGGGAGTATATATACAAAGTTTACATAAGAAAATATCTGAATGGAGAGTAAATGCTTCATTAATAGCATGCCAACCGCTGGAGTGTAGCCACTGAGAAAGTTAATGCTGTAATAACTTTTGTTCCCTTAGCTGTCAAAAATGGTCAGAGCCTGTTGACTTGGTGGCAGTTTGAGTTGGCTGAGGGTACGCTGTCAAAATTTGCGCATTTCTTTACCTTTTGGGCTAGCCATCGTGGTCTATGTGCTGAGTCACATTTCAGCTGCTTTTAATGCCGACTTTATCATGCTGTTTGTCTTGTAGTGACCTGGAGCTGGCAGTGACCGAACAGCTGAGGCTACCGTGGCAGAATTTGAAGCATTGCTTGCCACCAATCCTCTTTTGGCATTTGATGCCTCCTAATCTTTATCAAGGTCTCATCGGCCTCTGTATATCTGTAGAAATTAGGAGGAGTCTCAAAAAGATGATTCACTTCATTCTCAATAAAGAACAGGCCTTCCAATTTGTCATACAAGCTCTGTCCTGAGGGAGGTCCTGTTTGTTCAGATGTACTGCCAGATGCAGTAATCTCATTCTCAATGTATGTTGCCATTCTGTTGGCAAATTGATCCCGGGAGACTAGTTTTCCTGCACCAGTTAGGAGGCTGGGCAGGCCTTTTGCTTGCAGCACTGCCAACTTGACTTTGAATTCCTCCACATCTGTTGTGATCTCATAGCACTTCCTCTCCACAGTTTGTACATAGTTCCTGAGAGTTAGCACCTTCTTGGCAGTGAGGACAGCCTCTGTTCTGTTGGGAATGCCTATGGCTGCCAGTTCCTCCTTTTCCTGCCTGTTCAGGAAGTCTATCATTCTGTTGGCCTGCTCTGGTCTGTTTTGCAGTAGTGTTTTGGCCTTATTGATTTATGTTTGTGCTTGGCCCAACAAGTCCATCTGTTCATGCATTGTTTTTATTGATCTCCATTGTTGAGTGATGGATTGGCCTATTTTGGCCCATAGAATCCTTTTTATGTCTGCCATGGTTGTTTCTAGATTCAGCTCCTTTTTTAAGGCCTTTATCTTGTCCTTGAGGGCCTTTATCTCTCTGCCCTGTTCAGCCACAGTTACCTTCGACTTGTCATACTTGGCATCCAGTTCTCCCAATTTTTCCTTGGCCTTATTTATTTCATTGGCCTGGAGCTCCATTTCTTTGATGGCCTTGGTCAATTCCTCTACACTTTTGCTGGCTCCTGGGGCTGTTGTTGTTCCTGCTGCATCTGTTGTGGGGGCCACTGCTGCCCCTGAAGTTGTTGTTGTTGTTGAAGTAGTTGGAGGAGCTTGGGAAGTGGATTCTCCCTGTTTATCTTGTAGTGCTCCTTCCAGCTCTTTCTCCAATTCCGTGATCCTCTGGTCTTGCTGCATTAGGAGGTCTAGTTGGTCATCAGCCTGTTTTTGCTTTTGAAGTTCTGCTGTCTGAGGGTGCTCTGTGGGCTGCAGCTTCAACCTTTTCTTTAATGCATTGAGGTCATCATCTTTCTTCTTCATAAGGGCCTTCACACCCTTTGGATCACTAGGATCATGTCCTAGATCAATGATGATCTCCTCAAGAGACTTTATTCTATTGTCTTTGGCCAAAGAGGACATTCTCTCAAAATCCAACTGGGTATTGGTGTTTTTCAGGGACTCTTTCAGCTCATGGGCCATGGTGGCCTTCTCCACCAAGGTTGCATAGACCATCTCCCCAGCTTGCTTGTGGAGTTCAATCTGGTCCATGGGATGTATATCTCTGGCTAGGACCTCCACCCTTGTCTTCACAAAATCTGCAGTTGACTTAGGCTGCGGCCCTTTGGGCTTAAAGTGGCTGAGGAGCAATTTTTCCTCCTGAATGTCGTATACCGACATTAGCCTTTCTTGCTGGGCTGGTGTTGCATCTATGAATTTCTTTTAGACCTCAGCCCTTAGCAGATCATTCTGAGCTTTTATTTGTTTGAAAGAAGCCTTAGTGCTCTTGGGCTTCTTATTCTGTTGGGAGGAGGAAGACACCTCCAAACCAAGCTGCAATCCTTGCTCCTGCTGAAAGGAGCTTGTTCCTGTGTGCTGGCTGCCCTCCTTGTTTTTCCTTGAGCTATCAAGGAATTCTTCAGTGATGTCTTCCACCTCTGGGGAGTCTAGCCTTTGCCTTTTGGCTTCTGTTTGCTGGGAGGATCCACTAAGAGGAGTGGACTCTTCTCTATCTCTTTTTGTACCCCTTTCCTCATGTGCTGGGGTCTGCAAAATTGGGGTAGTCAATGGCTCAGTTTGAGGTGGTGGTGTTTGCATTATTGGAGCCACTGGCAGCCCAGTTTGTGGCAGGACAGTTTGCCCTTGTTGCTGTTCTGGCTGCTGCTCTGTTTGCTGCCCTGTTTGCTGCTCTGTTTCAGGAGGAGGCTTTTCTTTCACTGCTTCCTCCTCTGCACCCATTATGCCTTTGCCTTTGTCTGTTGCCGGTGCTGATGTAGAGGGTGCCTGTGGTGCAGTCCTTGTAGCCGAGGTCCCTTCTCCTGCTGAGTGAGGCCGTTTGAGGGGTACCTGCTGCACAGAGTCTAGGTCAATGGTCTTTTCAAGCTCCTTCATATTCTTTAGCATTATTTCTTCTTCAGTTAGCTTTTCAACTAAAGTACCCTGTAGCCATTCTTGCTGGTTGGCATATTTCTCAATATGTGGGTATTGACAATGCCTATAACCTAGAAGTCTGTATTTGGTTCTTCTTGCAGTGATGACGCCCTCAGGGTCATAAGGGACCCACCGGAAACTGTATGACAGTTTATATTTGTCCTTGAGGATGAGGTCAGCATCTTCCCATCCTTCCTTTTTATTCATGATGAATGGGCCCAACTGGTGTTTGAACTTGAGGTGAGCCTTCTTCCTGGAGCTGTGGAAATGGGTGAGGTCCGACTGAATCAATTACCTATAATATTCCAAGGCAAATATCCTCATGGGCACATACTTTGGGAGTTTGAAAGGACAGAGCTCACAGCCATAGACCCTGATGACTGTGTGTTCCTCATATAGGTACCAATCACCTATTTTACATTTTTTGGAAAGCTGCAGAGCCTTCTTTATCTCTGTTGACATTCTGGGAGGAGGGGACCTCATTAATAGGCAAGAGACTGGATACACAAATTGGTCAACAAACTCACAATAGGAATAGGGTGAGTTTGTGACATTGTGATAGACAGAGGTCCAGAAGATGACAGATCTTCTTTCCCCTCTATAATCTAGCTTTTTGATTTAGCATGGAAAAGCCTCAGACTGATAATACATAAAAAGATGATAGATATAGGCTGAGTACCTGAAGACACCCTGCCTGTCCACTCTGCTCAGCTGATCATGAATTTTATTAGTAATGAACTTGGCAAAGTTGTATTTGCGGGCAGGGGGTTAGCCTGGGCTGTAAACAGCCAGCAATACTAGCATGGTTTGATCCACATGCTCACTGGTGTTGTACCCCAGCACATAAGCAATCTTGTCCAGGAGTAATCTGCCTACTTCAGTGAAGTGGATATTTAGATAAGGAGGTGGCCCTGTAGGCTGGCACTCAGGTCTCATGAATGTCCTGGTGACCCTTTGAATCTCCTCACTGGTCATTTTGGTACCAGTGTCCAGCAGATAGTTCATAGAGAATGGAAACAACAGCTCTGTCTGGTCAAAATGTAGCATTTTGTTAATGGTCTCAGGATTAATGTAGAAAAGGACCCTCCCAGATGGGGTGCTGATGGCCCTGTGGTGCACATCATAGTTCTCAGCACATAGGTGAATGATTTCGGGAAACACATTTACAGAGGGGAGACAATAGTATGGCAGGTTTGACTCCCAGATGCCATATGTGTCATGACCCATCAGATAGTCCTCTCTCAACTGTCTGAAGGTCTGCAGAAAATCTCTGTCTCCCACATAGTCTTCAATAAGGTAGTCCTGGTCAGCAAGAGATAAAGATTGCAGGTCTTTATTGGGTGGATTTAGCGGAGCAACACTGAGATCTGTGGGTACAGGGGCAGCCATTGTATGGTTTGATTTGGAGTGATATGAGTGCACTGGTTTGCAAAGCTTTTAAGAGCTTAAGTGTTAGGCCAACTGTGGACTAAGTCTAAAATGCTTTTTATAGTGAAAACACAGGCTTGCTTCTGCAGTCTTGGTAGGTTCACAGAGATTGTGAATTGCTAGGGGTGAATTGCAGAGGGTGAGTGAGATTTTACTTTGGTGGAAAAATGCTGTTGGTCTACACCCGGCAAAAGGGAACAATGTCGGGCACCTCAAAGATAATTTCACATTTTTGGCCCGCGAATTGCCTGTTTGAATGCTGAATTTATGGTTCTGGGGGTAAGCAGGTTAGCTTGGTTCACTTTAGGTAGTAGGTGCAGAGTTTATATGGAATTCAACAGGTATTTTAATGGCAATTTACAGAGAGATGGTATGCATGGGCCAAACAGAGGAATTACGGTGAATACCTGGATAAACGCTTGAAAAGCCTGCGGGCCGAACTCTGGAGGTTGAATTGATGAATTGGAGCGGTTGGATTTTGAATTTGGAGGTCTGGAGGCGCTTTGGCAGCTGCAACGACTATCTCTTCCTTTACGCGAAAATAACATAAAAACTGCCCAAAACATGACTTTAACGACAAAATTCGGAAAAAATGGGTAATTGGCGCCTTTCCGCCGATGACGTCAGCATGACGTCATGGCGGGCCCGGGTACGGAGGATGACGTGGCTGCTGAGGTGTAGGCCAGGGTGGCAGGACACGGTGGCGGGTGGATAAGGTGGCAGGGTTATGTGGAGGGTCATACGGCGTGGGGGCGGGGGAGGGCGCTACGTCATGCTGACGTAGTGATGATGTAAGGGGAAGGCGGTAACGGGATGGTGGTAAGCGGGTTCCCCGCACCACCTTTGGGCAAAGGCGGTATCGGGGAGGGGGCTCCGAACAACCCCACCGCCTGCCACGCGTCCCTTGTATGGGGCGGAAAACCACTTTCCCCGGACACTAAAGGTCGGCAGGTCGGGGAGCGAAAATGACCGCCCATCGTTAGATCTTGGGCGGCGGGGATCGGACGGCTGGCGGGTCCTCCGACGGATCGTGCAGGTTGGGGGGTCCCGCTGGCCTATTAAAATATTCACTTAAATATTTTTGGGTGGAGAACCTTGGGGTTAAGGGTTTTTCTATGTTTTTTCGGGATTTTTGGGTTTTTCAAGGGTTTTACAAGGGTTTTATAAGGAAAAAGAGGTTTAGGAGTGGGTTTAGCAGGGGGAAAGGGGTTTTCTGTGGCGTTTTTAAGCAGAGGGAAGGTGAGGGCTTAGGGGAAAGGTTGTTGCTCATAACCAGAGGTTAGAGCAGCCCCAAGACAGGGTTGACCACAGCCCTTGGTGGACTGAAGTCTCCCTAAACAACTTATTTAGCTATAGTGCCAAGGGGAGAGATATTCATACTATGTTTGGGGTTTATACACCATGGTGTTATACTAGTAGGGAAAAGGGCAGTTTAGGGGATTTAGATAATAGAAGTTAGGGGTTAATGTGAATGAGGAAAGTGAATGAGGAGTGATTTCATCAAGTGTATTTGAAAGTCACTTAGTTTAGGGAGTAGATCAAAATGAAAAGATTTTTAGACAAGAAATGTGGCTTTTAGATGAATAAGAACCACCATAAAACCTCAGATCTTTTCATCAATCTCCATAGATGAAGGGATGTTAGTAATAAGAGTGAAAGGGGAAATTTGGGAAGTTAGACATGCTTCCTTGCTTTGCTGCAACCTGATGGAGAAGGGGAGCTTCTCAACCATTGATTTTCCTTTGTGGACATTTCAGCACACATTTATTTGCAAGGAATGATATTTCTGCAACCCCAACTGCCTACCCATCTACTTGCCTAGCATTTTTTGTTTCTTCTTGGAGGGTGCACTTGGACTTGCAGACCCTTATTTTCCTTTTCTTTTCTTTGGCTTTTTCCTTTTGATTTTCTATCTAATTCTACCCTTATTGCTTCCAAGGTCCCAGATTAAGCAGTTGGGAGCCTTATTTCTCTACCTAAGCTACTTGTCTGCCAAGATTAAACAGTTTGGACAGACTTCTTTCTCTATTCTACAACTGAAAATTTAAAACATGGCATGATCCAGATTAGGCTGTTGGACCATCCATCAAAATTTAGACAGCATCAAGCTATATACACAGATTGTTTTCTCTTGGAAATATGTAATCTTTGCATGATCAAAGCAGAGCATATTTGGAACTTTTCATTGTCAATCATGAAATATGAAACCTATTGGTATAGGTGGCTAACAGGTAAATTTGTAATATTATATCTGGATGATATATTAGTTTACAGCAGGTCTAAGGAGGAGCACATGAGACATCTAAATTATGTCTTACAAAGACTACAGCAAGAGAAGTTATTGCTGAATTTGAAGAAGTGTTCATTCATGAAAGAGGAGTTAGTGTATTTGGGTTTTGTTATTTCTGTTGAAGGGTTGAAGATGGATCCAGAGAAGATCAAGGAAATCATGGAGTGGCCTTCACCTAAAAGTGTTTTCGAGGTAAGAATTTTTCATGGTCTTGCTAGCTTCTATAGGAAATTCATAAAGAATTTTAGTAAGATCAATGCTCCTATTATTAAGACAATAAATAAGGATAAACAACCATTTATATGGACTGCTAAAGTAGAAAATAATTTTCAGGTGTTGAAAAATAAGATCACTGAAAAAACTATTTTGGTTCTACCTAATTTTAGTAAGCCTTTCCAAGTGAAATGTGATGCCAGTGGAGAAGCTATTGGAGGAGTTTTAAGTCAGGAAGATAGGCCTATAGCGTATTTTAATGAAAAGCTGAATGATTCAAAGAAGAAGTATTCTTCTTATGATAAAGATTTCTATGCAGTTGTGCAGTCATTGAAGAAGTGGAGACATTATCTGATGTGAAAAGAGTTCATACTTTATTCAGATAACCATGCACTACAATATATTATGCAGCAGCCAAAGCTTAGCCAGAAACATGCTAAATGGGTAGAGTATCTTCAGGGTTTCCATTTTGTCTTGAAGTACATAAATGGCCAATCAAACAAAGATGCAAATGCCTTAAGTAGGAGAAATGTATTACTTCAAGAGAGTCAAATTCAAGTGTTAGGTTTTGATTTTCTGAAAGAATTGTATGAGACAGATTCAGATTTTAAAGAGGCATTTGAAGCTTGTAAGAATCATGTTAGGATGGATAGGAGTAAATGGTTGGATTTTTTCTTACAAGATGGACTGTTGTTTAAAAGGAATCAGCTGTGCATACCAAATTGTTCTATGAGGGAGAACTTAATCAAAGAGAAACATAGTGGTGGACTTGCAAGACATTTTGGTATATAGAAGACTTATGAACAGTTGAACAGATTTTATTTCTGGCTGAAAATGAGATATGAAGTGGAAAAGTATGTGAAAACTTGTAAATTCTATCAATATGCAAAGGGAAGAAGCCAAAACACAAGTTTGTATGTTCCATTACCAATTCCAGATAGGCCTTGGGATATGACAAGTATGGATTTTGTTTTGGGTTTACCAAAGAATCAAAGTGGAAATGTTTCAATTTTTGTTGTAGTGGATAGATTTTCAAATATGGCACATTTTATTCCATGTTATAAACTAGTGATGCTACTCACATTGCTAATTTATTTTTCAAGGAGATAGTAAGATTTCATGGGTTGCCTCAGATTATTGTCTCAGACAAGGATTCCAAATTTGTTGGACATTTCTGGAGGACATTATGGAAAAAGTTGGGAACTAAACTGAATTTCAATTCTACCTATCATCCACAGACTGATGGACAGACTGAAGTTGTGAATAGGAGTTTGGGTAATCTTTTAAGGATTCTTACTACAGAAAATCCAAAGCAGTGGGATCAAGTGTTGGCACAAGCTGAATATGCATATAATGACTCACCTAACAGGAGTACAGGACAGAATCCATTCCATATAGTTTATGGAATGCATCCAAGAGGAGTATCTGAGTTAAGAAACTTGGGAAAATATGAGTTGAGAAGTGCAGTGGGTGAAGATTTTGCTTCAGAAATGCAAGCAATACATGAGAAAGTGAAACAACAGCTACAGGATAGCAACATCAAGTAAAAAACCGGAGCAGACATGAGAAGAAGAGAGGTGAACTTTGAAGTTGGAGATTTGGTTTTAGCACACTTAAGGAAGGAAAGATTTCCAAAGAGGGAGTATAACAAATTGAAGTTCAAGAAATTGGTCCATGCAGAGTATTAAGGAAATTTTCTGCAAATGCATATGAAATTGAATTACCCCCTGATGTTGGAATATCTTCAATTTTCAATGTTGCTGACCTGTACAAGTATGAAGGTGAAATTGCAGATGATACAGAAAAGGATCAGGAGACACAAGAAATTGACTGGGTAAAACAGTTACCTACAGCAAAGCAATTGAAGCAAGAAAGGATTCTGGACAAGAAAGTGTCCAAGAAAACCAGAAGATAGGAGTACCTTCAGTATTTGGTCAAATGGAAGGATCATCCAATTACTGAAGCTACTTGGGTAATAGAAAGCATGCTACAAAAGTTGGGCATTTTTGTAGAAGAGCTCATGGACAGGAGCCCATGAAGAATTTGTCCTCAGGAGTCTGATGCAGGAGCATGAGACGTGGAGGGAAAAAAATTCAAACTTATTCCAAAAATACAAAAAAAAAAAAATCAACAAGCAAAGAAGTGGGATCCTTTAGCCATCAATTTCCATGTTTCCTAGTTTAGCATAGAGATAGAATCTAGGAATAAATCATGATGTAATAAGTGTTGATTAGTTAAGCTATAGTGGAGGTTCTCGAGGAGAATACCTCGCTGAACAGATAATATTAGTTAACCATAGTGGAGTTTCTCGAGGAGGATGTCTCACAAAACTGATAGTTGCAATAAATTAAGCCTCTGTTTTAGGATTTGGTTGTTAGCACGAACCAGTATATATGTAAGTTTGATGTTATTGTAAAACGATTTGGACCGCGTGATTTTATCACATATTTCTCAAAGGAAGATGGTATTTCTCTGTGTATTGGTCGATCCTGGAGGTATGGTGACCCTTGAACCCTTTTTGTGCATCTGAACTTATGTTTGTCTGTTAAGCTGGTATTTCTTGTGTGTATTCAACTTCATTTTTATTATGAGTCTTTATAACAGTGATTCAACATTGTTTTCCAACGAATAATTTGATTGAAGCCTGTTGGAGTGTGTTTCCTTTATATCAGCATGCCCAATTTCTTTTATATGCATTGTTGAGTTCCGCAGGAGAAACTTTGGTTTACACTGAAAAATAGTGAAAAACTTAGTCAAAATTGAGTTTCGAACTTGAAATCTTCTTAAGTGTGGCTGATACCCATATTGGGTCCGTGAACACTATCACATCGGCAACACTTGAGGGGAGAAGGACTAGGCTTTTGAACCGTCGAAGTCTGAATTTCCGATACATTCGGATCTGAGACACTATAGGAGGGATTTTGTAACCTATCGGGTCTGTGATAGTTATCGCATCGCAAGTTTGATAGAACCCGAGGCGGATTTCAGGCAGACGAGAGACCGTAAGTGGTTTTGAAGCCCTCGGCTCTGATTCCATACAGAGCATGCTACGTAGCAGAAAGGGAACGAGTTAAACTGCTTATCAGGCGGGCTTAGGGTGCGTAGTTTAGCCGCCCGATATATGTTTAGATTGTTAGATCTGGAGCTACAAGATAAATGGTTGATAGTGGTGGAGCTGGTTCAGAAATCGGGAAGCATGCTGTCCATTGGATTTTGGACAAAATCGACAGTACAGAAGCGGAGCTGACAGCAATTATAAGCACGGATATATAACATTTGGAATCCGGCCTTTTGGGTTAGCACATTGTTTCCCATGTGATTTTGTGTAGTTCCTAAATTGGTTATGGATCGAGTTATAAAGTGAAATCGGTTAAGTTGTATGGTCGGGGTTCTTAAAGACTAAGACACAGTTAAACCTATCGATAGTGTATTACGTGATTCCTTTGGAATTACAGCTCCGATAGAGGAAAAGAGGCTTTGTCGTGAAAATTGCTTCTGATAACAAGGGTTGGGGTGATTAATGGAAAAGGACTGGTGATAGTGACCAAAAAAGAGGGAAATTTATAAACAGTTAGTCTAGAAATAGATGACTGATACTCCGGTGGAGGAAGAAGAAGGAACTCCGTCAAATTTAGAAGAAATTGTAGCAGGATTTGCGCATTTGTCAATATCGCCTACACCCAAGCCACCATCTCTCCCCATTCACTTTTTTATACTTTACTTCTCTATGTAATAAAATTCACTTGAATATAATGGAACCCATTTTCCTCCTAGTTGCACGGTCATAACACAATCAAAGAGCCTTCAAGTGGTTAGGTTTAATTCCTTAAACACTTAACTAGATTTACAGTATCAACCCTTCTAGATTATTCCTCATCATGATGACATGTCTAGCTCCTTTCCTTTGAATAATTGGGGATTATGTGGCATTATATTGAATTATGATGATTAACTTTGATAGGTAAAATTCCAGGAGGAATGACTTTCTCCTATGAGCTTTAATTGATGAAATTAGTATGCCATCAGAAAGGTATTGACATGTAGATTATGGAATTTAGGTACATAGGAAGGTTGGGACTACCTAAAGTGTTCATATAAAGGCTCAAAATGGCTGCTAAAGTTCTTGACCCAAAATTTTCCAAACTAGTACTATTTGTAAAAGTGGTCTGATGTGTTGATTCCTCCACTTTTTCCACTCTAAAAGAATCAATGTGGATGAAAAATAATATAATGATCCATTTGGGATCACACCTCCCCATCTTGGGAGGTTTTTGTTCCCCCGAATCTTCTATTGAATGAGGCAAGGAAACTTTTCTTCCACCTCCTCTTAGGTGTACCATTTAGCTTTTCCTAGAAGCTCTCCTTTCAACCCAATCTTCCAAATGTTAAGCTACCCCCATCTTGTAGTTTTGGGACTCTTCTACAAAAATTCATCATACATCAACTCTTTATGAACATCTAGTGCTAAATCCTCTACTAAATGTAGGACATGTTCCTTTTCTCGATCTTTCATGGAAGGATTATTATGTTTTAGATTCTCTACATTCATCACTTGGTAAATGTGCATATATGGGGGTATATTGAGTGTATAGGAATTATCTCCAACATTTTCCCATATCTCAAAGTAATCATATTTTATAATATTTATTTTATTACTAAGATCCTCTAACCTCTCCTTGTTCAACTATAACCATACTCTATCTCTCACTTTGAATGATTTCTCTATTTTATGTTGATCATGTCTGGCCTTCTATTCTTCCCTTGAATTATGTAGCTTCTACTACACTTGTATATGGATCGTCCAAACCTTCTCAACAAATTTTCCTTCCCTTAAGGTATCCATTGTAATATCCTCCCTCACTCCTCCTTGCTACCTATATGCAATATCTAGAGTTGTAGGTGGAAAATATCCAAAACAAGTTTCAAATGGGAACTTACTAGTAGAATTATGGATGGAACTATTATAAGAGTGTTGTATATATACTAGGCTTTCATCCCAATTCTTCACATGCTTCCAATTGTAACCCCTCAAAACCTACACCAAATTCCTCTTGACTACTCCATTTTCCTATCTATTTGTGGATGGAATGCAGTATGCATGTTCAACATTGTGTCCATATTCTCCCACAATGTAGTCCAAAAATCACTAATAAATCTCGTTTTCTTGTCTAAAACAATACTCCTTAGTACCCAAAGTGAACCCAAATTCATTTTTGTTATTATATCCTCCCACAAAGTCCATGGAAATTTTTTTCCAAGGACGAGTACATACATGTAAGGGATGTTATAGACCCTATTTCATGTTACTAGGCTTACTCCTCCAACAAAGCATGCCCCTCTTATGAACCTAGCTACCTCTTCTTGCATACTACAAAAACACACATATCTTCCCTATACCAAAGTTCCCTACAACCTTGGTGGTGTGATCCTCTCTAATAAATTACATTCACCCGCCTTTAGGAATAAGAAAATTATCCATCTTGTATAGTAAGTCATACAGTAAATGGTAGTCAATTGTGTTATCGTCATTGTTGGTTCAGGGAAAACTAGTGTCGATTCAAACTACTAGTCCCACTAAGATGGCAGATATCTTAGAAACAAAAAATGAAAGCTTTTCAAGAGTTCCTTTAAGTGTGATAGATGGAAGAGAAGAAAAGAGGACCAACCTGGATCTTCCGCTTTGATCCTAGCTTGATTTCTCCTTTCCTTGATAGAATTTGCCACTCCTCTCCTACTTGTCCCGCTTCAAAGAGTACATGTGGAGTCAAAGTAACAACAAAATATCAAAGCATCTCTATATAAAACATCATAAACAATGCAAAATCAGAAACACATTGACCATACAATTGCATTCATAAATAATAAGATTCACAAATACACGATTATATGGAGGAAAACTCAAAGAACTTTATTAATAGTAATGTAAGAGAGGATTACAACCCAGCTATCTGATCCATCATCATCCTCCAAGTTGTAGAAGCCCTCTTCACCTCATGAACAATAAAATCACCCAACAATGCAATGCCTCTTCTCACCAACAAACCAACAGCACTTCCTTACAAAATACAAAAATTCCGGCTTCCAGATCTCTCAAATGAGGGATCCATTTATAGATTTCTTGCAAGGGTGTGAGTCAGCTCTGCGTTTTTTATTAGTTTCATTCCACTGATAGTTCTTGGTTCCACTTGGATATTTCATTGATCTCTTACTCATCCTTGGGCGAATTCAGAGAGGCAAGTGTCATAGGAGAAGTTTCTGGAAGATTCCATGATCATCCACCTTGAAAACTGTCTCTGCCATTTGTTTATTCTCTCTCATCACACCCCAAAGAAGGCCATTTCAGTATGCATCGCACTTGGCTAGTTTAGCAGTCATTATGCATCGCACCTTGTCCATGGAGCAGTCTGTATGGTCCAGTTTTAGCCAGTTCTGAGTAGTTTTCCAGGTGGAGCTTCTAGGAAATGATGTAATCAGTTTACCATGATCCTTTAGCGTATGAGACAACACTTTTAGGGACTTAAGGAGCCCTCATTTTATGGACATATGAGTTTGGGGTTGCAGTGCCCAAGTATGTCTATAATAGCTGCCCCCTAAAGCATGAGGTCGTAAATCTTCTAATGTCGGGTGAAATGCTTTATCATGAGGATCCGAGGTATTCGTACTGGGAGGTGACCTGTATAAGAGACAATACAATACATCACATCATCATCATATATTTTCATGATCTAGCTAAGGCGGGCATTCCCATGCTCAACTTTATAAATTCATTTTCATGTACATAAGACAAACAATTATTTGATGTTGCATATTGGTGATTCTTTGCATGAAGAGTCATATGCCCTGGCTTAGATGACTATCTCTGCAGCTTCTGTGTGTAATTGATGTCTTTATTTTCCTGAATATATCACAGCCCGAATGGATGAAACTAGATCCGGGGTCTTCAAAACTCGTCCAATCTTCGCCCGATGTACAAGTCGATCCATGTGAAAAGATGTTCTGAAGTCGAACATGGAAAGACATCGTCTGATTACCAGCCAGTGATGTAAGTTGTTAACAGACGCGAGAGGAATCATTGATAATGATGATGACCCTGAAGGTACTACAGTACAATTCACATGGTGCGAATATATGAGCCGATGTCGAACACCACGCAAAGTCTTTCGGTTGAAGGTCATTGATGTAAACCTGTCGCTGGAAGTGAGAAACTTGCCATTGAGGCATGCAATCTTCAAAGTACTGAAAGGGTTGTTTCTAAGTCAACTTCTTGGATAATGAGCTGATGTCGACAAGAAGTGACCTGTTGTAGGAGGGCCTTGATGTATCCCACATCTACGATGCGAAACAGAGAAAATTATTTTTGTGGAGGTGAAAATGATCTGATGATATAAGGTTCAAGAATGGCCATCATGAAAAATGAAGGGTGGAAGTAAAGCAGTGGATGAGGCATTTGTTGGATGGTGAATTCTCCGAATGATTTCTTTGAACGTATTGGCGACACTGATATGGACTGGTAGCATTAACCCCATGGATGGCACGGTGGACCAATGGTGACGGTGAATGGAAAAACCCAACCCAACTCAATCACGGTGATGGAGTGAAAGTTTCATGTTCAAGAGCGACCTTCTACCAATAAAGTTCTTCAAGTTTTCTTCCCATTTTTCCCCAGTCATTACTGACCAGTACCTCTTTATTTTTGACAAGCTTGAGGAGGATAACATATGCTTGGTCTATAATTTTGCCTTCGTGCAAACTTGTCGCTTTGTGTTTAGCGAGCCCAGCGTTAGTGAGACTCGTTCTTGTCTAGGTGGACAAGTTTATCACTATTGTTTTAACGAGTTTAACGACAAATATAACTCGGTCCTTTTCATGTTTAGAGAGTTTGAAAAGGGATGAAAAGGAGACTCCAATAGTCCTTTTTCATGGCATAATCCCTTAAGTCCGAAAAAGTATAAAATAATACGAAAGGGATGAATTTTTGATAGTTTTAATGAGTCGACAAAGACAAGTGCTCGATCTTTTTGTTTGATAATCCCTCAAGTCCAAAAGATTAAAATATACGATAGGAATGGCATTCCCTTTACTTTAACGAGCTGGAAATGCCAATAGCTTGACAATATTTTTATATTTAACGAGTCTAAAAAGATTTGTAAGCAGAGCTTTCGCGAAAATCACATGAGGAAAGACCTTTGTCGACGCGTTTCGAACCAACCAGTGTGGTTCATCGTCAGGAAGAGTCTAAAAAGAGTTTAAAAGGGACTCGCTTTTTAGGAACGAGTGGTATTTATGGGTAACATCTGGTTCCACGTAAGTTTGGAACTTCTCAAAACATGGCAGTGTGAAGAGGGTGGCAATCAGAATCACTCATTGCAGATGGTCCTCAAAAGCGTAAACAATCTAGTGGAAGTGTATGGTCGGCCAAAGGAATGGAGGTGAAGAAAGGAACACAACCAAAGTTCAAAAGGGCTAATAGCAAATCAATCACAAAGGTTATTTACCAAAGGTGGGTTTATTTTTTAATGAGCTTGAACCTTGTGCCAACATGTGCTCAGTGCAGGTTGATTTTTTAACGAGCTTGAACCTTGCGGGAACATTGCTCTTGATATTGGTCAATGATATTCAGTTTACCGTTTAACACGTTAGATTCTTTTTTCGGTCGTTCAACCTGCTCAATTGCTCCATCAAATTGATTAGAAATACACATATACATGCCTGAAAATGAATTAAAAACTAACATTTTACTTGAAGTACGTGAATAGTAACATAAAAAGTAGTTTTACCTCTCATTTTTACCATTTCATTTCAAATTTGGGATTTGGAGCTCTAGAGTGGTTTTCCCCCTCAAACTTCATCAGTTGATTTTGGGAGATCCAGTGGACTATTCTCTGCACCATCAGGACCAGGTAGGAGCTAACCTTGAGCTCTTCATTTTCATTCCATATTTTTCTGATTTTGAGCAAGTTTTCCCTTCCATCTAAGCCCCTGGGGTTTGAAGAAATCGTTCTTCCATCATCACACCTTCCCTATATCGAAAGGTGTGATGCATATTGGGCTATTCATTGGCCAGTCAGTATGCATCCCACCTAGTCCAAAGGCAGGGTGCGATGGGTGTAGAAGGGAAAATTTGCACAACAATTTCTCATGAAATTTTTGCCCGTTTTTGCTCAAATTTGGATCCTAATTCATCTTTTGCCTTTGACTCAGATATTTGTTAAATCAAGATGGTCATCACGTGGTGTGAACGTGAGCATGAAGAAGAAGAAATGATTGCCTTACATGATCAGGGTATTGTTACTGCATTGCGAAACTGTGGTTTGCTCAAATTCTTCCGTATATATAGCATGAGGCAACAAATTAGTTTGCTGCAGTATTTCCTCGATGTATGGGATCTGATCAACCAAGTATTCTAGATTAGAGGTAAATCTATCCCACTGATAGTCGAGGACATCTACTTTTTGACGAGGTTAACAAGGCGTGGTGCCCCTCTTTCACTGTCGGGATCCGCTCGTGGGGGTGAATCGGTGAGAGATTATATCTGTCAACTTTGTAGAGATGGATCTCAGCCTAGTAGAGATGGCAAGATCAATATCTGGGACAACACTAATTGGCCTCTAAGGACCATTTTATTCACCTTCTCTAGATTGGCTGGTAGCGCAGCTCTTCATTTGGCGAACAAATCTTATGTGCATTATGCTTTAGAATGCCTGGAACCAAAGGTATTCAACTGGTGTGAAGCAGTACTTCCGGTGATAAAAGAACAGCTCTCTAAGATAAAGAATGGAAGATCTAAGAACTTCGGGTATGGTTCCATTTTGACTGCTTTTGCCTTAGAGAGGATCCCACTGATGCAGCCACAACATATTTCACTAGGATTGCCAGCACCAAGGGAACCCGGGATGCAAAGATGGGTTGATCTCATGGCCAGACATGCTAGTCAGCCATAGATTACTTTCTCTGATGCCTTCTTTGAGTGGTTCGATCATCAGGAGATGGTCTTCTCAGAGTATCCATATGTCGGGATGGACTTTTGAGGTGACCTGGATTTGGCATTGCCGGCCGGTGAGCAGTGGGGTGTGATAGGTAAAGATGATTTGACCATATCTTTGTTTATCAGTTTTATAATATTTTTGTGATTTATCAAGGCTAATTGAACTCATGTACTTGTGTAGAAGTTGGGCCAGTGCGACCAGTGGCATGCCCAAGGGCGGCAGCTGGCGTTCTAGCAGGAGAAGCTGTAGGGAGGGTTGTCCTTCGTGATCTGGACATAGCAGAGACCCTCGCAGTATTGCAGGATCATATCGAGGGTCTAACCCTTGGTATTCAGGATGTGAGGATCGACAAGTTACCTCTAAGGCTACATCGCCATACTATTGGCGTTCCGAGTCGATGGACTAGGCTCCTGCGTATGATTACACAGGCGGTGACATGTTATCACCAGCATCATTAGTATAGGATGCTTTTCTGTATTTACTTTTGAGTTTCTTGGTCGCGTGACCGATTTTGCCTTGTACACAAAACATTATGTGAAACTATAAACAGCTATATATTTTTAATTTTCGGAGTTTATTTCGGTTCAGTTATGTGATCCAGATGCAAATGTGGATGTAAAATGATTTTCTTTACAAATGTTGCAAATGTCTGTCTAACACATAATTCGCTAATGAATCAGTTAAAGTGTTTAAGTTCCTGGAAATGTGTTGATATTGAATGGAATCAAACTGCCTTTCCAAAATCTTGACTCTTAGGAACATACGATAGATTGCTAGGTTCCAAACTGAATAGATGTCAGTAAGCTGTAGAATGGCGAGTTCTGAATCTAGCCTGACAACAAGTTAGCATATGCCATGTGAAATGGTATCAGAGAGAAGCTCTATCAACGCGTTGTACTCAGCGATGTTGTTCGTTGATTGACCAATACATATCCCTCTGAAACTCACTAATTCACTGCCTAGAGCAAAGACGGCCCAAGCTGCAGAAGATAGGTTTTGTGTTCTATGACTAGCTCCATCGGCGTACCCAACAAATGTTTCCAAAAAGTCTGACATCTACAATAAATGCAAAGTGGATTACTTAACCAAAATGACAACTCTTGACGAAAACAAAAATGAAACAAAATCATATTTATAAAGAGATTACTACACTTGATCAAGCATAGTATCGCTTAAGATACAACCCATTTCGGGGTTGCGACAGTGGAATTCCATCATAATCTACCAGTTTGTAGGCTCCTTTTGCTAATACCCGTTTAACAATGTAGGGGCCTATCCATAATGATTGGAACTTGCATGCTCCCAATTTATCAGAGTCCTGATTGTAGAGTAAGACCAGGTCACCTTCTGAGAAGACACAAGGCTTGACATTTTTGTCAAATTGCGCTTTGACACATTTCTTATGTGCTTCATTAGCCAGCGCGGCATCACGACGGGTTTCATCCAAGCGGATTAGTTCCAAGAAACAAGCCTCTTCCTTTGAAGTTTCGGGAAGTAGATCGATTGCGAGCTTTAGAGATGAAATCTCACACTAAATTGGTAAGACAGCTTCCAGGCCATACACCAACTGAAAAGGTGTAAATCCGGTTGCATTTCTCATCGAGGTCCTATATTCCCACAGAGCTAAGTACATGATTAAATGCCAATCCCGTTTGTGGACTCCAATCATTCTTTGCAGCATGCGCTTGAGGACTTTGTTGATCACTTCAACCTGTCCGTTAGCCTGCGGATAATATGGAGTAGAACTATCATGGGGTAGTCCTAATTTGGCAGTCAATTCAACCATCATGTGATTGCGAAAATGAGATCCATGATCTGTGACTATAGCCTGTGGAACACCGAACCTAGAGACTACATGATTGAAAAAGAAAAAAGCGGTCGTTTCACCGCTGTTTTTTAATGTAGGCATCGCCTCAGCCCATTTTTTAAAATAATTGAGAGCGACTATGATATACCCATGCCCCCCGGCCGAGGTGGGGTTACATGTCATGAAATCTATGCCCCATTTGGTGAATGGCCCAACAACAACTACTAGATGCAGTGGTGTAGGTGGTAATCTAGTTTTGCGATCAAAAATTTGACAAGCATGGCAAATTCTTACTGCTATTATGCAATCTTTGAAGATAGTAGGTTAGAAGTAGCCAGCTCACAATATTTTCTATGTAGTAGCATAACCAGATAGATTCCCCCCACATGAACCTAAATGACAGTCATTCAGGACTTTTTCGGCCTCCTCATGCATGAGGCACCTTTGCAGAACTGTATCGACCCCACGATGGTAAAGTGTATCCTCGACGGTCATGTAGTCTTTTGCTTGGTATCGAGTATGTTGTTGTTTTGAGCGAGAAGTGTTGGGCCTAAAGGTTTGGGTTTGGAGATAGATTAGTATATCTCTGTACCATGGGTCGCTTGATGATATCAGAAACAATGTTTCATCCATGATCAATGCTTTAGATTTTAAATCGTTGGACAACGATGAGAGGTCACAAAGTAACTCCGCAAAGACTAGAGATTTCTTTGATTTGGATTTTGTGAATTCTAGATCAAACTCTTGCAAAATGGCTATCCATTTTGAATACTTGCCCCCTAGCAATTGACGCGACAGGATGTAGGTCATAGGGTTGCAATTTGACAAGATGGTAGTTTTGCGAAAGAGTATATAGTGTCGAAATCTCTGTACTGCTTAAACAGCTGCCAAAGCTAGCTTTTCAACATAGGAGTACTTTCTTTTCATATCATTTAAGTTGTGGCTTAAATAATACACAATATGTTCTATTCCATTGTCTTCTTGTACTAAAACCATTGCGATGGTTGTATCTGTGGCAGCGAGATATAGGTTAAAGTCTTTTTGATAATCAGGAGCATACATTAATGATGCTTTTACTAGGGAACTTTTCAAAGCATCAAAGGAAGCTTGCACAACCTGATCCCAGTTGAAGGGTACTTCTTTTTTCAAAATACGTGTATAACCTTTAGCAAGTTCGGCGTAATTTGGAATGAACCTCCTTAGAAAGTTTGCTTTCCCTTGGAGTTTCTGAATCTGAAGCAAATTTGAAGGTGGAGGCATGTCGATGATTACCTGAACCTTACATGGGTCGAGTCGAATTCCATCCTTAGAAACTACGAAACCAAGTAACCGACCAGAACCAACACAAAACACACACTTGTGTGGATTGAGTCGTATCTTGTAGTGTCGGCAACGTAGAAATATAGCTCTCAAATGCTGTGGATGATCAGTCCGCTTTCGTGAATGAGCTGGTAAATCATCGAGATATGGTTGAACGATGTGTTTGATGTCATGGAAGGCATAATTCATTGCCCTCTAAAATGTTGCCCCTGCGTTCTTCAAACTGAAAGGTAGTTTGCAGTACGCAAATGTGCCCCATGGACATATAAATGCAGTCTTCGACTGGTCCTGTGGACGGATATTGATTTGATTGTATTTAGAAAATCCATCCATAAATGAAAAGACTTCGCATCCCGCACATTCATCAATTATCTGGTCAATGAAGGGTGCAGGGTAGTTGTCTTTTGGACAAGCTTGATTTACATCTCTGTAATCGATGCACACTCTAATTGTTCCTTGCTTTTTCATCACATGAACAATATTTGATACCCAATCAGTGAGAGGAACGGGGTAAATGAAACCAACATGTAAAATTTTTTCAACTTCTACCTTAATGGCAGCAGCTTTCTTCGGGTGAACCGGTCGAAGTCATCGTCGTACTGGTTTGACATCTTGATACATCTTGATTTCATGTTCAACGATGCTCGAGTTGATGCATAGCATTGCTTCATATGACCAAGCAAATACATCTCTGAATTCACGAAAGAGAGCGCAGTATATTTCTAGTTCTGAAGGAGAACAAGATTTGCCAACATGAATATTCTCTACAACATCTGGCTTGGTTGAGATATTAATGGAAATAGTCTCTTCAATATTGGACAGATTTCACTCTGAATCCACTGTATTTATAGTATTCGATAGAAAATCAAAAACTGAAGGATGATTAAGGTCGTTAGAGTAATCCTCGTTTTTATCTTGAGGTCGGGAATGATGGTGGTGATCTTCCCATGGTGCCTCTCCTATCATCATTGACTGAATGATTCCTTCGTCTGTAGAATGTACATGCGACCAAGGATCAGAAGAGGTACCATACTCTAGAGACCTATCTATCCAAACGCTTGTCGAGCGTTGATTTGGGTTTGCCGCCCATGCCCAGAATATTGATTGCTACAACAATTCTATAGGGCTCGGGGGCAATAACTGGCGATGATCCATGCTAGCAAAATGTTCAAAATTCTTCTTAATCTTTCACGATGTAGAATATATCATGTGACAGGTTTCCACTGTGGCCACTTCTGCTAGATTACTCGGAGGCGGAAGGGAAAAAGTACCCATTAAGGAAGGGTCTTTTAGGAGACCTACTTCGATATTTTGAAGCGATTGAGAGCTTCCATGGATGAAAGGAATGCTTCTGATAACTTGAGAACTGTTGGGGAGGAAGGTTAGTTAGTCAATGATTTCGATTCTGCCTTAAAAGGGGAATGCAATCTTTCTAAAATATGTTGACACAACAACAGCCATAGCATAAATCCAGGGCCTGCCCAGTAGGATGTTGTAGTCAAGGTTTCCATCGATGACCTCGACTTCAATTTCTATTGTCTTGCCCCCTAGTTCGATTTGAAAGTTACTTAATATCCCATATGGCGTGTATGTTCTTCCATTGAACGCTTTTAATGTCGTTGATGATCATGACAAGGGTGGAGAGCCTAAAGTTTTCCAGGAACTCATTGACATAATACAGGTAGATGCTCCCTCATCAATGATTGTTTGATGAATAGTTTTGTTGAGGGATTTTACCTGTATGAGGAAAGAGAGTTGTGCTGGTAACTAAGGTTCGTATCCTTTATGATTAAAGGCCACTATTGGAATCTACTGGTCAATCCCACCTATCGCTGATAACAAAGCTTATTTTTGGGATGGGAAATTCTACAGTACTTCAAGTGTCGACATGGCGGATGGCGATTGGGCCAGATCCTCCAATATATTATAATTTTGTGCTGCTCGAGCACGAGGATTAAATGTTGATTCATGTACTACTCCCTTAGGCATTTTTATTGTTAATTTAGGAATTATTGGTGGAACAACTTCTGATGAAGTTGTTTTTGAACTGTTGGGTTGATCTATAGCCTTACCGTTCGACGATTGTGGATTTCCATAATTTATTCCTTGTAGATATCAAAGCATAATTTTGCTATTTTGATATGGATAGCATAAGCACTTGGGATGGGGAAGCACGATCACTAGCAACCAGGTTAGTTTCTGGATTTGGAAACGGATCAGTCAATACCGCTGAGGTATTTGAAGTCTTTTTTAAAAACTTCTTGACTTCAGCTTGATGTGGACAATCTTTTGTGTAATGTTCCTAATCACATATGAAACATGGCATATTAGGTTTCTTCTTTCCAGTAGGGTTTCCAGAAGGATTCTCAGGAGTCGAATCCTCTTGTTTCTTCTTTTTGTTTGTCCCTTTCTTCTTGCCCCCTGGTTGCTTAGGATTTTTTCCTTTGTCAGTTGACACGGCATTGACCTTCGAGGTGAGAGGTTCTTCATCTACTTTTTGACTAGAAACTGTACGGGCTTTCTTAGATGTAGCCTTTGTGGTTTTCGTGCTTGTCATACCTATCACACCATCGCCAGCATGAGAGTCTTTGTTTGATTTAGGAGGGGGAGGAACGGAAAATTCTGGTCTAGGAGCATCAGAATTTTGTCGTAGAGCGTGCCAGACTAAGTATAGATCAAGTCTAAATATTGTGCAAGAGCAATGAATTGCTCTTCAGTGACAACTCCTCCCTTAGCCACATCCTCTGTAATAGAGGGTAACAATGAATTTATAAATCATTCAGCTAAAAGTTGATGAGGAACGTACATCTTTACCATTGTTCAGCGACGTCGCCACTCATGAATATGATCATATATGTGAGTGGTTGTCGTCTGTTTAAAGTTGGTAAGGAGTTTTGTCCCTGTTTCATACCTTATGGGTAACTGAAAATGGGTTAAAAAAGGTAGTGGCAAGGGTGTTGAAGTTATCAAATGAAGCTTTAGGAAATTCTATATACCATTTAGCTGTCGGACCAGTTAATGTTCGCTGAAAAAGGTGAAGCCTAATGGAATCATCATTCAGGGTGTTGGATGAACACCACAAATGGAATGTCATCACATGATTCGATGGATCTTCACTTGGATTTCCATTGAATTTAGGAATATCAGAGGGAATTTTATAAGGAATCGCAAGCCACCAAGGGGTGTAAGCAATTTGATCATTCGTCAGCCGGTTTAGATCTGGTAATTCTAGAGTTGCCACGAAGGGAAACTGTTGATTCAGGTTAGGCGAAGCATACCCAGGATAAGATGGAATCGCCTGAGCAGTAGGTATTTGCATACAAGCATAATGTATTTGATGCTGGTAACTTTGATAAGGTTGATGGGCATAACCATTATAGTATGGTTGTTGATAACCATTTTGGAGATGCGATTGCCCGTTACTTACAAAGCCTTGTTGCTTAGGTCCTTGGTATGATTGCTGGAATTGCGGTTGTTGATATTGCACCAGCCATGGTTGTTGGACCATTTTTTGTTGCCCAATACTGAATGATTGACCAAGATGCGGAGTGATAGTACCTGTTTGAGCCTGAGTCGCTCCAGATAAGGAGGCACTAACCTGAGGTTGTGATTGAATCGCTAAGACGAGAGGTTGTTGTATTGCAACCTGAGAGACTTGAGGTTGACATACAACAGGTAGTGCTTGTACTTGCGATACAGTCACAATGGCAGGTGTAGTGGGAATATTTGACACGGGATGGATTGGTTGCATTGAATATACAACCTTTGGTTGTTGAGGCAGTATTGGTACCCAACCACTGGATGTAATTCCAGTTTGACCTGAAATTTTTTGTAAACTCTCATATGGTTGTTCTCTAGGAGGGAACAATGAAAAGGCATACTGCCCCCCATATGGCGACAATCCAGTACTTAAAGGGTAGATTGGCCTTTGAAGACACATTGGATCAACTTATTGAGTTTCAACATAAGAAATACCAGATGAGATTCGAGATGAAGAAATAGGAACAAACCATGTTGTCGAAACAGTCCCTGATTGGACTCCGGCTTGTTGTTGATAACTACCTGGGACAAGTGGTATACTAGAAATCATTGTAGAAACGGCAGCAGGAAGCTCCGACGTAGTCGTGTCGGTTGACACAGTCCTAGATGTTGATGGTTTTTCAGACATATTTAGTCTATCTAAAATATTAGCGATTCGACACGAACTTGCGATGAAAAATAACTAACTTTTGTAGTAGAAGGATGTAAGTGGATCCCAGTTCCAAAATGCACTGGAGTACTAGGTGGAAGATCCTCTACTATCTCTTCTATAGCAATCAATCCAAGTGGAAGAGGTAGACCATCAGGTTCATAAAATATTTCTGGAGCCGAAGAAAGTGTAGCTTCTGCAGTAACAGATACTGGAGGGGTGACACCTTCTGAATTCTGGAACTCAAATTCCAGATGTTCAGGTAAGTGAACTTCAGTTTTTGGATCAGTCCTAGGTGGAGATGCTTCAGGAATAGAGGTGTCTATTGCTACACTAGGATCAGTTCTAATGTCCTCTTGTAACTGCGGAACTTCTTCTGTAAAGGTAGATGTACCAGAGATAATTGGAGTAACTGTAGTCTCTGACGATGTTGAAACACAAGTTTCAAATAAATCAGGTGAATTGGACTCAGTTAAATGAGAACGCTTTGTCCGAGATGGTTTTTTTTCCTGGGTCAAAGACGGTTGACTCGCTAGTCTCTGCGAACGATGGGGTTTTGATTGAATTTCGTCCATGATTGTGGATTACTTGATCAACTCAAAAATTAAAGGGGAAAAATGTTATTCCGATTTAAATGAATTTTAAGACACTTTGACGCAACTTGCTTTTTCAATTTTTAAGAGTCGAGAAAAAGCTAAAGGTGACTCTAGTCGCCTTCGATTTTTAATGAGCCTGAAGTGACAAGTGCTCAGATGGACCTTTTCTTTTAAGGAGTTGAAAAGGAATGAAAGTGACTACTCTGGAAATCTAGATAGAGGGTTTACCAAACTGATCGTAAAACTGCAAAATACACCTTGGTGATAAATGATAGAGAAATTACCAAGGACTTATGTATGGTAGTCAATCTTCCCGAATGCTGTGTTCAGTGCATTGTGATAGATAGGGCGACAGACATGGCTTCCTAAGGATAAATGATATCAACCTATTGTGGTCTCCTAATATATACTTGACGGTACGGGGAGCACAAGTCCGTACTGGCACTTGTCATATCAAAGAGGAGGAATCACCCAACCTTCAATGAAACGATAGTTACCAGTTTTTACGATGTCGGAACACGTCTCTAGCCTAGACTTCTAGATGTGTTGCGTTAGGTTCCAAAGCATTTTTATGTTCATTGAGGTTTATTTTAGAGTTGATCTTGCTTAGAAGTTTGTCTTTCAAGGTTCACCGCATGATGTAGATGTGAAATTCCTAAATATGCAATCTAAAATGATAAAAAATCGTTTATATTCTTTTAGCAATGAAAATCCTAGCTACAAAGGAAAGAAGATTATGATTTTCTTTCAACAGAGAGCATAGAGCACGCACTAAATGCACTTTCCTAAATCAAATTTCACATGCAGTCAAAATGCAGATGCACATCCATGTATTTTTTTTCCGCTTTCTTAATGTGTGAATGGAAAAAAAGGAAAGCTAAGTACAAATCTGAACTATTTTCTTTCAAAGTGACATTACTAACAATTTTCTTTTCAAAATGAAAGGAAGACTAAGACGACACTTTTTTATTTCAAAATGAAAACTATAAAATGACACTTCAAATACTAATAACTCAAATCAAGTACAATGACAAAAGTACAATCAACTATCTAGAAGAGGAAGACTTTACGACACTCTTCTTTTGATTTAAAATGACAATTACGACACTTGCATCAAAAACGACAGTTCGATTAGGCTACTTTCGACAAAGGAAGACTGTAAATGATTGACAAATACACAAAAACATTTACAATTCCTAACTGATGGAGGCTGAAAAATGTGAAGGAAGAAGGTTTCAGCAAGAAGATATTGATCATGAACAACAAAACTACTGAATAAAGCTAAAAACAAGGAGGAAAAAACCAACTTTCAGAGAAGAAAATAGAATCATTCAATCATCGCACCTACAACACAGGGAAACAGGGATGCATCTCACCTGCAACACACAGGAGGTGCAATGCATCTAGGTTGCACAGTTACAGATAGTGCGATGGTCCAAGGAGCGAAACTGAGCTTGGTTTTACTCAAAATTTGTAGCTAATTTCAGTGATTTAGGCTGAGTAATGATGGAAAGTAAAAACAAAGCATAAGGGTAGGATCTGATGAGGTTCTGAGCTACCACAAGGGCACTTAGAATTCTTTGTAAGTCAGACGTTCAATTCATAAACCAACCTGGAGATTGACTAAAGTAGCATTCATCTACTTCGCAATTGCATAGCAAAGGCATTTCGAAGGCTAGCTGGATAACTTCAGGCTCTGTCTGTAGTTTATAAAGCAAACAATAAACAAAAAAAACAAACTCTTTGTTCTCCAATGGAGTCGCCATTTTGTTTTAGGGAAAACTAGTGTCGATTCGAACTGCTAGTCCCACTAAGATGGGTAGCTATCTTAGAAACAAACAATGAAAGCTTTTCAAGAGTTCCTTTAAGTGTGATAGATGGAAGAGAAGAAAAGAGGACCAACCTGGATCTTCCACTTTGATCCTAGCTTGATTTCTCCTTTCCTTGATAGAATTTTCCACTCCTCTCCTACTTGTCCCGCTTCAAAGAGTACCTGTAGAGTCAAAGTAACAACAAACTATCAAAGCATCTCTATCTAAAACATCATAAACAATGCGGAATCAGAAACACATTGACCATACAATTGCATTCATAAACAATAAGATTCACAAATACACAATTATATGGAGGAAAACTCAAAGAAATTTATTAATAGTAATGTAAGAGAGGATTACAACCCAAATGTCTAATCCAGCATCATCCTCCCAGTTGTAGAAGCCCTCTTCACCTTATGAACAAGCAAATCACCCAACAATGCAATGTCTCTTCTCACCAACAAACCAACAGCACTTCCTTACAAAATACAAAATTCTAGCCTCCAGATCTCTCAGATGAGGGATCCATTTGTAGATGTATTGCAAGGGTGTGAGTCAGCTATGGGTTTTTTATTAGTGTCATTCCACTGATAGTTCTTGGTTCCACTTGGATATTTCATTGATCTCTTACTCATCACTGGGAAAATTCAGAGAGGCAAGTGTCATAGGAGAAGTTTCTGGAAGATTCCATGATCATCCACCTTGCAAACTGTCTCTGCCATTTGTCTATTCTCTCTCATCGCACCCCACAGAAGGCCATTTCAGTATGCATCGCACCTAGCTAGTTTGGCAGTCAGTATGCATCACACCTTGTCCATGGAGCAATCTGTATGGTCCAGTTTTGGCCAGTTCTGAGTAGTTTTTCAGGTGGAACTTATGGGAAATGATGTAATCAGTTTACCATGATCCTTTAGGGTATGAGACAACACTTTTATGGATTTAAGGAAACCTCATTTTATGGACATTGAGTTTGGGGTTTCAGTGCCCAAATATGTCTATAACAATTGTGCACATGATTCGAGATCTGCAATTGTTGAGGTCATCATCCTACGAATATGTCTTTGTGTATGCATAATGTGTGAATGGATCCATGTGCATCAGAGTTCCCAAGGCTGTGATATTTGATGTGGGTGTTCTTTAAATCAGGTTGGTCAACTTCTTTGTGATTCCTTTCTTAGACGTGATCATTAAATGAATCTGATACAAAATTTGCATGCACTTTTACTGCCTAGTTTATTGCAACTAACTTTAGGCTTACAGATAGTTTATTGATTGGTGATCCGTGTGGATCATTGTCTCCTTTTCCATAATATAATGTTTTAACTTCTTCACAGCTTGCACCAAGCTATAGAGCTCCTCTCGTAGGTATTGGATGGTGTATTTGGTGACATATGAGTCCCAAATACACCTCTCCTGTAGCTAGTTTCTTCATAAAAGATGGTATGGATATAATGAATAATGTTAGTGGTTAAACATAGAATAAAAAAACATTGAATTAATTGAAAACAATGTATAAAAAAAACTAAAACTAAACTAAAATATGCAACTTGAAACAAGCCAATGAATCTAAAAAAATTAATAAAGGAATGGGAAAAGGGCCCTCTTTATTTATTGTTGGTAGTGGAAGAGTTATGAATGAATTTAAAAGACACTTGAAGAGATTTTCTTGAGCAATAGTGCTCAATAGCTCTCGATAAGGATTTCCCCTTCTCAGTCTCTTTTGCAAGTTCTTCCTCTCTCAAAGAAGCAAAGGAAACCCTCTCAATGGTGGAATCCTCTTAGAATTGATATGCTTGATTTCTTTGGAGCAATTTTGGCAGCATAAAAATGCACAAATTCTTCCTCTTTTTCAGTTATGCATGCTCTTTCATTTATAGAAATATTAAACACCTATCCCTCCTTTGGATCATCAATGAGGCTTTTTTATCTCATAAATGAGATGAGAGCTACCATCCTCCTTCAATTAAGGCTTCTTGGTTCTCAAGGTTTGAATGTTCAAACTTATAAATTCAATATTTTTAGTATTATTCAAGAAAATGCGCCTGCCGAGGTGTTGACTAGGCTTTCTAGGACCCTTGCAGCCATCAAAGAAAAGGTCGAGAGGGTGCAATAAAATGTCTTTGGAGAACTCGTGAGGGTTGATTTTGTTAAACCAAAATTTAAAATGTATCCTTTGTACATGTTTCTTATTTACTCTGAGTGCCTTTTGTTTTGTACAAATGAATGTGCCATTTTTTCATAATAATAGTTGCCCCCTGGTGTATGAAGTTAGGAGCAAACGTATAGTTGAAATACATCATGTCTTTTTGTTCTCAACGATGAGTCTTGTCGACTTCTTCAGAGAGAGAAACTTCTCATGGAGATTATTATAGGAAAATATCTTGATTGATAAATGAAATAAAAGCATGCTCGAAAAAAATACCAATACAAAAGTGTCTATATGATGCGTGCATGTCCCATGGTTGTTATGATGACTTTGACTGAAATAAATACACAAGAAAATCATGCCAAATCGGCATTGAAGTGGTTGATGTGTTGTTAGTTGAAGAAAATAAATTCTCGCACTCTCAAGAGTATCTTTTTCAAATAGACTAAATTGGGCACCCCAATGCATTAGATATAAAGCATTGTTGAAGGAGGTGTGATCTGGATACATGGGTCTTCAAATAAATGAGAGAAATGCAATGGTCATGAAGTACGATACACCACAGATGTGAAAACATGTGCTGGTGTTGAACATCCATGGATCGGTGAAATTGGTGTGAAATGAGGGTTTCAATTGTTTCACTCAAGATTATCCCAAAAAGGTGGGGAACAACCAAGGTACTGCTTCGATTCTGGAAGGTGATTATTAAAGGTGGCATAAAATAACTGTCTGAAAGTGGTTCCGATAAATCCATATGAAGATGAGGTAGGTAATGCAACATAGTGGGTCCAAGGTGTGGTAACAAAGTTTGACAATGCTAGCACTTCATAATTCCTCTAGGTTGAGGAGAGGAACCTAAAGGTAACCACAAACCAATCTTTAGGGCTAGAAGTTATCCATTTCAAACCCAAAGAGGTCTCTCTCTTTTGAAATTTTCTAGATCTTAGGCTAGATCTATAGATTAAGGTAGAATAATTTTAACAGTTTGATGGTAGGGGAGAGGGATAATCCATTGGTAATGGAGTCAATTCAGTGCTATGATGGGAAAATGAGGAATCCTTAGACAGGGGCAAGGTAGGCAATCATTTTGGTGTCTCTGTCAAATTTCATTGAAGAGAGGTGAGTAGAGGAATAGTCAATTGATAATATCTCAAGGATCTAGCTAAGTATGAGTTTTAGATATCATGATGAAGGAAAAAGCACTGAAATGTTTAGTTATATATAGTAGAGCACCTAAAAGTGAATTATGAAATAATTTCTTTTAGCTAAACATTGAAGATATTACATTTAGGCATGGTTATAATAGAAGATAAATAAACATAAACAAGATATAAATGTCACCATAAATGATTGACACAGGAATCCTTGAACAAGTATACTTTGGCCTTCATCATTCACTAAAATTTTCAAATAAAATTGTACAATTCACAATGTCTCTTCTTTATCACACAATGACCAACCCTTTTCTGAATCAAAATTACATCATCTATGCATCAAAAAACATTAGTTCATCCCTTTATGATCAGAATTGGATCATGTTGTAGCGGCTACAACCACCCTCCAAAATTTTGGCTCGCATGCAAATTTTGGAGCCTACCTTGGATCCTACGATCAATCATCTTTGGTCACTTGTTGCTAAGTTGATGATCTCAAGCTTCCCCTCCTTGATGTTAAGAGTTGTTAATGTTCTCACCTTTATGCAGCATGTGTCACCTTTGGGAATAGGGGTTGTTGTTGGGCATACAAAGGGAATGTTGTTTTGATTCAAGGGAATTGTGTGCGTATGAGTGGTTGTCATCACATAGACATGTTTCACACACACTTCATGTGCTCCTGTCATGAAGGTTGTTGCAAGAAAAGTATGTCTTATGCATTCTAGATGGTCTACGTTGTTTCACTAAGTTTCCATGTGCAATCGTAGTTGATTCCTATCATTGTTTACATATGTGTCACTGATCTCACACTTAGCCATTTCCCAAGCAACCTAGCCTCATTCAGATTCTTGGAACTTTTCACTTTGCTTATGCAACCATCAAGCTTCCTCCCTTGCCTGCTGAAACCCTACAGTACACAGAGACCCCAACATCCCATGGCATCCAAAACTTTGCAATGGTTTCCTCCAATGTCCTTCCCAGCCAAAACCCATTGTCAACATAAATTGTGCAGTATTGCCTCTCAGTTTCCCGGGTTGCACTGCATTCAAAAATTGCACAGAGGTGTCCTCCCAGGACCCCCATCCTGCAGCAGTGTCATCTGCCTCAAAAATGTGCAGTGTTGTCCAAGATGCGTTGTCTATCTTGCATCTAGAAACTACACAAATGGGCCTCCTATGGCCTCATCCCAGTAGCAGTCACTTCGCGTTGAAATGTGTTGATCCATCGCTCAGTGACTACAGGGAAAGGTGACATGTTGAGATCATTCCCAAGGAGTCGAGGAGAAGGACCAAGAGGCTAAGTAATGGAGAATATCAAGACTGCATGCAAACTCCATCGGATGCATGATCATCTCAAGGGTAAGTATGGTAAGTAAAGAACACCTTTCGAAGTACAACCTTTAGTTGAGTTTGTAGGAATGCTTGTCATTGTCATATCATCTTTTCCTCAATAAAATGCATGTACACAAACGCAAAGATTCATTTCATGTGTTTACTCTACATGTCATTCTTCCTTTTCACTTGTTTGACCAACTATCATCTTCGGCATGTTGATTTCTATGTCACGCTTGTGACCTTGTTCTGGTGATGTTGAAGGTTTGTGTTTGAGTTGTGTTCACTATGTAAACATCTATCGCACTCACACATGATGTTGTGAGAACTATCGTGCAAGTGTCAACACAGTTGTCCGAAGGTCTATACAAAGTGTCACACTTGTCGCTTTCACCATTAGACAATCCCGCAGTCAGTCACACTTAGACATGTTATCTTGTTCGTTCGACGTGTCTTGACGCCGATTCATGTTGAGTGTGTCTTCGCAAGGTCATGTATACACAAGTTCACTCGCTCACACACTTAGCTATTTTGTCGAAAATATGTCGATCGGACCACCCTCCATCAGTCAAACCTTTTTTGAGTTACACTACGAAATTTGAGCCCTCAGTGACCAAGTATTGTTGCCCAGAATTGCGCAAAGCTTGGGGCTGCCTCCCAAGAAGTCTGTATTACGTAATCCTAGAATCGACCTGGCTAACTGTCACCCAGAACAACGTCGAAGTTTCCCAAGAATCCATCTCAATCTACGCTGCCCGCAAGCCAATCCATCAAGCCTCCTGCTGGTCAACAGGAGAGGTTGACCAGGCAGTGACCATAGGAGAACTCATCCCAAAAATTGTGGAGAAGTTGCCAGCATTCCTACCTCTGTTGACTGAATAAATTGTGCAGCCAAGAGGGACAGGCACCCGCTGCTTATCACTGCACTGTCTCTGAAAATTATGTAGTTCTATCAGTCAGTCCCCCTACCAGCCTGCATGCTACTCCTCCTAAAAATTGTACAATTTTGCTGGACTGTCCACCAGCTGCCCGACACCCCACTCAGGCTAGAAACTGCGCAGACATGTTCAACATGACTACCTCCCAATTCTATGCATTTTTGGTCAGCAAGCTCTTGCAGCCTGCTCCCAGCCTCCCCTGAAAATGTATCTAGTTTTCACTGCCAGTGTCCTCTGTTGCCCACATTGCCTTCCTAGGAAAAATTGCGTAATTCTACCTCCCAGCTGAACCAAATCCCATAGAATGTCACTATTGTTCCCAAAATTCTCATCCCAGCCTCCCAGTGACCTCTGTGCAATTTTTCTTGACAGTTCCCCAGAGCCTTGCATCCCAGCCTAACATGTACTTTGCACTGTTTTAGAGCCTTGTCCTCTCTCCCAATCACCTGCACCTAGAAACAAAAGATATACATCATGGTAGACTAGGGGATTACTAGATTCGATGTCGTCTCGTCATGATTGATTGTAGAAACATGGACATGGATGATACATGGTACAATGATGAATGGGATGAACAAGGAACACATTCTAGAAGACTTGCTCACGATTGGATGAACACATGAAGCAGACCAAGTAGAAAGCGAAGGATACACATGCACATGCATGAACTATCAAGCAAACTCTGAGACCATTGAAGACTCTGTGCACTCTTTCTTGCGAAGGTGAAGCTATGGTACACCATGGGCACACTCATCACACAGCAACACAATAGCTTGACACGAATAGCATAACCAGCATGTGCATACCAGTAGTGTCATGTCAATTTTTGTCATAAGTTGCCTCAACCACATCTTTATTTTGGGTCATACTTGTGTAATCAATGTAATGTAATGTGGAATTCCAAGAGACCCATGGATGAAGTTAAAGAGTCATGTAAATCTAAGATTCATCTAAGTCGAACAGTAATGAGGGAAGTTGAAGAGTCACAAGGGTTAATTTCACCCTGGGCTATATAGACCCCTCATTTGTACATGCAAAGGACTTTTCACCTTGGCTCCTCCCACATAGCCTTGAGAGTCTGTAGTATTTTCTTTGGGGATCAAGCAGTTGCTCCAATGCCCCGCTATCGAGGGTAATGATGTTTAGCTTCTCTACATTAGGCTTCTCATGTTTCAATAAGTCTTGTAGTGGAGTGTCTCACAGCAGTTTTTGATTGGTGCACACCCCTCTTAGCCAATATGAAAAAAAAAATTACCTCTATCCAAAAAGGTTAGACAAAGAACTTTGGATATGGAACCAAATTGTGTTCTTTCTTCTTTGAGAGAGCACTAGGGCTTCGGCCCAAGGTATTATCCACCATCAGCAGGCCAAGGGATCCATGAATGGGTAGATGGGTTGATATAATGAAGAGACTAGGGGAGAATTTGTTATAGCACCATTTACCACCCTTGGTATATTTGATGCTCTGTGTTACAGCCTAGGGAAACCCTTCCCTTTCTAGACTTGGTCCAAATTATAAAAAATGATGTTTTAAATCCCATACGTTTTTTTTCCCTGTATAAAACGCATGTACATGTGGTTCGGTTTATAACCAACCCGCGTGTATGTGTTAAAACATTAAAAAATATAGAAAGTCCTTAATTTCGGGTAGAGTTTACGGGTTTTACCTGTTACTCACCTACTGTAGCTCGTGACCCAACTGTTTCCCAACTAAAAAAATTAATTTGGAGAAGTATAAATAGACCTCCATAGGAAGGCCTAGAGGAGTATTAAAGATTGGATATTGATATTATAGTTGATTATGTCCCTGATCAAGTCTGAAGAAATCCCTGTGCCTTCTGCACTCCCAATTCATAGGAAACCTATGTTTCCTTCTTGAGATGTCCTTCATTTCTTTATGGTATCCTTGTGTATACCTATGGAGGAGGATTCCTCAGGCCTGAGCAGGAAGGATCCAGAGGACGGTTTCGCTTAGATTTGGTGAACGACCCAAGTTGTAGTTCTTTCATACTTTCTTTTACATCAATAAAGAGGTGTTGTTTTGTTCTTAATATTTAAGGTCTTAATGCATTAATCTATGTTATGATTTTCTTATGAATCTTATGTTAATGCTTATTTGCTTACATGCTTATATGACCTAACACCTTTATCATGAACATGCTTTCTATTACTGTTGTTGTATATGATTTTCGTGAATGAGTTGCAGGTTCTAAAGCATTGGAAGAAGTAGAGGGTATGGACCCTATGGGAACAACCTCAAACGTAAGACCTCCGGGTAATACCTGTTCTTCCTACTTCAGTAGTTTAAGTATTAGGACTGCCTGTTTGCATGCCTTGTTATGTTGTAAGCCCTCCGCTCTATTGGGGTTCTTAACCCAAGACCCTAGGGTGACTTTACCCATAACACGGTGTACGGATATGTCTTGGAACTTTCGCTTAATTCAGATGCTTGTTAATAGGCTAGCACGTTTTCACACATGTATTGTATTCATTTGTAAGACTATTCTTTGGACACTTGTAATGCATGTTGCTTTAACCTGTATTAAGACAGTTGAACTATTTCAGTTTTTTTTAGTACATATGCTATTGGAAATGTGTTGTATCAATTGTTAATGTTGTCGTGCCCATATGGACTATTCCGTCAGACGCTCGAAAGATTCATTCTCGTAAACTTGTTATAACGATTGTCGCACTTGTGTGGACTATTCCGCTGGGTGTTGTTTATGTTATTTGTTCACCTTGTGTTTGTGACTTCCGCATCTGTGTGTACTACTCCATCGGAAGCTGCACATGTCCTGTTGTTTTGTGTGTCTCTAACAGAGTTGTCAATATTCCCTTTTGGCTTAAGACTCACTCTCACCCTCTCCCTCTGTAGTGAAAGAACCTTGACACAAGTGACACTAAGCACTCACTAGGAACACAAACCTCATTGTTTGAAGACTAAGTAAACCAATCTCATGTGCTGACAAGTAAGAACTAAGGCATATCTTTAAGATAATGGTAACTGGGCCATCATACTGGATGGGACTCCTACACCAAATGTTGTGAGGTCTAATTGGGACTTCATAGCGGGAGATCCATTGAATGTTGGCATTTCTAGCACCATCAAAATATCATTATATTTTTTTTCATCCATCTCAATGCATTTGGAGTGGAAAAAGTGGAGGAATCAGCTCACGGGACCATTTTTACTGGCAGGACCTAGTTTGGAAAAATGGGATCTGAAACCTTTGGAGAGCATTTTGAGGCATCAAATGATGTTTTGGGGGGTAACAAATTTCAGATTTAATGTAGCACCTCTTCATGCTATTCTACACACAAAGACCATTCCAATGGCGCAAGAAGCGTATCAATCGGAGTCCGAATGCAAAAGTTATGCCACCCATAAGTTGACCTTCATGTTTTCGCACCTATAGTTTGGGAGGATGTCACGTCATCCCCCATTATTCATGGAAAAGGGGCTAGACACGTGCTTGTGATGCAAAATACTCTAGAAGAGCCTATATTGTAACTCTAGTTAAGAGTTGATGTAGTCAAACTTAACGACTAGTAGGCTATCAAGTTGTGTTATAACCGAGCCACTAGGAGGAAGAGGTATTCCATTCTTTTGAGAGCATTTTGTTCCATAGCTGAGAGAGAGATA
Source organism: Pinus tabuliformis (assembly GCA_031772625.1). Lineage (NCBI taxonomy): Eukaryota > Viridiplantae > Streptophyta > Pinopsida > Pinales > Pinaceae > Pinus > Pinus tabuliformis. The sequence continues at coordinate 1,728,057,877 of CM062820.1, read as the reverse complement.
GGAGGTAGATCACACAGAGAGTATCTATGCACTGTAGCATCCCATGGGCCACGGGAATTACTTCTTTGTACTTGCAGTCATATTTCCAAATAGAGAAAGGGAGTGAAGCGGCCTCACCTTCCAACAGGGTTTTATCCTTAAAGGATTTCCCATAGAGCATATCTTGTGTCTTGTGAGTGTGTTTTTGTTTATTTTTTGGTTCTCTATTTTTTTGGATAATTTCCATTCGCATGCATGCACTAATTACAGTTAAACCCATAGATCTTAAAGTTTAAGAAACTTTAATAGTGTAGAATTTTCAGAGTTTTAATATAATATTAGTAGATCTGTTGTGACAAATTGTCCAGTGGAATATCCGTGGAAGTTTACAGATAATTTGGTATTAGAGCATGTGATCTGAAATTGATCTAAGACAATTAAATAAGGTATTACAAACTCATGCACATGGATATGCCTATGTTATTTTATGCAACAGATCGATAAGATTGTGAAATACACAGGCAATGAAGCAGTTAAGGAACACATAACAGGAAAACATATAAACACAACAAGTTTAATAAGGAGTTCACCCAATACTCCTTGGCTACGTCTCTCAGTCTAGTCTTTAGTGGTGACCTCTCTATTATGTTTTCAAAGCAGAGCTTTTACAACAGTGAGCACAATGAGTCTCGCACAATAGATATAAATCAGCAAGACTGTACTTGGATCCCCCAAGTCTCTGGAGTACACAGACTCTCCTTACTGAATCTCAACCTCTATTGGTCACAGTAGTATGAGCCCAATCTGAGACTCATACATGACAAGCATTATAGAGGAGTGCGCTTGAACCTCTCAAGCCTTCTCTAGAGTTCATAGACTCTATGACTCTCTCTCTGTGTCTTAACTCTGGCTCGATGCTGCCTTTTCTTTTGCAGGCCAGCTCAGCATCTTCTCTCTATTCTCTGCTCTTAGCTTTCTGCTCTCTTAACTTGCTTTCTTCGCTCTCTGTCAGTTCATGGCTTTAAAGCCAATCTGCTTTCTGACTGTTCGTTTCCACTTCCCAGCTTTCCGGTTCCCCTACCTCTGTCCGTTTGAATCCCCCTATCCTACGTAATTAGTCACTGTATAACACCTCATAGGGAGGTGGCCACCTATTTCATAATGGATGAGTGTCAGTTCTCTTGGACATGGCCGTTTATTTCGTTAACTCCAAGAATGCCCACAAAACATGACCTTTTTCCAACGCATCGTCCACATCGGATTTCAAATCCTATACAACTCTACTTGTTAACCTCGTCAAATCCAGTCATCCATCGGAAAGCATCTCTTCCGTCGATCTGGGGCCTTCAAATCCTACGGTCATTGTTCATATCACGCAGATAAGTAACATGATGTTTACCCGTCTGATGTGAGCGATTTTCTCTATCTTCCGCCGGACGCGTGGCAACCATTGTGTGGCATCAGGCGAGACTTGGTTGAAACCGCTTACCGCTCGAAGCCCTTCTGATATCCTGCCGGTTTTTGTGGCACCCCGCTTCTAACGAAATCGTGATGATATCCGTTGAATTTTATGATTTTTTCGGGTCCGGGTGCTTGCAGCCTTTCCTTCTTTGAGGGGTTTTCCCTGCGATATGCGATTAGCGACTTGTTTCTAATCGCATATCAGAAACTACCCCTATTTCTCGAAATGGCCTTTGGATTTGCTAATTTGTGATAGCGCGCGTTACCATGGGCCGATGGTCTACGCGCTTGACCGACATTCCTTGTTGCTCCGCGTTGATTACAAATTGCAACTATTATGAGGATATCTCTAATAAGTTTGATCTTTATAAGACTTTTAATCTTTGGCATGATTTTTAAAGAGTTCATGAAAACTTAGAGGGTATTCTAGGATCCAATTTGGATCAGCAGGTTTCATTGTGTATTTTGTGGAGATTGCGGGGATCTAGATCGGTGGGGCCGAAAATTGTAAAACCCTAATCATGGGTGACAAATCTGTAAACGAACCTCATGATCCTGCAGAGGTGAGGTTTTTGCGACTTGAACAATAAGTCACGGATATAAACCACAATTTAAACATCCTCATGGCTACCCTAAGAAATAATTTGGGAATATTTGGAGATATGGTGGTTCGTATGCAGAGGAAAAATAAAAACGAGGATCAAAAGATCGAGGAGAAATGGAGAACCAGTCGAAGAAAGGACCCGAAAAAGATCAACCCAATTCGAGTGTCGTGAACCAATTGCAGTCCCTGTTCAAAATGGAAGAAAAATTCGTAATCAAGTCATACCAAAGTGAGATTGATGCTCTCAAGATAAACCATTGGTTGCAAAGACTAGAAGTTTATTTCAGAGACTATCAAATCGAGGAAGGGAAAAAAATCTCATTCACGTGATTGAAATTAGAGGACCATGTACTGACTTGGTGGGAGAGCCACATAGAAACCCTAAGGTTGGAGGGAGAACCTCTAGTGACTAAGTGGGAGGAATTCAATGCCATCATTAAGTCACAGTTTTATCCCATTGGGTACGTGGAGGACCAATGGATCTAGTGGCATTAGTTCAGGCAAAAGTCGGGCCAAAGCGTGCAGGAGTACACCATAGAATTCATAAAGATGGCTGTAATTTTGGGTATCTCTCGAAAGAACCCAGATGTACTCCTCAAGTATTTGGTGGGTTTGTACCACCATATACATGAGAAAGTGATGACGTTCAAGCCCAAATCAATGGACAAGGCTTGTGTACATGCATAATACCTGGAGAACATAGACTTGAAAAGAGTGCAATCAAGTGGATCAAAGTAGAAGGAGAAACAAGAAGATTCTAAGGAGAGGAAGAAGAATAAAAAAGGGGGAAAAGATAAAAATACAACAGCCACAACACACAGTGCAAAGATACTGGCAACCACTAGAACCACAGCAACATTGATGGTCATATAGAGGAGAGGTGTTGGAAGTTGCATCGAGAGTTAAACCCGAAGAACAAGAAGGAATATAATAAGAAGAAGAATCTCATGGCCACTGATTCAAGCAACCAAGTTGAAAGAAGATCAGACGTGGATGAGAAGATCGTTTGTACATTAGTGGAAAAGGAGGTGAATCTGAGTATCCTTCAACAACAGGAAGAGAAATAAATGACCAAACTCTTCCATATAAAGATACAGGTCAAGAAGACAAATATTAATGCTTTGTTTGACTCAGGATCGTAGGTGAATCTCATTGCAGCAGAGCTAGTCAAGAAGTTGGGGCTGGAAATTCGTGATCATCCAAACCCATATCCACTGGGATGGGTGAATAAGGATGCAGAGCTAAAGATACTAAAACAATGCAAAATTAGATTTTTTATCAGTGTTGATTTCATTGATGAAGTAGATCTGGATGTGGTTCCCCTTGATTATGTGGAGCCATGTTTGGGAGTCAATACATGTACATGTGTGATGCAATATTCATGAGGAGAGCTAACCAGCATTGGCTCATAAAGGATGGAAAATCATTCATCATCAACACACACAAAGGAAAGTCAAAAATTTCACTGGTAAATGCGAACCAGGCCAAGAAATTGATCAGTTCCAGCAAGAAGTATGTTTTATTGTTTTTAAGAGAAAGTTAGTCTAAAGAGGAGTCAATAAGAGGAAAGGCATCCCTGGAGGGGTGTACTAAGAAATTGAAAAAATAATTGGAGGATTTATTACAGGCATACAAGGATGTGTTCCGAGAACCTAAAGGGTTACCACCTAAGAGAGAAGTGGAGCATGAGCTTCAACTATTGCCAGACTCCCCATTACCAAATATTGAGTTGTACAGGAAGTTTTTTATAAAAGCAAGTGAGGTGAAGAAATAGTTGCAGCAGCTGCTGGAACAAGGTGTCATGTGACCAATTAACCATGTGGGTCACCCATCATCATTGTGCCAAATAAGGATGGGACTTAGCTGTATAGATTATCGGGCGTTGAACAAAATCATCCTCAAGAACAGATACCCCCTTCACAAGATGATGATCTGCTAGAACAGTTGCAGCAAAAAAATTATTTCACCAAACTAGACTTGAAGTCTATATATTACCAAGTTCGATAAAGAAGAAGATACATGGAGGACCACCTTCTAAGCCAAGCAAGGTTTGTATGAGTGGTCAGTTATGCCATTTGGCCTATGTAATGCACCAACTATGTTTATGATATTAATGAATGATATATTGTGCCCTTTTATAGATTCATTTTTTATTGTCTATATGGATGATATACTAGTATATAGTGATACTTGGGAGGAGAATATTTCACATTTGACGCAGGTGTTGGAAACATTGAAGAAGCACTAGCTGCTAGCAAGTCTTAAGAAGTGTGAGTTTGTGTAGTAGAATTTGGTGTATTTGGGGCGTGTGATCAGTGGAGGAGAGTTGAATATAGATCCTTCCAAGATGGAGGCCATTATGAAATGGCCAGTTCCTACTAATGTTTCTAAGGTCATGAGTTTCAATGGGGAAGCACATTACCTGAGGAAATGCATAGCCATATATTCAGTGATAGCAGCACCACTCCATGCCATAACAGCAAGTGCCAAGAGTTTCCAATGGGGAAAAGGTTAGCAAAAGGATTTCAAGGAGCTAAAGAAGAATATCAGTCAAGCACTAGTTTTGGCATTACCAAACTTGCAGCAACCCTTTGAAGTGGAGATAGAGTGAGTGGGTATGCTATGGGAGATGTCTTGATGCAAAGAGGAAGGCTCATTTGCTACCATTCTAAAGTATTTCATGGGGTAGTTATTAACTACCCTACCTACGATAAGGAGCTCTATGCCATGGTGAAAGTTGTGAAGAAGTGGAAGCACTATCTAATGGGAAAGAAGACAATCATCCACACAGATCATCAATCGTTACAATACTTGCAGACCCGAAGTAATTTATAATAGACCAGGCATTACAAGTGGATGGTGTTTTTACAGTAGTTTCATTTGGTGATCAAGTATAATAAGGGAAGCATAAACAAGTTGGTCAATATTCTTTCAAGGCCACCCACATCAAAGATTACAACTTTGGGGACTCTTATGAACATGGAGCCATTCACCCATGATGCATATAGAGAGGCATATTCAGAAGATGAGAACTTCAAGGAGGTGTATTAGCAGTTGCAGAGCCACAATCATTTACACGATGGCGACAACATCTTTTACTACCATCTCCAGGATGGGTTACTCTAGAGGTTGGATACGCTATCTATTCCTAGAGGTGAGAATTTATAGTTGATTAGAGAGGCTCACACCTCCAAGGTTGCAGGGAAATTTGGTGTAGGGAAGGCCGTGGCTAACTTGTAGAGGTATGTGTATTAACCTAAGATGTAAGAGCAAGTAGCTAGGTTCGTAAGAGGATGCATGCTTGGTTGTACTAGCAAGCCTAGCAACAGGAAACAGGGTCTATATCATCCCTTACCTGTACCTACTCTTCCTTGGGAAAGAATTTCCATGGCCTTTATGGGAGGTTTACTAACAACCAGTAAGGGACATGACTACATGTTTGTGGTAGTTGACATGTTCAGCAAGATCTATGTTCTGATGCCCTATATAAAGACCATCAACGGACAAGAAGCAGCAAACTTGATCTTTGGGCAGGTTTGGGTGCACTTTGGGATACCAAGGAGCATCATTTCAGATAGGGAGACTATGAAAATTCATTAAATCCGAGAATTCCTACTGCAACATTGATGATATTTCTTTTACTTGTTAGATTTACATGAACAAGTTATTTGTAGCTTCCTATGGAAAACATTGAAATACATACACTATAGCCTAAACCAATTTAAATAATATGTTGAAACAAGAAACTGGACAATACATAAAAATACACACAAGTGACACAGTTGTTTTCGGACAAATGTCCCTAGAAAAACCCAATGCAGGAAAACCGGTGCAAAAGATTTGAAGGTTTTTATTATTATTCAATATTTTTCAGAATACAAATTTTTGATGCCCTCCCAAGAATCCAGTTATAGAGAAATATGACTGGCAGAAGAAATTTGTGAGATTACCTCACTCTTCCTGGCAAGTCTCAACTAATCTGGAAGCTAAACTATGAGTTCCCAAGCTACTTCTATGTTTCCCCTGCATGGGCCCTGCATCACCTCAGCTATGGATCAATTTTATCTCCTGGAGCTCTGACGTCAACCCTCCCAGCTCAGAACGTCAAACCCCAACAAATTTCTGATCTTCTGCTTGGATAACTACGTTACATCTACGTCAACCCTTATGGCTGAGCGTCAACCCCTCCTGGGTACTATGATGCCTCCTTCTCATGTCTCTCTACCTCTCTATTGTGTATCCTTGGCTCAAGAGAAGATTTTCCAACCAAACTATCCCTGCCCCTCACTGCAAAAACTCACTATCAAAATTCTCACAACAACTTCTCTACTTCAGAAAATCGAACTTCTGAACTCTCTCTCTGTATCTTCCAAATGAACCTCAAGCTTCCTTACATAATCATATCGTTAACATTCAACGACCTAGATTAGAAGCTAATCAATGGCTAATATCATTTCTACTTGATCCTCATCTTCTTCTAGAAGCTACACCCATAGTTCGATTAATACCCATTAATTATTTTATTTTCAAAAGTTTAGAGTTAGGATCCCATTAAAAATAATTAATTATTTTAATAAAATTATTTCTTGGTGGAATTTCTCAAAACGCTTTATGGGTTCTTTGGAATACATGTGCCCAAGCCTCCCTACAAAATTTGAGACTTAGAGCATATTCGATGCTACCAGAAATCAACACTCCCTCTTAGTGAGGAATGTGCTCTAGCAATGAAACCTGTTGAAGCATCACTATATTCTGTAACATCTCCCTCTGTGATTTTGAAGTCTGACATGTTGTCCACCAAACACTGCATAATTGTTTTATCTGTACTGTTGCTGACCCTACCACTGTCAACATTGCATCCGTACTGCAACTCCCTCGAAATTTTTTCATCCATGTTGTCACTAGCACTGCCACTGCCAACTACCCCTGCATTGCAAATTTCCGCTGCTACTACATCATAAACGGAAAAACATCCCAAATTATTGAAATAATTGTGTTTAGTATGATACCATGTGAATGCTAGAGTCTGACTACTACTAGTCTCTATGCTAACCCTCTGAATATTTTGTGTTGTTTTTTACCTCTGCTTTGTGCCATCTGCACTGCTGCCAACTCGGATTTGCATTGTTCAGTCTCTGGCGCTCCTAGCCACTGCAACTATCTCTCCAAACTTCCACGACATCATCCAACATTATTCCATCCTGCTACTTCTAATCTGGGCTCTCGTAGCAAGGAAATGATCCAAGAGGTGGGTTCCTCAAGGATCCTTCCCATCTTTAGCTATTTTGAACTACAGCTCCAAATCAGCCCACCTCCCTCCTATAGGTATCTTGGCTGCCATGGCAAAATTTTCTTCCTCGATTTTTGAGGGTGTAGCCTTTGGATTGTGCTTCTCATATTTTTCCTTCTTCTTGAGAGGAAATTTTGTTGCGTAGTGACCCATCTCACCACACCTGAAGAACTTTATCTTCGAGACATCCTTCTTTCGCCTTTGCTGCTCTTGTTTCCCCTTCGATGAAAGGGTTGCATTCTCCTCCTCCTCCTTGGGCTTTCACCCACTGCTACTACTTTCATCAAGCTTACACTTAACCAAGTCTCTCCTTAATTCCTCACCCTACCCAGATGCTCTGGACAAAGACTTGCCACTCATCTAAGATGTAATTGAGGGCCAATCTAAACAACTCGGAATCCTGAGGTGTAGACCGCATGGCTGATTTCTTATCTCGGGTCTCCTGAAGCTTTGTGAGGAACAAATCTATGTGCTTCCCCTTTTGAATCTGTGTAGATTTTAGTTTATTCTCTAGGTACATCTTCTATTGCTCGGAAGATCCATGATACAGCATAGAAAATGCATCCCACATCTCCTTAGCAGTCCCTCTGCTAGCGACGGGACATACTACATGATCCTTCACTCCATCAAGGATCATCCTCTTTTCCTTCGCCTTTTTTGCTTTGTACTTCTTCAGCGGATCCTGATTTGTAGGCACAGCCACCATGCTATTGACATATGTTTTGAAAGGATGCTCATCTAGAAGGAATGACATCCTTGCCTTCCATATGACATAGGTGGACACTCCATCCAATCTATCTTGATGTCTCAAACTACTGGTTTCCATCTTTTTTGATGAGCCTCGGTATTGCAACAAGAATGTTGCAACTCCCAAGGCTACCAACTTTAATTATCAACCCGAGGTTCATACAAACTTAAGAGGTATCAGCACTATATGTGTAGCATACAATGTGTCCTTCCTTTGATGTCATGATGTACTAGAGTGAATGTAAGGAAATCAAATCCTAAACTAATTTCATAAATGGGAATTTTACTTTGTAAAAGAAATTAATCCTAAGCAAAAACAACAAATTATAATTGAAATCCGAAGAGCATGAATTCAAATAAATTGGCCTAATCCACAATGTAAAAAGGCATTTTCTAATTGGTGTTTATTCTTCCTCAACCATTTATTTAGAGCCTAGGGGTCATGATTCAACCCTAAGGGACCAAAACCAATCTTTTTGAGCAAATCTGGGCAAGTATATACACGCTGGAAGAGTACTACAAGAAACTACAGGATGTTACAGATTTACTACAAGAAGTTATAATTCATCGAATGACCAAGAAAATAAAATCCAAATTGGATGGGACAAATTTTTTTATTGAATAGGATGTATTAGGTCTCCATTCCAAGTGGAATCACTCAAAAATACCTTTGTTAACCCATGCTAAAAAATAGCAGAAAATTACTAGTCTAAAATCTAGAAATTCGAGAACTAGTGAGCTAGTAAGGTAAAAAAAATTATTAAATAGAATTTTTTTGTGATATAATGAAAGTGGAATAAACTCAATTTAATCTTGCTATCATGTTCCAAAAAATAGCATAAATTTATTGTTATTTGCCACAAGGGACTTCCAGAAATCTAGATTTGGGAATAAGAAAACTAATCCAAGTAGCTCAATGATTAATATGACCTTTCAAAGTTGTTCCAATGATTAAATGATGCTTGTGATCCTACAAAATGACTCACTTCAACCATTTAACCCAATCCTACAACAAGAAATCATCAATACTAATTGCAGAAATAGGAAAAAAGACAAGAACAAGAGATGCATGTGAATAAGAAGTAAAATGAAGAAAAGCAAATGATACAAAAGGGATATGAGGCTCTTGGGGTGTCTAAGCGCAAGGAAAACCATATTCTTGTGAATGAGACTGGGATTTAGAAGCTAAACATGGCACCAATCTTCATTATTTACATCAACACAATTACATCCCTACATGAAATGAAAGTGGAGTAGCAAAAATACGAGTTCTCTCCAACACAAGACTGAGAAAAATCAACCCATAGAGAAAAATTGGACTTGGTGCTTATATTAAATGATTAGGAAGCATTACCCATGAAAGGAGGAAGCTTTCCCCACAAAAATCCCTCAAATAGTGGATCTAGTTCCCAATACTAGGAATCCACATTAAATGATAGGGAACACGTTCCTAGATTTTCTCAGGCATTGGAGATCAAGAATCTGTGCCATAATTTAAAAATATCTTCTTGATTTATTATTTAATAGTGATCTTCCTGTAGTAGGGATCAAGTCCCTAAATTATCTCCTCCTCCAAATCTTCATAATCTGTGCAATATTCTCACAATATTCCACAAAAATAAATAATATTCGGCACAAATATGTAACTATCCATAAACCTTCCTAATGAACATATTAAAGTTAAAAATACATTATCTAATGCAAAACGAGAGGTTTAATGTGTTGAATTATGGTAATATGGGCCTTAATTTATGTCTAATTTGGAGGTCCATCATACCCCCTGCTAAAAGTGTTGCTCATCCTCTTCGCAACTTAGTGACCTCATTGTGCCTCATTCATGGCCCTAGTGGCCTCCCTGATTTGTACATTCCTTCCTTTTTACCCTTATACAATATGGGTTATTTAAGAATTTTTAGTTTGGCAAGGTCTTCCACATCCTTTTCCAATCTCTTGCTACCTTTTTCTACCATTTGGACACCTCTGGAACTCTCAAAATGCCCTTAGATGAGATCATATAGTAAACTAGGACAACCTGTCGTAATTCCTGTAGTAAATAAAAAAAACCCTGTAGCAGCCTATTTAAACCTATTTTGAGTGGAAATGATAGTTTGAGCTTAGGATAGGCCCTCAACTTGACTTCCATGCCCCTCAATACCATTTTGGACCGGCTTTTCCATGCCTTTCTCCCATTTCTATAACAACTTTTAGGCCTTGGAGAAAAGCTAGAAAGAGATTAGAGACCCCTTGGAAAACCTCTTTTCATCATTATAGTTTGAGTTCTATTTTGATGGTGAATGCCTTCTTGCCTTTCATTTCATTCTTCTTCTCTTTTGTGGCCTAGATGATTGCCTAATGGGATTTGGAGTTCTGTGTTTTGATTAGGTCTCTCTTAGGCACTGTCATTTTGGTTTTTAGCACAATTTGTTCCTTTCTTCCTTCTTGTAGTAGCATTTGTCCTTCCTGTCATAGCCATTCCTTCTCTTTCAGGGTCTTCTAACTCTATGGGAGTGATGATAAATGATGTATAGAGTTTGGAGGATGATACTAGGGCTCAGAGTGAGTAGTGTAGGTTTGTGAAAATTGAGAGGATGTGCTCTGTGTGTTTTTTCAAGAAATTTTCAAGGTGAGACAGAGTGTAGGGTTTGTTCTTGAAAAATATTAAATTTGTCTTATGAAATGGGATGGATGAACTATGGATATGTAGTGGATATGAAGTGGATGGAGGGCTTGGAGTGCTTTGGTGACTTGGATTTTGCACAAATTTCCTCTTTTAACTGTTGTCCCCACTCCTCAAAATCATCACCCTTCCTAATTTGGTTTTTCCACATTGCATGAGTGAAGGAAAGAGTTGCAATTAACTAGTTGAAGGTGGTCGAGACTATTGAACCATTCTTAGCTTATAAAACCACATCTCTCATGCATTGACAACAAATTTCTAACTATAATATGCTTAAGACAAGAGATCAATAATATTGTATACATGTACCTACCTGATGGTTGTTGGAGAGGCATGCATGTTGTTGTTGAGTTGATGATCGATCCATCATCCTTTGGAGGTGATAATTTCCTTTGTTTACTTCTGCACAGGTCTTCATAGCTTGGTGATTAAACCTTTGTCTTTCAGTTACCATGAGCAAGCTATCTTAGTCAAATTTGGCCTTCTTGGAGTGTTGGGTCTGGCCATGGGTGATTTTCACCTTCCCCACACTTTTCACAATTTTCATACCCCTTCTCAGCACTTCTTTTCACCTTCCCTAGCTTCCTATAGCCTTCAGCTAGTTTCCTGTAGAAAACTAGGACATCCTGTAGTAACTACAATAAACCTTGTAACAGCTTGTTTAAACCCATATCTCCCAAATGGTATATTGGATTGATCTAAAATTTTCTAAGCTTGTTTCTAACATCCTTATGCACCTCCCCATAAAAAAAAATTGGCCATTGGATGCACGAATCTCAAGAAAAAATAAAAATGGTTTTAGGTGATGGAGGTCGATTTCTCAAAAATAGTGCACTGGAATTTGTTTAAATTTCTTGGTAATTTTACCATCATCCATATGCATCTCCCCGTGAAACAGATTTTCAAATGGATGCACAAATATGGAGAAAATTTAAAAATGGTCGTAGGTGATTGTTGGCTTAGGGGGTCCTAACCCAAGTTCAAATTTAGTTTTACCAAACAAATCCCTACACTACTCGCCCTTTCGGCATCAATCTGTAGTGCATGGACTGAAGTCTCACCCAAAGCAGTATGGGGGGATGCTGGAACCAAGTTTCCACACCCAGAGATCATTGTGATGTCCTTTTGGCAACCTAGATCTACCTTCACGCAAACCTTTATGCTCTTGCAACCTATTGTTGTAATTTCCTCCAATCGGCCTCTAGACCTTTGCGAAGATCTATGATTGGATTTTGCAGACCCTGAACATGTCAATTAGCTATTTATGCATGCTTTATATTACCCTTAGACCATTATTTGCTCAGATATACTTAAGTGTTTAATAACTTTAACAGAAAGCATTATAATCTTCGTGTAATCACTTAACATTAATTGTGTTCAGATAACAATGTAGATCAAGTAAAGTCACGCATAAATACATCATTATTTCATAAACCCATTATTCATCGCAGCATAAAGCGCATTCATGCATAACAAAAGTTAATAGATAAAACACAGGAATTTCTACAACAATCTTCTTTATTGATATTTAGTTAAGCTTACAGACTCAAGCCTTTCCTGCACACTCAACTCCAGGGGTCTGTGCACTCAGTTGCAGACACTACTCTAGGTCTGTACGCACTCAGCTGCATAGCCTTTCCCTCCTCTAAGACTTCTACTTTTGCGCTAGAATTCTTCACTCATACCCATAGAAAACTTCTTAATTTCCTTATACATCCCTAAGACACACCTATTTATACAATTCCATGGTCTGCAGACCATGGGTAGATCTTCAAAAGCTGACTCAAGTTACATAAAAGAAGGGTAAAACCCTTTTTGACTCTTAACTAGCTACGTGCTCCATGACCACAATTTGCGGAGACTCTACATATTTTTACATCAAAACTTGGGCTTTTGCCCCAAAACTGACCCAGGGGACCCCATCCCAACAGGCCCCCAATACAAATATCGTGAATCACCCTCGAGTCACTCAATTGGCGTAGATATCTTGCTACGAAGATCCCCCAGCTCCACTTGAACCACTGCTACTTCAATCGTGCTCTGTGTGGTTGCCTGCTTCACTTGTTCAACCAGCTGCTCTATCGCTAGTCCTTCGCTATCCTGCTTGATCTTCTGTTGTGTAAGTTGCAAGTTCGCCAACTTTTATTGTATGTTGGGGGAGACTTGGTAGGCTTGTTCCAACCAAGGATCCAACCACACCTTAAGGACAAACTCTTTTTTCTGCACGGCTTCCACTTGTGCAAGGAGTTGCTTTCCCTCCTGCAACTTGGCAAGGAAATGCATTGTAGCTACTTTGCACGCCGTCACCCACACTTCGTTGTATTGTTACTGAAGCTCGCAGGTCTTTGTTTTTAATCTCGGCAGGTTGGGATCTTCCTACAGGGCCATCACTACTTCCATGGCCTTCTCAAACAATGTTGTGAAGTCCACCACTACAGCATCGAAAATGGCTATTCCATCCTTAACAGTTGCTTTGCATTGTTCCCTAACTTCTAGCAGGGTCGAAGGCTGTGACCTGAGCTCGAGTTCTTTGATTTTTAGGTTGATCTCGAACTAAACTCGGGCCACCTTTGTCTTAGCATCATGGACACCTACTGCAAGTTTCTTGATCTTGGCCTCAATTGACGCCTCCTCTAGTATGTGCAACTCCAGCACTATCCTACATGTTTCTGCCACCATGGCTGCCAGCTGGGCGCTCTGCGCCTGGATTGTCTCCTTTGCCTTCAATGCCTCTATCTTCTCGATGAACATTTGCTCATTGTTCACCCGATATTCACTGATTAGGCTAAGAGCATGCTCCTCTCGTGCTCATAACTTTGTTGTCACACGTGTCTGCATCGTGTGAATATACTCGTTGGGGAGCGCTGTGAGGTTGAGGACAATATTCTTCAGAGTACTTATGATGACCTTTTCATCAGCCGATTCTGTGCTCAATGACCCTTCCAGTAGCGTGATTGCTCAAAGATCGACTGATCTGACCATCCCTACATCCTGACTGGTTCCTAGTGCCAAGCTCATCTATGCGTCGTTCACCTGCCCTGCACCCACCTAGATCCTATTGGTCTGGATCTACAACTCGCACAAATCCTTCTGAAGAGTTCCTAGTGACTGCAGGTGTTTTTTTTCAAACTGCTGCAACACTTCTATTGTGGTATCGCACACTTTATCTCCGATCTCGTCGAGATCGCCTTCTATGAGCATTATGGGATCTAGCGGTGGCTTCATTGCTTTCGACTTCTTTCGGGGCCCCTCCTTCTATTGTTCACTGTACCTATTTACCCAAAATGGAGTGCTTTGTTCTTCATCTCTGCCACCTACCCTCTCTGACCACTCCTCTTCCTCGGTCTGGGGCGAAGGGGATTTACCACTCCACTTAGAGTCACATTGTTCCTATTTGGCCTGCTGCTTTGCAAAGCGCTCTTTTTCCATCTGGGCCTTCTCTTTAGCCTCCTTCCTTCGCTTTTTGGCAAACTAATGGACTGCCTGCTTTGTTGCCTCCTTCTTTTTCTCCACGAAACTCCCCACACCTTTTCTAGTGCCTGTGGCCAGATCAGATGGAGAATGCCAATCTACTGGCCAACGCTTGATAACCTCTTGAATGGCATCATTTGTGGCAAGATAAGGTAGATCAAACCACCTCTTTTATGGATCCTTCTGCACCCTGATATATACACGGTGGAAGTATGCCTTAAATTCTGCAAACTTTGATAATTGCTCAAACACAGTTGGGGACAACCGTGGCTTCTAGTTGATGGCCATGTGAATGCTCGCCTCCATCAACACCTAGAAAAAATTTGTTTCCGTGACCCGCGCAGAGTTCTTTGTGGCCCAAAGGGAGGCAATTGTGCAGCCTCTGGCAATACTTTCTCCAAGGGAGGAAACTAGTTGTCCTCCCATAGCTCCCAAGCTACTAGTACGATGGAGAGAAACAACCAAGTGTAGTGGAAGGTTTTTCTCTCGTCCTGAGCCTCATGACAATTCACAAGAAACTCGTTGCTAAGGTAGAGTGACCAGTTAAAATGCACGCCTTCCACGCACTGTGTAGCTAACGAGATTATTGGCACTGGAACCTCATCGACGTGGCATTTCCTCATGACCTTAACAGCGAGGATCTGCATGGAAATTTGCACCGCGAGGTTAATATAGACATGATGGAGTACCCGCGTGACTTCTTAACTATACTTAACTTATCCTTCATCTTTTCTGCCAGGTCACGCTCACTAGTTTTTCTGCCAAACTCCTTGGTCGGATTCAAGCCTGAATGTGGCAGGAGCATGAACCAATGGATCAACATGTCAGTGATTGTGATCGAAGCGCTCAACCACAAACATCCATAATGTACTAGGGTTGTCATGATGCAAACCCAACCGAGTAGTGAGCTCTACCATCATGTAATTTCGAAATGAGATCCAGATAAGTAATGATGGTTTGAGGGTCACCAAATCAATCTATGGCATGGTTGAAAATAAATTGAGCAGCAGTTTTACTATCGGCATCACGTGTGGGCATCACCTTGGCCATTTAGTTAAATAATCAATGGAGACGATGATATAACCATTCCCCTCATTCGAGCGTGGGTTACATGTCATGAAATTAATACACGATTTAGCAAAGGGGCTAACAATAACAACTAGGTGTAGGAGTGTCGGTGAGGCACATTTTTTATGGTTGTAAAACTAGAAAGCATGAAATTTTTGGACTGCTAAAATGCAATCTTTAAAGATTGAAGGCCATAAATAATCGGTACGAAGGATTTTCTGAGTAGTAGCATACCATGACATGTGACCACCACAAGCCCTAGAGTGGTAGTCATTTAGGACTCTCTCATCTTCTTCAAGTGTCAAACATCTACAAAGGATAGAATCAACACCAACATGGTACAAAGTATCACCAATGATTCGATAGGGTTGGGACTGATGTCGAATGCAACGAAATTCAGAATTGGACAACTCTGATTGAAAGGTTTGGGTTTGGAAATAGACAATAATATCCCCATACCATGGGTCAAGAGTGTTGATGAGAAAGAGAGTTTTGTCACAAATGAGCTCATCAAAAACCATAGATGTGGTTGTAGAGGGAAGGTCACAAATTAACTCAGTGAAAACTAATGATTTCTTTAATTTGGTAGTAGCAAATTCCAAATAAAACTCTTGAAAGATAAAAATCCACTAAGAATACTTCCCCCCGGTAACACACAATTCAAAATATAGGTCATGGGGTTGCAATCAAAATTCACGGTGGTTTTCCGCAAGAAAATATAGTGTCGAAAGCGTTGAACAGCTACTAAAGACAGTTTCTCAACATTGGCATATCGAATCTTATTATCAATAAGATTTTTTCTTAAGTAGTAAATCACGTGTTTGTTTCCATCATCATCGGCTTGCACCAATAACATGGAAATAGTACTATCGGTTGTAGCCAAGGACAAGAAGTAATCGCAGTGATAATCGGGGGGATGCAGTAAAGGGCACTAATAAGGGTGTTTTTTAATGCATCGAAAGATTTTTGAGCGATTTCATCCCAAATAAATGAGATCCCCTTTTTCAACAAACGAGTAAATCCTTTGGCAAGTTCAACATAATTGGGTACAAAACGATGAAGGAAATTAGCTTTCCCTTGCAAGCTCTGCAAGTGGTGTAAAGATGATGGGGGGGTAAATTCAAAATGGCCTCAACTTTGAGGAGATCAATATGGATGCCTTCTTTAGATACCACAAACCCTAGGAAACAACCATATTCGACGCAAAAGACACACTTATGCATATTTAATCGAATATTGTAGTGTCTATAGTGAAGAAAATTCACTTGAAGGTGGTCAGGATGATAATGATGCTTAGTAGAATGGGCTGTTAAGCCGTCAAGATACTGTTGAATGATGTGTTTGATGTCATGAAAAGCATAATAAATCGCTCGTTGGAAGGTAACACCAACATTTTCAGACCAAAAGGAGTTTTTTGTAGGAAAAGGTTCCCCATGGATAGATAAAAGTAGTTTTATGTTGATCGGCGGGAAGAATGTTAATCTGGTTGTAGCCAGAAGAACCGCCCATAAAATAAAAAACCTCACTCCTCATGCATTCAACAATGATCTGGTCTATAAAAGGAGTTGGATAATTATCTTTCGGACACACCTGATTGATATCACGATAATCAACACAAACACGAATAGTCCATTGTTTTTTAGTCACAGGGACAATTATGTTCGAAAACCAATTTGTCAACGAAATGGCAGTTACCTTTCTAGGGTGCACTAGGCGAAGGCGCTGACGAACAGGCTTCATGTTTGGGTAAGTAGGAATTCCGTGCACAACAATACTCGGATCTATGCCAGGCATTTCTTCATATGACTAAAAAAGACATCATGGAATTCCTTAAAGAGGGCAGTGTAAATCTTGAGCTCATATGGAGAAAAATAGATCCTGACATGGATGTTTTCGACAATTCTTGGTTTAAAAAAAATGTAGATGGGCATCCTAGCAGTAATGTTCTCCACGTTTCCCTTAGAAAAAACTTCATGCACTAGAATAGGCATTTGAAGTGGATGGGCTAGTGTACGAGAAACAAAGGTTTCTAAACACGATGAAATCTCTCTGAGACTCGGGAGAACGAGGAACAATTATGAGCATCATTCTAGGGAGTTTCCTCAAGAGACATAAATGATACTCCCGCCTGTGGGAGATGTCTCATTCAAGGGATCCGAAGAATCCTAAGAACTGAGTCAAGGGGATTGTGAATACGTGTCTAGATGCATACTAAGAGTAGCATGACTTTTAGAAGTGACCACTGAATCCAAAACAACAACATGATAGGATTGTTCTGCTGGGTTGAGCAACATGATATCACCAAAAGAATCAACCTGATTAGGGTGAGGAACGACCCAAGGATAGTGAGAAGTGAATATCATGTTGATGGAAGCGGAATTTGGAGTTGGGAGGGAAAAATTTCCCATAAGAGAAGAGTCTTTAAAAAGACCCAACCAACACTCTCTTAAGGGATGTTAGTATTTCCCACATATGGCACATTGTCATTTGAAGATCTAGAAGAGAAAAAGGCTAACTGATCAACAGTGACTATTTTCCCTTCTTGAGGAAAACAGAGCACACAAAACAAACAAGAAACCACGCAAAACATAGCATGAGTAAAACTTTGACGAAGTAAAAGGTTATCATTTAAATTGGCATTAACGACTTCTACTTCTAAGTTAACGGCTTTTCCTTCCAACGTTATGGGCGAGTTCGTGACAATACCATAAGGATGAGATCCTCTGCCATCAAAGGCTTATAAGGTGTTAGGACACTTGTTAAGAGGCGGAGAGGCAATATATTTCCAACATGAGATAGACATGATGCAGGTGGAAGCGCCCTCATCATTCACAATCTGATGAATCGTCTTCCCTTTTATAATGACCTGGATTAAAAGGGAAAGTTGATGTGGTTGATGTGTAACTTGATTTTCCAGGTTAATGGTAATCAAACTCAAATCAGTAGGTTCAATTACTCCTATATCAGATAGTAATGCTTTCCGCTGTGATGGACAACTCTAGATAACTTCCAAGGCGGACATCGTCGAAGGTGCTTGAGCTCAATCTTTGACAATATTGTAATGTTGGGCAGCTCACACATTCGAATTGTAAGATGATTTCCAAAGGACACCTTTGGGAGGTGGACGGGTAACAGAGTCATTACTAGGTCTCTCAATATGAAGAGGACCGAAACTGGGTGGAGTAGAAGTGGAAGGTATATTAGAACTTCTTTCTCGACAACCTGTTTGGGAGGACTCTCATAGTATTTTTACTGAGTGGAAATAGAAATAGGGACTATTCCACTCATATAAACCTGAGAACCGAAGATGTAGAAGAGTGTGGTTGTTCTACTAATTGGGTTTGCTATGATGGAAAAGGTTCTTTTAATACAACTAGTGTCCCTTGAGTAACTTTTAACAAGCGACTAACTTCAGCATGACGAGGAAAATCCTTGGTATAGTGATCTTCCTCACAAATGAGGCAAGGATATTTGGGCTTACGTTTAGATGCATCATCAACAGACGATTTCGGAGGATTCTGTTTTGGGGTATTAGATTTGGATTTTCCTTTACCCTTCCTTTTACCTTTTGAGGCTTTTTTGTCACGGTAAACTAAACAACATTAACCTTGAAGGTTTTACCAAGATTTGGAGAGGGATTGGATATAGTAGTTGAAACGAATTTCTACTTCGAAGAAGTTTACTGGAATTTTGAGTCACTAACCCAATAATACCATTGACAGACCGTGGTACATCTAGAGGTTTAGAAGATGTTGAATCTGTAGAGGTTCTCAGAACATTAGGCAAGAGATCATATAATGTGCTAGATTGGGAATAAATCAAATCTAAATATTTGGAAATGACAATGGCTTGATCTTTGGTCACGCAACCACCCATAGCTATGTCCTTGGCAATTTTATTAATAAATGATTTGGTAAACCATTCAGTTAACATCTCATCAGGTATATCAAACTTGATAAGGCAACGCTGATGTCTCCACTCATGGATATGATCAGAGATGTGGGTAGCAGTATTCTGTTTCAAAGACGTAAGCAGATGGGTACCAATTTCATATCGAACTGGTAATTGGAAGTGAGTAAGGAAGGCCATTGCCAAAGAGTTGAAGTCTTGATAGGCACCTCGAGGTAACTCGATGTACCATTTCACGGCAGCAACCGTGAGGGTTCGGTTGAAAATACATAGACAAACAGAGTCCTCAACCTAGGAATTAGATGAACACCATAAATGGTAAGTCATAACATGGGCCTGGGGGTCTTCTCCAGAATTTCCTTCAAATTTCAGACAATCGCCAAGAATCTTAGTAGGAACCGGAGGCCAATACGGCGAATGGAGTATTGGATCATTTGTGAGCCTTGACACATCTGGTAGTTCCAACGTTGCTAGAAATGGAAATTGTGGATTAAAAGGCATGGGAGGCCTTTGATAAGGCCCATCTTGTGGATTCCAACCTTGTTGGTATGGGTTCTACCCCAAAAGTGGCGGATTTTGACCATAAGGAGCTTGATATTTCCCCCACTGAGAGGTATTATGACCATACAAAGGCTAATTTTTCCCCCACAAAGGTGGGTTTTGACCAAGATAAGGTTGATACTGACTCGTCATAGGCCATTGAGAACTATAAGGTGGATAAATAGCTTGTGAAGCATATGGATTATAAGTTTTTTTTTGCAATTGTTAACCCTGGTGGTAAAAGTAGTGACCCTGCTACTACAGGGGTTGACCTTGTTGTTGTAAGGGTTGGCCTTGTTGATACAAGGGTTGGTTTTGTTGTTGCAAGGGTTGTCCTTGTTGCTACAATGGTTGTTGATAAAGCCCTTGTTGCACATAAGGTCCTTGTTGTACATAAGGTTGTTGTTGTTGGAAAGTTCCTTGTGGAATTTGTTGAGTTCTAGGTTGGTACTGATAGGTTCCAGCTTGAAATTGACCAGATGCCCCAAATGAGGGATTTGAACCAGGCTGCATTTAGGGGCCTGCCTATTGAGTAAAGGGTGGATTTTGAGGTTGTTGTGAGCCATACGAATGGTACAGTTGTTGGTACAGTATCTGGTTCGAAAGAGGTTGTTGATACGAGATTTGGCATGATCCAAATGGAATAGGTGATCCACTAGGATAAGATACACTGCCAACATTTTGACTAAATCCAGTAGTGTGAGTTTGAGATCCACTCACATAAGTTCCACCCGAAACAGGAGGTAGATATGGAGGAGGTGTTTGATGCCCCTCGTGCGGTGGGATAGGTGGTGGCACATACTGTCCACTTAATGGAGGACCTAAGGAACCTATAGGGACATTAATTGTCCCAACTGTAATTGTCAGTTATATAGGAACTGAAGAAACTGCAGTTGGTATAGGAATTTGAGAGGCCACGCTTGAAACAAATGGACCAGAAGTAGGCACGGTGCATGATGACCAAATGGGATTGTGATAAAATGAATATGAATTTGGAGTACCTGAAACCAATTGAGCCAAATTGGTATAACTATGTGGAAACAAAAGTTCACTTCTTTCAGGCGATGGTGGAGGTGGTACACTTCCCACATACGAAAATCCTTCAGGTGGAAAGTTATATTCAGAATCATCGCCAACACCAAGAGTGTGAGTGGCTGAGACTTCTGGAGGAACTCGAGGAGAAGTTGGAAAATCACCTCCTAATGCCATGGGTGGAAACAATTGGTGGGAGGTAATCTGAGATGATGGTGGAGATAAATCCAAACGCACACCAGGATTATCATATGGACTATATGACCATTGAGGAGATGTGACCAATGGATCAAAAAGTGGATTCAAAGGGAACAATATAAACCTCTATGGACTCTCAGGAGTTTCTCGGTGAGATTCCTGAAATGATGAGTCTTGAGGTGGAGGATGAGAATCAAGGGGTTGAATACTAGGGATAATTCCAAGTTCAAGACTTTGGTATTCAAGTGACTGTGAAATCTTAGGATGGAATCCTTGTTATGACCCTTGAATGTCAGATGATTAAGGGGAAATGTAAGGTGAACCTGGTGGTTCAACCATGATGACCTTCTCTAAAAAACAATAAGGAGTGGTTGATTTGAGCCTATAGTTAAAATTTACTATTAAACAAGTAATATGAGGCCAATGATAATTGCATAAGTAAGTCATGTTATCGTGGGTAGTTAAATTTTATAACTTAAAAGCAAGAAATAAATCAAAAAGGGTGTACTAAGCAAGAGGCTTTACCAAGTATTCGTGAACCGTTTATACATGCCTTTGCCGAAACCAAGGACTTGACATACGATGACTAATCTCCCCAAATTTTTTGTTTGGTGTATCGTGTCTACAAGGCAGTTGACTGAGTTTCCTATGGCTAAAGGATAGCAACCTAGCGGAGTCTCCCAATATATACTCGATGATATGGGGAGCACAAGTTCATGTTAGCGTTGTCTAATGCATAACCATTTGGTGAGAGTGTTCCCATTTAATTGCCATACTAGAGTGCCTCTGATATACCCAAGAGTACTAGAGAACCTCTGATATACTTTCGTATTAGAACACGATTTCATCCCCTGGATACAATGCAGGTAGTTAACAATAATTGTTAGGTTTATAGACATTGTATCATGTCTCTAGCCTAGACCTCTAAATGTTTGTGTTAAGTTTCAAATGCGCCTTAGGTTAATTCAATAAATTTTAATGTTGTTTTTGAATTATGTTTCAATTTTGGGCTCAAACATTGTCATCTAATTCCTAAAATGCAACCATATGAGAAAAGGAAACTTTTCACTTCAATGAATGCTATACTAACCAGGGAAGAGAGTTCAATCAATTAATTCATCAAACAAGAGAATGCATAAAACAATATGCCTCCACTAACTTTTCTTTTCCAAATGCAATATGAAAAAGCAAAACTAAACTTCACTTTCACTATTCAACATGCAACCTATTGAAAGAAAAAATGGCTTTTAATACCGAGATTCACTTTAACTAAATCATGTTTTCTTTGATTTTCAAATGCTCTAATGCAATTAAGCTTCAACTAAAGCAAAAAATTAAATTTTTGATTCAAAAGCTCCTAATGCAAATGATGCACCAGTCAAAGTAACATCAAATCAAATCCAAAAGCACTCAATGAAAATGTCTTTCACTTTCTCTTTTGAATAGATAAAGTATTAGACTATTTTTAGTTTATAAACCAAGCAATGTAATCTATGCTTGATAAATAACAAAGATGAATTTCAAATAAAAGATTACTTAATACAAATAAAAAACAACTTTGCAAAAGACAAACCGAAATTAATGAAATCTAATTTTTTGAATGATTTTACCAGATAATTAGACCTAAACAATCAGAAAACCACAAACTAAGTGACAGTCACAAGCGGCAAGTGACAATCAAATGACCTATAAACCCTAAAATCAATCCAATTGCATTCAAACACTTGAAAGTTCAAAAAGATAAGAATTTTCTAATGAAAGAAAGTAACCAGAAAAAACACCATTAAATCCAATCATAGAGGACAAGGCAATACCTCAGTGGCTCAAACACACTGGAGTTTGATAGAGAAACCCTAGGTTTTTTGCCAATCTCTGAGGTCAGCATGGTTGTTATGGCCAAACTGCAGTTGAACAGGGGACCAACATCACTGTTTAAAGAGAAAGCGTGTTGGCAGCGCGACTGTTAGAGAAAAAGCACGTTGGGCAAGGAATAATGCAAAAAATAAAAAGATTTCCACAAACACTTCTAGAATTAGCACTCTAAGGTAGCAATCAGTGATTGTGAAGACCTATACATACTCAAACTAACTGAGAACACGATGATCGGTCAAACTGATCAAGAGATCAGTTGAGAAAATAGGATGAAGAGGCTATAGCTTCCCCAGTGGAGTCGCCATTTTATTGTGAAGGTGAATCCCCTCTACGAACAGAGGCGATCCTTCTAACCTAATGAGTGGGTCTAGTAACAAACTAACATACGCTTTCCTAGTTTATGTTTAAAAAATGTAGAGAGAAGAAGAAACCTACCTCACTCTGATGCTAATCACTCAATCCTTTGGAGGTGACTTTGATTCTTCCACTCTAGGCCTCGCTCCT
The DNA here is from genome assembly GCA_031772625.1 of Pinus tabuliformis. Lineage (NCBI taxonomy): Eukaryota > Viridiplantae > Streptophyta > Pinopsida > Pinales > Pinaceae > Pinus > Pinus tabuliformis. The sequence continues at coordinate 1,728,034,525 of CM062820.1, read as the reverse complement.
TACTTTCTCTTCACGTCCGAGTACCTGTAAGGAATATCAAAGAGCTATGCAAGATACAAGAGCATATATGGCATGCATTAAAAACAAATTACTTAATAGATAAAGGAGTATTAAGCTAAAAGCATAAACATTTACACACTTATGGAAACTCAGCATCAAATGTATATATTAATGAGCTAGAAAGGGAAGCATACAACCTATGCCTTGATGTTGGAGACCTCCTTTTGGTGGATGTCCAAGTCCAAGAAAAGAATCTTCAAACACTCCTCCAATCTAGAATGGGTAGCATGTAAGAATAATCTCAACATAGGGATGCAACAATCAATGACCAATAATTTGGGGATGGAAGGGAGTGAATTTATAGGAAGGGAGAGGGAGTTAGGGATCCATAAAAGAGGGAGGAAGGTCCACATATCAGGGGGAAATCCCATGATGATAAGGTCAAGAGGTCCAAATGGGAGAACTCGACCATATCAACAACAACCAATATCCATCTCGTTGTTCTCGAAGGTTCTAGTGCATGAAGCTTCTCCTATAGTTTGGGAAAACCTGCCAAAAGAGGTTCAACGCGGATTTTCATATCAAAACCCACATTGGCAACGCTAGGGTAAAACTTTACAACCTACCATCAGCACGGGCAGGTAGTGTAGGAAAACACGTTGATACTAAAATTTAGGTTTTTATTTAACCTTATTCAAAATGGATTCAGGGAGTTTTCCTTTGATTCTTTAGGGAGGTTTTGGTCTGTATATCATGATGGATATGATGCACAGTTGTCAATGTTTTGGCACTTCGGGATATGGAAAAGGAAGTGAACATGAGGCATGAAAAAATATTGTTTAACACCAGGATGACTTGTTATAAAGCTAAAACAATGAAGAATGTTTTGGTGATAGTTGTTTGACCATATTTGCTCATTAGCTGCACCTAAAAAGTAGCAGAAGTTGAAGCTCTGAATTTGCAACAAAAAAGACAATTTCTTGAGTTTAGCTTTGGAATTTGATTTGTTTAGAGTTTTGGTTGTGTTATCACTCAGAAGTCTTCCCTAGAAGTTATAAAAAGAAGGAATAATCTGAGGTAACCACAAACCTAATCTTTTAGACTCGGGTTCTAGCCAACCTAAGTCCAGAGAGGGCTCTCTCTTTAAATTTAACTTTTTTGTGGAGGGATTTTAGGCTAGTTCTGAGTGCTCATAAGGTTTTGAATTTATTGGGTGGTGGAATTCTAGGAACAATGGACAGAGCAAGGCCTTCAAGCCATTGGGCTATGGAGTCAATGAAAGGATGGTTTAACTGGATCAGATCAATCACTAAAGGAAGAGTTCACAGGGTAGGCTAGCAAAGCAAAAGGCAAATCTTCAAGTTCCAAGGGATGAGATAGTCCTAACCAGGGTGAAAGGGCAATGAAGAATCCTTAGACTAGGATCAAGATAAAGAGTAGGAAGTGATCATGAGAAAATGGAAACTAAGAATCCTTTACTGTAGACCTAGGGGGGAACTACGAAAGTAAGGGATCAATTAAGAATTCCCAGACTAAGATAGTTTAGCATAAAACATTAAGAATGTAAAGAATCAAGACAGAGAGCATTCAAGCGAATTCTGAAATATCATTCCTAGTTTAACATTCAGATTTTATAGAGACACATATGATTATTTATCAACATGAAGAGAAACAATCATAAACATGAGATAGAGAATACCTATTTGATTTCCGCTTTACACAAGAATCCTGTGAAATGTCTTTACTTTATTCCTTGGTCTAGCAAGTCAATCTAGTTTTGATTACAATAGCTCCTTAACTTGAGAAGAAAATGTTTATAGAAATGTCTTTAAATCCACACTCAATACTTTGAAAGGTGAAGCATTTATACAAAAAGTATTTACAAAATATATTAAAACAATTTGATAATTAATCTAGGAAATCAAAATATCTTCAAGCATGAAGATAAAGACATATGGAAAACTGCATCATGTTGTCCCTTTTATTTTAATTGTGCTAGCTTTTTTCAGTTTGAATTTGAGCTTTTTAGGTTAGCAACTAGAATTACTTTTGTCTTTAACCTTTGACTAATACTCTTTAACATGTTACTCTTTGACCCTGATTACCTTTTTCATCTACCTTCAGATTTACTGGGGTAGTAAATCTATCATTTTTACCCACCATTCATTTTCAGGCAACTTTACCTTGAGCATCTTTCTATATATCTCGTTTGTCTTAGTGTATTTGGAAAAATTTGGCTTGATGACAAATAGATGCTTTACCTCGTGCTCCAAGAAGAATAGAATTTCTAAATTATCATATAATACTTTCCCTGTTGGCAATTCTTTGACTCTTGAAGTGCTTGCCTGTTCTCTAAACAATTTTTCTAATCTGTGAAAATAATCCACTTGGGTCATAAGTTTTTCATTGATTACCCTAGGATCGGGAAGGCCTTTACTTATCAAAATTTGAAGTTTTTCCATGAATCTGCCAATACCAACTTGCAATTCATGCCATTTTTTCTCTAAGTTAAGCATAAGGTTTCTTTTAGAGAGAACCTTTTTGGTTTTAAGGATGGTTTCTGTTTTGTCCTCCACTCCAAGCTCATCTAGTTCATACATGTTATTGTTGTTCAAGAAATGGATGAGTTGATTAGCTTCTTCAGGCTGGTTTCCTAGTTCTTCCTTTACCTTATGTATTACTTCGGTGGCCACTTTCACCACTGTTTGCTCGAATATTACTTGAATTGATGGCCAAATATCATTGACAGAGTCAATGATATTGGTCTAGAGCATCTCCTTAATTTATCCTAGTGGCTTTTGCAATGTTAAATATTTTTCAAGGAACTTTATCCTCTCACCCATCCTTAGGCTTTTTGTGCTTCTTCTTTTTGCTGTATTTGGGAAAGTTGACAGTCAGTTTCTAAGCTTTTCACTTTCTCCTTAAGTATTTTAAGCTTTGTTTCATAGATGGACATTTCCTCCATGGCTTTCACTAACTCTGTTGTTTTCTCTATTGAAGTACATGTAGTTGTAGACTCTGTTGTGACTGGAAGTGTTGTAGCAGGTGGAGCTGTTGGTGCTAAAGAGGTTGCCAATGTTGAAGGAACTATAGTAGAGGCTGTGGGAATAACAATCTGTGGATTAGTGGCCAACTCACTCTGTTTAGACTAAATCAATCTGTCCAACTCTTTCTCAGTTTCTTTCAGCGGATTATTTAGCTTAGGGGCCAAGTCCATAGGCTCTTCTTGTTCCTTCTGAGTCTCTTCTGTTGTTTGTGGATGATGAAGGTGTGGAATTTTGAGTTGCTTCTTCAAAGCAGTGTTGTCATCATTCTTCTTCTTAATTAACCTTTCTGCAGCTTTCACATCTTTGGGATCATGTCCCAACTATAGAAATTTTGAATAATTTAACACATATTCAATGGAGATTATCATGATCATACAATTATAAGCAGAACATGTATAATACATAATCTCCTCTACGTTGATCATCAATTTACAGAAGCAGAAACATTCACCGGCGCACATAGAAGCATCAATCAAACTCATTAACACAGTATGTATCCCGGGGAAAGCATCTCGCTAAAAACCCCAACTATCTGTATATTATATTGATTGAATCATGTAACATTACAAAGTACAATTCTTATCACAAGAAATCCAGTACCAGCTCCACCTGTTACACAGAATACAGCTAAGATCTGATCTCCAAATCTATTCCACTGCTTGCCTACCTCCATTGCTCAATACCTGCTCAAGAACTGATGAGAATGGCTCACCAAACTCGTATTTCACCTCAAAATGATCACTCACACTTTGTTGGACGTGAGCAAAGGCTAGAATATTGGGCAAATACATGAGCAAACTCATTGGCATACTCAATCCCTTGATTGTGCAAGATCTGGTGCACAACTATAGTCACGACTGATAGCAATCTGATTCTCTACCACCTGTCCCTGTTGAACTGAACATGCACTGACATGCAACTGAGTTAACTGATGTATTCATTATTTGCATCATGAGTTAATAATTAGTTTAAAAACTCATCATTAGTCTATCTGCAGTTAGACTAACTACAACTAGTTTAACCAAGTCAAACTGAACACAACTCCATCAACTCCACAATCAACTCCACCAAACTCAACTGATTGAGTTCTAACTGAAGTCATGCATGCAACAACTTAACTAACTCATAAGAAAAGCGTATTTCCTTCTAACAGCTACATGTGCCACCTCTGTAGCTCAAACTGAAGTGCTCCAAGAGAATAAGATCAAGTTTATAGTCCAAATATTATTATGAGACAATAATATTTGACTTTTCTATTTTTGACAGCAAGTCTAAAAATAGACTTTGACCACTCACACTGTGATCACTCACACTTTCATCAAAAATAAAAGTCCATCTATTTTTCCCAACTTGACCAATCATCCATAAATAGCAACCTGCAATCCATAGACATGATCCATATGTCTAAAAATAGACATAGTCTAAAAATAGACTTGCACCAAAAATAGCCTGCGGGCCCACTTAGTGAAGGCGACTCTTTTCACTAAGCTCCATCATCTTGTTGCACTCTCAACAAGCATTTCTTGTTGCACACTTTTCAACACTCCCTCTCAACAAGAAAGGCTTCCTCTCAAACCCGATCCTGTAACTCTGGAATGTTCTCCATGCAACACATCTGGCCGGTCCACTTGCTCTGTCATCAAAGTCTCTGACTGCTATTGCCTCTGTCGACTAAAACTCAGCATCTCTGTGCTCTTCAATATCTAACTGCTCTAACCTCTGTCACTTTGATCTCTGACTGCATCCGTGCTGCTGCTGGTTCTATCTCCCAGCATTACATCTGCACTGCACCTCCCAACTGACCTCCCTGTTGGGATAGAAACATCCTCTGATGCTGAAGCTCTACCTACTGCAGACAAGTGCTCCCTCTCTAACATCTGTGCTACTGCAACATCTCCATGAATCTCGCACCATTGCACACCTCTCTGTGCCACCTAGCACTATGCAAAACACTTGTGCCTCTCGCATTGCTACAGCCTGCTAGCTATGCGCTGTCCTGGGATTCCCTACACTGTCGCTCTCTCTACCGCTCCATCCACATCTGTCTCTACCTAATCAGTCATTTCCTACTACTACACATCTGGGGCTCTCGTAGCAAGGTCTCATCCAAGAGGTTGGGTACCTCAAGGATCTTGCCCCTCCTCCTTGGGACTATCAATCCACATCACCCCACCTCCTACCTAGAGGTATGCCTGCATGCGATCCTTCAGCCCATCTGGCTCGAAGTTTCCCCCTACTAGAGGTCTCTAGATGAGTAGATGTCTCTACTCTATCTCCTCTCAGCTTCCCTTGTTGTGGCTCCTCCACAACCTCCTGAAGCTGCTGCACCAATCGTGGCTCCTCCAAAATCGTCTGAGACTTCTTCTGGCTCTGCATGTCGAGAGGTAATATACGCTCCCTCTCAACCACCAAGTCTCCATCAGTTTCCTCGCTGCTCAAGGCTTCGCATGCATCTTGAACCTCAAGAGCATACAGGTTCCTGACCCATGAACCAATCTCATGACAACGAAAGCATCGCACTTTCGATTTGTCAACCTTCTTCCACCACTGGAAGAACAAGATTCGGAAAGATAACCCTTCTCCTTCCCCTTCTTCACCTTACTCATTAAGGCACAGTTCTCCTCATCCTGCATGGATGAAGAAACATCTCTGGTGCTCCGTCTAATCTCATCCTGCACAAGATCCGACCAAAGTCTCTCCCATCCTAGCAGTTTCTCCCTTCCATTCACTGAGTCCTGGTAGCTATGCCAACTCTTAGGAAGGTCAAGGAGTGCTAGACTCACCATCCTCATCCTCAACAGTTACCCCCACACTTCCCAGCTCATCCCGGCATTAGCTGAACTTCGTGAGATACTCGGGCATACTGTCTCCATTCTCACACTGAATGTTTCTGAGTTTTATCTCTTGCATTGGAATTAAATTCGAATTCCACCAGCTCAAAACTCAACCGCTTCTGATCTAGAATTCGTGAGAACAAAGTATTTCTTGTACAGAGATCGACTATATGGGCTTTTACTGGATATTTCAACTTCCAAAGGAAGGATGAATCCAGAGGCTACCTGGCCCGATTACAGACTCTACCAAAAGAAATCGAATGTAAACACTTCCTGAATAGTAGATCAGATGATCAATCCTCGCTTGATATCCTGTAAAAATCTCTTCTACAAATCAAGCAGCTCCGATACCATGTAGAAATTTTTTCTACAATTATCTAGCTCTGATACCATGTAGAAATTTTGAATAATTTAACACATATTCAATGGAGATTATCCTGATCATACAATTATAAGTAGAACATGTATAATACATAATCTCCTCTACGTTGATCATCAATTTACAGAAGCAGAAACATTCACAGGCGCACATAGAAGCATCAATCAAAATCATTAACACAGTATGTATCACAGGGAAAGCACCTCGCTAAAAACCCCAACTATCTGTATATTATATTGATTGAATCATGTAACATTACAAAGTACAATGCTTATCACAAGAAATCCAGTACTAGCTCCCCCTGTTACACAGAATACAGCTAAGATCTGATCTCCAAATCTATTCCACTGCTTGCCTGCCTCCATTTCTCAATACCTGCTCAAGAACTGATGAGAATGGCTCACCAAACTCGTATTTCACCTCAAAATGATCACTCACACTTTGTTGGATGTGAGCAAAGGCTAGAATACTGGGAAAATACGTGAGAAAACTCATTGGCATACTCAATCCCTTGATTGTGCAAGATGTGGTGCACAACTATAGTCACAACTGATAGCAAGCTGATTCTCTATCACCTGTCCCTGTTGAACTGAACATGCACTGACATGCAACTGAGTTAACTGATGTATTCATTAGTTGCATCATGAGTTAATAATTAGTTTAACAACTCATCATTAGTCTATCTGCAGTTAGACTAACTACAGCTAGTTTAACCAAGTCAAATTGAACACAACTCCATCAACTCCACAATCAACTCCACCAAACTCAACTGATTGAGTTCTAACTGAATTCATGCATGCAACAACTCAACTGACTCATAAGAAAAGCGTATTTCCTTCTGACAGCTACATGTGCCACCTCTGTAGCTCAAACTGAAGTGCTCCAAGAGAATAAGATCAAGTTTTATAGTCCAAATATTATTATGAGACAATAATATTTGACTTTTCTATTTTTGACAGCCAGTCTAAAAATAGAATTTGATCACTCACACTGTGATCACTCACACTTTCATCAAAAATAGAAGTCCATCTATTTTTCCCAACTTGACCAATCATCCATAAACAACAACCTGCAATCCATAGACATGATCCATATGTCTAAAAATAGACATAGTCTAAAAATAGACTTGCGCCAAAAATAGCCTGCGGGCCCACTTAGTGAAGGCGACTCTTTTCACTAAGCTCCATCATCTTGTTGCACTCTCAACAAGCATTTCTTGTTGCACACTTTTCAACACCAACTCTATGATTAAGTCCTCCAAGGACTTGATTATGGTATCCTTGGCTTGTGATGAAGCCTTCTCTAATTGAAACTGTGTTGATATATTATTCAACGAATTCTGTAACTGATGGGCTGAAATGGATTTGCTTGTCAAAGTAGAATATACCATTTCTATTGTCTGTTTATGCAATTCAATCTGGTCAATAGGATGTATGTCCTTTTCCAGCACTTCAAAATCTGTCTTTTGGTAGTCAGTTGCTGATCTGGGCTACTGAGTGGTGGGCTTCAGGAAAGTCATCTGTATTTTTCCTTCTTTCATATCAAAGGCTAACATAAGCCTTGTTTGGTTGGTGGGAGCCATTTTGAGGTACTGTGCATAGCTTTAGGCTTTTAACCTTTCATTCCTGGCCTTTATTTCCTTGTACTTTTCTCTGATATCCTGGTCTTGGTCAGCTGGAATCCTTAATGAGGACACTTCCACACTTTGTTGTTTTTCCAACATCTGAGCATGTGATGTGGAAGGTTCTTGTGTTCCTCCAGAGGGAGTAGCATGCATGCTCCCTTCTCTTTCTGTGCTTGTGGCTCCAACTATTTCTTCTATGAATTCTTGCTCGGAGAAAGGATTTAACCTTTGCCTTTTGACATATGTTTGTGAAATGGTTCTTCCTGAAGGAGTGGCCTCCTCCCTGTCTCTTTTGGGGTTCTTATCCTCATTTAGAGGAGTTTGTACAATAGGCAGAGTACTCATAGTGTGCTCTGGCAGTCTTGTTTGAGCCAATTCTTCTGATAGGTCTGGTTGTTTTAACTCTTCTTGAACCTGGGGTACTTCTTCTGCTTGTTGTTCATTGTGTGCCTATGATTCCCTTTGGGCTTGAGATTCTTCTGGTACCTGTATGAAATAATGTTCATCAAGTCTCCTCTCTAGATCAAATAATGCATTTTCAACAGCAACTTCAGTGTTGTCTCTATCTACTAGAGTATTCTCCACCCATTCCAACTGATTTGCATATTTTTCTATCTCAGGGATTCTGTGGTGGATATAGGGAGACAACTTGCTTTTCTGTCTTCTATTGCAAATGAAATCAAAGGGGTCATATCTCCATGTGAAGCTTTGTTTCATTTTGAGCCTCTGAAGGATTTCTTCTACTTCTCTTCCAGCTTCTCGACTATTGCACACAAAGGGGCGTAGTTGATCTTTGATTCTGAGTTGAGATTTCTTTTTAGCTTTCACAAAATATACCTCATCTGAGTTGATTATCTGTCTATAGCACTCCAAAGCAAATAACCTCATTGGGAGGTATCTGGGAAACTTGTATGGTGCTAATTCATAGCCATAGATCCTGATTTCTGTGTGATTTTGGTACAAGTACCAATCTCCCACATTGTGTTGTTTTGAAAGTTGTAGGATCCTCCTTATATCTGAACTGATCCTTGGAGGAGGACTTCCTAACAACATGGTTACTATAGGATGAACAAAAAGGTATATGAAGTTTGTGTATGAATATGGTGATTCATATTTGTGGATCAAAGGCGTCCAAAAGACTACTGACCTAGGGTTGCCTCTGGTATCAAGCTTTTGAAGAGTAAATGGGAATTTATCAGCTTGATATACAAGAAGAGGTGGTACAAAACTGAGGAATATTTTAACACTCTTTCATTATCCATTCTCATAAATTGTTCATTCATCCTATCAGATATGTGTTTGGCATAATCATACATGACAGCAGGGGACTGTCCTGGAGTAAAAATGGACATGAAGGCTAAAATGATTTCATCTACATACTTGCTGGTAGTATGGCCTAAGACACTAGATATCATTAACACAATGTCCTAGCTAGGTTTAGAAAATATGGTCCACATGTATGGGGGAGGATCCTTTGGAATATGTTTCTCTTCCACAATAAAGATTTGGAACATTTCAACAAGCCTGGTAGGGGTAAGCTTGGGAAATTGGTCTAGCAGGTCTCCAATGAAAATAGGGGTCAGATTTTGTCCTGGTTGTAATTGAAGCATTTCTTTGATGGATTCAGCAGTGATGGTAAAGAGTACATCTTGGTTGGGAGACATTACTACTCTTTGAATGGGGTTGTAATTGGTATGGCAATAATGAAAAATTTCAGGGAAGATATGCACCTTTGGGAACTGGTACTCAGGAAAATTGGATTCCCAAAGCCCAATTTGGTCAGCTTGGTTTAGGTGTTGGTCCCTGTATCGGCAGTATATTTTAATAGGGGATTCACGGACAGCAGTGTCCTTGATTTGGAAATCTTTGTCCGTCAAAGGGAGATGGTCTAAATCCAGATGGGGAGTGGTAATTGGTCAGACATCCATTGCAACTGGAGTGGCCATCCTTAGTTCTTATGGATTTAATAATGGGGAAAAGGGTTTTCAGTCAAATTGGGGTAATTTGGTTCACTTACAGAGCAGTTTGGGTTGTTGTGTAGTTCTTTTACTAAATTACTTAACAATTTCAAGCAATTGAGTAACAAGTTTAGGAATAAGACAGGGTTTCTCGGTGCATTCGGATAAATACCTAGAATTTTGGGCTCTGAGGGGTCGATGGGCAACTGTGCACGGTTGTAGGAGGTCTATTTGAACTGGAGGGTTGACTGGAATTCAGTGACTTCTAAAGTTTTGCGGTTGGACGTGGGTTGACAGTTGAACGTAGTCTGTCACTTGCATGGAGGTCCGAGTGTCTTTTTAACAATAAAACTAAAAAACAATGAGTTTTTTAGTTATATTTGTAAAGTCAACCGTTTGCGGACACATGGGGAAAAAGGTACATTTGGCTTTTAGTGGCAGAAGTGATGGCTTTGTCATTTAGTAGGAGGCAGTAAGCGGGTTTGATCATGCCACGTAGCATCGGGGCCCAAAAGAAAACTGCCCATATTGGGCGAGTAAAGTTCGGGTGCTGGAGGCCGCCCGATATGGACAATAACCATTGGATTAATGGGGAGCCGATCGCACAATGATCGGGGTGGGGAGTTGTACGAAGGGAAATGGAGGGGTTCGGCCAATGATTAAGCATAACGGGTTTTGTTTAATCAATGGGTTAAAGCGGGGTTTAGGGTGTCGAGGGTATTTTCATTGGCAGAGGGTTTTGGTTATTAATTAATTGTTGGTCGATTAATTAACCCATCAATTGTGTTATTATATTAATAAAGTTTATTTTTCAAACTTTTTTGGGGGCGGGGTATTAATATAAGGGATGTGTTATATAACTATACGGGAAGGGTTATTGCCTTTTTTTGGGGGGGATTTAATATATAAAGTTAAAAGTTAATATGAAAATGAAAAAGCGCTAAAGTGTAATGTATTCATTCATTTGTTGTTGTCATAACACATTATACTTAGGCTTGAAGTGTTTTTGGGTTTTTTAGGAAAGGGGTCTTTTCATGGGGGGGTGATCACTTTTCCTAAGATAGTAAAGTTTTATCCTTAGACAAAGGGGTTTATTAGGGGAAAATGACTTTTCCTTAGGAAAATGATGTTTTTTCTTAGGAAAAAGGGATTTGTTTGGGACTATGAGTGAATTGAAGGTGGTGAATGTTCATGAGGGGACTTTTAGTACTTAAGACCTATAAGTCATTGGGTCAACGTTCTGGTCCCTCCAGAAGTTAGAGAAATGCTCTGAGCCCCTTTGACTTAAGATTTTGGGTACATAAGACTTTTTATTGGAAATTAGTTAACTAAATGGTGTAATGAGGGAGGGAAGTTAATCAATTTGACTTTGTGAACTTGATACATGCCCAATTTTCATCCATACTTAGAAATTTGATGATGAAGGTGATTAATATGCTTTTATCTAACAATCATCACAATTTTGCAACCTTTCTTATACTTACCCACCTACTCATCCTACTATTTTTACTTCTCTTTATTAGGGTGCACTTAAGCTGGCAAACCCTTATTAAAACATTTTCTTTTCTTTTTACAATAGCAATCTAACTAAATCTAACCTTATTACATCCAAGGGCTCAGATTAAATAGTTTAGCTCTTTTTATTTACTCTACCTAATCTAATTATCTGCCAAGATTAAACAGTTTGGTCAAATTTTATTCTCTATCTATAAGCATGAAATTGAAAACATGAAGTAGTTAAGTTTAAACATTTTGACTATCATGGATTGTGGCAAAGGTAACAAGCTGTACACAATCATTTATTCTGTATCAGGCATTTAGACTTTCTCACTTTCATGGTCTTTTATTTTCTTGGGGTTCATTTTTTCATCTTTTCTGACCTTTTTTATTCTTTTTGTCCTTTAATTTTTCTTTTAGGACATACCATTTTTACATTTTTTAATTTTTTGAATATGGAAAACATTTGAAAAAAAACAAAAGTATGTACCTATTACAGGTTTAATTTTAGCCATTCAAAAATTATGACTCCTATTGGTATAGGAGCCTAACAGTGGCTCCACATGGTGTTGGGTGCAGGAATTACACTTAAGTAAACTCCTCAACACTTAAATTTTCAACCAGAGGGATTCGTAAACTTAGAGACAAAGCACAAGAAATGCCAGAGATGCTATGAATCTTTCTAATATCAATTCCTACTTTCTTTAAAGAAAAAATTGTAAAATCAAACTATAGAGAAAAAAGGGGCAACTCGAACCATTAAATTAACCTAAGGTTGGAACAAGAAGAAATGTACTTGCAAAAGAGATTTAGAAATAAAAGGAGGCAATTACTCTCGCTGACTATTGATTAACTACTGAGATTGTGTTTTCTTTAGTAAAGACACCTTAGCAGTCCTCAAAAAATGGGCCCTTCAAACCTACTTATGTAAAGATGTCCTTCTCGCAAGAATCGATCTTGCACTAGTGCAGGAACAGTGATTTATGCAAAAGGAGTAAAATGATGTATGTACTAAAAGTGCTTTTCTTCGTGCAAGGGGTTGAACTTTCTCAAGTCCAAAGCACTCAGATCTAGTACCAAGAAACTGGTTCTTGTACCCGATCAGAGCTTCTTACACTTTAACTTTTAATTCTTGAAACCAATGCTTAATTACTGCAAGTGTTATGAAACCGAATTGCATATCAAAAAGATGAATGTCTGCAGAAATAAAGAAACAATCTTTTTAATTTATCCTATTATGAAATGTTGATGAAAGAAAGAAAGATGTTAGAAGTAAACTAAAGAGGCTTACTGCATCACACTATCTAGCACTGGTGCGAGAATAGTTCTTCTGCTCGGACCAGGTGGGGGAAACCAAACCAAACGTGCCGAAAGTGAATAGCACACCAACGTGCACTGGTGCAAGTAATTTCTCCTACTCGAACCAGGCGGGGAAAACCAAACCAAACGTGCAGAAAGTGAATAACACACCAACGTGCATTGGTGCAGGTAATTTCTCCTGCTCGAACCAGACGAGGAAAACCAATTCAAAATCAGATGCAAAAAAGGAAATTTAACTACTTCACTTTGTATATCTGATTTCACTCAAACAGAAATTCAAATGTTGTAAATTAAATCACACTTGGCAGTTCAAAATGTAAATTACAAGAACAGAAACGAGGGAGAACGTGCTGGGTTGGTTGGGCCCTAGCCAACCAGTGCGTTTCCCTTTCAAATGGAAACGCTACTCAGTACTGTACCAATTCATCAACTATTAAACATAAAGATAAGATTCATGAAGCATAAGGTGAAGCTCCCTTTCTTATTAAATCATCAAGGAAAATACATGCGTGATTACATATCCAGCCCATATTTGGGCAATAACAAAAGATAGGCCTATTACCACCTTCCTAGTTCTATCTCTATTCTATACAACTCTATCAACGATTAAGAATTTCATCCTATTTACATTTCTCCTTATATATATCCTTGGCCGAAGGCCAAAAGGATCGCTTAACTCGTTACATAGTTGATTGTAGAATAAGCTTTCGTTACAACAAATTACATAACTGATTTCAAAATAAGCTTTCGGCCTTCAAAAATAGGCATATTAACACAACAGGTCGTGGCTATCTCCAGTTGTTCGTTCCTCCTAAGTCTGATCTACTCCAGATTTACTTGCTGTCATAACTAGGACTCGGCTGCCTTCAGATATGTTCTGTTGTTTGTGGCTAAGGCAGTGCAAAATTAGGCATCAATCAAAGAGATCCAGATTTGCTGCCAAGATTCACGGCGCTGGCACTGGTGTGAGATCTGATCTGCACTAAAATCAGCGGTCAAGGTGAGCATTTAACTATTAAATAACATAAGAGGTATCGATAAGTTACAAAAGTAATTATAAGCAAGAAATCACGTAATAAATAGATAATAAATGCTAAGTTAGAAAATGTAAAATATGAAGTTAATGCAAAATGTTTCATCGTTCTTGCACTAGTGCAAGATGAGGGTGCATAAGATAGGTAAAACAGGGGTAAATGGTTATGATTTTTGAGGGGAAAAATGGTCAAAAAGGATGCAAATTACGGGACTAACATCCTCCCATCCCTAAACTATTGTGTTTCCTCACACATCTCTTTACCTCTGCAAAAAAACTTCAAAATTTTGAGAACTCCAACTTAATCTTGCTTTGGCACATTGTCGTGAGGATACACTATTTCAGCCTTCTTCTTCTTGATGTGCCATAACTTCTTTTCTACCTTTTTCAACCACCTAAAATAATGTCCAGCCCAATATTTCCAAACTCTGACCTCGCTTTTCTTTTGTTTGAGGTCTGCCATTAATTCTCCTTTGCTTTGTTCTTTATCCTCCTATGCTTTGGTCACAAGTTGCTCCAAGTTTTTCACTTGGAGCTCTAACTCAGCTATCCGAGCAGCAGGAATCACCAATTCTTTTCCTCCCTCTGTCTCAGCAGGGGCTGTCACTTTCTCAGGGACTTCCATATCTGCCATGGTCATATTAGGGAATTCTTCTTCCTGTGGTCCCTCTTTTTCCAGGTCTCCTTCCTTCTGCTCTTCTTCCTCGGGTTCCTCTTCATCCGGTTCCTCTTCATCTAGTTTTTCCTTTTCTTTTTAAGGTTCTTCCGCCTCTTCCTCTTCCTTTTGTTCTTCTTCCTCCAGTTCTTCTTCTTTTGCAGGTTTTGTCTCTCCTTTTTCGGGTTCCGCTTTTTCTTCTTCGGGTTCTTCGTCGTCTGGTTCCTTTCCTCCTATCTCTTCTTCCAGTTCCTCTTCATCCAATTCTTCTTCTCCTATGTCTTATTTTTCTTCAGCTCCTCCTTCTGTTTCTAGTTCTTCCTCTCGGGTTGGTGCTTCTTCTTATACTGGTGCAGGATGGGGTTCCACACCCTATGGGGGTTGTGGTTCATCACCTGCATCAGAAATTTTACTCTTCTTATGGGGCCTTTTGATACAATCGGCCAACAGAGTATCGTCCCTGACTTGTGCAATATTTGTTGCTTCTGCAAGGACCGACAGATTGTTGTGCTCAGAGGCCTGTGCCTATGTAGAAGGGGTTTCTTCAACGGTGCGCCAGCTATTTCCTTATTGGAAGATGAGGCCTTATCTTCTGTTGATTTCTCTAACCGCTTCCTTTTCACACTAGTGCGAGAAGGACTTCCCTTTTCGCTTTTACTCAGGCCCTTGCTTGTGCTAGCAGGGGCCTCTATCTTATTTTCCTCGGTTGACTCTTCGTGCAGTTGTTTCAATAGCTCTTCCCATGACATACCTTTGCTCTCCAACTATTTTAGGACCAGTATTTTGATCAGGCTGTGATGGTATAACCATGCATCGACCTGGTCCTCCCTTCCATCCTGTACGCTTCTAGCCATTTTCTCTAGGCTTTTGAGCAAAAAGTAGGGGAAGTTCATCCTCCAACGAATGTGCCAGCCTGCTTCAAAATGTTACAGCATTCTGAAATGATACACCAAGGTGCGGGTGTATCTCCCTTTGCAGGTCACGAATTTCTACAAAATAAACAAGAGGTCCTGCCATTGACCCAGCAGGGCTTTGTGCAGGACTCTGCGTTTCCAATTCACCTCTATCTTTTTATCCTGAACAAAATGCTGCCAGCATTTGCTTTCCAGTGTCTAGTTCTTGAACCATTGTTCTCCCGTATTCTCCAAACCCGTTGCTACTGCTACAAATTTCTTCGTGACTTTAAATTTGAGCGACCCAATTCTCACTTGGCCATTCTTAAAACTTCTTGCAAATCGTAGGGTGACTTCTCTGTCATACCCGTTGAACTTCGGCAAGAACTATAGAAATCCCGACTCTCGCAACAGTGCAATACTGTTATGATATTCTACAGTTTCCTCAATTTTCCTGAGAGACAGAGGTTCATTTTGGACAGGCGGCATTGCTGCTAGCAGCTATGAACAGTCAAGCTCTGAGACTTTGCATGCAATACCAGGGAATCAGCCTTCATAAATAAAAAACTAACCATTCATCCATCATATCTCTGATTCATTTTCCGTAGATACTCATCATTTCTGGTCAAGCCTAATTGGTACGCACGACGGCGGTTTAACAGTTAAGTGCAATAATAATTACAGTGAAGGGACATTTAGGGTAAATGGAGGAGCGGGGGAATTATGAGTGAAATACGTTTCAAATCATGGCGGAGTGGGGTAGATTATATGCAAGCAACGATTAACACAATTTTTTACATTTCTTCATAATTACAAAAAAGGAACTTAGCATTCATTAAAAAGATCATGATTTCTACTTAAAAAAACTTTGTACTTTTAATTAATTTCCTCCTAGGTAGTATAATAGCATAAATACTTGTCGATGACATGAAAAGACTTCATATAACTTTCCATAATGACCACTTTCTTATGTCATATGATAACTTGTACTATGCTGCTGACGAGATGCATGCTCATATTGATCTTTGCATCGCTTAAATCATAGCGTTCTTCTGGTACTTATCTTATCACATAGGACAACATGCTTGCACTAGTGCAAGCATAATATTAAGACAGAGAATTAAAATATAGGTTGGATTTCACATGATTTCCTCAACTTTATTTTGAAGTTTCCTTCGCCCTTTCTGATGTTTTAGAGTACATACTTTTGCTCTTCGTATGCAAGATCCTGCAATAAATTCATGAGGGAATAAAGAAGTCGGAAAGGGGAATTTTTAGAATGGGAAGGAATTCTGTTATAGGGATTCCAGGAAAGTACCAAAAGAGGGAATAGTGGGATTTCTTCGAAGTGGACCGGATAAATTTAGAATAATGTGGGAAGGCCAATATTCTGGGATCAAAGAAGAAAAATGAGGGAGTATTATGAAAGCGGAATATGAAGAAAGGCATAAAATTTTCTGGAAAGTCTACCTGCACTGGTGCAAGAAAAATAACTACAGCGAAAATTAAGCGTTACTTGAATAAAAAATATCCATGCTAATTACCCCAACTGTAGAAAGGTTGATTTTGCTGAACTCGCTTCTACTTGGTGGTAGTTTAGCACATCTAAAGATCAAGCAAAATTTTCTTTTTATTAGGAATTTTTGATCTTCCTGCCAGCAAGCTGGTTTTCAGGTTGATCCTTTTGCAATCATGTCAGCAAACTGATTTTCATAATTACAGGAAAATATTTTTTTTCTTTATTTTTTTCGATTTTATATAATTTTTATTTGTATCTTTTAGAAGAAGAAAAATTCATGTTTCCAAAAGGTTGATATTACCATTCTTCACTACCATCCCAAATTTTTGTTGGACTTGTTGTGTAAAATCTTTCTTGGTAAGTGGTTGAAAGTACTTCTTTAACATGTGTCCATTTACCAAGAATATTGAATCTTGTCCATCAATAGTTTTAACTTCGACTGCTCCATTCTCGAATACTCGGATCACTTCATAAGGTCCCATCCATTGTGTATGGAATTTCCTTTAAAAATTTTAAATCTAGAATCATAAAGGAGCACCCAATCACGTGGTTGGAACTACTTTTTTCTGAATAAAATTTTGATGCCATTTCTTACGTTATTGTTGAATTAGTATGTTCTCCTGAACAGAATCCCTTCGAAATTCATCTAGCTCATTTAGTTGGAGAAGATGATGTTGTTGTGCCTTAGAGAGATCTAGTCCTAACTGGACTGCAGTCCTGAAAGTTTTGATCTGGAATTCAATTGGTAACAAAACCTCTTTGCCATATACCAACTCATATGGTGTATGTCCTGTGCTATTTATCCAAGTGGTTCTGTATGCCCACAAAGCTTCTGGTAATCTTTCAGCCCAGTCTTTTCGATGCATATTGATTGTCTTTATAAGAATGGACTCGATCACTTTGTTTGTAGATTCCACCTAGCCATTTGCTTGCGGGTGATACGGCATGGACTTCCTGTGTCGGATCTTGTATTTCTCCATTACACCCTGTACCAGATTAGAAATAAACTATGGACCATTGTCAGAAACAATTTCTCTAGGCACACCAAATCTAGTAAAGATTTCAGTAAAAAGAAAATCAACAAAAACGTTTTCTGTCACAAAAGAAACAACTTTAGCTTCTACCCATTTTGTAACAAAATCTGTACAAACCAAAATATGTTTTTTACTTAATTATGTTGGATTTATTGGCCCTATAAAGTCAATAGCCCATTTTTCAAATTTCTCAATCATAACTTGATGGCATAAAGGCATTTCATTGGTTTGATTAGGTTGGCCATTCGCTGATAGCTATCACAACGCTTGACATACTTTTGGCATCCTTAAACAAGGAAGGCCAAAAGTAACCAGCGTGCAATACTTTATATGCAGTCCACTTATCAGTGAAGTGGCCTCCACAAGGTTCATCATGGGCAGATTTCAAAATGTCAAACACTTCCTCCTCTCTTACACATCTATGGAATAATCAGAATCGGGCCTGTGTAAAAGAGATCTCTTTGAATCCAGGAGTATGCAGCACTTTTCTGAATAATATTCCACTTTTCACAAGTGGACAAGTGGGGTGGTGTTTTCCCAGTAACCAAATGATTAGCAATGTCAGCAAACCATAGAATCTATTGACATAGAAAAAAGATGTTCATCTAGAAAATCATCATTAACAGGAGTTGTTTCACTAGGATTATCTAATCTAGAAAGAAAATCCTCTACAACATTATATTTTCTTGGTCTATCAACAATACTAATATTAAACTCCTACAACAATAGTAACCACCTAGTCACTCTACCATTATTTAATGGTTTGTTCATCAAATATTTAATCGTGGAATGATCAGTATGTACAAATACTTCATATCATGTAATATAGTGTCTGAACTTATTAATTGCAAAAATCACAGCTAAAAACTCTTTCTTTGTAACTGCATAATTTAATTCAACAGAAGACAAATTTTTACTAATATAATAAATAGCATAGGATTGCTTATTTTCCTCTTGTCCTAGATCTGCGCCAATAGTCAAATCTGAAGCATCAGAGGAAATATGAAAAGGCAGAGACCAGTTAGGACCTCTCAGAACTAGTATCTGCAATAACTTTTCCTTCAATGTTTCAAAAGACTATTGGCAAGTTGTAGTCCAAGAAAATTCACTACCCTTATCTAGAAGTCTGAAAAGAGGAGCAGTTATCTTAGAAAAATTTTAGTGAATCTTCTATAGTAACCAGCATGTCCTAAAAACCTCTTACTTCCCTTTGAGTTTTGGGTGTAGGAAGATGCAAAATGATTTCAATCTTTGTTGGATCAACCTGGATACCTTTACTAGAAATCAAATGGCCAAGTACCACCCCTACATTGCACATCAATCTGCATTTCTTGTCACTCAAAGTGAGATGGACCACAACGAAGAAGTACATTTTCCAAGTTTTTAAGATCTTCTTGAAAAAAATCACCAAACATAGAAAAGTCATCCATATAAATTTCCACAAACTCTATATCAGTAAAAATAGCCAAGACTACCCTTTGAAAGGTAGCCTATGCATTAAATAAGCCAAAGGGAAGCACTCTATAAGAAAATGTACCCCATGGACATGTAAAAGTAGTTTTATCCTGATCTTCAAGTGCAATCTATATCTGGTTATAACCACTGAAGCCATCCAAAAAAGAAAAGTATTTCTTTCCTGCAAGGGTATCAAGCACATAGTCAATGAATGGGAGAGGGAAATAATCTTTGAGAGTGGCTTTGTTTAATTCTCCATAATCAATACAAATACACCATCTTCCATCTTTCTTAGGTACTAGCACTAATGGAGAGACCCACTGACTATCAAAAATAGGATAGATAAAATTGGCATCCAAGAGATTCTGTACTTCTTCTTTCACAATATCTCTTAGAGCTGGATTCATTCGCCTTTGGGGTTGTCGGACATGTCGGGCTCCTTCCTGAATATAGATATGATGTGTGCAAGTTTCAGGAGGGATACCCTTCATATCTTCATAACCCCATGCAAAGGCACTAAGATGGTTTCGCAACAAATTCACAAGCTGCTCTTGCTGAGATGAGTCCAAATCTGAACTAATATACAAAGATTTACCAGGGCTAATCTCAACAAGAGTAGTATCAGGCTCGGGAGTACTCAAGGGAGTGGTCAAATGCAGCGGCACAGAAGAATGGGGATCATGATCAATTTGAAAATCTAGGCTGAAAATTTGGCTCAATGGCTCAAAATTAGGCATAGTGTCTAGATTATTCAGGAAGTCTTGAATCTCATCTTCTTGTGAAGACCCAGTATAATGATGGATAAGGGAGATGGGCTGAGTCTCGTCATCGCTACTTTGATCCAACCACAAAGTATCTCGAAGGACCTGAATGGATCTAGCAGGGGGATATAAGGTAACTTTCTTCTTAGAGTCTCCCTATGAAATATACATATCACCAAAATGACATCCAATATATGCATTGGCGGTAGCAAGCCATGGTCGACCCAAGATCAAAGGATGTCCTCCTATTGGGTTCTTTGGCTGAATCACAATGAAATCAGCAGGATATTCCCAAGAATCTAATGAGATGATCACATCATCCAATACTCCTTGTGGCTTAATTTTAGATCTATCTGCTAATTCAATCACAATGGGAGTAGGGTGAATATGGGTTAACCGAAGTTGATCCATGGTTTGATTAGTCATGACATTAATGGCTGCCCCCAGGTCTATAAGAACATTAGAGACAAGGACATTACCAATCTGAACTGAGACAATGGGGTTTCCAGGATCAGTATATTTTGCCATAGATATGTTAGAGCCTAGATTTGCCTCAGGCTGAAAAGACAAGGTTCTAGGTCCACATCAAACCACGCTCAGCCTCGTAGCTAGCCCTACAAGGACAGGAGAGGGCTCTCTCCGGGTCAATCTCAGCAAAAGATAATCAATGGGGCTGGAGATGAATGATTTAGCAACTGATTTTAGGCTAGGTATTAAGTGTAAAGGTTTTGATTTGAGTTTTTGAGGGTTTTGTGTTGGAAACAAGGAAAGGCAAATTGAGCTCAGGGATGAGGCACAGTTTCTGCAGAGTTCTGATTGGGGCAAGGAAGGCAATCGTTTTGATGCTTTTAATTGAGTGAATGAATAGATCGGACTGGTGAGGAGCTAAGGAGAGCAAGAGAGTCTCGAGAATTCTCCTTAAACAGATGAAAACATGGAAATTTAAACAAATTCAAAGGCAAAGCATCGCAGTTAATGGATTCTACCTTAATCACTCATTTGTTCAAATTCAGAAGAAAAGAGAGGAAAATGATACACATAACACTAATGAACTTACAATTACTTAGAGAAACACACCATCAAAACATAAAGCCACATGGATCCCAAACAGTGCTGCAAAACCCTAGTCTTTCCTTAGCCAAAAATGCAGAGATAAAATGTACAATGATATGCCAAAGCAATCCCAAGTGTCCAACCCTGAAAATGACTTGGGAATTACATGATATAAACTAGCCCAACCCATTCCCTTGCCTCTAGGGGTCGAGCTCATCATTCTAGGAGTTGTTTCAAAAAATTCTAAACAAAGCACTAAAATCTAGGCAATCAAAACAACTTGCCTCTATAAGGTAGGAAACTGATTCATTCATTAAATTTTCACTTTTTAGTGAATGAATCCTCTAGAACAAGTAGATAAGTGACGAAATTACATCATGTTTATCCAATTACATCAAGATATATCAAAAATTACATCACAAAGCAAAACTAGTCAAACTGGCCGAATTTCTAAGCTCGAAGGTGAAAAATTGAGCAAAACTCCTATGTGCGCCGCGCCAAAATCTATATGCGTAGCGCCACTTTGAGGTTGAGTTTGAGGCACTTCCTGAAGTCCAAATTGAGCCCAAGTCTACTTGTTGGAAAGCCTTGCCTGTCTAATTTCCAACCTAAGTGGAATTTCTGAATTTGGATGTCATTTTCCCCTCCAAAGCTTCAATCTCCCAAGACTGCTTTCTGTGTGTCAAAATAGGGGCAGAGAGGTCATTTTTTGAGTGTTTTTGACCTCCTGGGGACTCAAAACTTGCCCAAACTTCTTGGCCATGCACCAATAGGCATGATTTTTCATGCCAAATCTAAAAATGCAAACTTTTTTCAGTTTGGAGCTCCCTAAAAAAAGCGTGCGCCAAGTGGCGCGGCGCACAGGGAGAAAAACCCTGTTTTTTGTACAAAAAATTTCCAAAATGTCAAAAATGCCCCAAATTTCTTGAAATTTTGGCTGGAGCTTCTTCATTAAGTGTTATTATAGGCTAAATAGGCTTCCGCCAGTATCTGAAGACGATAAGCTCCCTTTTCCTCTTTTCTTTCCTTATTGCCTTCCTCAATTTTGCCTTTAAATTCCTAATTTGAGCCTTGCAGACGTTGTTTCGTGCCATGTAGTGGAAATCCACGTGTCTCAGAAATGCATGATCCTTATCAGCCTTGTCCAACAGCCTCTCTAAGTGCATGTTAACTCTCTCAATATTAGCCTCCCGATCCTCATTAATCTCTTGCTCCAATGACATGAGCTCAATTCTTCTCCTTTGTGCAGCCTGGCAATTCTCGCAGATGTTCTATAGCTCCATGATTGCTTGCTAATCTTAAAGCTGTTTGTTCCTCTGCTCCAAATATTTCATGGTCCACTTAGCTCTCTCCAAGTCAAGGGATAAGGCTTGGATCTCTGTTGGCTGCTCCTGGATGATCTCCCTAAGCTTGGCACTTTGTGGGCCCATATTTGTATCATCATCATGAATGAGAATGAAGTCGGTCTCTCTTTCACCTGAAGGCCCTCATCCTACATTGGCCTCTTACCTTTGTCCTATACCTGTGATGTTGATGGAGGAAGCGAGGCCCC
The DNA here is from genome assembly GCA_031772625.1 of Pinus tabuliformis. Taxonomy (NCBI): domain Eukaryota; kingdom Viridiplantae; phylum Streptophyta; class Pinopsida; order Pinales; family Pinaceae; genus Pinus; species Pinus tabuliformis. The sequence continues at coordinate 1,728,011,911 of CM062820.1, read as the reverse complement.
TTCCACCCCGGTGGAGATAACACTCGCTTTGCCACTACAAACAAATGTTTGGTACCTCTCTGATATGTGATGAATACCGACACACTAGTGGCCTCATGGCGCTCATACTGATGAGAAGGTCCACCTTCATGCTTAACCTCTGATAATCCCTGTGAAGCTCTGAAGAAGTCACGGGAGATGAAATCATCCCAAGTGATGCCCTGTAATTCAAGTTGATGAACCACCAAAATCTTAATAAGAGAAAAATGATAGACACTGTTAAGTTGCTGCTGTGGGGTTTTATGCTGCACAAGGGTGGTCATCCTCTCTATGTTGCGGCAAATGAAATACGGAATGTTCATCATCCGTACCCTGGTGAAATGCATGAGCAACCTGATGTGATAAGCATAGAGACGAGAGAACCGTCCCTCACAGCTGAAATATTTCATGATCAATTTCATTAGTGGAACATATTCATCTTTCAGATATCAGAATGGGAACACTCTCTTGAGCTACCTCAAGAAACCGGGTTTAATGTATGGCTCATAATGCTGCCGGTCAATCTTTTGCTTCTTGTTCCATGGTTCACCAATGTTCGGTATGCCGATTGCTAATGAGACAGATTCTGGTGTAAGTGTGATGGTGACACCAACTAAGATAGGTTGATCTCCATGTAAGTGCAGCACAAAAAGACGAGCCAACTCATGATGAAATTGAACACTAGCCACCTTTTGACAAAACTCATAGCATGATTGATGCTGAAAACAAAACATGGCAAGAGGGCAGGCCTGCAATTCTGTAAGGGTGGTCGGTTCTTCTCTAACATGTCTGCCACCTTTATGAGGCCTCCGGGGTGCCTGTTCTTCCAAGGGTGAGTCACTTTGGGTTTCCACTTCATAGTCGGATGAATGGTCAGATGTCATGACTACTGTTTTTCAAACTACCTTGAAGATGAAGATGTTGGTGTATGAAAACTGTTTAGACTGCTCTTTTAGTAATGTGTGCCAATTCTGCCACCAAAGGGGAAAATCAATGAAACAGGGACTGTTAGGAAAGGGACATAATATCAAGGGATTAGGAATTATTGGGAGAGATTTTTGTTTTGGGAAATATGGGAGGGGGTTTAGGAATTAGGTGTGGGCATAGGGTTTTAGGGTTTTTCACATTTGATAGTTTTGGAAAAGGGAATTTAGGACAGGGGTTTAATAACTTTAGGGGATGTGGAACAATGGGGTCAAGGAACAAAGGGAATTAAGGACAAAAGAAATAATGGAAAAGAGTAACCTTGGTGGCGAACATGTTTTGAAACCCTAGGCAGAAATTTAGATGTGAAGCATTCAAAATTATAGGGTTTGATTGTTTATTTGGAAGCTCAACACATCAACCATAACATACACCATAAACTTGAATGTTGAACAGTGAAGAAGGAACTCAACCTACTTGAATTCAAAAGAAAATGGTACAATTTTGGCATTTGGAGGACGTTCTGGAAATTTTGGGCCAAACAGTTGAGTGCGCCGCGCCGCTCACCCAGTGCGCCACGCCTGTTCAAAATTACACTGGGCAATTTGTCCCAGTGCGCCATGCCTCCCCAGTGCGTCGTGCCTCCCCAGTGCGTCGTGCCACCTGCTTTGTGCACCGTGCCGGCCAAATTTCCTCCAACTTCACCCAAAACGCACATTAACTCGACAAATTTGCTTTGAATGGCTTCTCTTTGGTCTTGGAATACAAATGACCTTGATCTTCATGAAAAAATATTTATAAAGACATGGGTTTGATTTTTGACTCTCCAAGACCCATCTTTATAATGTTTTCGCATTGGCATTTTTCTATTTTAATACAACTCTGTTTTAAATTTCCTTTTGATGTTTTGACATAAACAATGAAATTCTTGGCAATTTTTTGCAGGGATAGCTGACATGGAATTTGGCAAAGGAGACCAGGGTTGCGCCTGAAGATTTCAAAAACTGAAAACTTTTGAAAATTATTACAAAGGACAAAATGTTGACTTTTCTTCAAAACAGAGTTTTGAAGAACAGTCGTAATCCATCGATATAATGATGAAATTCGCGAAATAGAAAACATGTGTAGAACCTCCCTCTAGCCTGCTGGCATTTAAACAATTTAACGACTCAATTTTCGAAACCCTAGACCTATGATTGACATGACTCGTTGCATCCAGAGATCAAACATTGACTTTCATGGACTTTAATAAACATTGATGAAAAAACCTAAGCCAGCAGGTATAAGACATGAGGGGAATGAATGACAAAGCCCTTCCGTCATATTTATGGTGTGCTCCTAGCGGAATGCAAGTGATCGAGCAGGATGGGACACCTAAAAATGAAATGCAAAAAGAGTTTTGATCTCTGACGAAGGACTGACAAGACTGACTCTAACAAGATACACATCGTGTCATTAACTTTGTTGCCCTACCAACAAATTGAATGGTTTGGGGTTCCAATTTCTTCCTCCCGAGTTTCTTGAGACAGAGTTCCTTAATAATCTTAGTGCAAATAGGTATCTCTTTGATGGCTTGAAGCAAAGGTATCTTAATGAAAAGATTTCAAAGCTATGATGCCAAGCTAGTCTCAGAAATAGGCTCACTTCTTTCCATCACTAGCCTCTCTGGGAAGGGAGGCTGGTTGGAAGAAGGTGGAAAGGATCCAAAGGGTAAGGGCTGCTTGGTGACTGCTTTCAGAGAATGGTTAGGAGTTTCCTCTTCTCCTTTCTCTTCAACAATCACTGTGGGTCGATTATGATTTTCTGATGTTACAGTCCTTCCCGACCTTAACTGGATATCATGAACCCCAACTGGAATAGACTGGTACTCAAATGATAAAGGTGGGTTTGTTACATAAATCATTTGCACTACTTTGTTATTGTTAGGATTAGGCATAGGTTGAGCAGGCAATTGAGGAGGTCGAAAGGGTGGATGTTATGGAACCAGCTCAAGAAAAAGATAGAAAAGATAGATCAACGCCTTAGAATTCAGCCTCTTCGAGGGGGAAACCTCCTTTACATTACATAAATGAACAATTCTTGGATGATACAAATGAAAAGAACTCCTTTCTATATATAGGAGTCTAAGGGGTCATAAAATAATCATAGCCAACATAAAAATAATAATGTAAGGGCGCAATAATAACAATAGTGGGCTTCTATGGGGCACAATAGTAACAATATGGGCACTACATGGGTACATCAATATAATAAGTGGGTTGTACTAATAACCATAAGGGGTTACACTAGTAGTATAGGGGCCTAACATGCCCCTCTCCTTCAAAAAGCATTGTCCTCAACGCTTGCGTAGTTCTTGATGCTTCTGTATAAAATTCTTGTCCTCCCTTGTGGAATATTCAGCGGGTAAGTTCTTCCACTTGATGAGAAACTCTGAAATTGATCGATTTTGTCGTTGTCGGGTTCTTGTTTCTGTGACTTCTCCAGGTTCCAATATGATTTTTCCTTCCTCTTCAATTTATGGCAATATTGTTTGAATTGGGATCTTTTGCAACTTTTGAATAAGTGGCCATACTTCTTCGTCCTTCTTCCATTCATCCCTTGCTTCGTTTATCCAATCTGGTTGGATAATATAAATAGCACAAAACAATGCTTCCACATCCTCATCCTTGAAGAGTCTTCCCATTCGGTAAGGTCGCCATTTTTTAAGTGCATGTAGTATTGCCAACATTTCCTTCTCATAAATAGCTTGCTTGAGATGTAGCAATAAAAATACCCAATCACCTACATCAAAACATTTTTCACTACGATGTTGATCTACTTGTTGCTTCGTTTGATTTTGCACCGAAGTGGTGTTATCCTTTAAAAGTTGGAGAACTTCTTGTTGATGCTCGATGTGATCTTTCACTGCTTGAACCTTTTTCTTCTTGATATGTCCTTCTATCTCTAGAGTTTGAGGAGTGGCAATTTCTTCCAATCCTTTACAAGATATGGTCGGATTCATTTCTTGATGCTCGATGTGATATTTCACTTCTTGAACATTTTTCTTCTTGATATGTCCTTCTATCTTGATAGTTTGAGGAGTGGTAATTTCAACCAACGAATTACAAGATATGGTTGGATTCATTTCTTCTTTCTCGATGTGATCTTTCACTTCTTGCACCTTTTTCTTCTTGATATGTCCTTCTATCTTGAGAGTTTGAGGAGTGGTAATTCTTGCCAATGCTTTACAAGATATGGTCTGATTCATTTCTTCTTTCCCTAGGGTGGGGTCCTAGCGTAGATCCTCTTCTTTTGATGTTTTTTTATCCTTTTCTTCCTCCTCTTCATATTCTATGTAAAATAATTTCTTCTCAGCACACTTATGACCTTTAGTGCATTTTTTATCACAAGTGTAACAAAGTCCTTTTTCTCTTTTTTCTTCCAATTTTTGTGGTGTAACCCTTGTAGGTTGTGGAAGGCTAGGAGAAACAACACTTCCATCTTTATAGTTGTGAGGGGTATGCTTCCTGGTTTCCATAATTTTTCTTTCCACTATGTCACAAAGCCCTTTTACTCTTTCCAATTGTTGTGGTGTTGCTCTAAAGAAGGTGTTGCTCTTTGTATCCTCATAATGTGCTATCATTTCCTCCGTGAAAATTGACCACGTAACAAGTTGTTTACGAGAACAAAGCCCTTCATACCATAAAAATTGATCAGGTTCTAAATATGAAGATGCAATACATACCTTTTGTAATAGTTGCACACCATGTAGATCAAAATATTGCTCCATCTGAAGTATCCAATTTATCGGATCCTTGCCATCAAACTTCCTCATCTTGCTTTTTCTTGATTTTAGGAGCTCGATCTTGAAATGACTGTAACTCTGTACTTTCAGATCTTTAAGTTTTGAAATTGTGACTTCTAGTAGCCCTCTATGTCCTCTTTCCAATGCCACCAGTCTGCTCCAAATTGGATTCTCCAAGAAAGAGTTATGTGAAATCTCCCACAGTGACTTGATTATAGACTAGTTCGTAGAGTGAACTTGTACGACGTGCCACGAGTCACTATTTCGACCTTTGGATCTGAAAAATGCATAAAAGAAACTATATTCTATCCTCTTTCTGTACCTTCTTACAAAATTTCAATCTGATCCCCAGAGAGGAAGTTATGATGATTTTCCCCAGGTCACCTGTTTGGAATGTAATTCAGGAGTCCGCAAAAAGACCAACTTCCTGAGATCATATCTCCGCAAATATAGTGCGAAAAGCTCTTAAATTCGAACCAAAGGTTCAGCGCGATTTCGTCTCAAATGGGTTTTTTTTGCAACTTCTGAAACTTTGCAGAAAAAAAGTTATAGCGAAAATTCCATGATGACCTGTTTGGAGCAACGAAACCCTAGAATCCAAAGCTCTGATACCAAATGTTATGGAACCAGCTCAAGAAAAAGATAGAAAAGATAGATCAACGCCTTATAATTCAGCCTCTTCAAGGGGGCAACCTCCTTTACATTACATAAATGAACAATTCTTGGATGATACAAATGAAAAGACCTCCTTTCTATATATAGGAGTTTAAGGGGTCATAACATAATCATAGCCGACATAACAATAATAATGTAAGGGCACAATAATAACAATAGTGGGCTTCTATGGGGCACAATAGTAACAATATGAGCACTACATGGGTACATCAATATAATAAGTGGGTTGTAATAATAACCATAAGGGGTTACACTAGTAGTATAGGGGCCTAACAGTGGAGGTAAAGGTAAAGGTGGATTAGACTAACTCAGAAGTTGCGGCATTGAATTTTGTGCATGAGGATATGACTGCATAGGTTGCTAGTAGGAATATGGGGAATGAGTTGGCCCTCTCTAACCTTACTGCCATGGTTGAGAAGGTTGCCCATGCTGATATTGATTTCCATACTGCCACTGCTGATTAGTGTTAGGATAAGAATATGCATGTGAATTATAACCAAAATAGTGTGGAGAAAATCCAGGAGCCATACCTACACCTACCAGAGGCCAATTTCTTCTTGCTCCCATAGCATTCAAGTATTCAGCTTCAGGTTGTCCCCCTGTGAATACAACTTTAAGTCCTGGTATGGAGGGACATTTTTCTGTGATATGGTCTTCTGCACAAATAGCACACTTATTAGTTTCTTTTAAATTAAGAGGACACTCTTTAGGTAGATACTTATCTCTACATTTAGGATAGAAAATGCATAGTGACTCTTGTTCCTTTATAAGTTTTGCTGAAATTTTAAAGATTCCAACTGTTTAGAAACAGCATTCATTATATCAATTTTCATGTTTTCCATTCTATTTTCTAGTCCAATAATCATAGCATCGATAGATTCATTTTTTCTATTTCTATTTCGAGTTCCTCTACTAGATCTATACTGATTTCTTGAAAATTTCTTGCATAATTCACAAATTTGATCGACATTTTGCTGAGAGATATCACCTTGTCCTAGCAGATTTGGATCATTTCTAGAATTATCAGTAAGTCCTCTTAAGAACAAGGTTCTAATAGTGCTGGAATCAAGCTTAAGTTTTGACCTTTGTAGAATATACAGAAATCTTTGTAAGTAATCTTCAAGAGTTTCATCATCATCCTGTATGATCATAAAAATTTCATCTTGCATGTCTCAAGTTTTGCAATATTCCTGATATTTAGACAAAAACACTCTCTTCATCTGTTCCCAAGAGGTTATAGAGTTTCCTCTTAGCCCCATGAACCAGCGCAGGGCTGAATCCTTGAGGGTAGCAAGAAATATTCTTAACTTTTGAGCATCAATTGAATAATCATAACTTCTACACAAAATATCGAACTTGAATAGAAAAGAGTCAGTCTTCATGAACTTTACCATGGAAATGGGGGAGAGCTGATGGTGGAATATTCTTCATCTGTGCCACAATATCAAGATCCACAATTGGAAACACAAAAGTGGATTTTTCTCCATATACCTGGTCCTGGTTTTCACCAGACCCTTCCACATAATTTTCATGATCTGCCATTGTCTCTTTCTTACTCTCGACAGGTTGAACCACACCTGAGTTGTTGTCACTAGAATCCAAGTGGATTGTTCCTGCGTGATGGGTTTGATTGGGCTTCCTACTCACAGAAGGAGACCCAATATGAGAATTTTTTTCAAAATCATTTTGGCCCTTAGTGGGCTTTGAACCCTTACCTTTCCTAGGCATTCATTTCAGAAAAAAGAAAGAAAAACAACAAGTAATTTCTAATAAAAAAATGTTGTCAGAAATCAATTAACACCAGTAAAATTCCTTCAAAAGAAAAATCTTTCCCAAAAAATACTGAAAGAAAAAATTATCTCTATTGTACAATCAGAAAATTCTTACCAAATCAAATCGCCTCCCCGGCAACGGCACCAAAATGTTGGGTGCAGGAATTACACTTAAGTAAACTCCTCAACACTTAAATTGTCAACCCAGGGGATTCGTAAACTTAGAGACGAAGCACAGGCAATGCCAGAGATGGTATGAATGTTTCTAATATCAACTCCTACTTTCTTTAAAGGAAAAATTGCATAATCAAAATATAGAGAAAAAGGGGCAACTTAAACCATCAAATTAACCTAGGGATGGAACAAGAAGAAATGTACTTGCAAAAGAGATTCAGAAATAAAAGGAGGCAATTACTCTCACTGACTATTGATTAACTACTGAGAATGTGTTTTCTTTAGCAAAGACACCTTAGCAGCCCTCAACAGATGGACCCTTCAAATCTGCATATGTAAATATGTCCTTCTCGCAAGAATCGATCTTGCACTATTGCAATCTGCTTGCACTAGTGCAGGAACAACGATTTATACAGAAGGTGTAAAATGATGTTTATACTAAAAGTGCTTTTCTTTGTGCAAGGGCTTGAACTTTCTCAAGTCGAAAGCACTCAGATCTAGTACCAAGAAACTGGTTCTTGTACCCGATCAGAGCTTCTTACACTTTAACTTTTAATTCTTGAAACCAATGCTTAATTACTACAAGTGTTATGAAACCAAATTGCATATCAAAAAGATGAATGTCTGCAGAAATAAAGAAACAATCTTTTTAATTTATCCTGTTATGAAATGTTAATGAAAGCAAGAAAGTTGTTAGAAGTAAACTAAAGAGGCTTACTGCATCACACTATCTAACACTGGTGCGGGAACAGTTCTTCTGCTCGAATCAGGTGGGGGAAACCAAACCAAACATGCAAAAAGTGAATATCACACCAACGTGCACTGGTGTAGGTAATTTCTCCTGCTCGATCGAGGCGGGGAAAACCAAACCAAACGTGCAAAAAGTGAATAGCACACAAACGTGCATTGGTGCAGGTAATTTCTCCTACTCGAACCAGGTGAGGAAAACCAATTCAAAATCAGATGCAGAAAAGGAAATTTAACTACTTCACGCTGCAAATCTACTTTCACTCAGAAAGAAATTCAAATTTTGTAAATTAAATCACACTTGGCAGTTCAAAAACATAAATTACAAGAACAGAAAAGAGGGAGAACGTGCTGGGTTGGTTGGGCCCTAGCCAACCAGCGTGTTTCCCTTTCAAATGGAAACGCTACTCAGTACTGTATCAATTCATCAACTGTTAAACTTAAAAATAAGATTCATGCAACGTAAGGTAGAGCTCCCTTTCTTATTAAATCATCAAGGAAAATACATGTGTGATTACATATCTAGCCCAGATTTGGGCGATAACAAAAGACAGGCCTGTTACTGCCTTCCTAGTTCTATCTCTGTTCTATACAACTCTATCAACCGTTAAGCATTTCGTCCTATTTAAATTTCTCCTTATATAGATCCTTGGTCGAAGGCCAAAAGGATTGTTTAACTCGTTACATAGTCGATTGCAGAAAAATCTTTCGTTACAACAAATTACATAACTGATTGCAAAATAAGCTTTTGGCCTTCAAAATTAGGCATTTTAACAGAACAAGTTGTGGCTATCTCCAGTTGTTTGTTCCTCCTAAGTCTCATCTCAGCTACTCCAAATTGCCTTGCTGTCATAACTGGGACTCGGTTGCCTTCAGATATGTTCTGTTGTTCGTGGCTAAGGTGGTGCAAAATTAGGCAGCAATCAAAGAGATCTGGATTTGTTGCCAAGATTCATGGCGCTGGCATTGGTGCGAGATCCGATCTACACTAAAATCAACGGTCAAGGTGAGCATTTAACTATTAAATAACATAGGAGGTATCGATAAGTTACAAAAGTAATTATAAGCAAGAAATCACGTAATAAATAGTTAATAAATGTTAAGTTAAGTTAGAAAATGTAAAATATGAAGTTAATGCAAAATGTGTCATCGTTCTTGCACTAGTGCAAGATGAGGGCACATAAGATAGGTAAAACAAGGGTAAATGGTTATGATTTGGGAGGGGAAAAATGGTCAAAAAGGATGCAAATTAGGGGACTAACACTTGGGGATGGCATTTCCTGGTGAAATGTCAAGAACTTGTATATCAATGGCCTTCTGAATTGTTGTGATGTTCTTCTGCAATTTTTCCCTTTCACTTTTCTGCCTTATTGATAGTAAAACCTCTGAAGCTTAGGGCCTTCTCTTCGGGCTTCAAATCCAAAAATTCACTATCCACTCAACACTAAACTTTTTTGAAAAATAGAATATGTACAAGTGACTAGTGAAATCAGTAACTAGGATCTATGTAGTGCTTAAGCATTCAACCATTGACTGGTCCTCCTTCCACTTATGTGCCATCCAGTTCTTTGAGGAAAAAAGCATTATTGCACCTAAAAGCATAAATGATATAAGGGTCTTTCCATAGGAAGTCAAACTTCCCATGTTTACCTTTATCCTCCCTTCTTGAGTCCCATTTCAAAACTTTATCTCCTAGCTAAAAATCTTCTACCTTAGTCCTTTTGTCAAAAGATTTCTTGATCCTTTCCTGCACAACTTGGGATCTGATGTACACTTCTTCCCTGGTCTACTGTAAGTGAATTGTTTGGTTTATTCTCCTTTGAATATCATTTGGCTCAACCTGCACTTCTTGGAGTAATTTCATTGCTTGTGTTCCTAAGGAAGATGGGAAAAAAACCTCCATTCCATAGACTAATTGGTAAGGACTAGTACCAATGGATTTCTTTGTGGTCAGCCTATCTACCCACAAGGCATTTACTAGCTTCTTGTTCCAGGTTTTCTTGTTATCCTCCAAAATTTTTTTGATGATATTCACTAAGCTCTTGTTGGAAGACTCTGCTAGTCCATTTCCTTGGGGATAGTAGGTTGTGGAGTGACCCAGGGTTATATGATATTTGTTATAGAAATCAATCATTCTCTTGGATTTGAAAGCTATTGCATTGTCAGTGATGATTTTGGTGGGGCATCTGAATCTGGATAGAATGTTGGCCTCAAGGAAGTTTATTATGACAGTATCAGTGGCTTGTCTTGAGGGTATGGCTTCTATCCATTTTGTGAAATAATCTGTAGCAGTCAAGATCCATCTATGTTGGGCAGAGGAAGGTGGATGGATTTCACCAATGAAGTCAAGACCCCACTATTGAAATGGTGCTTCAGTAAATATTGGCTTCAAGGGTAATGGTAAAAGTTTTTTCTTTCCTTCAAAAATCTGACATTTATGACATGAGGTTACAAATTTCTTTACATCAGAAAACAGAGTGGGCCAATAAAAACTGGCTCTTAAGATCTTGTTAGTTGTGGTTTTCCAGTAAAGATGTCCCCCATAGTCACCTGCATGAAACTCCTATAATATTTTGTTAGATTATTCTTTTAATAAACAGTTAAGAAGGATGCCTTCATGATTTTTCCAAAATAAAGTATTGTCAAATATGAAAAATTTCAAATATTTCATTTTTAAGAACCTACTTTTAGTCCTGGATAATTCAAGAGGAGCTTGTAAATTTTGTAGAACGTATATAATGTCAGCATACCATGGTGAGTCAGTAAAGGCCTGGCTGATCGGTGGAGTCGCCATCTCCTCTTCATTATCCAATTCTGCAATGAAATTTGTATCTAGGGCCTGACAATTTGATTCATACATAAGCTTGGCTAAACCTTGGCCTTTGATCAATTTCATAGGTTTAATTTCTAGGTCATATTCTAATATAGTAGCTATCCACTTCCCTCTCTTTCCATCTGAACCATCCTGTGTTAGGATGTCTTTGACTATAGAATTGGGAACATAATCTATTACATGAGAATATATGATGTAAACTCTGAAATCTTTCATGGCTTTGACTAGAGAAAAAGCTTGCTTTTCCATTATATTGTACTTTAAAGGTGCATCCCTTAGGGATTTGCTAAAGAAGGCAATGGGTTATTCAAAATCCTCATCATTCTTCTGCAAAAGGACTGCAGCAATTGTGTGTTCTGAGGTGAAAGAAAATATAATGAAAACCCTATCAAACATTGGACTGATTAGAACTATTGTTTGTGTCAAGGCTAGCTTAATATCTTCAAAAGACCTCTTAGCCTCAAGTGTCCATTTAATAGTTGAATCTTTTTTCAACATGTTATTTAATAATCTAATTAGTTCTGCTAAGTTAGAAATAAATCTTCTAAGAAAGTTTATTTTACCAAAAAAGGCTTGTAGTTCTCTGATGCTCCTGGGATGTGGTATCTGTAAGATGGCTTCAATTCTTCTTGGACCTATCTAGATACCATCTTTAGAGATTATGTTGCCTAACGGTTTTCCCTCTTGTAACCCAAATAAATATTTTTTAGGATTCAAAGAAATTTCGTACTTCCTACACTTGGTGAAGACCTGCCTTAGATGATCTAGGTGTTGTTCATCAGATTTAGAGAATACTGTGATATCATCTAAGTATATTACAAGGAAGTCATGGATTTCGTTAGCAAAAGCTATATCCATAGCTCTTTGAAAGTTGTCCCCTGCATTCTTTAACCCAAAAGGAATCTTCACATACATGAAAGTGCCCCAAGGAGTGCTGAATGCAGTTTTTGCCTGATCATCTAGGTGGACTAAAATCTGGTTATAACCAGAAAACTCATCTAACAGTGAGATTCTGGTTGAACCTGCTACCCTCTGTAATATGTGATCCATCTTGGGAAGGGGGTAGTTATCCTTGAGTGAAACTTTATTGAGATTCCTAAGGTCAACACATAGTCTAATTTCACCAGTTTTCATTCTTTTGGGTACCAAATTAGAAACCCAATCAGAGAATCTAATTGGTGCTATGATCTTGGCTTCATATAATCTTTTGATTTTCTTTTCAATAGAAGGCAATAGAATAGGATTAATCCTTCTAAGCTTCTTCCTAAAAGGTTTCTGGTTTTCTTTTGGGGGATAGTGTGTTAAATTATGCTGGTGTCATAGGACTTGAGGTCCTCATAACTCCAAGCAAAAACATCTTGGAATTCCTTTAGCAGTTCTATGTATTTCACCTTTTCATTAGGAGGTAAAGACTTTGAAAGTTTTATCAATTTATGATCTTCCTCGGAGCCTATGTTGCACTCCTCTATGTTCGATTTTAAGGGTTCCATTTTCGACTTTCTAGGGACATCGTTTGAATCAAATAAATCCTCCAAAGGAGTTAATCCTTTAGGTAAAAAATTATCTTTGAGATTGATGATTTCAGAGTCTTCGTCAATTATCTCATCAATTTCAATTTGATTTAGGTTTTGAATATATGATTTTGTAAAATTTGTGGGATGGAATCTATCTATCTCTTCCTCTTCTAATTTGTTAAATTCTATTTTATCTGTAAAATCAAGATCTAATGTTATGTCAGTATCTATGTTGCTATTTACAAATTCTTCATCTAAAGTTAGAAAATTGTTTATTTGTTGGTCATTAGTGAATACTTGCCAGTTTTTCAAGTTGTCGGGGATAGCAGGTTTGTGCCTAACCTCAGCAATGTACTGATGATTAGGTTGAAATGGTAACTTACAAGTCCTGGCAAACATAGCTAAACTATGAACTTGCATATTGTGTTTTCTTGGGATGATTGCAAGCTGAGTTTCTAAAAAAATATTTAACATTTCTACAACTGTTCCTCTATAAAAGTCTAACCTAGGATCCCTAGTCATATATACAGCATTGATTTGTTTAATAACCAACTCAAAATCCCCCATAATAGAAATTCTTATGGCTCCTAACCTTTTAACCAATTTGAGACCTAAAAGAAGTGCTTCATACTCATCCATGTTGTTAGTGTTTTTGAAGTTTAGCCTGTAGGCATGGCCCTCTGAGTATTCATTCTCTAAATTATAAATCCACACTCCTGCTCCTGTACCTAGTTTGTTTACTGGCCCACCAAATTCAAGATGCCAAAGTATTTCATGTTCATAATTCTTACTGTCTGGGGGGACAAAATATTCTTTGACTAAGATATCTTGATCATCTTTATTATTTGAAAGCTCTTGAGTTTGGACAATTTGATTTTCTGCTGCAACTACAATTTCTTTTGTTTCTAAAGTAATGTTGTTTGAAGTGTTTTCTTGTTTTTTTTAGCATTGTACAAAATGAAAGGATCGATGTCAGAATGTATGGAATATATAGGAAAGTTTTGAGGTCTCTCCTGGCTACTCACTACAAACTTCATCAAGGTCTCTCTGTACAGTTTTTTAGGATGTCCAAAGACTGAAATTGTTGCATATGACATGTCAAGTTGCAAAGATCCTTGGAGTTTCCCCCCCATGATCTAGACAACAGCATGTCGCATTTGGGTGGTATATCAGCAACAACTATGTCGATAAGAATGGTCTTAGCAGGTTATTGCACTAGGGAAACACGGGTCTTTTATAAGTCCTAAGCACTTAACTTGGCTTGAATCAAATGAAAACAAGTCCTTGTAAGGCCTAGTTATATCCAAGTTTAGTTTCTCCGTAACAGATTTAGGCATTAGATTGTGTGAAGCCCCAGAGTCAAGCATAGCATTGTGTAGGATTTTATCGTGAATGTTAAGGCTAATGTAGAAGGGTGGTATCCCTCCTTCCTGTTGTGTGTGGAGCATGATTGTTCAGAGGTCTTTGTTTCATTCGGATGTATACCCCAAGAAGTTTATACACCCCTCCATGCGGGGGGGTGCGGGGGGGACTTGTCCCCCCCGCGGGGTCCGGGGGCCAGCGGTCCCCCAGCGGGGGCTCAAGGGCAGCGCCCCTGAAGCTAAAAACAAATGTAAAATTGCCTTGTAAAAGTATAGTAATTTCTGGTCAATCTGAGCCGTTCATTAGGCGGATGATCTGACAGTAGAACTTATGTTTAGTTTAGGGTTTTTTTTCCCTAGAAGGAAACCCCTCTCTTTGTATGAGGGCATTGTATTGGAGGCTGAGATATAGATGTGTATTCTGTGAGCGAGAAACAGAGAGGTGAGACTATGAGAGAAAACAGAGGATATTACAGCGGATTTGCTGTAGGTTGTGTCTCTTCATTTTGCTGGAAAATAGAAAGGAAGGACTGGCTGTTCAGGGTGGATGTAGCCCAAACTGGGTGAACCACGTATATTTGTGTCTCTCTTGTTTTGTGCATTTTCTATGTGTATATTTCTGCAATATTTTATGTGTTCCATTGCTCCGTAATATATAATTTTCTAACAACTGGTATCAGAGCCAGATTTTGGCTTCAAAGGGATTCTTTGATGCCACGGGTTTATAGTGCTTGATAAGATCAATGCAGCTTCAAAGGGATTCTTTGATGTCAGGGGTTTATAGTGCTTGCTAAGATCAATGCAGCCTTTTTACAGATCTAGGTCTGAAAATAATGGTGGAACAATTATACGTGGAACCTCGAGGAGAATGTGCGGAAGATAGTGCCGTAACTACCAGGGATCACAGTGCATTTGCGATATTTACTGGTTTGGAACATGTTGATGAATTATTCGGGATTCATGCAGCTTCGAAAATTGTTTGTTTTCTGCTACGTGAGGCCACCGGTGTTGGAATCTACGAGGTTCTCATCGAGCTTGCAGTTGGAGTGGTTTGATAGAAGTTTTTGAGCAAATCAAATTGAGAGAGGATGGATCAAAATGGCAGCAGCAATAAACAAAAAAAAATATTTTAATGAAGTCAAAATTATTGCATGAAAATGGGCATACTGCTGTAAGACCTAGTAAGGCATGTGTACCCCTCAGTGATCATCGGTAAAGTCTGGGTTAGACCTAGGTGATAGGGGCTGTAAGACCTGGTAAGGCATGTGTACCCCTCGGTGATCATCGGTAAAGTCTGGGTTAGACCTAGGTGATAGGGGGGATGTTGGGTTAACAATACCCCGGGTAAAAACTTTGAGGGGGGTAAGGGCTAGAGTGAGCGGGATTATCTCACTTAGCAGGTTTGGCTGGAGTTAGTCAAGGAACCCCAAGTCAAGTTTAAGGGGGGAATTGGTATCGGAGCCGAAAATTAACATCAAGACCGAAAATTAACTCAGGTTGATCATCAAATAAGTTAACAGAGTCTTCATTCTCAATGAAGTTCAAAGATTTGCTTATTTTAGATTTGTAAGTTTCATGTTTAATCAGTTCTATTAAAGGAACCGAGATTTTCAATTTGGCCACCATTGCCCCCAAATTGAAAGGCAAAGGGGATTTCTTTGTTTGAATGTTTGGAATTTTAACAGTAGGGTTTGGAGTAGTCTATTCTTCTTTTTCAGTTTTTGAAGTCTTTTTTGGTGGATTTTCTAATACAATTTCTAGAGTTTCTTCCATTGTCTCCTTAGAGGGGATTGAGGTGGATGGTTGATTATCAGTGGGTTGGTCATTTGTCACATCTACAATAGTGGGACTAGGAGGGTTCTGATTTGATCTAGGGAGGATTTGAAGAGTTTTTGCAATTGTAAATGCTTTAACTTTCTTAGGCTGATTTGGTACTGCTTTTTGGTTTTGGTCAGGAGTGTCAGTGTTCTTCTTACTCCTCAAATTGTACTATTTGTGCACCTCGAAGATAGCAAAATCATAACCTTTCTTGTAATTGAATGATTCTCCTGATTGGATCTGCAACTGCTAAAGCATGTGCAATTCCTGATCATCTTGAGTTAAAAAGATAGTTTCCTCTTCATCTAATCCCATTAAGTTAATTTGAGTGTCTTGTTCAGGGTCTTCTGAATGGGAAGTTTCAACATAGTTTTCTTGAAAAGGTGGCCTAATATTCTGATCAGGTCCTTTTTTTTCCAACGTTTTGATTTTCATTTTTTCTAAAGTTTGGATTTCTCACTGGAGGTGCCTATTGGTTGTCCCAGTGAGGCTTTCTTTCAATGTTCTCCATCCTATCCATCAATTTTTCCATTCCTTTTTCTAGGGCATCCATTTTAAGGTCGAAAGGGGAGGCTTCTTCTTTTAAGGGTGTTCTTCTTTTGTTCCTAACCCTAGCTCTTTTTGCTAGCAAATTAGCTTCTACACTAAATGCTACACTCTGCATATCTTCTAGAGTTAGAGGATTTCTCTCTCTAATTTGGGATGCCATATCAGTGTCAAACTTGTCTGGAAAATTTATCAGAGCTAAGCCAAGTGGGGATCTAAGGTCGACTGTTATTGCATTTTATAAGTTTTTGAATCTAGTACAGTAATCCTGGACCGTTTAATTTGGTCTCTCTTGATGTTTTCATATTCGGAAAGGATCTGTAGAGGGTTCTTCTTATTTTCCCATCTATTTAAAAATTGTCGGTAAAATACTTCTAAAGTGTTTATACTGTTAGTAGGTAAATATCTAAACCATATTCTTACATCTCCAGCTAAATTCTAGACAAAATGTCTCATTTGGACATCTTCAATATCAATTTCATGTAATTCAAAATGATATGTCATCTTTTTTATGTGATGTTGCACTATGTAGGGTCCCATGCCATCAAATTGGACGATTTTGTTTTGGTAGTCTTGTGGTACGGAACCTAGTGGAGCAGGCAACACAAGAGGAGTGTATCTGTTTGCCATGGCTCTAAGTTGGGCAGGACTAAGAAGGGGAGTTTGGGTGCTAGAAGATGATACAAGGGGTAATGAGGAACTAGGAGTGATAGGTGTTTGATAGGTAATGATAGGTTGGTGGGGAAGTGAAGGTATAACTCGAGGTGAGGAATGAACTTCAGAGATGGAAGGGAACAATGGTGAATTAAAGGAAATTGAATATGTTTCAGAAAGCTCAGGGATCCTATCAGTAGTAAGGGATGACTGAAGGGAATTTAGAATGTATTGATCAATTAACAAGTTTACCCTTTGGACTTCAAGTTCTGCTGTAAATTCTGGGTCTAGAACTATGTCATCAAGTGCACTCTCAGAACTAGTTCTATATAGGGAAAGGTCAAAATACTCGTCAAAGGGGAGGTATTCTAAAAACAGGCACTCATCTAGGCAGGAATATGCTTTAATGGAAGGCATAGGACTGACTGAACTCTCTTGTCTTCTGGATATTCTTGAAATTAGATTAGGATTATCAAATAGTTGGGGAGGGTTTGGATCAGGGTTGGCCCTAGTATAGTGAGTTCTCCTTGAAGCTAGATTTCAAGATTTTTTTAATTATTTCTTTTTGTGAGATTTTATACATAACTTCTAATAAACCCTTCAAGAAGCTTGAAATAAAAATTTGAAATTTCTCAAGGTATATTAAGACTAAGGGTTTAAATCCCCAGTATGATCGCCACTATGTTATCACTCAAAAGTCTTCCCTAGAAGTTATAAAAAGAAGGAATAATCTGAGGTAACCACAAACCTAATATTTTAGACTCGGGTTCTAGCCAACCTAAGTCCAGAGAGGGCTCTCTCTTTATAATTTAACTTTGATTTGGAGGGATTTTAGGCTAGTTCTTAGTGCTCATAAAGTTTTGAATTTTTTGGGTGGTGGAATTCTAGGAACAGATGGACAGAGCAAGGCCTTCAAGCCATTGGCTATGGAGTTAATTAAAGGATAGCTTAACTGGATCTTATCAATCACTAAAGGAAGAGTTCACAAGGTAGGCTAGCAAAGCAAAGGGAAAATCTTCAGGTTCCAATGGATGAGGTAGTCCTAACCAGGGTGAAAGGGCAATGAAGAATCCTTAGATCGAGATCAAGATGAAGAGCAAGAAGTGATCATGAGCAAGTGGAAACTAAGAATCCTTTACTATAATCCTAGGGGGAAACTACGGAAGTAAGTGAGAAATTAAGAATTCCCAGACTAAGATAGTTTAGCAGAAAACATTAAGAATGTAAACGGTCAAGATAGAGAGCATTCAAGCCAGTTCTGAAATATCATTCCTAGTTTAACATTCAGATTTTATAAAGACACGTATGATTATTTATAAACATGAAGAGAAACAGTAATAAACATGAGATAGAGAATACTTATTTGATTTCCACTTTACACAAGAATCCTGTGAAATGTCTTTACTTTATTCCTTGATCCAGCAAGCCAATCCAATTTTGATTACAATAGCTCCTTAACTTGAGAAGAAAATGTCTATAGAAATGTCTTTGAATCCACACTCAATACTTCGAAAGGTGAAGTATTTATACAAAAAGTATTTACAAAATATCTTAAAACAATATGAGAATTAATCTAGGAAATCAAAATATCTTCAAGCATGAAGATAGAGACAGATGGAAAACTGCATCATGTTGTCCCTTTTATTGTGATTGTGCTGGATGTTTACAGTTCGAATTTGAGTTCTTTAAGTTGGCAACTGGAATTACTTTTGTCTTTAACCTTTGACTGATACTCTTTAACCTGTTACTCTTTGACCCTGTTTACCTGTTTCATCTGCCTTCAGATTTACTGTGGTAACTTATAGTAAATCTGTCATTTTTACCCACCATTCATTTTCAGGCAACTTTACCTTGAGCATATTTCTATATATCTCGTCTGCCTCAGTGTATTTGGAAAAATTTGGCTTGATGACAAATAAATGCTTTACTTCGTGCTCTAGGAAGAATAGATTTTTGAAAGCATCATATAATACTTTCCCTATTGGCAATGCTTTGACTCCTGAAGTGCTTGCCTGTTCTCTGAACAATTTTTCTAATCTGTCAATATAATCCACTTGGGTCATAAGCTTTTCATTGATTACCCTAGGACCAGGAAGGCCTTTACTTATTAAAATTTGAAGTTTTTCCATGAATCTGTCAATACCAACCTGCAAGTCATGCCATTTTTTCTCTAAGTTAAGCATAAGGTTTCTTCTAGAGAGAACCTTCTTGGTTTTAAGGATGGTTTCTGTTCTATCCTCCACACCAAGCTCATCTAGTTCATACCTGTTCTTGCTATTCAAGAAATGGATGAGCTGATTAGCTTCTTCAGGTTGGTTTCCTAGTTCTTCCTTTACCTTTTGTATTGCTTCGGTGTCCACTTTCACCAGTTCTGTTTGCTCGAATATTACTTGAATTGATGGCCAAATATCATTGAAAGAGTCAATGATATTGGTCCAGAGCATCTCCTTAATTTATCCTAGTGACTTTTGCAATGTTAAATCTTTTTCAAGGAACTTTATCCTCTCACCCATCCTTAGGGCTTTTTTTGCTTCTTCTTTCTGTTGTATTTGGGCAAGCTGACAGTCAGTTTCTAAGCTTGTCACTTTCTCCTTAAGTCTTTTAAGCTCTGTTTCTTGGATGGACATTTCCTCCATGGCTTTCACTAACTCTGTTGTCTTCTCTGTTGAATTACCTATAGTTGTAGACTCTTTTGTGACTGGAAGTGTTGTAGCAGGTGGAGCTGTTGGTGCTAAAGAGGCTGCCAATGTTGAAGGAACTGTAATAGAGACTATAGGAATAATAGTCTATGGAGTGGTGGCCAACTCACTCTGTTTAGACTGAATCAATCTGTCCAACTCTTTCTCAGTTTCTTTCAACTGAGTATTTAGCTTAAGGACCAAGTCCATAAGCTCTTCTTGTTCCTTCTGAGTCTCTAAGACTTTTGTTGTTTGTGGATGATGAAGCTGTGGAATTTTGAGTTGCTTCTTCAAAGCAGCTATGTCATCATTCTTCTTCTTAATTAACCTTTCTGTAGTTTTCACATCTTTGGGATCATGTCCCAACTCTATGATTAAGTCCTCCAAGCACTTGATTCTGGCATCCTTGGCTTGTGATGAAGCCTTCTCTAATTGAAATTGTGTTGATATATTATTTAGCGAATTCTGTAACTGATGGGCTGCAATGGCTTTGCTTGTCAAAGTGGAATATACCATTTCTCCTGCCTATTCATGCAATTCAATCTGGTCAATAGGATGTATGTCCTTTGCCAGCACTTCAAAATCTATCTTCTGGTAGTCAGCTACTGATCCGGATCTTGGAGGGAGGCCCCCAAGATCTAAAAAATTGAAATGGATCTTGGGATAGAGAGACCCCCAAGATCTGTAAACTTGTATTGCCAGAAGAAAAATAGGAGAATTCCCAATAAAAAAAAAACCACAAAGAAACTTTTTATTAAAACCCACTGATCTGGATTTAAACATGAATGCAACAAAATACAGAGGTAACCATAAAGATAGTTGCAGCAAAAATAATACTTCATTTCATTAATGGAAAATACTGAAATATGATTACAACCAAAAATGGAAATAAGCCAGCTAGGGCGATGGTAGCTTATCTCTGAGGAGAGATGTGTGGCTACATGCCTCTGAACTGTAAAGGCTACATTGTGGCAGACAATCTGTCCTTTTACAAAATGTGACTTGTTACTTATAGTATTTCTCAATTACAATACCACGGGCCAATTCCATGGATGAATGAATACCAAGGGTAGATTTTACAATACCACGGGCGGATGCCATTTACAATACCATGGGTAAATTCCAGGGGTGAATGAATACCATGGGTGGATTTTACAATACCACGGGCGGATGCCATTTAAAATACCATGGGTAAATTCCATGGGTCGATGAATAATATGGGTGGATGAGTACCATGGGTTGATGCCATTTTCCATTCGGATCATTCCTCCCTCCTTAAGAAGCAATGGTCCCCATTGCGTAAAGTTCCCTCCTGCAAAGCCTCTGTTGAATATGAAGAGCCACTGAAGATAATGGTTTTATGTGGTTAACCAACTGTGATTCTGACAGTGTGCGGCCTAGCAAATGGACTTCGATGACAAGGATTTTATGCGGTTGACCCATAACCATGATGGTGGTTGCTGATGAAGTAGCAGGTGCCTACATAGCCTGGAGTGGGAGGGCACGTCTCCAAATAACCCAAGCCGAATGCTGCTATGTTGAAACTGATGAATGTGAAGCAGGTGCCTACTAAAGTGGGGTGGGAGGGCACGTCTCCAATGGAAGCCCACTCCGAATGCTGCTCCAAAGTTAAAATGGACATAACTCAGCCAATATAACTCAGAATATTTATTATAACCTATTTTTAGAAGCAGAATGACCATTTTGCATCTCCCCATGTGATGGAAATCCTTATTTCGGCACTCTGAGATCTCAGATTCACGCTGCAACAGTTCCACCGTCACAAAAATTCTAATAAAATAGTTGATTTTAAATCAGCGATATCTTCCACATCCGAACTCCGATTCGACCCAATTTTTTTTGAAATTGGGTGATTTTTCGAGAGGAATCCAGATCTGGTATTTGATTTTGTAAATTTTGTACCAAATGTTTCAGATCTGATCTGAAAAGTCGCCGCCCAAAAAAAATTCTGCAAAAAAATGAGAAAATAAAAATTCTTCCTGCTTGACCCAAGAAAGTGCTCTATGGAGGTTGTAACACATGCCTGAAGTTTGTTGAATATTTCTGCAAAATTTGAAACTGAAATATGCATCAAACCCTCATTCCCATCAAATCATAACCTGCTCTGATACCACTGATCCGGATCTTGGAGGGAGGCCCCAAAGATCTAAAAAATTGAAATAGATCTTGGGGTAGAGAGACCCCCAAGATCTGTAAACTTGTATTGCCAGAAGAAAAATAGGAGAATTCCCAATAAATAAAAACCACAAAGAAACTTTTTATTAAAACCCACTGATCTGGATTTAAACATGAATGCAACAAAATACAGAGGTAACCATAAAGATAGTTGCAGTGGAAATAATACTTCATTTCATTAATGGAAAATACTGAAATATGCTTACAACCAGAAATGGAAATAAACCAGCTAGGGCGATGGTAGCTTATCTCTGAGGAGAGATGTGTGACTACATGCCTCTGAACTGTAAAGGCTACATTGTGGCAGACAATCTGTCCTTTTACAAAATGTGACTTGTTACTTATAGTATTTCTCAGTTACAATACCACGGGTCAATTCCATGGATGAATGAATACCAAGGGTAGATTTTACAATACCACGGGCGGATGCCATTTACAATACCATGGGTAAATTCCAGGGGTGAATGAATACCATGGGTGGATTTTACAATACCACGGGTGGATGCCATTTACAATACCATGGGTTGATGAATAATATGGGTGGATGAGTACCATGGGTTGATGACATTTTCCATTCGGATCAGCTGCTGAGTGGTGGGTTTCAGGAAAGTCATCTACATTTTTCCTTCCTTCACATCAAAGGCTGACATAAGCCTTGTTTGGTTGGTGGGATCCATTTTTAGGTACTGTGCATAGCTTTGGGCTTTTAGCCTTTCATTCTTGGCCTATTTCCTTATACTTTTCTCTGATATCCTGGTCTTGGTCAGCTGGAATCCTTAAAGAGGACACATGGGGAAAAAGGTACATTTGGCTTCTAGTGGGAGATCTGATGGCTTTGTCGTTTAGCGAGAGGTGGTAAGCAGGTTTGATCACACCACTTTTGGCGCTGGAGTGGTTTCATGGGGAGACCACCCGATGCCACTCATCAGGCGCCACGTAGCATCAGGGCCCAAAAGAAAACTGCCCATATCGGGCGGTAAAGTTCAGTTGCTGGAGGCCCCTCGATATGGATAATAATCGTTGGATTAACGGGGAGCCAATCGCATGGTGATTGGGGTGGGGAGTTGTACGAAGGGAAATGGATGGGCCTGACCAATGATTAAGCACGACGGGTTTGTTTAATCAATGGATTAAAGAGGGGTTTAGGGTGTCGGGGGTGTTTTCATTGGCAGAGGGTTTTGGTTATTAACTAATCTCTAGTCGATTAATTAACCCATCAATTGTGTTATTGTATTAATAAAGTTTATTTTTCAAAAAAAATTGGGGGCAGGGTATTAATATAAGGGATGTGTTATATAACTATATGGGAAGGGTTATTGCTCTTTTTTTTTCGGGATTTAATATATAAAGTTAAAAGTTAATATGAAAATGAGAAAGCACTAAAGTGTAATGTATTCATTCATTTGTTGTTGTCATAACACATTATACTTAGGCTTGAAGTGTTTTTGGGTTTTTTGAGGAAATGGGTCTTTTCATGGGTGGACGATCACTTTTCCTAAGATAGCAAGGTTTTATCCTTAGACAAAGGGGTTTATTAGGGGAAAATGACTTTTCCTTAGGAAAATGATGTTTTTTCTTAGGAAAAAGGGATATGTTTGGGACTATGAGTGATTTGAAGGGGGTGAATGTTTATGAGGGGATTTTCAATACTTAAGACCTATAAGTCATTGGGCCGAGGGTACTTAAGATTTTTTGTTGGAAATTAGTTAAGTGAATGGTGTAATGAGTGAGGGAAGTTAATAAATTTGACTTTGTGAACTTGATACATGCCCAATTTTAATTCATACTTAGAACTTTGATGATGAAGGTGATTAATATGTTTTTATCTAACAATCATCACAATTCTGCAACCTTTCTTCTACTTACCCACCTACTCATCCTACCATTTTTACTTCTCTTTATTAGAGTGCACTTAAGCAGGAAAACCCTTATCAAACATTTTCTTTTCTTTTTACAATAGTAATCTAACTAAATCTAACCTTATTACATCCAAGGGCTCAGATTAAACAGTTGAACTCCTTTTATTTACTCTACCTAATCTAATTATCTGCCAATATTAAACAGTTTGGACAGATTTTATTCTCTATCAATAAGCATGAAATTGGAAACATGAAGTAGTCAAGTTTAAACATTTTGACTATCATGGATTGTGGCAAAAGTAACAAGCTGCACACAATCATATATTCTGTATCAAAAGTAACTAGGAGTGGCATTTAGACTTGCTCACTTTCATGGTCTTTTCTTTTCTTGGGGTTCATTGTTTCATCTTTTTTGACCTTTTTATTCTTTTTGTCCTTTGATTTTTTAATTTTTTAAATATGGAAAACATTTGCAAAAAAGAAAAGGTATGTACACATTACAAGTTTAATCTCAACCATTCAAAAATTATGACTCCTATTGGTATAGGAACCTAACAGATTGTTTCAAATTCACTCGATCTTGTCCTCTTGGGCCAAAGACATCATTACATGGAATAATGGGAAGCTCAAATCTCTTTTATTTTTATTTATTTAATTAAATTTTAGTTGAGAGTTTGTTTTCATAAACTTTTGGCACTTTGATTTTTATGAGCAAAATTAATTTATTTTATTTTAATTTTGATTGGTTTTTGGTAGAAGATTTGTTGGAGAGATGAGGAAAATAATATTTAGAAGAATTTTATTGCACCAACAAATGAGAAAAAGAGAAATGGAAGCTCCAAATTTGATGGATCTAAGGCCACTTCCAACAACTCTCTCTTCTTGGGAATTTTTGTAAATTATAAATAAGAGTGTGGGGAATGAGGAAGGGGTTCCTCTTGACTGTAATTTTGTAACTCCAAACACTGATCTAAGTGGATATTGGTGGTTACCCACCTATTCCAGCTAGACTGATCAGGTGCTCATAATTATGCTCAAAAACAAAAGTGTTACAATCTTGTCAAACTTAGCTTTAGATTGAAGAGCTTGTCATTCTGAATCCAACAATGTGAACGACACTCAAATCCAATTTCATATGCACAAGTTAGAGCAAGTCAAAGTTCAAGTTTAACTTGTCTACATGGCAGGATTGGGATGATGTGGCAAGGTCTTCAGCGAATGAGGAGGTGCCAAGTGGCATCCCACCATTGGCCCTCACAAATCGCATATTGCAATGGTAGGAAAAAGGGTGTTACAAATCGGGCCACGACAGGTTTAGGATTGTGATGTGATAAACCAATCACGAATCGCAATCACAATCACAATCAGTGAAGGGGAGAATAAGTTAGAATCGGCCCCCATCAAGTACCAGGTTGCGATGCAATAAATTGTAGATCGCAATTGCAACTCAAAAGAAGAATAACTCCCATTTTAAAACTATCGTCAGTTCTCCACGGAATTGCGAAATGTGATAAGACCCCGAACAAGAGGCGTTTTTGAATCACAGCGGGTCATTGCAATTGCAACATTCCACCAGGTAAACAAGACCTTTCGCGTGTCAAAACCCACCGATTGCGATTTGCAATACAGTGGATAGGATATGGCCCACGGTGCAGCGAATTTCTCACTCAGTTAGTGGATTTTGGAGCATAAATGTAGTTTTTTGCCGGTTTTATAGCATTTTGTGGAATGAATAGAGGGAAAACAAGGGGAAGTCATAACTTCTTCAGTTCTTGTCCAAATTGGATGCAAAAATAGTCAATGCTAGCAGTTTTGGGGATTCTAAACTCATTGAAATAGGTTTTAGAGGCATTTGAACATTGTAAACACACTTTTGATGTAATTTGAGCATAATATAGAGGCCCAAACCATTGGAAGCTGGACCAAGCAAACGTAGCCTAGGAGGGGTGAAATCCTTTATCATGTGCTTGTTGTGTGTTGTATTTTGATGTTATTTGTTGTTATATTGTTGTTGTTCAGCATAATTTTTTATTTTAAATTGTTTATAACATTTATATAAGAAACTCTCATGGGAATCTGTTAATTATGCAAAAGTTTTGAATCCTTAAGCACTTGAAAAAGAAAATGATAAGAATCTTGGGTTTATTTATGAATGGGGGATTAACACAACATTACTAATATGCTTCAATTCATAACATAGACTTTCAATTATTTCTAGAAGCTTCTGGAAGGAATCTTGAGGCGACACCTACCTTAAGGAGCTAACCCCTTGATGTGAGGAGCTTATCCCTTTGAAGGAGGATTCTATCCCTTCATAGGTGGACCTGTAACCTCCTCCTCTGCATTATAAAAAGAAGCATTGGGTTGGTTACTTAGGATTTAGAAGCTTAATATTTTTTGAGGTAAAATGTTGTTGGAACTTAGTCTTCTTTAGTTGAGTTTTTATGAGGAGAGATTACATACCTCTAAGATCTCATTTGGAAGAGGAAGAGCTTGTTCAACATCAAGGCTGAAAAGGTTGTAAGCTTCTTCTACTATTCAAAGTTAATACAAATATATATTTTTTTCTCAATAAGCTATTAATTTATAGTTTATTTTATGGATTCCTTGATCACCATAATAGACATGATTTATAATA
The DNA here is from genome assembly GCA_031772625.1 of Pinus tabuliformis. Taxonomy (NCBI): domain Eukaryota; kingdom Viridiplantae; phylum Streptophyta; class Pinopsida; order Pinales; family Pinaceae; genus Pinus; species Pinus tabuliformis. The sequence continues at coordinate 1,727,985,720 of CM062820.1, read as the reverse complement.
TTTGCTATGCAGGTGCAATTTAATGTTTGTTTGTTTTTGATTGCAAGTCTTCAAAGGTAACTCTTTCAAATGACTAGAGAATGACTACTACGAACAAGCATTGGATCTAAGGTAGGATCTTAACACCTGTGCAATATTTACTTATAAATCACATATGTCTAGAGAAGTATAGGTTTGTTTGTCCGTTTGTTGCTAGACTATCTTCTGATACTAGGGAGATCGGTCTTGTCTGCAATATTGATTTATCTGGCCAACAAATTGGCAACTCCACTGGGGAATGGTATTTAAATTTTGGTTTTCCTTTGTTTTGACTTGAGAAAATTGTTTTTTTTTTCTGGTTTTTGATTGATGTATACTAGCTTGGGTAGCTTTTAGAATCTAGAAGTATTTTTGTTTTTTCTTTAAGTTTTCTGGGGACCGCACTTTCTCTTTATAGACAGTGCGGGCATCTCCGCACTTTTCCTTCAGTAAACAGTGTGGGACCGCACCTATTGCTTCTGGAGCCTGCAGACCCTGTTAAATTTTTTTGAAAAACTTAAGATATCTTCTTCCAGTTAAGTTTAGGTTTGATTTAGGATTTTTAGTGTCTACCCAAATCTGTATTTTTCCTATCAAAAATATCTTGTGAGTGAGTTCTAATAGTATTTTTGTTTTGGATGATTTTCTAGAAGTTTTGCATGCTTGGAGTGGTTTTCACTTTGTCTCTGTAGTGACTCAAAGATCAAAAGCTTGAGAAACCTTAGATCACCCTGGTGTCTTTTCGTCTTCTTGATGAGTCTAACTTGGTTGTGAAATCTATCCTTTGTGAGAAAAAGATTTAGTTTTCTCATTGAAAATCTTTGAACAAACTTTGTTATAAGTTTTGAATTTCATTTTTACAAAAGAAAACATATCTGGATGTTTTTGATTGGTTTGTAATTTTGTGCAAATGAATCTTTATTTTAATGAACAACTAAGTAAAATGTCCTCAAAAATAATTGAAGCTTTTATTCATTTAGATTTTTAAATTTTTTAGATCTCAAAATTAGTTTTTGTAGTTTTGAGTGTTTTTCTAGAACTTGTAGATCACTTTTGAAGCAAATTGTTTTTTTTGTAGCTTTGAGATTTGAAAAGGGAAAGGGATTTATTGTGAGAATTAATTATTTGTCTCGTTTTGAGTTCTTATTTAAAAAACAAAAAGATTTTCTTTCCATTTCCATGTTGAAAGAAAGAATTGTTTCTTAAAGAATTGCATTCTCGAACTCTTTCTTTTAGCTAGAATTTCATTGAAAGAAAAACGAATTGCTTATAATTTTAGGTGCATTTTTTTAATGTGTTTGGAGTCGTCTTCACACCATCAAAGTTTCATTTCCATACCTATCAACTTAAAGAACAACCCATAAAAGCAACGCTTAATTAAAATTGATCTAGTAATCTTTTCTATTTCTAGAGCTCTTATCACCAATATAGCTTAGGCTAGTGTCTTGGAGTAGGGAGTAATTAACTCTCCAAGATAGTTAAACAAACAAGTAGATACATCTTGCAGTAGGAAATAAATCCAATTGTAATTGATATTTTCTGGGAAACTTCTTTTAAAGGAGTCAATCACGAGATCATGTCCGAACCTTTGAGACAATCAATTATGTTTCATTAGGAAAGATAGAAGATCTGCACGTATTATAAACGGTCAACCTCGGATTAACCATTGTCGAGGAGCCTGGGGTCACTTGTTGGTAAACCTCGGATTGACCATGTCAATGAACCTTCAAGAGGATTGAGTTTTGTTACTTTGCCCTTGCGCATAGATCAGATCGTAGACTATTCCCCCAATTGTATTTTTTGTTGTTGTTAACCTTAGTGTCCATAAACTTAAGATTATTTCCTAAGGTGACGGTGAAGGAAAGATCTCACTGTACCTGGAGCAGACGTCAACTAGACTCACTTGGACTCTATGGGGGGTTCTCTTCACTCGAGATGGTTTTGTGAAGAAACTTGTGCCCGGTCTGTTTCATTAAGCATGTTGTCGGGGTAACTGTTCCAACCACCCTTTCTATATTAAACTTCTGCTAAGTTGGATTTCATCACCAACTAATGTTTTTAGTACGGGAAGTTACTGTTTGTGTGTGGTTTGAACTCTTAGTTTTTTTTAGGTGTGTGATTCAATTGTTTGTTTCTTTAGAGACTTTAGGTGTTTTTATTGAAATTTTCTTTGTTTGCGTGTGATTAATTAATATTTAATCGTGGTCAAATTACCTAGACAATCTCATAGACTTTAGGGGAAACCTCCCGAGTATACACCAAGCCAATTTGAAGGGCTACGAGCTCTTGTATCACCTAGTGACAGTAGAGTTGGATCACCAGAAGCCGGAGAGTCATCTTTAATTGTTCCTCCTGATTATCAAATACAAACAACAAAGTATATTCAAGAGCTAATTTCATTTTCCGAAATTACTGGTAGTAAGCTAAGTGGGCTTGATTGTGGGGAAAAACTCCACAGTTAAGCGCGCTTGAGCCAGAGGAGTTCTGGGATGGGTGACCTCCTGGGAAGTCCTGGTTACCGGGTGCAAGCCCCGGAAGTGATGATTGATGCTATGTGATTCGTTCTCCACATTTCACTAGTTTCAATCCCACTTCTTCACCCCTGTGAGCATCACCCGATGCAATGAGTGCTAAGTGAACTATTCAAAAATCATGAGAAATTAGTCACTTTACGACTACCTCTCATGGAAATGGTCATACTTTGAATGACTTACTTAACGCAGTTGAATCCCAAAAATGATATCTAATATAATGCACTGCGAAAATCCCCCATACTTAAATTCAAAAAGAGTCAAGGGATCTCTACCTGAATGGTTCATGAGGCACAATACTTGCTAAGGTTTTGCAAATGGGGTAGCAAGCTAAGTGGGCTTGATTGTGGGGAAAAACTCCACAGTTAAGCGCGCTTGAGCCAGAGGAGTTCTGGGATGGGTGACCTCCTGGGAAGTCCTGGTTACCGAGTGCAAGCCCCGGAAGTGATGATTGATGCTATGTGATTCGTTCTCCACATTTCACTAGTTTGAATCCCACTTCTTCACCCCTGTGAGCATCACCCGATGCAATGAGTGCTAAGTGAACTATTCAAAAATCATGAGAAATTAGTCACTTTACGACTACCTCTCATGGAAATGGTCATACTTTGAATGACTTACTTAACGCAGTTGAATCCCAAAAATGATATCTAGTATTTATCCTTCCAATGAATTAGCTAAAGAACCTGAAATTTCTGAGCCTGACACTGAACCTGCTGGTTTGGAACCATCTTCAGGATTTGTTACTCCAACTTCTAGTGATCCTGGTTCACCTAGGGTAAGAAATATCATTAATCAAAATCTTCCTTCTGGCCTCATTTCTATTGAAGAACTTGTCAGTCCAGACGAAGACATAACTCTTCCCAAAAACCAACAGACTTTAAATCTTATGGAGCGTGAATCAATATTCTACAGTCCTTTTAGGAGTGACGGTTGGTATTTATCATTGACAATTTTTTTAGAAAACCCAGGCCTTAGTTTTTCACCACCTCGAATTCATTTTCATCCTACACAAAAAGGTTATTATCCTTTATTGATCATGTCAAGGCAGTCATCTATATTTTCCCAATCATCGGAAACATTTTTATTCGGCGGTCCTTCTATTCCTTCAAGGTACCAGTCACTCTCTAGTACTTTTTCAGGAGCAACTCCTCAACTGACTGAACAAGATTTATCATCTTGTAGTAATGGAACTCAAACATTAAACGCAGAGCAAATCCTTATGATGTCTGGTAGTATTCCAAATCCGCAACCTCAAGGTAGTCAGTTACTGCCTGGGGGGCTACCTCAAGGTAGTCAGTTACTGCCTGGGGGGCAACCCTAGGGTAGTCAGTTACCACCTGGGGGGCAACCTCATGGTAGTCAATTACCTCCTGGAGGGCTACCTCAAGGTTTTCAACCTTCAGGACAATACATACCCCAAGGTCAACCCTAGACTTAGTACATACCCAAGGTCAACCCCAGATTCAATACGTGCCTCAGGGTTATCAACCTCAAGGTCAGTGTTAGCTCGGCTACAGTTTGCGACATTAGATGGATTAAATCAGGTCAAACAGTGTTGGTTTGGGTTGCAGAGGGTTTGCAGCTGTTTATTTCATCCTTCCCTTTCATTTTCCCTTTTCTCCTTATAACTCCCACACCTCCATTTCCTCCTTCCCCTTAAATTCCCCTTATTTCCCTTTAAAACCCCTTTATCCCTGTTTTTGCCTCAAAATCCCTCATAAACACTTTTTCGAGCTCCCAGGCTTCTTTTTCCTTAAAAAACTAAAAAACCCCGATAATCCATTTAAACCCCCATATTACCCTTTTCTTTCGTTTTAATCCCCGGGCGCTAAAATCATAACACATATAACCCACATGACCATAATCATAAACCCACGCTCTATCCCCGTCACATAAGTTTAAAGGAACACATGCCTTTCACCCACAGATCCGATGGTGTACGCTTCCACTGCTCTGCGAACTTGCACAACTGTTAGCCCGCAGGGAAGCGGTTTCCCGCAAACCACATGTTATATTTTAATTGCATCGCATCGTTAAATACGGAAACTGCCTTTGCCCATAAAGCGATGCGGGGAAACCGCTTACCGCCCTTTCGGTACGGTTCCCTGCTCGTTAACCTGTGCGCAGCTCCCGCTCCCAATAGCCGTCTGATCTTTCCCGCTATGATCTGATGGCCCAGATCTGTCTCCGCCCGTCTTCCCCGATAGCACCCTTCGATCCAATCTCCACCGTCTATTTTTCAGATCCAACGGTCAATATTCCTTCGTTGGACATCGTTCATTTTCATGCATTTTCCATGTTTTGAGCCCATTTTATGCGCGCAAAGAAGGAGAAGATCATCGGTACACTGTGCATTGAATTCTCAGCAACTACAGTTAAAGAGAGCGCGGCCGAGGAAGGAAAGTACTGCCTCGAGTAGTTGAATTCATTAATCAGTCATGGAGCCTTGTACACATTACATTCCATATGCTCAGAAAGGACAGCAGAGCAGAAAAAAGGTTGATTTATTCATTAAGACCATCAGATTGTAGCAGACAAATTATCAGAAGAGTTAATATGTGTGGGTGGTCCATTATGACCCCTCCTCGTGGAACTCAGTAGAGTGTTTTTGTAAACAAATTCTATATATACCCAAAAGAAAAATGTAATCAGGGATGAATGTTATTTTGGTGTAAACTTCAACTTCTGGAGACTGCAACTATTGTGACACCTGCAGCTTTTGGTCTTCATTTCCAGCTAATACAAGCTTCTTTTGCTATTGTTTGCTCACTTTCCACTTCTTCTTCTTTGTTCCAGGCTCTGCTTGTCTGCATTTTTCATTTGCCTTTGATGCTTAGTACTAGAGGGGTTTTCATCCCACCTCTCTGCTAGAATCTAGTTAGCATTATCAAATATGTATGCAGGTTTATGTTGTTTTAATGCCAGAGAGATGTCATCCTGTCTGTGCATTAGGAAATAGAATTTATGGACCTTTTTAACTGGTTGCAGCTGGCCATTACATGGTCCTGTGCATTTGCTAGTGTGATCAGTGTTCCCCATCATCACATTTCCTTTAAAAATGTGAGTAATTGGTGGTCTAAATCCTTATAGTCTGGGGGTGTTCACCCATGTCTGGGGTTAAGCATAGTAGGAGTGGTTATCTGGCTTGAATATGCAGCATTTTTTACATTCATCCACCATTTATCCAACATTTTTTTGAGTATGTAATGTTCCCGAGCATCTCTGATATACAACTTAGGAGAGTTTCTTAGGGTGATAACAGTCAGTACCCAACTCAAGGTTTCCAACCACCTTCTAGACAATCATTTTTACAAGGAGCTGGAAATGTACCGCTTAATTATCAATCCTACGTTCAACCAGGTTATGGTCCTCCATATGCACAATCTTTTATGGGTCCATACTTCAGAATGAACATGGTGTGGGATCCGTCTCAAACTCAATAGATTATGCCACCTAATTTGTAGTTACCTAATCAACCTGTACAACCTTTGGTTTCTGGTCCAACCCAGCAACCTGTCCAACCTACTATTCAAATCCCTGAACCTGGTTTAGTTCAGCAGCTTGGGCCTAGAACACCTCGTACTTTGCCTCAAAATGCTCCAACTACTGCAACTTCTGTTCAACCTACAACACTTGTTTCTAGAGTATTTGTAGATCATGTTTCTACTATCCCTGCATCAGTGCAAATTCCTCAAGTCTTTGTGCCACAGTCAGGACCTACAGTTCAGACTTCGGTCCAGATGCCTACAAGACAAGCTGGTACAAGTACGATTGCCACAAGTCAGCCACAATTCATCTATCAACTATACTAAGGACAGTATCAATTCGGTCCTACTGTACAAAACCTAGTTTATCGGTATCAATTGTATCTTGGCTATACTTATCAATAGCCTCAACAACCCCAGTTTGGTCTAGTTACTCCTAGTTTTCCAGGAGGGTATAACATTCCTAATGCAAATCCAATTCCAAGTTATCCTGGATATCCTCCTCCTAGAACTAGTCTCATTACTCAAGATTTTTGCGACCCTAACCATCAGTTACCATTTATTGCAACTTTTGATTTACCTGATTTGTCGCACCTTACGAACGATCTGATTTACTATCTTCCGTATTGGCCGCCAATGCCTAGTAAGTTGCCCAGTGATATCCCGAAATTCGAGGGTAAGTCATGAGGGGATCCGTCAAATCACGTTATGACTTATCACCTCTGGTGTGCATCTAATTCAATCATTGATTATTCAATTCGTTTGCGTCTTTTTCAATGAACTCTTATTGGTCTTGCTGCCAAATGGTACATTGAGTTACCACGAGGCTCTTTTAATAATTTCAATCAGTTAGCCACTGATTTCTTAACTCATTTTCAATTGCTTGTCAGATACGACAATGGCACGGAATTGTTAACTTCACTAAAACAATCCACGTCCACATATATTTCTGATCATATTCATGAATGGCGACATAGAAGGCGTTTAGTGAAAGTTTTCATTCTGGATCAAATTTTAGCGGAATGGTTCATTAAATCATTGTTACCCAAAATCACTGAAGATGTAGCTGAGGGAGGAGTTGTCACTGAAGAGTAAGTCATTGCTCAGGCTCAGTACCTTGACCTCGTCTATACACAGTCAAGTACTTTACATGATAAAATCCCTGATCTTTCAAAACACGGTCAAATAAGTCCATTGGTTCAGTTAGTACTAAAAGTAAGAAGAAATATTCAAAGAATTATTCTCCTATAATAACTTTACCTGATTCCCCGACAGGACATTCTTCCACTGAAATTTCTGCCGACATCCATGTCATAGAATCATCTACGACCAAATCAAAATCCGGTAGTAAAAAGAAGGGGAAGAAGAAAAACAAACAAAATTCAAAATATAAAACAGATAAAAATGAATCTACTGACAAAAAATGGAAACCTTGCTATCTTCGTTTCATTTGCGATGAGGATCATTTTACCAAAGAATGCCCACATCGAGCAGAGGTTTCAAAATTCGTTAAAGGTTCTCAAATTTCTGTTGTCTTGAAGGATCCCTTTCCTACTCAAGATAATAAGATGATTGGTTCTTCCTTGAATGCCTCAGAAGAACCCACTATAATGATGTCTCATGTCAGGATTGCGACGCAATTGCAAGATTATGGTAGTAAAAATCTTGTTGGTGGTAAAGAAGCAGAATCTTCTAATTCAAACACATCAACTACACCTCCTCTTGTTTCCAATCCACTACAGATCGAGAAACCCAACCCTGACTTAGTAATCAAACCGCCTGCTAAAGGTGTACTTCGTAAATCAGCTTTCAATCCACATGCGAGAGCTGCTCAGAATTACAACATTGTTGAAGACTTAGCTATTTCCCCTTCAGCAATGTCGGCTTTGGAAGTGCTCCAATCGTTCCCAACACAATGTAAATTACTATTTTCTGCTATAGGAGTTGTCGATATTCAGGATTCGAACCTAATAATCTTCGATTTAGAGAATAGTACACCCTGCCTACCTCATCAAATGGCTTTCCAAATTCCAGTTTTAGTCAAAAACAGACCTTGCTTTCAGACTGTGATTGATGAAGGGGCTTCCATGTGTATTATTTTGATCTAGTGTTGGAAATTGATTGGTTCTCCCACACTCAACCAGTCTTCGACAATTCTAAAGGCTTTTGATGGCCAAGGGTTCCATCCCTTTGGTATTCTGTGGGATTTACCTATAGGGGTCGAAGGCAAAACTGTAAATCTAGATGTGGAAGTGGTTGATGCCCCTCTAGATTACAACCTTCTCCTAGGTCGCAGTTGGTCTTATGCTATGACTGCTATTGTTTCATCAGTTTTTCGGCTTATCAAGTTTCCTTATAATGGAAAGATTGTTACGATAGACTAGCTGACTTATTTCTCATCCGACCCAACCTCTATAGATAGTATTCAGCACATCAGTAAAATGACTATCCCTTACAAGGATGTTGGCGTAGGTTTGATTAAAGATTCTGGTTTACTGGGAACTTTTTCCTTCCCTCCCCCTAACGTATCGCCTTTTATTGCAAATACTCATATGATTTCATCGATTACTGTTACCTTTGATGATCTTTGGATGGTACCTTCTAATTCTAAGGTGGATTCATTTGATGGCGTGATGCCTTTGAGTCCCTTTGAAATTGCATATCAGGCTGTACAGTCGTTTTCTGATTCCTGTTCAACCGAAACTGATCTTCACCCTATAATTGTTTTCGATCCTTTTGCAAAGTGGGGTATTGACTTTATTAAATGTAACCCTCACTCAACTGGGGGGCATGCATATATTATCCTAGCGGTAGATGATTTTACTAAGTGGGCCGAGGCAATGCCTACATTTTCAATAAACGGAAAGACTATTGCAACTTTCATATTAAATAATATAATTGCTAGATTCGGTGTTCCTCAAGCTATTATTACTGATCATGGAAGTCACTTTCAAAATATCATGATGACTGAACTGACAGATCAACTTGGCCTATGCCACGATAATTCTATTCCGTATTACCCGCAGGCTAATGATCTGGTTGAAGCTATCAATAAATTTTTAGTCACTATAATCAAACGAATCATTGGTATTCATAAGTCCAATTGGTATACCATGTTATTTTCAGCACTTTGGGCATATCGGACCTCAGTGAAAACATCGATTGGTTTCACTCCTTTTCAACTAGTCTACGGTTTGGAAGTAGTGTTACCTATTGAATGCACAATTCTGTCATTACAATTAGCCATAAAATTACTCCCAGCTAATTCTGAAGAAAAGAAACATTTTTTGTACTTAGCTCGGCTAGATTAGAATCGACGCACTGCTGCAATAGCAAACGAGACTCATGCGAAACAAATGAAAGCTCAGTACGACAAAAGTGTTACACCTCGTAATTTTTCAGAAGGATACCTAGTTTTAGTATATGATCAAGCGAACGATAAGCTAGGGGTTGGAAAATTTGTACCTATGTGGCATGGTCCTTACATTGTTAAGTGAAAGCTGTCAAAAAGGGCTCATGAATTGATAGATTTTGACGGTGTCTCTTTGGGTAAACCCAAAAATGGGCTTTATCTGAAGAGATATTATGCTTAAATTTTGTGTGGAGATTTTTGTTAGATTAGTTTCTTTACAACTGGTGTGTTTTAGATTATAAAAGTGTGCCTAGTTTAGAGTGTGCTCTTATCATTATTCCTGCTTATCTTGATTTTACTCTTGATATTGCAGATGTTGACGTCTCTTCAAACATACATTGGTTTTGCTGATGGTACTTGTCTTAGTACATGGAACATTTCTTCCGCAGCTTGGGTTATCTATTCACCCTCTGATGAGTTAGTGTCTATGCATGGGGTAAGCCTCGGTCAAACAATGAATAACATTGCAGAGTATAGTGCAGTGATTGAGTTATTATCTTAATCCATCTCATTTGGGATTTGGAGTTTGATTGTTAGGTTGGATTCTAAACTCTTTGTATTACAGCTTAACAAGGTTTATGCCATTAGAAATCCAGTGTTATTAAGGTTATTTTTGAGAGTTCATCTCTTGGAACGTGAATTTGATTACATTGAATATTAGCATATTTCAAGACATTTAAATACATTAGCAGATGCAGTTGCTTCTAGTATGATAAATAGACATTTGCAATAATCAAAACAGTAAATTTAATAACATTCGATAACATGTTACACGAGATAGTCAGTAATAATGATTTATCATAGCATAGAAGTGTGTTTCAAAATATACATCGTCTTCGATCATAGGTTGAAAAACACCTTATGATCAGCAAAAATGATAATACAAAAAGACAAAAATGTCGTGAGTCTACAAAATCGATCATCCTATCCCTGGTGATGATCACGATAAGAAACTACTGCTCGGGCCACCCTACATAGGAACCTCCTAAAAGGTCCTGGGACCCCAATCACATATCTCTATAACCTAAGTGGAATATCATCTATAGCAGTATCTAGAATATCTAGTGTCAAGCGCTCTAGATGATGCTCAAAGTCGGTTAGGATCTCTGTTGAATGGTCCTATGTGGTTGGTGCTACTGCAGCTGGTTGTCTCCTCTCGTAAGGTTGGAGAGCAGCTGGTCATCGTGGACCCACATCTACATTTAAACTTTTGATTTTTAGTTTTGGACGATTTAAAATATAAAAAATTAAAACTTAGAAAGTGTTGAAAATGGTTTTTACCTGAATCATCCCATTGCTCTCCTAGTGGAAAAATCATGTCTAGGTCGCTGCGATAATCCATCCTGACATATGGAAAGTCCTGAATCAAAAAAAAGTTGGTTGTTCAACCAATGAAAATATTCAGGCAGAAATCAAACAACCTTTGTGCCCTCCTCAAGGTGACGGGCCATCAAAGCAACCCAACGAACCATTCTAGGCTCTCGAGGAAGACCAACATCAACAGGAATATGTTGCGGGGCTAACATGGGGATCCTCTCTAGAGCAAAGCTGACTACGATAAATCCATATCCAAAGTTTTTCAGCTGTCCATTCTTTTCTCTGGTTAGTTGGCCTTTCACATTTTCCAACACAGCCTCACACCAGTTGTATATGGTGCCTCGAAAACAGTCTACAGCCATCTGCATCTGGGATCTAGTAGCCACATGCAATGTTGCACTCCCGCATAGTCTGGTAACAGTGAATGCAATAACTTTAAGCTCAGGATGGCTAAGGTCTCATCGAAATTCTTCTGCGGCTCATCGAACCGTCTCCAAACTGTTCTTGTTCTTTAACCCTACTCATCGAAATTCTTCTGCGGCTCATCGAACCGTCTCCAAACTGTTCTTGTTCTTTAACCCTGCCATATTCTTCCGTCATTCCTTGCAGCTGCGAATAGATCTCGGCTTTCTGCGGCTTCCGGTGGTATAGATCTCAGCTTGGATCTCGGCCTGAGCTGCGAATAGATCTCGGCTTTCTATAGATCTCCCTGAGCTGCGGCTTGAGCTGCGAATAAATCTCGGCTTTCTGCGGCTTCAGGTGGTATAGATCTCAGCTTTGATCTGCGTATAGATCTGCGTATAGATCTGCGGCTTCCGGTGGTATAGATCTCGGCTTTCTGCAATATATAGATCTCGGCTTTCTGCAATATATAGATCTCAGCTTTTGATCTATAGATCTGCGTATAGATCTGCGGCTTCCGGTGGTATAGATCTCGGCTTTCTGCAATATATAGATCTCGGCTCGATCTGGTGCAGATCTGGTAAAATATGGCTCCGAGCTTCGCAAAAATAACTGGTGGCTCATCCGCCTCTGGAGGGCAATCTCCTGCCCATATCGTGAGTGAAGCCCCAGCTCCCACTATCCAAGTGGTCCAGGACTCACTCGATGAAGCTTTGAAGTTCTCCGAAAGTGCCCTAATTTGCCGGTTCAATGGTTTTTGGCCTCGGCTGATAGCACTCCACAATTGGATCTCGGAGGTATGGAAGCCTATCATTTCTGATGAAATTAATATCTACCCCTGTGCTAGAGGTTTCTTTATAGTAGATTTTGAAAATCCTGAAAGCAGACAATGTATTTTAGATTCCGGCCCTTGGTTTTGGGAAAAATCAGGCCTATTCATGAAGCCATGGAACCCATCATTCGATCCCTCTACAGCAGTGATAACCTCAGCACCAGTTTGGGTGAGATTGCCAAGCCTACCCTTGCATCTCTGGAATCTCTCATCGCTAAAAGCCATCGGAAATGCAATTGGGAAATTTTACTGCAGGTGCCGAGAAACAGAGGAATATGCCAAAACCACCTATGCACGCATCTGTGTGGAAATGGATTTCAGCGCCGGATTCCCAGCTGAAATAAACCTAACAAGTAAAGACTATGTGTGGAACCAGAAGCTTGATTATGAAAGTGTCCTCTTCAGATGTCGATCGTGCTTTGAGACGGGGCATCTAGCCAAAAATTGCCCAAAAGCCTCTGAGAAAAATTTTGCTAGAAAAAACCACCACAGATCTACATGGTGGGAAGGAGCACAAAAAGAACACTACACTGTCATCAAAGAAGACTATTCTAGAGAAAACTCTGAGTCACAAGAAATCAAGGAAGAAGGAAACAACTCGCAAAGCAAGCAAGGAGAAAGCCCGCCCCAACAAATCAACAGTTATGAAGATTTGAATACCGTAGAAAATAAATCTCCATTTAACAGCAAAGCAGATCTCCTAAACCAAACTTCTCCGACTATAGATCGCGAAGCTAAGACACCAATGTCCCAAGAACCAGAAGAGATGAAGGAGATGCAAGACAAAGGAAGTTGGAAGACCGTAGAGAAAAGAAAGAAAGCTACAACACCAATCTCGCCAAGAAAGACGAGGAGCCAGACAAGTAAAAATTAAGAAAATTGTAGGTCCGATAGACCAATTTGGTCTCAGTGGACGTTAACCACCATCATCATCATCATCAATCCATTTATCCTTGGGGTCTACTTGATCATTGCAAAACTCCAATCTAAGACTAGCGATAGACTGGCCACCTGGCCTAGTCCCAAAAAGAGATAATTGTTCACCCCTCTTGGACAAGCCAGTCAAAAAGTATATGTCCTCCAGCTCGATTTCAAGCCAATGGCCACCAATCACAAAGCATTGGTCCTATGTGTTCCATCGGTCTACCAGCCATGTCAAGAGGTCTACTTGGGCCCTCATGCCCTGTATGGCCCAGAACTTATACAATCTGCATGCTCTCAATGCCTGCAATGTGGGCATATCATTCATTGCGGCATAATCTACATCCTCATGCTCGCGTTCTCGCCAAATAAGCATTTTGAATGTCCTACAATGCATAAAAAGACATATTAGAACAAGCTTGTTCGAAACATTTTGGGCAAATTTGGAGAAATTTTAATTTTAAAATTTGTTGCGCAGGGTCCGCACCCGCTGCTTATAAACATTGTGTAGGTCTGCACAGGTTGTGAGCAATAGGTGTGGACCCACGACTTTTTTCTTTATAGAAAAAAGTCGGGGTCCGCAGGGCCCGCGTGTTGCACCTGCGAACCCCCGCGAGTGACTTTTTAAACCTATTTTTCCTTTAAAAATCAAATTTAAAGCCTAAAAACAAAATGTAAACAAATGAAATGCAAGTTAAGGAGGACATGGATTACCTGGAGCTGACGGTTTTCGATTCCGACGGATGGATTTTCCAAAATCTTCACAGGAACTTTTTTACCCAAAAGCTCTCACTTCTCACTCTGAACTCAAATGGTAAAAATGAAGTTAGAAAAGCCCTTTTTATAAGTTTTTTCGAATAAATGAATTTTTAATTTATTTATTTTTCACTTTAAAAAGGTAAATTTTTAAAACATTTTTATTTATCTTAAACAGGTATGTGTAATGTTTTGAGTTTTTGTGCAGAATATTGGATTTTTCAGGAAAATTGATCATTTTTCAACAAAGAGCATATTTTTATCACTTTTTCGGACTCTTTCAAAAATTTACGAAAAAGCGAAACATTGGAGTCCTCTTTAAACTCTTTTCATACTCTCAAAAATTGAAAAGATTGTCGAGCACTTGATTGTTTGAACTCGTTAAAATAAATGAATAATCATCCCTTCAGTATAAGTTTACCCCTTTTACAGACTGAAATGGACTATTTACGAAAAAGGTATATGTTGACTAATTACGGTCAATAGAGTCCTCTTTAAACCCTTTTCAGACTCGTTAAATATGAAAATATTATCGAGCGCTTGTCTTTTCCAGCTCGTTAAAGTATTGGAAATGTCATCCCTCCTGTATTATTTTATCCTTTTTTGGAACTGATGGATTATTTTACAAAAAATTACCCCCATGGAGTTTTCTTAATTTTTTCTTCTGACTCCCTAAAATTGAAAAACACCGAGTTTTTCCTATACTGGACTCGTTAAAATTTAACAGTAAAGGACCTGTTCAATCTTAAACAGGAATGAACCACTCCTTCTTAGGGTTTTAATTTTAAACTAAGTTGGATGAGCTTATAAACAAGCAAATGTTATCCTCCTCAAGCTTGTCAAAAATAACGAGGTACTTGCCAGAAATGGTGGGGGAAAAGAGAGAAAAATGAACCTGTTTGTTACACTTTGTTTTTTAAAAAAAGCCATCAACCACTCTTGAACACGACACTTTTTGTTCACCTAGGTTGGGAAAATCCTTTGCCTAACAGTTAATCAAACCACATTGAAAGTGTTCAGCCAGTTTCTGGGTATTAGCTTTGGGTCAATTGTCACCAAGCCATCTGCATTGTCGTTATGTGTTCAAGAGAATAATTCAAACAAACCATTCATCTGTGAGATATTTGTCATCCATTTTGACAATCCTTGAGTCAGTCCTTGCCAATATATTTCTTCAAAACTTGATCTATGATTTCATGTTGTGGGGTTGCCTACGACGGATCGCTTTCTATCGACTTCATCTCATTATCTAGGAAGTTGATCTAGAAATCATCAGTACCTTGAAAACCGCATGTCCTAATGGTATTTTTCTCGCCTTTGACGATATGTTGCATCATTGACCTTCGATCGAATGATTCTATGACATGTTCGACTTCAGCTCATTTATTCACATTTCATGGATTGTACTGGGTACTTTGAGAGCCATTGACATTACTAGTGGTTTCTCTCACACTTGTTAACAGTCCATATCATTAACTGGTAATCAAGTGGTTTCTACCGTGTTCGACTTCAACACATTCATTCACATGGATAGAATCGTACTAGTTCGGGAAGCGGAAATCAAGACCCTGGATCTAGTTTCTACCATCCAGGCTGCGAGGAATTTTGTTATTCATCATACAGTGGACTATTCATAAACAGATGGCTGCATCCATACTGTGTCTACACATGTCTATACTCTTGATGTATTACAAAATCATTAGAACAGTTTAGTCAGTTTTCTAGTCAGTTTTGATCTGAGTATGGAAATGCCTACCTCAGCGATGATATTTCTACATATATATATTTTGCATTGAATGTTTTTACAGATTTTGACTGGGGTGTCCACAAGATGATCCTTGAAATGATAAATTACTTCACTCTTCATAAATGACAGACTCTATCTTCATCTTTACAAACTTCGCACTTTATGGGGCAATTTGTTGCACTAAAAATTGTCACCTTGACATTCTACTATCTGTGTGAGTTCATTACCACTCATACTTTCCTCCTCTACAAGTCTAAAACATCAGTTCATCATATCAAGTCTTGAAAATAAGAGAAAAGCCCTCAAAGTCTTTAAAACTCTGGTTCCGCACTTTATCTTCGTCTTACCTGCGGTCCCGCACCTAATGGTCATGTTTCCTGTGCACCTAACCGCATTGTCTTTGTGTTAAAGGTGCGGACCCCTGTAAAAGTTAAAAAGGTGTGGACCCCTGTAAAAGTTAAAAAGGTGCGAGTATACACTAAAAAACTCACTTTTAGTTATTTATAGAAGCTTCTGGAAGGAATCTTGAGGTGGCAAGTTCGCTCTTTTAAGGTTCATGTATCCCATACCTTAAGGAGCTAACCCCTTGATGTGAGGAGCTTATACCTTTGAAGGAGGATTCTATCCCTTCATAGGTGGACCTGTAACCTCCTTCTCTGCATTATAAAAAGAATCATTGGGCTAGTTACTTAGGAGTTAGAAGCTTAATATTTTTGAGGTAAAATGCTGTTGGAACTTAGTCTTCTTTAGTTGAGTTTTTATGAGGAGAGATTACATACCTCCAAGATCTCATTTGGAAGAGTGCAAGACTTGTCAAAGTAAAGGAAATTCCTGTTTTGGACCCCAGGAAGAGCTTGTTCAACATCAAGGCTGAAAATGTTGTAAGCTTCTTCTACTATTCAAAGTTAATACAAATATATTTGTTTTTCTCAATAATGTGTTAAGTTATGGTTTATTTTATGGATTCCTTGATCACCATAATAGATATGATTTATAATATTTGCTATGCAGGTGCTATTTAATGCTTGCTTGTTTGTGTTTGCAAGTCTTCAAAGGTAACTCTTTCGAACGACTAGAGGATGACTACTACAAACAAGCATTGGATCTAAGGTAGGATCTTAACACCTCTCCAGTATTTACTTATAAATCGCATATGTCTAGATAAAGATAGGTTTGTTTGTCTGTTTGTTGCTAGACTATCTTCTGATACTAGGGATATCAGTCTTGTCCACAAGATCGATTTATCCGGGCAACAGATAGGGGGTAACTGGACCCAATGGAACCAGTCATAACCACCAAATCAAATGGATAATGACTTAGTTGGGGCTCTGACCAGGTGGTCTCCCTTACATGTTGACGAGGTCATTTTTTCCCATCAACAGATCCCTAAAGGAATACTTGAACACTTGAACCACATGAACTTAATGGCCTTATGCCATGATTGTAAGGAGGCTCCAAAATTTTAAGGTAGGATAAATTTGGAGGGTGTTGTAGCAGCGACAATGCTTGGCAACACACTAAAAGAACCCCATCTTCTCTTTTTAGGTTTAACATCAAGCATGATGTCTAGCCTTATGTAAGTATTGTCTCACGCTATTGATCACCCTAGCTTCCTTACTTATCCTGGTTAAAGATATGGTCCCTTTATTCCTCTTATCGACTTAACATATTTCACAAGACTAGTCAACCTTTAGTGGTTTCAATTAGGGAGTAGGTGTTGGCTTAAGGAGTCCTAACCCAGGTTGAGAGTTAGCTACGCCAACCAACAAAACCCTAACTATTGGCCCTTTCGGCAACAACCTTCATAGCACAGGTTGTAGTCTCACCTGAAGCAGTATTGGGGGATGACAAAACTAGATTTCTGCATCCAGAGGTCAATATGATGGTTTCTTGTGGTTTCTAGGGCTCATTTTGATCTTCGCAAACCCTAACCCTTACAATACAGATAATTGCAGTAGCGTGCAGAAACTGAATCTAAACCTTCGCGAAATGCTTTGAACATTCATAAAACTAATTAAATAAGCAAATTTTCTATTTTCGCGCATCAATTAAGCATTTCTTCATATAAATTCAGAATAACAGAGCTAATATACAAAAATTGCATAAGTAAATACAGATGCACAGAAACACAATTATGGCTCAAAATAGTATTTGTTCGATGTATTCCTTTTTGTTACAGACCCTTCTTCCCTACACACTCAGCTGCAGGGGCTCACGCACTCAACCTACGGACTTACCAAGGTCACTACGCACTCAAAAGCAAGAACCTTCCCCTTTGCCTAAGGACAGGAAATAGAGTTTCTTGTCTCAGACTACTTGCCCATACAATGATCTTCTATTCTTGAATGATTTCTATGACTCTCTGAGACTTCTTTATATATCTCTTTCCATTACAATACCATGGTTCACGAACCATAGGTGGGTCACAAACATCCTATCTTCTAACAAACTAAGAGACTAAAGCCCCTTTGAATCCTATGACCTTTGCGCTCCACTCCACAAAATGTGGAGACTTTACAATTATGACAAAATTAATTACAAAATTTACCCCAGGGGACCCTGTCCCAACAAGCCCCCAACACAATTTAGTGACTCGTCCTCAAGTCACTCTGTTGGTAGTGCCTCGATGTTCGCCTGCAGTTCACTTAATTCAATCTTCAAAACCTACAGGTCCATGGTTCCTTGCATAGCAACTTGTTGCACTTCTTTGACCAATCTTTCAGTAGTTGGGCCTTGAATGACAAGGCCCATGGTCCTTTGAGTCTATTGCAGTCTTCTCAGGTTGCTCTGTATTGACAGAGTCAACTGACTCACCTCATCAATCCATGGTTGTGTCCTTGAAGATATAATTGCATCCTTGTGACGCAGCTCATCGATCTAAGTCTGGATGAGCTTTCCTTTATGCAATCAAGCGAACATTTGCACTGGTGCCAAGGTCCACGTAGTCAATCGGATTTCATCGAACTACTCTGCTTTTCCTTTATGTCTGCATCGATCTTCTGCAAAGTTGGATCCTCCTGTAGTGAGGTCCATAACTCCATGGCATGCTCAAATAGCTCAGTGCATCCCTTGACTGCATCTTCCAAAGTGGTCATGCCTCCTTTAATGGCAGCTCTGCGCTGGTCTCGGACTTCGGGAGGGGTAGTGATGATCTGAAAATAAGATATTAAATCAATATTAAGGTATTACAGACTCATTTACAGGAATACCTATATTATTTTGTGCAATGGATTGAAAAGATTGTGAATAATATAGACATTTAACAATTGGAAAACATAACAATTCAACACATCAACACATCAACACAGTAAATAATCAAGGAGTTCACCAGACTTCCTGGCTACGTCTCCTAGTCCAAGCTTTTAGTGTTGACCTCTATATTATGTGTTCAAGAGTATATGATTACAAGTGTGAGCTCTAATAGAGTCTCAACACAACAGTGACAAAACATAGGGATTCCCTTGAAATCCTCAAGTCTACAAGAGTGCACAGCTACTCCCTCTTGCTCTTTGTCTTCTGCTTTCTCTTCTGCTCCCCTCTGCTTCTTTTGTCTACCATAGAGTTTCTTTTAAGCCTCTCGGCCCTGTCTGTTCACATCCCTTTTCGGTGTGGACACGTTTTGTTAAAAACGGTTAAGGCACAAGAACAGTTTCTTTTAGAAACGAAAGGATCGACGGGCGCAAGGAAACCGACCATTCAGTCTTCCTCCGCACAAACCCCTAATATAATACATATTTGGGCCTTATTTCATTTTATCAGAAATACAAAGAAATACATAGAATACATTGAAAAACCCGACAAAAACATTTTATCGGAACTCAAATATCCTATGAAACGATGTTTATAATTCTTTCAGGTCCGGGTTTATTGATATTGCATGTCGCATGTTGCATAGGCCCCGCTCCTTTGTATTGCTGCAATGCGATATTGCGATGTGATATCGTGATTGGCGATCGCATATCGTAATGTCTCGAGCCCCCGGTAAGTCCTTCCTTTGACCATGTTGCGATGCGATATTGCAATCAGCGATCGCATATCGCAATGTCTCCGGCCCTTGGTAAGTCCTCCTTTTTGTTCCATGTGATGCGATATTGTAGTTAATCCGAACCATTGATCTATGATCGTTAATCCGATGGTGGACAGTTATTTCGGGTGGCCCATTCGCACGAGGATTACCCACCTGAAAAAGTGGTTTTCTCTCTCCTATGCCATGCTATGTGTCAGCCAATGTATGGGATCGAGCGAAGCCCTTCCAATACCACTTACCGCCTGAAGCCTGCCCAAAATACCTTTTACCATGGAACTCAAATATTTTGCTATTTTATTCATAAATCCTTCGGGTCCACAGAAAGCCTTTGCACCCGTTTTAAGTCCTCTCCCTTAGTTTATTGCAATGCGATAAAGCAGCCATCGCTTATTGCTTAAGCCTGCTATCATGTGTTTAAGTCCTCCCTTTGGTTCCATGCGATGTGATATTGTAGTTAATCTGGACCGTTGATCTGCACGCTTGATCAATGGTTCACGTTGTCTCGCTTGGAATCACTATCTCATTTCCCTTAAGGCTATGGTCCGTTAGCACTTCTACTGGATTTCTCCGATGCGATTTTCCACTCTTCTCCCTTTATAACTCCGTCGGGTCTTTAACATTATGGAAGCCTTGGACTTAGAGGTTTTACTCAAGATCCATTTTGGATCACGCATTCCCACTGAAAAGCTTTTATACCACCAAAAGTTGGTTTTAGGCATCGATCAAGTGAGGATACAGTTCCCTCACTTGTCCAATTTCTATCCATCGTGCCTTACTTGGATTTGAACCCTTGAGCCCTACTCTCAGGTACTCAACATCCCCTTGATGCATAGTCCTTACCTTCTTGTCCAGAACTGTGTCCTCTTGTAACACATTGAGATACTCAGGCAACAAATCCCCAATAGAAGGAAACTGACTTTGTTCTTCAGGATCTTCAATCAATGAAGGTTCATACAATCTCAAGTTTTCTGCATTAACGACTAAATAGATCTGCATATAAGCTGGAAAATCAAGGCGAAAAGCATTTTCACCAATTTTATCAAGTATCTTGAAAGGTCCATACCTTATTGGTTTTAGCTTCTTACCTTCACCCTGCATTCTGCCTTTGCTAATGTACAGCCAGACTTGATCACCAACTTGAAAAATATGTTCAAATCGATGCTTGTGATATCTTGCCTTTGATCCGGATTTAGATGGGAACGCAATAGATTACAGAGATAACCATAAATACAGAGATGCGATAACCATAAATACAGAGATGCAGCGGGAATAATACTTCATTTCATTAATGGGAAATACCAAAATATGCTTACAACCAGAACTGGAAATAAACCAGCTAGGGCGATGGTAGCTTATCTCTGAGAAGAGATGTAGCGGCTACATGCCTCTGAACTGTTCCGAACTCCGTTACAGTGAGGCTCGAAGGCCTATTTATTGTTGAGAAACAATGGAAAACCCTTCACATCCCGAAACCTAACCCTAGAAGATGAAACGCCAAATTGTGGGCCCCGTTTGGGTAAATTGGTACATCAATTTCCCGGGGTCGTAACTTTGGCATACGATCTCCGTTTGACGCGCACGATAGCTCGTTAGAAAGATCTATCCGAGTACTACCACTTTGGGAGGCAACATCGGTCCATGGACCCATGTTGCCCCAGAATCCCAAAAAAACGTCGTTTAGGGCCTCAAAACGGCTCCGGAAGTTCAGGACCCGAAAAACTGCTAAAAATAGTAAACTGTGCTACAATTTAGGAAACTGAAAAGACTGAAAGAGACAGTTGTGGGGGTCCAAATGGGTTGGTGGGTGGCCACCAACATCCACCTGGATCATTCCTCCCCCCTTAGGAAGCAATGGTCCCCATTGCGTTGAGTTCCTCCATCTGTTGAACTTGTCCTGCAATCTCTGATGTGTCCAGTGATGGTGGGAAGCATGGTCGACGATGGTCCACATTGAACACTTGGTGCAGGCGAATGAATGGAGGAATGATGTGCTCCAAAGAATTGTTCCCCATAGCCTTGGTACTGTTATAAGGACCATGTCTGAGTGTTCTGAGCTTCTGATGGGTTCTGGTAATGCGTTCCTTTTGTCGATGCAACCAGACTTTGTTGCCCACCTGAAACTTGTGTGGTACCCATATGCGTGAGAAGTTGTTCCTGTGTTCTGTCATGACCATATTCCTTTGCTGCTGCTGCTGCGTAGAGGAACCCTTTGCAGGGGTCATGGATGTAGCAACAATCTTCCCCTTACTTTGGGAGTGGACCAGACAGATGAATTTCCTGGTCTGTGATATGAGCTTGCTGCCTTTCTTGGTAGTGATCAAAGATGTGGCGGTAGGTGGGGCTACCTCCGGTATCATGTATAATGAATTATTCAAAGAAATAATGACAGCACGAGGCCTGGACTCATACATAGCATGTCGCCTCCATAAGTATGGCTGGCCTAATAGTACATCACAAACATCCAGAGGTGTAACATCACACAATACCTCGTCTATGAAGGGCTTGATGCTGTAGGGAAGGCGGCACTGCTAGCGAACTTTGAGATCTAGTCCTTCATGAAGCCACCCGATACTGTACGGCTGTGGGTGTGGTGTAGTCGGTAGTCCCAACCGCTTCAAGACCTCTGCTGAAATGAGGTTCTTTTGGCTACCACTGTCGACAATGAATCGCAGTGGTGAACCCTTCACCCACATCTGTGAGTGGAAAAGACGCTCCCCCTCCTCTGGATCTTCGGGCTCATTTTTCTTGATCTTGGCGGTGGCAACAGTGGCGCTGGGATCCGCATCAATGATCTGCTTCCCTTTGCCATTCCCCTTGTCGGGTTCTGGCTCAGGATCAGAACATGCATCTGATTCGGAAGCCTTCAACTCAGCCACCAGCGACTGCTTGGTTCGACACTCACTTGTGTTATGAGTGGGACTCTTGTGGAACTCACACCACTTTCCTGTGTCCTTCTTCGGCTTTGTGGTATTGTTCTTTTCTTGCAACTTCGGTGGGTTGTCTTGGGCTGCCCCGCCTTGGCTTTGTCCTTTGGGCTTCGGATTTGCAGATCCAAAGTCTCGCTTCTTCTGTTTGAACTTTGCTCGATTTTGACAGCGTATCGGTATGTTGTGCCGAGTGAGGAGATGTTCAAGAACACCATCTCTTCCTGGATGTATTTGTGCAGGCAGCCACGGTATTTGAGTACCAGATGCAACTCAGAATCTTTGATACCCAACTGTGTGCGAAGGGTATGAAAAATGTTTGTGAACTCCGGCACATCTTGGTCTCGTCCCTGCCGCAGTGTGGTCCATTTGATGTATTTGTCCTCATAGCTTCCGACAGGGTAGTACTGCTCTTTGATGGCATCCCGGAAGTCATTCCAAGTGGGTGCGGCTGAAAATAGTGAGCCTTTACTTTCATCCTTCTGCTCGCAGTAGGTTTCCCACCAGTCCTTGACGTGGGGGGCTGCTTTGAGAAGAGCGAAAACAATCTTTTCCCGACTTGAAAATTCGTGAACAGAAAAATACCCATCTAACAGATTTAACCATTTATCTACGGCATCTGCGTCTATTTGACCCTCGAAGATGGGGATTTCAAAATTAACTTGTACCTTAAACGGTGTGGCGTTTCTAGAGTCGCTGTTGGAAGCCGATGCATCGCCTCTGGGTAGCCGCTGAAGAATCTGCGCAAAGCTATCCATCATCGCGTTCCTTTGCCGCTCGAGCGCTTCTTCGAGCAAGATTTTGATAGGATCTCCTGCTCCCTCGTCTTTCTTCTCATCCGCCATGGGAGGCCGTCGGGATTTGCGAGGCTGGTCTTGCAAAGGTTCGACCAGTTCAAGCCCTAACTCCTTATATCCCGACCTCGTTGGGGACATGCAAAGAAAAACAGAGAAAAAGCAGACCGCTCCGATACCACTGATCTGGATTTAGATGGGAACGCAATAGATTACAGAGATAACCATAAATACAGAGATGCGATAACCATAAATACAGAGATGCAGCGGGAATAATACTTCATTTCATTAATGGAAAATACCGAAATATGCTTACAACCAGAAATGGAAATAAACCAGCTAGGGCGATGGTAGCTTATCTCTGAGAAGAGATGTAGCGGCTACATGCCTCTGAATTGTTCCGAACTCCGTTACAATGAGGCTCGAAGGCCTATTTATTGTTGAGAAACAATGGAAAACCCTTCACATCTCGAAACCTAACCCTAGAAGATGAAACGCCAAATTGTGGGCCCCGTTTGGGTAAATTGGTACATCAATTTCTCGGGGTCGTAACTTTGACATACGATCTCCGTTTGACACGCACGATAGCTCGTTAGAAAGATCTATCCGAGTACTACCACTTTGGGAGGCAACATCGGTCCATGGACCCATGTTGCCCCAGAATCCCAAAAAAACGTCGTTTAGGGCCTCAAAACAGCTCCGGAAGTTCAGGACCCGAAAAACTGCTAAAAATAGTAAACTGTGCTACAATTTAGGAAACTGAAAAGACTGAAAGAGACAATTGTGGGGGTCCAAATGGGTTGGTGGGTGGCCACCAACATCCACCTGGATCAGCCTTGTACTTGGCTTGACTTCTTTCCAGTTGTTCATGTACTGCTTGGTGAATTTCTTGGATATGTTCAATGAACTTGGTTGTTTTTTCCACATCACTGTGTCCATCAACTGCTATGTCTTTACCAAAGACAAAATCCAAGGGATACTTTGGTATAAAACCAAAACAAGTCTCAAAAGGAGATCTCTGAGTAAAAGAGTTCTTGGCATGGTTGTAATCATGTTGCACATAACACAAATGCTCATCCCAAAGCTTGGGATGCTTGCTGCAATAGCCTCTGAGCAACTGGATCACGGTCCTATTGATCACTTCTGTCTAACCAACTGTTTGTGGATGAAATGTTGTGCTCTTCTTCAACTTGGTGTCCATCAACTCCCATAGATTTGACCAAAACCTCCCAACAAATCGAGAATCTCGATCAGATACAATAGAATTTGGTAACCCAAAATGAACCCATACATTCTGAAAGAACAACTTTGTTGTTTGTTCAGTTGTAACATGCTTGTTACATGGTATCAAAATACACATTTTACTGAACCTATCCACAACAACATACAAATAATTATGACCTTTCCTAGATTTTGGCAATCCCCCAACAAAATCCATGGAGACATCTTCCCAAGGACGAGAAGGAATTGGAAGTGGAGTGTACAAGACTAATTTCCGATTATTGGGCTTGCTTGTAGCACACATAGTACACCCTTTGATATATCTAGAAACTGTCTCATGCATTCTCGGCCAATAACAAAATCTTTGCAATTGTGCAACTATTTTACTTACACCAAAATGACCTAATATGAGAGAAGTATGTGCTTCTCAGATTATGTTAATTGTTTCAGTTTGTGGAATGCATAACTTTCCCAAAGTTGGTCCTTTACATAATAATCCAATTCTTCTACTTGTTTGCCATGACTTAAAGTTGCATATACATCTTTAAAATCTACATCTTGAGCATATTGTTCAATGTAACTTTCATGCATTACTGAGTTATGCTTAAGTATAGCAGATGCATTTATGATTGGTCTTGATAACATGTCTGCAACTTTATTGCGTATGCCCTTCTTATATTTGATGACAAGATGAAATTGTTGTAGAAAACCCATCCACCTATAATGTCTTGATTGCTGCAATTTAGTTTGTGAGTGAAAATATTGAAGTGGTTGATGATCTGTATGTATGATTGTTTCTTTACCCATTAGGTAATGTTTCCACTTCTTCACACTTTGTACTAATGCATACAATTCTTTATCATATGTGGGGTAATTAGCTACTGCAAAAGTAAATGTCTCAGAATGATAGCATATGGGTTTTCCGTGTTGTATCAACACTGCTTCCATGGCATAGTCACTGGCAACTGTCTCAATCTCAAATGGATGTTGAAGATCTGGCAGTGCTAGTACTAGTGTTGTACTAACTTTTTCTTTTAAGGTGTCAAAGGCTTTTTGTTGTTTGCCTCCCCATTGAAACACCTATTTCAATCCTATTAAAGCATGTAATGGAGCTGCAATCAAGGAGAAGTTAGCAATAAACTTTCTCCAGTGTTTTACTGCCCCTAGGAAACTCCTAACCTCTATAGCAGATTTGGGTTTAGGCCAATTCACAATGACTTCAACCTTGGAAGGATCTATCTTCAATTCACAACCCCCTACAATATAACCCAAATAGTTTAAAGATGTTTTTCCAAATTCACATTTTGACAGTTCTACATAGAGATTTTTTCTTTTTAAAACATCTAAAGTCTACTTTACATGCTTTACATGGTCTTCCCATGTCTTACTAAAAACAAGAATGTCATCTAAATAAACAATTACAAAGTCATCAATAAATGGTCTGAGTACATCATTCATAACTCTCATAAATGTAGTAGGAGCATTAGTTAAGCCAAAAGGCATAACCAACCACTCATAATGTCCTTGATTTGTCTTGAAAACAATCTTCCATGCATCCTGTTCTGCAACTCTGACCTAATGATAACCACTTCGCAAGTCTAACTTAGAAAAGTAAATTGCTTCTTTCAATTGATCTAATAAATCATCAATACGAGGAAGAGTATAATGATTCTTGATCGTTATTTTATTTATGTTCTACAATCAATGCACATTCTCCACGAACCATCTTTCTTTCTCACCAACATGATTGGAGATCCACATTGTGATGTGCTTGGTCGTATAAACCCTTTATCGAGCAACTCATGTACCTGCTTCTTTATCTCAACATTCTCTAAAGCTGACAACCTGTACATTCCAATGTTAGGTAATGGAGCATCTTCCTGCAAATAAATATCATGTACTATTTCTCGCTTGGGTGGCAGACCTTTTGGTTCTTGAAATAGAACATCATACTCTGAAACAACTTTAACAAAATCAGCTTTCTGTTTAGAATCACAGCCTTCAAATGCATTGGATTTTTCAGGATCCTTTTCCTTTACAACCATTAGTAAAAATTGCTAACTTGAATTCACAATTCTTTTCATTTGTCCTGAGTTTATGAGAGAATAGTTATCTTTGAGTTTATGAACTCTTACAATATATTCTATTCCATATTTAGTGAGTTGATACTTATTCTCAGCTCTATAGAAAATAGATTTCCTATCATACAAGTATGGACTTCCCAAAACAATACCACATATATCCAATGGAACTATATCTAACTCAACCTCATCTACAAATTTTGATCTAATAGCAAACCTAAGTTTACATTGTCTCGTTACTTGTAGCTTTGTTTTATCACAAACCCAACCTAATGGATATGGCTTCTCATGAGGTTTTGTTTGTAATCCTAACTTCTTTACAATTGTTTCAGAAATCAAATTTATTTGTGATCCACTATCAAATAAAGTATCAATCTTATTATGCTTAGAAATCACTCTAATACGAAAAAGCTCATTTCTTTCCCTCTCATTAGTTTCATTATCAGTAGATTGTGCATAATTACTTGTGGATGCTTCAGAATCTTTACCTTTAATACATGTGGTTGTAATTGTTGTTTCATCACCTGAATCTGATCCTAAGTCTTGTTGAATAGCAGCAGCATTCTTTCTCTCCTTACCACCAAACTTCTTAGGTTTCCATTCTATATGCAAAAGCCAGTAGTGTGCCTCATTGTGTCCTTCTTTCTTGCAATGAGTGCATGAAGGTTTATCCTTCTTTACAGTGTTTGCTTTCCTCTCCTTCCATTTAAGTTCCTTATTTTCCTTGCTCTTTCTTAAAAAACATTTAGATGATCCCCCAACCTCTAGGTTTACATTCTTACCTCTAGCTTCTAGATGTGTAGCTTGAATTGATACATCATCTAAGCTAGTGGGATTAAACATGAGAATAGTATGCTTTAAATAGCTATGAAGACCGCCTATATACTTCAATAAAGTCTCAGGTGAATCTAATGATATACCTAGATTTAAAGCTCTCTTTCTGAATTCCTGAGTATAACTTTGTACACTTTGACCCTTCAACTGGCGAAGAGTTTGCCAACTCATCACTGCCTGTTGCATGTAAGCTAAAGGATAGAATTGATTTTTGATAGCAGAAACAAATTCGTTCCAGGTAGAAATGATTTTACCATATCAGCTTGTGTCTTTCCTTCCCACCATACTAGCGCAGTTCCTCCAAGTCAAAGGCTAGCCAGCTGAATCTTCTTCCTTTCTGATTCAACATTTTGTACCCCACAATATACATCAATTTTTATTATCCAATTATCTAGCTTTTATGCATTGAGTTCTCCATCATAAATTGGAAAATCAAACTTCACATCTAATTTGATTAAGGAAGTTTGATTCTTATTCTTAGAAGAGCTAGAAGATGATGAGGATGAGGAAGGTGATGATGGAGGAGATGGTGGAGGAGGCATTTCCCCTTTCCCTTTGCCTTCTGGAGGGGCAACTAGAAAAGGTTCCTCTGCTCCTTTGTCTGGTTTGGGTGTTGAAGTGATTTCACCTCGACCCTTCTTAAACTCCAAATACATCTCTTCCACCATGGCTTGGAGTGTCTTAAAACTTTCTATAAACTAATATTATGATCCCAATGGAGCTTCTTCTGCCATTATACTCTGAGAATAGACTCTTCCAATCTCTGGATTAGCCTCAACAAGTTCTTCTTTTCCTAGTCTAAGCTTTAATCTAGTTAGCATTCAAAGTCCAGCACAAGCTTGTTTAACCTTAACAAAACCTTAAGTTCTGATACCACTTGATCTGAAAATGAGATCATAAATCAATATTAAGGTATTACAGACTCATGTGTAGGAATGCCTATATTATTTAGTGTAATGGATCGAAAATATTTCGAATAATACAGACATTTAACAATTGGAAAACATAACAATTCAACACATCAACACAGTAAGTAATCAAGGAGTTCACCAGACTTCCTGGCTACGTCTCCTGGTCCAAGATTTCAGTGTCAACCTCTGTATTATGTCTTCAAGAGAAAATGATTACAAGTGTGAGCTCGAATAGTCTCAACACAACAGTGACAAAACACAGGGATTCCCTCGAAATCCTCAAGTCTACAAGAGTACACAGCTGCTCCCTCTTGCTCTCTGTCTTCTGCTTTCTCTTCTGCTCTCCTCTACTTCTTGTGTTTGCCATAGAGTGGTTTTTAAGCCTCTCGGCCCTGTCTATTCACCTCCTTTTTCTGTGTGGACACGTTTTGTTAAAAACGCTTAAGGCAAAAGAATAGTTTCTTTTAGAAACGGAAGGATTAGCGGGCATGGTGAAACCGACCGTTCGGTCTTCCTCCACACAAACCCCCTGATATAATACATATTTGGGCCTTATTTCATTTTATCATAAATACAAAGAATACATTGAAAAACCCGACAAAAAAAAATTATTGGAACTCAAATATCCTATGAAACGATGTTTATAATCCTTTCGGGTCCCATCTTATCAATATCACATGTCACATGTTGCATAGGCCCCACTCCTGTGTATTGTTGTGATGCAATATCGCGATCGGAAATCGCATATCACAATGTCTCGAGCCCCCGATAAGTCATTCCTTTGTCCATGTTGTGATGCGATATTGCGATCGGCGATCGCATATCGCAATGTCTCCAGCCCTTGGTAAGTCCTCCTTTTTGTTCCATGCAATGTGATATTGTAGTTAATCCAGACCGTTGATCTATGATCATTAGTCCAACGGTGGACGGTTATTTTGGGTGGCCCATTTTCACGAGGATTACCCACCTGAAAAAGTGGTTTTCTCTCTCCTGCGCCATGCTACGTGTCAACCATTATATGGGATCAGGTGAAGCCCTTCCAATACCACTTACCGCCTGAAGCCTACCTGAAATAACTTTTACCCCTGAACTCAAATATTTTGTTGTTTTGTTCATAAATCCTTCGGGTCTGCAGAAAGCCTTTGCGCCTATTTTAAGTCCTCTTCCTTAGTTTATTGCGATGCGATAAAGCGGCGATCGCTTATCGCTTAAGCCTACTATCATGTGTTTAAGTCCTCCCTTTGGTTCCATGTGATGCAATATTGTAGTTAATCTGGACCATTGATCTGCGCGCTCGATCAATGGTTCACATTGTTTCTCTTGGAATCGCTATCACATTTCTCTTAAGGTTATGGTCCGTTAACACTTCCGCTGGCTTTCTCCAATGCGATTTTCCACTCTTATCCCTTTATAACATTGTCGGGTCTTTAACATTATGGAATCCTTAGACTTAGAGGTTTTACTCAAAGATCCATTTTGGATCAATTGGGTTGCAGCTTCAATTGTAGTTCTAATATCTGCAACTGCAGCTCAAAATTTACTCGGCCAATTTCATCATAAGACTCTTTGACTCCAACGACCAACTTTTGAATCTTCTCCACAAAGGCCGCTTCTACTGGAATATTGAGCTCTAGAAGCTCACTACAGGTCTATGCAATCGTTGCTTCCAGTTGCTGGCTGCGCGCTCTAACCTCTTCCTTTTCCTTAAGTGCCTGTGCATTCTCCTCAAAAATCTGTTGGTTGTTAGTTTTTACCTCATTAATCACCAAGAGCGTGTGTTTCTCTCATATCCTTAATTCATCTCACACCCTTTAGTGCAGCTCATGCAAAGTCTAAATGGGCAACGCAGCCAATTTTAGACTGAGATTCTTTGTCTTGAGTAGTTGTTCCTGTTCTTCAGCGAAGTCACCATGCAGGGACCCTTCAGGCAGTGGTACCGGGTGAAGATCCATAGTGATCTCAGCATCCAAAACTGACCCCCTCCAAGTCCCACGGGCCCTGATGGACCTTGTTGAGCAACTGTCGGTACTATATTTCAAAATGGCTCATGAGGTCTCTTGTCACATCACAGACCACATCTTCGATTTCTTCCAAGTCCCCCTCAGTGAGGACCAAAGGTGTTGCGTCGGCTGACTTGTCAGACTTTTTCTTCTTGCACTACCATTTTTAAGTCCTCTTCTTGACAATGAAGGGGGATCCCAACTCTGCACCCCATTCTTCGTCCACCTCAGCCTCTTCCTCCTCTTGCATTTCCTCGGGGTCTGGCTCTTCAACCTTAATCATAGTTTTTCCCTGCGCTGATTCTTTTTCCTTGTCCATCGCTTCAGCAACTTCTTTCTCCTTCGCCGCAACTGCTTTCTTCTATGCAGCCTTTTCTTGGGAAACCTTCAGTGCCTCCTTCTTCTATCCTCCGGTTGTGGTCTGCGTTGCAAACCCTTCAGCGGTTGTGTTGGTACCTGCATCAGCATCAGAAGGGGTGAGCCAATCACTTAGCCACATGTTGATGACCCCTAATATATCCTCCTCAACAACCAAATAAGGAAACTTATACCATATGCCCCAGGCATCCTTCTTTGCACAAATATGCATATTCTAAAAGCCTGCCTTAAATTCTGCGATGTGAGCATACTGTGCATGCAAGGTGGGTAATAGTCATGGCCATTGGTTGATCATTTTTTGGAGTTCCATCTCGAACAACACCCAAAACATATTGGTCTCCATGACGTGCACGGTATTTAGTAACCCACAGCAAAGTGAACTTTGCTTCCTCCAGTAGATCTGAGTCCTGTTGAGGGAATTGACTCTCCTCAGGTGTCCTCCACGCCACTAAAGCAATCAATAGCAGCAACCAGGCGTAGTAAAATGCATTTCCATCATCTTGGGCCTCCTTGCAATCCTCCAAAAACTCCTTAGGAAGGTATTTATCTTAGTTATATTGGATCCCTTGCGTGCACTGCGCAACCAAAGGAATGACTGGCACCAGTACTTCATCGGCGCGGCATTTTCTCATGAGCTTTCCATCCAAGATCTGCGCAACAAACTACACCGCACCATCGGATATGGATTGAATTGAGTATCTACACGACTTCTTGGTCAGACCAAATTTTTCCTTCATTTGATCTGCCAAATTCTTTTCTCTGAATTTCTGATGAAAGCCTCCGTAGGGTCCAGTCCTTAGGATGGAAACAACGTGATTCGGTGGATCAGCATATCTGTGATCAAGATGGGTTCTCCCAGCCAAAGACACCCATCATGCACTAGTGTCAATAATTAGCGCACAAAACAGTGTTAATATTGGTGCGACTGAAGTGCGGCACCCACAACATGTTTAGGAGCCTCGCGCCCCCAACTCTAGCCACCCAGTTCATTGGTTTGAGGCACATAATGCTTGAATCCTCATAATATACCTTCTTAAGGTACTTTATCGGTGCTAATTGAGGGAAATTCTCATGGCCCCCAAGGTCCCAATCCTCCATCTTTAGATTTGGTATCCGACCCAACAAAGGACCCTTAAACAGCAAATTCTCCAGTAACAACGGTGTGGAAACCATGAACTTCGCATTGTCCAAATTTTTGGGCACCTTCATCGTGGGTTTTCTTGGTGGTATGTACTTCGGCAATTGAGTTATTGGTTAAACCTCTTCTGCATCAAGATCCTCTATCCCTCTACGCAGTTCTTCCACATCCAAATCCATCGACTCCATCGGCTATTTGGACTTATCCATTTTTCCCTTTTGGCAGATTTCTGTCAGGGTTTTCCTTCGCGATTGCCACACTGGCACTTGCTGAGGCTTCTTCTGCTTCATAGATGTGGACAGTTTAGGCCTATTCGACCTAGGCACGGTATTAGGAAATCCGATATACATAGGTTCAGCTAGGTGAGTTGCAGTCATATTCTCAATGAAGCTCTTTTGGAAGTACTCACGCAAGTTGGCTAATTCCAGTCGTGAAAATAGTTCCTCCCAATCTGGCTCAGACATATAGTATTGTTCTTGGCGCAAATCAAGGCGAAAATTCTTAAGGAAAACTATTAGGAAGCAAAGTGTTCGAATGCGGAGGGGTATGTTGTATTTATAGACCAATTTTAATTCAAATCCAACCATTCCCTCCAATTCCTGGTCATTAATGCACATTTGGCAGCAAATTTCCAAATATATGCTCCATAAATGCTTTCCCCCTGCTCCTTTCAACGGAATATTCTCCATTCAATCATCAACAGTGTTTCCAACGGTCACTTTTTGGTTAGGCCACACAGGGCCCACCCACCTTGTATAACTCCTTCAGCATAGCTCTCTTTGGTGCCATCCTTCGACTTGTCACGCAACCCTTAACTTTTCCTTTCTAACTTTCAGGCAGTGTAGTTTAAAGTCCCGTACCTCCTTGTAGTTGCTAGGAGTACTAAGACTATCCCACAATCATATAGTCATTGCGTAGGGGTGGGATCACCCCTGTATAGCTTCAAGCGACTTCCATTGACTTTTCCCAAAAATAATTCCCCATTCAACTTCGCGAGTTGAACTGCGCCTCCATCTATAATTTCCTTAACAACATAAGGTCCCAGCCAATGCATTTGAAATTTTCTAGGGAATTTTCAAAACTTACTATCATAAAGCAACACTAATTTATCATTCTTGAAGGTGTGTTGTTTGATATGGAAATTATTGTACCTTAAGAAACTAATTTCCTGGTTGTGTAGAAATTGTGCTTAAGACATTAATGTTTATAGTTATTTTCACTTGTTTGTCACTTAATTATATGTTGTGTTCTCAAATGAAGGACCTGAGAGACTTGGTTTTTAACCCTCAATATTTAGGTGACAAGGAAATATCATAATTCCATTTGATTGTTGAATATAAATGATGAATGAAGAAAAGCTTGAATAAGGCATAGACAATATGTTGTTTTACATAGGATCTACTATTTGTGACACTTGGAGAAGTTAAAGATAATATGTTGATGTTGTCTTACACAGAAACTACTATCTGTAACTTAGAAGAATTACAAAGGTGTGAACTTCAAGTATAGGAGCGCTCTTTTAAGGAATTTTAACTTCATTTACATAAGAAAATAAAGATATGTAGCTTCATTACCATGCTTAAAGGAAGAAAACATAAGATGACACATAACATAGAAGTCACAAAATCATACCCAACAATATATGGAAAACTTCTGATTCTTTCATTAATCAACAGTTGTATCAGGAATTCACTGGCCTAGTATTCAGGTTCTCCAAAATTCAAACCCCTTCTCTCTAAATTTTCCCTTTTTTATATTATGAGACAGATGGTAGTCACCAAAACTGTCAAACTACTTAACTATTTCTCTAATTGTCTAAAGTAAAATCATTACAGAATATTACACAGAGGGTAAAAGACACCTCAAAGAACATAAAATAACAGGAAATTACGCAACTTAGAAGATTATGGCCATTCTCTGTTCAAAACTATATATTGAGCCTTAGTGGAGCATTGAATGAAGGGCGGAAAGCTTTGGGAGCACTACGGGAGGTAAAGAGTGTGTGAGAGCATCAACGAGGTTGAACCACCGCAGTGATTCCTGGCTGCACATTTTGATCAACAGTGCTAACGTCATAGTCAACTCCGAGGGTCAAGCTCTGATTAACCTTCGTGCTCATTGCTTCCGCACATCGCACCTTAAAGGACTTATCAAACTATTGCTTGATCGCTTTTGTCAAACTTGTATGACATTTAAATGATGGCAGGCCCATGGAACTTAAAAAGAATTAACATTGGTTCATAAAACCTATCGCATTTGCTTTTTCAATGCGCCTTTAACTCCCTTACAGACCCGATAGGACATAAAACTGTATTTAATAATTCACCAAGTCCAATATTAAGGACTGAACCTGATGACTTTGCCGACCCGATCTCCGGACCCCATAGGACATAAAACTGTATTTAATAATTCATCGGGTTCGATATTAAGGACTGAACCCGATCACTTTGCCGACCCGATATGCGGACCCAATAGGAAATAAAACTGAATTTGATGATTTATCGGGTCCGATAAAAAGATGAAAATTGATCACTTTCCAACCCGATATTGCGATCCGATATCTGACAGATCCCACCTCGTCCGATGGACGACTGAGATTAACCTAGACTTCGGCAAATTTAAACTATATTTGATACATTTTCACATCCGATCTCCGAAATAAACACATTCTTAGTTAACTATGTGATTTTCGTTGGATTTGTGGCCTGTTGATCGGACGGCCCAGTTCTTCTCACGGGTTCATTACTTTCAAAGCCCTTGGAAATATGAAATCAACCATTTCTTTCATGTTTTTTTATTTTCCTCTCATTTTGTAATAAAATGAAAATAAGACTTAAATAACAATGGACAATGAGTGCTACAACATCTGGCTCCACCTGCGGATAGTGCTTTTGCCACATAAGCACTAAGAACCACAGATCAATGCCTTCACCTCGGGCATGGAGTCATATGTTTCTTAATCAATTTA
Organism: Pinus tabuliformis; assembly: GCA_031772625.1. NCBI lineage: Eukaryota > Viridiplantae > Streptophyta > Pinopsida > Pinales > Pinaceae > Pinus > Pinus tabuliformis. The sequence continues at coordinate 1,727,951,020 of CM062820.1, read as the reverse complement.
AATTCTATGGCATTTGTACACTGATTTCACTCCGGTATCTACAATAATTGGATGCTGGTGATTTGATAGCAAAGTGATAAGAATATTAGATTAGTAGCCTTAGTTGAGCATGGAGTCCAAAATTCTGAAAACCATGAAACTTGAATGATTAAAACCTGACATTCTTGAAATCTAAAACCTCTGCAAACTGGTTTCCTACTAGGACAGTCACCCTTATTTATCATCTAAAATTAAACTGAAGAACTGCAACTAGAAACCAAATGATCAACACTTGATCTTATTTATGTACAGGCTCCTACTTATTTACATGACTGACCTCAATCAAATGAAGTCAATCTTCCAATGGTACCAAGTTAGCATTTGAGTGCCTGATCTAGAACCATTCTATCGGTGAATTTTGAAAATACCATTCATCCTGAATGGAAAATAAACTATGCATAAGGGAAGCTCACAACAAAAATTACAAATATATCCACAAAATGGTATGTGTAGGCTTCTAATAGATTTCTCCATGTAATCTACCACAAGATCTTCATAAGTATAAGAAAAAATATGGTCCTGATCAGCTCCAAAAGAAAAAATTTGTATGTATGAAGGTTCTTGCTCAAATAAACCCTCTATTGGGATAATATGCTCAATAGAACAATCAACAACATCTTTAAGAAAATGATCTATGTCACTTTTATGTCTCCACTTTTCATCTTTGAACTTCGACTGAAAATAATTTGTAATTATGACCTCATGAAATAAAAGAAAAGTTTTCACATCAATATATGATGTATGGCCAACTTCAAATAGATTTTTTACCTCTGATCCATGGGCACCATTGTGTTCTTCAATGCAATGATATACAATCTCTTTATCAGCTTTCGTTTTACATAAGATAGCCTCTTTTTCTATGATAAATGGCTCAACATATTGTTGTCCAACATTTCCCAATTGTTGGTTTTCTTCTTTATGTCCAACACCTAACTGATGAACTTGAAGACCTTCATCTTGTTCCTCATCTGAAATAGGAGGACCATCCAATTTAACAAAATAAGATCTCTGGGGATTTATTTGCAACTTAATAATTTCTCCCTCTTCTCGACTATTGGGCAAAAATTCTTGATGCATGTTTGAACTTTTCTCTGTTTGAATGCTCTCTTGATTTTCTTGGAACGAGGTAAACCAATTCTCTACTTGTGAGATTATTGAAGAAAAGTTTTTTTAACTTTTCCACATCATTTTGAGAAAATTATAGTTCTTTGCTTTCAGAGACTTGCTCATAATTAATTTCTTTATAACCTCTCTAAATGCTTGATATATTATCAACATGATCATTAGTTTCTTCAACAGGATTATCATGAGCTTTTAAAATTTCTTTAGAATCATAATATTCACAACAACCTTCAAAATGAAACTTGTGTGAATAAGAAGTTCTACAAAAAGAATTTAACACTAAATGGAAATCTTTCAAAGATGAAATGCTTGAAAGAGGCAGAGAACTGTACCAAACCCTAGCTTCTTGGTCCAAAGAAAACATAAACAACTTCATATTCACATCTTCATGAATGATGCTCTGCTACTCCATGCATTCATGAAACTCATGGAGGTGCTGAACCGGATCTTCATATTCATTTCCACTAAATCTTGGAAGATACTCATTCCACTCATGAAATGTAGGCATATGATGAGGATAGACGATGATCCCAGTAAAATCCAATGTGCCAAATTTATTGTCTAATATTGCAGGGATAGCCATTAAATCCTAGAAAAGAAAACTCCAAAGTGAAGGTCACAGGTGTTAATGTACAACCAACTGTTGAAACTTGTCACCCTCAAGAATTAGCTTCAAACTTAATATACCAAGGGAAAAGTGTTCTTATTCAATTGTTTTGCAGGTTGTGGTTCTTGTTCTTGTGGAGTCGCCTTTTTTAAGGGAGCTAGAACTTGTTTCTCACCTTCATCTTCCTGACTTCTAGATTTTTTCCTTGATCTCAAGTCATATTTCTTATGTAGCTTTGCCTGCATAAAATCAGAAAACCGCTTCCAACATTCATCAATTTCATTGTGATGAACTGTTGCCTGGTGCAAACAATTTAGGACTTGGTGTAAGTGGATTTTTAGGCCTTCCAACCCTCTTGGAAACTATCCTCTCAGGATCTGAAAGGGCTTGAACCTTCTGTTTTGAGGTGTCTGATCTTGTATGGGGTCTCTTGGGGGCTAGATTTATTTCTTTTATCCAAAACAGTGAAAAATTCCTCCTCATTGAACAACCAGAGGAAATTATTGAAAACCTAGGGAAAAGTGTTCTTGTCTTCTCTCCCCGACAATGGCACCAATTAATGTTGTACCTTAAGAAACCAATTTCCTGGCTATGTAGAAATTATGCTTAAGACATTAATGTTTATAGTTATTTTCACTTGTTTTTCACTTAGTTATATGTTGTGTTCTCAAATGAAGGACCTGAGATACTTGGTTTTTAACCCTCAATACTTAGGTGACAAGGAAATATCAGAATGCCATTTAATTGTTGAATATAAATGATGAATGAAGAAAAGCTTGAATAAGTCATAGACAATATGTTGTTTTACATGGGATCTACTATCTGTGACACTTGGAGAAGTTAAAGATAATATGTTGTCTTACATAGAAACTACTATCTATAACTTAGAAAAATTACAAAGGTGTTAACTTCAAGTATAGGAGTGCTCTTTTAAGGAATTTTAAATTCATTTACATAAGCAAATAAAGACCTGCAGCTTCATTACCATACTTAAAGGAATAAAACATAAGATGACACATAACAGAGAAGTCACAAAATCATACCCAACAATATATGGAAAACTTCTGATTCTTTCATTAATCAACAGTTGTATCAGGAATTCACTGGCCTAGTATTCAAGTTCTCCAAAATTTTAACCCCTTCTCTCTAAATTTTCCCTTTTTTATACATTATGAGACAATTGGTAGTCACCAAAATTGTCAAACTACTTAACTATTTCCCTAACTGTCTAAAGTAAGAACATTACAGAATATTACACAGAGGGTAAAAGACACCTCAAAGAACATAAAATAATAGGAAATAACGGAACTTAGAAGATTTGATCTGTTATTCACCCTATGAGTGACATCAGTTAAAGATTTATTAAACTAAGGTATTACAGACTCATGTGTTGGTGTGTGTTCTATGTTATTGAAACAACAGATCGATCAAATTGCCAATACACAAACAATAAAATGGAAAGATAGCAGAGAAATACAATAAGCAACACAAAGACACAAGCAATTTTAATAAGGAGTTCACCCTATTCTCCAGGGCTACGTCTCCGGTCCAGATTTCAGTGGTGGCCTTGTTTTATTATGTCTTTAAGCAGAGAAATTACAATACAGGGACTCAATGTGAGTTCTCCTGAAGTAGGTTTTGCTTGGCAAGGTGGTTCTTGGATTCCCCAAGCCACTTGAGTACACAGACTTCTTCTTCTTCCTACCATCTCTTTGACCTTCTGGTCTACAGTGGAAAGAGACAAATATGATGCTCCATCCAAACAGATTCCTCTATGGGATGGCTTGAATCTTCAAGCTCTCTAGTGCTTGATGCTGCCTCTGGTCAGCTTGAACCTCTATCTCTTCTGCTTTTCTTTACTGTTCTCTGTGTTCAGTCCTCCTCTCAAGGTTCACTATTCCAATTCTTCTTCTCTCAACTTCTGTCTAACTCCACTCTCCACTGACTAATTCGACTATCTTTGTTCATGGCTTTAGCCATTCGATCCCTATGCATATTCGGTTCCTCTTCTGCCTCTGTCAATTCACCTTCTGCAGCTACGCTTGGAGTTCCCTGTTCGGTGTCATCATGAACGCTCAGGGAGTGGCCACTTGTCCTCCTCTAAACGGCGCCAGCATGCTTCGTCGGTTCATTTCTTCAGTTACGTCGTGGATGCATTCTTCCTCCACCATGACAGTCAAACGGATTCCAAATCCCTTATATAACATGGCTTAATTCCCTGTCGGTTCTGCTTCTCCCCATCGGGCACGATCTCAGCCGTCCGATCTAGGCCCTTCAGATCCGACGCCATACGCACATTTCGCGCGATTGACATGCTCGATCAATAATGCACGATCAATAGTGGTTTTCTCTCACCTCCGCCTGCCACGTGTCGATCGTTGTATGTAATCGCTCCACTCTCATCCAAAACCTCTTACCATTTAAGGGCACCCCGATCAATACCGTCGGTTTTCCAGAGCACGGGTCCCGCCTTTGTACGTTAGTGCTTTTCGCTTTTCCACCCGCAGTTTTCTGCCTCCTGATGTGACCGAGTGCTCAGGCTTCCCCATTTCAGCCCTATTCACCCAGCGATGCGCGATTAGTGCTAAGCGCTAATCATGCATCAAAATCCACCTCCTTTTCCCTATTCAGGGCTCCCAAGGGCTACCTTGACCTCCTGTGCAGTCTCCATGGGCCTCGGTCAGCGTGCTTTGACCGAGGTCCTCGTCGTTCAACGTTGGATGCCATTGCCATTGGTTCAAGGTGTCTTTAATTGTTGTTTTGGAATTCTTTAGAGATTTGTTCGACCTGATATAGTCATGGTTCTTTGACAGTCTTCTATGGATCTGATTCGAATCACAGCCTTCGCACTAAAAAAGCTTTTGGACCACCAAAAGTTGGTTTTCAAGCATCAACTAAGTGAGGATATTGTTTCTTCACTTGTCCAATGTCAATCCATTTTGCGCTGCTCGGATTTGAACCTTTGAGCCCAATCATGAGGTACTCAACATCTCCCCTACGTGTTGTCCTCACCTTCCTGTCCAGCATTGTATCTTCCTGCAACTCATTTAGGTATTCAGGTAGCAAGTCATCAATAGAAGGAAATTAACTTTTCTCTTCAGGGTCCTCAATCATTGAAGGTTCAAACAATCTCAAGCAATCTGCATTTACGACTGAGTAGATGTGCATGTAAGCTAGTAAATCAAGGCAAAAAGAATTTTCACCGATCTTCTCAAGTATCCTAAAAGGTCCATACCTGATGGGCTTTAGCTTTTTACCTTCACCTTGCATCCTATCCTTGCTGATATACAACCAGACTTGGTCTCCAACTTGAAAACTATGCTCCATCTGATGCTTATCATGCCTAGCCTTGTACTTGACCTGGCTCTTTTCTAGTTGTTCCTGTACTGCCTGGTGGATCTCCTGGATCTGTTCAATGAACCTAGTTGCTTTGTCCAAATAATTGTGTCCATCAACCATGGTATCTTTACCAAAGAAAAAATCCAAAGGAGACCTTGGTGTGAAACCAAAACAGGCCTTAAAAGGAGATCTCTGTGTAGAAGAGTGTTTGGCTTTGTTGTCAGCATGCTACACATAACACAAGTGTTCATCCCAAAGCTTAGGATGTTTACTGCAATATCCTCTTAGTAACTAGATCACTGTCATGTTTACTACTTTTGTATGGCCATCTGTTTGTGGATGAAAAGCTGTGCTTTTCTTCAACTTGGTGTCCATCAGTTCCCACAGACTAGACCAAAACTTCCCCACAAATCGGGTGTCTCATTCAGACACAATGGAAGTGGGTAATCCAAAATGAACCCATACATGTTCAAAGAACAATTTTGTAATCTGTTCAGCTGTGATATGTTTACTACAAGGTATCAAAATACACATTATCCACAACAACATATAGATAATCATGACCTTTCCTAGATTTAGGCAGTCCTCCAACAAAATCCATGGAAACACTTTCCCAATGATGAGAAGGAACTGGTAATGGAGTGTACAAGCATAGTTTTCTATTCCTGGGCTTGCTTTTAGCACACATGGCACAACCTCTTACATATCTAGAAACTATCTCATTCATTTTCAGCCAATAGCATAATCTTTGCAGTTGTGCAACTATTTTACTTACCCTGAAATGACCTGATATCAAAGAAGTGTGTGCTTCCCTAATTATCTTTATCCTCTTAGTTTTTGGAATGTAGAGTTTCCCACAATGATATAAGAGTCGGTCCTTTATATAATAGTCCAATTCTTCTACTCTTTTGCCTTGACTCAAAGTTGCATATGCATCTTTAAAATCCATGTCTTGAGCATATTGTTCTATGCAGCTTTCATGTAGTACAAAATTATGCTTAAGTATGGTAGATGCATTTATAATGGGTATACATAACATGTCAGCAACCTTGTTATGTATGCCCTTTTTATATATGATGACTAAATGAAACTGTTGTAGAAAACCCATCCATCTGTAATGTCTTGATTGCTGCAACTTAGTTTGGGAGTGTAGATATTGAAGTGGCTGATGATCAGTATGTATTACTGTCTCTTTACCCATTAAGTAATGTTTCCACTTTTTCACACTCTGAACTAATGCATACAATACTTTATCATATGTAAGATAGTTAACTACTGCAGGATTAAAAGTCTCATAATGATAACATATGGGTTTACCGTGTTGTGTCAACATTGCTCCCATGGCATAGTAACTGGCATCAGTTTGGATCTCAAAAGGTCTTTGTAGATCTGGTAGTGCTAGTACAGGTGTTGTACTAATTTTCTCTTTCAAGGTGTTGAAGGCTTTCTGATGTTTGCCTCCCCACTGAAACACCTTATTCAATCATGTTAAAGCATGTAAGGGAGTTGCAATTGAGGAGAAGTTAGAAATGAACTTCTTCCAATATTGTGCTGCTCCTAAGAAGCTTCTTACTTCTGTAGCAGACCTAGGTTTAGGCCAGTTCACAATGACTGCCACTTTAGGGGGATCTATTTTCAATTCACCTCCCCCTACTATATGACCCAAGTAGTTTAGAGATGTTTTGCCAAATTCACATTTTGAGAGTTTAACGTAAAGTTTTTCTCTTTTCAAAACATCTAATGTCTGCTTAACATGCTTTAAATGTTCTTCCCACGTTTTACTAAAAATCATAATGTCATCCAGATACACAATAACAAAATCATCAAGAAAAGCTATGAGTACATCATTCATTAATCTCATGAAAGTAGCAAGAGCATTAGTTAAGCCAAAAGGCATAACCAGCCATTCATAAAATCCCTGCTTTGTTTTGAAATCAATCTTCCATGAATCTTGCTCTGCAACTCTAACCTGATGGTATCCACTGTGCAAATCCAGCGTGGTGAAATAAACAACTTCTTTTAATTGATCTAAAAGATCATCTATGCGAGGAAGGGGATAACAATTTTTTATTGTTATCTTATTCAGTGCTCAGTAATCAATGCACATTCTCCAAGAGCCATCTTTCTTTCTCACCAAAACAATTGGTGACCCACATGGTGATGTGCTAGGCCTGATGAAGCCCTTCTCGAGCAACTCCTGCACCTGCTTTTTGATTTCATCATTCTCTAAAGCAGACAACCTGTACATCCCAATGTTAGGCAATGGAACATCTTGCTACAAAATAATATCATGTACTATTCCCTTTTTGGGTGGCAGACCTTTAGGTTCTTGAAACAAGACATCATACTCTGAAACAACCTTTTCTATATCAGCTTGATGTTCAGCATTACAGCCCTCAAATACATTGGTTTTATCAAGTTTCTTTTCCTTTACAACCATCAGTAAGAATTGTTTGCATGAATTTATCATTCTTTTCATCTGTCCTGAGTTTATGAGAGTATAATTATTCTTGAGCTTATGAGCTCTTACAAAGTATTCGATTCCATCTTTAACAAGTAGATACTTGTTCTCAGCTCTATATAAAATAACCTTTCTATCATACAAGTAAGGGCTTCCTAAAACAATTCCACATATATCCAAAGGAATTATGTCTAACTCAACCTCATCTACAAATGTTGACCCAAAAGAAAACTTGAGTTTGCACTGTCTAGTCACTTGTAGTTGTGCTTTATCATTCAACCATCCTAATGGGTATGGTTTCTTGTGAGGTGTAGTTGTTAATCCCAATTTCTTTACAATTGCTTCAGAAGTCAAATTTACTTGTGAGCCACTAACAAACAAAGTATCAATATTTTGATTTTTGGAAATGACTCGAATATGGAAAAGCTCATGTCTTTTTCTCTCATTTTCTTCATCAATAACAGATTGAACAAAATTACTAGTAGATGCTTCAAAATTCTTACCTTTTATACCTGTGGCTACTATAGTTTTTTCATCTCCCGAGTCTGACCCCAAATATTTCTGAACAGCTATAGCTGTCTTCTTCTTCTTGCCCTCAGACTTCTTAGGTCTCAGCTCTGGATGCAAAATCCAAGAATGCTTATCATCATGCCCCTCCTTTTTACAGTGGGTGCATGAAGCTTTGGCTTTCTGTGCAGTGTTAACCTTCCTTGCTTTCCACTTATGCTTTCTTTTCTCCTTGCTCTTGCTTACAGTGGGTTGGGATGGTCCCCCAATTTCTGGACTGCCATTCTTTCCTCTAGCTTCTAGATGAGTAGCTTGTACAGATACCTCATCTATACTAGTGGGATTAAACATGAGGATGGTATGCCTCATGTCGCTGTGTAGACCACCAATTTACTTCAAAAGAGTCTCTGGTGAGTCTAATGAGATACCCAACATCAATGCTCTCTTTCTGAACTCTTGAGTATACCCTTGCACACTTTTCCCCTTCAACTGTCGAAGAGTTTTCCAACTCGTCATGGCTTGCTGCATGTAGGCCAATGGATAGAACTACTTTTTTATTGCAGCAACAAATTCACTCCAGATAGAGATGGTCTTGCCATGTCTTTTCATATCAGCTTGGGTTCTTCCTTCCCACCAAACCAAGGCAGTGCCTCCTAGGCATAGGCTTGCCAATTGAATCTTACTCTTGTCTGAGTTTATGTTCTGTACCCTGCAATACACATCAATTTGTCTAATCCAATTGTCCAACTTTTCAATATTTAGCTCTCCATCATATATAGGCAAATCAAATTTCACATCTAGCTTAATCAAAGATGCTTTCTTATTATGCACAGGGCTATTAGGAGGTGTGAGAAAGATTTCCTCTTTCCCCTTTCCTTTGGAGTGGTCATGGAAGTGAGACTCATCTTCTTCTTTATCTTGCTTAGAGCCTGATGCATCTTCCACCTTTTGCTTTCTAAAGTCTTCGTACATTTCTTCAACCATAGACTTTATAGCTAGGAAACTCTCTATGAACTGAGGGTCTAGCTCTACAGAACCTTCCTCTGACATTGTCTTTCGAGGATAGACTCTCCCAATTTCACGATTAGTTTCCACCAACTCTCCTTCTCCTAATTTGAGCTTTGATCTTGTGAGCATTCACAACTAAACCAACACAATCCTGTCTAACCTTACAACCTAGAGCTCTGATACCACTTAATCTGATATTCACCCTATGAGTGACATCAGTTAAAGATTTATTAAACTAAGGTATTACAGACTCATGTGTTGGTGTGTGTTCTCTGTTATTAAAACAACAGATCAATCAGATTGCCAATACATAGACAATAAAATGGAAAGATAGCAGAGAAATACAGTAAGCAACACAAAGACACAAGCAATTTTAACAATGAGTTGATCTTATTCTCCAGGGTTACGTCTCTGGTCCAGCTTTCAGTGGTGGCCTTGTTTTATTGTTTCTTTAAGCAGAGAAATTACAATACAGGGACTCAATGTGAGTTCTCCTTAAGCAGGTTTTGCTTGGCAGGGTGGTTCTTGGATTCCCCAAGCCACTTGAGTACACAGACTTCTTCTTCTTCCTACTAGCTTTGTGACCTTCTGGTCTACAATTGAAAGAGCCAAATATGATGCTCCATCTAGAAATATTCCTCTATGGGATGGCTTGAATCTTCAATCTCTCTAGTGCTCGATGTTGCCTCTGGTCAGCTCAGCCCTCTATCTCTTCTGCTTTGCTTTACTATTCTCTATGTTCAGTCCTCCTCTCAGGGTTCACTGTTCCACTTCTTCGTCTCTCGACTTTTGTCTAACTCCACTCTCCACTGACTGATTCGACTGTCTATGTTCATGGATTTAGCCATTTGATCCACATGCCTATTCAGTTCCTCTTCCACCTCTGTCGATTCACCTTCTGCAGTTGCGCTTGGAGTTCCTCGTTCGGCGTCATCATGAACGCTCAGGAAGTGGCCACTTGTCCTCCTCTAAATGGTGCCAGCATGCTTCGTCAGTTCATTTCTTCAGTTATGTCTTGGATGCGTTCTTCCTCCACTGTGGCGGTCAAACAGATTCCAAATCCCTTCTAGAATTCGGCTTAATTCCCTGTTGATTCTACTTCCCTCCATTGGGTGTGATCTCAGCGATCCGATCTGGGCCCTCCAGATCCGACACCATACGCACGTTTCGCGCGGTTGACTTGTTCGATCGATAGCGAGCGATAAATGGTGGTTTTCTCTCACCTCTACCTGCCACATGTCGATCATTGTATGGAATCGCTCTGCTCTCGTCCAAAACCTCTTACCGTTTAAGGGTGCCACGATCAATACAGCCAATTTTCCAGAGCATGGGTCCCGCATTTGTACGTTAGCACTTTTCACTTTTCCGCCTGCAGTTTTCTAGCTCCCAATGTGACCGAGTGCTCGAGCTTCCCCATTTCAGCCCTGTTCGCCAAACATCAAAATCCACCTCCTTTTCCCGATCTGGGGCTCCCAGGGGCTACCTTGACCTCCTGCGCAGTCTCCATGGGCCTTGGTCAATGTGCTTTGACCAAGGTCCTTGTCGTTCCACGTTGGATGCCATTACCACTGGTTCAGGGTGTCTTTGATCACTGATTTAGAATTATTTAGAGATTTGTTCGACCCGATACAGTTATGGTTCTTTGAAAATCTTCTATGGATTCGATTCGGATCAAGATTATGATCGTTCTCTGTTCGAAACTATATCTTGAGCCTTAACGGAGCAGTGAATGAAGGGCGGAAAATTTGGGAGCACTGCGGGGGGTAAAGAGTGTGTGAGAGCATCAACGAGGTTGAACCACTACGGTGATTCATGGCCACACATTTTGATCAACCGTGCTAACGTCACGGTCAACTGCGGGGTTCGAGCTCTGATTAACCTTCGTGCTCATTGCTTCCCCGCAGCGTGCCTTAAAGGACTTATCAAACTATCGCTTGATCGCGCTTGTCGAACTTGTATGACATTTAAACGATGGCGGGCCCACGGAACTTAAAAAGAATTAACATTGGTTCATAAAACCTGTCGCATTCGCCTTTTCAACGCGCCTTTGACTCCCTTACGGACCCGATAGGACATAAAACTGTATCTAATAGTCATCAAGTTTGATATTAAGGACTGAACCTGATGACTTTGTCAACCCGATCTCCGGACCTGATAGGACATAATAATTCATCGAGTTCGATATTAAGGACTGAACCCGATGACTTTGCTGACCCAATCTTCGGACTTGGTAGGAAATAAAACTGAATTTGATGATTTCTCGAGTCCGATGAAAAGATGAAAATTGATCACTTTCTGACCCAATATCTGACGGATCCCACCTCTTCCGATGGACGGCTGAGATTAACCCGAACTTTAGAAAATTTAAACTGTATCTGATACATCATCGCATCTGATCTCCGAAATAAACCCATTCTTAGTTAACTATGTGATTATTGTTGGATCTATGGCCTGTTGATCAGATGGCCCAGATGTTCTCGCAGGTTTATTACTTTCAAAGCCCTTGAAAATATGAAATCAACCATTTCTTTCATGTTTTTTTTTTTTATTTTCCTCTCATTTTGTAATAAAATGAAAATAATACCTAAATAACAATGGACAATGAGTGCTACAACGGTGACCATGCCATTCTTTTTCATGGTCCTTCTACACCTACAAATGAAACTTGCCAAAAAGCGATCTTCCCCCAATTCAACACGTTGCATGATTCATTCCTCCATGGTATCGCGATCAACCATGTCTGTAACTACTGAAATCCGCAAATTTGGCACAATATATTCCATGGGCATTATAGCCTCCTGCCTATACACCAATCTGAATGGGGTTTGGCCTATCAACTTCTTCCAAGTAGTCTGGTATGACCAAAGGATCGTTGGTATGCACACATCCTAGTCATTCCACTTCACATTGCAAATATTTGTCAAGGCACTCTCCAGAATTTTATTGAAGGCTTCCACCGTGCCATTCGCTTAAGGGTGATAAGGCATACTCTTCTGATGATATACATGGAATTCCTTAAGCAACGCAACAGTTGCTTCATCTAATAAGTGTGTACCCCTATCACTCATTAAAATTTATGGCAGTTGAACCAAGGCAAGATATACTCAAAGATAAAATTTGCGGTTATAGTTGCGCTTCAATCGTTTACAGGTTTGTAGGAATTTACAGGGTAAGTTCCTCAGACAGAACACCAAAAGGACACCGCTCACAACAGGATCGCAGATCAATACACCGGTATTTTGTCGTGGTTAAAACCATCAAAGAGGGAAACAGTCCACGGCCTGAGCCAACGCGGCCACTTCAGGCAATTTATTAATAAAAGAATGAAAATTTACATATGTTTCTCTCATGCACGGATTACCCTACAAATGACCCTTCATGCGCTTTAAATAGAAATCATGGACCAATCGGGTGTCAAGCCACGGATCAAGTGTCGGTAATACCGAGGAGAGAATGAACCGTCGGATCACTACATATCGTGACCGTTGGATTGTAAGTTACAAAATGTACAACGGTAAAGAAACACACTTTACCTAACTCTATACTAGACCAAGTTGTACTTAACTATTTCCTACATGTCGGAATATCCTAACATCCCCCCTTAAGAACAACTTGGGATAGGATTGAAGGATTTACAAATATGACACAATAGGAGAAGGAACGAGGCACTAGAACCTATCCCCCCTTAGTGACAACTTCCTGAACTCCAACCAAAAATCGAAGTTTAGTGAACTTCGCCTCTATGAGAGCCTTTGTAAAGATGTCTGCAACTTGATCATCTGTAGAATAATATTGCACTTCAAGAACATGGTCATGGATGAGCTTTCTGATGAAGTTCATGTGCAGTTCAATGTGTTTGCTGCGCTGATGTTGGACTGGATCTTTGCATAGCTGAATGGCACTTTGATTATCACACCAAAGTGCAGTCGGATGCTGCTGCTGAAAGCCAAACTCTGACAGGATCTGACGAAGCCACAAGGCTTCCTTACTAGCTTCTACGGCACCACGATACTCTGATTCTGCTGATGAAAGAGAAATGGCAGCTTGTTTCTTACAAGCCCATGTAATAGGTCCTGAACCAAGAGTGAACACATAACCGGCAGTAGACTTCCGATCATCAGGGTCACCAGCCCAATCAGAATCAGTGAAACCAACCAATAGAGGAGCTGCTTCGGCACTGTAATGAATCCCAAACTCAACTGTACCTCGAACATAACGAAGTATTCTTTTAGCTGCTTTCCAGTGACTTTCTCATGGGTTTTGCATAAACCGAGCAACAAGACCAACAGCAAAGGAAAGGTCAGGACGAGTATGAGTTAGATACAAGAGTTTTCCTACAAGTTGACGGTATAAGGTAGCATCAACTTCAGGAGAAGTACAAGTGACTGAAAGTTTGACTCCAGACTAAAAGGGAGAAGGGGCTGGCTTACAGTCTTCCATGTGAAAATGACGTAGCATATCACAAGCATACTTGGACTGGGAAAGGGAAATACCCTCCTTGGATTGCAAGACTTGAAGACCGAGAAAATAGTGTAAGTGTCCTAAGTCTGTCATTTCAAATTTCCTTTTAAGGCTAGACTTCACATGGTTTATAAGGTTGGGATCACTACCAGTAAGGATAAGATCATCAACATAAAGAACAAGGATGATAAGATATTTGCCCACTTTCTTGGTGTAGACAGTATTGTCAAAATGACACCTAGAAAAGCCAGATTCTAAAAGGAAGCTATCCATTTTGGCATACCAAGCCCGAGGAGCTTGCTTGAGACCATAAAGGGATTTCTTAAGTCGACATACAAGGCTGGATTCTGTTTGTATGAAGCCAATGGGTTGTTCCATATAGACTTCTTCATGCAAGTCCCCATGCAAGAAGGCATATTTAACATCCATCTGATGGACTTCCCATTTGAAAGAGGCAGCAAGGGAAAGGACAAGGCGGATAGAGTTCATGTTGTCAATAAGGGAGAAGGTTTCAGTGTAGCCAATGCCTTCAACCTATGAAAAACCTTTAGCAACAATACGAGCTTTATGTTTATCAACTTTCCCATCTGGTCCATACTTGGTTCTGTAAACCCATTTGCATCTAACAAGTTTTCGTCCCTTTGTTAGAGGAACAAGATCCCATGTATCATTTGCCAACAATAAATGATATTCTTCATTCATAGTTGCTTCCCAATCTGGATGGCCTGAAGCTTCTGCAAAGGTGTCAGGATCATAATTTACTGGAGCTTGAGCCAGTAAAGAAGAGGCTCTCTCGAACTGAGAACGTGTGCGTCGCTGATCTGTAGGATCACCGGCAAGATCACCTGCTACATCTCGAGTAGCACGAACCCATTTTGGAAGCTCAGGAGCTGAAGGAGGATCCTGAGATGGTGGGGGAGGATTGTCATCCTCACTTTCATCATCTGAAGAAGAAATGTTTTCAAAGGTAGAAGAGATAGGGAGAGGTGGCACATCCGCCGGACTAGGCTCGCAGGCCGATATATTTTCATCAAATTTTACATCTCTTCTAATGATAACATTTTTGGACTTAAATGGAATAAGTCTATAGCCTTTGACATCTTCAGAATATCCAACAAAAGTACATTTTTCACTCTTAGGTTCTAAAGCTTTATGCTTTTCATCTGGAATATGGGCCCACGCTTCACTTCCAAAAACACGAAAGTGACTTACATCTGGTTTGATTGAGCTCCATGCTTCTTCTGGAGTGATATTCTTTAAAGCCTTAGTAGGAGTGCGATTTATTATGTAATTTTCACAGTTAATTGCTTCTGCCCAAAAACTAAGACCAAGTCCTTTAGATTGTAGCATACAATTAGCCATTTCCTTTAAGGTGCGATTCTTCCTTTCAGCTACACCATTTTGTTGTGGAGTATATGGAACAGTATGTTGCATTTGAATTCCATTCTCAGTGCAATAGTTGATGAATGTGTTTTTAACATATTCTCCACCATTATCAGATCTTAACTTAAGAATTTGATGTCCAGATTGTTTTTCAACAAAGGCCTTGAAGGCCAAAAAAGTGTTAAATACTTCACTCTTGAGTTTTAAGAAGTATACCCAAGTGCGTCTGGAGAAATCATCAATAAAAGTTAAGAAATACTTGCAGCCAGAGAATGACACAACTAGAAGTGGACCACATAAATCACTACGCACAAGCTGTAAAGGGGCTGAGGCGTGCCAAGAGGCACGTTTTTCAAAATTGTCCCGATGATGTTTTCTGAGTACACATCCGGAACAAACACCATCTCTGCAAGATACCATAGGAAGACCTGTCACCATATTTTCTTTACATAGATGCTGAAGGGAGCGATAGTTTAAGTGACCAAATCGCTCATGCCAAAGTTTGCTCACTTCATCGTTATGAGCAACAAATACTGAGGGAAGATTTGATGACCCAAAGTTGTGAAACTTATACAACCTTGTAGAATCATCAGCAATGCCAGTAGCCAAAATATGTTTAGGATCTCTTAAGTCCTTGATTACAACATCATGAGGTGAAAATTCAACGATCTTACCTTCACCTGAATGAGTTATCTGATATACAGATAGAAGGTTGCAGGATAAGGTGGGAACACATAATACATCATTAAACTGACCATTGTCTAGATGAACAGTTCCAGTCCCTACAACATTAAGAGATCTATCATCACCAACATATATATTTTTGGTGTTACAATCATTTAAAGAAGAAAACATGGCTTTGTTTTTGGCCATGTGATAAGAAGCTCCAGAATCAATGAGCCACTCATGAGAATGAGAAGAAGAAGATACATTTAATGCATAGCCAGACCGAGATGCTTGACAACCACATGCAGAAAGTTCCATTCTTGAAGTTGAAGTTGAAGATTTCCCCAAATGGATGTTATGCTTCTTCATTGCTGCTTCCAAGGCTTCCATCTTCTTAAAGCATTTTGATTCTAAGTGGCCATCTCGATTACAAAAATTGCAATGTCTATCAGTCTTCTTCCCTTTGTTTTTATTTGTCTTGTCATTTTGTTGAAATGATTTTTCATTTTGGGGCTGAAATTGCTTAGGACCCTTGTTTGGTTTAGGACCATTCTTTTTAGGATATGACTTCTTAGGATTCTTTGAATTTGGTTGCTGCTAGGCGGCTAACGCTTTCTTGGAAGAATTTCCAAGATTAAGAAGACCAAGGTGTAAGAGTTTTTCTTGTTCTCTTATTAAAGAATCACAAAAAGAGTCAAAGGAAAGGGACTTGTAGTCTGTTCCTTGAGAAATGAAGGTTTCTCTTGTAGAATGGAAGGTGGAAACAAACACAGAGTAGGCTGGTCCCAACTTTGTAAGAATGGAATAGATAAGGTTACTATCTTCTTTCTTAACTTTAACACCTTCCAAAAGATATCTAAGGGTCTTGAACTTGGACAAGAAATCTTCAATGCAAGAAAAATTATTAGGGTCCAATGTAAGCAACTCATTTTCAAGTTGATGGGCTCTAATTTCATTTTTAATCCCAAAAACTTTATTGATTTGTTTCATTGCTTCATCAGGAGAATCAATTTCTGCAATATGGAATCTAAGATCTGGAGAAATAGACATCCCTATCAATCCACGTGCTTGATCTTGCCTATTTTCCCATTTAACAGCCTTATCTTCATCCTTCAGTTTCTTTTCTTGGCCTGAGGCTATTCTGTAGAGACCTTTACTTCTAAGTAAATCCTCAATGTAAGCCAACCATTGGAAGTAGTTGGTGCTGTCAAGGGTAACTTGGTATTGACTTTCCATTTCAATGGAAACTGAAGCTAAAGATGCTGAAAATAAGTGTTCCAATGGATAGATCTCGAAAAAATAGGCTGGTTTAAAAAAAACGGCTTCCGGATGAAGAAGTTATGGCTTTTCGAAAAAGAGTTGTTGAAGTTGCCGACGAAGTGCGGGAATGTGCGGAAATGAAAAAGTCTGCCCCCACAAAATGGAGACTTGAACCCAAGACCTCTACTCTCTTAAAATAGCTTTGAACCAATTGATCTATACAAAAAATTTGAGAGAGAGAGAGAGAGAGGGGGGGGGGGTGCTTTGGGTTGCGTTCTTGCTTTGAGAAAGCTCTTTTCCCCTACAAAACAAAAAAACACAAAACCAACAAGGACATACAAAGAAAACGAACCTTATGGCTCGAAGTTAGCCGAAAAACTAAATATTTTAAAAAAATGAACCTTGCGGCTCAAAGTTAGCTTTAGCCGAAAAACTAAATATTTTTCTCAATGTTTCTGATTTTCCGAGATCACACTAAGGTGCAGCGAAAAGAGCATACGCATGAGAAAAATCCTTCCTTTCTGTTTCTGATTTGCCCAGATCGCATAGAGTCGCAAGGAAAAGAGAATACGCAGAAATGAAAGGTATAGATCCGGTTAAAAAAAATCTAAATAAACCGAAACCGAAATAGGCAGAGAGAAAATAACAGTAAACTGCAAATAAACACTGTATACCTCCAGATCTTAAAAATGACGCAGCTAGGGCTACCGGAAACCTTTTCGCGTGAAACGAAATGGGTTCCTCACTAGAACAAATGTTCCCAACAAAACAGAGCAGTCCTCTTGGCTCGAAAGTAGTCAGAAACAGCAGATCTAGGAAACAGCAGTCGGATGCAGTTCTACCGGCTTCAGATTTGGATCACCAACGGACGCAGCCCTCAAATAGCTCTGATACCATGTAGGAATTTACAGGGTAAGTTCCTCAGACAGAACACCAAAAGGAAACCGCTCACAACAGGATCGCAGATCAATACACCAGTATTTTGACGTGGTTAAAACCCTCAAAGAGGGAAACAGTCCACGGCCTGAGCCAACGCGGCCACTTCAGGCAATTTATTAATAAAAGAATGAAAATTTACATATGTTTCTCTCATGCACGGATTACCCTACAAATGACCCTCCATGCACTTTAAATAGAAATCATGGACCAATCGGGTGTCAAGCCACGGATCAAGTGTCGGTAATACCGAGGAGAGAATGAACCGTCGAATCACTACATATCGTGACCGTCGGATTGTAAGTTACAAAATGTACAACGGTAAAGAAACACACTTTACCTAACTCTATACCTAACTCTATACTAGACCAAGTTGTACTTAACTATTTCCTATGTGTCGGAATATCCTAACAAGGTTGTTCCTCCGCCCATCTAGTCAAGTATTCAGTCATTGTAATAATGTATCTAGCCCCTGTCTTTTTCCCAGGTGAGTGTATTGGACCCACAAAGTCTATCGCCCACTTATCAAACACCTGCAACATCACTTGCGATTCAGGAGAAATTCATCTATTCACAATGGTCTCCCTGTCATTTAACAAACATCACACACCCTACAATAGGTCTTAGAGTCCTTATGCATAGTATGCCACCAAAGTCCTACATATAGGATTTTCTGCGCAGTTGCTCTTCCTGCGTAATGTCTATTATCACTCAAAAATTTTCCCTAGAAGTTATCAAAAGAAGGAATCGTCAGACATAACCACAAACCAATCTTTTAGGGTTAGGTTTTAGCCAACCTAAGTCCAGAGAGGGTTCTTTCTTTATAATTGAGCTTTGTTTTTATGGGAGTTTAGGCTAGTTCTTAGTGTTCATGGGGTTTTGTTTTGAATTGAAGGTTGGGTGGTGGAATTCTTAGAGCAGATGGATAGAGCTAGGTCTTCAAGCCATTGGGCTATGGAGTCAATAAATGGATAGCATAACTAGACCAGATCATTAAAGGGAATGTTCACAGGGCAGGCTAGCAAAGCAAAAGGAAAATCTTCAGGTCTAATGGATGAAATGATTCTAACCAGGGTGAAAGGGCACTTAAGAATCCTTGGACCAGGATTAGAATGAAGAACAGAGGGTGATCATGAACAAAGGGCAATTAACAAGCCTTTGTTATAGACCAGAGGAGAAACTACGGAAGCAAAGGAGCAATTAAGAATTCCTTAGCTGAGATAGTTTAGGAGAAAACATTCAAAATGTAAAACAGTCAAGACAAATTGCATTCAAGCAATTTCTGAAATATCATTCCTTGTTATACATTTAGATATTTTAGAGAAACAAAAAATATTATGAAGAAACATAAGAGAAAACAACAATAAACATGAGAGAATACTTATTTGTATTTCTCTTTACACAAGAATCCTGTAAAATATCTGATCTTTATTCCTTGATCCAGTAAGCCAATCCAGCCATTGATACAATAGAATTTTGATTTGAGAGAAAAAGTCTTTAGAAATATCTTGGAATCCACACTGCATACTTCGAAATGTGAAGTATTTATAAAAAATAATTACAAAATATCTCATAACAGTTTGAGATTTAATCTAGGGAATAAAATATCTTCATGCATCAAGATAGAGACAGATGTGAAACTGCTTCTTGTTGTCCCTTTCATTGTGGTGTTGATGGTTGTTTCTATTGAGTTTTGAGCCCTTTAAGATGACTGATAGTTGTGGTATTTCCACACTGGAATCTTCTTTACTTTGATCTTTCACTGATACTCTTTGACTCTGTTACTCTTTGACCCTGCTTATCTGTCTTTCACCTGTTTCACCTAGCTACCTTCAGATTTACTGTGGTAAATTTCTGATGTAAAACTTTTTCATAGTAAATATGTCATTTTTTCCCACCATTCTACCTCAGGAAATCTCACCTTTAACATTCTTCTGTAAATTTCATCTGCCTCTGTGTATTTTGCAAAATTGGGCTTGGTGAGAAACAAATGCTTCACCTCATGTTCTAGGAAAAACAGGTTTTCCAATGTATCATATAATACTTTGCTAGTGGGCAAAGCTTTAATGCCTGAAGAGCTGGCTTGTTCCTTGGCTAACCTCCTGATTCTATCACTATAGTCCAATTGGGTCATGAGTTTTTGATTGATGACCATAGGACTGGGAAGTCCCTCGTCCCTCAAAATTTGAAATTTAGCCATAAACCTGTCAATGGCTACCTACAGTTTATGGCACTTTTCTTCTAAGTTGAGCACGAGGTTTCTTTTGGAAAGAACCTTTTTAATCTCTAGGATGGCTTCAGTCCTATCCTCTACACCAAGCTCATGGAGCTCATATCTGTTCTTACTATTCAGGAGGTGGATGAGTCGATTTGCATCCTCAAGTTGGTCTCCTAATTCTTCCCTTACTTTCTGGTTAGCCTTAGTGGCTACCTTCACCAATTCAGTTTGCTCAAATATAACTTGGATTGATGGCCAAATATCATTGACAGAGTCAATGATATTGGCCCATAACATCTCTTTAGTCTATCCTAGTGGCTTCTGTAGTGTCAAATCTTTCTCTAGGACTTTGATTTTCTCACCCATCCTTAGGGCCTTCTGTGTCTCTTCTCTTTGCTGAATTTGGGCAATTTTACAATCAGTTTCTAGGCTTTCCACTTTCTCCTTTAATATTTTGAGCTCTGTAGCTTGGATGGACATATCCTCCATAGATTTTACCAGTTCTGTTGTTTTCTCAGTTGATGTATCTGTTGCTGCAGTGGATTCAGTTGTAATTGGCAATGCTGTGGTAGGTGGAGCTATAGGTGCCAATGATGCTGTCGTTGTGGAAGTAACTATTGTTCTCACTGTGGGGATTGCATTTTTGGAAGTTCTGGCCAAGTCACTTTGCTTGGACTAAATCAAAGTGTCCAATTCCTTCTCTGTTTCTTTAAGATGATCATTTAGCTTTAGGACTGGGTCCATAAGCTCGTCATGTCCCTTTTGTGCTTCTAGGACTTCCATTGTTTGAGGGTGATGCAGCTGAGGAATTTTGAGTTTATTCTTTAGTGCAGTAATGTCATCATTCTTCTTTTTAATTAGCTGTTTTGTTTCTTTCACATCCTTGGGATCGTGTCCCAATTCTATCACTAAGTCCTCCAAGGACTTGATTCTTGTATCTTTGGCCTGTGAGGAGGCCTTCTCCAACTGAAACTGAGCTAGCATATTGTTTCAAGAGTTCTGCAACTGGTGGGCTGCTATGGCTTTTCCTGTCAATGTAGAATAAATAATCTCACCCATTTGCTTATGCAGCTCAATTTGTTCAATGGATGAATATCCCTTGCCAGTACTTCAAAATCCACTCTTTTAAAATCTGTTGCTCTCCTTGGCTGCTGAGTGGTCGGCTTGATGAAGGTCATTTGCATCGTCCCCTCTTTGACATCATAGGCTGACATAAGCCTTGTTTGATTTGTAGGGGTCATTTTTAGATACTGTGCATAGGTTTGGGCTTTCAACCTCTCATTTCTAGCCTTTATTTCTTTGTATCTCTCCTTAATGTCTTGGTATTTATCTACTGGCGTTCTGAAAGAGGATACCTCAACACTTTCTTGTCTTTCCAACATCTAAGTGTGTGATGTGGAAGGTTCTAGGATGCCTCTAGATGGAGTGGCATGCCTACTCCCATCTCTTTTTGTGCTGGTAACCTCAGCTATCTCCTCTATATATTCATGTTCATAGACAGGATTCACTCTTTGCCTCTTAGCCCAGATTGTCTCTACATAGGCTTGTGATGTTGTTTTTTGTGAAGGAGTGGCCCCTTCCCTATTTCTCTTGAGGATTTTCTCCTCATTTAGAGGAGTCTGTAAGACTGGGGGGGTACTCATGGTGGCCTCTGGTCTATTTGTTTTCTCTGATTGCTCTGGCTGTAATAGGTCTGGTGCTTCTGATTCTTCTGGTACCTGTGATCCTTCTTGTATCTGTGATTCTTCTTGCACCTGTGATTCTCTTGACACCTGCAGGAAATAACCCTCATCAAGCTCTTTCTCTAGAACAACTAATGTGTTTTCCATAGAAACTTTAGTACTATCCCTGTCCTCTAAAGGATTTTCCTCCCATTCCAATTGGTTGGAATACTTTTCTATTTTAGGCATTTGGTGATGAATATAGGGAGCCATCTTGTTTTTCTACCTACTATTGCAGATGAAATCCAAGGGATCATATCTCCATATGAAGCTCTGTTTTAGATTTAATATCTGAAGGATTAGGTATGCCTCCTTTCCAGCTTCTCAGCTATTACAAATAAAGGGACCTGATTGTTCTTTGATCCTGAGCTAGGCCTTCTTTTTGGCTTTGACAAAGTGTACCTCATCTGAATTTATTATCTACCTGTAGTACTCCAAAGCAAATAACCTCATTGTGAGGTATTTAGGTAGTTTGTATGGGGCCAGCTCACAACCATAAATCCTTATCTCAGTATGGTTTTGGTACAAGTACCAATCACCCACTTTGGATTGTTTTGAGAGTTGCAGGATTCTCTTTATATCTGAACTAATTCTTGGAGGATGGATTCCTATCAGCATTGTCATAATGGTACGTACAAATAGGTCTATGAAGTCTGTATATGAATATGGGGAGTGATATTTATGGATCAATGGATCCAGAAAATCACTGATCTGGGTTGACCTTTTGTATCAATCTTCTGCAAAGTGAATGGAAACTTGTCTAACTGAAAATATAGAAAAAGGTGATACAAAACAAAGGAGTATTTGAAGACTCTCTCATTGCTCATTCTGAGAAACTGGTCATGCATCCTATTAGCTATAAACTTGGCATAATCATAAATAACAGCAGGAGGAGAAATTGGTCATGCATCCTATCAGCTATAAGCTTGGCATAATCATAAATAACAGTAGGAGGCTATCCTGGAGTGTCTATGGACATGAAAGCCAGGATGATTTCATCTATACTCACTGGTGGTATAAACTAGGACACTGGATATCATTGCTACAATGTCCTGGCCAAATGGGGAAAATATGGTATACACATATGGAGGGGGTTCTTTAGGGATATACTTTTCTTCTACAATGAAGGTTTGGATTATTTGGGCCAATCTAGCAGGGCTAAGCTTGGGAAATAAGTCCAACAGATCTCCAATGGAGAGTGGAGTCAAGTTTTGGCCAGGTTGGATTTGTATCATTTCATTGATTGATTCAACAGTGATGGTGAAAAGTATGGTTTGGTTAGGAGACATCACTGTCATTTGACTGGGGATATAATTTGCATGGTAGTAATGGATAATTTCTGGGAAAATGTGAACTTCAGGAATTGATACTTGGGCAAATTGGACTTCCAAAAACCAATTTTATCAGCATGGTTCAGGTATTGGTCTCTGTATCGGCAGTATAGTTTGAGAGGGGATTCATGGACAGAGGTGTCCTTTATCTAGAAATCCTTATCAGCCAGGGGGAGGTGATCTAGGTCCATATGAGGAGTGGAAATAAGTCTAACATCCATGGCAATTAGGGCAGCCATTTTCAGTTCTTATGGATTTGAGAGTGGGGGAGGTGATTTTTAGTTTTTTAGGGCAATGGTGGTTCAGTGTAGTGTAAGCTTAAGTTACTGGAGTTTCTTTGATTAATTTTTCACTTTAATTAATAAAACTCAATAACTGATTCTGAAATTGACACGTTTTCCAGTGAATTTTGCTTAAATAACTATAATTTAAGGAAAACTAGCTCTGAATAGGTCAGCTAGCAACTACGAACACTTGAAAAGGCTCTATGTAGGTTGGAAGGTGAACTAGGTGCTCTGTGGCATCTTTAGGGTGCAATTGGACATAGGTTGATAGCGTTGACATTCGCAGGTGCGTGCATGGAGGTTTGCAGTTGAAAAAACAATAAAAACAAATGATTTGGGGCTTTTTGGCTTTATGTGCGAAATTCAATTTTGGCGGATACAAGTGAACAGTGGTCATTTTGTCATGTAGCAGGTGAACAATAACCATTTTGGCGTGTAGCGAGCGGGTGGTAAGTAGTTTCCATCGCACCACTTTTGGTCGCTCAGTGGTATTGGGGGGAGGCCACCCGATTCCATACATTGAGCGATATGTAGCATCGGGGGCTCGGTGGAAAACAACTTTTTCAGGCAGGTAATGTTCGAACATCGGGCCCGCCTGAAATGGATAATGGTCGTCAGATGTGAGAGGGAGCAATCATATGGTGATCGGGCGGGGAAGTTGCATGGAGGGTAGTGGGGGGCCCAGCGGGCGCTTAAGTGCGGCGGTTTTTGGATTAATGAGGGATTAGAGCAGGGTTAAGGCATCAGGGTCATTAGCAGAGGGTTTAAACAGGGAATTATCTAACTTAATCGCAAACCAATTAGTCAGTGGATTTTCGGAGTTTTCGTAGAAAATCATAGTTTATATAATTAAACTAGGGTATAGGGATAGTTAATATTGCCAGAGTTAAATATATACAGGAAAAGGATTTTTGTTTGGGATTTAATAAATAAAATTAATAATTAATCAAATGAGTGGAAAGGGGCACAATACCCTAAGTATATGATATTTCATGTTTTAATTCTTTTTCGATAATAACATAAAAACTTAGGATATAGTGTTTTCGTCGGTTTTTAATATGAAAATGATTTATGTGGGGGAATAAATACTTTTCCTAGGTAAAAGTAAATTTAACCTTAGGAAAAGAGTATTATTAGGGAAAATGAGTGAACTGAACGGGGGAATGAATTTTTATGAGGGGATTTTAGTACTTATTGCCTATAAGTCATTGAGCCGAGGGTCTGATCCCTCCAAAAGTCAGAGAAATGCTTTGAGCCTCATTGACTTCGGGTTTTAAGTACTTTGAACTTTATTGTGGGAAATTAGTTAAGTAAAAGGTGAAATGAATGAGGGAAATTAATTAATTGACTTTGATATCCATCTACATGCTTGATTGCCCATTCACATTTGGAACTTTTATGATGAGAATAATAAATATGCTTTTGTCTAATCAATCATCATACTTCTGCAACCTTTCTTCTACTTACCCACCTACTCATCCTACCATTTTTACTTCTCTTTATTAGGGTGAATTTGAGCTAGCAAACGCATATCAAACATTTTTCTTTCTCATTACAATAGTAAACTAACTAAAACTAGCCTTATTACATCCAAGGGCTGAGATTAAACAGTTGAGCTCCTTTTATTTACTCTACCTATCTAATTATCTACCAAGATTAAACAGTTTGGTCAGATTTTATTCTCTAACTATCAACATGAAATTTAAAGCATGGCATCATCAAGATTAAATAGTTTGATTACCATGGATTGTGGCATGAATAACAAGTTTGACACCATCATTTTATTTTGCATAAAAGTAAAGTAAGAGTTGCATTTTGGCTTGCTCACTTTCATGGTCTTTTTTCTTTTCTTGGGGTTCATATTTTTCATCTTTTTGACCTTTTTATTGTTTTTTTGCTTTGATTTTTCTTTTAGGACATACCCTCTTTACATTTTTTAATTTTTTGAATATAGAAAACATTTTCAAAAAGCAAAGGTATGCACATATTACAGGTTTAATCTTAGTCATTCAAAAATTATGACTCCTATTGGTATAGGAACCTAACAGTGGCTCCACTTGGGGATGGCATTTCCTGGTGAAATGTCAAGAACTTTGTATACCAATGGCCTTCTGAATTGTTGTGATGTTACCCTGCAAATTTTCCTTTTCATGTTTCTACATTATTACTATTTATGACAGTAAAACTTTTGAATCTTAGGGCCTTCTCTTCGGGCTTCAACTCCAAAAGTCACCATCCAATCAACTCTAGACTTTTGAAAGTAAAGTATGTATAAATGATCAGTGAAATAAGTAACTAGGTTCAATATAGTGTTTGAGCATTCGACCATTCACTAGTCCTCCTTCTGCTTCTGTACCATCCATTTCTCCAAGGAAGAAAGCATTATTACCTCTGAAAGCAAAAATGATATATGGGTTTTTCCATACGAAATCAAATTTCCCATGTTTACCTTTATCCTCTCTCCTTGAATCCCATTTTAGAACTTTGTCCCTTAGGTAAAAATCTTTTGCCTTAGTCCTTTTATCAAAAGTCTTCTTTATCCTTTCCTGCACAACTTGAGATTTGATGTACACTTCTTCTCTGGTCTGCTGTAAGTGAATCGTTTGGTTTATTCTTCTTTGGATGTCATTTGGTTCAACCTACAACTCTTGGAGCAGCTTCATCACTAGTGTTCCCAAGGAAGATGGGAAAAAAGCTTCCATTCCATAAACTAATTGATAAGGACTAGTACCAATGGATTTCTTTGTGGTTAGCCTGTCTGCCCATAAGGCATTTACTAGCTTTTTGTTCATGTTTTCTTGTTATCCTCTAACAATTTTTTGATGATATTTACCAGACTTTTGTTTGAGGACTTTGCTAGTCCATTTCCTTGAGGGTAATAAGCTGTGGAGTGGCCCAGGGTTATATGATACTTATTACAGAAATCAATCATTATTCTACATTTGAAAGTTGTTGCATTAATAGTGATGATTTTGGTTGGGCACCCGAATCTTGATAGAATGTTGGCCTCAAGGAATATTATTATAACAGTTTCAGTGGCTTGCCTTGATGGTATGGCTTCTATCCATTTGGTAAAATAATCTATAGCAGTGAGGATCCATTTGTGTTGGGCAGAGGAAGGTGGATGGATTTCACCAATGAAGTCAAGACCCCATTGCTGAAAAGGTGCTTCAAAAGAGATTGGTTTTAGGGGCAAGGGTAAAAGAATTTTCTTTCCTTCAAAAATTTTACATTTATGAAAAGAGGTTACAAATTTCTTTACATCAAAAAACAAAGTAGGCCAATAGAAACCGGCTCTAAGAATCTTGTCAGTGGTGGTTTTCCAGTAAAGATGTCCTCCACAGTCACTTGCATGAAACTCTTGTAACACTTTGTCAGATTCTTCTTTTAATAAATAGTTAAGAAGAATACCTTCATCATTCCTCCAAAACAAAGCATTGTCAATTATGCAAAATTTTAAGGATTTCATTTTTTAAAAAATGCTTTTGGTTCTGGATAATTCAGGAGGAGCTTGTAGATTTTTGTAAAACATATATGATGTCAGCATACCATGGTGATTCAATAAAGACCTGGCTAATTGGTGGAGTTTCCATCTCCTCTCCATTATCCATTTCTGCAATAAAATTTATATCTAAGGCCTGATAGTTCGATTCAGCCATGAGCTTGGCTAAACCTTGGCCTTTGATTAACTTTGTTGGTTTTATTTCTAGGTCATATTCTAATATAGTAGCAATCCATTTCCATCTCTTTCCATCTGGACCATCCTGAGTTAGGATATCCTTGACTACTGAATTGGAGACATAAGCTATTATATGATAATATAAAATGTAAACTCTAAAAATCTTTGATAGCTTTGACCAAAGCAAAGGCTTGCTTTTCCATTATATTGTATTTTAAAGGGGCATCTCTCAAGGCTTTGCTAAAAAAGGCAATAGGTTGTTCATATACCTCATCATTCTTTTGCAGTAGAAGTGTAGCAATTATGTGTTCTGAGGCAAAGGAAAATATAATGAAATCTCTATCAAACTTTGGACTAATCAGAACTGGTGTTTTTGTTAAGGCTAGCTTAATATCTTCAAAGGATTTCTTAGCCTCAATGGTCCATTTTATGGTCGAATCTTTTTTCAACATATTGTTTAATGACCTAATTAATTCTGCTAAGTTAGAAATAAATCTCCTAAGAAAGTTATTTTTCCCTAAAAAGGCTTGTAATTCCCTAATGCTCCTAGGATGTTGTATCTGTAAAATGGCTTCAATTCTTGCAGGATCTATTTGGATACCATCTTTAGAGATTATATGGCCTAATAACTTTCCCTCTTCTAACCCAAATAAAGATTTTTTGGGATTCAAAGAAATTCCATACTTCCTGCATTTGATGAAAACCTGCCTTAGATGATCTAAGTGTTGTTTATCAGATTTTGAGAATACAGTGATGTCATCTAAATATATTACTAGGAAGTCATGAATTTCCTTAGCAAAAGCTATGTCCATCGTTCTTTGGAAAAGGGCCCCTGCATTCTTTAATCCAAAAGGCATCTTCACATACATGAATGTGCCCCAAGGAGTAGTAAATGCAGTTTTAGCCTGGTCATCTGGGTGAACTAAAATCTTATTGTAAGCAGAAAACCCATCCAATAATGAGATTCTAGTTGACCTTGCTACCCTTTGTAAAATATGATCCATTTTAGGGAGAGGGTAATTGTCTTTGAGTGAAACTTTATTAAAGATTCCTGAGATCAAAAAAATGTCTGATCTTACCAGTTTTCTTCCTTGTTGGCACCAAATTTGAAACCCAATCAGAGAATCTAATTGGTGTTATTATCTTGGCCTCATACATCCTTCTGATTTCCTTTTCAATAAAAGGCAATAGGATGGGATTGATCCTCCTAAGCTTCTGCCTAAAAGGTTTCTGGTTTTCTTTTATGGGGATAGTGTGTTGTATGATGCTGGTGTCATAGGATTTGAAGCCCTTATAACTCCAAGCAAATACATCTTGGAATTCCTTTAATAGTTCAAGGTATTTCATTTTTTCAGTAGGAGGTAAGGACTTTGAAAGTTTGATGAATTTTGGATTTTCCTTAGTGCCTATATTACACTCCTCTATATCAGATTTTAAAGGTTCCATCTTTGGTTTTCTAGGGACATCATTTGAATCAAACAAGTCTTCCAAAGGGGCTAATCCTTTGGGCAAAAAGTTGTCTGTGAGATTAATGATTTCAAAATCTTCATTGATTATCTCATCAATTTACAACCTAAAAACGAAGGAACAAGGGGTTTGTAGGAAAAACCCTAGGATGGCGATGGAGGCGATCGGAGGCAGCAGAAATCGATCTGGGATCACCTAGGATACCAGCATAGGCAGCTACAGTACTGGGTTTAGGTAGTCTATGGCAGAAGGTGGCAGCCACGGTACGGGGGAGACAGTTGGCGGACGATTCGAGGCGGGCTGGTCACAAAAAAGTCACGGTTTGGAAGGCGTTTTGTTTATTCGGGCGGTCTTCAGCGAAAACGGCAGCGTTAAACCATAACCGGAGAGACAGCGGAGGGCTTATCTGTTAGTAGCTTTGTTAGGTGTTAATCTGAAGACTAAACGGGAACGGCGAGGTTTAGAAATTCTACGGAGAACAGCAGCTGGTTTTGGGGAACCGGCATTTACCCGTTCCGAAGCGGCTTCGAAAACTACAGCTAAGCGCAGTGTGGAGTGTCAGGTACTGGGGTTTTTTTACTGTTTTCCTTCACCATGGTTAAATCTTCCGAATCGGTTGACCTGGAGCCGGCGCCGGAGGATTTGCTTTCAGTTTGGGGACAAGAGGTAACCGCCCAAAACTTGGTCAAGTTTTTCGGCAGCCATGCTGATGCGGAGCCGTTTTCGGAGGGCGCGTGGAAACCTAAGAGGAATCCCGAACAGTTAGAGGTCAAGGCAGGTGTGGACGGGTCATGCATCAAAGGAAGGAAGGTTTCCTTCTCACCTTTTCCTCCGGAGAAGAGCCCACTCCAGGTTTCAGTAGGGTTTCATGGCAGCAAGTTAAAACCCCTCTCAGTTCCAGCCAGGATATCAGGAGGGCTTGAAGACATTATAAATTTCCCGACCAAGCATGGCATCTGGAGATCAGTTGGTGGGGGTTCGAAGACAGGAAATGTGGATATAGAAAGGGGAAACCGGCATACTGTGAGGCGTTCTCCTTTAAAACTTCCTCAAATCCCCAGCCAAAATCTAGAAGGGTTTCTGACTGAAGGAAACGAGACGGTAAGGCTCGAGAAGGTGGGGAAAACTCTATTAATTGGAAGTGAATCGGGGAAACCAGGACAAGGGGCAGCCGAGAAGGTGGTATTGGAGGCCGATAGACAGTCTGCGCGGGGAGATTCAACGCCCCAAATTCCTGTAGTGAGCAGTGGGAACCCTCAGGGCAATCAAGATTGTGCAAACCCTAACCCTCTGGGAGGGGCCTTTGATCGGGGTCAGGACAAGTCTGAGGCAAGCCGAAAGAAGGAGTTCTCCCTGAAGAAGAAGACCTTCGAAGGCAATCTGGTCCTCGGCATGGATGTTCAAGTTCAAGATGCTTTGACCGTGGCGGAATGCACTCTTGTAGGACGAATCAGAGGGAGGGCTCTATCTGGTAAGTCCTTAAACCAGTGGGCGGAGACCCAATGGAAAAATTCTCTGTCGAATTCCTTCAGAGTGGCGTTGTTAGTAAAGGGATGGTTCATGGTTAGTTTTGTCAAAAAAGAAGATGCTGATTGGGTCGCTGAGAGGAACTGGATTATTGGAAATCGTCCGGTCCTGTTTCAGAGATGGACGCCAAATTTTGATGCAAATAGGGAGAAGGCGGATGAGTTCCCAGTATGGGTCAGAGCACCTGGACTTCCTCCGTTCTTATGGGTTGAATCAGTTTTTAAATCCATAGGGGACCTGCTGGGCACTTACCTTGAAGCTGATATGTCTTTTCTCCATACTTTCGAAAGAACAATGGCAAGGATTCTGGTTCGATTGAATCCTAAGGAAGGATTAGCGGAGTCTATAAGACTTGAGTATGGAGAATATGTGTTTGAGCAGCCACTGGATTATGAGCACCTTCCTTTTCGGTGCTTTAGGTGCCACGAATATGGGCACTTGGCTAAGGACTGCCCTCTGGGTAATCGTAGAAGAAGACCGCAGAAATCAGATGAGCAGAGGGAGAAAAAGGTGAGAAGGGATCATTTTTCTGAGACTAAGAAAGCACAGAAGGACGAGACTATGGCGGAGAGGAACAATAATATAGAGGAGCCGGTCAGAGAAGTTGCAAAGCCTATGACGGAAGAACCAAAGGCCAAAGAATCCCCGGTGAAGGGCGATAAGGAGCCGCCTGCTGAAGGCCCCGACATTGTAATGGAGGATCATTCTGGTATGCCTCATGAACATTGCACTGTTTCTTCTTCCCCTGATCATATTGTTAATCTTAAAAACAATGCTTCTACCTCTTGTAGGAATGTTGTTTGTTTATCTGTTGAAAAGCTTATCGATGCCATTCCCAACATAGATTTGAATTGCGAAGATGTGTCTCATTGTAACCTAAATCCGGTTCCCTCCTCACTGAGTTGTCATTATAATCTGAGATCTCTGGACAAAAGGCAGGATAAGTCTTTAGAATCTCCTGACCCGATAGGTGGTTTAGGTCCTTCTTCTTCCCAAACCTCCAAAAGAAAGGGTAGGGGTAGGAAATCAAATTTTTCAAAAGCTCAGGTCAAAGCAAAGTTTGATGTAGCTGATGGGAAGCAAATGTCCATTCCTGGGGCGCTTAGAGCAGCGAATACCCCTGACCAAGTTGTAAAATGATCCTTCTGTCCTGGAATTGTAGGGGGTTAGCCAGTAAACCCAAAAAACTGGCTTTAAAAGAGTTAATTACTCGTTACAATCCGGACATTTTTTTCTTACAAGAAACCCTTGGAAGGAGCCTAGAGGTGGAAACTATGCTCAGATCCTCTTTCCCTGGATGGACTTTTCATGCCTTAGATGCTGTAGGCCACTCGGGGGGATTGGCCATTGGTGTTAAAGATGGAAGGATGATGATCAACAGTATTTGGGGCATGGACCATGCTCTTGGAATGGAGGTCTCATCCCCTGACATGGGGCTTTCTTTTTTATTACTAAATATTTACGGGCCATGTCAAGGGCGAGAGCTTTTCTGGAATAACATTTTTTCAAAAGATCTTGTAAAAGATAGGAGTGTTATCTTGGGAGGAGACCTAAACTTCTCTATAGGGAACGCGGAAGCCTGGGGTCCCTCAGCCAGGGAAGACCCGCTCTCAGACTTCTTTACAAACACCCTCCTATCTCATAATCTGATTGATGTCAATCTAATCAAAGTCAAGCCTACATGGAGGAACAGAAGAATTGGGGAGGGGAGGGTGGCAAAGCGGTTGGACCGTTTCCTTATAAGTGAAGATTTGATAAACAACATTCCTATGTTCCGACAGTGGGTCGGAGAAGGGGGGAACTCTGATCATTTTCCCATTCTATTGGAGTTTCAAAAGCCACCTCCTAAACCTGCTTCGCCATTCAAATTTAATGCGGCTTGGTTGCAGGAGGAGTCTTTCAACACCCTCGTCAGGGATACTTGGAGACACCCGGGCAGTTCTCCATCAGGAAGCAAGGGAGCCCATTTCTGGGATAATTTAAAAAGACTCAAAAAAGCAACTATAGAGTGGGCCAAAGCTCGGAAGGTGTCACAGAATGAAGAGCTCTCCCTCATAGATGCTGAACTTCGAGAACTTGAGGCGCCTGAGGCTGATGGGTATTTAAATCAGGTCTCAAAGGACAAGATCCTGATGTTAGAAAAACAAAGAAGTAAGATCCTCCTCGAGAGGGAAGAGGAGTGGAGGCAAAAAAGCAGGGCTATATGGCTGAAAGCTGGTGATGAGAACACAAAGTTCTTTCACAATTATGCAAAGGGCAGGAAAAATGCTAACACTATCTGGAAGCTAAGGGATCAAAACGGAAGAGAAGCCTCCTCTTTTGAGGATCTATCAAGAATGGGTAAAGCCCATTTCCAAAACCTCTTTACAGCTCAAGGAGGGATTACCTTAGCAGAAATTATCAGAACTGCCCAAAGTTTCCCCAGATTTGTTGAAGAGGAGGAAGCTGAAAATTTAATGGATGTCGTGACAAAGGAAGAAGTTGAGCATATTATCAAATCCATGGCAAAAGATAAAAGCCCAGGCCCAGACGGGTGGACCATTGAGCTTTTCAATCATTTCTTTGATTCAATTGGTGATGAGCTTACTGAAGTTGTGGAAGAATCTAGAAGGAAGGGTGAGATGTTTGCCCCTTTCAATGCTACCTTTATCGCCCTAATTCCAAAAAAGGAGGACCCCGACTCCTTTGAAGATTTTAGACCAATCTCCCTCTGCAACTGTGTCTACAAAATCATAGCTAAAATAATAGCTGTGCGCCTGAAACCAATCCTGTCAAACAACATTTCAAGTGAACAATTTGGCTTCTTGGATGGAAGGCAGATTCATGAAGCCATAGGGGTAGCACAGGAGACGATCCATAGCATCAGGCAGACAATCAAGAAAGGGGCTGTGATCAAAATTGATCTATCGAAAGCATATGATAGAATCTGTTGGACTTATCTCCGGATGCTGCTAACACACCTTGGTTTCAAGCTGGATTTCATAAACTGGATAATGGGGTGTGTCACCAGTGTAAGTTTTGCAGTTCTAATCAATGGGGCAGCGTCTCCCTTCTTCAAAGGTCAAAGGGGACTGAGACAGGGATGTCCCCTTTCTCCTTTGCTTTTCCTCCTCGTGGCAGAGGGTCTTAGCAGGCTGATTATGGAAGCAAAAAGGACAGGTTTGATTAAAGGTTTGGAAGTAGCTGTAAATCTTTTCATTTCACACCTCCTTTTTGTAGACGATATTTTGCTTTTTACTAATGGAAGTCTGAGTGAAGTGAAGGAACTAAAGAACATTCTGGACCTGTTCATGAAAGCCACAGGAATGCAAATCAATCTCAGGAAATCCCATTTTATTATGGAAGGTTTCAACAGGAATGAATGCTCTCAGATCACTGCTATTCTACCTTTTGAAATTTACAACATGGATTCACCCTTCAAATATTTAGGATTTTGGCTTAAACCAAATTCTTATAAAAAGCAAGACTGGAACTGGCTGGTGGCTAAAATTGAAGCTAAGATAGCCCATTGGAGCTTCAAGTGGCTGTCTAGAGCTGGAAGGTTGACATTGGTAAATTCAGTGTTGCAAGCCATGCCAGTCTTCTGGGCAGCCTTGACCTGGATACCAAAAGGCACGCTTCATAAGATAAAGAGAATCTGTTGCAGGTTTCTTTGGTCAGGGGCAAAGGAAGACTCGGTTCTCCCTTGGGTTGCATGGGACAAGATTGCCAGGCCAAAAGAATGGGGTGGATGGGGCATAAAGAATCTTAATGACTTTAGCACCTCATTGGCAGCCAAATCTGGGTGGAGGATCATATCATCGGAGAATCTTTGGACAAGAGTAGTAAAACGCAAGTATATAGATCCAATGTCTCTGGAAAATTGGATCCGTGACCCAAATAAAAAAGGGAGGAATATCTCAGTTATTTGGAAAGCTACCACTGAAGCTTTTAAAGTCATAGAGCAAGGGTTGTCCTGGCAGGTGGGCAGTGGGGAAAATGTCAAAATAGGCAGGGACCCTTGGGTGGGATGTAATGAGCATTATGCATTATCTCCGGGCCTCATTAGACATCTGGATTCAAAAGGAATTCTTCATCTGCACCAGATAGAGAAAATTGGTCATTCCTCCATCTGGGGGCAAGCGTGGAAATCTGGTGAAGACCTCGATCTAGATCCTATATGGTGGGATGAGTGGCAAATCTTTATTCAGGAACTGTCAAGATCCAATGTAAGGATAACGGATAGACCTGATCAGTTGGTATGGGCCCATGCTGACTCAGGCTCTTATGTCCCAAAAGCAGGGTATAGTTTCTTAATGACAAAGAAAGGCTGGGAAGAACCTGTTTGGTGGGCAAAATCCCTTTGGAAGCTAAAATGCCCTAAAAAATCTAGGTTGTTTTTCTGGTGTGTACTGAAGAAGAAGGCCCCAACTTGGGATATTTTACAAGCTAGATTCATGCAAGGCCCTGGCAGATGCCCGCTATGCAAAAACGATTCTGAGTCCATCCTTCACCTGTTCCTAAACTGCCCTTTCACTAAAAAGGTGTGGGAAGAGGTGCAAGGCCTTTTAAAGAAGCATCTTAGATGGGAAGGGGCTTCCATTATGACAGCTTGGGAGCTATGGTGGAATCAGAACCCGGGGGGGAATTTGAGGAACCTCCCTCCCATCATCTCATGGGGAGTATGGATAGCCAGGAACAAATCCATTTTCCAAGATTCATCTATTCCAGCTGAATCCATAGCCATTCAAAGTTCAGCCATTTTTTTAAGTATTCCTGTGTCGGAGGAATCAAGCAAAAAGGGTCAAAACAGGGAAGAACAAATAAGACCAAACATTCCGTGGGCCTACTTCGATGGGGCCTCACAAAACAACTCAGCAGGGGCAGGCATAGTCATTCATCTAAATGAATCTCATTCTCTCTCGGCTTCGGTGGGCATTGGTACTGGTTCAAACAACTTCGCTGAATTGTCAGCCCTCAAGTTACTCCTTTGCTGGCTTATCCACAGACACATCTTCGTAATTCAGATCTTTGGGGACTCTTTAAATGTGGTTAAATGGGTTAATGGCAACAGTAGATGTCAAAACTATATGCTGAGACCTCTTCTTGAAGAAATTATGCTATTAAAACAGTCTTTTAATGTATTTTCCATTGAACACATATACAGGAGCCGGAATGAAGACGCGGATAAACTATCTAAAGATGCTCTGCAGCAGGCTCTGGGCGTATGGAAAGTGATTGAAAAGCAACAGGATCAGCTACAGGAGTCGTTCCAGCCTCCCTATGTCTAATTTTGTGGTCACGGATGTCTGTTTTTTCCATGTGCATATAAACTCTGATGTGGTTTTTGATGAGATAGTTTGTTACTTCACAGCCCAAGTGTTTCGGGCGTTATTACTTGTAACAGTGGGTTGCTTTTCCTTCATGGAGGCCCACGTTTTGGTTACAGACGGGTTAGTGTATGGTGTATTTGTTGCAGGCAGAGAATCTGCTGTGGTTTTTTGGTTTTTTGTAAAAAGAACAGAACTGCTTCCTCTGTCAGGGGATATGGTTTTTTGGTTTGTCTTTGGACAGCTTCAGAGAAGAGACAACATTCTCTGGGTCAGTTGAGGGGTATCTCCTCGCTGCAACTGAATGCGTTAGCATCTGCTTGTAACTTTTTATCTATTTTATATATAAAAAGTTCGTTTTTTTCTCCGAAAAAAATCTCATCAATTTCAACGTGTTTTAGGTTTTGTACATCAAATTTTGTAAATTTAGTAGGATGGAATCTATCTATCTTTTCATCTTCTATTTCATCTTTAAAATCAGGATCTAATGTTATGTCAGTATCTATATTACTATTTACAAATTCTTCCTCTAAGGTTAAAAAATTGTTTATATGTTGGCCATTAGCAAATCCTTGCTAGATTTTCAAGTTATCTGGGATAGCAAGTTTGTGCCTGACCTCAGCAGTGTACTGATGGTTACGTTGAAATGGTAATTTACAAGTGTTGGCAAACATTGCTAAACTATGAGCCTGCATATTATGCTTCCTAGGAATTACACCAACTTTGGTTTCTAGGAAAGTGTTTATTATTTCTATAATGGTTCCTCTATACCAACTTAATCTAGGGTCTTTGGTCATATATACTACTTTAATTTGTTTTATCACTAATTCAGAGTCTCCCATGATAGCTCCTAGCTTCCTAACTAATTTAAGACCCTAAAGAAGTGCTTCATACTCAGCCATGTTGTTAGTGCATTTAAAATTCAGTCTGTAAGCATGGCCCCCTGAGTGATCATTCTCCAGATTATATATCCACACTCCTGCTCCTACTCCTAACTTATTCACTGATCCATAAATTTCAAGGTGCCACAATATCTCATGTTCATATTTTTCACTGTAAGGGGGAAGAAAATTTTCCTTGTTTGCTGCATTTTGATTTTCTTGTTTATTGGAAATCTCTTGAGTTTGGACAGTTTCTTTTTTAGTTGTAACTGCAATTTCTTTTGGTTCTAAAATAATATTGTTTGAAGTGGTTTTTTGTGTTTGTTCAGCATTATACAAAATAAAAGAATCAATGTCAAAATGCAGGGAGTAGATAGGAAATTTTTGAGGTCTATCTCGGCTACTCACCACATATTTCATTAGGGTCTCTCTGTACAACTTTTTAGGTTGTCCAAAGACTAAGATTGTAGCATATGACATGTCAAGTTGTAAAGACCCTTGGAGTTTAGCCCCCCATGATCTAGACAGTAACATGCCATATTTAGGTGGGATGTCAGCAACTATTATATCCATGAGAATGGTCTTAGCAGGATATTGTACTAAGGAGACACACATGTTTTTGATTAACCCTAGACATTTTACTTGACTTGAGTCAAATGAAAATAAGTCCTTGTAACGTCTAGTAATGTCCAAATTTAATTTTTCCATAACCGATTTAGGCATTAAATTGTGTGAAGCTCTTGAATCTAACATTACATTATGCAAGATTTTATCATGAATGTTAAGGCTAATATAAAAGGGTGGTATCCCTCCTTCTAATGGTTTACCATTAACATCAGGACTGAATATAATCTCAGGTTGATCATCAAACAAGTTGACAGAGTCTTCATTCTCAACAAAGTTTAAGGTTTTCTTTATTTGAGACTTATAGGTTTCACTTTTAATCAGTTCTATTAAGGGAACTAAAATTTTTAGTTTAGCCACCTCTGCTCCCAAATTGAAAGGCAAAGGGGCTTTCTCTGTTTGAGTGCTTGGAATTTTCATAGCAGGAATTGGAGTAGGTTGCTCTTCTTTTTCTGCATTTGAGGTATTTTTCTATGGATTTTCTAATATGGTGTCTGGAGATTTCTCCACTGTCTCCTTAGAGGGGATTGAAGTGGATGTTTGATCATTAGGGGGTTGGTCATGGGTTATATCTACAATAGTGGGACTAGGGGGATTCTGATTTGGTCTAGGGAGAATTTGAAGAGTTTTAGCAACTGGAGCTGCTTTGATCTTCTTGGGTTGATTTGGCACTGTTTTCTTGGTCTGGTCAGGAGTCTCAGAATTCTTTTTACTCCTTAAATTGTATTATTTTTGTACTTCAAAAATGGAAAAATCATACCCTTGCTTATAATCAAATGATTCTCCAGATTGGGTCTACAATTGCTACAGCCATATGCAGTTCCTGCTCATCTTGGGTCAAGAATATAGTTTCCTCATCATCTAATCCCATCAAGTTAATGTGTGTGTCTTGTTCAGGGTCATCTGAATGGGATGTTTCAGCATAGTTTTCTTGAAATGGAGGCCTGATATTCTGATCAGGTCCATTATTTCCAGTATTTTGATTATGATTCTTTCTAAGGTTTGGATTTCTCACTGGAGGTGCTTGTTGATTATCCCATTGAGGCTTCCTCTTAATGTCTTCTATCCTATCCATCAGTTTGTCCATACCCTTAGTTAGAACATCAATTTTCAGGCCAGAGGGTGAGGCTTCATCTTTGGCAGGTCCTCTCCTTTCATTCCTAACTCTAGCTCCTTTTGCTAGCAAGCTGGCTTCTCCACTAACTGCTACACACTGCATGTCTTCTAAAGTTGGAGGATTTCTCTCTCTGATTTGGAAGGCCGTATCAGTATCAAACCCATCAGGAAACTTTATCAGTGCTAAGTCAAGTGGGGGTCTAAGATTGACTGGTATTGCATTGTATATATTGTTAAATCTGTACAGTAATCTTGGACTGTTTCATTTGGTCCTCTTATGATGTTTTTGTATTCTGAAAGGATCTGCAGAGGGTTATTTTTCTTTTCCCATCTATTTAAAAATTGCTGATAAAATATATCTAAAATATCTATGCTATTAGCAGGTAACGACCTAAACCATTTCCTTACATCACGGGCTAGAGTCTGAGCAAAAAGTCTCATCTTAACATCTCCAATATCAATTTCATGTAATTCAAAGTAGTCTATCATTTTTTTTACATGATGTTGTGTTGTATAAGGTCCTACGCCATCAAATTGGACAATTTTGTTTTCGTAATCTTGTGGCATGGCACCAAGTGGGGCAGGTAACACAAGAGGATCATATCTATTTGCCATGGCTCTAAGTTTGGTAGGGCTAAGAAGTGGGGTTGGGCTACCAGGAGATGATACAGTAGTTGATGGAGAACTAGGAGTAATAGGTGATTGATGGGTAATGATAGCTTGGTAGGGAAGTGAAAGTATAAATGGAGGTGAGGAATGAAATTCAGAGGTGGAAGGGAATAATGGTGAACTAAGGCTAGTTGAAACTAGTTCAGAAAGCTTAGGGATCTTAGCAGTAGTAAGGGATGACTGAGGGGAATTCAGAATATACTCATCAATTGACTAGTTTTCCTTTTGGACTTCAAGGTCTGCAATAAACTCTGGATCTAGAATTATGTCATCAAGTGCACTTTCAGACCTGGTTCTAAATAGGGAAAGGTCAAATGACTCATCAAAGGGGAAGTCTACTAAAAAAAACCACTCATCAGGGCATGAATGTGCTTTGATTGAAGGTGTTGGACTGACTGAATTCTCTTGTCTTCTAGATCTTCTCGAAATCAGGTTGGGATTATCCACTATTGGGACAAGGTTTGGATCTGGATTAGCCCTAGTCTAGTGAGTTCTCTTTGAAGCCAGAGTTTCGAGTTTTTCTAATTACTTTCTTTTTGTGAAATTTTGTAAATAACTTCTAAACAACCCTTCAAGAGGCTCGAAATAAAGATTTGAAATTTTCTCAAAGGTTTATTAAGACTGAGGGTTTGAAATCCCCAGTATGGTCCCCATTATGTTATCACTCAGAAATTTTCCCTAGAAGTTATCAAAAGAAGGAATCATCCAAGGTAACCACAAACCAATATTTTAGGCTTAGGTTCTAGCCAACCTAAGTCCAGAGAGGGCTCTCTCTTTATAATTTAGCTTTGTTTTTGTGGGATTTTAGGCTAGTTCTTAGTGTTCATGGGGTTTTGTTTTAAATTGAAGGTTGGGTGGTGGAATTCTCAGAGCAGATGGATAGAGCTAGGTCTTCAAACCATTGGGCTATGGAGTCAATAAATGGATAGCATAACTGGACCTGATCATTAAAGGGAATGTTCACAAGGTAGGATAGCAAAGCAAAGGCAAATCTTCAGGTCTAATGGATGAAATGATTATAACCAGGATGAAAAGGCACTTAAGAATCCTTGGACTAGGATCAAAATGAAGAACAGAGGGTGATCATGAACAAAGGGAAATTAAGAATCCTTTGTTATACACCAAAGGAGAAACTACGGAAGCAAAGGAGCAATTAAGAATTCCTTAGCTAGGATAGTTTAGGAGAAAACATTCAGAATATAAAACAGTCAAGACATACTGCATTCAAGCAATTTCTGAAATATCATTCCTTGTTATACATTTAGATTTTAGAGAAACAAAAAAGATTATGAAGAAACATAAGAGAAACAACAATAAACATGAGAGAATACTAATTTTTATTTCATTTTACACAAGAATCCTGTAAAATATTTGATATTTATTCCTTGATCCAGCAAGCCAATCCAGTCATTGATACAATAGAATTTTAATTTGAGAGAAAAATTCTATAGAAATGTCTTGGAATCCACACTGCATACTTTGAAATGAGAAGTGTTTATACAAAAAATAATTACAAAATATCTCATAACAGTTTGATATTTAATCTAGGGAATAAAATATCTTCATGCATGAAGATAGAGACAAATGTGAAACTGCTTCTTGTTGTCCCTTTTATTGTGGTGTTGCTGGCTATTTCTGTTGAGTTTTGAGCCCTTTAAGTTGGCTAATATTTGTGGTATTTCCACGCTGGAATCTTCTTTACTTTGATCTTTCATTAATACTCTTTGACCCTGCTTATCTGTCTTTCACCTGTTTCACCTAGCTGCCTTCAGATTTACTGTGGTAACTTTCTGATGTAAAACTTTTTCATAGTAAATCTGTCATTTTTTCCCACCATTCTGCCTCAGGCAATCTCACCTTTAACATTCTTCTGTAAATTTCATCTGCCTCTGTGTATTTTGCAAAATTGGGCTTGGTGAGAAACAAATGTTTCACCTCATGTTCTAGGAAAAACAGGTTTTCCAATGTATCATATAATACTTTACCAGTGGGCAAAGCTTTAATGCCTGAAGAGCTGGCTTGTTCCTTGGCTAACCTCCTGAGTCTATCACTATAGTCCAATTGGGTCATGAGTTTTTCATTGATGACCATAGGACTAGAAAGTCCCTTTTCCCTCAAAATTTGAAATTTAGCCATAAACCTATCAATGGCTACCTGCATGTTATGGCACTTTTCTTCTAAGTTGATTATGAATTTTCTTTTGGAAAGAACCTTTTTAATCTTTAGGATGGCTTCAGTCCTATCCTCTACACCAAGCTCATGGAGCTCATATCTACTCTTACTATTCAGGAGGTGGAAGGGTCGATTTGCATCCTCAGGTTGGTCTCCTAATTCTTCCCTTACTTTCTGGATAGCCTCAGTGGCTACCTTCACCAATTCAGTTTGCTCAAATATAACTTGGATTGATGACCAAATATCATTGACAAAGTCAATGATATTGGCCCATAGCATCTCTTTAGTCTATCCTAGTGGCTTCTGCAGTGTCAAATCTTTCTCTAGGACTTTGATTTTCTCACCCATCCTTAGGGCCTTCTATGTCTCTTCTCTTTGCTAAATTTGGGCAAGTTTACAATCAGTTTCTAAGCTTGCCACTTTCTCCTTTAATATTTTGAGCTTTGTAGCTTGGATGGACATCTCCTCCATAGATTTTACTAGTTCTGTTGTTTTCTCAGTTGATGTACCTGTTGTTGTAGTGGATTCAGTTGTAATTGGCAGTGTTGTGGTAGGTGGAGCTGTATGTGCCAATGATGCTGCCATTATGGAAGGAACTGTTGTTGTCACTGTGGGGATGGCAGTTGTGGAAGTTCTGGAAGTTGTGGCCAGGTCATTTTTCTTGGACTGAATCAAAGTGTCCAATTCCTTCTCTGTTTCTTTAAGATGATCATTTAGCTTTAGGAGTGGGTCCATAAGCTCGTCATGTCCCTTTTGTGCTTCTAGGACTTCCATTGTTTGAGGGTGATGAAGTTGGGGAATTTTGAGCTGCTTCTTTAGTGCAGCAATGTCATCATTCTTCTCTTTAATTAGTTTCTCTGTTGCTTTCACATCCTTGGGATCGTGTCCCAATTCTATCACTAATTCCTCCAAGGACTTGATTCTTGTATCTTTGGCCTGGAGGAGGCCTTCTCCAACTGAAACTAAGCTGACATATTGTTTAAAGAGTTCTGCAATTGGTGGGCTACTATGGCTTTCCCTATCAATGTAGAATAAATCATATCACTCGTTTGCTTATGCAGCTCAATCTGGTCAATGGGATGAATATCCCTTTCCAGTACTTCAAAATCCACTCTTTTAAAATTTGTTGTTGTCCTTGGCTTTTGAGTGGTCGGCTTGATGAAGTTCATTTTCATCCCTCTTTGACATCATAGGCTGACATAAGCCTCGTTTGATTGGTAGGGGTCATTTTTAGATACTGTGCATAGGTTTGGGATTTCAGCCTCTTATTTCTAGCCTTTATTTATTTGTATCTCTCCTTAATGTCTTGGTCTTTAACTGCTGGCATTCTGAAGGAGGATATCTCAACACTTTCTTGTCTTTCCAACATCTGAGTGTGTGATGTGGAAGGTTCTAAGATGCCTCCATATGGAGGGGTATGCCTGCTCCCATCTCTTTCTCTGTTGGTAGCCTCGGCTGTCTCCTCTGTATATTCATGTTTAGAGACAGGATTCACTCTTTGCCTCTTAGCCCGGCTTGTCTCTGCATAGGCTTGTGATGTTGTTTTTTCTGAAGGAGTGGCCCCTTCCCTGTTTCTCTTGAGGCTTTTCTCCTCATTTAGAGGAGTCTGTAAGACTGGGGGGGTACTCATGGTGGCCTCTGGTCTGTCTGTTTTCTCTGATTGCTCTGGTATGTCTGATTTCTCTGGTACCTCTGATAGGTCTGGTGCTTCTGATTCTTCTGGTACCTGTGATCCTTCTTGTACCTGTGATTCTTCTTGCACCTGTGATTCTCCTGGCACCTGCAGGAAAGAACCCTCATCAAGTTGTTTCTCTAGATCAATTAATGTGTTTTCCACAGCAACTTTAGTACTATCCCTCTCCTCTAAAGTGTTTTCCACCCATTCCAATTGGTTGGCATACTTTTCTATTTCAGGGATGTGGTGATGAATATAGGGAGCCATCTTGTTTTTCTACCTTCTGTTGCAGATGAAATCCAAGGGATCATATCTCCATATGAAGCTCTGTTTTAGATTTAATCTTTGAAGGATTAGGTCTGCCTCCTTTCCAACTTCTCGGCTATTACAAATAAAGGGACCTAATTGGTCTTTGATCCTGAGCTGGGCCTTCTTTTTGGCTTTGAAAAAGTGTACCTCATCTGAATTTATTATCTGCCTGTAGTACTCCAGAGAAAATAACCTCATTGGGAGGTATTTAGGTAGTTTGTATGGGGTCAACTCACAGCCATAAATCCCTATCTTTGTGTGGTTTTGGTACAAGTACCAATCGCCCATTTTGGATTGTTTTGAGAGTTGC
Source organism: Pinus tabuliformis (assembly GCA_031772625.1). Classification (NCBI taxonomy): domain Eukaryota; kingdom Viridiplantae; phylum Streptophyta; class Pinopsida; order Pinales; family Pinaceae; genus Pinus; species Pinus tabuliformis. Next base: position 1,727,907,939 of record CM062820.1, on the reverse strand, counting down.
AGGATTCTCTTTATATCTGAATTGATTCTTGGAGGAGGGCTTCCTATCAGCATTGTCACAATGGGATGTACAAATAGGTCTATGAAGTCTGTATATGAATATGGGGAGTGATATTTATGGATCAATGGAGTCCAGAAAATCACTGATCTGGGTTGACCTTTTGTATCAAGCTTCTGCAGGGTGAATGGAAACTTGTCTGACTAGAAATATAGAAAAAGGTGGTATAAAACAGAGGAGTATTTGAAGACTCTCTCATTGCTCATTCTGAGAAACTGGTCATGCATCCTATCGGCTATAAACTTGGAATAATCATAAATAATAGCAGGAGGCTATGTTGGAGTGTATATGGACATGAAAGCCAGGATGATTTCATCTATATATTTAGTGGTGGTATAACCTAGGACACTAGATATCATTGCTACAATGTCTTGGCCAAATGGGGAAAATATGGTATGCACATATGGAGGGGATTCTTTAGGGGTATAATTTTCTTCTACAATGAAGGTTTGGATTATTGGCCAATCTAGCAGGGTTGAGCTTGGGAAATAAGTCCAACATATCTCCAGTGGAGAGTGGAGTCAAGTTTTGACCAGGTTGGATTTGTAGCATTTCATTGATTGATTCTGCAGTGATGGTGAAAAATATGGTTTGGTTAGGGGACATCACTTCTCTTTGACTGGGGATATAATTTTCATGGAAATAATGGACAATTTCTGGGAAAATGTGAACTTCATGGAATTAGTACTGGGCAAATTGGACTCCCAAAAACCAATTTTATCAGCATGGTTCAGGTATTGGTCTCTGTATCGGCAGTATAGTTTGAGAGGGGATTCATGGAAAGAGGTGTCCTTTATTTGGAAATCCTTATCAGCCAGAGGGAGGTGGTCTAGGTCCAGATGAGGAGTGCAAATAGGTCTAACATCCATGGCAATTGGGGCAGCCATTCTTAGTTCTTGTGGATTTGAGAGTGGGGGAGGTGATTTTCAGTTTTTTAGGACAATGGTGGTTCAGTACAATGTAAGCTTAAGTTACTTGAGTTTCTTTGATTAATTTTTCACTTTAACTAATAAAACTCAGTAACTGGTTCTGAAATTGACAGGTTTTCCAAGTGAATTATGGCTTAAATACCTAGAATTTAAGGAAAATTAGCTCTGAATAGATCGGCTGGCAACTGCGAATGGTCGAAAAGGCTCTATGTAGGCTGGAAGGTGAAGTGGGTTCTCTATGGCGTCTTTAGGGTGCAATTGGACGTAGGTTGACAATTTCGACGTTCACAGGTGCATGCATGGAGGTTTACAATTGAAAAAACGATAAAAACAAATGATTTGGGGCTTTTTGGCTTTATGCGTGAAAGTCAATTTTGGCGGGTATGACTGAATAGTGGTCATTTTGTCATGTAGCGGATGAATAGTAACCATTTTGGCGTGTAGGGGGCAGGCGGTAAGTGGTTTGCATTGCACTGCTTTTGGGCACTCAGTGATATTGGGGGGAGGCCGCCTGATTCCATACATTGAGCAACATGTAGCATCGGGGGCCCGGTGGAAAATAGCTTTTTCGGGTAGGTAATGCTCAAACGTCAGGCCCGCCTGAAATGGATAAAGGTCGTCAGGTGTGAAGGGGAGCAATCGTATGGTGATCGAGTGGGGAAGTTGCACGGAGGGTAGTGGGGGGCCCGACGAGTGCTTAAGTGCGGCGGTTTTTTGATTAATGAGGGATTAAAGCAGGGTTAAGGCGTCGGGGTCATTATCGGAGGGTTTAAACAGGGGATTATCTAACTTAATCACAAACCGATTAGCTAGTGGGTTTTCGTGGTTTTCGTAGAAAAGCATAGTTTATATAATCAAACTAGGGTATAGGGCTAGTTAATATTGCGGGAGTTAAATATATATGGGAAAAGGGTTTTTGTTTGGGATTTAATAAATAAAATTAGTAATTAATAAAATGAGTGGAAAGGGGCACAATACCCTAAGTATATGATATTTCATGTTTTAATTCTTTTCTAGTAATACCATAAAAACTTAGGATATAGTGTTTTTGTGGGTTTTTATTATGAAAAATGATTTATGTGGGGGAATAAACACTTTTCCTAGGTAAAAGTAATTTAACCTTAGGAAAAGAGTATTATTAGGGAAAATGAATGAACTGAAGGGGGGGATGAATTTTTATGAGGGGGTTTTAGTACTTATTGCCTATAAGTCATTGAGTCAAGGGTCCGGTCCCTCCAAAAGTCACAGAAATGCTATGAGCCTTATTGACTTAGGGTTTTAAGTACTTTGAACTTTATTATGGGCAATTAGTTAAGTAAAAGATGAAATGAATGAGGGAAGTTAATTAATTGACTTTGATATCCATATGCATGCTTGATTGCCCATTCACATTTGGAACTTTTATGATGAGAATAATAAATATGCTTTTGTCTAATCAATCATCATACTTCCGCAACCTTTCTTCTACTTACCCATCTACTCATCCTACGATTTTTACTTCTCTTTATTAGCATTTGAGCTAGCAAACCCATATCAAACATTTTTCTTTCTCTTTACAACAGTAAACTAACTAAAACTAGCCTTATTACATCCAAGGGCTCAGATTAAACAGTTGAGCTCCTTTTATTTACTCTACCTATCTAATTATCTACCAAGATTAAACAGTTTGGTCAGATTTTATTCTCTAACTATCAACATGAAATTTAAAGCATGGCATAATCAAGATTAAATAGTTTGATTACCATGGGTTGTGGCATGAATAACAAGTTGCACACCATCATTTTATTCTGCATAAAATTAAAGTAGGAGTGGCATTTTGGCTTGCTCACTTTCATGGTTTTTTTCTTTTCTTGGGGTTCATATTTTCATCTTTTTTGACCTTTTTATTGTTTCTGTCCTTTAATTTTTCTTTTAGGACATACCCTCTTTACATTTTTTAATTTTTTGAATATGGAAAACATTTGCAGAAAGTAAAGGTACATACATGTTACAGGTTTAATCTTAGTCATTCAAAAATTATGACTCCTATTGGTATAGGAACCTAACAATGTCCTCCCACTCTTCCTCCATGGGCTTCTATAAGAATGCTTTGCTGCTCATACTCTAGGACGTATCTATGCAATATTTCATCACATCCCATTTTGTATAAGTGTCTGGAAATCACAGAAAAATCAGTCGCCCAAACCACCAGTTCTTTCTTCTCTTGCATCTAATATCCTTCTAGGGGCGTACCTGTAGACAAAAATTGAATTATATCTTTGAAGTGATCATCGGTGATGCGAACAGCGAAGAGCTGCACATCAAGCAACCCTTCCTCCAAACTTGTAGGCCCATCACCAGTCTCAATCCATGAGAGGTGATCAAGACCATCATTCAGGCATCCTGACTTCACAATTACCTCAAAATCATATTCCTCGAACAGAAACAACCACCTGCAAATATTCCCCCCATACACAGGCCTGTTGACCAAGTATTTTAGAGCAGAATGGTCTATATACATCTTGAAGTGCGCTCCCAATAGATAGTGTTGAAATTTCTGTAGCGCATAGACCATCGCTAGTCCTTCGCGCTTTGTGGTTGAGTAGCTCTTTTTCTCCTTCAAAAACTTCCTACTCACAAATGCTATTGGGCGGTCAATATCTCCTTCACCTGGTTGGGTTAGTACCACACTCAGTGCAATACAAGATGCATCTACATGAACATGAAATTCCTTCTTCCAATCAGGGAACACTAAGTGGGTACAATGACCATTTTCTCCTTCAAAACACCCAAACTTTTATGACAATCCTCATCACAGCAAAATGTCGAATCCTTTTTCAACACTTTTTCCATTGGCGTAGTTATTTGTGCATACGCTTTGATGAACTTCCTGTAATACTCGGTATGGCCCAACATTGCACGAAGTTGTTTAACATTTTTTGGGGCCTCCAAATTAACAATGAATATTATCTTGGTAGGGTCTACCATCAATCCCTACTTGCAAACCACATGACCCAAGAGTATCCCATAAGGTACACAGAATATGCACTTCTTTAGGTTAAGGGCGATCTGATGTCTTTGACAGGTATCCAACATGAGGCACATACTAGCAACATGGCACTTTACCAATCCAAACATTGTCTAGTCATCAAAGTAGACCTCCAAAAATTTGTGGATAAATTGCTTGAACTGCAATTACCACTCCCAAAAATATTTCGGTCGCATTCTTCAGTCCAAAAGGCATCACTGCGTATTGAAAACAACCCCACTCAGTCACGAAGGTGCTCTTACTCCGATCCTTCAGTGTGATCTTGATCTAATGGTACCTTGAGAACCCATCTGTGAACGAGTAGGCTTCCTACCCTCCAACATTCTCTAGTACCTTTTCTATAAATGGCGTAGGGAATGGATCATAGACGCATGCGTCATTTAGCTTCCTCACATCTACACATATCTAAATTTCATCCTATTGCTTCTTTTCTTGAATCACCATGGGACTCACCCAGTATGACTCCTCCACATGTTCAATGATCCCAGCTTCCAGCATCTTATCCAACTCCTTGCACACATTTTATTTATACTTGGGATTTAATTGGTAGGGGCACTACTTTACTAGCTTCGCATCTGGCTTCAAAGTGATCTTCATGATCCCCTACTATCCCTTTTAGATCAGAGAACTTGGTGGGAAACAATTCCTGATATTCGTGCAACAGCTTCGCGACTTTATCAACTGTATCTTCATCCCAATAGTCACCTATCTTTGCAAACTTCGGTTGTGCTTCTGATCCAATATTCACTTGCTTGGTATTTAAAGGCTTTGATATATCGGGGATTTCCGCCTTAGGTCCCTCAACTTCATGCTGTCCTTCAGACTCAAGAATGTTGATGTTTCTGGGATCTTCTTCACCCTCCTCCGTGGTCACATTATAACATTCAAGCGCATGGTGCAGTTGCGTACTCCAATCTGGTTGTACCCACTCAACCGGCTCTTCAGGCATTTTGAATATCACGGATTTGATCTCTTGGAGTGCCTCATCTATACACTCAAACCCATGTTCAAAGTTAAAAGTTAATAGAAATATCTCCTTCAGGATATCCCATTCTATCGTCTTGTGCCGCAGCTCAATTTCCAAAAGCCAGTTCATTATGATGGTGTCCAAATTATGACAAAATATGTGAACCCACTCTGGTTGTGGTTCTTCTCCCTATGCTTTCATCCATCGCACGGATCGTCCTTCCCTATGTATTTCTCCACCAAGCGGGTATTGGCATACCCAAACCTCAACTTCATCATTCTTCAGTACTCCTTCCAATCGTCGAAGTTGTCCTTATGCATACCCCACCAACGGGCAAGCGTAGCTCACATCAAAATATCTAGAGCTTAGGACTGATTTTCCTTTGGTACATCCCTTTCAAACTTGTCTAAAAACAAATTAAATTTTCTAAACCATCATAATAAGGTAAATTTTGTACCTCAGTGGATATGCATCGAAGCGACTTTGTAAGCATGCAACAACGCAAAAATGATACTTCATGTAGTCGGTTCTACCAATGCTTAAGCTCCTCATCAGAATTCGAAGTGCAGGAACTATCCCTATCCCATGCAATCCGTCCATCCACAATGGGGTTGATCTAATCCTCATCGCACAGAGTGATCTTATAAATCTGATCAAGGTTGTCTTTTTCTTCCTAATTGTGGACTGGTTCAATATATCGCGCACCCTCAGTCAGATCCAATGGAACAATAACTCTAAGCTCCTTCCTTTCGAACGTCATTCTATGCTTTTTGAGATTAATCACCGCATCCATATCAAAGGCCCAATTTATGCCAGGTAGTGTAGGGTAAGGGTTGATATCATTGACTATCTCGATCACTTCAAAATTAGCCAGAGCATTGGTTCCTTCAATATTTATCGTTACCCCATATAGGCACCCCATAGGAATGATCTATTGATGGTTTATCATTCATAGCTGGATAGGAGACCACTGCAGCGCAGGTCTCCCCATTCTCTCCCAAGTTTTCTTTGGCAAGAAATTTACATCAAATCCCAGATTAAGAAATACCTGATTCATTTCGTACTCTCCAATTTGTGCAGTCAGTCTCATCTCGCGACTGGTTCGCTTCTTGCTTTTGCCCACTTTGCGTACTTCACGTTGTTCCGGCAGAGGTTTATTTTTACCCATACATTTATCTATTAGTTCCTGTAGCCCCTCTACCACCTTCCTATCCCTTAGAAGCTTCATGCAAGTCTTCAAAAATGTCGCTAACAATGAAGGGTCTACGTCTTGCACATTATCGCTTCCTCCGGACTTTCCTTGACTTTATGATGTAGAAGCTTCCGCGAAGCTCTTCTTAGCCTCCATAAAGGTTTTATTTTCTTTGATTAAATCAAACCCAACTTCTCTTTTGGAAACCTTGCGTACCCATTCCTCAACTTATGGTTGCTTCCCCTTTCCTTCTCCAGTGGCGATACCGCTTCGCGTAACGATATTAACACTAGGCTCTTCTTCGCAAGGCTCTGATCTAATCATTTGGATATTCTGTGTAGGTTGCTGGGTCTGAGTCTTCTTTTATTGCATCTTTGCTATAAGTATTGTGCAATCTTCTATGACATGGTTAAACTTCCTGTAATAATGACATACGGGGTGTGTTGGATTCTGACAGTCACGTGTGAAATGACATGCTTCCCCACAGTTGTAACAGATAATATGTCCCCAACCCCTTCCAGATTCTCCTCCTCGCCCTCTTCCTCGACCTTGAAATCCCTCACGTGCCGCATTTGCACCCTGATCTTGAGGTCGATTTTCTGCCTGCATCCTATAAGTAGGGATATGTTCCATCATTAATTCATAACTTCAACAGTTGCACTCATCATGAACTATAGATTTTTAGAAAGTGGAAAACAATTGTTGCGGGGTTTGTACAAGCTTTTGCAGAAGATGACAATTATCCGTCGCGTGCTTACCAGAAATTTGACAAATAGTGCACCACAATGCTACTCCTGCACTTGGCCCAGCGGTATTTTCTGGCTTCAGGGGGAAAGGGACTCCCCTTATAAGATAATTTTGATAGACCAGGAAATGGTCCTTATCGTTACCATGGCCCTTGAATTTCAAGCACCAAAATTCTACGCGCACCTTCAACTGGACTTCTTTTCTCTTCTTGAGGCTCTGTAACTCCATATGTAAGTTGGCCAACTGTGACTAAATCTATTGCACCCCTAGATTCCTATTTTACACGAGTGAAGCCCCCAATCTCATGGCAATCTCCAAGGCTTCATCTTTCATTCATATTTTCTGTTGAGACAGTGGAAATCTCATATGAGGAAATAGTAAAGCAATGTACCAATCTCAGTGTTAATCATCTGTGATCCTCATATTAGCCTGCTGAATTAGACACTTTAGTCTTTGATCAAAGCCCCATGCAGACTCATTTACCCTCTACTAGATCTCTTTAAACTTTGTTACTATCTGTGCTTGCGATATAGGCTTCTTAAACTCATTATTCAACGCTTGTTGTGTTTCCAGCATAGTCACATTGGGTTTACCAAACAAAACTTGATATACTAGCTCAGCATTTTGTCCTATAGCGTTGTAACCAACTACGATTTCTTCATGTCATCATTCGTAATATGTTATGCCTTCCATACAGCGTCTACTACAAACCATAATTGTTCGGGATCTTTAGTCCCCATACCCTTAGACACAGGCATCTTCATCGCGTTCTCCATGTTGAATGATGGAGGTGGAGGTGGAGGCGGAGGTGGAGGTGGAGGTGGAGTGGATGGATGTGGTATCCCTGTGATACCCTGGCTCACACTCTACAGCGCACCTCGTGGTGTCTTCATAATATTTCTTTCGTCATCACTATCAAATGATCCAAACAACAAACTATACTCAGCACCTGAATCTAGGTTCCTTTTGAACACTCTTCCACTTCGTGTAGCGCTAAACATAAATTCAAAGGCACAACCCACTTTTCACACAAAATCATTTTAATTAGGTCTTCAAGGATTCCAGGTACTTACATCTTGGCCACTTGAAAAACCTACGCTCTACTTCGCTATAATTGGTGGATGTATCGATCGCGAACTCGGTAATGAATCTGCCCAGAATATTATCAATCCAGTAATCGACAACCCGCGCGATTTTGTTTTCTGAAGCCTCTAAGCACTTCACCAATTATGGGGTCCACACAATAGGGCCGTCAAGATTCCATGTACCCTGACTATCCCTAATTTGGACAACCACTCATGTTATTCACACAAAAAAGAGCAGAAGAATATCTCGTGTCCGTTTGTGAATAGGTATCTATTCAGCCTCTCTTCCTTTGATAGACGCAGATTCCTGTTTTCCTGGGCTACAAATGCATGCAGTTTTCGATCTATCCACTTTTCAATCTCGTTTTTAGTGGGAAACCACTTATCACACATCCCTCATATAGATCCTAGTCCCGGAAACATAACCATTTTTTGGCTTAAGGGGTCCTGACCCAGGTTCAGAGTTAGTTGAGCCAACCAGCAAAACCTTAATTGTTGGCCCTTTCGACAACAACCCGTGTAATGCAGGCTGCAGTCTCACCTGAAGCAGTATTGGGGGATGACAGAACCAGGTTTCTACATCCAGAGATTAGTGTGATGGATTCCTACAGTTTCTAGGGCTTATTTCGATCTTCGCGAACCATAACCCTTACAATACAGATAATTGCAGTAACATGCAGAAACCAAATCTAAACCTTCAAAAAATGCTTTAAACATTCATAACACTAATTAAATAAGAATATCTGCTACTTTTGTGCATCAATTAAGCATTTCTTCATATAAATTCATAATAACAGAGCAAATATACAAAAATTGCATAAGTAAATACAGATGCACAGATACACAATTATGGCTCAAAATAGTCTTTATTAGATGTATTCTTTTCTGTTATAGACTCTTCTTCCCTGCGCACTTAGTTGTAGGGCCCGTGCACTCAGTTGTAGGGGCCAGCGCACTCAGCCTGTGGACTTACCAAGGTCTCCATGCACTCAGCAGCAGAAGCCTTCTCCTTCGCCTAAGTACAAGAAATAGACTTTCTTGTCTTAGACTACTTGCCCGTACAATGATCTTCTGTTCTTGAATGATTTCCTATGACTCACTAAGACTTCTTTATATAACTCTTTCCATTACAATACCCTGGTTCACGAACCATGGGCGGATCACAAAACATCCTAACTTCTAACAAACTAAGGGATTAAATCCCCTTTGACTCCTATGACCTTCCCGCTCTACTCCACAAAATGCAGAGACTTTACAATTATAACAAAATTTACCCCAAGGGACCCTGTCCCAACAGTAGGAGTATAGGAGTTCCACAAGTTTAAGATGTTCATAGTTTTATTATTCTGTCCAATGTTTCTTTCTTGCTAGCAGGCCTATTCAGTACCCCCGCGGAGTCACTTCAAGGAATCACAAGCATTGCTTCACTACCAACGAGCCTGTTTAGTACACCATCGAAGTTTCTTGTTTCAACTCTTTATGTAGGAATCATTTCTCTTCTTTCACCCTTTTATTGATTTTATACTTTTATGCTCATTAGCATTTTATCGGCATTTATTTCGCCAAGGGCGGAAGAGGGATCCTGACTTATGTGATGAGCAAGAGAGGTTGTTCCTTGCTTTGCAAATACTCTTATGTATACACCTTTGAAATTAGTATGCTCACTTAATTTTTCCCTCCTTTCCCTTCTCTACTTAACTGAGCTAACGTTAAAGCCAACTAATATTAAAGCCAATTCAAGGAAAGAAGATCCCATTACAGATATGAGAATTGTAGATTCACTTGAACTTTCGCTTGGGATGAAACATATTTTCCGTACATGCATCATTGACCATAAAATATATTTAGGCCCAAACAAAGAACTAGAACAATGATGAACCAAGTGTTTCCAATTGTCACAGTTTCCCTTTTGACTTTTGCCACATTACCATAGAGCCAAATAGGACAACTTTCATACAAGGTATCATTAAAACAAAACACATGCAAATACATGAAAGAAAACATAACACGACATAGAGGAAGAACGTATGAAAGAAGAGTAGAAACTAGTAAATAGCATGTGGAGAACAAAACTCAAATGAGAAAGGGAATGAAAGAAAAATTGTGTAATGCAAATGCAAACGTAACTAGCATGCAACTAAGAAAATTAATAAAACTAAACCTAAATCCTAATCTATCTAAACTAAAAGGTCAAGATCATGTGAAATCAAATTTTCAATGAAGCCACAAGAGTTGCGCCTATCCTTCAAATAGAAAGATGTTGAAGATTATAACCATTACGAAACAATGTGCAAAGATAAAGGTATTTACCTCAACAATTTGCACAAAAAATTGAAGGTCTTGTTTGTAAGCAGAATAATATGCTATAAAGACTTGCTTTATCCAACCTATAGATTTACCTTGATGAAGGGAGCTTGCAAATGCATGTTCATCCATATGTTCATTAAGCTCAAGATAAAATTGGAACTTATGATTAACAACAAAGCTTGTGAGGTATGACTCTTCCAACCAGTCAGTGATTGGATCCTGATACTGAAAACAACTAGTTTGAAAAGATTGAAATTCTTGTAGAGATAAGAAATTAATCAATGCATTAGCCCTATGAATAGAATCTCATGAGAAAGAGGTAACTGAATCTTGTTCAAGAACTTTGTTAAGGTCATGAGGACTTAACATAACCATAAAAAAAAAATGAAGTGCCTCTAATTTTTTACAGTTATGCAAAGAATAAGATAGTGAATCATCAAAACTCATGGGTTTGATGCAATCAACAGATTTAATCTAACAAATATAATTTGATAGACCAATGGGAAAATAATTAATGAGATGATAGTTGTTAGTATGTCGATAAGATCTATCATTTAGCGCATGAGATCCTCTATCATCCAAAGGAAAAGATGTGTTCATTTGCGATATTTTATAAATGTTATGTACATCTGTGTGAGATATGCATTCCAAACCTAATTTCAGTGCAAGGGATTTGCAGGAATCATTAACACTGCCTTGAGGATTAAGAATATTAACTTGAAAATGCTGAAAAATCCTTCAAGAGTGAGCTTAGATCCAATGAAACGATCTTGAGAAAAGAATCATACAAGATAATTCTAATTTGACCTAGTTCAAGGATCTCACCAAGGTCACGAGATCCTGATATAATCATCAGTCGAAGTTGAAGTGCCTCGAATTCCTCACAAATCCCTGAACTTCCAAATATTAGATGATTTAATTTTGAAAGCATGGCCAGGACAACATTTGTGTGAAGACAACTATCATCAATCGTTTCAAAAAGATCATTATGAATCAGAGGGTAGTTGTTAGAACCAATAATTTCATCGGCTATTTCATCATCATCAAATATGTTACATAATTAATGCTCAATAATTGAATTACCTTCTTCTTCTTCGCGCACAACCTCATCACCTTATGTCACTTTGAAATCTGGCTCATCAAATGATGGATCCGAAGAGCATATCACATTTTCTCCATTTGTTTTTCCATTACATGCATCAAGGGATAAAGGAGGGTGAGAAGAAGAAATTCTGATAAGAAATTATTCTATGATCATATCGGATTCTAAATCAAAATCCTATATATCCAAGTCTGTTAGAGAAATTAAAGAATCAACATATATATTTGGGAAGTCATCACCATGTATATCAATGGATTTAGTTTGATCACGATGATGGTTGCCTAAGTCTTCATTGTTATCAAGGGCTTGAAGTTCACTTGAATGATCACCATGATCACAAGATTCTTGATTAGCTAAAAATGTGGAAGGATCATTTGAACATAGAGGGATTTGAAAAAGAGAAGAAATATAGAATGAAGCTTCATCCTTTTGATCCTTTACTTGTGAAATGTATCCATCTTGTATCTGAATGCCATTTGAACTAGCCAATTGAAAATCAAGGGTATCTAAAACAAATGGTGATGGAGCGGGTTGACCAAGTGAATCGAGCAATAGGGAGTCATGAGGTGTAAATGACAAAGGCTGAAACATATCCCTTAAAGAGGTTATATTTTCAATAAAATCAGATTTAAGATTAGGATTATGTGTGTTAATGCCATCTTGGGAAATCAAAGGATCAACCTTTACATTAGGCTTTATGAATGTGTCAGAAAATTCAAAGCTCCTCTAGATAAGATCTTGATCATGGGAAGGAAATGAGGGTGGAATAAGTGGATCAAAAATATGACTTTCAAGTTTCCCAACTTCAAAATCAATACATGAGTTTACTCTATTCATTAAAGGAAAAGGAGGAGGAGAAGGAACAAAAGGGACATCAGATTCCTCCTCTGATATTTGAGGTGCCTCATGACTGAGATGAGTTTTGAAAACAAAGTTTGGAATGAGGCTTGAAGATGATTCAGATTCAAATTTTTCAATAGAGGCCTGAACCAAATACTGAAACTTTTCACTCATGAAATCCCAATCCACATCTTCCTTAGGAAACTCATAACAAAGATGAAGAAACCGATCAAGAAAATCTTCTAACAATTCATCAGATTTCATTCTAAGTCAATTAACCCTTATATAAACATCTTGATAATTGTACCTATGAAGCTCCTTGAAATTTTGTTTGAATGAATGGATAGAAGTATTTGGAAAGGTATGACATCATTGCTTAGTGCGACCTTCAAAAGTGAGGATGAATAAACTACAAGCAACATCTTCATAATTGATTTCTTGAATATTACAAAAGTTATGAAACTAAAGTGTATGCTCAACTATATATGTTCCATTCTCGCCATTGAAATTAAATGTAACAAGTAATGAATTAGTTTTGCGGGGACTGTAATATTTTCACTTGTATCAAAACATCTCGGGATTATGATTTGGGAAGAAGCCATTTAATATGTGAGACTCAAAAAAGACTTCAATGGGCTCAACTTGACATCTATCCCTCCTAGCATAAAAAATTGTTGACGATAGTGGATGTCAACCCTAGTAGGGGGTCTCCCCAGTATGAAGTCCCAACTAGACCTCACATCATTTGGAGCAGGGGCTCCATCCAGATAATGGGCCCAACCACCATTATTCTTAGAGATTTTCCTTGGCTGAAATTTATCAACATAAGAGATTTTGCACAAACTTTAAGATAAGCAAGTGAGTTGACATTGTGAAGCATGCAATTGCAATGTATATAAGGTTCTTCCACGGACAAAGTGGAAATAATGAGCCTTTAAGAAAAAAAAGATAATTCTATTCTATTAAAGACACATAAGAGCATATAAGGAATCGTTAGTTAATCTATAAAATATTTCACAAGGAAACAATGACCATAAAAGCAAGTAACAATGCATATTCAACAAGATATATACTAAAGCCAACGAAATAGTTCATTTTCTCTAGTATGTATGAACACAAACATATACCACAGACATTAAAAGAATAGTCTTACAATATCCATGATACATGCATGAAAGTGTACCGGCTCTTAGAGCTTCAAATATTAAGTGGAAGTTCCAAGATACACAATTAGAATGATGCAACACTGGCTCCAGTAGTGGAACCTTAAGTCACCTCTTGATCCTCCAAAGAATGATATTCTCTCGTATGCTAAGCTAGGGAAGCTAAGGTGAAAATTCATTTTTCTTGTGCTTTGAGGGTGTATTTATAACAAATATGGTTACTCTCCACCTCCCTTGTGACTCTTGACCTCCCTCGTGACTCTTAAGCTTCCATGTGACTTTTCGAACCTCTATGTGATCTTTGAGCTTCTACATGACTCTAGGACTTTCTAGCGACTTTTCACATTCCATGTGTGACCCTTTGGCTTACACACATTTTATGTTTTCTCATTTTTGAAAATACAATATTATATTCCATAATTATGGAAAAATACATGGACAACACATGACTCTTGTGGTAACACTTTGATAAGCCATGACTTGGTGAATGTGACATAAGATTTCATCATAGTGCATAAATGCTAAGCTCTACTCTTCACTATTATTTGTTCACATCTTCATGATAGACCTTGCTTGTACTTCATCTTCACCCTCCAAAGAGTCTGAATCAGTATTGGAACTTTACAAGTCATCATGATTTGTCATCTCTCTTTCATTGTCCAAGATTCCTTTACTCCTGCACCATAACATCTTTGTGTCTCATCTATACAAGTGTCCTTGTAACCTCATATTTTTTACCTCCTTAATCATCATCTTACCATGATAGTACCTGCAAATGAAATTCACTCATGACAAGACAATATCAGTTCCAAAATCACCTATTTTATCTTGTCTAAATGATGATAGTCAAGGGACAGTGTACAAAGGTTGAATGAAGAGCCTTCTTAGGTGCAATGAGAAGGATCAGGAGGCAGGGAGTGAGGGATTGGGCACTATGATTGCACAATGCGTAGTAGCAAAGGAGAGGCAAGTCAAGGATTTCACATTGGGCAAGTCTAGGAGGCAAGGATAGTCTACTTGCTCACTAAGAATGCACTGTGCATATTGCTTGAGGAGAAGTGTCTAGCTGTTGTGCAGTTGAGCACTACAAGGACTAAAGGATGGCCCCACTATTCACTAGAAGTGTGCAGTGCACAGTGAAGGAAAGGTTGGATAAGGGATTGCATAGTGGGCGAGAAAAAGAGGAAAGGAGGCATGCTTGGGCACTGTGACTGCACAGTGCGTAGTGGCTGAGGGAGAGGCTCAAGGGACAGCGAAGTTGAACACTGCAAGGGTCCAAAAGAGTCTCCATTATGATTGTGCAATGAGTAGGGTAAGCCAAGGTTGATAAGAATTTCACATTGAGTGAGTGCAACCAACAAGACCAAGTGCAGTGCGTAGTTCTAGTTGGTAGAAGCATCATCATTGTGACTTAGGAATGCATAATGTGCAGTGGATAAGGGATGAAGGATTGGTCATTGATTACACAAGTTGTGAGGACAAAGGTAACTCCAAAATTTGACTAAGTGTGTGATAAATTGAGCAAGAGAGTGAGAGTAAGAGCATAGAACAAGCCTTGAACATGATCACACACTCATATACAATCAAACACATAACTAAGAGATGTATAGTACCCAACATTAGCATGTAAATAGTAAAACGACAATAAAGCAACACTTATCTTTGAGTATGACACTTAAGATGTACCTTTAGGACACAAGTGTTGACTCCAATTGAAATGCATGTTATGCCATAAGTATGTGTCCAACACATATTCTAATGATAAATAACATCAACTATTGTAAGAGAATGCACTAGAGCTACCTCTATAAGGTGAACCATAGTGCTATTTAGGATATGTGAGAACAAAAGAAAGTGGTGCATGCAAGGGTGAAATCGATACATGCAAACACAAAGAAAACACAAGTGACACATGCTAGAATGAAATCATGCAAAAGCAACACTTAGGAAAGATAAAGCAAGCAAAACTAATGCATGTATGAGCAAAAGAAAGCAAAGCAACACTTGTAAGAGAAAAAGCAACAGTTGTAAAACTCACCCAAAAGATGAGGCATTTACAACCATGGATGAGAGATTGCCCCTTGTACTCCCATAATGTGTAGAGCTCAAAAGAGAAAGATGAAAATGAGCTCTAGGCAAGACTCTTTATATAGGGAGAGCATACATGCAATTAGAGTTAGAGTTTGTGATTGTGCTTCATGCATGTCGAAAAATTAGGATCCAAGAGTGAATTGACTGACTGACTTGAAGAAGTACACTCTGACTGTCAAAAAGAGTGTGAAATGACCATCTGCAGAGGATGCCCTTACATTGTCATTGGGAACTGCACAATCACTGGAATCGAGAACTACACAATCATAGTGGGTACTACGCAATCATTGATGGTAAGGATTTTGCAATCACTGTGAGGAAGGATTGCACAGTGACTGTGAGCAAGGGTTGCACAATGAGTGTGACTAGCAACTGCACAATCACTATTGGCAAGGACTGCACAGCCACTGTCTCTAGGGAATGTGTCATCACTGTTGTTAAAGACTGCGCAATCACCAAGGCATGCGTTAGCTTGTGAATACATCAAGAGATGGGCATGAGAAAGCAAGTAGATCGAGACTTAGGATCCCTAAAGGAAGACTTGAACACTTAAACCACGTGACCTTAAGGGCTTGATGGCATGATTACAAGGAGGCTCCAAAATTTGAAGGTAGGAAAAATTTAGAGTGTGTTGTAGCATCGACAACATGACCCCATGTGTCACCTGACCCTTGGGAGGTTCCTTCTTCTATAGATGTTGACCAACATGGTGAGTGTACCCTGCCTTTATTGGGAGATATTTCCTCCTTGGAAGTCCATTTAGTACCTTTTGACGTTGGTTAGAAACTCCATCCCAATATGGAATATGACTAGGATCCTTTGCCCACACGGACCGCCACTCTACCTCTTCTACATGACTCCCTTGAAAATGAGTCTTCCTCTTAACATGTCATCTTGGATGTCATAGATTCACCTACCGATAATCCTAGGGATATTATGCCTCTTGAAGCCTCTAGTTTCCCCAAATTAGAAAAGGTAGAGATTGGTAAACAAAACCTTGAATCAACCAAAGGGGAATCTCTGTTAGGCCCCAAAATTGTCATATTTAATTCATCCTTTTTCCCTTTGATTACTCATGATTTTATCTAATTTACTATCATTATTGGGCTATTATCTTCAATTAGGAGCATGACAAGGTAATTATTTATTCTTTAGTATATTCCCTTTGTTTCAATAAAAACTATATCAAGATTGTTATTAATGATAGTTTTTTTGTGTTATTTCAAGTCCTTGAGAAGCTGCATGAAACTACAGTTAAAAATATACATGAGTTAACAATTGATTTCTAATTGCATCAATTTTTGGCCTATTTTTGCACTCAAATCATTTCTTGAACCAACATTCCTACACCAACATGCCTACACCAATTTGGGGCTTTGATAAATTGGCACACTTTCCAGGAAAACTGAAGACGGTTTTTGTCCAAAATGATGTTTTAACACCTCCACATCAGTGAAAATTCGCCCAATTCATACCGATCAATTTTTAGAAATTAATTGATTCTACAATCCCAAAATCGCAATAGTTTTCAAACTCCAAACTTTCTCCTCGATTTGTGTGCATATGAGGGAAAATCCCAAAATTTTGAAACAAGGGTTTTGTTGATAATATGGAAAATTAGGCTCCCTTCGAATGGTCTTACAAATTCATTATGTTTTGAGAGTTACATGGAGTTCTTTGAGGCGGTTTTGTAAAAAATGCAAATTTTCCATAATTCTAGGATCATCCTAAGAATTGCAAAAAATAGAAATTACTTATTAGATCTATGTCTCCTTGATAAGATATTGGTTTTACTAGACCTCCCTCTGATGGGAAGTTGTTATGATCCCCTCTCATTTATTTTGTGCTTGGTTTGGCTTGTTCAAAGAATGTCATGTAATTGTAACTTTTATAAAAGCCAAACCATGGCTCTGTAAAAGAGAAAACTATTCCATGTCCTTATGCTCTTGGATTAAGTTTTGGGGGTTACTCCCCTATGATCAACTTGAGTTGGACTATTGTAGCTCAAAATGCATTAAATATCGAGATTTTCATTAATCAATGCTCGGTTCCATTTCCATCGTTGTCTAAGCTTGTTACTAGTGTCTTTATAACTTCATTTCACTTAATAAGGAAACGATTTGGTTGGCTAGGGCCCAGCCAACCCAACTCATTCTCCCTTGTTTAGTTTGGCACTGTGTGATTTATTTTTTGTTGAATATATATGTGTGTGTGTGTGTGTGTGTGTGTAGACACACACACACACACACACACATATATATATCATCTTGGTATGAATCTATAAAACAAGGTGTTATGTCTTATAACAATTTTGCATAGTATTTCTGGTTTATCTCTAAGAACTTCACTTTTTGAAGCCATAAGGCGTGAATGATTTAGAGTGGTGTGCCGAATCCACAACTGTTATGTGCAATGGTACCCACATTCTCCAACTTCGGTGCAACAGCATCGAGTGAATGGTGGTTCGAGATGACGCGGCATTAATGGTGATAGCACTATTGGTGTGACAACAGATTAGTGCATGGTGTAACAACATCCAATGTGTAACATCAACCTGTAACAACATCTAATGTGTAGCAGCAACCTGTAACAACATCCAGGGTGTAACAGTAAACCGTTCTACCCTTTTCTGCAGTTAATCCTTGATGTCTGTCTGCTTCATAACTTTGTTCTCATGAGCCATCACCTAAAAAGAAGGACTTCCCAAAATACTTCTTCAATACTCTCCCAGTTAGCCACAAAAAGGAATAAAGCCTTGTATTATTCGATAAAATACAACAAAGTAACATGACAGTAGAATAGGTTAAAAAGGTAAGAAAATAGGGAATTTGGTCATATAAAGTCATAGGCCTGGAGGACAGAAAGGTCAAAATTGGGGAAAGAATGTGCAGAAAATAGGTAAAAAACCACACCCAACATCTCCCCCCGACTAAAGCAACTGCATGTCCCCATGCAAAATCTTAGTTCCTTCTACTGTACCCCCGATGCAAATCTGTGAAATTGCAGGCACTAGCAGTATCATCACCCAAAGCTTTGAATCCTTGAATGGCCATTAACTAACATGACCAAGATTCCTCTTCGCAATCACATAAATGGTAATCGAGCTGGTACTCATCCAATGGCAACCATATCAAAGGAAATTTGAACCTGAGGCCAATCCAGAACGCCCCCAGTGTTTGTACAATCCAAGCATATTTCAACACCCATGTAACAACAACCATGAAGTTCCTGTACTCAAAGGGATCCCCTTCCTGTAACTCCATGCTACAGGCCTCACTGCACTTGAGACATCCGACTAGCACTTGGCTCCTCATATTTGTAAACAGGTTGAGGCAAATCCTCATGATTCTTTTTCTGTAGATGGTCGATTGTTCTTTGATTTCCGAAGTGCTCAGGAATAGTCTAAACTCTCACCGGAGTTCGTAAGCCATTCCTAGTTCAGCCCTGACCCACAATGTTGTTCTTTCCTCATTGGTTTTCATTGTTTTCTTGGCCAGGTGCCACTCAATCTGATTCCTTATGAATGAAAGGAAGGTTTGCAACTGCAAGTCCCCCATGTAGGAGTGGACACTCACCACAGCTCGCACAGCAAGCTCTGGTCATCAAAGTCATAGGAGCGAAAATTTTCCAAAAAGGTACAGGTTGAAGAACCCAAATAGGACCTATTCTCATACACTGCCTTTAATTGGAATAAGTAATAACGTTCCCTCAGGAACACAGGGTGTGATGAGGACGACCACATGCATGCTAGCAGGTTTAGAGAAAGGTCACGAAGTTTGGTCTTATCAAACATCAGGTCTGAGACCTGTCAATGCAACTGATACAACCGTTCATCCTTCTTCTTTATACCTTCCTTGTGCCCTCGTGCCTCCTCTTCTCTTTCCCATTCTTCTTTTAGCCATTTTTCTCTAAGGGAATCCATCATTCTTTTATGCATTTTGAGTAAAATCACTCCCTCTTGTAGAGAGAGCGCCAGCTGCTTCCACTATTGAAACTCTAGCAACAACAACAATCTCTCAGAACGCCATCCCTCATCAGGACTCGGCATTCTTCTGCATGCACTATCAATTGAGGGTGTAGCAGCCTCCTGAGGGTGAAATTGTTCCACCTCGGCTACTGGCTCTTGTGTAACAACAACTTCGTTAGTGGATTTTGTCATGGTTTCTTTATCATCCTGGTCAGCTTCCATTTTCATTGTTGGTTCTTGTGTAGTAGCAGTGTTATCCACAAACTTTTGTACATCATTTTTCTCTGGATCAGCTTCGGTCTTCACTACTAGTTCTAGTGTAGCAGTAGTGTTGACTGTAGGCTCATGGATATTATATTTCTCTTCCTCCTCTTGGCTGACTTCCTCCTCCATTGTTGGTTCTGATGAAATAGTAGTGTCAACCAAGGGCTCATGTGTATCCATTACCCGATCACTTCCTATGGATTGTGCTGTCTCAATTGCTAGTTCTTGTGTAACAGCAACGTCCTCGACAGGTTCTTGTGTAACAGCTTCCCAGATTTTAGTTTGAGTCTCCCTCGAGGTGGTGTCTGCTGCACAGACTTTGAATCCTACTGCCACCAACTTCTCAGCACAGGCTACACACAGAGTGCCCGGGATTTCTCCCCTTCTAGCCCTATCCACGGCCTCTGCCAAAGTATCTAGCCCTGGGTCTCTTGCCTCTGCCTTTCCTTCAGCTATTTGTTCCCTCCATTCTCTAACTTATTTCTCTATAATTTCAATTTTTTACAGCAAGGATTGGGTTTCGCTCTTACCAGGTGAAGAAGGTTCTTCTAGTTGAGCTTGCTCCTCGTCCTTCTTCTCTGTTGCTTCTTTGTTCTTTCTTGACATGGATGGGGACTCTAGCTGCTTGCTAACCCTTATCCTCTGCTTCGGCCTCTTGTCACCAGTTGGTTTATCGGCCTCTTGCTGACCTTATTGTCGAGGGCTAGGGTTGCTCCTTTGTCACCTCTAGAGCTTCCTCATATGTCTCGGTTTGCCTTCTGCGGGTGGTCCTGGGCTTTTTCCGCGGGAATTCTTCCCAATTCTTTCCATGTTGGCTCAAAGTGTCCAAGACAATGAGTTTGATGAGGCCGTGGTTGGTAACACATGTTTCTCGATGCGCAATTGTTTTCACAACTGCGGCCATGTGCCTAATTTTTCCCAACAAGAAATAAGGAAGGTTGATCAATTGTTGATGCCGGAGGTGGTTTAGCAATGGAAAATGATAATTAAACACAATTGTTTCCCTTCCTTCACAAGTAATGTGCTTGATGAGGTAGAGGGAAACATCTACCCATGGCTGGAGGAGTGACAGTTTATCAATTCCCTTGCCTTTCTTTACCAATGACTCTTCTTCTTGGAGAAAATCCCATTTCAGTGAGGGGTCATTAATCTTCCTATTAACCCATCTCTTCCCTTCCGCTCACAATCATGTTACTCTAGCAATCACCTCTTCCGTGACCTCCAGCTTCAATCCTCTGACCTCTATCTGTTTTCTCTCCAGATTCTTGGCAAATTCCATGGCAACACCACCGTCTGATCCTTCCAACCTCCGGAATAATTCAAACCAACCTGCATCCTTGAAAATATGGCATGCTTCTAGGCAATCTTCCAAGGCTTTTGTGGACCCTGGCTCATGTCATATTTCTGACCCTCCCATTCCTTATGCAATTCAGTACTATTCCACCTGCTTATCCTTCCCTTTAAGTGCTCCAGGGTAGTCAACACACAATCTAGTTGTTTCAGCCTGCACTGCTATTTTCTCTTCTCTGAGCACTCTGAATGGGGGTTCAACACTTCCAACAGGGGTAAATGGTAGGGTGGTAGGGTGGTGCAGATGAAGATTTTAGATTGGGATTTGGCACGCATGGTTCATACTGCACAATGAATTTTGCCTTAATGGTCAGTCATGGGGAGGTCTCGTCGATGGTACACTTACCCTTTTTGGTATGATCAGCATTAAGTAACAATAACTACTAGGTCATCATGCCTTAATTGCTGGATTTTTCTAATAATCACAAGTCATGCGACGGTCATGTCGCCATATGATTCGTTCCCCCCCCCCCCGGCTTAATTATGACAGTCGTCCTCGGTCGTCAATAGTCATGTTAAGTTGCCATAATTACAAAATAAAATGAATTCAATATTACATTTTTGATGACATACTTGGGTGACGTGGGGCGAAGTAATGGGTGGCACGACGCACAAACTAGGCTCGGGAAACACAACAAGCGAACTTAATTCTGATGACAAGGATCATGGTGATGTTCTACTACTTATTACAATAAAATATCTCGTTTATTCCTGAAAATTTGTCGGTTATTACAAGTGTAATAGCCAAGATGACTGATATATATTATTTTAATTTCTACAAAAAGATAAAGAAGAAAAGATCATGTAACAAAACTTATCGTAAGATATGCTTTGAAATAACAAATGTTGTTACAGAGTGTGTAATAGCCACCACCGAGAGGTTTTCAACTGCTACAAAAGTTTTTGTTTGCGCCTGGGAAAGGTTTTCACAGGCAGATTATTATTGTTGTTGTTTTTTTTTTCAAGTTTGAAGGTGTAACAGCCACCAACCGAATTTGATTTTCAGTTGTTACACTTATTGGAAAAATTAATTTTTTTGCATCACAGGGGGCTTTCCCCTATTCCCATAATCTGTAGATCTGAATTTGTGACAATGTTGACAAATGAATCCCTTGAGGTAGGTTTGTGATATAACCAAAGATGGTGCCCATTTGCAAGTAATGGTGTCCTCGCACTGTCAATGGTCACCAAATTTACAGTCCCATTGTCAAAGACTGCATCTACCTCATAAGGACCTAGCCATCTGGTGCAGAGCTTACCTTTGAAGTCTTTAAACCTTGAGTCATATAAGAGAGGCTAATCTCCTTTCTAGAACTTCTTCTTCTTTATAAATATATCATGCCACTTAGCTCTCTGTTGTTGGATAATCTTTGTTTGTTGGATAGCAGCCAACTGTTTCTCCTCCAATTCATTGAGCTGGTTCAATCTTTGCCTTTGTGTTGTAGCCAAATCCAAATTGACTTGCAATGTTGTCCTTAGTGTCTTGATTTCAAATTCAATGGGGAATAAAGGGTTCTTTCCATACACAAGTTCATATGGTGAGAATCCAGTGGTATTCCTCCATGTAGTCCTGTATGCCCATAACACTTCTGGAAGTTTGTCAGCCCAATTTCTTCGATGACTGGCCACAGTCTTAGTAAGGATCCCCTCAATGACTTTGTTAGTGCTTTCTACTTGGCCATTTTCTTATGGATGATAAGGTGTTGTGATTATATGATGGATTTTATATTTCTTGACCAACTCCTGGATCTTATGAGATGTGAACTGGGGCCCTTCGTCTATGACTATCTCCCTGGGTATGCCAAACCGAACAAAGATGTCTTCAAATAGAAATTCTGAGATAGCTTGCTCTATGGCTCTAGTTAGTGCCTTCACCTCAATCCATTTTGTGACATAGTTAGTGCGGCCTAAGATGTAGGATCTCTATCTAGATGAAGGATTAATTGGCCCTACAAAATCTAGATCCCACTTCTCAAAAGGTTCTAGGATGATTTGGGGTTGTAACGGAATCTCATCTAATTGTAGTGGTTGGCCCATCCTTTGACAACTATCACATCCCTTCACAAACTTCTTGGCATCCTAGAATATTGTCAGCCAGTAATACCCTGTTGAAAGGAATTTGTATCCTGTCTGTTTGTCTGCGAAGTGTCCTCTCACAAGGTTCCTGATGACAGGCTTTAAGGATATCAAAGACCTCATATTCTCTAACACAGAGTCTGATCTGGAAATCTGGTCCAGTGTGGTAGAGGTTTCCATCTATCCATGTATATCTAGCACTTTGTTGTATGATTTTTATTTTCTTCTTGGACGACAAATATTGTGGAAACTTCCCTGCAGCAAGATAATTGGCTATATCTACATACCAAGGTGAGTAAGTAGAAATAACAAAAGGATATTCATCATGGAAAGAATCTTTAGTGGGAGTGCAACTGTTATCAATAGTTAGCCTAGAAAGAAAGTCAGCTACTACATTCTCTTTTCTAGGCTTATCTACAATAGTGATATCAAATTCTTGTAACAATAATAACCAGCGTGTAACCCTACCATTTGTAATTAGCTTATTCGTTTAAAAACAAATGGTAGAATGGTCAATGTGTACAAATACTTGATACGTAGTCATGTAATGTCAAAATTTATTGATGGCATGCATGACTGCTAAGAACTCCTTCTCGGTCACTGTGTATTTGAGCTCAGTCAGGGTTAGATTTTTTCTTATGTAGTAAATAGCATAAGGTTTCTTATCCTCTAGTTGGCCCAAAAAAACACCTACAGCAATATCTGATGCATTCGTAGCTATGTGAAATAGCAATTCCCAATTAGGTCCTCACAAGACCGAAGCTGCTGATACACAACATTTCAGCTTTAAGAAGGCCTGCTCACACTTCCCTGTCCACAAGAAATCAACATCCTTCATGAGCAAGGAAAATAATGGCGATGCAATTTTTGAAAAAATTTCTATAAATCTCCTGTAATACCCTGCATGCCCCAAGAAACTACATACCTCTTTTTACATTTTGGGGGTTGGAATTTTTAGAATTACCTCTATTTTTGCAGGGTCTACCTTGATTCCGTCAGCAGAAATGTATTTTCCAAGCACGATCCCTTCAGTCATTGATCTAGATTTAAATAGGAATGCAACAAATTATAGATATAACCATACGTACAGAGACGCAATAGAAATAATACTACATTTCATTACTGTAAAATACTGAAATATGTTTACAAACAGAAATGGAAATAAACTAGCCAGGGTGATGGTAGCTTATCTCTGAGAAAAGATGTGGCGGCTACATGCCTCTGAACTGTGTTACAATGAGGCTCGGAGGCCTATTTATTGTTGAAAAATAATGGAAAACCCTAAAAACATCCAAAAACCTAACCATAGGAGATGAAGTGCCAAACTATGGGCCCCATTTTAGGTAAATTGGTACATCAACTTCCCGAGGTCGTAACTTTGGCATATGATCTCCGTTTTACGTGCACAATATCTCGTTAGAAAAATTTATCCAAGGAATACAACTTTGGAAAGAGCAACATCAGTCCATGGACCCATGTTGCTCCTAGTTTTCCCAAAAAACATCCTTTAGGACCTCAAAACGGCTCCAGAAGTTCAGGACCTAGAAAACTGCTAAAAATAGTAAATTGCGCTACAATTAAGCAAACTGAAAAAACTGAAAGAAATAATGGTGGGGTCCAAGTGGAATTGGCGAGTGGCCACCAATATTCACCTAGATCAATCATCATGTGACATTTCTCAATGCTCAAGGCAACATTAGTCTGTACATACTGTTCTAGTACTTTTTCCAGATTGACTAATGTTGTTTCAAAAGCATCTCCATAAGGTGTGAAATTATCCATGGAGATTTCTAGGCAGTCATTCAATAAGTCAGAGAAAATTCCAAGTATTTCCCTTTGAAAGGTTGTTGGCACATTATAGAGCCCAAAAGGAAGTACTATGTATGCGTAGGTTCCCCAAGGACAAGTAAAGGTCGTTTTATCCTAGTCTTCTGGGGCAATCTGTATCTGATTGTACCCACTAAATTCGTCCAAAAATGAAAATAATTTCTTTCTGGAGAGAGTATCGAGGACCTGATCTATAAATGGTAAGGAAGAATGGTCCTTCTAAATGGCCTTATTGAGTACTTTGTAATCAACACAGACTCTCCACTTGCCATTCTTTTTAGGAATGATGACAAGCAGTGACACCCACTGACTGTCAGATATTAGATAAATAAAAATAGCACTCAAGAGTTTTTGTAGTTCTTCTTTCACCACCTCCTTTAGTGCAGGGTTTATGCAGCGTTGTGGTTGTCTGACTGGTTTGCAACCATCCTTTTGTTAGAGTTGGTCTGTTCAGCCCTTCGTCAGAGATCATTACTCTTTTTGCATTTCATGTTTAGGTGTCCCATTCTGCTCGATCACCTGCATTCCATTTAGGAGCATGCCACAATCTGATGGAAGGGCTTTGTCATTCATTCCCCTCATGTCTTGTAACTACTGGCTTAGGTCTTTTCATCAATGTTTATTAAAGTCCATGACAGTCAATGTTTGATCTTTTAATGGGAAAAGAGTCATGTCAATCATAGGTCTAGGGTTTTGCAAATTGAGTCGTTAAAGTCTCCAAATGCCAGCAGGCCAGAGGGAGGTTCTACACATGTTTTTTATTTCGCGAATTTCATCGTCATATTGATGGATTATGATTGTTCTTCAAAACTCTAGTTTGAAGAAAAGTCAACATTCTGTATTTTGTAACATTTTCAAAATTCCTTCAGTTATTGAATTCTCCAAGCCTAGCCCTAGTCTTCCTTGGTCAAAACATGCCACCGTCCCTGCAAAAATTCCAAAAAGATTCATCATTTAAAGCCAAAATAAATAAATAAATAAATAACTTGAAAAACAGAGTTGTATTCAAATGTGAAAAAGTGCCAATGCCAAGCATTACAAAGATGGGTTTTGGAGTGTCAAAAATCAAATCCATGTCTTTATAAAGATATTTTCATGAGGACCAATGTCATTTGTATGCCAAGACCAAAGAGAAGCAATTCAAAGCAAATTGGTTGAGCAAGTGCGCAATTTGGGTGAAGTTGAATGAAACTTGGCCAGTGCGGCGCATAGAGTAGGTGGCGCGGCGCACTGGGCGCGATCATCCAGTGCGAAATTACACGGGCATGGTGCACCCAAGAGGCACGACACATTGGGCCTCCCACGCGGCGCATACACTTAAAGGTTCGAAACTGCTCGAATTTCCTCCAAATCGCCAAGGAATCGCACGGAATTGCCAGGGAGAAGTAAATACCCAATGCCATGTATGCTACGGTATCACTAGAGACCTACAAGCAGGTTGCTGCAATGAATGGAAATATCCAACAGGGCGGTGTTCTATTTCCACCACCCGAAGGCCCTTACTCTGCATATTTATTTTTTTAGCAAAATGAAGAGGAAGGCGACGAGGAGTAGGGTGCGTGCTGTTGGGGCTGCTTCTGTAACGAGTTGCGAGAACTGCCTTTCCCACAAGATAAATGCTTGGAAACCGTCTACAGGATGCAGAATGGAGAAAATTCCTCTACGCACACGGATTGAGTGTATTTTATTCCAGTTCTAGGCCAACCCATCTCCTTCAATCGGTACTACGTTGTTCGAGCTGAACGCAAGTACAAAGGATTGGTGGAAAGTTGCTCCACAGAAGAAGACATGACTAAGTTCTGTATCTGTAGATGTATCAAAGACTTGTGTCCTAGATCTCTAGAACCCAACAATCCATACCAACAAATCCAAGTAATTCAAAAGAGACGTGGGTTTACTTCAAAGTGCATAGCTTCAGATGGTTTTCCACCACAGTTTCTACGTAGGGATGGTTGGTCAGATAGCCCCAAAGATTTGCGTGGTAAACATGACAGACTTGTATATGTTCAAGGTGAGAATGCTTACTTGAGGTCACAATTACCCCCTTCCAATTTTTCACTCTCGAAGAAAATATCACCTATTGTTATAGTTGGTGAATGGTACTGCCCCTTTATCTTCATCAAGGAGCTGGGCAACAGCTATGAGGATCCCAAAATTCAGCTGATGGAGACACGTTTTCCCCTTTATAAAAAGCAGAATCTTAGTTCAAAGCCATTTTTATTAAAAAGTGGTTTTTATTCAAACGACGAATGTAAAAAGGAAAGCGAACAGTCAAAGACAGAACGCTTACATTTAAAACAAAGACATCTGTCATAGCAAAGAAATAGGAACAGATGGTCTATGTTTGTCTTCAGTTACGAGATCTACGATACAGGTGTTGCCTTCTTGTGGGTTATCAAATAGATTTCAAGTGTAACACAGTTTTTGAAGATTATTTTGTTCTCTATCTTTAGTTTCCAGTTCTTGAGCTGTTGTAACGCTGCTCTTTTTCAGAATAAGTGGTTGGCTTTTCAGCTTTTATTAGTTAATTATTAAACAACTCCCCATTAGTGTTGATCTGTTTTCCCACAGATTGAGTCTATTTATTGTATTGAAGAATCATTTGTAAGGGGTTTTTTTGGAGTTCTGGGAGAAGTGTGGTGGAAAAATCCAGCGCTTTCATTGTACAGTTTTGGCAGAGGATTAATGAAAATATGCAGCTCTGATTTATGAGATTCATGTGGTGTGAGTTTGGCATAAGTGTTTTCTTACTGTTTTATATGTGTCTTGTGATTTTTTACATTCCATTCATAATCATTTCCAGCTGAATGCTTTTAGGTAAGAAAGGTAGAATTCAGTTTACTGCTCTGCCTTGGGAAAGAGTTCATGTTTTGTGTGGCTTCTTCTGTCTGAAAAGGATTCATCACATATGCCCTTTTCAGCCTCTCAACTGTATTTCCACTCCATATTATTCAAATTTTATTGCTAAAATTCCTTCCTATCTTGCCTCATGAAACAATCTGTCTTTGAGTTAATTTCTCAACTCATGTTGTTCTTTGTCCCATACAGCCCAGAAAATTCAGTCATTTATTCAATTACCTATTTTATATCTATTTACTAGCCTAAAATTAGTTTGTAATTCAGTCATCTCAAGCCCCATAGATCATCTTTCGCTGAGATTGACCTAGAGAGAGCCCTCTCCTGTCCTCGTAAGGCTAGCTACGAGGCTGAGCATGGTTTGATGTTGAACCTAGAACCTTGCCTTTCAGCCTGAGGCAAATCTAGGCTCTAACATAGTGGTGACCATACTGGGAAGAAAGTTTATTTTCATTGTTTGGCTTTGTAGACTATAGAAGGAGCCTGAAGATTAGCCAGGTAGCCTTCGAAACGCTTTTGCTTTGCATTAGCGCAAGTAGATAAAAGCTGCTTCAGTCAATCTCCGGTCTAGTCTTATAAGTTGAACATCTGAATTGCAAATTGCCCCAGTAACATGTATCAAGTTCAGATCTGATTGTTGATGGTGGACAACGATCAGACACTAGCAAGGCTGAAAGCATTCACCTGGCAACTCTAAATTAGTTTTGAGATCAGATCTAAAGACTCCACTAGAGGATGAACTTGACCAGCAAAAACATGAAAGGACAATATGGACAGATCAGGTATTCAAGTTGGAATTTCATCCAAGACATTTTTTTCTTTGTTATAAATTATTTCTTATCTTTTCCCGAGAATGTCAAGAATGCTTTGCAAAGTATACTATGTTTGAGAAGAGATCCTCGGCCTGCATTTGATTCCTTCCCTTTGAAGATTGTAAATACCAAAGATTTGCATGCCTTTGAGCTTGATCAAGACCCTTCTTCTGAATCTTGTGATGACCATCTTCAAATTGATGAGCCCCAAGAGACCAAGACTGATTCTATACCTTCTGTACATACCCCTATACCTTGTATAATCCCAGATAGGTATAAACCTCTTGTTTTACCTTCTGTTCTTCATGCTTTCCCCAAAAAATATGATCTATACTTGCTGAGGTTTGATGGTGAATGTAATAATGTCAATGTTGAGCAACATGTGCAGAATTTTGAATCTTTTCTAGACCTTTTTGAAGTTGATGAAGAGGATGTTAATATTAGGCTTTTTGCTCTTTCTTTGCAAGCTAAGGTGAAGAGTTGGTTCAAAACCCTGCCTGATGCAAGCATCTCAGATTTCCAACAGTTTGTCAAAGTTTTTCTTGATAGGTGGATGATTGGACAGAACCTTTTCTTGATTATAGAAGAGTATAACCAGCTAAAAAGAATGCTAGGGGAGACAGTACAACAGTTTTCAGCCAGATTTAATCAAGTTTATTATTCGATGTCGATGGATATAAGACCTCCTCCTAGATCTGCTCTCTTGCACTATCCGGGTGCCTTTGATCCGGAAATGGAGTTTCAGCTGAGAGAAAGGAATCTTGCAACACTTGAAGAGATACAGAACAGTGCAGTAAATGTAGAGGCCCATTTGTTGATCCGAAGGGCAAGGTTGAAGGAAGAAGAGATGAAAAATATAGATCTAGAGGAATCGACATCTCTAGAGGTAAAGCTTGACATTTTGGTAAGTGCAGTGGAAGAGATTATGCAAAATATCACTACAAGGAATGATTATGATGTTCAAGCCCACAACTCGCTGATTAAAGAAGAACAAGTTGCTGCTCCAAAACATTTTGTTTCTTATCCCAGTTGTCATAATGATTTTTTTGTAGATCATCTTGGAGAAGAAAGATATGTTGATATGACATGTATACTTAATGATGTGTTTTATACTGACGATTTGCCTCAATTTGATCAGTATGATGATGATGATTATGTTCTCCAAACAGAAGCTAATCTTGCAGACAAATCAGCAGCTAGTTTGTGCGAGGAGGAAGTTCACTTACAGCAGGAAGTTCGAGTACAATGATCAAATGATGCATATCAGCTATGACAATGACGATGAAAGTGCAACAAATTTTGAAGTAAGTGAAGGATCTTTGCCTTGTTGTTTTGCTTCGTTTCAGTTCATCAGAGACAACATTCATGCACTCAAAAATCAATTGTTGACAAGTCTTGATCTAGACCACCTTGAGGGCAATAAAAGCCTTGTTCAAGACTTCTCGTATTCAGATTTCCAGCCCCGAAATGCCATTGATTTTCAAGTTGTACATGAAGACATGGAAGCTGGCACATATGATCAAATGATACAAGAAGATTCCCTACCTTTCTGTTTTGAATCATTTCAGTTTTTGAAGGGTAAATTACATAGTAAATCTTCAAATGAGTAGCCTGTAGGAAATCAACAATCTCTCAGTTTTAATGTTGAGGATGAAAGTCAGATTACAGATGAAGGTGTGGCAGCTGAAATACATGATTTAATGATGCAAGAGGATTTTGTACCCTTTTGTTTCGAAGCATTTCAGTTTATAAGGCAGAATCTTCGTAATATCTCTAAAGAAAAAGATGAACAGCCAGTAGGATGTCATATAGTTTTAATGGATACATCACAACAGTCTTCTCAAATTTTTGATGATCCTATTGCTCGTGTGTTGGATGATGTTAGCTGTAAAATTTCTTCCCCATCGGCTAACCATGTGCCAGATAAGAATGTTGATAATAATCTTATTCAAAAGTCACCTTCATTGTCTTGTTTAATAGATTGTTCATTGCATACCCCATACCAAGGTTTGCAGTCATATGAGGAGATTGATAAAGGAGACTTTTGTTCCGTTTGGAATCAGCAACAAAGTCTGGTTATTCACGAAATTTAGGATCCTTTTGACAGCCTGTTGCTATCACCAAAGAAAAACAGCACAGATGTGAGGAAAATCTTGATATTCAGCTATGAAGACTACTTGAACCAGCGCAGTAATGTGTTAATGGAAATCAATAGCAATGTTTATGAAGATCCTTTTGCAGTATTCTTGAAGTCATCCAATAAATTCATGTTTTGCAAGTTTATCACTAGTCAACTTGATTCCGAGTTTCCATGGGAGTTTCCTTTCAATTCTTCCCTTTTCCTGTGCATCAGAAATCATTTGGGAAGAAATCAAATAGCAGCCGGAATGCTTACTTGGTTGCATTGGTTGTTCCATTTCACTTGATCGAGTGGTGAAAAGAACACTTAGAGTAGATTTGTTAGTTGTGTTTTAGTCATGCTTGGTTTTATTATGGTTTTCAATTTTATTTTTGAGTCCAATTTTCAATCAATAAATGAGTTAACAAATCTTGTGTGGTTTTGTCAAGTCATCGACTCCATAGCCCAATGGACGAAGGCACTGTCTGCTCACCCAAAGATATGTAGTTCTTGGCACCTCCAAGGAGCTACCATCCCCATTGGAGCCAATGTTAGAGTCGGTCTATTCAACCCTCTGTCAGAGATCATTACTCTTTTTGCATTTCATGTTTAGGTGTCTCATTCTGTTCGATCACCTGCATTCCATTTAGGAGCATGCCATAATCTGATGGAAGGGCTTTGTCATTCATTCCCCTCATGTCTTGTACCTACTGGCTTAGGTCTTTTCATCAATGTTTATTAAAGTCCATGACAGTCAATGTTTGATCTTTTAATGGGCAAAGAGTCATGTCAATCATAGGTCTAGGGTTTTGCAAATTGAGTCGTTAAAGTGTCCAAATGCCAGCAGGCCAGAGGGAGGTTCTACACATGTTTTTTATTTCATGAATTTCATTGCCATATTGATGGATTATGACTGTTCTTCAAAACTCTGTTTTGAAGAAAAGTCAACATTTTGTCTTTTGTAACATTTTCAAAAGTCCTTCAGTTATTGAATTATGCAGGCCTAGCTCTGGTCTTCCCTGGTCAAAACATGCCACCGTCCCTGCAAAAATGCCATAAATATTCATCATTTAAAGCCAAAATAAAAAAAAAAACTTGAAAAATAGAGTTGTATTCAAATGTGAAAAAGTGCCAATGCCAAGCATTACAAATATGGGTTTTGGAGTGTCAAAAATCAAATCCATGTCTTTATAAAGATATTTCATGAGGATCAATGTCATTTGTATGCCTAGACCAAAGAGAAACAATTCAAAGCAAATTGGTTGAGCAAGTGCGCAATTGGGGTGAAGTTGAATGAAACTTGGCCAGCACGGCACACATGGGCTGCGCGGTGCACTGAGCGCAACCATCCAGTGTGAAATTACACGAGCGTGGCGCACCCAGGAGGCGCGGCGCATTGGGCCTCCCACGCAACGCATACACTTAAAGGCCCGAAACCGCTCGAATTTCCTCCAAATCGCCAAGGAATCGCACGAAATTGCCAGGGAGAAGTAAATACCCAACGCCATGTATGCTACAGTATCACTAGAGACCTACAAGCAGGTTGATGCAACGAATGGAAATATCCAATAGAGCGGTGTTCTATTCCCACCACCCGAAGGCCCTTACTCTGCATATTTAGTTTTTCAGCAAAATGAAGAGGAAGGCAAGGAGCAGGTGTGTGCTGTTGGGGCTGCTGCTGTAACGAGTTGCGAGAACTGCCTTTCCCGCAAGATAAATGCTTGGAAATCGTCTACAGGACGCAAAATGGAGAAAATTCCTCTACACACATGGATAGAGTGTATTTTATTCTAGTTCTAGGCCAACCCATCTCCTCCAATCGGTACTACGTTGTTTGAGCTGAATGCAAGTAAAAAGGATTGGTGGAAAGTTGCTCCACAGAAGAAGACATGACTAAGTTTTGTATCTGTAGATGTATCAAAGACTTGCCTCCTAGATCTCTAGAACCCAACAATCCATACCAATAGATCCAAGTAATTCGAAAGAGACGTGAGTTTACTTCAAAGTGCATCGCTTCAGATGGTTTTCCACCACAGTTTCTACGTAGGGATGGTTGGTCAGTTAGCCCCAAAGATTTGTGTGGTAAACATGACAGACTTGTATATGTTCAAGGCGAGAATGCTTACTTGAGGTCACAATTACCCCCTTTCAATTTTTCACTCTCGGAGAAAAGATCACCTATTGTTATAGTTGGCGAATGGTACTGCCCCTTTATCTTCATCAAGGAGCTGGGCAACAGCTATGAGGATCCCAAAATTCAGCTGATGGAGACACGTTTTCCCCTTTATAAAAAGTAGAATCTTAGTTCAAAGCCATTTTTATTAAAAAGTAGTTTTTATTCAAATGGCCAATGTAAAAAGGAAAGCAAACAGTCAAAGACCGAACACTTACATTTAAAACAAAGACATCTGTCATAGCAGAGAAATAGGAACAGATGGTCTATGTTTGTCTTCATTTATGAGATCTACGATACAAGTGTTGCCTCCTTGTGGGTTATCAAACAGATTTCAAGTGTAACGCAGCTTTTGAAGATTATTTTGTTCTCTATCTTTAGTTTCCAGTTCTTGAGCTGTTGTAACGCTGCTCTTTTTCAGAATAAGTGGTTGGCTTTCTAACTTTTATTAGTTAATGATTAAACAGCTCCCCATTAGTGTCAATCTATTTTCCCACGGATTGAGTCTATTTATTGTATTGAAGAATCATTTGTAAGGGGTTTTTTTGGAGTTCTGGGAGAAGTGTGGTGGAAAAATCCAGCGCTTTCATTTTACAGTTTTGACATAGGATTAATGAAAAGATGCAGCTCTGATTTATGAGATTCATGTGGTGTGAGTTTGGCATAAGTGTTTTCTTACTGTTTCATATGTGTCTTGTGATGTTTTACACTCCATTCATAATCATTTCCAGCTGAATGCTTTTAGGTAAGAAAGGTAGAATTCAGTTTACTGCTTTGCCTTGGGAAAGCGTTCATGTTTTGTGTGGCTTCTTCTGTCTGAAAAGGATTCATCACATATGCCCTTTTCAGCCTCTCAATTGTCTTTCCCCTCCATATTATTCAAATTTTATTGCTAAACTTCCTATCTATCTTGCCTCATGAAACAATCTGTGTCTTTGAGTTAATTTCTCAGCTCATGCTGTTCTTTGTCCCATACAGCCCAGAAATTTCAGTCATTTATTCAATTACCTCTTTTATATCTATTTACTAACCTAAAATTAGTTTGTAATTCAATCATCTCAAGCCCCATAGATCATATTTCGCTGAGATTGACCTGGAGAGAGCCCTCTCCTGTCCTCGTAGGGCTAGCTATGAGGCTGAGCGTGGTTTGATGTTGAACCTAGAACCTTGCCTTTTTAGCCTGAGGCAAATCTAGGCTCTAACACCTTCAAAGAAATACGGTGAGTGCATAGGTTAGGGTGGATCCCTTTCATATCCGTATAATCCCATGCAAAATCCTTTTTATACTTCTGTAACAGCAGTTGGTTTTGTTTAGCAGTTAGGTTGGGATTAACATTCAAAATCTTTCCAGATTCGATCTCAATTGGACTGCTAGCAATATTCAGAGTGATCCTCATTTGTTCAAAATCTATATCTTCCACCTCTTTTCCTCATTTTCATTTTTAACAGGAGAAACAGAAAGTGAATCACTAATAAAACCGTTAATGACATCATATTTTCTCTCAATTTTGAAATACTAGGCTTTCCCCAGAGTGAGGAGTGGTAGGGAAAGATCTGACTCAGGCTCAAACTCATCCCACCAAGGGTTGTACACATCCATATTTGGTTTTAGGGGATAAATATTAAGGTTATGTGTTGCCTGGCCATCCGAGATCACATGGATCCCATCCTGCAGCCTATAAATGTGTCTGTAGTGGCTAGCCAAGGTCTCCCTAAGATTAAAGGATTCCCCCCCCCAAATTGGATTTGGTCTGTAAGATAAGAAAATCAACCAAATATCTCCAGGAAGCTATTGTAATCACTATATCCTCTAGCATCCCCTCAGGTTTAACACAGGACCTGTCTGCTAATTCAAGCACAGTAGGAGTATGTCTAAGTCCCTGTAGCCCGAGAGCGATAAAGAGATCCTTCGTCATTACATTAATGGCAGCCCCAAGATCGATCAATGTGTTGGCTATGGGCTAATAATTAATGTAGACAATGACCGTAGGATTTCCTGGATCATTGTACTTAGTAAGGAGAGGCTGAGTAGACATTAATTCAGATAACTTTCCCATCACATGTATGGTGGCAGGGTCTTTAGGCTTCCTCCCAGGTTTCTTGATGCACAAATCTCTCACTATCTTGGCATAGATGGGTACTTCTTTAAGGGCTTCCAACAGAGGAATTCGTACATAAAAATTTGCAACTCCCTAAGAAAATCAGATTCAGGCTGTGAAGTCATCCTAGGTTCGGCCAATCTCTGAGGATACAAGGGGTCCTGTGTTACAACAGTCGAATCTACTGTTACAAGTGTATCAGCTTTCCCTGAATTAGTTGTTACAGTAGTAACAATTCTTTGCGGGTCGATTGTTACAGATGTAACAACTTGCTCTATATCAGCTATTGTAGGCGCAGTAGCCACCTCAGAGCCTCCGACATCTCCTCTGGATGGTTCACAGTCCTCCTCTGTAATGATAGGGGAGTGACTAGGGTTAATTGGCATGCCCGATCGCATTATATTTCATTAAGCCACACGGGGGTAATAAGGTAGGTCTAGAAGGTCATCGGAGCCTCTATGCTCTGAGCTGCTTTATTGTTTGGGTTTGGGTTAGGTTGCACAGGTAGTTGGGGTCGCACAGGTGGTGGAGCAGGAGCTTGGAAAAGAGGTAACTGCAATTGTTGTTGCATGGGTGGTCCAGGAAGAGTTGAATTTTGGGCATTTCCTCTCCAATTCTGGTTCCAAGGGTATGGTTGGGATTGAGGATATTAAACAGGAGGAGATGGAGACCATTGGTTCCAGGGCGAAGGAAACTGTGCTGAAGGAGGGGCAGAATATTGCCATGGATATTGTTGGTTATTATATGCATTGTTCCACATATTGAAAGAGGAAAATTCTCGAGACATACTTGGAGGTCACAGTTGCCATGGCCTTCTCGGCGTGATGAAGTAAGAGGATTGCACCTCTTTGCTTAACTCTCTGAGTATTGTCTTTAGTCTAGGAAGCTCCAGAAATTGCTCTGTCGAATGCTCCAGGTCACAGATATTACACAGGCTGATGCTATTCAATTCACATTCCCTAAAAGGATGTTTCTTCTAGCAAGTTAGACAGAACAAGGCCAGGGGTGTGTCAGCTTTTGCTTGTGTCTTCTTGATCTATGTTGTTGTTATCTGGGCCAAGAGATTACTGAGGGTATCAGTCTTGAAATTTTCAAACAAATTCCCAATCTCCGCTCTAGTTACTCCTTCGCCTGTAGATTTTTGTATGTGAACAAAGGCATCCCAAATTATACACCTTCCTTTGGATGATCCTCGAGAGCATGTTAGGCATAGCTTTACAATTTCAGTGAATGGCTCTTGCGATATATCCCCTTTTCCCAATAGATTAAAGGTGTCAAGGCAGTCATCCCTCATCTTTTTGATGAATATAGTCTTCAAGATTTCCTGGTCTAAATCGTTGTGATTAGACATCTTCATATTATAGTGGAACCATTCCACATAATATTCCAGGCTTTCATCCTCCTTCTATGTCATTCTAAATATCTCTTCCCTTAAGTCCTTGGTCTTGCAATAGTCCTGGTACTTTGACAATAATGTCTCCTTCATATCATTCCACATTGAAATAGAAATGGAGCCCAATCCCATGAACCATCTCAAGGCTGCCCCTTTTAAGGTAGCAGGAAATAGCTTTAATTTCTAAGCATCTGTTATATAATCATAACTTCTACATAAGACATCAAACTCAAATAGAAATGTATCTAGATCTTCCATAGTCATCCCCTGAAAGGATGGTAAGGATGATAGAGGAATATTTTTCATAGGAGCTTCACCTCTGATATTCCCGATTGGGAACTCAAAGGTGGTGATAGTGGCATCTGTTTTAGCATTGTTATCATTGTTGTCCCCCATGACTAATTCTTCTAACCCTTGTTGTAGCAAATGTCCTTCGAGCTGTGTTTGTGATGGCCCTGTAGATGTGGTTAGTGTTGGGCCGTGAATACGACCACTTTTTAACATTTATTTCATCCATTTTTACTCTTCTTTATCATGTCATTTATTATAATTTATTATATAAATCCATTTTATAATGATTTATGCTCTTATGGATGAATATTATTTCTTCTCCTTTATTTTTAATAAATTGATGATTATTATGCATAATTTTATTAATGATAGTTTATTAATATATTTTGTAACATCACTCACCATTTTAGCCTCCAAGATATTTTTCAGATTATAGATTTGATCTCCAAATCATCATCAAATATTCCAACTCAGAAATTCACTGGAATAAGAACTGACAGTTTTACGGTTGAGATTCTGGGCAAATGAAGAAGAATCTGGAAAATATGGAACATGGGTTTTGTCCAGAACGAACCAAATTAACTTTATAAAAGAATGGTTTTCCCAAATTTGGCTTGTATTGAGAGAAACCCAGGTTCTTTGAGCACGATTTTCTCAAATTTGTTGTGTGGCCATTTTCCAAATCTCAGCTGCAAAGCCAAATTCGCCTTGCTCTTGTTGAAAGATGGATGGAAATATATTTTCTTGTTGATCAATTGGTTAGAAACAATCTAATTGTGTAATAGAATTCATGTTGTAATCATCTCTATTGTAACTACCCTCTACTCTCTCTCTCTATTTAAATGAAAACAGAGATCGGAGAAGAGGATGAAATCAGGAGGAGGATGGCTGAGAGATGGAGAGATTTCTTGTTGTAATTATACAATTCCTCATCGACTCTCATTGATGAAACAGAGATAGACTATTTGTAAACGTTGTTATGCATGTTTAATACAAGAACGTGTTGCCGTTTAACTTCTTAGTTCTGCAGTAGCTCAGCGGCGTTTCACTGGTGGTTGAGCGCCCGGCCCTGGTGGATCGATCTGCTGTTTGTATCTCTACCTTTTCATTATTTTTGTGAGATAGTTCATATTTTCTTTTATCACAGTTTGCAAGTTAATCGGTTTGTTGTTTAATTGCTTTGATATCAGTGTGTTATATTAACGAATCACATTGATGTTCTTTTATTATTTAACAAGAATCTCAACACTGTATAATTTATCTTGTTAATGCCTTAATAGAGCTTCGTTGTTCTATATCAATTATGGTTTCATTCCACTTGTTGTTCTGTTTGATTCATATTCATTACAGATTGTTGCTCAATAGGATTGGTTATTCGATTCCATTAATTAGAGTTTGTTGTTCAGATTTATTAAATAGGATTTATTGTTTAATTCCTTTAATTACAGTTTGTTGTCCATTTACTTTGTTGTTCATTTTTGTTGATTAATTGCAAAGAGTTTGCTTTTAAAGAGTTTTCCTAGTTTACTTTCAATAACAGCTTTAGTTCAATTTATATTTCCTTTTAATTGCTTTAAAGTGGGACTATCAACTGTAAAGAACATTGGTTATTGCTTCCTCGTTCTCAGATTGATTGTCTTGTTCCAGTTTGATTTCAATTGCATCAATCTCTAGAGGAATGAGTTATTGCTACTGTATCCTTGATTGATGTTTGCTGAGTGAATAGTTGGGTTTCAGAGCATTTGTGTTTATGTTGTTGTAGTTAGATTTCTTTTTCAAGCATTCATTTACTTTTGCATTTTAAGCACTATAATGAAAAACATTACTCTTGAGTAAATAGCCGCCTCAGACTGAGTACACTCTTGAAATAAAAATTCGTCCCTGGGTTGACAATTAATGTGAAGATAAATAGGAGTTAAAAAGACACCTTTTATCGCTCAACAGTTAGTGCCTCAGATACCCCTGGGGCTAGATGTTTCACCGCTCTACCTATATATGGATATTGATAAACCAACAAGTGCTTTTCTGTCTCAAGTGTCCAATGTTCCCCTTTAGTTTCCTCTTGCCCCTCGGTCCTCAAATTCTGGCTACTAGCTTCCCCTTCTTTCTCATGAATCGAATCCTTGGTTTCCCCTTGCCCCTCGATCCTCAAATTTTGGCGACTAGCTTCCCCTTTTTTCTCATGAATCGAATCCTTGGTCTTGGGGGTATGAGTGCTAGCTTTAGAATGATATGGTCCCGAGATGAAGGAATTAGAGGTTTTTGCTTTCGCTATGGGAGTAACAGCTTTTTGTGGCCCTATTTTCCTTGCATTCCTTTGAGAGTTGGACTGTTCTTTTTTTGCCTTGGAGATTAGTTCCTAGATAAATGTCTTCCTTCCTAAATCTTCACTCTTCATTTCCTTTTTACGACCCATTGTTCCTGTGACTTATTAGAGTGGGGGTGATGTCAGTGTCTTTGTAATTCCTACAAGTGCACACATGGACCCTATGTGTATTAAATCACACTCGAAGTGTCTCGGTCTTCAACAGTGGTGAGCCCGCTTAGGTATGTTAGAGTGATGCGCAGGTTCTTACCTCTCATCTTACCGCCCAGTGACTGAAGAGCTGAAGACACACTAACAAAACATCAAAATGACGTAAGTGTCCTAGTAATCACAATGGTGAGCTCGCCTAGGTATGTCAGAGCGATGCGCAGGTTCTTAGCTCTCATCTTACCGCCCAACAACTGTGGACTAAGAACACTCTATATCAAACAAACAACTTGGTTGATTGTATCGTCAACTACCATCCCCGACAACGGTGCCAAAATGTAGTGTTGTTTTAATCAATCTTAATTGACTCAGATTGCAACATTAATTGTCAACCTAGGGTAGGTATTTCTGTTTCAATGGAGTTCACACTATTTGTGTTGATACACTCCAGCCAAGCATAAGAAAATGCAGAAAACTATAAAAGATGTTGTTGATCTAAATTGTTGAATCAAACCATGCATGTAGACATAAAAACACTCTACATAATTAAATCACAACTCACAACTATTGAAGTAAAGGTGCACCACACAAGAACTAAGATCTACTCTAGCTGGTTACTATCATTCTGTTGATTAACTCAGTGTAACAACATAATATAAATAGAAACATCAACAAATGTAATCCATTATTTGTACAACAACAACGAGAAACCATAAATCAATTAACTAAACTAGAATGTACACTACCTATATCACTGCAATCCCTACCAAAGAGGACGGCCTTTCCTCCTCAACAGGGCGCAGGAAGAACACAAAAGTGATTAACGAAACATTTGAAGAACAGTGACAACATCACCATGCTGATTGATATTAAAAATAAACTCAAAATTACAGAAACAGAGTAACAGTACTCTTCTATATTTCGTGTCCTTTTACATGAAAAATCAAGTCTTTTACATTTATTACAACCTGAAATTAGAAACAGATCAGTCATGACAATCTCATGATTCTCATGGTGATAAAAAAATAAAAGTAGTTACAACCTATTGTTAAATACAAATATACATCAGTTATGATTGCAACCGCTTGAGTCTTATTGCTTCAAAAATAAACAATCCCTACTGCCGACAGCTATTATATGGAATAGTACCCACATTTTCCAGCTTCAACGCAATAGCATTGAGTGAATGGTTGTTCGGGATGACGCGGCATTACTAGCAACAGCACTGTTGGTGTGACGGCGGATCAATGTGTGGTGTAACAGCATCCAATGTGTAACATCAAGCTGTAACAACATCTAATGTGTAGCAACAACATGTAATAGCATCCAGGGTGTAACAACGTACCGTTGTACCCTTTTCTACAATTAATCCTTGTTGCATGTCTGCTTCATAGCTTTGCTCTCGTGAGCCATCACCTGTAAAGAAGGACTTCCCAAAATACTTCTTCAATACTCTCCCAGTGAGCCACAAAAAGGAATAAAGCCTCGTATTATTCGTTAAAATACAACAAAGTAACATGACAGTAGAATAGGTTAAAAAGGTAAGAAAACAGGGAATTTGGTCATATAAAGTCATAGGCTTGGAGGACAGAAAGGTCAAAACTGGGGAAAGAATGTGCAGAAAATAGGTAAAAAACCACACCCAACAACCATCATCGTTGCATTATTGACTATTTTTGCCTTAGGTCCGACCCCGTCAAGTTGCGACGTTAGCCTCTCTCTTTTATGCACATCGCACTTTGATAGTAGAGCCTACCTGTACATGGATGCCATAGTTTAGCACCTTTTTTTCCGTCTTGGTATCCATACAATCATTTTATTCTCTTTTGGAATCGCTCCTTCTGACTCGCCATGACCTATAATATGAGCCTCATGTCTTATTCTTTGTCATATTTATGTCCTTACCCTTGAGAGGATTCCATGCTCTATCCCTTGTGATTGCCACATTCTATCCGCCTATTTCTGCACAATGAGCCTTGGTTTCCTCATTCCATTGTCATCCTCT
The DNA here is from genome assembly GCA_031772625.1 of Pinus tabuliformis. Classification (NCBI taxonomy): domain Eukaryota; kingdom Viridiplantae; phylum Streptophyta; class Pinopsida; order Pinales; family Pinaceae; genus Pinus; species Pinus tabuliformis. The sequence continues at coordinate 1,727,866,726 of CM062820.1, read as the reverse complement.
ACTTTGCTTGTCATTCACTTTCAATTGGTGTTTTACCCTTTCTTGGAGGGACCATTGTGATGAGTGGTCTTATTAAGCCAGTCTCTTTGTCTCCTTATGGTTTGAGTGGTTTGATCCTACCATAATTAGTTGCTACCTTTTATACCACTCGTTCCTCCAGGATGAGCTTCCTTAGTGTCCTTATGCTTATTAAACCCTCGACGACACCGAGCTCCTTTTTGCCTTGTTTTCATCCTCGTTAATCAATTAAAATACCAAGCTTATTTTTCCATCTTTTCATGATAATAAAATCTAAACAAAAATGTTGATTTCTTTTTGTATTTTCCTACTCGTTAAGTAAATTTAAAGTCGATGAGCGAGCTTTTCCATTCTCAAAGCTCGTTAAACTATGAGAAGAGTATGAGTGTACTTTTATCTTGTTAAACTTTATGAAAACATAACCCATTGATCTGAAAATTTGATCATTCTCTGACACTTTGCAAGTTTGATAATTTTGGGTCTTCAAAAGTTAACATAGTTCGTAACTTATTCAACTATGAATAGTTAAGTTTAAACAAAATTAAATATGAAACAAAATCATATGAAATACAAGAAGATAAAAAAGAAGAAGGGAACAACCAAGTGATAATGGAGTTCACGCGAAATGTGTGGGCTACGTCTCCCGACCCAACTTTAATGGCTAGGCCGCTTTATTGATCTCAGCAACAAAAAGAGTACATTGCATAATTTTGTCTCATAGAGTAAACCTCCTGCTAGAGTAGCAATGTTTCTCCAAATAAATGTTTTCCTTCAGAGAACTCTCACTCACAAGTTGACTCCCTTTAGCAAAGAAATGATGGCACCAAAAGAAAAGGACTCTCTCACTGAATGTGGCAATAGGTCCTCGTACTCATTTTGAGATCAAAAAGCACAAATACAATTGCTTCATAATGAAGTGTCGAGATGGCCTTTCTCCAAAATCGTACTGAGAATACACTGGAAAATGACTTCTCTAATGAAGAAACGAATGTTAGAGATGCGTATGGAAGGCCCAAAATCCCCTATCTAGGCTCTTCTCGTGCTTAAAAAGGTCTCCATGTGGCCTCAAAAATCCAAAAATACTCTTTATCTGTAATAAAAAAAGAACTTGGCTCTGCAATTTATTCAACAAAAACCCATGTGGCTCAACGGTTGGGCACTCTGGTTATAAAACCCCATGTCGAGGGTTTGATCCATGTCTGGCGTGATTCGTTGAACAATTTTTGTGATATGATATGGTGGCGGTTTGGCAAAATATATGGTATAAATATTTTTCAATAAAGTTGTGGCGAGTCAATCCCACATCGTCGGCAGACCGACTGCTAAATGTGACCACCCATCGTCGATGTGCAGCCAACGGTTAACATAATTGTGGCCTAAACCATAGCCATTGCTACTAAACCATTGACCCCTCTATTAGATATCTCGGATATGCCGGAGCCTCCAGATATGGCGAGCTCCCGCTATATCCATTCCTCCAAACCTAGTGTCGATACACTTCAAATAAAATATATCTCCGCTACACATATCTAGAAACATCGGCTGGTCCAACGGTGGAGCATAGGAATGTGTGTTGACATGTCAAAGGTTTGACACCCATGGAGCTCTAACTGGCAACTAAAAAAATTTACCAACAAAATGAATCCATATGGCCTCTCACGATTGGGCCACATGACACCACATGATTGGCCCAATCTATACCAAGCAAAAACTGACAATTGTCACCATCTCAACGTGCCAACTGTCCTCAAGGGATTGGCTTACATGCCATATGTACTACCCAGTCAATTTGTTGATGTCACAGCCAATTATACTTGTCATATTGCCACTTATCCTTCATTGGTTGGTCAACCCTATCCAGTCAATGCTGATGTTAGCGGACATATGTCACGTCTGTACGATGCCACATCATGCCACATGTCCTACCTAGAACATGCCACATGTCTATCATACGTCATGTAGGTTGTCTTGTGTCCTTCCACATCAGTGTCTATACGTTAACACATTGTTATGCAACCAACTCACAAAAATATAGATCAACGACTTAAAAATTATCCTCTTCGAGGGGGAAACCTGCTTTACATTACATAAATGAACAATTCTTGGATTATACAAATGATGAGACCTCCTTTGTATATATAGGAGTCTAAGGGGTCACAATATAATCAGAGCCTACATAACAATAATAATCTAAGGGCACAATAATAACAATAGTGGGCTTCTATGGGGCACAACAATAACAATAAGGGGGATACACTAGTATTATGGGCACCTAACATGCCCCTCTCCTTCAAAAAAATGTTGTCCTCAAAGCTTGAGTAGTTATGGATGCTTCTGTATAAAATTCTCATCCTTCCATGTTGAATCTTCAGCGGTTAAGTTCTTCCACTTAAAGAGATACTTTGAAATTGATCGTTTCTGTAGTTGTCGGGTTCTTATTTCTGTCGCTATTTCAGGCTCAAATATGATTTTTCCTTCTTCATTAATTTCTGGAAACACTATTTGAATTGGAAGCTTGTCACCGACAACCTTATTTATGCATGAAACATGGAAAATTGGGTGTACTCAGGAAGATGCAGGAAGTTCCTAGCTCCAATTTGTATGCCATAGTACCAATCTTTTGCAACACCTTGTAGGGACCGTAGTAATTGGGTGATAGTTTATTATCCTTCTTAGCCTGCTTGAGAGACATTTGTTTGTATGATTGTACCCATAAAAATACCTAGTCACATACATCAAAATTTCTTTCACTACGATGTTGATATGCCTATTGTTTCATTCTATTCTATGCTAGAGTGAGGTTATCCTTTAGGAGTTGGAGAACTTGTTGTGGATGCTCGATGTGATCTTCCACTGCTTGAACCTTAGAATTTTCTCTTAAAAATGATGTGATGGATGGTGGATAATATCCATAAACTGCCATAAATGGGGTCATTTTTGTTACAGTATGGAAGGAAGTGTTATACCACCATTCAACTAGAGGTAACCACTTGACCCATTGTATTTGTTTATCAGATACAAAGCAACGAATATATACTTCCAAACATTTGTTCACTATCTCAGTTTTCCCATCAGATTGTGAATGATAAGATAAGCTATGAGCTAATTGAGTACCAAGACAAGAAAATAATTTTGTCCAAAAATTTCTAGTGAAAATGGGATCTCTATCACTAACTATAATCTTTGGATTTCCATGAAGCTTTTGAATTGTTTCCATAAATGTAGTAGCAACTATACTAGCTTTAAAAGGATGAAATAATGCACAAAAGTATGCATAGTTGGTAAGTCTATCAACTACCACCATGATGACACTCTTTCCTTTAGACTTGGGTAAACATGTGATAAAATCCATTGAGACCTCCTCCCAACATTGACTTGGAATGGCTAAAGGTTGTAACAGACCTGGGGTCTTAATTGTCTCAACTTTATTTTGTTGGAAAACCAAACATTCTGCCACAAAATTCTGAATATCATATTTAAGACCATCCCAAAAAAATTCCTTCTTGACCCTATGGTAAGTTTTTAAAAATCCAGAGTGCCCTCTTAAGGGAGAGGTGTGCAATTCCAAAAGAATATTTTGTTTGAGTTGAGAATTCTTACAAATATATAAGCGATCTTTGTACCATAATGAATAATTTTTCTAGCTAAATGTATCAAATGTACTGAGATCTTGTTGCAACTTTTGAATGAGTGACCACGCCTCTTCATCATTTTTTCATTCATCCCTTGCTTTGGTTATCCACTCAGATTGGATAATAGAAATGGCACAAAGCAATGCTTCCACGTCCTCATCATTTCTTGAGAGTGCATCTGCAACAACATTTTGCTTCCCTTTTTTGTAGATGATTTCAAATTCATAACCCAAAATCTTTGTCACCCATTTTTGCTTCTCTTTTGAAGATAATATTTGTTCCAAAAAGTATTTAATACTATCATGATCTGTTTTTATCTTGAAGTGTCTTCCCATTAGGTAAGGTCGTCATTGCTTTAGTGCATGTAGTATTTCCAACATTTCCTTCTCATAATTAGGTTTGTGTAAATACTTTCCTTTGGTTGGACAACTTTCAAAAGCATTCCTTCTTGCATTAAAACAACACCAATTCCATTTCTTGAAGCATCACATTCCACAATAAAAGCTTTTGTGAATTATGGAGTAGCTAAGACCGGTGCTTGTCACATTGCCTCTTTAAGATTTTCAAAGGCCTTCGTTACTTCTGTAGTCCAAGAAAATGCAATTTTTTTATTAATGATGTTAGAGGTCCCGCTATTCTCCCATAATTCTTAACAAACTTGCGATAATACCTTATCAACCTGAGAAATCCTTGAAGATGCTTTATGGTTGTGGGGATTTTCCATTCCTTAATGGCTTTAATTTTGTTAGGGTCTACCTTAACACCCTCATGAGATACAATATGACCCAAATATTCCACCTCTTGTACTCCAAAGAAACATTTAGATGTTTTTGCATATAATTGTTTCTCCTCCAATAGTTTGAGCACCCTGTCAACATGTTGAACATGATACTTTCAAGACTTGTTGTAGATTAGTATATCATAAAAAAATACTAACACAAATTTTCTAAGGGTGGGTTTGAAAATGGAATTCATCAAACCTTGAAATGTGGAAGGTGCATTAGTAAGGCCAAAAGGCATGACCAAAAATTCATAATGACCCTCATGAGTTCTGAATGTTGTTTTTGGAATGTCTTCAGTCTTCATTCTAATTTGATGATATCCTGAACGAAGATCGAATTTGGTGAAGTAAATTGCTCCATATAACTCATCCAAAAATTCATCAATGGCAAGAATGGGAAATTTATCTTTAATAGTGAGTTTGTTGAGTTTCCTATAATCTGGACACATACACCATGATCCATCCTTCTTGTGCACCAATACTACTGGAGCAGAGAAATAAATTTGACTAGGTTGAATTATATTAGCCTCTAACATTTATGAAACCATACATTCAATTTCACTCTTTTGGGCATAAGGATATTGTTGTAGTGGCTACAACCACCCTCCAAACTTTTGTCTTAGCCTATTTTGGAGCCTCCCTATCAACCTTTCATAGCACTTTGTCTTGATTTGTCAAGTACTCAAGCTTCAGTGTTTTCCTTGCACAAAGGCAACCTGTTGATCACAGTTGATCCATTCCCCTCATAGGTTGTTCACCCAGACTCGGTCCAGCTGCAGGTTGAGCATCTTCCCCAAGAAAATTGTGCATTTCTGGAGGGAAACCAACCTTCCCTCTAGAAATTGCGCAATCATGTTTGGAAACCTGTTGGGCTCCAAGATTGCACAATCCTACTAGTCAACACTCCCAGTAGGAATTGCGCAATTTTCCCCACCTGGCCTGCTAAGCCCAGAATTTGCACAAATCTAGGCAACATTTAGGTGCTCTGTCGAGAAACTGCAAAAATATCCTCGGCAATCAGCCTAGCTCCTAGCCAGACATGCACATTTCCTTCAAGCAATTGAGCAACCTCTTGCATGTGCAGCTGAGTGGACTGGTTCCCTCCGGGACCGAGCAAAACAAACTTGCATGCATAGGCTACTTCTCCTAAGGTAGCATTCAAAGGCATCCCTTGTCTCATGGATCTATGTTTAGCAGTTGGAGGTTACATGCAAGGAGAAATTCAGAAACCTCCCACCAAGTGTTGCTTCCCCTAGATTTATGGCATGCACGTCACAACCTCGATGTTATCAAAACTCATCAACTGAACATTGCAGAGCTCATTTCTCACATCAGCCTTGCAACTCTGACATCCCACATCACATCTAGGAGCAATTGGCACATTCAACTCAGTTGTTTTGGGGTAAGCCCGCTTCCATGCCTTGTGCTGCATTTCTGTCGCTTTTTGTGTTTTCGCTTGTGTGAGCACTATTTGATTGATTTTTTTGAACACTTATTGTCGTTTACATGTATTCTAGCTTGTCCTATCTCTGTTTCAGTTTTCATTGCTATCTCACTGTTATCGCATGCATGAAACTATTTTGCACATACGTTCGCCCAACCGGTGAACTGCCTCAACCACATGCATGTCGATCTGTTTGTTGAATTTTTCATTCATGTTTTGCATGCACTGTCGATCACTTCTGCTATCACTTAGTGTCGCCATGCATTCACTGACTTATTTGCTTTCAGTTGCCCATTGGTGAGTCGAGCCAACCTTGGCGCAGACTCAGCCCCCATCAAGGCTTCATTGTGCAATCTGGGAAGGAAGGCTCACCTTCCTTTCCACAAATGCGCATTCCTACCCATCACTGGCCTCCAGGACTGTTTTGTGCATTTCTGGAGGATAGTGGCTTCTTGGCCCAAGAAATTACGCAAATTTGTCCCTGGGCCAACAGTCCTTCCTAGCTGGAATTACGCATTAAGCAATCCCAGCAGTCAACAACCATACTGGACTGTGCATTGTGTAGTTCCAACAGTCAGTCAATCTCCCAGCAGCCTAGACTATGCCTTGTGCAGTCTTGGCAGTCAGTTGCACAACCTTCATGATCATTCACCCAGGTATGTTGCGAGTCAGTTCTCATGTTCATTTTGGTTTTCGACTGACAAATTTCTTGCCATGAGTGTTTCCATGTCTCCAGCTATTGCAGGTGTTCATTTGCCTCTCAACAGTACAAGTACAATGGTTTCCAGGAGAGCAGAGACGAAGACCCCGTTCAAAGCACACTTAGGGATGTAGTGAATCAAGTGTCTATGGACTTGCCTACCCACGGAGACATCAAGTTGTTCGTAGACAAGGACATCAAGATATGACAGAAGCAACATCACAGCAAGCAACATCATGAACATCAGCTGAATACAGCATACCAAATGCAACGAATGCAAGAGGAGGGTTTTTGACAACATGGAGGTGGAACAAGGTTGCAAGCTCAAGCAGATCCATTGATGGTGAAAGCAACTTTGGAGACTCTGGATATGAGGTGACGGTGCGACATGAAGATCGTGCAAAGACAGAGAATGGAACAAAGAATAAGTTGCATGTGCTGAAGTAGGAATTCAGGAAGAACATGAAGCTGCACAGACAAACGAATAAGTTGCAGCAGAAACAAGAACAACAGTGAGCGCAACATGCACTCATGGATGAAACTACGCCCGTACAAGTTAAAAATCCATCCTAGCAGCTGATACGGACAGACATGGTGAGTAGTTTTCTTGATCACATGCAAGGGATTTAGCATCATGCATGTCATTGAGTGCATGCATGCAATCCAACCCATTCAACACACTCACCAAGGCTAAGACAAGAAGAAAGTTCAACTGGAGCTGAGCATGTACTTCGGCAAGTTGATGTGCATGAACACTAGCACACACTTGAAGATCAGCATGGACACTATGCATTAGTGTGTTACCAGTTTAGCCACACCTAAGAAGACCATGCGCATGTAAGAAGACGAGTTGGATGAAGGAGCCGAACCAATGCACTGGTTGCAACGGAGGCAATAGTTTGCTTCAGAAAGATGTCACCATAAGTTGCATACACACCATCACGAACGACCAAGCTTGGCATCAGCTCACCACCTTCACCATCACAAGCATGTCAAAGAGTTGGTCTCATCATAGTGGACCGAGTGTCAGTGATGTCTTACAAGGCTTGCTCAAGCCATGTTATCTCACATGAGTACATGTGCATTGTAATGTTGAGTTGTGTCAAGTGTAAGTCATGTGTCAATAGTTGGATGCAACAATCATAGAGTAGGCGAAGAGTCATGAGGGTAGTTGAATTGTCACAAAGGGGAATGTCAAGGGTCACCCCACCCTTTACTATAAATAGTCCCTCATAACTCATTATAAGGGCTCTTGGTCAGCCAAGCTTCTACTAAGACTATCTTGAAGAAGGCATGGGCGGTGTTGTAACGTGCCTTGGCTTCTTTCATTGCATGGAGCTAGTACATCTCTTTGGAAGAGCAGGAGGATGTGGCTGTAACGTTCCACTATTGGGGCTAGCAGGTTTACATGGATGTATTGTATGATTGAGATTTACACATATTTATATAATAAGAGCCAACACATTTTCATGCATATGTTGTTATTGTAGTTGGACTGCTCTGGTTGCCTTAATGATATATGTTGTTTAACTTATGTACTTGTAGTGTATGAATTGATTCACATGAAATTATAAGAATCTTGTTGTTAATGTGTTGTATATGTTGCTAATGTTGTCACCGTCCATGTCGACTGCTCTGCCAGACATCAGACAGACCTTTCACATGAACCTTGCTGTAACAACCGTTGCACTCGTCTCAAACTGATCTGTGAGTGTTGTATGTGTTATCTTACCTTGTATGATGCGACTGCCGCATCCGAGTGGACTGCTCTGCCGGAAACTGTGCATGTCCTTTTGTGTTATGTGTTCCTAGCCGAGTTGGGACTGATCCCTTTCAACCTGGAACTCACCTTCACCTTCTTCTCCCTTCGAAGCGTTAGAACCTCTCATACACCTTCCTTGACTCACTGCATCAGTCACACCCTTGCTACTAACAGAGTTATCTTACTTGCCTCAGTGCAACATCGCGATCAAGGCAATACCTTACGACCCACTGTTAGGACTCCTACACTAAATGGTTTGAGGTCTAATTGGGACTTCTTACTGGGTAGATTCCCTTAACATGTTGGTGGGTCCAGCACCATCAACATTTATGGCGCTAGAAGGAGGGTTTGATGCCAAGCAATGTCCTCTCATCCATTTTTGAACCTTTTCACATCTTTCATGGAGTCTTGCACTCTTCTTCTCTCGCGGTGTTTTTCGAATCATGAAGATGTCTCCATCACGGGGAAGTGTTTCAATCTCTTGTCCAGTCACACGTATGATGGTGAAGGCGAAGTGGCTTGGCCTGAGCACTTACATAACTTTCTTTCCACGATTCATGAGGAAGATGAGTTTTCTGACGAACAGGTTGGTTTACTACTTGCATACACACTTCACGAATCTCCATTTCATTGGGTGCTCAGCCTACCGGCTGACATCGTTCACTCATTTGAGCACTTCTTTGATCTCATTGAAGACACGTTCTATCACTTTGATCTAGACCATCTTAACTGGAAACTATTACAACAATGGAGGGCTCTGCATGAATCAGTTCTTGATTTTTGGCAGCGCTTCCGTGACTTGCAGTTTCAAGCTCCAAGGACCTGGATGAAATTTTCTTATCTTTTGGACCGATTCGAGTATTTCCTTAAGAAATCTACTCATCCCAAGAGGAAGCTTGAAATCAAGCCTCACTCAACATTCTTCATTGATGGAGCTACGCAATCTCATGTGGATGCGGACACTGTCTCAACTGAGTGTTTGCCTTCCTCTCATTCAACAGCGCCACCACTGCCAAGTGATGCTGAAGAGCATACTCACAAACTTGTTCATCCTTCACACTCTCCCAACATCACTTCAGTCAATTTTCACGCAGATTTGGTTGAGTCCTTTGAGTTCTCATATGCATGCTTGTCTACAACCTCTGTCTTCGCACTCGGGTGTTCCTCTGGATGATGTTTTCTTGTGTTCGTCCATTCTGAACTCTTCACTTGTTTTGAGTGAGGAACAACCCATTGACGGATTTAGTGTTGTACAACCAACATGTGTTGTCATTCATGAAGAGTATGTGTGGGAGCTTGAATATCAACACTCAGTGAAGGATGACTCCCTTCCGTCCGAGCCCCCTCCGTTCTTTCCTGACCTCTTTGGTGAACCTGCCATCCATGATTTTGCATGTGTGTCTTCATCCACGGATGCACCCATTGTTGATCACTCGCAGGACTCACCGGATGTTAGTCCATCATTTAACAATGGAGAGGGTAAGTTGCTCATTGAAGATCCACTTGATCCTTCATATGTCTTTTCTGGAGATACAGAGGATGAGTTTGTTCACTTTTCATCTACCCCTCTATTTGTTTCATATGATCATGAGGATGCCGAAGAATTCATTGATTTTTCTGATCATGGCGGTCGTGATCCATTTACTTCCATTTTCAATCACGATCATGAATCTATCATAGTTGATCTCTCGAAGCCACCAGTGTATGATGATCTACCTGATGATGAAGTTGAGATACCTAAGACTGTCAAGGCACTTCACCCTGAGCTGATGGTTATGTCAGGTCCTCGCTCTCTTGGGGTTAGTCTCACTTCCAATCATGAAACTATTCAATCACTCGAGGCTCCTCATCACTCATTTGTATGCATTGAAGATCGATCTCACACATAGATCACACTTCCTCCACTCGAACTACACAATCCCATTGCTCATGCATTGGAGGAGTCTTACATTGCAAGCACTCATGCGTGACACAAGTTATCTCTGTTTCTTTCATTTGCTTGCATGTCACAGTCAAGAGTGTGCTTATGCATCAAAGTTGTACGTAGTGTCACACAGCACCATGATAAGTCCACAGACCACCCATCATGCACTTGCACTCACCTATGTCTCGTGGGCACTTTGAAACATGAAGTGTGGTTGTCTTCATTGTTATACCTTTCGTATTTGTTGGTTTACACAAATAGGTTGCTCGCGGACCAAGCCTTTAGCAAAATGGGTCTACCAATGCACCGGTGGTTGCATTGGAAGTATCACTTCACGTGATCAAGCCCATGCACCTTTAGTATAGGAGTAGGAGTAGTGTTTGCTTTCAGTTGTTTTCTTGCATGCTTGTTTGCTTACATGCTTTGTTTGTCGGTTTGTTTGCTTGCTTGTTTTCTTACTTGTTTTGCTTTCACTTTTGCTTCTTCTCTTGCTTTGCTTTGTTGTTTTTTAGTTCGCTTGTTTCAGCGTAGGTTAGTTTTGCATGGAACCATGTGTGACTCTTAAAACGAGCTGGGTAAAGTACAAGAGGGCTTGTACAACTATCACTACTTGGTTATCTGTCATCTTTCCTCTGTATGATGAGCTTGTTACTTTTAGTCCATGATACGTCAAAGGAAAATACATACTGTTCAAAGTGAACCTTGGTGAAAACACAATGCTTGCACGCTAACTAGTGTCACCTTCTCTAGTCGGTTGTTTTTGGGTTAACCCTTGTCAGCTCAGTCAAGTAGAGTAAGGTGAGGGGGAAAACCTTAACAAGCACGTCAGAGATACAATAAACTACTTCTCTGCTGGAACAACCTCCTCTGCTCTCAATAATTCGGGATCCCTCTTCTGCCTCTAAAATGAATAAGTGCTATGCACAGTGAAAATGAAAATGAAAAAATTAAAAGTCAAAAAAAAAAATCAAAATGAAAAATGAATAAGGTGAAAGAAGAGAAAAGATTTCTACGCAGGGAGGTGATGTAAGTAACTCTGTCGAGGTACTAACTACGCTCGCTGGAAGCGGATCCATGCTTGTGTTCCTATGTGACTCCACCGGGGTACAGTCTAGGCCTACTGGTAGTGGAGCAACACCAGAGATGAAACTAAGACTCTTACAACTATACTGCTTGTGCACCATTATGCCCCTCAACCCCAATCAAAACAATTGTGTTGCCTTGTCTTAGAATGTGTGTCAATCGACCAAGGGCTTGGTAGATGCTACATCTTGCAATCAAGTTAGTGTGAAACCAAGATGAGCTGAGATATGAACAATACTTCCGGACGTGTTAGACTTGCTTTTCACAAACAAGGTCTATGCAGAGAGTTGGAGTTCTCCCAGTGTGTCGCCAAGTGTTGTAGCAGCTACAACCACCCTCCAAAATTTTCCCTTAGCCTGTTTTGGAGCCTCCCTACCAACCTTTCACAGCGCTTTGTCTTGCTTCTTCAAGTATTCAAGCTTCAGTGTTTTCCTTACACAAAGGCAGCTTGTCGATCAGAGTCGATCCATTCTCCTCACAAGCAGTTCACCCGGACTTGGTCCAGTTGCAGGCTGAGTAGCTTCCCCAAGAAAATTGTGCATTTCTGGAGGGAAACCATCCTTCCCTCCAGAAATTGCGCAATCCTGTCTGGTAGCTTGTTGGGCTCCAATATTGTGCAATCCTACCTGTCAACACTCCCAGCAGGAATTGCACAATTTTCCCTAGCAGGGTTGCTCAGCCCATAATTTGCACAAATATGGGCAACAGTCAGCTGCTCTGCCCAGAAATTACGCAAATATATTGGGTACTCATCCCAGATCCCAGCCAGTAATGTGCATTTCCTTCAAGCAGTTGAACAACCTCTTGCATGTGCAGTTGAGTTGATCGGTTTCCTCCGGGACCAAGCAAAACAAACTTGCATGGATAGGCTACTTATCCTAAGGCAGCATGCAAAGGCATCCCTTGTCTCAAGGATCTATGTTTAACAGTCGGAGGTTACATGCAAGGAGAAATTCACAAACCTCCCACCAAGTGCCGCTTTTCCCGACCTCCTGGACGAAATTGTGCAACCTTCATCATCATTCACCCAGGTATGTTGCAAGTCAGTTCTCATGTTCATTTTGGTTTTCAACTGACAGATTGCTTGCCATGAGTGTTTCCATGTCTCCAAGTATCGCAGGTGTTCATCTGCCTCTCAGCAGTATAGGTATAATGGTTTCCGAGAGAGCAGAGACAAAGACACCATTCGAAGCACACTTGGGGATGCAGTCAATCAAGTGTCTATGGACTTTCCTACCCACGGAGACATCAATTTGTTCGTATACAAGGACATCAAGATATGACAACAACAGCATCACAGTAAACAACATCATGAATAGCAACTGAAGACAACATACCAATTGCAACAAATGCAAGAGGAGGGTTGTTGACAACATGGAGGCAGAACAAGGTTGCAAGCTCAAGGAGATCCATCGATGATGAGAGCAACTTTGGAGACTCCGACTATGAGGTGACGGTGCGACATGAAGATCATGCGAAGACAGAGAATGGAACAAAGAAAGGAGCTGCATGTGCTGAAGCAGCAACTCAGGAAAAGCATGAAGTTGCATAGACAGACGAATTAGTTGCAGTAGGAATAGGGATAACAGTGAGCGCAACATGCACTCACGGATGAAACTGTGCCCGTACAAGTTAAATATCCATCCTAGTAGCTGACACAGAGCAGACATGGTCAGCAGTGTTGTTGATCACATGCAAGGGATTCAGCATCATGCATGTCATTGAGCGCATGCATGCAATCCAGCCCATTCAACAAGCAAGTCCAACTGGAGCTGAGCATGTACTTCGGCAAGTTGATGCGCATGACCACCTACACACACTTGAAGATCAACACGAACACTATGCATTAGTGTGTTTCTGGTTCAGTCACACCCAAGAAGACCATGCGCATGTAAGAAGACGAGTTGGATGAAGGAGTCGAACCAATGCATCGGTTGCAATGGAGGCAAGAGTTTTCTTTAGCAATATGTACCATGAGGTGCATGCACACCATCACGGATGACCAAGCTTGGCATCAACTCACCACCTTCACCATCACAAGCATGTCAAAGAGCTGATCTCATCACAGAGGATTGAGTGTCAATGATGTCTTGCAAGGCCTGCTCAAGTCATGTTGTCTCACATGAGTACATATGCATTGTAATGTTGAGTCGTGTCAAGTGTAAGTCAAGTGTCAATAGTTGGATGTAACAGTCATAGAGTAGGCGAAGAGTCATGAGGGTAGTTGAATTGTCACAAAGGGGAATTTCAAGGGTCACCCCACCCATTGCTATAAATAGTCCCTCATAACTCATTGTAAGGGCTTTTCGTCAGCCAAGATTCTACTAAGACTATCTTGAAGAAAGCTTGGATAGTATTGTAACGCGCCTTGGCTTCTCCACTGCACGGAGCTAGTACATCTCTTTGGAGGAGCAAGCGGATGTGGCTGTAACATTCCACTATTGGGGCTAGTGGGTTTACATGGATGTATTGTATGATTGAGACTTACACTTCTTTATATAGTAAGAGCCAACACATTTTCATACATATGTTGTTATTGTAGTTGGACTGCTCTAGTTGCCTTAATGATTGTTTAATTTACGTACTTGTGTATGAACTGATTCACATGCAATTATATGGATCTTATTGTTAATGTGTTGTATATGTTGTTAATGTTGTCACCGTCCGTGTCAACTGCTCTGCTGGACATCAGACAGACCTTTCACATGAACCTTAATGTAACAATCGTCACACTCGTCTCAAACTGATCCATGAGTGTTGTACGTGTTATCTTACCTTGTATGATGTAACTGCCGCATCCGAGTGAACTGCTCCACCGGAAGTTGTGCATGTCTTTTTGTGTTGTGTGTTCCTAGCCGAGTTGGGACTGATCCCTTTCAACCTGAAACTCACCTTCACCTTCTTCTCCCTTCGAAGTATTAGAACCTCTCATACACCTTCCTTGACTCACTGCATTAATCACACCCTTACTACTGATAGAGTTATCTTACTTTCCTCTGTGTGACATCAAGGTCGAGGCATTACCTTACGACCCACTGCTGGGACTCCTACACCAAACGGTCTGAGGTCTAATTAGAACTTCTTTCCAGGGAGATCCCCTTGACATGTTGGTGGGTCCAACACCGTCAACATATATCTTTAAGGCCTGATGTTTGGAGGAGCACATCCTAGAATCAAGTGAATCACATGATAATGATCACAAATAGGTGGGAGGTCTTTGGGAGTCTTAAACACCTTGGAATGATTGTCCAAGGCTTTTTGGAGATATGGAGAAATAGATGATTTCGATGTTTGAACCCCTAGTGAGCATAATTGTGCAACTACACCCTATTGTTCTTTCTTCAGAAGATTTTTCACGCCATTAGAGTTTATTATCTTTCCTGGTTTCCCTGCGATACCCCTTATTTCAACTTCCCTTCCTTCCCAAAAAATTGCAAAAAAAGTTCTTGAAAATTGAAAGTTATCGTCCCCAAAGATTGTAACCATTGGACTCCTAGTGCAACATCTGCACTGCCCATTGGAATGGAAAGCATTGGAATATTTAATACATATTCCCCCATGGTTAGCTTGATATTACGGCACTTTCCAGAGAAATTTATAGTTCCTCCATTTTCCACCATCAGTTGACACTCTGGTGCTGGATATAGGAAGAAATTCAATTCCTTGACTATCTTACAATGAATAAATTATGGGTACTACCTGAATCAATAAGAATTATTACCTTTTTCTTCTTGATATATCCTTCTATCTTGAGAGTTTGAGGAGTGGTAATTCCTCCAATGCATTACAAGATATGGTTGGATTCATTTCTTCTTTCTCTAGGGTTGGTTCTCCGTGTATATCCTCCTCTTTTTATGTTCTTGTTCCTTTTCTTCCTCCTCTTCACAATCTATGTAGAATAATTTCTTCTCAGAACACTTATGACCTTTCGTGTATTTGTTATCACAACTGTAACAAAGCCCTTTTGCTCTATTTTTCTCCAATTGTCGTGGTGTAAACCTTGTAGGTTGTGGAAGACTAGGAGCATCAACACTTCCATATTTATAGTTGTGAGTGGTAGACTTCCTTATTTCCATAATTTTGCTTTCAAATTTTCTTTCCACCCTGAATTCCTTCTCCAATGAATCAGGTTCCCAAAGGCAAACATCATGTTGGATGTTATCTTCTAAAGTCCCTATGAAGACATCAACCCTATGCTCCTCTGGAATATCAGTTACCCTAATATTCAATTTTTGGAAGTCTTCAATGTGCTCCGCCATTGAACCCTTTTGTTTGAGATTTATCAAATGACTAAAGAAGGTGTTTCTCTTTGTATCTTCATAATGTGCTCCCATTTCTTCTGTAAAAAATGACCAGGTGACAAGTGGTTTACAAGAACAAAGTCATATATACCATACAAACTGATTGGGTTCTATATATAAATATGCAATACGTAGCTTTTATGGGGGTTGCACATCCTGTAGATCAACATATTTCTCCATTTGTAGTATCTATTTTACCGGATCCTTGCCATCAAACTTCCTCACATATATGTTTGGAATGTGTTGTTTCTTAAACCCCAAATTAGAGTCTCTAAAATCGTAATTCATATTCATTTTGTTCTCATCATGATTTTCATGGATTACCTTGTCACCACCGGGAAGCCTTTCTTGCAACAACTTTGTCAAACCTTTCATGTTTGCTTTTAAACCATCCATGTCACCTTTTAGTTCATCTTTGGTTGCTCTTTGTGAGAGCGGAATTTGTTGCACCTGGTCGGGTAATTTTGATATATCATTCTGCAATTCTTTCTCTTCATGCATCATAATAGATATTTATGAGGGATTAATGGGTGTATAATTATTTTTATTAGGAGGAATTTTGGAACCCAATACTTATATTTATGCTTCAATATGTCATTGGAATCACTTCAAACTGATTTTTCAAACAAAAGATATGCAATTAAAAAAAAATACACACATTTTTCTTGCTTTTAGGAGCTCGATCTTGTAACAGTTGTGACTCTGTAATTTCGGATCTCCAAGTTTTGAAATTTTTTCTTGTGGTATCTCTCTGAGTCTTCTTTGCAACCTCATAATTTTGAACGAGATTGGATTCTTTAAGAAAGAATTATGCCAAATCTCCCACGATGACCTGATTATTGACTGGTCCAGTAAAGCGAAGTTGTACAGTATGCCACATGTCACTATTTCAACATTCGGCCCTGATATTGATACACAAAAAGCTACAGTCCATTCACTTTCAGCAAATTTTTATAGAATTCAAATCTGATGCTTGAAGCAAAATTTATGATGATTTTCCCTAGGTCATCTATTGGAGATAGAATTCTAGAGCATGCAAAAGCCCTAACTTTATCAAATCATATCTCCGAAAATATAGCGAACCAAGATCTGAAATTTTTACACGAAGTTCACCCATATTTTAGCTTCACGTGGTAATTTTTTTAGCTTCTGAAGCCTCATATAAAATTCTTTATACTGAAAATGCCAAGATGAGCCGTTTGAAGAAGCGAAACCCCAGAATCCAAAGCTCCAATACCAAATGTTATGAAATCAACTCACAAAATGATAGATAAATGACTTAAAAATTATCCTCTTCAAAGGGGAAACCTCCTTTACATTACATAAGTTAACAATTATTGGATGATACAAATGAAAATACCTCCTTTGTATATATAGGAGTCTAAGGGGTCACAATATAATAAGAGTCTACATAACAATAATAATGTAAGGGCACAATAATAAAAATCATGGGATTCTATGGGGCACAAAAATAAAAATATGGGGGCTACATGGACACAACAATAATAGTAAGGGGGATACACTAGCATTATAGGGACCTAACACGTGGAAAAATCTGATTTGTCGAACTCGATGCCAAAAAGTATGAATTTAAGTGACAGGGGCTAGCTCCTCGTGTTGCCACATCACCATGTTGACATCATCAGTTATATTGCCATGTCACCACACTAATTTCATTTGTTTTAATACCACGTCACATGTATGGACTACCACATGGAAGTCAACTTTGGCCTCTGATTTCCTTTTGCCTATTTGACCTCGAACTTTGACCATCCGTAACTTTGTCATACAGAGTCCATTTGACGTGATTCAAGCGCCATTGGAATCAAAATTTCAAGTTCTATAGAATTAAGCTGATTATAAGGAATTTTGAGACTGTCAATTTTTTAGCGTTCAAGGATCCACTTTGATCACACCTTCCCACAAAAAGACCTTTTGGACTCCAAAAGTTTTTACAATATGTAATAAATTCAAATATCAAATTCCCATACAAACTGACTCAATAACAAGCCAAAATAGCATAAAAATGCCAAATAAAAACACTATTGCATATAAGTGATCTATTCATGACATCACTTTTTCAAAATACCCATATGTGGGGATCTACAACATGTGGAATACAAAATAAATGTGGTATTTAACTAGACAAATTGTCTAACCATTTATTACCCAACCAGTCTAGATAGTTTCCTTTCTGTATTTCACTTTCTTCTAAACCTGCTTCAGGGAAGGGTACATCATGCCTGACACCTTCATTTGTATTTTCTTCCTATGGTGATTTCATAACTGGTTTTTCCTTCTTTGGATGAAGATGTGGATGTAGCTTCCAACACTTCTCGATCCAATGCCCACTTATATTGCAATAAGTACAAAAGTTTTTGTGAGCATTTCTTGGAAAAAAAATGTCTTTAAACCTAGAAGAGGATCTTCCTTCCTTGTCTCACTTCCAATCAACATATTCACTTTCTCGACAAATGCTTTCCATTTTTAGCACTTGGCTACACAATGGTTAGGTGCATGACAAAAAGTACAAGGAAACATATTCCACAAAAAATTATTCAAATCATCATGCTTCTTATAGTCATAGAAAGCTTTTGAATAATCAGGACATTTATACCTTTTATGATTATCCTTTGGACTAGTCTGGCAAGGAGAACTTGATTGACGAGGATAACTTAACTTAGTTCTTCCTTTGAAACACTCATATCTCTTTGGAGATGTTTTGCCATCAACGTCATCATCATGATGTGATACTTCATCAACTTGCAATAGTTCTTTCTGCACAAATATTACACTTGAAAAACTCCATGGTTTTACAGTTTTGGAGCATTCTCCAACTTCTTCTTAAACATATCCCAATCCTTCATGCCGAGTTTGTGTTCCCACTTCAATAGGGTTAATGATACCATGACTATGAATTCCAAGACCCTTACCATTATATCCCATCTTGGTCAACAATTTCATACCAATACCTTTGGTATGTTTCTCAAATGAAGCAAAAGAAGTGTTATCATTATCAACAGAACAAATTGAATATGAAATATCTTTTACCTCCTTTTTCATTTGCGATTATTGGTCCTCTTCCTAAATTTTAGCCATCTCCTCCTTCTCTTCTGTAGATGAAGTGGTAGATGAAGCTTCTAGGAAACCACTCTTGTCGTTAAACACATAAACAATGTTCTTCAACCGATAAAGGATACAAACATTAGTCGTTCCATGAACACACACTTGTCAAGTCTTGGAAGAAGCTTCAATAGTTGAATAGTCCCCAATTTTCTCTTCAATGACATTCTGCAACATCAGGTGCAACTTCTTCTTCTCCTCCTTTATTGCTTCGAGCAATCTTCTTAGTTCCATATTTTCCACTTGAAGAGAGGAATTCATCTCTTCCAATTCTTGGAGCCATGCATGCTACAAACTCTCACTCGTGCCTGCAATCTGGTTAGAACCAACTCTGATAATAGTGAACTGAAAAGTTTTCAATCGTCCCCTGACACTTTGCAAGTTTGATAAGTTTGGATCTTCAAATGTTAACTTAATTCATAACTTATTCAACTATGAATAATTAAGTTTAAACGAACTTAAAGATGAAACAAAATCATATGAAATCCAAGACGATAAAAATTAAGAAGGGAACAACAAAGTGATAACGAAGTTCACTGAATAATGTGTGGGCTACGTCTTCGGACCTTGCTTCAATGGTTACGCTGCTTTAATGATCTCAACAACAAAAAGAGTACATTGCATAACTTTGTCTCATAAAGTAAACCTCCTACTAGAGTGGCATTGTTTCTACTTCAAAGAAACATTCTCCTTTAGAGAATTGTCACTCACATGTTGAGTCCCTTTAGCAAAGAAATCATGGCACCAAAATAAAAGGACTCTCTCACTGATTGTGGCAACAAGTCCTCGTACTCATTCTAAATAAAAAGCACAAACACAATTGCTTCATAATGAAGTGTTGAGATGGTCTTTCTCCAAAATCATACTGAGAATAGACTGGAAAAATGACTTCTCTAATGAAGAAACAAATGTTGCAGATGCGTCCGGAAGGCCTAAAAACCCATATCTAGGCTCTTCCCGTGCTAAAAAAGGTCTCCATATGGCCTCAAAAAGCCAAAAATACTCTCTATTTGCAATACAAAATAATTTGGCACTACAAGTTATTCAACAAAAACCCATGTGGCTCCATGGTTGGGTGCTCTAGTTATAAAACCCCATGTCAGGGTTTTGATCCACATCTGGTGTGATTTGTTGAATGATTTTCTTGATATGATATGGTGGCAGTTTGGCAAAATATATGGTATAAATATTTTTTAATAAAGTTGTGGTGGGTTGGTTTTGCACCGCCGACGGACTAACCGCCAAATGTGACCACCCATCATCTAAGTGCAACAAATGGTTAACATAAGCATGGCCTGAATCATATTTGTCGTTGCTAAACCATTGGCCCTGCTATAAGATATCTCAGATATGTCGGGCTCCCGCCATATCCATTCCTCCAAACCTGACGTCGATACACTTCAAATAAAATATCTCTGCTACACATATTAAGAAACATCAGTTGGTCCAACTGTGGAGTGTAGGAATGTATGCCGACAGGTTAGGGGTTTGACCCCCATGGAGCTCTAACCAACCAAAAATTTTGACCAACATAATGAATCCATATGGCCTCTCTCAATTAGGCCATGTGGCACCATGTGATTGGCCCAATCTCTGCGAATAAAAACTGATAACTATCACCATATGCACGTGTTAAGTGTCCTCATGGGATTGGTCCACATGTCATCTGTACTACCCAATAAACTCGTTGATGTCACTGCCAATTGTACCTGTCATACTGCCACTTTTCCTTTGCTGGTTGGTCAACCCTGACCAGTCAGTGCTGATGTCAAGGGACACATGTCATGCCACGTGGACCACCCAAAATGTGCCACATGTCAACCATATGTCATGCGAGATGCCACGACATCCTACCATGTGTCCTGCCACATCAACATCTGCATGCTACCATGTGGCAAAATTTGATTGGTCCAACTTGATGCCAAAAAGTTCAAATTTTAGTGACATGTGTCATCCCCTCGTGCTGCCACATCACCATGATCACATCATGATTACATCATCAGTAATGTTGCCACATTAACATGCTAACATCATCAATCATACTTCCACGTCACATGTACAGACTGCCACATGGTAGTCAACTTTGACCTTTGATTTTCTTTTGCTTATTTGACCCCGAACTTTGACCAGCCATAACTTTGTCATATGGAGTCCATTCGACGCGATTCAAGCATCGTTGGAATCATAATTTCGAGTTCTACAAAATTGCACTAATTATAAGAAATTTCGAGACTTTCAATTTTTAGACATTCAAGGATCCACTTGGATCACATGAGCACAATTATCTTCTCTTTCGTGCTCATCAAATCATGAAGGAGATTAAAAAGAGAAAATGGGAAGGGGACATTTATTTATGTTAATCATCAAAATGGCAATGTCAGTCGTGTCCCCCTTAAACATGGCATCTTCCTATGTCATTATCTTACAATTGGGTTTTAGCTTGCCTAGGAGCCGTACCATACATATGCGTTTGTTTACTCCTTCGGTTAGTTGCTCTTCTAGTCACTGTGGAGCATGCTTCAATGCCTCCTATGTTGTTGCATGATATCATGTGGTGCGTATTAGCCATGTTGCCAAGTCACTTTTGTGTCGTGTCATTATACGTTCAAGGGAAGTCTTAGCCTGTGTCAACCATCTGCAGTTGTATGTTGACCTTTTTGAGTCAACCATCCCTATGTCAATTGCACTTCATGACTTCATACATTCACTACATCATTTTGGTATGTTCCATGTCAATTGACGGGGGATACATAAAGGATCTCCTTTAATGAATCTTCTCCTATCAACTTTAGCTCATTATCCAAGAGCTTGATCTAGAAACTAGTAGTACCTTGGAGCTTGCAGACCTTAGTGGTAGGTTTCCTTGTGATTGACAGTGGGTTTACATTATTAGCTCCTGACCGGTCAAGTCTATGAGTGTTCGACATCAACTCATCTATTCACATTTAGTGGACTATATTCGATACCTTGGGGTCCATTTCATTATTGGTGGGTCTCCTTATGTCTATTAATGGTACACCTCAATGATCGGTAATCAGACGATTTTCTACCATGTTCGACATCAAATCATCTATTCACATGTTGTATATTCGTACCATTAGGGTTATGTAGAAGACCTTGGGTTAGGGACATATCACTCTTATATGTCACCCTTCCCAAGCTACGTTGGAGTTATGTATCATTTATGTACTTTGAGGACTATTTTGGGGCACCTCCTATCTATTGTGTGTCTATAGTCTTACTAATGTATATTGTGACATAGATTCAGACTGTATTGTTGATAGCTATGACCTTTTTGATGTGTCACATGGATCCACTATGTATTGTTCGTGGCCATGTATGTCATTGATCCGCAGTGTATGTTTGGCAACCATGTTGAGTATCTCTTTATGACAAAGTATGGGTTTTCTCGCCTAAGGGATGTTATCAACAGATTTAAGACTCCATCATTTGAGTTCCTCTAATCTAGCTTCATAGTCTTAGCTCCTTCCTCCCAACGTTGAGTTTTGTTGTAATGCATTTTAGCCATCAGTTCCTCTTCTGATCTCATGCATTAAGGGGCATCTATTATAACCCTATTTGCCACTCCATTATAGTGAGAGAAACCCAAGTTCAACTTACCTTTGTTGCTGACTAGAATGCATCCCCTTTCACCTTTTATTTTACTTATGTGAAATTTATTCCATGTTAAAAGGGTGGAATTACACGATTGAATTATTTCTCATATTAATTTTTTTTGTCAAAATTTTATATTTATGAGATAATAATTATTTCATAACGAGATAATTGAGAAAAAAATCATACTTGTGAAAAATGTTTCTAGAGTTTGTCATTCTCAAAGAGATCAACTTGACCCACTTGTGTATGAGTTGGCCAGGGGTCTATCATTTTAGAAGCTTCCTAACTTCTCAATTCCCTAGGTGTCTAGATACATTCTCCCAAAGGATAGAATGAGCCTATATAGTCTCACTAAAAGGAAAGGGGGAGGAGGGAGTATCCATATTATAGTGCAAGAGCTTTTCTTTATTGGGAGGAGGATACCATGCTACAAGATTGAGAAGAGCATCTCATTTGTTGAGAGGTATAAATTCCTTGTATTATCATTTTGGATTAATAGATCAATATGTTCCTTTCTTATATATGCAATTTGAATCAGATTTTATACTGGTGCATGTTGTTTTAAACTAATAAACTCCATGCGAAAGGATTTTGTTGGTTTTTTTGGTTGCGATGTGTGCAAGGTGCTTCTTATTACAAGAGGACGCAATATCTTCAAGTGGAAGAAAGGTTTCCTCGACATCAGACTCAAGAGACTACACCAACCTATGAGGATAACAGGAACTTAGTATTCAACCATTCTTTTGCAACATATTGCATGAGTGTGGAATGTATTTGTTTGTGTGGATTGGAACAAAGGCTGCTTGATCTTTATATGATCACACACTCACATCTGGGTATATCATCCTACGATCTAGTGGGTTAACATTAGTATGCTTGCTAAAGTCAAATTTTCCTATAACACCAGGCCATAGAGACGGAGTTACCCAGAAAATTTTGCAGTTGCAAGAGTTCATCCACCAAGAACACCACTGTGTAGCCCATAAACACATATAATTCCAGCAGCTTCCAACTCTCGGATCCCAAACTATGCGTTGAGGCTTCCCCCCAAGATCGCCCTAAGAGTCTTGCCTCCCCACTGCAATACCTTCCCATGAAAATACCAAGATATCACATATGCACAAGTTGATGGCCTGTGCATACCCAACATCATTACCACCACCTTTCGCTCTCCCATACCACGAAACCACCAACAATGGAGCTAAATAGTCATCCAGAAGTTATATGCCTAAGCTCTCTTTGTGATGCTTCCAAAAGTCCCACACCAGGTGTTCTAGTGGGTCTTTTCAATGTTGTTGCTTATCATGAGATGGTTTCCCTGCCGTGCCGGTGAGAGTCGATGGTTCCTTGTTCATCCACCCCCATCGGGGTGATATTATTAGCATTATCTTGTTACTTTACAAATGTGTTAGAAAACTATCAATGTTTTTTTATGGAGAATCATTATGTATGATGATATTACTATTTTTGGATGGATGTTGTAAATTTACCTTAGAATAATGATATCTGTGATAGGTATTGATTTGGTAGTCATATATGTATATTGAAAATTATCAGTGCTTTTTGATGGAGAATTATTATATATGATGATACTGTTATTTTTTTTATGGATGTTGTCAATTTCACTTAAATTTCTTTACAAACAATATGTTATCAATTTGAATTGTGATGTCTTCTTTAATGATATTTAGAAACTGTAATATATTGCATTATGTAATTGAAATTAGTAAAATGAAACCCTAAAGGGGGTCATGAATGGAAAGAAAAGTACACTCTAAACAAAAAGCCAAATGCGGATGTAACCATGGATGCAAAATTGGGAGTAGAGGATGTTAAACTAGAAATCAAAACAAGATGCAAACAAAGACACAAAAGAGGTTTTAAACTAGAAGTAAAAAAGGGTGTGACACTAGACATAGATAAGGGAAGAAAACAGGGCATACAAAATGATACCAAATTGGGTGCAAACAAGGACACAAAAATGGACATCAAATTAGATGTAAAAAAGAACAGACAACTAGATGTAAAATTGGATGCAAAAGGGGATGTCAATTTGGGTGCTAAAAAGAAGCAAAAAAGGATGCAAATTTAGATGCCAAATGAGAATGCAAAGCATGGTGTAAAATTGGGATGGAAAATTGGGTGCAAAAAAAGAAGAAAAAAAAGGACATAAGAAAAGACACAAAACAAGATGCAAAATGAGGCTAAAAAATGGATGAAACCAAATACGCCATATTGGATGCCAAAAATGATGCATAATTAGATGTAAATTCAAATTCAAACCTAAGTGTAAAATGAGATGCAAATGTGGAGACAAAATGAAGCGAAAAAAATGATGCAAATTTGGATGCTAGAAAGGATGCAAGATTAGACACCAAAAAGGATGCAAAAATGGTGCAAATTTGGACATAGAAGTAGATACAAAAAATGGTGCAAAAATGGGCATAAAAATGGCACCCTCTTATGACAAGCTTCTTGCTTCCGAAGCTCTATCTCTATCTAAGCTACTAAACCTCATCCACCGGGGATAACTTGAATTAAGAAGCTTGCTTCTAGTCTAATAGCTTGGATCCCTTCCTTGCTTCTGGATTGAAGTGCATACTTGCCTACAGGAGTACTCTAATCTGATCTACCTTGTCTGGGATAGAGCTTTTCTTTGGTATCGAATAATTACTCTATTTCTTATTGATTGCATTAAGACTCTTTTTAAGGGATTCTACTTTGCTTTAATGAAGACAAGCTTCCCTTGTTCTTCTTCCCTTGCTTGCTGAGGAAGCTGTTTGTTTGCAATTCTTGCTGGCCTACTGGACTACCATCATTCAAGCTTGCTTAGAGCTTCCCTACCAGACTACCTTACCAATCGAATTCATTCGCATAAGAACAAGATGCATTTTGAACTCCCTTTTCTTGATGGAATACAGGATAATCACCACTAGCTATAAGTGCTTCTTGCTTTTATTCCCTTTCTTCCATACCGGACTACTCTAATGAATTAGCTTCTTAATTAGATTCATAGCCTCCCTCCCTTTAAGTGAAGCAGTGGAGGCGAATGGAGCAAGTATAACGTCAATTAGGAGTAGGAACGGCCAGTTATCGGTCTCCCTTCTTTATTAACATGAATACAATACAAGGTAATCAAAGAGTAAGAGTTTACAAAGATGAAAGAAACTATAGCTCCGATAAACTAGTTGTTAGTTATACCTTTGAGCCCAATAGTGGATAAGTTAGAGCATAGTAAGAGATTAGTAGCAAGGTTAGTATTCTATAGAGTAAGATGCTAAGTGGCGAGCTTCAAGGTTCGATCCTACTATGTCTACTTGAACAACACCATGATTGTTCTCAAAGAATCCCAGCAACAAACATAAGGAGCCATTATTACGACTAGTTAGACTACGATTTATCAGTTCTCAGTGATAGGTCTTTTATAGAATCCTTGAGTTCTAAAGCCTATAGTTCTAATCCTTTAGTTAGTAAAAGCCTATTTGAGTAAGAAGCTCTTGTTCTATCTTCTTCCTACCAGCTTAATCTTCCTACTCTGGGTGAAAAAATCCCACTGCGATATTAAGATGTCTGGTGCTGCTAGTGTCCCAGCTGTGGTTTCTACAGGCCATTACTTGTTGGGAAAGCATGGTTGATTAGGTGCATCGTATTATAAGAGTCATTACCGTTTATAGAGAGAGCAACCTAGAATACAATGATTCAGTCTCAGCCATGTATTTCTTTCTAAGCCAATAAGCGAGACAGTTCAGTTCCTATCTACCGTTGGTTTTTTCAGGGAGAACTGCGAGAACCCACCCCTAGTACGAGAGGAGTGGGTTGGGCCAACCTATGGTGTACCGATTGTTATACTAATAGCAGCACCGGGAAGTTAAGATGTAATGTTGTATGTAAAATGTGGTACAAAAAGTGATGCAAAAGTGAACGTACAAATGACTCAAAATTACACGTAACATTAGACACAAGATGGGATGCAAAAGTGGACACAACACATGCCTCAACGTAGGATGCAAATATGGATGCTCAAAAGGATGCAAAATTGGATGCAAGAAATGGTGTTAAAAACGATGCAAAATTGGATGCAACAAATGATGCCAAATTTGGTGCAAAATGAGATGCAAAAAGGGAGACAAATCAAAAGCAAAAGTGGATGCAAAACAAGATGCAAAAATGGGCACAAAAATGGACGCAAAATTTGGTGCTAAATTAGATTCAAGATATGGTGCAAAATTAGATGCAAAAAATGGTGCAAAAATAGGCACAAAAACTGGTGCAAAACCAAATGCAAAAATAAGTACAAAACTACAAACCAAAACTAGCATAACACTAAATGCAACAATTTGCACAAATTGGATGCAAAAAAGACGCTAAATCGGATGCAAAAGATGGTGTAAAACTAAATGCAAATGATGGCACGAAACTGGAAGCAAAGAATGACACAAAATTGGAAGGAAAAAATTACAAAAAACAGATGCAAAAGATGGCGCAAAAATAGAAGAAAAACCTTTCATAAAACCATATGCAAATCATGGTGCAAAATTGGAAGGAAAACTTGCTGTAAAACATGGTGCAAAACTAGATGCAAAATTAGACACAAACATGGCACAAAACTGGATGCCGAATTTGAGGCAAAAAAAAGATGCAAAATCTAGCGTAAAAATGTATGCAAAATATATCGCAATAAAAAGACGCTTTGAAAATGTACAATAGCTCCAGACTACTCATCCCAATTGAAAAAAAATGCACTAAAACTTAACACTAAATCTGGCGCAAATTGCTTGTTTCATTTTCACCATTACATTGGTTTTTGGTATTCTCAACTTCAAATTGCATAAAGTTAAAATAATGCACACACGCACATATGGAAATATTCTTATTAAAGCTTCTATAAAACAAATATCTATATACATATGTCTATTTCATTTTTCTTTACCATATTCTTTTGTTTTTGTTTTTTGTTTTTTTTGTTTTAAAGTGTGTGTGTGTTGAACTGGGTTTATCGTGGGTGGTTGGGGGGAAAGCTTGGGATCCTCCCCACCAAGGTTTGATTCCCACAAGTGACATGATGAGCTTTGACGTAATGACTTTGAGCCTTCGTGTATTTCTCATATACAATGTAAGAGTATTTTCCAAGTGTACACACACACGTACATATACATATACATATATAAAAGAATCAACAACTGGATCAGACTCGTACTTGCATGACACGAGGTCGATTTTGAATGCTACCACTATTACTTCTAGGTGAACCCATATGTGCCCACATGTACAACCCATGCAGTAAATAGGGGGGTTTAAAGCTTGAATCCCATACTTCAGAAATACTTCATATCACGACCGTCATCAATTGAACTGCCCTAGGGGTGGCTTATTATTTTGATATTACTTTCATTACTTTTTATTTCTTCTTTAATTAAGACAACATTGTGTTTTGTTATCATTATTTTTTGATATAATGTTTCAATATAGAATATCTAATGTTCCATTATAACATCTCCCTGATTCTAGGTTGTATAGTGCCTCTCAATGCAACTGATATGATGGCTTCAATATAGAATATCTTATGCTCCACTGCAACATCTCTCTAATTCTAGGTTGTAGGGTGCCTCTCAATGCAACTAATACTATGGGGAAGATAAATACAAAATCATGGTAAGGCAATACAAATTTCCAATTAAGTAAATAATTGAACATAAATAACTAAAATCTTACCCAAAGAATTATATCGATATAGATGCCATGCATTTAATAAAGTTCCTTTAACAATATCATATCATTTCTATACTTCCATTGCATACTCACTACAAGTTTACATATATCTCTAACTCGATTGGCAACAATGATGAAATCTCTTATATTCCATAAAATGAAGAAAATTCAACACATGCACCTCAAATGAAAACCTCAATTTGCCAACCCAGTTCATGAAATGGTTCACATCCTACAATGAAGATGGGTTGATGGGTTGCAATCCTCCTTATGTTTATTATGTGTAGAAATATATCTATATAGTAATATACATCATGTGAAATAAATATGTGAATGATTATTATTAAAATCAATACTATTTGATAATGAAAACTAAATTGGTTAAGTAATTTTGATTGAGTATCACTCAAAAACTTATCTTTAATATATACCTTTAACATAATTATTCTAATTTATTTATATATATTAGAATAATTATGCATTTGTCGACACGAAACCACACTCGTTGGTTCGACACGCGTCGACAAATGCATTCTAATGTGATTTACGCAAAAAAATATTCTCAAAACTTGATATGGATCACAGAAGCCTCAATTCCACAATAGAATAATTATGTTAAAGGTATATATTAAAGATAATTTTTATATAAAATTATAAAACTATTTATTTTTATTTAAAATGGAAAAAGTAACATGATAAACATTATTTGAAAGATACAAAACATTCATACACAATCAACTACTTTGTTGATTATGTAATAATAATTTCACAATTTGGCTACTCTGACTTTTTTTTGTAAGCTTGGTAGGAGTACATCTTTATCATGTCCAACTTTTTTTTGTAAGCTTGGTAGGACTATATCTTTATCATGTCCAACTTTTTTACCCCGATCGGGAGAGGGATAGCACAAGATTTGAACCCAAGACTTCCAGTTTGATGAGACTTCACTTTCACAACCATTGCCAATTACATTATATATATATTTTAATTGAATCATTCAGTATAATCATTAAAAATTATTTTGTTTACATTGCCAAATATATAAAATAAAATTTCATGTAACATTCTATCATTATAACATATATAAAATACAAATAAAAACCCCATATGACCTTCATTGAAATCTATCATTAACAAATCATTGTAACATAAACCATTCACAAAAGCAACCTGAACTTGATATGGATCACAGAAACCTCAATTCCACAATAGAATAATTATGTTAAAGGTATATATTAAAGATAATTTTTATATAAAATTAGAAAACTATTTTTTTTATTATTTAAAATGGAAAAAGTAACATGATAAACATTATTTGAAAGAAACAAAACATTCATACACAATCAACTACTTTGTTGATTATGTAATAATAATTTCGCAAATTGTCTACTACTTTTTTTTGTAAACTTGGTAGGAGTACATCTTTATCATGTCCAACTTTTTTTTTGTAAGCTTGGTAGAACTATATCTTTATCATGTCCAACTTTTTGACCCCGATCACGAGAGGGATAGCATAAGATTTGAACGCAAGACTTCGAGTTTGATGAGACTTCACTTCCACAACCATTGCTAATTACACTATATATATTTTAATTAAATTATTCAATATAATATTAAAAATGATTTTATTTACATTGCAAAATATATAAAATAAAATTTCATGTAACATTCTTTCATTAAAATCATTATCACATATATAAAATAAAAATAAAAACCACACATGACCTTCATTGAAATCTATCATTAACCAATCATTGTAACATAAACCATTCACAAAAGCAACCTGATTGTAGCATCGATAGAATATGGCTGAAGGCAAAAACTCGACAAAGACATTGAAGTGGTGAAAGAGAAATCAAGACACATCAATGAAGCTATTTCCTTTTGACGAAAGAGACACTATAGTGAAAAATGCCTTGTAACTTCATCACAATATTAATTCACTTAAAAAGGAATTATTTATATAAATTAAATTGTAGAAATGTTTTTAATTAAGTTTAGAAAAATTAATTAAAAAATCGCATATCGCTCGACTTATCATTCTCTCTCTATATTTTTATAATCCATAGCATTATCATCAACATGATAATGAACTGTGAAAACATCATCACGAATATGATCGTGAATTGTGTAAAACTGTTGGGACTATCTCCACATAGAGTCACTCTGCTTCTTTTCGCTATAATAATCTTTGACTAGGGTTTTTAGTTCGTGAAACTAATTCCTGGTAGAGCTCCTTGGGAGGCCAGGGAGAAAGGGCTATCAAAGGCGAATTGCAGGTGGCCGTCACGGCACGACAGGGGCAGTTTCCCACCAAACATTAGGTTTCAGAGGGGAGAAGCGCAGTGCTTCAAGCCCACGGCGTCTGGAATTGTGTAATCGGTTCCATTAAGAAAACAGTAAATATAGAGGAAATCAGGGAATGATAATGGTTGCTCCAACAACAACCTCATAAATGTGATTAGAAAGCTACGCGATTATCTTTCGACGAGCAGACAACCATTTCGTTGAATTCCGAGGTTCCAGGTTCGAACATCGAGCTTGCTGTTGTCAACGGCGATGGCCTCAGCACTGACGGCAATGGCAATGATAACTTCGCGGCAGCACGTACCTACCACCCGAAACCTTCATCTCAGCACTGCAGCCATTGCTCGTAGTTTTTTCAGCGCTGGAAAACATCGATACTTGGTCAAGTTTCAGCCTTTCAATACAAACCTCAACTCTAGTCCGAGTTTATGTACCAAAACTGCCCAAGCGACAGTAAGCGAAATTCAAAGGGACAGAGAGCTTCTCAGCGTACAGAGTAATGTAATTGACATCTTGGAAGAACGGGGCCTGATTGAATCCATTACCCACCAAGATCTCAGGTCAGCTTGCTCGAACCCTAGGACTAAACCCATTAAAATTTATTGTGGTTTTGATCCAACTGCAGAGAGTTTGCATTTGGGAAACTTGCTTGGTATTATTGTATTGTCATGGTTTCAAAAATGCGGCCATGTGCCCGTAGCTTTAATTGGGGGAGCCACTGCTAGGGTTGGTGACCCCTCTGGGAAAAGCTCTGAACGGCCTGTACTGGACGAAGAGACAATTAGTAGGAATTCTGGTGGTATTAGGATGATTCTAGAGCAGATATTAGGGAAGAAGAATGGTACCCATGATGGAAATTTAGGGTCTCATCATTCTTCTTCTATAGTGATAAATAATTATGATTGGTGGAAAGAATTCAAGTTGCTGGATTTTCTCAGAGACGTTGGGAAGCATGCAAGAGTGGGCACCATGATTGCCAAGGAGAGTGTGAAAAAGAGGTTGCAGTCAGAGGAGGGGATGAGCTTCACTGAGTTTTCATATCAATTGCTGCAGGGTTATGATTTTCTTCACCTATTTAAGAATGAGGGTGTTTCAGTTCAGATTGGAGGAAGTGATCAATGGGGAAATATAACTGCGGGGACTGAATTGATTAGGAAGGTTCTTCAGCGAGAAGGGGCTTATGGGTTGACATTCCCACTTCTTTTGAGGAGTGACGGGACCAAGTTTGGGAAGTCAGAAGATGGGGCAATTTGGCTCTCTGCTTCCATGCTTTCCCCTTACAAGTTTTACCAACATTTTATTGGGATACCTGATGCAGATGTAATAGTATTTTTGAAAAAGCTTACTTTCTTGAGCCTGGAAGAAATATCTGAGCTTGAAGAAGGCATGAGAAAGCCTGGATATGTCCCCAATTCTGTTCAGAGGAAGCTTGCTGAAGAAGTGACTTGTTTCGTTCATGGTGAGGAAGGATTAAAGGAGGCCTTGAGGGCAACAGAGGCTCTGGCTCCTGGTTCAAATACTCACTTAGATTGGAAAACTATTGATGCCATTGCAAATGAAGTACCATCCTTCTTGTTGTCGTATGATGAGGTGCTGAATTCATCTCTGGTGGATTTATCTGTGAAAGCCGGGTTGCTGCCAACTAAAGCAGCAGTGAAGCGTCTCATAAGACAAGGAGGTCTCTACATGAATAACCAAAGAGTAGACAGCGAGGGGAAAATGATTGAAGCAGCTGATATTGTTGATGACAAAATGTTGCTTCTATCAGCGGGCAAAAAGAACAAGCTGGTTGTAAGAATAGCTTAATTCATGCGCATGGCTTTCAGGACATTGATTGTTTGAATGGATAAAGTATCCAAATTTGTTTTAAATCAACCAAGATATCAGACTTGAGACTGGTTCAGTTATGTGTGTCTTTTGCTTCAAAGGACTGATGTAATCAAGTTGTGATTGTTCATGTTTCACACTTCCCTGATTTCGAATAGACAATTAAAGGTGAGCTGTGCTAGCTTCCCACAATTTTCATAGATCCACAGATGCACTATGAGATGTATGTTCATTCTTGTAACACTCCCCTCCTTATATACTTTGATAGCCAGAGGTGGTTACGATACCAATCCGATTCCCAATGTACAGCCATGGAAATGGGATATAAAGTTTTCACATTTTTATTCCTTTGCTTTTCCATATTGTTAAGCCTTAGACTTTGGATCCTTCTCTGTGTAGGTTAGATTGGCATTCTACTTTCTATTCTCACTGATGTACTTAGCAGTGCCATTGAGCTATTTGTAGTCATTTATCACACACCAATAAACTAAATCTTATCTTATCTCAACCACCCGGACTAGGCCAAAATGACAGTGAAGGTCCATGTTGACAAGACCTTGAAGAAGCTACCAGAAATTTGAGTAGAGAGCAAGACTGAGATGGTTACAGCACTGGAAGAGGACCTTGATACTATTCCAAAATTGTTGCCTTTGTTAGAGTACCTACTAGTTGAACACCGTTACTCTCTCACCACAGCTATAGCCGAGTGGAATAAAAGCAAAGTTCAGCGTTTGCAATTGGAAGAGAAGATAATACAGCTGGATGATCAGCAAGAACAGAAGCTCACTTAGATGAATTGTGCCAACAATCGGCAGCAAAGGAGGCATTGGCCAAGTTACATGTAGTTGTGTTTTGGATCATGGACTCATGTACGCACATCTACCAACTGATTACATAAGAATGAAATTGGTGACCATGATGATGTTAACCACCAATTCAAGCCCATTTTGCCATTAAATAAAGGACAGAAAGAATTGTCGTGACTACCTACGATTTTATTAGATATGACATAACTGGAACTGTCACTTCTTTTGGCCAAGTCCATAAAGCATTAAATTGCTCCATGGTGTCTATAGGGCTGAAATTTGCCCACTTTTCCCATTTTAAGTGATAGAATTAAGATGAAATAATATCCAACAGCTATGATGGCAAGAACAAGTAGGTTTAGCCACTTTGAATTTCTTGCAGTTGAAATATTATATGAATCTCGAAGGGCTTGCCCTCCTGAAAGTAATCCAATCTGACCTAAAGGAAAAGATAATCCTAGGTATCCATTTTCAAGAAGACCCTCAATAGCATAGGTATGAAATGTCAAATAAGGTGGTGGATATCTCCAGATTGGCTTGGGCAGTTCATCTCTAAGTCTGAAATAACCGGCAACCAACATCATGATACCCTGAAGAAACACTATAAGCATAATGCATTTGAATGCTTTTTGTGAGATTAAAGCGAGAACCATCAGCATGCCTTCATTTATTACAAGGCACATGACTATGTTTATCACGAAGCACATGAACAAACTGAAATCTGTTCTCAGACCAAACAAGAAGTATATAGCTGCTGAGCATGAGATGGAAATAAGAAACAGATAAGGAATACTGGAAAGCAAATTTCCGAGCAAAAGAGCAACTGCTCCAGAGCATCCAGTAGCTGTTTCATGTTTATTATATATACTTTAATTTCCTTGATGTGAGAAGGAAAACCCCCAATACTCATGAAAGATGTGAAAGCTACTAAAATGAAAATGGCAGCAACTCTTACCCTTACTGAGTATGATGTATAGCCTAAATGTGGAAAAGCTGTGCCAATGCAGATCATGAGCAACTAGTCGGAGTTAATCATAGTATGCAGAATTTGCACTCTTCTATTTATCTTTACAAAGTTTTAGAATATGCCAATCTAAGGATTTAACATGCACAATCTAAACTTATAGTTTTAGGACCTGTAAATTCATCCTGACGCCAGATCTGAACTATAATGTAACAATATTATCATCCAGATGATCCACAGTCAGTTTTCGTAGTCAACATTTCGAACCCTAATCATGGTCCATCAACAGGACAGCTAATATGTCTAACATAATCCATTGTGGAAATCTTAGAATTGATGAGGCATTATGTTCCTGACAGCGCAAGGAGTGCTTGTTAGGCTTGTTATAATAGTTTCAATAGGTTGTTGTGGGACTATCCATTATGAAGAGGCCTTTGATTACACTGTAATCCTCCAATTGATAAGAATGCAGCCCAATTAGGCCAACTGTTAGTTGCAAGAGAGTGGGATGATTAAGTCATTGAAAAGAGGAAGCTGCATATTTGTTGCTTGCTTCTTGCAGAGGAAGTATTAGTTTAGAATGAAATCCAACATCTGGACATGTCACTGTAATATAGCTTGTAATCACGGGCTAAGTCACCACGTTCATATTCATGTTTGAGTTTGGCGACTTTGAAAATCAAATAAAGTTTGACACTTAAATTTTGGCGATAAAGTTCAACATAAAATTGAATTAAAATATATGCGTGTGTGTGTAAAAGAAATGTCAATTAAACTTTAAACACATTAGAAGGCTGAAAAACACATATATAAACAACTGTTACTACCTTTGCTTATATAAAAATGAATTTATAAATTAGTTAATATAAAATTACAGTTATGTACACATTGACATATATACAAGTTGTGACAGACTCATCACAAAGAGTTTTAACATTTGTCACAACCTTAAGATATTTACATGCCAATTTATTTTCAAATTGCAGTGGGGTTGAATTTTTGAGTGTGCAGCAGCCAGCAGCAGGGGTCGAGTGTGCAACGGCAAGGGTGGACTATGCACTGCGGAGTCTCTAACTGTGGGTGCAGGTATTGAGTGAGTCTGTGACTGTAAACGCAGGGATGGAATGAGTCTGTGACTGTGGACACAGGGATCGGGTTTGCAGCAGCAAGGGTCTACCGTCGAGTTGTAATGTCCCAAATATAGTTTTCGCAGATATTTCCTCAGAAAATTAAGCCATCAATTTAAATAACAATTTGCACTCATTT
Source organism: Pinus tabuliformis (assembly GCA_031772625.1). Lineage (NCBI taxonomy): Eukaryota > Viridiplantae > Streptophyta > Pinopsida > Pinales > Pinaceae > Pinus > Pinus tabuliformis. The sequence continues at coordinate 1,727,831,461 of CM062820.1, read as the reverse complement.
AACCATAAATTTAACTGCAAACTGGAAATATAAACTGCAACCGAAGAATAAACAAGATACACATGCAACAAACTCAACCCTATTTTATTGATATATAATAACTGATACAAAAACTGGAGACCACTGAGAGAACGACCTCCCACAAATATTTGGTACAAGCTGATACGTCCTCCAAAACAGTGCTAAACTGATAGCTGAACTGTTGAATACAACCTATGAATTTTGAATGAGTTCACCAAGGGGAGAGTTGGGTACTCGCCCATTTTCACTGAATCACCTAAGGGTTGTCGCCTTGGGGCTACTATGGTAGAGAGCTGAATTTTCCCACCCACATCAAAGACAAATGCTCCAATCCAAGATGTCTCCAAATGACTTCCTCCTCCTCTTTTATAGGTCTGATGGATAGATCTCCAAGTGTATAAAAGCATCTTATTTTATTATTATTTTAGAAGCTCCTCCATTGACTTTATCTTAAGTGACTTTGTAATTATATTATATTTCACTTAAGTCACTTTTGGGCCTTTTCCTCCAATTAATTATTTTTCCTTAATTAAATGACTAATTAAAATCATTTTTAATTAAAGAAAATGGTAAATTGCTCACAATACTCTCTTCGGCCACTGGAATTCATTTCTTAGCATTCCATCCTATAGATCTTCTCGTTCCAGTTTCAACGAGCTATTTCATTAAGGTGTTCCATCATATAATCTTCTTGCAATGCGACCTCGAGCATAATTAATTAAGTTAGGCCCCATAATAATGCTAATTTTTGAAAGTTGTTTGAATGCGACGGAACAAAAAACACACTGTGCAGATGATGAAATATGCCAAGTAAATGGCATCGGATCCCATAAAAACTCCTCAAAACTCCCCTGGGACTGTTGATGATGTAATCTTGCTCCTGCAACCTAGCCATCATATACCCTGGAAACCCATTGTTAAAATTGGCAAGTAGGGCCAAACTCCACATGGTTCATCTTATTTATGACAATGGATATTTTTCTTGGATTCCTCCCTCTGAGAGGTGTAGGATTGATCTAAAGATCATCCGATTCTAACATGTACAAATGAAGTTATGAATTTATTTTGATTATGGTCAAATTGTCATGGTCGACCAACAAACTTATGTAGGGTCAAAAGCCCAACAGTGACATCTATTCATTCTCAATGTTGCATATAAATAGAAGGTGACTTAGCCTCATTTGGACACACTCATCTTCACACTTCTCTCTCTCTCTCTCATCATTGATTGGGTACGGATTTCTAGGCCTCTCTCTCTCCACATGTTCGAAATTTCAGGAGGCCAAAATTTCATAACACTGAATTTCTGGATAGTTTGACCAAGCGTTGACCAGCATGCGTTGATCTCCTTTCACTGCGTTTTTGTGAGGGCTATCTCTATTTGGGCAGGTTGCATTTCTGGGCACAAAAATCGAGGCTAAACGTTGACTGTTGACTAGTGTTGACTGCAGCTAGGGTTGACAGCAAGTGGGTTGTTTGACCAGACTTTGACTAGGCTGAATTTGACTGAAGTTGACTAATTCGCTAAGGGTCAAATCTGCCCTGTTGACCAGCGTTGACTTTTTTGGTTAAGGCTCTTTTGTTGCTGTTATAAATTATCAGATTTGTAAATTGTACTATCTCTCTCTGTTGAACTATTGAAGACAAAGAAGATTTGATCAAGAGTTTCCCCACATTAGGGTTTGTCCCTGGCTGGTGCCACATCTTGTGTCCTCGTGTCTTGGTTTATCTTCCACTGTTTATGTTTATGTTCTATCTGCATTTTACTATCATGTTGATGTGATTGCTAATCTGAATATTGATACTGGGCTAATAAAAAAATTGAAGTAAAATTGCTCTAAGACATAGAACATACCATTGTTGCCTAGAATTAACATGGTATCAGAGTTGAGGTGAAGACAAAGCCCAAGCAAGAGTGAGAGCAATCACCAAAGGCAGTTGGACAAGGACAAAAAGTTCAATGGGTTCCTCACCCTACTTCTTGGCTGAAGACAAGCTCCATGATAAATTTGACTATCATGGATGGTAGATGTCCCTTGATTTGACCTTGGAAGAAAAAGAAGTGATGGACTATGTGCAGGTAAAATCCTTGAACCTCCTTCAAATGCACTGGCTGCTGCTAAGACCAAGTACAATAGGGTTGAAGTCAAAGCCAAGAAGATAATCAAGGATTCCATTAACAAACATCTGGTGGCCTACATCGCCGAATTGAAGACCTCCAAGGAGATGTACGACAGGTTGGTCGGCATGTTCAAGGTTAGTAATGCTAATCAAATTCTATTTCTCATGAATAAGTTGAAGGATATTAAGAAGGGCAAGGACAAGAATATTCAATCCTATTTCTTTAGGATCACTGAGATCAAGAATGATCTTCTCTCTATTGGAGAAGTCATTCTTGACCGGGAACTTACTCTCACCACCCTTGAAGGACTCCCACCTGAGTGGTATGTATTTAGAACAAATGTCCTCAACAATGATCGAATTCCAAGGTTTGAAGAACTGATGTTGAGATGCATTCAAGAAGAAACAAGAATGGTGGAGCAAGAAATGCCTTCTAATAGAAGCAACCCCACTGCATTCTCCGCTCATGCCAAAAGGAGAAATAACGCAAGGGTCTAAAGGTCATTTCCATGGAAACCCTGGATCTAAGGGAGGAAGGAAGGGCAGGTGCTTTGTTTGCAATAAGTTAGGCCACTATGCAAGGGAGTGTCTAAATAGAAGGGACACATTGGATGATGATGATCATAATCATTCCAGGGGCAACTTCAACAAGAACGATCAAAGGAATGGCAAGTCCAATGGCAAAGGAAAAATCAATGTGAGACATCAAGGAAATGGTCGACCCTCCAAAAAATCAAGGAACTCCAGGTATGAAGAATCAAATGTTGTTAACAATAAGCAAAATGAGTACTATCTTATATCGGCCCTCTCCACTGTCTCTCCTTCGGACACTTTGGGAAATTGATTGATTGATAGTGGTGCCTCAAGGCACTTCACCGGATACAAGGAAGCCCTCTCTAATCTGATAGAAAATGAGACAAACTTGGAGATCATCTTTGGAGATGATGCCACCTATCCCGTGAAGGGAGTAGGGAATGTTACCCTTCAATTGAATCAAGGTTAACATTACTCATTTGCAAGAAGTATTATATGTACCTGATCTCAAGAAGAACCTGGTGTCCATTTCAGCCATGGAGGACAAAAGATTCAAGGTGGCATTCATCGATGGAAAAGTACGTGTTTGGAAAAGAAATTTTAAAGATGCTTTTACTCTTGGGTTCAGGGTCGACACTTTGTATCAAGTTGGAGGAAGTCCATTGGGAGCCATGTCTTGCGACACATCTCTACAATCTGAACTATGACACCGGAGGTTTGCCCATCTTCATTATAAGGCCCTACCCGATGTGAGACAAATGGTGACAGGTATGCCCGAGTTCAAAGTAGAGCATGAAGGTGTATGTTTGAGATGTGCCAAAAGAAAACTTACAAGGGGACCATTCCCCTCAAGTAATAGCAAGACCACAGATATATTGCAATTGATCCACTCTGACATATCTGGTATGATGCCCGTAAACTCTTTGGGAAGATACTTATGTTATCTCACCTTTATGGATGATTATTCTGGCAAGACCTGGATCTACTTCTTGAAGAAGAAGGATGAAGTGTTCACCTGGTTCTTACACTTCAAAGCCTTGATCGAAAAATAATCGAGAAGAAAATCAAGATATTGAAGACTGATAATGGGACCGAGTACGAATCCAATGAATTCCAAGATTATTGCAGAGAAGTTGGCATTAAGAGGGAGACTGCAACGCCATACACTCCTGAGTAGAATGACGTGGATGAAAGGAAGAACCGCTCTATTGTAGAAGCAGTTCGTGCCATGCTTCATGATTAAGGCCTTCCAAAGTTACTATGCGTTGAAGCTACAAATACCGAAGTGTATGTTCAAAACCGATGCCTTCATCAAGCATTGGACTCCAAGACTCCCAAAGAAATGTTCACTGGTAAGAAACCCAATGTCTCATTTTAGAATTTTTGGAAGTCCCGTATATTTTCATGTGCTAAAAGAGAAAAGAAGCAAATTGGGTGCATCTGGGAAGAAATGAATCTTTGTGGGCTATAGTGAAAATTCTAAGGGATAAAGAATTTATGTGGCTAGTCAAAAGGAAGTTGAGATAAGTCATGATGTCACCTTCGACGAAGATATAGCCCTTAGGAAGATCAACAACCTTCCTATCCTAAAGAAGGACACTGGAAATCAGGGTGCAAAAGAAGACGAAATGATGCCTGATGTTGATGAACCTATGGTTCCTATTGATCCTCCAAAAGGAGACCCTCATGGCTTAGGGAGACTCTCAAAGATGCTGAGAGACACATTGCACCAAATGGGACTTTCCATGAAAGCAAGAAGCCGAACGGTTATCAAGGATATTTGACTGCCATGAGCACTATCATTCAAAATGTACCTTCATCATTCAAAGAAGCTATGAAGCATCAAGTATGGAAGGATGCTATGAATGAAGAATACGAGTCAATTATGAAGAATGATGTCTGGGATGTGGTCCCTAGACCTAGGACAAATCGGTTGTCACCTCTAAGTGGCTCTACAAAATCAAGCATGGAGTTGACGGAAGTGCAGAAAAGTTCAAGGCTCGCTTTGTTGCTCAAGGCTTCTCTCAAAAGGAAGGTGTAGATTACGATGAGATATTTGCACCTGTTGCCCGATACACCAACATCCGCTCGATTATAGCCCTTGTTGCCTCACAAGGATGGAACCTACATCAGATGGATGTCAAGACTGCTTTCTTGCATGATTCAATCAAAGAGAAGGTCTATGTGGAACAACCCGAGGGGTTTGAAGTTCATGATCGGGAATCTCATGTGCAGGTTGAAGAAAGCTCTTTATGGATTGAAGCAAGCACTTCGGGCTTGGTATGAGAGGATCGATAGCTATCTAATGAAGTTGGGATTCACTAAAAGTGAAGCCCACCCGAACCTTTACTTTAAGGTTGAAAATGATAAACCTCTCATTCTGGTACTTTATGTGGACGACCTCTTTCTGACAGGTGCAGACCCTCTCATTCACAAATGTAAGAGGGAGTTGGCTTCTAAATTTGAGATGAAGGACCTAGGACCGATGCACTATTTCCTAGGGTTGGAGGTCTAGCATAAGCCAAGTGAAATTTTCCTCTCTCAAAGAAAATATGTTATGAAGATATTGGAAAGATTTGGGATGGTGGACGGCAAGCCTGTGACTACTCTGATGGAACTTAACTTTAAGAAGTTATGTGGTAGTGTTGTTGGACCTGAATTGGGAAATGCTTTTAGTATCGTCAACTCATAGGAGCACTGATGTTCTTAGTGAACTCCTGTCCGGAAATATGTTTTGCAGTTAACACATTGAGCCTATATATGGTTGAGCCTCATCATATACATTGGATTGGTGCCAAGAATTTTCTGAGATATCTTCGAGGCACAATCACTCATGGACTGAGATACACTACCGGAGATGTAAGGCTGCATGATTATTCTAATTTTGATTGCGTTGGCAGTGTGGTGGATCGCAAGAGCACTGCTGGACGTTGTTTTTCTTTGGGTTCTGCTTCGATATCTTAGATGAGGCACCGCCGAGGCCAAATACATAGCTGCTAGTATGGCCTCCTGTGAAGCAATCTGGTTGAAGACGCTCTTCAGTGAGCTGTTTCGACATGTGTTGAATACCACTGTGATCCTCTGCAGCAACCAGATTGGGATTCGATTATCAGAGAATCCCATGTTTCATGATCACTCCAAGCATATAGATATCGGGGACCACTTTATCCGGGATATGGTACAACGAGGAGCAATAAGGTTACATCACATTGAGACTGATGAGCAGGTCACCGATATTCTGACAAAGCCCCTGGGGAAGGTTAAGTTCTTGGCCTTCTGAGAACGACTTGGAGTCGTGGAGAGACCCTCTTATGAGGGTCTTGTATGAGATGGACATTGAGCTTTGGGAGCTCCGGGGGGCTTGGGGTACTTCTTGGAGCGATGAGGAACCATAGGGTGAGTGGTTTAGCCTTCCCCTGTGATACCCCTTGGCGACATGTAGGCAAAATGAGTGGTTCATCCTTCCCCTGCTAAGACATCCTACCCATGTAGTTTGGGACTCATGGGAAGTACCTCTCATTTGGCCAATGAGTAAGGAAATGAGGATAGGGACCATAGTACTACCGATGGATGCATTGTGTACCATTATACTCCCTATGCTAGGATGACCGATATTGATCTGGGATCAATTGGAACTGACTTCGGGTCAGTAAGAGTGGTATGACACACTCTCCTTTGATTAGGACTGACTTTGGGTCAATAGAGAATGGTATGATACATTCTCGATCACTTCTTCTTCTTCATAGTTCAACAGAGCATAGCATCGCATTGATGGTAGAGATAGTACAAATTGGCAGATGGGAGTGTTAAAATTGGCAACTAGAGCCAAACTCCAAATGGATCATCTTATTTATGACAACTGATATTTTTCTTGGATTCCTCTCTCCGAGAGGTGTAGGATTGATTTAAAGAGCATCCAATCTTGACATGTACAAATGAACTTATGAATTTATTTTATTCTAACATGTACAAATGAAGTTATGAATTTATTTTGATTATGGTCAAATTCCCAAGGTCGACCAACAAACTTATGTAGGCTTAGAAGCCCAACAGTCACGTCTATTCATCCTCAACGTTGCATATAAATAGAAGGTGACTTAGCCTCATTTGGACACACTCATATTCACACTTCTCACTTCTCTCTCTCTCCTCATTGATTGGGTACGGATTTCTGAACCTCTCTCTCTCCACACGTCCGAAATTTCAGGAGAGAGAAATTTCAGGAGGCCGAAATTTCAGGAGACTGAATTTCTGGACAGTTTGACCATGCGTTGACCTCCTTTGACTGCATTTTTGTGAGGGATATCTCTGTTTAGGCAGACTGCATTTTTGGGCACAGAATCGAGGCTAAACATTCGTTGTTGACCAACATTTACTGCAGCGAGGGCTAACCGCAGGTGCGCTGTTTGACTAGACTTTGACTAGGCTGAATTTCACTGTTTTTAGGGTTGTTTTATCTTGCTGTTTGGAGGCTGAAGTTGATCGATTTGCTGAGGGTCAAACCTGCCCTATTGACCAGCGTTGACTTTTCTGGTTAGGGCTCTTTTGCTGCTGTTATAAATTATGAAATTTGTAAATTGTACTATCTCTCTCTTAAACTATTGAAGACTAAAGAATATTTGATCAAGGGTTTCCCCACATTGGGGTTTGTCCCTGGCTGGTGCCACATCTTGTGTCCTCTTGTTTTGGCTTGGCTTCTACTGTTTATGTTTATGTTTTATCTGCGTTTTACTATCATGTTGATGTGATTGCTTATCTGAATATTGATACTGGGCTAATAAATAAATTGAAAAAAAAATGCTCTAATGCATAGAACATACCATTGTTGCCTAAAATTAACACCCATCCTCGTTGTACTATAAAGGAAAATAAAAATGGGGACATGACAAATCCTCCCACCCCAAGATTGCTTACCCTCAAGCAATCCTCACCTGTCCACTGTAGAGGCATCTGTCAACTGATACCAAGATCCCATATGAACCACTGCTCCACATCATGCCTCCTAGTAGTCAATACATGACTAGATCCCTCAATACCTTGATCCCAAGCCCATCTCTGACTCAACCTGCTACCGATAGATCCACCTGGATCCCAATGCCACCATGGCCAATCATCGCCCATGTCCCATGGCTCCGACTGTGCTTTGTCTCTGGCCATAAATGCTACTCCACTAGTAGAAAACCAACTCATCACCTCTCTCTAATCCAACCCTTGGCATAGACCAAGGTCAACCCCACTATGTTGATGCAGGCCTAGTGCAAATGGTATGCTAATAAACTATGGGCCTACATCCCTCAACCAACTGAAACATGCAATATCCCTTACATCTAAGGTCTCTTGTTGTACTACGTCTCTGAATAAAAACATTGCTCCATCAATAGGATACCAACTTATATCTCTCACCAATCCAATGTAGCATCACCTGTATATGGAACAAATCTACTATGTTGATGTTGGTCCATGCTCAACTCATGTTGCTCTGTCTGGTCAATCAATAAGATTTGTCTAAGAAATCTTGTCCCTCTCTCTATAATGGGCAAAAGTGGGAAAGTTGTGCTGTAAACCCTGTCTATGTACTCTTGGAGAGGGTTGTTGCCTAGAAACACTGCATCTCTGTTGGTTGTCACTGCACCTATCTGCACCTCATCAATGGGTAGGCCCAAAGATGGATGCACCACCATCTCCAAACGATCCTCCCTCATCTGACCGAAAATTCCATGCTCACCCAATCTACCAGTTTGTTGTAAAACTATCTTGCCTGTCTTCAGCACCTCCTGACGACAAGAGTTTGCAAACACTGGCAACATGCTAGTTGTCTGTATATCTGCCTGCTCGTCATCAATGGCTGGCCCCAAGGATGGCTGCTCATCCTCCTTCGTCATGGGCTCCACATGAGCCTCAAACCGGCTCTCCAAGAATGGCTCCTCATGCACACTGTGCACATCAACCTCCTCAACTGACCCATGCTCCTCTATGTGCTCTCCATGTTGAATCATCAGTCGCTCATCTAGCAAGTCTGCCCCCCGGACAATCTGCTACTCATCATACTCCTCCATCTCTCATGGATGCATATCCGGGCTACTATCATCAATTCCCCATCACTGCTCATGTTCCTTAGAGGTATTCTCATAAGAACTTATGGACTCAACCATAGAAGAAGAATCCTTACCCTGAAGGTCAAAAGGAATCTCCCCTTGATCTACCCCTGTCATCTCCTCAGTGTCACTCAAGCATGAGTGGTCAGGTCCCCAAGGTTCCTTGTAGATGAAGCAAAGACTCTTCCTCAACTCATTCCTGCTACATGGTTGGTCACCACAAATCCACTGCAACTCCTCCTAGGTCAATTGTCTCAATTGTCTCCTAAACAACTCAGTGTTCTGCTCAATTAACCTTTCAGCTAGTTCATAAGCAACAGGTGAAACCAACTGTTCCTCCCTCCAAATGGCTAACAACCTAGACTGCAACCTTTTGTAAATGGCATCATGAACTTCCGTACATGAGGACAAAATGGATTGCATCTGTGTTATGATTGTGTCAGGATGATGTTTCTTAATGCTAAAGAAGCATTTGAAGATCTGCATGATCAAGTCGTTACACTCCAGCTCAAACATGAGGTTATAAGATCTAACCAAGGCCATGACTTCTAGAATCTTTAACTTCTTCCCAAAGGTAGGGCCTTCACTGTTATCCAAATCGTGTAAGGTCTTCACTATCAGTCTGAAGACTCTCCTCATAATGTCATCACTGTAAGGAGGTATAGGTGCGGTCAGCATCATGATACTACTGAGATGAGGCAACTGAAAGTTTATGAGGGTACTCGAAATATTTGTGTTTTATGAGAGCAAACATCGCTGGTTTGAGAGCCCAAATTAAGTTTTTACCATTTGACTGATGTACCTTGGAAAGGAGTGAAGCAAGTTTTTCCAACTTGAGAAGGGCTTTTACTGAAAACCCCATGAATCTCAAATTTGTACCATGTGCATGAAGTTTGTATCCCATCTCATGTTCTTCCTGTGGCTGTTCTTGTTGTAGCATAGAAAGCATCCCCTAGGAAAGGGATCTTTTGATTGTTGTTGTGTAAAACCGATTTTAAATTTGTCAATCCAAACAATAAAATTTGAAATTGAATTTAAATAAAATACAGAAGAATACCTGGAAATCAATTTGAAGGTGTTTTGGACTGTTGTTCCCGCTGCAATTACCAAACCCACTGTTTCCTCCCAGCGTATTTGGGATCAACGCATCTGGTTCCTAGATCTAGAAGACTTCGAAATAGAGGTCTTCTGGCCCCGTGCCCAAAATCCCAAGAACAACTGCTTAAGACTCTGTGTTTCTCTCTTTGCTTATCCCATAGTTAGAAATAGTACTTTCCTTTTGTGCTCCTCCTCCCTTGCCTTCGTCTCCTCGATTCCCTTATATGCCCAAAATTCACAGTCTCACAATCCTTCAGTTGTCAGTTTCTTACCTTCTAGGATCATCTTTTCCTTTTAGAGTTGGTTACCTTCATAATGAAATGACGCGAAAATTGAATTTATCTATTTAGTTTAGTTATGAGTTAACAATATTTTATTTAATGAAATTAATTTACTTTATTTAAAATTTTAAAAAAATTACCTTATTTAGAATTTAAATAAATTATTTTATTTATTTTAATCAAATTAAATTGTAAATTAAATAAATTTACTTCATAATTCATTATAATTTGTATTTTCTTTTGATTAAGGATTATCATACATATGTATAGAAGGGTGGTATACATATCAAGTACTTAATTTGATATATTCATTATATTCCAGTGAGATAGGAATTTACTTCGATAATCAATTCATTACCCTAAACTTAGACATTTTCCAATATTAGCTAGTATGTGTACTAGTGCAGTACATGCAATACATGCATATGTAGTTATCATATGCATGTCTTGTATGCATGCTAGTATTTTTTTGTTCCCTATAACTCAAGGTGGGTCATTACATGTAGCTAATTTATTAAGAGAGTTTATGAGGGTTTGATCCATATTTTAGTTCAATGATGACATGTGTAGCAAGCTTACATTACAACTTTTTACAAGGCCAATAAGACACCTCACGGGTAATATATTAGCTCAGACTCAGCTATACAACTTAACAATATATTAAGCTCACTCTCTCTCTCTCTCTATGTTCATACATAAATACAATTAGCATCATACAGTGGCATGGACAGTAATACAAGCAACCTTACACACATATGGACTCAACAGTTAATGATACTCTTTCAGCTTACTCAGTGGCAGCGTACAACTCACTTTTCTAACAACAACACTGACACAAATCAACAAACCTTTGCTATGGGCACATACAGTGATATACTTTTAGATTTACAAATGAAGGCTATTAAATATTGAGAACCTGGTAAGTGTGGCCCAAAAAAGGGTTCAGTCCTTCAGTTTCAAAGCATAAGAACTCAACTTCTGCAAGGAGAATACACCTTTTAGAATTGTGTAGTAATTTCAACGAGGACATAGCAATAGAGGTTTAAACAACTCATGCAGTTTACTATACTCTCTCACCCCATTGATACATGGCCATAAATACTATCCCTATATTTCTACGAACAATTTAAAAACTTAATAAAGATCATGAACATAGGATTGCTTCTTTGTTGAAATTTTGAAGCTTCTTTGTATTCAATACCATTGGAGTTGTCTTGCAATAAGGACATGGACTCTCAAGCTACTGACCACTAGAACCCAACTCTCGGAACAACTCAATCCCTGAACTGGCAATACAAGTCTTTAGAGCTACTCCGTCTATGGAAGACCTCTATCATGATAAGGGATGTTTGCAATTGCCAAGAATGACACTTGATCACAACATCAATATGTCCTCCAAATTGATCCTCTATAGAAAGACCCCGAACAACACGTGACTCTGCTTAGCCACAATGGTTATATAGACTGTTGTCGCCCAAACTGTATAGGCAAGTTGTGACAACGCTCAGGACGGGGGCTATCACTCTGATCCTCGCACTTTTCTTTCTAGCTATCTCTCGAGTCCCTACAACAAGCTATGGGGGGTAGTCCCTATGAAATGTGAAGATGAGATTGAAAACCAACAAGCCCAAGAGACACAAATGAATGGCTTAGCAACTTGGTTAAATTAGCAAGTTAAATGTTTTGATTGGATTGTCGTGGAAGAACAATGTCTTAAATGGAGTCAATTACTTGCTTATGATAGATTATTTACCAAGTTACTAGGTGAACAGTTGTTGCTTAAGGATGCTTCACTATCCTAAATGAGATGCAAATCCTACAATCTATGTGAGATGTAGAATCTTGGTTGATTTTTAAGTTATATATCTATCTAAGCTTATCCTTCCTCTTAATTGTTTTGAAGCTAGTTTCTAGAGTAGGTTGTGAGAGAGAAACCAAGGGGAACCAAGCTAGGGCTTGATTAATGATCCCTCCCCTTGAGTTCTAACCGCTCGATGCCTTCGGCGCTGTAGAGACTGTGGCTCTAACGACTGCAAGGTCACCGTGTTAACCACTAAAGAGGTTCTAGACTTCTCAAGTTGGATGGGAAAGGTGGGCCTATCTCTCTATCGACCAAGTTTATGTTTAGAAGTTAATTAATGCAAAAGGTTAGTCCTAAGACGCAAATGCAAGATTTGAGTGAATTTTCTTAAAGTGAGATTATTTAATTTCTTAAGTACTTAGAGACAAGATAGAATGGTTTGCAATTTAGAATAATGAAGTACTTAAACAATAAATCAATGACAATCTTCACCACAAGAGCAAGTGCTCAAATTCAGCAATGCCAGAAAATGTTGCCGATAATATCAAAAGGTAATTGCCTAAGAGATAAACAAGATCAAATGGACAAGATCAATGCTTCTTAACACAATTAGCAATCTTCAAGATTATGACAATGTATCACCAATATGCCAATTAGCTCCTTATAGACACAATTAGATCTCTTTTCACAATTAAGATTTGATTAAGGGGTTTTAAGCAATCTTGTGAAAAGCGCGAGCGGGATTAAATCGGCGCCGGGAATGAAGCGGAAAAAATCGGAAAAATCGGGAAAAAAGTGGAAAAAAGCGGGAAAAAAACGTTTGGTACAAAAAGATTCATTTTTTTTTTTTTTTTCATTTTTTTAATATCTAAACCATCTACAACATAAAATAAATACATTGACACATAAATATGATAAGAAAACTAATATATAAGATGTTTAATATCATTTTTAGCGCTAAAATCACACATAACATTGAATCATGTCTTGAATAGTAAGTCCTGACTCCAGAGTCCCGGCTCAGCCTCAAAATATCAACAAAAAATATGATAATGTATCTCATCATGTCATAATGTCATAGACTCATATACAATAAAATGAAAGTCTAATCCTATTGATTTCCTCTGCCCCTCTTGCGAGAAAATGTCACAGCTTTCTCTTTCCCTCTAGATGTAGATGTTGGTGCATGTGTTGGTGGAAATGGCAGTGGAGTCTGATGTGCTCTAGAAGCTGAAGAACTAGAAGTATGAGCTACAGGAGGTAGACCACGTCCTCTACTGGTGCTGGTGCATGTGCTGGTGGAAATGGCAGTGGAGTCTGATGTGCTCTAGAAGCTGAAGAACTAGAAGTATGAGCTACAGGAGGTAGACCACGTCCTCTACTGGTGGTAGTGGTAGCCCGGGTAGGCGGTGTCACCTCCTCCTCCCCCTCCACTATATCCTGCACTAACCAATTATCAGCAGAATCCATGAGAGGCCTCTCGGCCTCAACCCTCCATGCAGCAGTGGTGTCAATCTCATTCAATGAGATGGCATCCACATCGGGTGTCCTCTCAAGTTGCCTCACCCACAATCGAAGATTGTAGTAGACGTAGACCATGTCATTAAGTCGCTAGGACTCCAACCTGTACAAAGATCATGAAATAATAATTAATAATTAATATTATAAAAAAATATTGTTTAATGAATTCAAAAATTTATTTGGAAATTTGCAATATTTTAAATGTTTAAGTGTTAACCTGTTGCGCTTGTTGTTGTGTATTTTTTCAAATACACTCCAGTTGCGCTCACATCCTGAGGAGCTGCATGTTTGGCTGAGGATGCGTACGGCAAGCTTTTGCAAAAGGGGTACTCTGCCACCATACATCTTCCACCATGCATCTACAACAAAATTACAAATAAAATTTTAAATAAACATAAGAAAAAAATGGAATTTGAAGAGACAATGAAATTTGAAACAAAGTTACAAACTAAAAAATACCTAGCATTTTAATCGTCCTATCAGTGACAGCGATCTCAAAGCCAAATGTGCCACCTGCCATCTTATATGTCTCAATTTGTTTAGAGATCTCTATACGTTGTTCTGGAGATCGCACCATCTTCTGGACACAGGATAAGAATCCATCCATGATCTCAGCATCAAAATCAAACCCACATGCATAAGAAAATGCAGGGTTCAGGAAAAGCCCAGCAACATGAATGGGACGATGGAGTGTGTTGTTCCATCGCTCATCAATCACTCCCCATAGAAGGAGTTGTTTCTGAAACCCATCATCTCCCTCATCATCATAGTAGGCCCGAATGGCTTCTTTGGCCCTGTCCATGGCTTCATACAAATAGCCCATTGCGGGCTTCTCACCATCAACCAACTGAAAAACCTTTACCAAAGGTTCAGTAACGGCGCACACCTCCTGCACTCCCGCCCAGAAGTCTTCCTGGTATGAAACTAGTCTGCATACGGCCTCTCCTTCTGGTTTGCGGCTCATTGACATAGCACGCCACTCCTCTGAAAAAAACATTCTCTTCACATCCCACATAGAATTCACGAGGGATTGAAGAGATATGAAACTCGTGGCAAACCGTGTAATGGCGGGGCGCACCAACTCTTTGCTGTTGAATCTTCTCATCAAGCTAAGCACAGATGTATGATTATATATAAATTTTGTGATGCTTTTTGATGAGTCAACAATATCTTTGACAAAGGGAATTTTCCCTATGTCCTCTAACATCAAATCAATACAATGGGCAGCACAAGGTGTCCAAAATAAAGTAGGATGCCTGTCCATAAGCATTCTACCAGCAACAACATAATTTGCAGCATTGTCCGTTATGACTTGGACAACATGTTGTTCACCCACCTCCAAAATAAACACATCCAGCAAATCACATAAAGTTCTTGCATCTTTGATTTGATGAGATGCATCAACAGATTTGATAAACATAGTCCCCTTGGGACAACTAACCAAGAAGTTTATAAGGGTTCTCCCCTTTTGGTCAGTGCAACCATCTGACATAATAGTGCATCCTGTTTGTGCCCATGATGCCCTAAAATCCTCCAATCTTTGGGTGCAGTCACGCTTTTCATCTTGAAGAATCCGGCCTCTGAAATCATGATAAGAAGGGATTTTGTACCGCGGGCCAACACTGGCAATAGCATCAACAGTAGGTTGGAAAAACGAATTATTCCTTACAATGCTGAAAGGAATATCACTCCAGAGAAGAAATTTTTCCATCAACCTGTCAACTTGTTCTTTTTCAGTTCTTTTTAGCATTGAACCGATAGATGGTTGTGAACCAGGTGTGGTTCGAGGAACAAAAAGTGATGATGCAGCTACCGGATTGACTGATGCTGCAGTAGAACCAGTGCCATTTGGCCCACTTCCTTCAGCTGACCTTTTTAGTTTCCTTTTGAGTTCTTCTTTGGCCTCTCTAGTGTGCTCTAATTCTCCCAATGCTCTCATGGCTCTTTGGATAAGTTCAGGATTTGTATTTATACAGGGCCCCACATCATGTCCAGGGATTTGTGCAAGGTGAAACTTCAACCTGTACACCCCCCCGCGTATGTCCTTTCTACACAACTTGCAATTCAAGTTTTGTCTATCATTCGGCGCTTTAGGTTCACCATATTCCCAGAAATGATCCAATTTCCTTGGCATGTTTGTTTTTGGATTTTGAATTTGCAAACCTATGGGAAAACAAGGATTAGGAAATAGGAATTTAGGATTACAATTTAGCATTTACAAAATTACAAGTTACAAATTTCCAGAATCCAAAGTTCCAAACCCAAGTTACCCAACCAAATGGCAAATGCCAAAAACAAAGAAAAAACATAAACAATGTTTAAAAAAAATGAAAAAATAAAAAATAAAAAATTGGTTCCCATAGTCATACCAATTTACCCATCCCAAATCAATGAAAAAATACAAAAAATTCTTTAAAAACAATGAAAACAAGAGGAAAATGTGCCCATATGAAGTTTCCCAACCAAAAACAACGAAAAACAATGTTTTTAAACAAGAAAAACAAAAAAAAATTAATCCACATACCATTTTTATGGAGAAATTGGTGGTCTCCTCTTGAATTTGTCCTACGAGCACTTAGATTTGCTCACAAACCCTCCAGCTCCTCTCTCCAACACCTTCTCCTCCTCCTACGCACGCCCACAGTCCAAATGAACAAAAAAAAACGAAATTCGGATTATAAAACCCGCTGCCGCCGCCCCCCACGCTTTTTTTGGAAAAAAGCGCGATTTTTTCGAAAAAAAACGCACTTTTTTCGGAAAAAAAAAGCCAAAAAAAAGTGCCGCTTTTTACCCATAAAAAGCACGATTAAATCGCTTGAGGGAAAAAAGCGCGATTAACAACACTGGTTTTAAGAGTGACTTAGATTACAAATTCACAAGGGCTATTTAACTCAACAATGAGCAATGTATCCACTTATCTAACAATATAACAATGAGCAACAAGAGCATTAATCGCAATATCGCTTAGAGCAATTAGCCAATCTCATTGGACAATCATCAAATCAATTATAACACTTATGTGTATTGATGCAAGAGTGCAAACAGATGCCAATGATGCATAAATACAATATGGATCACCTAAGAGACATTATTGCAGCAAAAAGAAAATCACCCAATTTAGACAATTAAACACTTATCCAAGATCCACAAGATACAAGGAACAAGAGCTAAGTGAAATTTAGATGATCCTCAACACTTTTTCCACCACTGTAATATTTATATCAGAGCTTTATGCAGTAAATTTCAGACCTCAAATTATTATTACCATCTTTAGAAATAATCAAATATGCATAGAAATATAAGCCCGATGAGTGTAAGTGACAATATAATGATGAAATATGATTACCAATGAGTTATTATGCCACTGTTATGAAATTTAACCACTGCTGTAAGTGTTTTTATGTGGCTGTAGCAAACATATCAGATCTGAAATTAACCCAACAGTCCGCAAGAAAACCATTTATATGCACGTAAATTGACTTCGGCTTAATTCTAAATGCCTTAGATTAGTTATTAATGAATTTAGGCTTATTGAAAAATGTGTTTAGGCCTTAAATATGCTGCTGTCATGAAATATTTCAGACTTTAAAATTAGGACAAAGATGAAACAAGAGGATTAGAGAGAAAACCAAGAGGCCTTAAGGCTTTGCAGATGGCTAATGAGGCTTCCAATGGACTTGAGAACCCGCAACCACCATGTTAGCTCTAAAAAATACTGCAAAACCAAATGTTAGAGATGAAAAATAAACCAATGACTGAATAATGGCTAGATGAGGGCTGAAACCTAGGCTAGGGTTAGGAAACCCCAACACTAGGGCTAGAAAGGGCCAACAAAAGGTTGGAGATGGCAAACAGGGGTAGAGGAATGCCAAAAAGAAGACCCATGGCAAGGGAGAGGAAGCCCCTTAGGGCTGAAACAGGGCAAGGGAAGGCCCTAGAGGGCCTGCGGCTATGCAAAAAGGGGGGCTGAGGCCCTTAGAGGGCTAGACTACTACCTTAGAGGGTGGCCGAGGGCCTTAAGAGGCCACGACTAGCGCTAAAAGGGTTGCGGCCAATGTTTTAAAAACCAGAACCGATGACCGGAGCGGTCCACCTAATGAACCAGGTTTCAAACCGAAACCGGTCGAACCAGGACTGGTCAGGTCTAAACAAACCGATTTAAAAAAATACATTAAATAATTAATTTTAATGAAAAAAACTATTTTTAAGATTTAAAACCATGATTCCAAGCCAATAGAAACAAAATATGCAAGGTTTTCTCATCTATATACCATGTAAAGGTGAATATATCAAAATGGCATCGAGTGCAATACATATCCGCAACAAAATACATAATCAATGACGCCCTAAATGGCCTCTAGAGTCCGAAATCAATGCTCTAAGCTATGGGGTCACTAAACTACTACAAGTCTACATATCAATGATCAACAACATGATCACTCCTCATCATGATCAAATCATCAAACTCATCACCACTACTAGACAAGTGATCATCAACATGAGCTACATAAATAATATGCCTCCGAGTTTGTGGACTCCTAAAACTCCTCTACAACTTTAGTAGTAGCAAAAATAAACATCAAAACTACAAATCACTGATCAACATGGTCACTCATGAAACTCATCATTGGTTCAACGCTACTAGAAATACGTAAACATCATCAACAAGAGATACATGAACATCATCTAGCTCAAAGTCTTCAGACTTGGATTGCTCAACCTTATAACATGATAGAAATTGAAAAGGTTTAACATGCCTAACCAATGATTTTGGTTTGAGTGAAGGGATCATCTCCTCAACCTTATAATGTGGTAGAAAAAGATCAACATGCTTAACCAGTTGTTTTCCTTTGAGTGAAGGGTGCATTCTTGTTAAGGCCATGGTAGAGGAGTTCAACAATCAGTACCACCAACATCAACAAAGTTCAACAATCAATGCCACCACGATCAAGGTTCTTAAAGGGCTTCATGCTCTTGATCAAATGCCAATCTCATACCCTCACACATGATAGAATCAAATGAAAACATTGCAAACCCCCAAACCATGAAATCC
This sequence comes from Pinus tabuliformis, assembly GCA_031772625.1. Lineage (NCBI taxonomy): Eukaryota > Viridiplantae > Streptophyta > Pinopsida > Pinales > Pinaceae > Pinus > Pinus tabuliformis. Next base: position 1,727,812,936 of record CM062820.1, on the reverse strand, counting down.
TGAAAACCATTAAGTCTGCGGAATTTTGAGTGAAATCTAAAATTCTAGTTTCTGCATATGAAATCCAACGAGGTCGAAACCACTTTCAAACATCCTGAGTCATTTCATGGTAATGTTAAAAATTTAAGTAAAAGGATGAAAATGAAAATTAAAGGAAATGCCACTTTTACTTTAAGAATTTAACATTACCATTAATTGCCAACATTGTTAGGGTTGAGATGTGTCAGGAAAATGAGAGGGTAGGCATGTTTTTCTTGGAGGGACTATTTTTGGAGGAAAACAACCCCAAATTTCCCTCAAACCAGCTTCAAAACTCACAAAAATGCATTTTGTGGGGGTTATAGTTGCCCTGGCAATAAACAGGCCGGTTTAGGACAAAACTGACCGGTTCTGTCCTAAATCGATCGGTTAGGACTGGTTAGGGCAAAAAAAGGCGACATGAGGAGGTAAACCGGGTTTTTAAGCTAGTTTGACCCGGTGGCTTGCTAACCAGCCGGTTTGACCGGTTACTGGTTCAGACCAGTCGGTTTTTAAAACACTGGCTGCAGCCAGGGGAAAGTGGAGGGTCGAAGGTCCTAGGAGGCCACTAGGCCTCACAACTATGCCGAAAATGGAGGACATCTAGGCCTTCGGGCCAAAAAAAGTTCAAACCCCTGCAAACACAAAAATTCACCACAAAATCACTGCAAAATGTTGGACGACTTCCTTTCTTAGGCTGGACATTGAGAGTGGAGGATGATTGGAAGCTAGATCTTGCATTCCTAGGCCTAGATCTTATTGAAGTATGTCACTAGGTTTGGTCTTCATAATGACATATGTAATCATGATTTTATGTATTTAATGAAAAGAGAAAAATAAATTTATTATTGTTGTTCTTGAGGCATGGGTTTCATGCTCAAGAGAAATTTATTTGTAGGTCAAAAACCCATTGACTACTTCTAGGGCTTGTTATTTAGTCTACAAGTCAATTGAGTCATTTTCATGTATTGAAGACCCATTTGGGCATGTTACATATTGTAAAAAGAATTTATTTGAGCCAAAGACCCTCCAAGATCTCGTCATGAATCAAAGATCAAGTCGGCCTATATGAAGGGACAAGTTGGCCTAAAGATAACAATTTCTACCCCTCACAAGCCTATAAATAAGAAAGAACTCGACCTCGTTTGGAGACTCATTAAAGCAAGTTTATTTTCCCAAAATAGAAGCTAGAAAAGGACAAAAAAGAAGGAGAAGAACTAAATAAAAGTTTTTGGGCCTCTCTCTCTCTCTTGTGTTAGGGTTTCTACATTTGCTGGGCAAAAGAATTTGCTAGACAGAAGAATTTGCTGGGCAGGTCAAAGTTGCAGAAGAATTTGTTGGGCAAGTCGAAGTTGCAGAAGAATTTGCTGGGCAGGTAAAAGTTGCAGAAGAGTCTGTTGGGCAAGTCGAAGTTGTAGAAGAATTTGCTGGGCAGGTTGAAATTTTAGAAGAATCTGCTCGGTAAGTCGAAATTGCAGAAGTTGTTGGAAGCAAGGTTTGACTTGGTCTTGGAGGGTCTTGGTCAAGGGTCATAGGTCTTGGAATTCATCAATTGAAGTTCTATAAGAAGAGAAGATTTCTTGTGTGTTTCTTCACAGTTGGAGAGGTTTTGGCCCTGGTTGATCACCTACATCTTGTGCCCTATTGTCTCATTGATTTATTGTTTGGTAGTTGTTTGATGATAAAGAACACTAATAATAATCAAGTGTAAGAAGAAGCTAAACAAGTTAATTAAAAATACATCACAAGCAGTTATCAAAGTAAGAGAAATCACCTCTGTTACACTTAAATCGCTCCCGAGAGGTAGGAAACTCGTTCCAATGGTTCCCGCGCTCCAGAGAGCTTTGGAACTATATGGGAACGTTACCTTTTCAGTGGGGGCTGCAATGGGAGCTTGGGAAAGTTCTAAGAGCTTTGAAGACTGTTTTTTTTGGAGTTCTGACATTCCCTGGGGTCGGGGAATACAAAGCCTGTAGAGAAATATGTTGAATTGCCCACAAAACATGAGCCTATGTTGAAATCTTCGCATGAAGAAAGGACAAAGACATTCTTAACACCGATATCCTTAATTGAGAAACTGAAGCAATCCTTTGATGGGTTAAGGAAGCGTGTGGCACCTCGACGTAAGGGCGATATCTAGGATGTCATGTTGATGAGTATTCATTTTGTTGTTTATGTATATATATCGTAGAAGATTGTGTGTGCATATTGTATGTGGCAGGCAATGCTTAAAAAATTGAGTTGTTTTTTCTCTTAAGAATAACTAGAGAAAGATGTCAGAGAACTGATAATGAACTTGACATTTTATATATATATATATAAGGGAAAGACTTAGGGAGAGAAACACCCAGAGAATATATTTATATATAAGAGAGATTATATATTTATTATTTATATATTTAAATTGATTTTAATATTTGAATATTTTGATTCAATATTAATTTTGATTATTTTATAAATTATATAATTAAAAAAATATATATATATATATATATATATATATATATATATATATTACCTCTCCCAATTAGTCGTTTCCTCTAAATTTTAGGGAAACCTATAGGCATTCCGGACAACCATACCCAAATTCCCAATGTTTCTTCGTTCCAGAAACTCAACATAGGAAATCACCTAATCTAGTTGCCCCTAGATTTCTTAAACATATCTACCTCAAAACCCCAACAAATTCTCTTGAGCAATTTTGAAATCCACCTGCAAAAATGAATCAAAGAATGCCAAACCCAAAAATATAAAAACCCCAAGTGCTGCAAAATAAAATGGGTTAGAAATAATTTACAAATTATTTACAAATGTACAATATTTACAAAATAATAATTTTGGAGAAATATTTTTGAATAAATAACAATGGATGAATTAATTTCGAAAAATAGATATTGGCCAAAACCCTCCTGCAAAATTAATTACCAAAATGAAATATCAAAGCCCAAACACAGTCGGCTCTTCCCCACAGTTTATGAACTTGGAGCCCAAGGGCTAGCGTACCTATAAATCTCTATATTTTTTCTCGCAGTAAACTGTTAGATCATATAGTGAATCAGATCACCTAAGATAACATGTATCAATAAAATGTTCTTATTACCGACAAATGAAATAACAATTATTAAGCAATATTCAACACAATATAAGATCACACATAACTAACACATACCATAGATCAGTAGAAAAGGAACACCATGAACTAACCCCAAAGTCTTTATATTATAATAAAATAATGTTCCCAGCAGAGCGGCAATTCAATACCATCGTTCAAGAATTACATCATCCAAAGATCATCATGAAAATAGAAGCCAAATGGCTTATTTATATAGAGAAACCCCTCCAAGTGGAAAATAACAACTAGTTGGCTTGATCCTCGTTAAAATAATCTCAACCGTTGAAAATAGCTTAATTATTTTTTAAACTCCACTATTGAATTTTTAATTTTGAAGAAAAAAATGAATCTCTTAAAAACCACTTTTAATTATTCCAAAATTAATTTCCTTAAAAATTTGGCTTTGACTTAACCCCCAAGGTCCAAGGGCTCAAATTTTCTTATAATATCCATTTTCCCTTGGTGGGGGTCCTCTAAAAATTGATTTTTCTTTGATCCACGAATTTTTGATTATTTTCCACTTGGAGATAAATTAATTCTTTATAATTATTTTTGACTCTAAAGGCTTAGGATTTTAATTTAATTGCTAGAAAAATTAATTAATTGGCTCTAGAGGGGATTTAATAATTTTTCCACCCTCAAATATGTTTAGCCATGGTTTATGATTGCGAGGGACCATGCATTAAAATATTTTTACATCAGATAATTACAAATTCGACCCTTAGAAGGGTGAATACACATTCAGACTTAGACCTTCAAGACATTACCCAATTCTATGACACAATATGATTTAGTATGAAACCAAGTGTGCTTGTAATAAAATAATTTAGCCAATGTGCTAAAATTATTCCCAAACACACTTTTACAATAGATTTGATATGACACTAGGATTCACCTAAGACTTTGTCAATGAATTCCACCCTAGCTTGGGGGTTTAAGCTGGAAGAAAAACTCTGCCGATTATCCGTGTTTAAAAACACACATAATTCGGTGAGGTAGAAAAACTTCCTAGGATGAAATCCTTTGCCAAAAACAGAGGCTTACCTAGGTGTTGTTACATATTTAAATGGTCATACTAGCATCATTTACAATAAAATTTGCAGAAATTGGGTTTATAATGACGTATTTATGTTGGCTGATGACTTTGATCCTTGAAAAAATTGAACACTATTTCCTCGGACTGTTGACAAAATTGTGGCTAGCATTTGGCTCCATATGGGGACACGTTTCTTCATTGAAGGAATGTGAGAATCCAATATCTTGTGTCCAAGGAAACAAAAGTCCATCAAATAGATATCCGCTCAAAATTAAAATCATCATGTATACATAAAAACATCTGCTGGAATAGAAATCCTACTCTAACACATGAAATGTAAAGACATAAAACTCAACTGCATGAAAAGGAAACTAACTAATGACAAAAATAAAATCCTATCTAAGAGAGTAGGGTTAGAGATACTATACAAAGATGCCCTATGGCATCAGATGTCTTCAACGTAGTGCATACTGAGCATTTGCCGACTCTCATGTAGGTTTGTGGGTTGCTTCTCGAATGTTCCATGCTGAATTATGAAAATCCTAGGACTCTAGCTTATCTAAATATCGAGCTGCTCCTGGCCATTAGATGCATCAAACCTCTTCTTCTTTTCCACTTTTTACTTTTCTTTCAGGCAGACTGTGATGTTGATCATGTTGTGGTCGGTGTACAACTTTCAACTTGAATTGGAAAAAGCTAATATGGAAAATTTGGAACGTCCAAGACTTTTGTGACTTGTTCCTCTTTGTTTTCGTGAACCTACTCTGTCAAAGATGATGGATCAATTTTGCTAGCATCAGTCTGATTCCCAATAGTTTCCTTCGTGCCAGAGTTATCTTCATTTAGCCATTTCTCAATGGAATCAATGTCCTTGTCATAATAGGATAAAGTTTGCTTCAGCGAGCTGGGAGGCTTGTGTTCTGGATCCTCTAGTCTGAGCTGGAGTTCCTGAACCTGTGATTTTTCCATTATTTGCAACTTATTCTGAACAATAATCTATTCAATTCTCATGGCATTCATTTGATTAGAATGTTCATCCTTCATAGTGTTGATTTCCCTTGCCACGATTTTCCTCCATGGTATCCATCATGTTCTGAAAGGTGATCATCTGATTATACTGAGTAACCTCCGTTGCCTGAAACCAGTTTTCCATAGTAGTCATCTCCTTAGCATGATCATTAACTAATTTTGCTTGATTAAGTTCCATGCTCTGAATTACTTGCGCTTGATTCTTTATTGCTTGCGTGTATTCTATTGTCATGGTGGACATCTAATTAGAATGCTTAACTTCTATAGCTTTAATCATTTGAGCTAACTCCTCGATACAATGCTTATCACTTTCCTTTTCATCATCAAAATGATTAATTTGGTTACTAGTCCTGCCTTTCCACTATTGAGGATTCTTGTTGCAATAGCACAAGTAGATTCATCATGAAAACTTTCACAAGGTCTGCAATACAGCTAGGATTGATCATTATTATTTTGCAACTCATTCTCATGGGACTTCTCCATATTAATTAGGCGATTCTTCATAGCAGTGACTTGATTTCTATGCTTAGCTTGCATACTTTTAATGATTTGTGTTAATTCTTTAACCTGATTAATTGTCTTTTCCTCAACTTCTCTCTCTAGAATTTTAGACTTCCAAGATGCTTTTCTGTCCTTTTCTAAATCTTCAGCTAAGGTCTGAGCAACTCTTACATCAGCAGGTTTCCCATGCCTTAACTCATAAGAAGTGTCAACGTCAAATGCATCCATATAATGGGACAAAAGAGTCTTGTCTACAAGTTTATAATCCTGAGATAATCCTCTAATAGCATCATTAAACCTTTTATTGAATTCACGCACTGTCTCACTTTTATCCCTTTTTATATCGTAAATGACAGAAAGCATATTTAGTTGATCTATTTGATCCTCGTATCTATTTTTGAAGGCGATAACAATAGCTTGCAAAGAATCAAAATAATTATTCGGAAAATCATGAAACCAATCCATAGCATCATCTTCCAGAGAAAGGACAAAGAGTCACATCTTGATGTCTTCATGATTATAATGTGCAAAGATGCACCACTTATTCATACAAAGGCTAAACTTCTTGATATGATCATTAACAGTGATTGCATTATTACCTTGAAACACAGGGAAATTATTAAAAAAATTATGTGGAAGGTCATGAGGATAACCTTGGATGTTAGTAAAACAACAAGGGGCAAACAAGTCATCCATGATGACTAATTCAAGGGCAAAAGGAGCTAATGGATGTCAGAGAGAGATCCTTGTTCAGGAAAAACAAGAAGTCTTTAATATGGAAGCTTCTAGCAGAAATTCTTGCAAAAAATGAAAGAAGTGGATTACCCACTTGAACATAAATCTAACTTTAAAATGCAAAAGGCAAAAAACTGAAAAGTTTGTCAAGAACCGGGAAGAGAAAAAAACTCTACCCATGGATATCAAGGAGGGCTTCCTGTTTGAGAAAAATGAATTCTCACTAGAATGTAATTTGTTTAACTGAGATTTGAGAGTGGGGTTAAGCAAGCTACCAAGATTTCTTCTAGTATAAGCTTTTGTAAATGGAGGAATAAGTGGAGTTGCTACCCAAACAAGAAACTAACCAAAATGTCCAGGTGCTAAAGGTGCAGATAAAAACCAGAAGATGTTAGTGATAGTGGACAAGGTGATGAACCAATGAGAAGATTGATAAGATGTCGAAGCTCTAGAAAATGTGTCGCTTGACGAATTAAATGAAAAGATGGAGAAAATGTCGTTGAAGTGTCAAGAACAAGGTGAACTCATCCCCAACAACGACGCCAAAAATGTTGTTGCTCAAATTACACAGGCATGATGCGACAAATATCAGAGTGGGGGCTGTTACTCTGATCCTTGCCCTCTCCGTTCTAGTTGTCTCCCAATAACAGACTATGGGAGGTAGTCCCTATGAAATGTGAAGATGGAAAGACTCGTCGACAACCGACGAGTCAGGGAGACACAACTGAATGGCCTAGCAACTTGGTTAATTTAGCAAGTTTATAGATTAGATTAGATTATCTTGAGAGACCAATGCCTTAATGAAGTGTCAAATACTTGCTTTATATATAAATTATTTACCAAGTAATCGGATGAACAGTTGCTTCCTTAGGATGTTTCACTATCCTAAATGGGATGCAACACCTAAAGTCTAAGTGAAATGCAAGATCTTGGTTGATTTTAAGTTAGATGCCTGACCAGATGAATCCTCTCTTAGTTGTTTTGAAATAGTCTCTAGAGGAGGTTGTGAGAGAGAAAGTAAGGGGAAGCAAGCTATGGTTTGATTAACGATCCTTCCCCTTGAGTTCTAACCACTTGATGCCTCCGACATTGTAGAGAATGTGGCTCTGACAATTGCAAGGTCACCGTGTTAACCACTAAAGAGGGTCTAGACTTCACAAGCTAGATGAGAGAGGTGGTCCTAAGAGTCTTTCAACCAAGCTTATGCTTGGAGGTAAATTTTAACAATGCACTACTACTCCTAAAATGCAATGCAAATATGAGTGATTAGCTTTAGGTGAGATTGTTAGATGGTTCTCAAGTACTTAAGTTAAATTACTTATGATTATGATGTTTGATATAAGAGCAATAACAAAGCACTTAGAAAGTAATATTAGAAACAATCTCAACCAAGACAATATGCCGATATAACAAGCTCAATAGAGCACTCAATCACTTCAAGATCTATTCTATGATAAAAAGATTTATCAACTAGGCACAAGGGGATTCTTATGGCACTAATAATTAGGAATGCAATCAAGTGATGTAATTTTGCAAATGAGAGAGGCACTTATGCATCTAAAGCCCAACCATGCAACAATGAGAGATGCATTTATGAAGAAGGCAACGAGTGAAGAAATGGAAGGGAGGTTAGTAACCCAACACGGCTATTCTCAAGACACAAGAGCAACAAATGCAATTCTGCTACTCAAATACCAGTGATCCAAAAATATGTGCCACTGAGTTTACTACTGTCAACAAAATTTTAACTTGCTGCAAATGCAATATCGTTCCACAAAAATTGCTCAGAATTTAATACCAAATGCCAAGGATATAAAACAACAATCAATCCTCAAGCTCAAGTGTCAAAGAAATGTGAAAAACACCGCTGTAGTATCACCATAGAGTGATGTCCAACCTCTGCAATTTTTTTTATCAGACTTCGAAAAACGAAATCAAGTCAGATTTTAAGGCCTTATGGCCTTGCTTCAAAATATGCCCAATTGAGGCATCAAAGAAGGAATTGGAGAGCCCTCATTGCATCTTTGAAGCTCATCCAAGCTCCTCTTTGATGCCTCAATTGGGTATATTTTGAAGCAAGGCCATAAGGCCTCATAGGGGGACTTGATTTCACTTTTATTAGTCTGATATAAAAAAATTGCAGAGGTTGGACATCACTCTATGGTGACACTATAGTGGTGTTTTTCATATTTCTTTGACACTTAAGCTTGAGGATTGATTGCTGGTTTGTCTCCTTGGCATTTGGTATTAAATTCTGAGCAATTTTTGTGGACTGATATTGCATTTGCAGCATGTTTGGTTACTAACCTCCCTTCCATTTCTTCATTCATTGCATTCTTCATAAATGCATCTCTCATTCTTGCATGGTTGGGCTTTAGATGCATTAGTGCCTCTCTCATTTACAGAATTACATCACTTGATCACATTCCCAATTATCACTGCCATAAGAATCCCCTTGTGCCTAGTTGATAAATCTTTTTAACATAGGATAGATCTTGAAGTGATTGAGCGCTCTATTGAACCTGTTCTATTGACATATTGTCTTGGTTGAGATTGTTTCTGATATTAATATCTAAGTGCTTGTTATTGCTCTTATATCAAACATCATAATCATAAGTAATTTAACTTAAAGTACTTGAGAACCATCTAACAATCTCACCTAAAGCTAATCACTCATATCTGCATTGCATTTTAGGACTAGTAGTGCATTGTTAAAATTTACCTCCCAGCATAAGCTTGGTTGAAAGACTCTTACGACCGACTCTCTCATCTAGTTTGCAAAGTCTAGACCCTCTTTAGTGGTTAACACGGTGACCTTGCAGTTGTTAGAGCCACATTCTCTGCAGTGCCAGAGGCATCAAGTGGTTAGAACTCAAGGGGAGGGATCGTTAATCAAGTCATAGCTTGCTTCCCCTTGGTTGCTCTCTCACAACCTACTTTAGAGACTAGTTTCAAAACACCTAAGGGAAAAGATTTATCTGGTTTGGCATCTAACTTAAAATCAACCAAGATCTTGCATTTCACTTGGACTTTAGGTGTTGCATCCCATTTAAGATATTGAAGCATCCTACGATAACCATTGTTCATCCAGCTACTTAGTAAATAATCTATATATAAAGCAAATATTTGACTCCATTAAGGCATTGGTCTTTCAAGATAATCTAATCTAATCTATGAACTAGCTAAATTAACCAAGTTGCTAGGCCATTCAGTTGTGTCTCCCGGACTTGTCGGTTGCTGATGAGTCTTTCCATCTTCACATTTCATAGGGACTACCCCCCATAGCATGTTGTTGGGAGACTATTGAAGTTTCTAAGTTTACTTAGTTAGAAACCCTTCATGCACTTTATCTGATTTATTCCTACCTACTTGTTATTTTGCTTAACAAGTTATTTACAATGTAAATACTGAAAATAAACACTAGTGCATGCTCAACATATTACAGATGAGCAACTAAAAGAAACAGAAACAAACACACCATATGACACCATTATTTTTGGACTAATGTCCCCGTAAAAACCCAATGTGGGAAAACCGGTGTAGCAATCTGAGGGTTTTCTTATTAAGCAATATCAGAGTACAATCTGGGTGCCGAAAACTGGCCTACCCAACGGAGAGTTTCCTTGGCAGTAATATCTCTTGGTTTTTGACAAATCTCCTCGCTGAAACCCCGGATAATCCTTCCGGCAGCTCCTCAGCACAAAATTGCTCAGAAACCCCAACGTTTGTCCAATATGGATTGCATCAGCCTCTCCTAGACCAGCACTGTGCCTGTGTCAGCGCCAGGAGGCCCTGCGTCAGTGCTCTAGGCCTCTGCGTCAAATACGTTGGCCTTCTAGGCAGCACTTGGCTACCTCTGCGTGAGCACTGGTTGCTCCTGCATCACTATCTCTGGCTGCTCCGCTACTCTCCCGACGCTATCTCTGCCGCTTTGTCTCTCTGTACTCAATGCCCCTCAGCTACTCTCCAATCACTGATTCTATCTCTCTTAGCAAACCCCGCTCTAGAGAATAGAATGACTGATCATCTGGTGTGTTCTCCAAGTGACCCTCAAGCCTCCTCTTATACTTTTCCTATTGACATCTCAACGATCGAGATTAAGTCCCTACTCAATGGCTAAGATTAGATCTGGCTTGATCCATGTCTTTTGGGCCATTCTAACACAGATTCATATTAAATTTTAATACACATTAATATTTTATTTTCCCTAAGTTTGGACTTAGGGACTCCATTAAAAATATTAATTATTTTAATATCTCTCGATCTGTTTAGAATCTGCCCAAACCCTTTTTAGGTATTGGAGATCTCATGTGCCCCAACCTCTCCACCAAATTTCGTGGCTAGAGCACATCTGATGCTACCCCAAATCAACACCCCCTCTTAGCGAGGACTGTGTTGTAGCAATACTTCTCACTGAGTATTACTCTGATCATCTGGCATCAGTACATGTGCTGATGCTAGGCCTTCCTGCCCAACATCCTCTGCACTGCTGCATCCTCTACTGCTGCCCATGGTTCTGCCACTGCCACTGCCATTGTTGCATCTGTACGACAGCTCCCTCTGCATCCGTGTTGTTGCTGGTCTTTTTCTCCTAGGATTGCATCCGCACTGCACCTCCTCTCATCATGCTGCATCGTGCTACCCACTGCTGCATTGCAACTCAGTTACTGAGAAGTAAGTAACTGATCTCTCAATCTAACCTTCCTGTTGGGCTAGAGACACCCACTGATGCTGAAGCTCCCTCTGTTGCTGACAAGTGTTCCCTCTCTGACCTCTGCACTGCTGCAACAACTCCCTACATCTCACACCGTTGCACACCTCTTTGTGCCATCCTGCATTGGTGCAACACTCCTGTGCCTCTCGCACTGCTGCAGCCTGCTAGCCTCGCGCTGTCTCAAGACTCCTGCACTATATCTCTTTCTGCCGCTCCATCCCCATCCGTCTCTACCCACTCAGCCAGTCCTGCTACTCCTCGTCGGGGATCCCATAGCAAGGTTTAATCCAAGAGGCTGGGTACCTCGAGGATCCTGCCCCTCATCGCCTGTAATCCTCCTGACTACAGCTCGATGTCTCCCCACTTCCGCTCAAGTGGTGTGTGTGCACTCATGGCACAGTCATCGTCTGTCAAAACTTCCTTCTCTGCCCGTGTTGGCAGTGCCTTAGTCTCGGAAGAATCTCCATTACTCTTCTTCTTTGGACACTAGATTGCATAGTGACCCAACTCCCCATAGTGGAAGCACTTGATCTTGGAGAGATCTTTCTTCTTCAGTTTTTTCTGCTTTCCCTCAGATGCTAGGGCCACGTCTTCCTCCTCTTGCTTGACTTTGATCCCCTTGCTGCTGCTACCCGTCTTCGACTACCGTCTGATCTCTTCCTAGCGAAGAGATGTCCACATCTCGTCCCAAGGTGGAAGTGTCCCTCTGCCCAGTATACTCTGGACAAATACTTCCCAGTCTTCTGAGACAACATTCAGGGTTGTGCTCACCATTAGCTCCTGTTCTGGTTGTCACCCCTATAGTAGTCAACTGATCTCGGATCTCATTCAGTTCTCCGAGGAAGGTGTCAATCGATTGTCCCTTCTTCATCTGATACGACCTCATCTGATTCTCAAGCAGCATTCTTCTCTACACAGAAGTATGCTGGTACAGCTTCTTGAGAGCCTCCCACGTCTCAAATGCCATTTCCTTCTTGGCTATGTGTGGTACTACATGATCCTTGACCCCGTCAAGGATAATGCTCTTGGCCCTTGCCATCACCTCCTCGTACCTGTCATTATCACTGGGGTCGACTGGGACAGCTATTACCTTCAAGGTGAAGTTCTTGACACAATTCCTCTCAAGTACGGATAAGATTTTGGCCTTCCAAACTGCGAAGTTTGATGCTCCGTCCAGTCTATCCTGGTCTCTTACTCCGTGTAGTGCCATGATGCTCCTCTACTTCCCTCCTGGAAGTTCTCTGTTTGACTCCTCTGAATCTCTACTTCCTGTCTGGAAGTTCTCTTCTGGACTCCCTCTGAGTCCTGATTTTCCTCCTGGAAATCTTTTTGCCGCTTGTCGAGATGCCCCCTACTCTGATCGTCTTGTGCAACCACACCACTGATCCGGGTTCCTTGGCTAGAAACCCTCAGTAGCAACTCCTCTGGCCTTGCTCTATCAAGTACTGTTATGACTACAGTACCTCACCAACTCCACTCTGCAATATTCCTGCAGCCTTCTAAACCCTAGCAACTGCCTATCTGTGGACTGCGTCAACCCCTCTTTGCCCCACGCTGGCCCTGCGTGACCCCAGATGGGTCTACATCAGCCCTAGGATGCCCTGCATCAACCCTCTGTCTTTCTGCGTCAACAATGCTGGTCTCTCTGAGGCTTTGCGCAGCTCTCGGCTGCCTCTACGTGGCCCTGTGTGAGCCCTGTCTGGCTCTGCGTCACACTCCTTGGCTTCTGTGCTGCTAGAAACAACTTATGTCACCTCGGGACAACTATTTTCTGTTGCTATTGCTGCACTCAACTAATGTCTTTTAGTTCTCTTGTGATCTACAATCACGCTTTGATACCATGTCGAAGTTTCTAAGTTTACTTAGAAACCCTCCATGCACTTTATCTGATTTATTCCTACCTACTTGTTATTTTCCTTAACAAGTTATTTACAATGTAAATACTGAAAATAAAGACTAGTGCATGATCAACATATTACAAATCAAAAACTAAAAGAAACAGAAACAAGCACACCATATGACACCATTATTTTTGGACTGATGTCCCTGGAAAAACCCAATGTGGGAAAACCGGTGCAGCTATCTGAGAGTTTTCTTATTAAGCAATATCAGAATATAATATGGGTATCGAAAACTGGCCTACCCAACAGAGAATTTCCTTGGTAGTAATACCTCTTGGTTTTTGACAAATCTCCTGGCTGAAACCCCGGATAATCCTTCCAGCAACTCCTCAACACAAAACTGCTCAGAAACCCCAACGTCTGCCCAATATGGACTGCGTCAGCCTCTCCTAGCCCAGCGCTGGCCCTGCATCAGCCCCAGGAGGCCTTGCGTCAGCTCTATGGGCCTCTGCGTCAGATACGCTGGCCTCTCTGGTGCTCTACACAACACTTGGCTACCTCTGCGTGAGCGCTGGCTGCTCCTACATCACTATCTCGGGCTGCTTTGCTGCTCTCCCGACACTATCTCTGCCTCTCTGTCTCTCTGTACTCAATGCCCCTCAGCTTCTCTCCGATCACTGATTCTATCTCTCTTAGCAAACCCCGCTCTAGAGAATAGAATGACTGATCATCTGGTGTGTTCTCCAAGAGACCCTCAAGCCTCCTTTTATACTTTTCCTGTTGACTTCTCAACGGTCGAGATTAAGTCCCTAATCAACGGCTAAGATTAGATCTGACTTGATCCATGTCTTTTGGACCATTCTAACACAAATTCATATTAATACACATTAATATTTTATTTTCCGTAAGTTTAGACTTAGGGACTCCATTAAAAATAATAATTATTTTAATATCTCCTAATTTGTTTAGAATTTGCCCAAACCCTTTCTGGGTATTGGAGATCTCATGTGCCCCAACCTCTCCACCAAATTTCCTGGCTAGAGCACATCCGATGCTACCCCAAACCAATAGAGACAACTAGATCAGAGAGGGCAGGGATCAGAGTGATAGCCGCTGCCCTAATAGTTGTTGCATCGTGCCTATGCTATTTGAGTGACAACACAGACCACTGCCTAAGATACTCTGCTACCTTCTATGTCCACCGTTAGCACCTCTTCCATTATGCTGAAACAGGGGATATGCTCTGCGTATTAAAGTGATCCCATGCGCACGACATCCCTTGAGTCGATCCAGTCACATGCCATACACCAAAACACACAAACATTGGACAACCCCCCTTTATATACATACAACACTTGATCATTTGACCTTTGTGAGCTTGGTTCGACGTGGCTCTTTAGCAGAAATGAGTTGGGCTATGACTATGTTGACTTTCCCTTGCAGTGGCCACGTTTACAGACTTGGAATGCTCTCACTTCAAATCGCACTGCCTAATTAGCAACAAGGCTCTGTATCACGTCGACACTTCATTTGGTTATGTAGACATGGTTGCAGCCACCCCAAGACTATGCAAACTGCACAAAAATTATGCCAAAAATTGAAAGTAGCTCCTCCTACACAATTTCCACTCACTGGACTCGGCCCAACAATTTGATTGACCACGAATTGGCAACAAATTACGCCCAACAGTTTAGAACAGGTGACTCAGCTCTGTGGTTCAATTTTAGAATTGAGGACGCGGTTTTGTGCAACGGTCAGTGGAAATTTACATAAATTCAACCCTTTCATTGTGAAATTTCGGTGATCCTGAATCCTACTGCAGTAACTGATAATATTACTTCTATTTGTTAAATTAATTAAACAAATTATTTGCAGTTTTCTATGGAAAACATCAAAATACATACACTACAGTCTTTACAAATAAAATTCCGCAGAAAGTAAATACAAGGAAAATACTAGCACATATATAACCACAGTGACAATTATTTTTGGACAATTGTCCTTGGAAAAACCCAATGTGGGAAAACCGGTGCAGTAGATGAGGGTTTCTTTTATTAATCTTCAGCAATAATTTTTGTACAAGACAAAATAGAGGAAGAATCACCGATGGAATTTTACTGGTGATTTTCTCACAATCCACAACGTTTTCTGACTCCGAAGAGGACCTCCTGCCTCTTTCGCTGGCCTTTCTGCGTCACCCTCTGCGCAGTGACAACGTAGGCCCTGCATCAACCCTTCTGCGTCCCAGCTCTGCGTCTCTCCTCTGCGCTGCCTCCTCCAGATTTGTCCTGCACTCTCTGACTATGCTAATGCCTTCTCTCTCCCACCTGCAACTCACTCTCTAGCTCGATTTTCTCTTGCGGAACTTCAGCCAGTGAGAAAATCGATCTTCTTGAACAACTGAGTATCTGCTCTGGGGTATTCTCCATCTACCCATCGACTTTTTCTTATAATCTTTTGTTGGAGCACCAATGACCAAGATTAAAACGTAATCGATGGCTAAGATTAATTGGAAATTGATCCATGTCATCTTCTAGAAGATTCTCACCTGATTTAATTAATACCCTTTAATTAACCAAATTTCCTAAGTTTAGACTTAAGGAACCATTAAAAGAAAGTTAATTATTTTAATTACATCATCTTTAGGTGGAATTTTCCCAAACGATTTTTGGGTATTGGAGAATGCATGTGTCTTAGCCTCTCTACAAAATATTGAGGCAAGATCACATCCAATGCTACAAAAATCAACACTCCCTCTTAGCGAGGAATGTGTGCTAGTGTTGTAACGCACTGAAGCATCACTCTGTCTCTGCACCATCACCTGCTGCGCTGTTGATGTTTGACCCCACTGCCCACCAACTACTGCGCAACTCTGATATGAGTTGAGCCTGTGCTGCTGCTGACACTGCTGAACTGCTGTCAACCAGTGCATCTGCACTGCAACTCCCTCTTAACTGTTGCTGCTGAGAATCTATTGAAATGGATTCTCCACCATACCCATATGTTCTCTAAACTGCATGAACCTAGCTCTCCCTAAAGCTTTTGTGAGTATGTTTGCTACCTGATCACTTGTGGGAACATACTGCAACGGAACTGCCCCACATTGAACACAATCTTTGATGAAACAACATCTGATATCAATGTGTTTCGACCTATCATGAAATACTAGATTCTCAGAGAGTTTTGTAACTCTGATTATCACAATAAATATTGGTTGTTCCCATCTTCTTCCTGAACAAACTCACCAGCAATTTCCTGAGCCATATCGATTTGCACGAGGCTGTGCTGGCCGCCATATATTCTACTTCTGCTGAGCTCAATGCTACTGACTTTTGCTTCCTGTTGCACCAAGAGATCATCCCTGATCCAACGCTGACGCAGTACCTGAAGGTACTTTTCCTGTCCACTGAACTACTTGCCCAATCTACATCTGTGAATCCGCTCAACCTAACACCATCTTCTCAAGTATATTTCAACCCCAGTCCGACTGTTCCATGCAGATATCTGAGAATGTGCCTAGTTGTTGCCCAATGTACCCTTTTTGGTTCTACCATGAACTGACCAATGGTATTGACAACAAAATAGATGTCTGGTCTGGTGTTGACCAGATACATGAGTGACTCAATTAGTTGTTTGTAAAAGGTGGGGTCGAATTCCTTGTCCCCTGAAGCATCTATCTTTTTGCAGTTGGTAGTCATGGGTGTCGCCATGGGTCTGCAATCCTGCATTCTGAATCTCTTCAGAATTTCTGTAGCATATCTCCTTTGTCCGAGGAAGATTTCCTCATTCTTTCGCCGAACTTCCAACCCCAAAAAATAGTGCATTAAGCCCATATACTTCATGTCAAATTCTGCTGCAAGGTTCCTTTTGCAGTCCTTTATGAGCCTCGATGATCCTGTCAAAAATAGATCATCTACATATAAAATCAGAATGAGAGGCTCATTCTCCACCATTAGGTAGTAGAGATTTGGATCTCCATCACTCTTAATGAATCCCAACTGCTGCAAGTAATTGTTAATTCGACCGTACCATGCCCTGGGCACCTGCTTGAGCCCATACAAGGCTTTCTTCAATCTGCATACATGAGTGCGTCTCTCATGAGTTTCGAAGCCTTCACGCTGCTCTATGTACACCTCTTCTTCTATCACCTCGTTCAAGAACACTGTCTTGACATCCATCTGGTGAATTTCCCATCCCATCTGTGCTGCTAGGGATATGACGGATCTGATAAAGGTATATCTGGCAACTAGGGCAAAGGGTTCCTCGTAGTCTATTCCTTCTTTTTTTGCATACCCCTTTGCAACAAATCTAGCTTTGTACTTCTCTACACTACCATTTGCAGCATACTTGATCTTGTAGATCCATCTGGAACCCACAACTGATTTATCTTCGGGTCTAGGCACCACCTCCCAAACATCATTTATCATGATAGAACTGTACTCTTCTACCATGGCATCTACCCACACTTGACGTTGTGCAACTTCCTAAAAACTGGAGGGCTTTGCAACTTGAGCTACCAAGGCCTGGTATTTGTCTGGTTGCTTACGTTGCCTCTTGTCGGTTCTAGGAGCTCTGACAAACTCTTCTGCGTCCTTTAAGGTTTGATGCACTTCCCTACTGGTCCTACCACTAGTGGTGGGAGGTTCAATTTGTTCCTCTGCCTGTTTCTGCAGCTCTGTCTGCTGAGAACTTCCTGGATCTCCTGCTACTGAGGAGATGCTGCTACTAGTTACTGTACTCGAATCCTGTGACTGCCCCCCTGCTTGTTCTTCTTGCGGTCCCTACTACTGTTGTTCTAATGGAACATCTGATGACTGATCTCTTGCAGACATCCCTCGAGATCTTCTGAAAGCTCTGTCTTCCATGAATTTTACATCTCACCTTACTATAATCTTCCTGCTACCAGGAACGTAGATTCTGTATGCCTTTGAGGTCTCGCTATACTCTACGAGATACCCCTTTTTCTGTAGTCTGATCCAACTTGTTGCCCTTTTCATCTGGAATGTGACAGTAGGCTACACTCCCGAATATCCTCAAAAGACTTACCTCAGGTTTCTTCCCAATGAAGTCTCCCTCTGGCGTTTTCTTCCCCAAAGCTCTATGAGGTGTCTGGTTTTGAATGTACACTGCTATGTTGCATGCTTCTACCCACATAAATCTAGGCAGATCTTGATCATAAAACATGGCCATTGTTGCCCCAACTATAGTTCTGTTCTTCCGTTCCGCTACTCCATTCTGCTGTGGATTATAGGGAGCTGTCCACTCTCTTTTGATTCCTTCCTTTGTGCAGAAATCTATGAAGTTTCTATTCGTGTATTCTCCACTGTTATCTGAAAGTAGAACCTTAATCTTTTTCCCTGTCATGTTTTCTACAAGAACCTTGAACTCTCGAAATCGATCAAAGACATTGTCTTTGGTCTTTAAGAAGTAGATCCAGGTTTTTCTGGAATGGTCATCAATAAAGGTGACGAAATACTCGCCACCACTAAGAGCTCTGGTGGACATAGGGCCGCAAATATCTGAGTGTATCAATCCCAACACGCCTTTGGCTCTGTTGTCACTTCTGGGAAACACTGCTTTTGCATACTTCCCAAGTACACATCCTCGACATAGATCATCGTGCTCATTGCTGAGAGCTGGAACTCTTGTTACAATCTCTCTGAGCATCCTAAGTGCTCCATGGTGCAAGTGCCCCATCCTCCTATGCCATAGTTCATTCAGCTCCTTCCTACTCTTGTCATCACTGCCTATCAGTGCCATTGGAGAATCGTTCTGCAACCTATACAGTCTGTTTCTTTGAGCTCCAATTTGTTTCACCTTCTTCTAGGTGGGATGCTTGACATACACTTTCTGTCCCACAAAGTACACATCATATCCCTTGTCCTACAACTGGGACACTGAGATTAGGTTCATACCCAATCTTGGCACATGCAACACATTTGTGGCACTAGTGCTGGTTCCTGCTTCCGTATGAAAATCTATGGTGCCTCTCCCTATTGGAGTACACTTAGTTTTGTTGCCCATAGTGATCTGGAAGTCCATTTGCTCCTCTTGATAGCTTGAGAAATATTCCCTTTAGTCATATGAGTTGAAGCTCTGCTATCAATATACCAAACACCAGCTGAAGCTGATCCTGACAGACACGCAAACTCATCTTCCAACCTGGAAGATAATTCTGAGGATTCTTGATTATCCATAACTTCTGTGTTATTCTCCTTTCTTCTGATGCTGTTCTGCCAACAACTGCTGCAAAATAACTGCGTCCTAGCTGAAGATCTTCTTTGCAAGGAAACTGCGCTGCCCCTTCTGCCTCTTGAAAGCTTTGATCTGGAGAATCGAATTTCTCTGTCGACTCACTCAGAGAAATCGATCTCACTTAAAACTTTGATCTCCTTGGCCCAAGGACTGCACTGCCTCTGGGATTTTGAACTACTGCCAAGGCAGGATTTCCGACCCCCTTCTTCCTTTCTGCTTTGATCTCTCTTGCTCAAAATCTATGCTCTGATACCATGTGAAAATTCGGTGATCCCGATTCTGCCGCAGTAACTAATAATAATTCTTCTATTTGTTAAATTACTTAAACAAATTATTCGCAGTTTTCTACGACGAACATCAAAATACATACACTGTAGTCTTCACAATTTTTTTTTGCGGAAAGTAAATACAAGGAAATACTAGCACATATATAACCACAGTGACATAATTATTTTTGGACCATTGTCCCCAGAAAAACCCAATGTGGGAAAACCGGTGCAGCAGATGAGGGTTTTTTTTATTAAACTTCAACAATAATTTATGTACAAGACAAAATAGAGGAAGAATCACTGAGAGAATTTTAGTGGTGATTTTCTCACAATCCACAGCGTTTTCTGATACCGAAGAGGACCTTCTGCCTCTTTCGCTGGTCTTTCTGCGTCACCCTCTACATAGTGAAAACGTAGGCCCTGCGTCAACCCTTCTGCGTCCCAACTCTGTGTCTCTCCTCTGTGCTGCCTCCTCTAGAGTTGTCCTGCACTCTCTGACTATGCTGATGCCCTCTCTCTCCCACTTGCAACTCACTCTCTAAGTCGATTTTCTCTTGCCGAACTTCAGCCAGTGAGAAAATTGATCTTCTTGAGCAACTAAGTATCTTCTCTGGTGTATTCTCCATCTACCCATCGACTTCTTATAATCTTTTGTTGGAGCACCAAAATTAAAACATAATCGATGACTAAGATTAACTGGAAATCGATCCATGTCTTCTTCTAGAAGATTCTCACTTGATTTAATTACTATCCTTTAATTAACCAGATTTCGTAAGTTTAGACTTAGGGAACCATTAAAAAAAAATTAATTATTTTAATTAAATCGTCTCTAGGTGGATTTTTCCCAAATGATTTCTGGGTATTGGAGAATGCATGTGTCTTAGCCTCTTTGCAAAATATTGAGGCAAGAGCACATTTGATGCTATAGAAATCAACATTCAGTGGCCTAGTTCCGATAGCAACTTCGATCACACGAAAAATTTGAATGTGGCTTTAACACCGATTAGACGACATTCAACGTGCCTCTCTTCCGCTGCGATTTCTTCATAGGCTTGGCGGCATGGTCCAATAGTCAACCAAATTCGTCTAATGGACATGACCTGTTGACTTTCCTCTGCCGAACAAATGATTTGCCCACCTGTTATGGCGTAACTCATAGGAATCATTGGTCTATCTGACTGTGGCTTTTTGAACATTGACGCGATGGTGGCTTCCTGTAATAATCAGCCTCCAATAACTCGATTTTAATACGACCTCTAACAATTTACTGCATGGCCCATTTGAAAACCTTCAACGACCACCAAAATTTTATGGACTTGGCCTTTGGAAATTTTAAACTTGGCATTCACATAAGAGTTGGCCCTTTAAAATAATGTGCTCAATAAAATTGAACCCCTTTTAAATGTTTTACGACCGCATTAACATTTCGACCAATAATGCCTGCCTTGGCTCAAGCTCTTTTGGCCACTAATTGAAATTGTCGAATACTTAATAAATGATAGACACTTTCACCTAGCCTTTTCAACAATTTTTGGCTTAAACCCTTGATTACAATCTTTCATCGAAATTGATCTACAACAAACCCTCAGGCTAGAAGGAACACCAACTCTGATACCACTTTTATATCCCAAATATAATTTTTGCAGAAAATTCCTTTAGAAAATTTAGCCATCAATTTAAATAACATTTTGCACATATTTAACCATAAATTTAACGACAAACTGGAAACATAAACTGCAACTGAAGAATAGACTAGATACACATGCAACAAACTCGAAAATTTAGCCGTCAATTTAAATAACAATTTGCACATATTTAACCATAAATTTAACAACAAACTCGAAATATAAACCGCAACTGAAGAATAGACTAGATACACATGCAACAAACTCAACCCTATTTTATTGATATACAATAACTGGTACAAAAACTGGAAATGGTTGAGAGGACGACCTCCCACAAATATCTACTACAAGCTGAACTGTCCTCCAAAACAAAGCTAAACTAACAGTTGAACTGTTGAATCTGAATGAATTCACCAAGGGGAGAGTTGGGTACTCGCCGAATCACTCGAGGGTTTCTGTCTTGGGGCTACTATGGTAGAGATTTATATTCTCCCACCCACATTAAAGACAAATGCTCCAATCCAAGATGTCTTCAAATGACCTCCTCCTCTTTTATAGATCTGATGGATAGATCTCCAAGCCTCTAGAAGCATATTATTTTATTAATGTCTTATTATTCTAGAAGCTCCTCCATTGACTTTATCTTAAGTGTCTTTTTAATTTATTTTATTTCACTGAAGTCACTTGAGACTTTTCCTCCAATTAATTACCTTTCCTTAATTAAATGACTCATTAAAGTCATTTTTAATTACGAAAATGGTAAAGCGTCCACCATACTCTCTTCAGCCATTGGAAGTCACTTCTTAGCATCCCATCTTGTAGATCTTCTCGTTCCGGTTCCAACGAGCTATTACACCGAGGTGTTCCATTAAATAATCTTCCCGGAATGCCACATCGAGCATAATTAATTAAGTTAGGCCCCATAATAATGTTAATTTCTGTAAGTTGTCGGAATACAACAGAACATAAAGCAAACTATGTGGACAATGGAATATGCCAAGCAAATGCCATTAGATCCCATAAAAACTCCGTTGGGACTCCTGATGATGTAATCCTGCTCCTGCGGCCTAGCCATCACATACCTTGGAAACCCATCCTAGCTGTACTATAAAGGAAAATAAAAATGGGGACATGACACGAATGTGCACTGCGCAGTTTGGAGAGAGTCTTTTTTTGCCCGCAAAAGTTTTAGCCTTTTAGAGTTTCAATTTTTATTTTTTTTTAATTATAAACTTTGAGAAAAACTTGAACGCAAAAAAACCTGCCCAAAAGAACAAACCCTAACATGAACTTAATAAAATGCATGGCGAATTTATTGAATTTGTTAAAGTTAGTGTATGTATTCGGGTTCGAGTTCGATTAAGGTTCAAGTTCGTCTTCAAGTTTGGAGAACCAAACCGAATAAGTTCGAATTGTGTTGAAGTTTGGCGAATTTCGAATCCAAAGGATTTTGTTCGCCGAACATGGTGACTTAGATTATGGGTGCTAGGTGTATAACAATGACAAGCTATTGAAGGGTTACAAGGGCAAGGCCATCAGTACTACATATAGAAATTCCACGAAATTTTGATTTTGCTAATATGAACAATCTGAAAACAAATTTTCTTTTGACATAGACACATAATTTCTCTACCAAATTGTAGCAGAATAAGAACAGAAATAAAAGCACAATTCACACAATAGAACACAATTTTCTAGAGAACCCAACTGGAAAAACCCTCACTTGCTTGAGAAAATTATTGAAGAAGAATATGACATAAACCTCTTACAAATAACCCTGCTTCAATAGAGAATACAAACTGATCCATTAGCCCTGAACTAGGCTTGAAACGACCCTGCAAGAATGCTGATCTACTTCCCTGAACCAGCTCACAGTAAGGCCCAAAATCCTTGCACATTCCTTAGGAAATAGACCCCTATTTCCTAGTGCATTCAACCTCCTAAGAAATAGGAATTCCTCCTATTTTTGTGTGTACTTCTCAAGGGAAATTCCCCTCCAATAATTCACACAAGGAAACCTTCTTGGCTCGTTCCCCTCACAAGCTCACAAACTCGTGCTCAAGAATGAATACAAGGTTGTTGAGGAATCTAGGGAAGCTAGATTAGGTCTTCTTTTAGATTGATTTCTCTTATATTGAAAAGTTCTTGTGATGCTATATTACTTCCTTTTGTTATTATTATGTTTTCTTCATCATCAAAATAAATGCCAAACAAATGAAGATCTCAGACTCAAGAAAAGAACACAAGATCTAGGCACTTAGCCAGGGAAAAACCCCTATGAAAGGGAAAACCCAGTGAACTCTTTCTCTAGTAGATTCACATCAATGATGAGAGAAACTTGAGCCTTCGACCAAAGACATAGGCTCCTTCCATCCTCCAAGGCAATCCTTAACTAAAATCTGTTTCTTCTTTCCTGCAACTTCTGCAATTTCGTCCTTGCATCCTCACTCCTTGTAACTGGCTTCAGAATGACGTGTGACAAAAAACATCATGACAAATTTCTCTTTTTATCCTCGCTTATAAATTTCTTTCTTATCTTGCGTTTCACATTCCTTTCCGTCTCAACTCAAATTGCAGATCGAAACTTATTGCTCTTTCTCCACAATAGGCTGAATGCACTTGGGTATTATAGTTGTTCGAAACTCCAACGTGAGGCCGACTTGTCAACTTCATTGAGGCCGACTTGAAGATTAGGAACTTGACTTTGGAGGAGGAGGAGAATACAAATAAAATAATTTTTCTCTTTGACTCAAGGATCCTAAGAAGGGTCTAGAATATAACAAATAATGACAATGAACCAAGATATAATCCTAGAAGCCTACAATGGAGGCTTTAACCTATTGACCATTGTCCCAAGCATGAAACCCATGCTTTAATAAGTCAATCTTTCTTTAATAAAAATTTATTTTTCTTTTTCTATTATATCATGACTCAAATACAATTATGAAGACCAACCCTAGTTACATTCTTGAACACTCCCTCTTAACTAGGGAGGTATTCATAGTTACATATATACATAGCTATAAGGATGATCTCAAAATGATATGTTCTACAAAGAGTTCCAGCACATGTAGTGCGATGGATTAGACACTTGACCAAGGTATCTAATCAGGTGGGACTAAGGTGTGTTCCAAGCTTTAGCCACTCTCGGTACCATCATGCTTTAGCTTGAACACCAACCTAGGGATCTAGGTGCGTATACAAGGTCAGAGATCCAAGACCAATGCCACCCTCTATACTTTGGGATCTAGACATCATCACCGGCCGGCCAGATGTCCTCCCAAGCATATTGTCGCCCCAAGATGCTTCATCTCTCCTTATCAACTAAACCAGATATATCCACCAATCCAAGCATGCTTCAAACATTCAACCTTCTTATGGAGAGATCTGCACAAACACAACCCCAATTAGTAATAAACTTTCACTATACATATTTAACACAAACCTTCGGGGTCCTTAATCATTCTGATGCTACTTAGATCATTATCATATCAAACACATCTAGTCAAAAGCTTTACTTCTTCAACTTTTTCAGTAGCACCAAACTCAGCCTCAACACTTCTTCCAAGAACATCCAAGTCTTGTTCACAACTTTATCAATCATGAATAACCATCAATATTGCTTCAGCTATTCTCTGATTTCAAGCATCCTCATTCATTCCTCTTCAAGCTCCCTCTCAACTAGGGAAATATACACATTCCTTTATCCAAGTAACTAGGGGACAAGTTCATCAACTATTTTGTTCTTCCAATCACACAAGCTCTTCCTTTTTGCATCAACAATTCATTGGAGAATCTAGACCTTCCAAAACTTCATTATTCCTTCACAACAAGGTCATCTATTGAACTTTAATGTCATCGAGGTTCTCCCAGCTCCCTCGTTCCATCATGCTCAACATCATCATTAAATATGAGGAAGGCATCTTCATTATCTTGAAGACTATGTACCTATAAACTTTCAACAACAAGTACAACCAAACACAAATATATATGTACAAGAGCATGAAGTCAACTTTATCAATATAGGGTTAGCATGTCATTATAATAGGAGCATAATAAATCAAATTTTAGACATTCAAGACTTAAACCTAGTTAGGTTTTATAATAAATCAAGAGTTTTATCCGTTAGATTTCTTGCAAAAATATTTACTAGGGTTTCATCACAAACCCTAGATTTCATCATCAAAACCAAATCATATCAATAATCGAAAACATTATACTTCTAGGGTTTCATTCTCATGCCCTAGAATATCAATATCTACTAGGGTTTTGTTACAAACCCTAAAAACTAAATCATGAATATCAACAATCAAGTTAGCATATCAACATTTCATCTTGAGGGTTCCATTATTACTTCCTAGATACTTATACCAGTCTCATACTAGGGTTTTATCGTAAACCCTAGATACAAACATCAAACTCCAAAATTAAATATACAACAAATTTTGACCAAGATAGGGTTTCAATTATATGGAAGCACATACACCCAAAGATCCATTTCTAGGGTTTTATATTGACTATTACAAGGGTTTTTGTCATAAACCTTAATTTACCAAACCTTAAGAAAACTAGGGTCTCTAGACATTAACAACAAACTCTGAAAGGCTAGGGTTTTACCATAACATTACCAAAACCCTAAACATTAAGAGAGTAGGTTTTCATTATGAGTTATATTTTATCATCAAACCCTAACTAGTCTACGGTTTCATCATTAACATACTCTAAGCATCAAGAGGCTAGGTTTTGTAACAAACACTAGAGATTAGGATTTTACCAAAGTAAACAAAAATAGCAAAGAGAGGGTTGATTTAATTTGGAGATTAATCTCCCTAAACAAGAATCTTGATGATTCAAAACTCTAGACATAAGATAGTTAGTAAAGTAAATTTCAAATGAATGTACCTTACAACGAGGATTAGTTCTAAATCTGGACTGGAAAAATACCTGGAGTTGCTTTTATTACAGACCTTGTAGGATTACCTTATTGAAGAGCTCCTTTTTGTGGCAAGGATTTTACCATAATTTAAGTATTTGAGAGTTGCCTTCTGAATTTTGACATGATATTTTTCCTTTATCTACAAAATCTTTGGAACATACTTTTCAAGGAAGGATTATATTTGAGAAACAATAATAAAGCTCAATATATTAGAAATGCTTATCCTTTTGAGTAAGAAGAAGCTTCTTTTGAGGGATTTCCTTTCTGTATAAGATTTTATTTTTCTCCATGTACCTGTAATATCTATTGAGAAGCATAACCAGAACATACAAATAGCATGGAGTTTTCTTTATCTTTTGAGTTACAAAGACCAATAATTTATTCTTGTTCATATATCTCTAACTATTTACAAATCCTAGACAAGCGGAAGCAAGTGAGATTTTTCATATGTACTATCTAGGAGTTAATCAACTAACTTTCTAAGAATCACGTTCTTTACAAATGAACAAGTTACACATACCTTTGTTTTGGTATTCTATTGAGCTTGTTGCCTTATCTTGCAAACTGCATACACATTGTTAGTTGACTAAAACATAAAGAGTGATATTGATACTTGCTTCTCTTTACTTGTAGTAGAGGTTTCCAAGAAGGAACTGCTACAGCTCTTTAGATATACTCCTCTTTATATTGATATAGACTACTTGCTTGATGGTAGAAAACGCAGAAAAGTCTTCTTTTACTCTTGCTAGACACCCATTCCAAAATGCATGTAGATCTTGATCATATGGTCCTTCCAGGTCGGCTTTATGTGACTATTGAGGCCTATTTCTTATACATATATGTGCATAAATTTTTGTCCTTTCTCAACAGAAGTCTTGGTACCTTTTCATAAGAGACTCTGGCTTCAAATTTTTGACCTTTCAGCTAGGCTTA
This sequence comes from Pinus tabuliformis, assembly GCA_031772625.1. Lineage (NCBI taxonomy): Eukaryota > Viridiplantae > Streptophyta > Pinopsida > Pinales > Pinaceae > Pinus > Pinus tabuliformis. The sequence goes on along the minus strand of CM062820.1, from coordinate 1,727,785,932 downwards.
TAAGGCTTTCAAACAATTCGATCCTGATCAGTCAACAAGTAAATTTTATGCGGGCTTGAAAAAGGCTTCTTTTAGTCCATAATGAGATATTCTATTCCTTGAATTGATTACCCATAAAAATGTACACACTTCTGAAGTTTTCAGATTCTGAAATGACATACTGTTCAGATTTTAATATAGATTTCAGACTTCAATACTTGATCTCGGAACCTCGCTCATTAACATAAAGATTTCGGCCTTGTAAATGCTTAATTTCTAGACTTTTAAATCTTCAAATGATGCTATTCGATTCCCTTGAGAACTTCAGTCTATGGGCCCAGGTCTGCAGTGTTTTATTCACAGAGTTGCCCAGAATTTTGATTTTATGCTTGACATTTCTTCTGGGTAGTTCGATCTGAGGGATTAAATGCAAATGACCCTTCTTTCTTCACATATCTATGATCTTCAGGCTGCCATCATACTGCTGTCTTTTGCTCTGATACCATGTTGAGAAATCTAGGGAAGCTAGATTAGGTCTTCTTTTAGATTGATTTCTCTTCTATTGACAAGTTCTTATGATGTTATATTACTTCCTTTTGTTATTATTATGTTTTCTTCATCATCAAGATAAATGCCAAACAAATGAAGATCTCAGACACAAGAAAAGAACACAAGATGTAGGCACTCAGCCAGGGAAAAACCCCTATGAAGGGGAAAACCCAGTCAACTCTTTCTCTAGTAGATTCAGATCAATGTTGAGACAAACTTGACCCTTTGACCAAAGACATAGGCTCCCTCCATCCTCCAAGTCAGTCCTCAACTAAAATCTTGTTTCTTCTTTCCTGCAACTTCTGCAATTTCGTCCTTGCATCCTCAGTCCCTGTAACTGGCTTCAGAATGACGTGTGAAAGAAAGCATCATGACAGACTTCTCTTTTTATCTTTGCTTGGAAATTTCCTTCTCATCTAGCCTTTCACATTCCTTCCTGTCTCAACTCAAATTGCAGATCGAAACTTATTGCTCTTTCTCCACAATAGGGTGAATGCACTTGGGTATTTATAGTTGTTTGAAACTCCAGTGTGAGGCCGACTTGTTAATTTGTTTGAGGCAGATTTGTCGTTTTGAGACCGACTTGAAGATTAGGAACCTGACTTTGGAGGAGGAGAATAGACATAAAATAAATTTTCTCTTTGACTCAAGGATCCCAAGAAGGGTCTAGAATATAACAAATAATGACAATGACTCAAGATATAATCCTAAAAGCCTGCAATAGAGGCTTTAACCTATTGATCATTGACCCAAGCATGAAACCCATGGTTTAATAAGTCAATCTTTCTTTAATAAAAATTTCTTTTTCTTTTTCTACTACATCATGACTCAAATTCAATTATGAAGACTGACACTAGTTACATTCTTCAACAAAGGTGTGCCTTCGATCTCCTTGTAAGCACTTCAAATAGGCTATTTTTAGTAAGTTCTATGTTTAGGAAGTCGAACTGGTGCTTTTCTAGTTGACAGTAGTTAACACAACTTGTTAACTAGTTCCTCCTAAAATTTAGGAGGCTAACTCCAGAAATTTTTTCAGTTCCCAAACCAACTCACACTAGAAGACAGTTAACTTGGTCTTCCACAAACTGGTACTAGTCAAACTGCTTCTTGAACTTGTTCACATTACTGGAACTCGTACATGACTAAAGAGAACACAAATTCAATTCCTTGAATTAAGGCACAAATCAAGGAATCCATTGCTTCGCTACTTTTCAACAATACAACAACAAAGATACCACCACGTTAACTGGTAGTTTTGCGTTACAAGGCCAAAGTCTAACATGACAACTTTTTGGTGTGAATAAGGTATTATACACGATCTCTTCTTCTTATCCTTGTCTAATGATCCATGACACCGATTAGCAGCATCATGTGGAATGGAATCTACAAAATGTTAATTCATGGAGCTACAAGTGCAAAGATGCCAATATTTCAAGACAGTGGAAGACGTCTGCAGGCATCAAATTTGATAGCCAAATTTGCCCCTACAGCGATGGGTACTCTCCAACAGGCCAAAGATGTATACTATACATTGGCACACACACCCACGCCCAATATCAAATATTAGTTTAGTTTATGCATATATATATATATATATATATCACACATACATATATAGTAGAGGGTGTGTGCTCACTCACTTGTCTTAACAGGAAATGTAACCCCTGTAGGGTATTTTATATATATATATATAATAAGGCTCAATCCCCATTACAAGATTTTCTGTGCACTGTAATATTTATCTACAAGCATGTAAATACTACAGTAAGCTTGGATTTCTGTCTAATCATTAGCCTTGACTTCATACCCATAGTCCACAGGAGCAGGAGTTAACTTCCAGAATTTCACACAGATATTACTAGTAGTATCTAGGTTTCATATCTTCCGGTGCTCAGGAGCAATTAGTAGAACAGTCACACATATGCGCATGTATACTCTTGCAACAAGGGATTGGATATATTAAATACCATCAACCAATTGATGTCTCTGATGCATCCTAGTGGCATGCACAACTGGAGTTATTCCCAATGTTACCCAATACAGGTTGCTATCCTCTGTATGATGCCAATTTGCAGTACATAGTTTCTTCACATACATGAAAATAATGACAAGACAACCAAGTTTATGCATCTTCTTGCTCTGTAATTTCCAGGTATATTAAAGGTCATAGATCTCACACCATTTTTGGAGACTTTTAGAAGGTTTAGCTAGTCCTTTAAGGACTGTAATGCAACCCTGTAGCACACCTGTATCTACAGTCACTTATAGTCATGAATATGACACATTACCAGTGTAGGTTTCAGTAGGTAAGAATTCCATAAAATTATAGTTTTTGATTGGACGTCTAAGCTATGGACTGTCTAAGTTATTTCCTCCTATCATACAGGGTCATGTAATGCAACTACTCTTCCAGATAGGGCCACAATCTCATTCAATGATGGAGTGACTGGATTCAACAGTCCACACACGAGGTTTATAATTAATTCTTAGGCTTATAATGTGTGCTTTTCTTGTGCAGGACCATATATGTATTTGTATGTATAACCATCAAATGAGTTGAACCCTACCCAACCAAGTTTTCAAGCTGAAATCCATTAGGTTATGATAATGTTCACCTACAGGACTGAGTATAATTTGGAGGCCAGACTTTCCAGTAGTATTTGTATTATGCACATTATTTCACCCAACATTATATAAGCATTGCTAAGGTACATACATAATCAACAACCATGTTTCAGATATGATAATAACATCATCATACATTATGTCTCATATGCCAATCGTACGAACTTAATTCAATAACAGAGACATGAAATTCATTGCATAATCCACAAATAAGAAATACTTATCTCAGATGAAACTGGGCAATTGAGTCTGGGACAACAACTCTCCACCCAACCATAGACAAACTTCCACCGGCTCTTGTAGCTGTCACCTCGGAACCAGATTCCAGAGCTTGAAGAGATTGCTCAAAGGAAAAAACCAAATCTGCCTGTTGAACCAGGGGCTCCAAAGTTCCAACCTACCTCCACCTTTCAGCTACCACAGGTAATGAGCCAAGCAAGGGAATCCAGAGGTCTAATACTTCTACCCTTCAGTTATAAAATGGCTAATTCCACCAATTCTTCCATTGCTCAACCGAGATATTTTCTTCTCTAAGAGCTATAGATGTGCAAAACTGTAGATGTCTTCAGGTGTCTCTAAACCACAGATATGCACAGGTCTTTGTAGTCTGCTGCATGACATAAAAAATTTACTGTCAAATTGTCCACCAAGAAAACTACACCATTGACCGTGAATTGCAAGCACGAGTTCTCGCAGTTCTAGATTTTCTGTTCCATCATTTCTGTGTTATGTTCTTCACGCTGCTCGTGGTCTTAGACTATCACTGTTGCGCTGGTATAGCCTCCACGACCCCTGTTCAGAATTTCACCAGCACCACTCTCCTCATGCCATTCTCTCTGTTCTGGCTGTTCTGCCTACGTTACAACCTCTCTTCTTTGCCTGCGTAAGACTATCCACAACAGTTCGTAAAAATTCCTATACCCGCGTTAGTTATTGCTTGCAGTCTCTGTGCTTTCGTTCCCTATTCTCAGATTTCATGCTCTCTCCTCTTCAAATTTCTTTGCCTGCGTCATCTTCTCCTTTCTCGTAACCTCTCTGCCTGCGTATCTTTCTCCCTTCTCTGCTTCGAATTTTTCTCTTTTTCCTTACCCTCCTGCGCAACTGCGGTCATCTTCCTGTTCCTGTAACTCCAATTCCACTTCCCGGTAGTTATTTTCCAGTCTGGCCCAACTCCTTTGGACCAATACCTGTCTCTCTGTCCCCTGATTTTCTATTTGTTTGCCTTGTCATCCTTGATTTGTTTTGTGTCTGCCTGTCAGAATCTTGCAAGTCAATCACCATAGTGCCACTTAATCCTCCCTCCATGGCTGTAATAAATAAGACAAGCTATATACCAAGCAGTAATCCTCCTCAGCCTTGGAATCCATGTCCCTTAACTCAGCCCCCATATATATATATATATTATCAAAATATTTATAACATTTACAAAGGTGAAAAGTGACTGGGGTTATCACAATCCTAGGCATTCTTATGAGATTTTAGGCAGCCGAAATAGCTACTGTAAAATTACACGTTTATTAGCATTTTAAAGTGTCGGCATTATTGGGTCTTGAATTGGAAAAATCTTTGAAGATTAAGTTGCTTAGCATTAAGGGGGATTCTGATTTAATTATCATGCAGCTTAAGAATAAATTCACATGTAAAAATCAAAGATTAAAAAATTATCGAAATGTTGTGTGGGATACTATGGAACACTTTGATGCCCTTGACCTCAAATCTATCCCAAGAGAGCAAAATAGTTTGGCAGATGAACTTGCCATAGCTGCTACTACTTTCCAGTTATCTAATGAGATAATTAATTATAAGATCAAAATGGAAGTAATATTTAGACCATCTATTCCAGATAACTCAGAGCATTGGCAAGTCTTTAATGATGAAAAACAGGTCATTCGTTTTCTTAATAGTCTGGATGAGTTTGAAGATTTCCGGATAGATTCTCAGGAGGATGGGTCTTTAAATTATGAGCATATCATAAATCCTACTCCTAGGAATGTGGTTGCCTTAGAGCAACATTTTGATCGACATGATGCCACGAAGTTGAGAGAAGAAAATAAGATGGACCCACGCGAATATCTCGAGATAAACATTGGTACTTCTGAAAACCCAAAGATTGCTAAAATTGGTAGAGGTACTAGTGTGGAGGAAAGAAAAAAGTTAACTAATTTGCTTCGCGAATATCGAGATGTTTTAGCTTTTTCTTATGATGAATTAAAGGGCTATAGGGAAGATGTCATGGAACATACTATCCCCTTAAAAGACGAAAATGATAAACCCTTTCGCCAGAGACTTAGGAAAATTAATCCTAAATTAGCCCCTTTGGGTTAGAAAGAGCTTGCGAAAATTCTTGTAGCAGGAATTATCGCTCAAACCAGGCATTCGACATGGTGTTCAAATCTGGTGATTGTTAGGAAAAAGAATGGTACTATAAGGTTTTGTGTCGATTTTCGAAACCTTAATCTAGCATGCAAGAAAGATAATTACCCTTTGCCAAACATGGAGACTTTGTTGCAAAGAGTAATCGGTTCTGGAATGATGTCGCTGCTAGATGGTTTTTATGGATTCAATCAAGTATGGGTTAAAAATGAAGATCGTCATAAAACTACATTCACCACACCATGGGGTACCTTTGAATACATCAGAATGCCGTTTGGATTAACAAACGTTGGGGCTACATTCCAAAGGGCTATGGATTATGCCTTCAAGGGGTTAATCGGGAAATTTATTGAGATTTACCAAGATGATCTTACTGTTTTTTCTAAAGATGGTATTAGTCATGTAAATCATCTTAGGCAGGTTTTCGATAGATGTAGAGAATACGGGATTTCTTTGAATCCAGCTAAGTCTGTTTTTGGAGTAACAGAAGGGAAATTACTTGGCCATATCATTTCTAAGGATGGAATCAAGATTGATCCTGAAAGAATTGAAGCAATCCAAAAGATTCCTCTTCCTCATAATCTTAAATCCCTTCAGTCTTTCCTTGGAAAGACAAATTTTATTAGAAGGTTTATTCCAAATTACGCAGAAATAGCTAAGCCTATTCAAAGTCTTCTAAAGAAAGATGCAAAATTTGTTTGGCAAGAAGACGACAAAAAGGCTTTTCAAGAAATCAAATGTGCTATTGCAAGAGCTCCTGTCTTAGTTAGTCCCAATTATTCCAAGGATTTCATGATTTTTTCTTTTGCTTCCGAAGATACCATTGCTGGTGTCCTGCTACAAAGGAATAAAGATGGTCACGAGCAACCTATTGCTTTCATGAGTAGAGCACTTCAAAATTCCGAATTGAAGTACAATACCATGGAAAAGCACGCATATGCCTTGGTCAAGTCTCTTAAGCACTTCAAAACTTATGCGGGTTATTCTAAAATCATTGCTTTCGTCCCACATTCCGCTGTTAAAGATATATTAACTCAAACCGATTACTTAGGGACTCGCGCTAGGTGGGTTACTAAAATACAAGAATATGATTTAGAGATCAGACCCACCAAGCTAGTCAAAGGCCAAGGTTTGGCTCAGATGTTGACTGAAGGTAACGAAAAGACTCTTGGTTTATTTTGTCTTAGCAATCTATCTTCGCCTGATTTGCAAAGATTAGGAGAGCATGAGTGGTACAAGGACATAGTTTATTACTTGATTAATCTTGCATGTCCTAACCATTTAGTTGCTCATAAGAGAAGGGCTCTTAGACTAAAAGCCACTAAGTATTGCCTTATGAAGGATGGCCTTGGGTGGAGAAATCTTGAGGGCATAGTGCTTAGTTGTGTTGATGACGTTGAGTCCAAGAAATCAATCTCTGAGTTTCATTCAGGGTTTTGTGGTGGTCATTATGCTGCTAGAACTACTGCCCACAAGATCCTGAGAGCTGGTTATTATTGGCCTTCAATTTTTTCTGATGTGCACAAGTTCATAAGAGCTTGTTAAGCCTGTCAACTATTCACTGGGAAACAGAAGCTTGCTGCCCTGCCCCTACAACCTGTCATTGTAGAGGCACCTTTTCAGCATTGGGGTCTGGATTTCATAGGGAAGTTCCATGAAAATTCTAGCAATGGCTACTCATGGATTTTGACTACTACAGATTATTTCACTAAATGGGTTGAGGCCATTCCTGCTAAGAATGCCACTGAAAATGTTATTATGGATTTCGTTGAAAATAACATCATTACTAGATTTGGTGTCCCTGCTAAGATCACTACTGACAATGCCAAAGCTTTTAGTTCCTCAGAGTTTTCATCTTTCTGTTTCAAGTATGGCATTGTCTTATCTCATTCGTCAAATTACTATTCTCAGGGTAATGGTCTGGCTAAATCAAGTAACAAGAATCTCATAACCATTATCAAGAAGATAGTAGGAGATAATAAGAGATCATGGGATAAAAAAATCAAGTATGCTTTATGGGCAGATAGAATCACTAAGAAGAAATCTACTGGTAAATCTCCCTTTGAATTAATTTATGGCTTGGATGTAACCTTACCTGTGCACCTGAAATTGCCATCTTATCAGCTCCTTCAGAATTTTTCTACTAATAAAGATGTTGTTCAGAATAGAATAGATCAGATTGTGGAGTTAGATGAAGCTCGTAGGACAGCTTTTGATGCTATATCTAAAAATGAGTCTAACATTAAGAAAAGCTTTGATAAATTTTCTCGATCTAGATCTTTGCAGGTGGGAGATATGGTATTTCTTTGGGATTGCAAGAATGAGAAACCAGGAAAACATAAGAAGTTTGACAGTTTGTGGCTGGGACCTTACATCATTTGAGATATCGTTGGACCAAACTCATTCCACTTGAGCAGATTGGATGGTGAACCACTTGCTCTACTTGCGAATGGCCAAATGCTCAAACTGTTCTTCAAAGATGATATCTGATGCCATAGGGCATCCTTTGTATTGTATTTCTATCCCTACTCCTTGTTATTTCAGCATTTTATTTCTATTTAGGATTAGATTTATTTTCCTTGTTAATAAATGAAGAGCTTCTATCTTTCATGTGCTTAAATGTTATATGATGATTTTTGAACGGACGCTACTTATTTATGTTGTGTGTTGCGTGGATGCAGATCCTGGATTCTCACACTCCTGCAGTGCAGCAACGTGTTCCCAAGTGGAGCCAGATGTTGACCACTATGTTTCAACTTCCCATAGCAGTACACCCCCTTTTCTTCGCAAAAAGGATAGCGCTTGATTGACGTGTCCGTGCCATTCGACAGTCATCGTCGACTTGATCAATTTATGTTGTAAACCCAGTCTGCATATGTGAATTGTAAATAATCTTAGCAGAGTTGAGTCATGTATGTAAATTGCCTAGGTGGACCTAATTTTCTAGTGATAATCTACGTTCCGTAAGGTTTTTTGTCTCACCGATCCATGATCGGCAGAGTTTTCCTTCAGCCTAACCCCAAAGCCGGAATGAATTTTGTCATTAGAATCTTAGAGGAATCCTAGTGTGTTAATCTGCTAGATTATAGTTGTGTCGCAGAACTGGGTGGTTTATGAGGGTCTATGTCAAATGGGTTTTCCCCCTTGAGATGTAAAATTGTAAAAGTCATGATGTAAAGTGTCTTGAGGGTTAGGAAATGTTTTAATCCCCTCATAAGTCCTAAGTCCTAGTTCCTAGGTGATTTTTCCAAAGGCTAAGTTCGAGGATCCATTTAAAAATAAATTTAAAAATTTAAAAATTTAAAAAATAAAAAAACAATAAAAAATAAAAGATATAGATAATTAAAAAATAAAAAAAAAATAATAAAATAATAAGATAAAATAAAAACTTAAAAATAATAAAATAATAATATTTTTGAGTAAATAAATGAAGAATTTCAATTTTTTAATACATTAAAATTCGACGGATGAGATTAAGAGATATCTTAATCCTCATCGACGGTCGAGATCATTTTGACATGGATCACTTGAACTAGCCGTTGGGAATTTTTCCTTTAAATAGGGTGCTAGGGGTCATTTGAGATCATTCTATCTGTGAGTCTTGTGCTGAAGAAAGCTCTCTTGTAAACTTTTTCTGGTGCTAATAAAGAAAGACTTTGGGGTTGAAATCTTGCTGGTGTTACTCTCCAGAAGTGCTGTGAGCTGTTTTATTTTCTGCATATTTTTATTTTTCAGCCATTAGTAATAGCTTGATTGAGAGTATTGTTGAACACAGGTATCTTGTTCACTTACTAGGGTTTGAATGGTAGTAGTATTTATGAAATAATGGCAGGTATCTCCATTGCATTTGGAATCTAGTACTGTTTTCTCCCTCTTTATTAACGATTGAAATAAGCTGTGCAGGAAACCCTTATTGAAGAAATCAGTGAGCGTTTGGGGACGTTCTCGGCTGAACCAAGGAACTCCTGCAAAGCACTCTCTTGTAGAGCCCAGCTAGCTTTTTTATTATGGGTTTATCATTTAGAGTTTATTTCTGAGTTGCATGAGAGTTTTTTCTAAAGCATTTCATAGCCAATCTGAAGTTCTGAAAATATTATTGATGATAACTGACAAATCTGGCTGTTGTAGAGCTATAATTCTGTAAATATTGTAATTTTTGACCAGTTTGCAGGGTTTTAGTTTTAATATTTGCATATATTCTCCGGGTGCTTGTCTTCCATTACAGGTTGCAGGGTTTTCTAAAGACTTCCAAGGGTTTGATCAGCTCCCTGCTATTGCTTAGGGTTTTGTTGTGTTACGGGTTTAACTGTGATATAGGGACATTCTGGAATTTTTTTTTTTTTTAATAAGGCAAAGCTACGTTCCACCCTCTCCATATATTGCTGCTCTTTCAACTTCTGCAATCAAATCGCCGCAACCCCTCTCCCTGCTTCCATCTGAGCCTCTTCCCTCAGCCATTACCAAGCCTGCGATTCATCTATTCTTCACATTGCCATAAGATTCATCAACTGCCTGATCTGCTGTGTATCATCGCTGCCATTCCAGCCCTCAACGTTGCATGCACCTCTCCATTCAGCCTGATCCCCACGCGTTCCACACGCTTGCAAACCAAAAAAAAAAAAATCTATCCCTGCGGCTCCCTGCATCGATTTGTTCTACACCGTCGTTCCTTTGGCAGCTTGCCATACTCACATGGCTTCATCCCATCCATGGAGTCACTTCTCGAACAAGCAAACAAAAGCTGAAGTCCCCATCCACGCAGTTTCACATGCGTCTTCTCCATCGCCCGCAATTTTTTTTTCGCCGTCAAGCAAAACAGCGTCGGGCATCCTCCTTCCTGCGGCAAAACAAAATTTCTCTTGAGATATTTTCTGAATACGGGCTAAGTTTCAGCGTTTCCGTGCGTAGGCAGATTATTTTTTGCGTAAGACTTTTCTCCATATGCAGAAATCGTTTTTGTTTCAGGTTCAATGTAAATATAATTTCAGGTTTTACTTTAGGCTTTGTTTTCATACAATAAGGAAATAAAAAGTAATTTCGTTCCGATCATATTTTAGACTTAGGGTTAGATAGATTTTAAATTTTTGCTTTATTATATATAAATCTTAGAATTCAGGATTTGAATTTTTTTATTTTTTTTAAGATATTTAGATTCTGAATTTTGGTTTTTATTTTAGTTAGATTTAGATTAAAAAAAAAAAAATTAAAAAATTCATAAAAAGTTAAAAATTTTCTTTTTACTTTTTAGACTTTAGCTTTAGATTATATTTTGGTAATTTCAAGCTTTGTTACTTTAGTTTATTTTAGACTAGGACTTTATTTTTATTTTATTGCAACCTTTTAAATAAAAAATTCCTAAAAATTATAAAACTTTGAAAAGCATAAATTTTTTTATTTATTTTTTTCTTATAATTTAGATTTTGATTTAATTTAGTTTAGATTTTAATTCAGGTTTTATTTTTTCTATAGTTTTGTTTAGTTTTATTTATCAAAAATCAAATAAAAAAATAATACAAAAATACATAAAAAAATAAAAAATTATAAAAGGTTTCCTTTTAGTTTAGTTCAAATTTTGGATTTAAAGTTGCATTTACTTAGTCTTTAGTCTTGTTTTATTTAAAAACTAAACTATTTTGAGAAGGCTTAACAAAAAAAATTGAAATTTTTATTTTGGCGACTTTTGCAGTGTTTATGTTCCATTTCTCTATGGCTAAATGCACTTAAATGTTTATTTAAAGTTAGCTATGTGAAAGTGGCAACTGATGAGCATTTAAATTCTGTGATCTTTTAAAGCATCTACTTTTTCTTTAAGTTTAATTGTTGGATCATCGTTAAAGCATTGTGAATTTACTGGATATCTTGCATTGCTTGGGTTATTTGATGATAAATGTTTGTTTTACATGGTTCATATCATTAACTCCATAAGCACTGGTCTATTAAACTTAACAAAATCAATTAAGTTCTTGTTTCCCCTCGTGTCTCCTAACCCAACTGTTTCACAGTTGGTCATTCATTTTCCCATAGGGTCTACCCCCCTTAGCCGTGGGAGACAGGCTTAAACGGAGAGATCGGGGATCAGAGTGACAACCCCCGGTCTGAGCGTTGTCGTGACAATCTGTGCGACAACACAACGCTCTGAGCGATCTTGCTCTAGCTTGCACCAACTCCCTCAGAATTCTGTATTGTGTCTGCAATGCCTTCTTCTATCTTCAACACACTCTGAACACCAGCAACAACTTGATCATTTCGATCTCTTTGCTATTTTGCAGCTTCACTATGGCTCCATGGCTCTTAGAAGTCTGCTGTGAGCTCTCTGGCTCTAGCTCTTGCTCTGGCTCTCTCTCTAGCTCTTGGCTTTGGCTCTGTCTCTTTGGTTCTCTCTGAGCTTCTCTTGGCCTCTGCATGTCTATGTAGTTCGCTTGACCTCCAAGCGACTCTCAGCAACCTTCCAACGACCTTCAACAACTTTTGGCTGCTGCCAATTGAGCTCTCTAGTTCACTCGACCTCCAAGTGACTCCAAAACTCTTTGCGCTCTCTATCAATCGTGCTCTCTAGCTTTTGTGAGGCATTCTTTGACTCTACGGCTTCCACAACCGTTCCTTTGTCCCTTCGATCATGAGGAATCATTCCTTTTCATGGCTCTGCCTCTTCACGCTTCAAAACGCATCCCTTTAACAGAAACGCCCGCTTGCAGCGTGGCACAAGGAATTATGGTTGTTTCCAATGGAAAATGAACCGATGGCCTCTTTCTTAATGAAATCCACGAAATCACGCATTTCTGGCTCGTAACGGAATTATACAGGAAAACATTATCAGTCGCAAAAACCCGGACTTCAAATTCTATGAAATTACCCCTATAAACCCTATTGGTTTCGCTTTCCATTAGCATATCGCAATTGCATCATCGCATGGCCAATACCCAACTACACAGAAATACACAGAAATCCTGAATTCCCAGATTTCAAAACTTATGGAATCGGGTCTATAAACCCATCGGGTCCGACCCTTATCAACATATCGCTATCATAATCACATTGGCCTTGGCATCGGGGATCGCCAATTAAATCTGGACTGTTGATCTACTCCTAGATCGGACGGTCGATATCGCATATCGATGTTGGAACGACCTTTTGTATCGGGGATCACCGATCTCCCAACCACCGATTAAATCTGGACTGTTGATCTCTTTTCCCGATCCGACAGCTGTCGTGCAATTGCACATCAGCCCATCGCTTTATTGTATATCACATTTGTAACGGCCTGGGGGTTCTTCCTTTGGCTATGGACTACGCTGACACCGATCCGCCGATCCGATAATCGGCAATTGCAATGTCACATAGTCTGGGGTCCCGATATCGCATACAACCTGCCTCTGATTGCGATATGTTGGGGATCGTTGATCGGGGGTCCCTTTCGCCTTGGCCTTAAGTCCGCCCTTTGAACCTTTTGTGATGCAATTTCTCATATAAGGCCTTTTATGCCATTTTTAGAAGAGATGCCTCCTTTTTCAAAGGACAAAGGCAATCTTCCTTTTGTGATAACTTCATCATCCGAACTCTGTTTTAGTCCATTCAAATTGCAGTAGATTCAAAGTAAAAAGATCTACGCAATGGGACTATTTCCAGGAGAAGCCCTTGATTTTCATTTTCCTCTGTGAGGAACACTTTAGACTTAGAAGTCTATTCTAGATCCATTTTGGATCACTTAGCAAAGTTGACAATCTTCATATTCTAAAGAAAGATAAAGAAGTTGACACCAGGAAGCCAGATGAGAAGGAAGATGAGACGATGCCCGATGTGGAAGAACCTATGGATCCTATTGATCCCCCTCCACAAGAGCCTTCCTCTTATAAGAAGAGGCCATCATGGCTTAGGGGGACACTTGATGACGCTGAAGAATGATGTCAAAATGAGCCTTCATCGTTTGAAGAAGTCATGAAGCATCAAGTATGGAAGGATGCTATGAATGAGGAATACAAGTCCATCATGAAGAATGATGTCTAGGATGTGAACCCCGGACCCCAGGACAAAATAGTTGTCACCTCGAAGTGGCTTTACAAAATCAAGCATGGCACTAATGGGAGAGCTGAAAAGTATAAGGCTTGCTTTGTTGCTCGAGGCTTCTCTCAAAAAAGGAAGGTGTAGATTATGATGAGATATTTGCACCCGTTGCTCGATTCACCACTATCCACTTGATCATAGCCATTTTCGCTTCGCAAGGATGGAACCTACATCAGATGGATGTCAAGACCGCGTTCTTGCATGGTTCGATTAAAGAGGAATTCTATATGGAACAACCTGAGGGGTTTGAGATTCACGATCGGGAATCTCACGTATGCAAGTTGAAGAACGCTCTCTATGGGCTGAAACAAGCACCCCGAGCTTGGTATGAGAGGATTGATAGCTACTTGATGAAGCTAGGATTCACTAGGAGTGAAGCCAATCCAAACCTTTACTTTAAGGTTGAGGATGATAAGCCTCTCACACTAGTGTTGTATGTTGACGACCTCTTTCTGATAGGTGCAAACCCTCCCATTCACAAATGTAAGAGGGAGTTGGCTTTCGAATTTGAGATGAAGGACCTAGGACTAATGCACTATTTCCTGGAGATTTGGCAAAAGCCAGGAGAAATTTTCCTATCTCAAGGAAAATACATGGTGAAGATATTGGAGAGATTTGGTATGGTGGACTTTAAGCCCGTGACTATCCCGATGGAGCTTAACTTCAAGAAGTTATGCGATAGTGCTGCCAGACCTGTTTTGGGAAATGCTTCTGAGTATCGTCAACTCATAGGAGCATTGATGTTCTTGGTAAACTCCTACCCGAATATATGTTTTGTAGTCAACACGTTGAGCCAATATATGGTTGAGCCTCATCACTCACATTGGATTGGTGCCAAGAATCTTCAGAGATATCTTCGGGGCACAATCACTTATGGCTTGAGATACACTGCCGGAGTTGTGAGGCTACATGGATACTTCGATGCTAATTGGGCAGGCAGTGTGGTGGACCGAAAGAGCACTTATGGGTGTTGTTTCTCTTTGGGTTCTGCCTCGATATATTGGATGAGCAGGAAGTAGAAGTTAGTGGCTTTGAGTACCACTGAGGCAGACTACATTGCTGCGAGTATGGCCTCCTATGAGGTTGTCTGGTTGAGGAAGCTCTTCAGTGAGCTATTTGGACATACATTAGATACTACTGTGATCCTCTACAACAACCATAGTGGGATTCATTTATCTGAGGATCCTGTATTTCATGATTGCTCCAAGCACATCGATATCTGGTACCACTTTATCTGGGGTATGGTACAACGAGGAGCAATAAGGCTCCATCATATTGGGACAAATGAGAAGGTCGCCGACATTCTAACGAAGCCCCTAGGAAAGGTCAAATTTTTGACTTTCCAAGAACGACTAGGAATCATTGAGAGACCCTCTTATGAGGGTCCTGTATGATACATTCATTGAGTTCTGGGAGCTCGGGGGGGCTTGGGGTACTTCTTGGAGCGATGAGCGACCATAGGGTGACTCACCCTCCCCTAGTGGTGCGCTATGTACAGGGTGAATGATGCAAACTTCCCTTGTGATACCCCATGGAGACATATAGACAGGATGAGTGGTTCATCTTTCTCCTGCTGAGACATCCTACCCATGCAGTCTGGGACTCATGAGAAGTACCTCTCATCTAGCCAATAAGTAGGGAAATTAGGATAGGGACCATAGTAGTACCAATGGATGCATCATGTATCTATCGTACTCCCTATACTAGGATGACATTGATTTGGGATCAATTGGAACTGACTTTGGGTTAGTAAGAGCGATATAACTCACTCTCTTTTGGAACCAACTTTGGGTCAGTAAGAGGGGTATGACACACTCTCTTCATTGGGACTGACTTCGGGTCAGTAAGAGTGCTATTGGGCAGTCTTTTATCTGGGATTGACTTTGGGTCAATCGAGGATGGTATGATACATTCTCGATCATTTCTTCTTCTTCATAGTTCAATAGAGCAGAGTCGAGCAGTGCAGGGTAATGCATTTGATGGTAGAGATAGTACCGACAGACAAATGGATTAGCAGATGGAGTTCTCCCTAGTTGAGAGGGATTGTTAAAATTGGCAACTAGGGCCAAAATCCATGTGGGTCATCTTATTTATGGTAGCTAATATTTTTCTTGGATTCCTCTTGTCGAGAGGTGTAGGATTGATCTAACGATCATCCGATTCCGACATGTATTCATGGAGATATGAATTTATTTGTATTTCTTGACAATTTGTCAAGGTTGGCCAACAAGTAAAATAATGTGGCACTGATCCAGGTGGATATTGGTGGGACACTAATAACTCACCTGAGTTAGAGGGGCTATGGCAGGGACTCCT
The DNA here is from genome assembly GCA_031772625.1 of Pinus tabuliformis. Lineage (NCBI taxonomy): Eukaryota > Viridiplantae > Streptophyta > Pinopsida > Pinales > Pinaceae > Pinus > Pinus tabuliformis. The sequence goes on along the minus strand of CM062820.1, from coordinate 1,727,770,029 downwards.
TCTTGCATGGAGTCATAACTTCCATCCTCTGGAGGTGGAAGGAGACTCTCAGATCCTCATAAATATGGCTAAGCAGCTCCTAAATGGATCTCATGCCAGGAAAATAGCTACCAGCTGGAGGCTCGAAGCAAGACTGGAGGCCATAGAACTTGAGCTCCACAGAAACAGAGCTATCACCTTCAATCACATAAAAAGGGAAGGTAACAAGGTTGCCGACTTCATGGCCAATTTTGGGGTGGAAAATGACAACTCTCTACTCACAGGGCAACTGGATACTATTTTGACTCATGACAAAGCTCAAGAATGCACACATCTGGTCCAAAAAGATGTAGCTCCCCCGGATGTGGTTGTTAGTTAGGATGGGACGGGAGTATGCCGTAGGCCACATGCCGGCCATATGCCATCACGTGGCAGACGTCGGGGCTAATGCTGGCACAGGCGTAAATGGTAGCTGGTATAAGTCTATTCAGCAGAGCAGAGTAAATGCCCTGCACGGCTATTCGGCTCGCTTGGAGGTTGCAGTTATGGAGGGCGCGTTCCAAGGTGAGGTAGCTGAGGTTATAAACCATGTCGTTGCGTCAGTTTAGGGAATGTTGCTGGTTCCTCCTTCTGGCAAGTCTCTGCAACCTCAGATGCCCTGCCTCTCCGTCTCCGCTGGGATCATCACGCTGTCTGTTTGGGTTATTCCGCAGTCTGTTCCTCACGCTGTCTGTTTGGGTTATTCCGCTGTCTGTTTGGATCTCTTCCCCTCGATCCCTGCAAGGATGGTGAGACCTCGACAGCGCATGCTTAACCGTCGAGGCACCTCCAGGGGAGGAACCTCTCGCACTCCCGTTGCTAATACTTCCACCCACTATTGTCATTGCCATAGCATTCGCTCCACTGGAGCTAATCCCCTTCATTCAAGTCAATTCATGGACGCTGGTGCTTCGAGCTCGACTTCCTTGCCCACCTTCGGCTCTGCTATTTTTAACTTTAGCAGTTCCATGAACAGCCCCCAAATCAGTGCGCACGTTTCGGTTCTGTTCATTGAAAATTCCCAGGAAGAAAATGACTCTCTGGACGAACGTGGGCAGGGGAAATCTGACAGCACGATGCAAGAAACAAAGGATACTGATACTGGCCCGGAGAAAGAAATAAAGGATCCTGCCACAGACCTGGAGAATGTCTCGAAAAACATGCTGGATCAGAGGGCGAGGACTAGCGAAGCAGAAGATATCCATATGGACACTGCCCCCACTGCTGCGGAGAGGGAGGCATACAGTTGGTGCCGGGTAGAGGAGGTGCAACTGGAAGAATAGCGATGCCCGAGCTCAAGGTCTACATGGCTCTTCTGTTTGGTCTTTTGGTCTCTAATGCTGTCTGTATTAGCTTAGTTTTGGCATCTGTGCTTTTTGTTTGTGTCCTAGAAACTTTTTTGATGGGCTGGATAATGTCAGTCTCCCCTGCGTGGGATAATTTAGATTTCTGGTTGGCGCCCCTGCGTGGGCTAGCTCTTTGGAATGGTCTAGATTTTCTGTTTGGCGCCCCTGCGTGGGCTAGCTCTTTTGATTGGCCTCAACTGCTCCAGGATGATATTCCCTGTGCCTGGTTCTCTCTGTTTTGATCCGATGTAAATTTTGTCTTCTGTACATAATATATTAGCATAGTTTTACCGAGAAAAAAAATAAAAAAATTTCTTGTGAACTTTATTTATCTTCTTGTGTTTCTTTATCAGATCCTTTTATCAAACAAATATCAAGAACAAAATAGTAAATATAGTGGACACAAAAACTAGGCTCTAAGCCAATGCAAAAACCCTCCAAGGGGAAAACCCAGAAAATCTCATCTCTTCTTATAGAATATGCTTCAAATGAGACAACAAAGACTCAAACCCTAGACCAAGTCCTCGTCCAAGTACCATGTCAAAGATCAAGAAGCCCTTCCAAGTAGATAATATCAACAAGGCTAGATGTTGCTTCAACCAACTTCCAACTTTAACTTTGACTCTCAACTTCGACCCTCCTGCAACTTGGGCCCTGTAGCTGCTGCAAAAACCCTAAGGCAGTTCTTCAAGAACTCTTCCTTGATCAAGACAGATACCTCCAAGGTCAACGAGGTAAAAAAAAAAAGTATTCACTCTCCCAACAACTTGATACTGCAACTCGACCTCCTGCAATTCAAACCTACAATTTCGACCTTCGTGAAGCTACAAAAACCCTAGATTTCACACGTGTGAGAGAGATAGAGCCCCAAAACAAATTTTCTTACTTCTACTTGGATTTTTCTTGCCTTCTAGACCTTTGCTCTTGCCTTCTTAGTCTTCCCAACTTCAGATCAAACTTGTAAGCGAGTGTGTGCCAAATGAGGTCAAATATGCTCCTTTATATAGCCTTTCCAAGGGGTCGAATTCTCTCCTTTAGGCAGACTTGAAGCTGCCAGGGCTGACTTGTACTTTGGAGGTTTCTACGTTCTTCTAGACACAAAATAAATTATTTTATGAGTTACATCTTTCTCGAAAGGGTCTTATAAACATGATGTTGACTCTCTTGACTCATGACAATAAATCCTATGACCTAACAAACCTTAGAATTATGAAGAACATGCTTTTACCTAGAAGACCATCAATAAGAAGCATGAAACCCATGCTTCGAAATAATAAATTTTTCTTTTCTTCTTTTGTTTGTTACATAAGATACATATTGAAATGAGTACAATAATAATTATGAAGACCGAAACTAGATACATTTCTAACACTCCCTCTTAACTAGGGCGGTATTCATAATTCTACAACCAATACAACATCATTCTCAAACTAAAGAGTTCTCATAAGAAGAGTCAGATTGATAAGCCAATTGTAAGCATCAACATTTTGACCAACATTGTCTTTAAGGCCTAACTAGACAAGCTCATCTTCATTCAAGAGCATTATGCTGGGAGGATTTATGTGTGATACTGCACTATCTTTAAGGCACATACCCCATCCAGATGTTCACCAGGTATGTCCTTTTAGGAATATTCTTATCTTGGATTTTTAACTTCTAATTCTCAAAGAATATCGATCCTCTCTGACCACTCTTATCTTGGACACCTATCCTATCCTCAAAGAGTGTTAGTTTCTTTCCTTTCTTGGATTCTCTATCCTCAAGGAAACCACAAATGCTTATCCAACCCTCCACCATTCTCTCTCCAAGGCCTTCACTTAGACTTACGGCTGTAAGTCCTGGTCAGGTGCATGACACATGAAGAAGAGAATGCACGTGTGTTAAAATTGGCAACTAGGGCCAAACTCCATGCGGGTCATCTTATTTATGGTAGCTGATATTTTTCTTGGATTCTTCTCGTCGAGAGGTGTAGGATTGATCTAACGATCATCTGATTTCGACATGTATTCGTGGAGATATGAATTTATTTGTATTTCTTGACAATTTGTCAAGGTCGGCCAACAAGTAAAATAGTGTTGCACACTCCCAGCTAAACCTCAACATGGCATATAAATAGAAGAGACCTTGAGGCATTAGCACACTCATCTCATCTTCACACCTCTTCTCTCTCCTTGTATCTTGGGTATACGAAGGAGGAAAAAGGCTCTCTCTCTCTCTCTCACATGGGAAGAAGGACGCAATTAGGGCAGCAACTATAGGAGGATGCAAGAAGGTGCAACAACTTCATTTTGGGTGCAAAGGGACTGCGTTGACCAACGTATAGGCTCCCTTGACTGCAGTTTTGTGTGGGCAGCCTCTCCTAGGCTAGTCGCATTTCTGGACAACCTGCGTTGACCTGTTGGAGAACACCTTTGGGACTGCGTTGACTAGTTAAGGCTCGCTGCAGTATCGCTGTAACATTAACCATTGTTTTGACCTCCTTCCATTGACTGTTTTCGGTTGATATCTACTGCTGTTGGAGGTCGAGTTCTCCTAGATTGTCTTGAGGACATTTGGAGTTGATTGATCAGCCTTGACATAGTTGTTTGAGGGTTTTTATTACTGCTGTTGTAAATAAGAGATTTTTGATATTGTACTATCTCTCTCTCTCTGCTGAATTATTGAAGAATATAGAAGAATTGATAAAAGGGTTTCCCTGCATTGGGGTTTGTCCCTGTCTAGCACCACATCTTGTGTCTCTTGTCTTGGCTTGTCTTTTGTTGCTTTTCATTTATGTTCTATTAGCATTTTACTTTCATGTTAATGTGATTGCTATACCAGAAATTGACATTGGGCTAATAAGAAGAATTGAAGTAAATTGCTATTAAGCATAGAACATACCATAATTTAACATGGTATCAGAGTTGAGATGAAGACGAAGCCCAAAGAAGAACAAGATCAATCATCGAAGATAGTTGGAAAAAGTCAAAAGGCTTCATGGGTTCCTCATCACACTTCCCTGCCAAAGACGAGCTCCGTGAGAAGTCTGACTATTATGGATGGAAGATGTCTCTTGATCTGACATTAGAAGAGCAGGAAGTGTTGGACTATGTGTGGGGCAGAATTACAGAGCCTCCATAAAATGCACGGGATGCTACAAGGAACAATTACACTAAGGGTGAAGTAAAAGCAAAGAAGATCACTTGGGACTCAATTTCCAAGCGTCTGGTGGCCTACATTTCCGAGTTGAACACCTCCAAGGAGATCTACGATAGACTGGTAAGCTTGTTTAAAGTTAGTGATGCAAATCAAGTTTTGTTCCTCAAAAATCAGCTGAAGGATATTAAGGGCAAGGATGAGGATATTCAATCCTACTTCTTAAGGATCACTGAGATCAAGAATGATATCCTATCGATTGGAGAAGTCATCTCTAACAGGGAACTAACTATCACTACCCTTGGAGGGCTCCCATCCGAATGTTATGTATTTAGAACCACTCTTCTCAACAATGGTCTAATTCAAGAAGAGACAAGGATGGTGGAGCAAGAAATGCCTTCAAGCAAAGGCAATCCCACTGCTTTCTCCTCTCATGCCAAAAGGAGAAATAATTCTGGGTCTAAAAGTCACTTCAAAGGAAAGACCGGATCGAAGGGTGGAAGGAAGGGAAGATGCTTCGTTTGCAATAAATTTGGCCACTATGTGAGGGAGTGTCCAAATAGAAAGGACTCATCACATGATGATGATCAAAATCACTCCCGGGGCAACTCCAACCATAATCAAAGGAATGGCAGGTTCAATGGCAAAGAAAAAAGGAATGCGGGATTTCAAGGAAGTGGTCAACCCTCCAGAAAGCAAGGAACTCGAGGTATGAATCAAATATTGTTAACAATAAGCAAGATGAATATTATCTGATATCGACCCTCTCCACTACCTCTCCTCCGGACTCGTTGGGAAATTGGCTTATTGATAGTGGTGCCTCAAGGCACTTCACTGGTTACAAGGAAGCTCTCTCTAATCTAATAGAGAAGGAGACAAACTTGGAGATTATTCTTGGAGACAATTCCACCTATCCCGTAAAGGGTGTAGGGAATGTTACTCTTCAATTAAATCAAGGTAACACAATTCATTTGCAAGAAGTCTTATATGTACCTGATCTCAAGAAGAACCTCGTTCCCATTTCGGCTATGGAAGACAAAGGCTACAAGGTGGCCTTCATCGATGGCAAGGTACGTGTGTGGAAAAATAATTTTAAAGATGCTTCCACTCTTGGGTTTCGAGTTGACTCTTTATATCAAGTTGGAGGAATTCCGTTGGGAGTCATGTCTTATGAAACATCTCTTTAGTCTGAACTATGGCACGAAAGGTTTGCCCACCTTCATTATAAGGCTCTACCCGATGTGAGACAAATGGTAACAGGGATGCCCAAGTTCAAAATAGAGCATGAAGGTGTATGTCCAGGATGTGCCGAAGGAAAGCTCAAAAGGGGACCATTCCCCTCTAGCCATAGCGAGATCTCTGACATTATGCAGTTGGTTCACTCCGACATATCTGGTATGATGCCTATGAACTCTTTGGGAGAATATCTATATTATCTCACTTTTACATACGATTATTCTCACAAGACTTGGATACACTTATTGAAAAAGAAGGATGAAGTGTTCTCCTGGTTCCGTCACTTCAAAGCCTTGATCGAGAATCAAATCGAGAAGAGGATCAAGATATTAAGGACTGATAATGGGACCAAGTATGAATCCAATGAGTTTCATGACTTTTGCAAAGAAACAGGCATTAAGAGGGAGACAACAACACGATACACTCCTAAGCAGAATGGTGTGGTGGAAAGGAAGAATTGTACGATTGTGGAAGCTGTTCGTTCCATGCTCCATGATCAAAGGCTTCCGAAGTTTCTATGGGCGAAGCTGTGATTACCGTTGTATATGTTCAAAATCGATGTCCTCATCAAGAGTTGGATTCCAAGACTCCCGTAGAGATGTTCACTGGTAAGAAACCTGATTTCTCTCATTGTAGAATTTTTGGAAGTCTCATATATTTTCATGTGCCAAAAGAAAAAAGAAGCAAATTGGGTGCATCCGGAAAGAAGGAAATCTTTGTGCGATGTAGTGAAAATTCTAAGGGCTATAGAATCTATGTGGTTGGTCAAAGGGAAGTCGAGATAAGTCATGATGTCAGCTTTGACGAAGATGTTGCTCTTAGTGATCTGAAAATGGGGCACTAAAGGATTCTTGTCAGCTTACAAGAACCTCTCCCATTTCCAAAACTTAAATATTTCCAAGACCTTATGATTAACCAATTACAGAATTAAAAAGTGCTTGAAAATAGGTGTATGCTTGTGTTTGTTTTTAACTGCTTAATTGCCTTAAGTAGATTTACTTAAACTGATATATCAACACACATAACAGTAAATAAAGCAACAAATCGGCAAACACATAAGACAACGATATAATTAGGAGTTCACCCTAATATATTGGGCTCTCTGTGAGTTCTAGTCAACTCAACTAGGCTCTCTGGGATTATGGTATAAATTCTTTTACAAGCTCCACGCTCAACTCCATTGGTTTACATAGAACCTATGGGTTTAGAAATACCATCTCATCCCGCTGGTTGTCGTCACTTTGCAGACAGATCTAGGCTTCTTTGGACTTGACTCCTTCAATCAGCGTGTTGACCACTACGTGTCAACTTCCCATAGCAGTACACCTCCTTTTCTTCGCAAAAGGGATAGCGCTTGATTGACGTGTCCGTGCCATTCGACAATCATCGTCGACTTGATCAATTGATGTTGTAAACCCAGTCTGCATATGTGAATTGTAAATAATCTTAGTAGAGCTGAGTCATGTATGTAAATTGCCTAGGTGGACCTAATTGTCTAGTGATAATCTACGTTTCGGAAGGTTTTTTGTCTCAGCGATCCATGATAAGCAAAGTTTTCCTTTAGCCTAACCCCAAAGCTGGAATGAATTTTGTCATTAGAATCTTAGAGGAATCCTAGTGTGTTAATCTGCTAGATTATAGTTGTGTCGCAGAACTGGGTGGTTTATGAGGGTCTATGTCAAATGGGTTTTCCCCTTTGAGATGTAAAATTGTAAAAGTCATGATGTAAAGTGTCTTGAGGGTTAGGAAATGTTTTAATCCCCTCATAAGTCCTAAGTCCTAGGTCCTAGGTGATTTTTCCAAAGGCTAAGTTCGAGGATCCATTTAAAAATAAATTTTAAAATTTTAAAAATAAAAATTGAAAATTGAAAAAATAAAAAAACAATAAAAAATAAAAGATATAGATAATTAAAAAAAAATTAATTAAAAAAATAAAAAATAAAAAAAATAAAATAATAAGATATAATAAAAACTTAAAAATAATAAAATAATAATATTTTTGAGTAAATAAATGCAAAATTTCAATTTTTTAATACATTAAAATTCAATGGATGAGATTAAGAGATATCTTGATCCTCATCGACGGTCGAGATCATTTTGACATGGATCACTCGAACTAGCCATTGGGAAATTTTCCTTTAAATAGGGTGCTAGGGGTCATTAGAGATCATTCGATTTGTGAGTCTTGCGCTGAAGAAAGCTCTCTTGTAAACTTTTTCTGGTGCTAATAAAGAAAGACTTTGGGGTTGAAATCGTGCTGGTGTTACTCTCCTGAAGTACTGTGAGCTATTTTATTTTCTGTTTTTTATTTTTATTTTTCAGCCATTAGTAATAGCTTGATTGAGAGTATTGTTGAACACAGGTATCTTGTTCACTTACTAGGGTTTGAATGGTAGTAGTATTTCTGAAATAATGGCAGGTATCTCCATTGCATATGGAATCTAGTATGTTTTCTCCCTCTTTATTAACGGTTGAAATAAGCTGTGCAGGAAACCCTTATTGAAGAAATCAGTGGGTGTTTGCAGATGTTCTCGACTGAACCAGCCAACTCCTGCAAATCACTCTCTTGTAGAGCCCATCCAATTTTTTGATTCTGGGTTTATCATTTAGAGTTTATTTCTGAGTTGCATGAGAGTTTTTTCTAAAGCATTTCATAGCAAATCTGAAGTTCTGAAAATATTATTGATGATAACTGACAAATATTGCTGTTGTAGAGCTATAATTCTGTAAATATTGTAATTTTTGACCAGTTTGCAGGGTTTTAATTTTAATATTTGCATATATTCTTCGGGTGCTTGTCTTCCATTTACAGGTTGCAGGGTTTTCTACAGACTTCCAAGGGTTTGATCAGCTCCCTGCTATTGCTCAGGGTTTTGTCATGTTACAGGTTTAAATGTGTTACAGGGACAGTTTGGAATTTTTTTTTTATAAGGCAAAGTTGCGTTCCACCCTCTCCATATATTGCTGCTCTTTCAGCTTCTGCAATCAAATCACCGCAACTCCTCTCCCTGCTTCCATCTCAGCCTCTTCCCTAATCCACTACCAAGCCTGCAATTCATCTATTCTTCACACTGCCATAAGATTCATTAGCTTCCTCATCTGCACACCTGTGTATCACCGTTGCCATTCCAGCCCTCAACGCTGCATGCACCTCTCCATTGAGCCTGATCCCCACGCGTTCCACGCGCCTGAAAATAAAAAAAAAAAAAATCTATCCCTGCGGCTCCCTGCATCGATTTTTTCTACGTCGTTGTTCCTTTGGCAGCTTGCCATACTCACGTGGCTTCATCCCATCCACGCAATCACTTCTCGAACCAGCAACCAAAAGCTGAAGTCCCCATCCACACAGTTTCACCTGCGTCTTCTCCATCACTCGCAATTTTTTTTTGCCGTCAAGCAAAACAGCGTCGGGTATCCTCCTTCCTGCGGCAAAACAAAATTTCTCTTGAGATATTTTCTGAATACGGGCTAAGTATCAGCGTTTTCATGCGTATGCAGATTTTTTTTTTTTTTTTTTTTTTTTTTTTTTTTTTTTTTTTTTTTTTTTTTCATATGCATAAATCGTTTTTGTTTCAGGTTCAACGTAAATATAATTTCAGGTTTTACTTTAGGCTTTGTTTTCATACAATAAGGAAATAAAAAGTAATTTCGTTCTGATCGTATTTTAGACTTAGGGTTAGATAGATTTTAAATTTTCGCTTTATTATATATAAATCTAGAATTTAGGATTTAATTTTTTTTTTAGATATTTAGATTCTGGATTTTGGTTTTTATTTTAGTTAGATTTAGATTTAAAAAAATAAATAAATAAAAAAAATAAAAAATTCATAAAAAAGTTAAAAATTTTCTTTTTACTTTTTAGACTTTAGCTTTAGATTAGATTTTGGTAATTTCAAGCTTTGTTACTTTAGTTTATTTTAGACTAGGACTTTATTTTTATTTTATTGCAACCTTTTAAATAAAAAATTCCTAAAAATTATAAAACTTTGAAAAACATAATTTTTATTTTTTATTTTTTTATTTTTTTTATTTTTTTTAGTTTAGATTTTAATTCAATTTAGTTTAGATTTTAATTTAGGTTTTATTTTTTCTATAGTTTTATTTATCAAAAATCAAATAAAAAAATAATACAAAAAATTCATTAAAAAATAAAAAATGATAAAAGGTTTCGTTTTAGTTTAGTTCAAATTTTGGATTTAAAGTTGCATTTACTTAGTCTTTAGTCTTGTTTTATTTAAAAAACTAAAATATTTTGAGAAGGCTTAACAAAAAAAATTGAAATTTTCATTTTGGCGACTTTTGCAGTGTTTATGTTCCGTTTCTCTATGGCTAAATGCACTTAAATTTTTAGTTAAAGTTAGCTATGTGAAAGTGGCAACTGATCAGCATTTAAATTCTGTGATCTTTTAAAGCATTTAATTTTTCTTTAAGTTTAATTGTTGGATCATCGTTAAAGCATTTTGAATTTACTGGATATCTTGCATTGCTTGGGTTATTTGATGAAAAATGTTTGTTTTACATGGTTCATATCATTAACTCCATAAGGAACTGGTCTATTAAACTTAACAAAATCAATTAAGTGCTTGTTTCCCATCGTGTCTCCCAACCCAACTGTCTCATAGTTGGTCATTCATTTTCCCAACCCTTAGCCGCGGGAGACAGGCTTAAACGGAGAGATCGAGGATCAAAGTGACAGCCCTCGGTTTGAGTGTTGTCGTGACAATCTGTGCGACAACATTTTTTGGCGCCGTTGCTGGGGACAGAGTTTTTCTGTCCTTGGTCCTTTCCTTTCGAGCTTTTCCGTGTTTCACTTCCTGTCTGGGTGGCGACTCCACTTCACATATTATCTACAAGAGTGTATACTAGAAGACATCCAAGCAGTCTGTGCAATCCTTCTCCTGATCCTGAAAGGGCTCTCAGGATACGATTACACAAACTCTCTTCTCGTACACTTCTTGTTAACCTCGGACAAGAAGCCCTATCTGATATCCATTTACTTTTCACTAGTCCAGTTGAGCACCACATCATGGACATATTCGCCCCGTGTAACTTTGCTAATATTCAGGATTATCCTAATGATACTCCAAAGCATGGAATGGATAAATTGCCTATCTTTTAGGGAGATAACGCAATCAGTGCTAATTCACGTTTGAAAGCTTTTAGTTCATGGCTGGGGAAGTACGCAAGAGCCGCCGATTTTAATGATGAAGATGTTAAAATGACCCTTTTTGTTCTGACCTTAGAGGGTGATGCTTTAGATTGGTTTACTGAAAAGCCTCAAAATTCATTTGATTCCTTACAATCGATTGTTAATGCCTTTAAGGAAAAGTATGGAGATAAGAGAGAAGGAAGACACCTTGTGAAAGCTATCAGCATAATCAAAAAGAGAGAAAAAACTGTTGAAGAATTTAATAAAAGGTTTAACGATATTATTAAAGAATTACCTCAAGACTATAAACCTACCGACAAATCTCTTCGAGATTTTTACATTGATGCCTTTAGTCTTAAGCCATCTTATGAACTGAGGCGTGCTAGACTTAATGATTATAGGGAGTGCCAGGTTTTAGCTATAGAGCTTGAAAAGGACAAGGCGACATCTGGGAAGTCTGAGATCCTAGGTTTTGACAGGGCTGCTACGAAACTAAAAGAAACTAAAGGAAAAGCAGTTAAAGAGCCTGAAAGCAAACTTGTTCTCAAATTACTCCAAAAGATTGAAACCATGGAAATTAATCATAACAAGGAGATAGCCACCTTGCAAAATAGGTTGATTCAAATGGAAAGAACACAAATGCAAAACTTCCAACCTCGAAATAATAATAACAGAAATAACAATTGGCAAAAGAAGGGTCAGTCTAGTGAGTAGAGACCTCCTAACCCGATAACTAATTTGGTTGATAACGCTCCTCCTTATTGTCAGGTTTGTGATGCTCTTCATGAAGAGGCCACTTGCCCTATCGTTAGAAGAATCTTGGATAATGGAATGTTTGGGATAGGTGATCAAATAAATGTGGTAGGTAGCAAGTTTCCTTTGTCTATGGATAATTGGATAGAGGTCAAGGAAAATAGTCGTGATGTTATGAATCCTTCATCAGCTTTTAGTATAAATAAACTTGAAAATGAAGATGACATTTTGGCTAGGTTATATGGTGAAAGACCCTCTCCCGAGCAAATCTTGGAAATTGCTAGAGATAAAGGTTTGACCTACCACAGAAGGGATAAAGATCAAAGCGGGAATCAAATTCCCCCTCGAACTTTTAACCCTGGTTTAAACTCTGGATTAGATGTCGATTTGGGAAGTTGGTTTAACAATGCAAAAATCTGGGTTCCTGTCTCTGAGATTGCTAAAATCCCTTCCCAAAGAGATAAGTTACTAAAAGCTATCCAAGGACCTCAAGTAAATATTTCTCAACAGAAGAATCAGGAAGTTGACTATCATGATGCTCCCATATATTTGCAAAGCTTAGATGCAGATAACAAAGATCACCAGCCTTTCTTTATCACCTTATTAGTTAATGGATATAAATTGAACAATTGCATGTTGGATTCTGGTGCATCAACTTGTGTAATGACTAAAATGGTCATGGAACAACTTAACTTAAGAGTTTCTAGACCCTACTGTAACATATGTGCCATGGATTCTAAGAAAATTGAAGTGCATGGTTTGATCAAAGATTTGCAAGTTCATCTATCAGTTTACCCAGACATCATGATTGTCATGGATATTGTTGTTGTGGATGTGTCTGATGCCTGGGGTATGCTTTGATCCAAAAAGTGGGCCTCTGATCTAGGAGGAAGTATTCAAATGAATTAGTCATATGCTATGATTCCTTCTCCTAGGGGTGATGGTTTTGTAAGACTAAATAGAGAGCTCGAAAGAAAATTTCATGTCGAAGATCCTAAGAGACCTCACAACGAGATAATCAAAGAGCAATCTGACATTGGGAACTATGCCATCATGTCTAATTTCATAATTCCTCTCGATGATAAGATTAAGGATCTCAAGGATAGAGTTTGGCACATGTACTTTGATGGTGCATCGTCTAGGCATGGTAAAGGTGCTGGAATAGTGCTTAAATCTCCCCTTGATCACATTTTCAAGTTTTCCTATCGATTAGAATTTGAAGCAACCAACAATGTCGCTGAATATGAGGCTATATTGTTGGGTCTTGAATTGGAAAAACCTTTGAAGATTAAGTTTCTTAGCATTAAGTGGGATTCTGATTTAATTATCATGCAGCTCAAGAATAAATTCAAATGTAAAAATCAAAGATTAAGAAATTATCGAAATGTTGTGTGGGATACTATGGAGCACTTTGATGCCCTTGACCTCAAATCTATCCCAAGAGAGCAAAATAGTTTGGCAAATGAACTTGCCATAGCTGCTACTACTTTCCAGTTAGCTAATGAGATAATTAATTATAAGATCAAAATGGAAGTAATATTTAGACCATCTGTTCCAGATAACTCAGAGCATTGGCAAGTCTTTAATGATGAAAAACAGGTCATTCGTTTTCTTAATAGTCTGGATGAGTTTGAAGATTTCCGGATAGATTCTCAGGAGGATGGGTCTTTAAATTATGAGCATATCATAAATCCTACTCCTAGGAATGTGGTTGCCTTAGAGCAACATTTTGATCGGCATGATGCCACAAAGTTGAGAGAAGAAAATAAGATGGACCCATGCGAATATCTCGAGATAAACATTGGTACTTCTGAAAACCCAAAGATTGCTAAAATTGGTAGAGGTACTAGTGTGGAGGAAAGAAAAAAGTTAACTAATTTGCTTCGCGAATATCGAGATGTTTTAGCTTTTTCTTATGATGAATTAAAGGGCTATAGGGAAGATGTCATGGAACATACTATCCCCTTAAAAGACAAAAATGCTAAACCCTTTCGCTAGAGACTTAGGCAAATTAATCCTAAATTAGCCCCTTTGGTTTAGAAAGAGCTTGCGAAAATGCTTGCAGCAAGAATTATCGGGCATTCGACATGGTGTTCAAATCTGGTGATTGTTAGGAAAAATAATGGTACTATAAGGCTTTGTGTCGATTTTCGAAACCTTAATCTAGCATGCAAGAAAGATAATTACCCTTTGTCAAACATGGAGACTTTGTTGCAAAGAGTAATCGGTTCTGGAATGATGTCGCTGCTAGATGGTTTTTCTGGATTCAATCAAGTATGGGTTAAAAATGAAGATCGTCATAAAACCACATTCACCACACCATGGGGTACTTTTGAATACATCAAAATACCGTTTGGATTAATAAACGCTGGGGCTACATTCCAAAGGGCTATGGATTATGCCTTCAAGGGGTCAATCAGGAAATTTATTGAGATTTACCAAGATGATCTTACTATTTTCTCTAAAGATGGTATTAGTTATGTAAATCATCTTAGGCAGGTTTTCGATAGATGTAGAGAATACGGGATTTCTTTGAATCCAGCTAAGTCTGTTTTTGGAGTAACAGAAGGGAAATTACTTGGCCATATCATTTCTAAGGATGGAATCAATATTGATCCTGAAAGAATTGAAGCAATCCAAAAGATTTCTCTTCCTCATAATCTTAAATCCCTTCAGTCTTTCCTTGGAAAGACAAATTTTATTAGAAGGTTTATTCCAAATTACGCAGAAATAGCTAAGCCTATTCAAAGTCTTCTAAAGAAAGATGCAAAATTTGTTTGGCAAGAAGAGGACAAAAAGGCTTTTCAAGAAATCAAATGTGCTATTGCAAGAGCTCCTGTCTTAGTTAGTCCCAATTATTCCAAGGATTTCATGATTTTTTCTTTTGCTTCCGAAGATACCATTGCTGGTGTCCTGCTACAAAAGAATAAAGATGGTCACGAGTAGCCTATTGCTTTCATGAGTAGAGCACTTCAAAATTCCGAATTGAAGTACAATACCATGGAAAAGCAGGCTTATGCCTTGGTCAAGTCTCTTAAGAACTTGAAAACTTATGCGGGTTATTCTAAAATCATTGCTTTCGTCCCACATTCCGCTGTTAAAGATATATTAACTCAAACCGATTACTTAGGGACTCGCGCTTGGTGGGTTACTAAAATACAAGACTATGATTTAGAGATCAGACCCACCAAGCTAGTCAAAGGCCAAGGTTTGGCTCAGATGTTGACTGAAGGTAACGAAAAGACTCTTGGTTTATTTTGTCTTAGCAATCTATCTTTGCCTGAGTTGCAAAGATTAGGAGAGCATGAGTGGTACAAGGACATAGTTTATTACTTGATTAATCTTGCATGTCCTAAACATTTAGTTGCTCATAAGAGAAGGGCTCTTAGACTAAAAGCCACTAAGTATTGCCTTATGAAGGATGGCCTTGGGTGGAGAAATCCTGAGGGCATAGTGCTTAGTTGTGTTGATGACGTTGAGTCCGAGAATTCAATCTCTGAGTTTCATTCAGGGTTTTGTGGTGGTCATTATGCTGCTAGAACTACTGCCCACAAGATCCTGAGAGCTGGTTATTATTGGCCTTCAATTTTTTCTGATGTGCACAAGTTCATAAGAGCTTGTTAAGCCTGTCAACTATTCACTGGGAAACAGAAGCTTGCTGCCCTGCCCCTACAACCTGTCATTGTAGAGGCACCTTTTCAGCATTGGGGTCTGGATTTCATAGGGAAGTTCCATGAAAATTCTAGCAATGGCTACTCATGGATTTTGACTACTACAGATTATTTCACTAAATGGGTTGAGGCCATTCCTGCTAAGAATGCCACTGAAAAGGTTATTATGGATTTCATTGAAAATAACATCATTACTAGATTTGGTGTCCCTGCTAAGATCACTACTGACAATGCCAAAGGTTTTAGTTCCTTAGAGTTTTCATCTTTCTGTTTCAAGTATGGCATTGTCTTATCTCATTCATCAAATGACTGTCCTCAGGGTAATGGTTTGGCTGAATCAAGTAACAAGAATCTCATAACCATTATCAAGAAGATAGTAGGAGATAATAAGAGATCATGGGATAACAAAATCAAGTATGCTTTATGGGCAGATAGAATCACTAAGAAGAAAGCTACTGGTAAATCTCCCTTTGAATTAATTTATGGCTTGGATGTAACCTTACCTGTGCACTTGAAATTGCCAGCTTATCAGCTCCTTCAGAATTTCTCTACTAATAAAGATGTTGTTCAGAATAGAATAGATCAGATTGTGGAGTTAGATGAAGCTCGTAGGACAACTTTTGATGCTATATCTAAAAATGAGTCTAACATTAAGAAAAGCTTTGATAAATTTTCTCGATCTAGATCTTTGCAGGTGGGAGATATGGTACTTCTTTGGGATTGCAAGAATGAGAAACCAGGAAAACATAAGAAGTTTGACAGTTTGTGGCTGGGACCTTACATCATTTGAGATATCGCTGGACCAAACTCATTCCACTTGAGCAGATTGGATGGTGAACCACTTGATCTATCTGCGAATGGCCAAATGCTCAAACTGTTCTTCAAAGATGATATCTGATGCCATAGGGCATCCTTTGTATTGTATTTCTATCCCTACTCCTTGTTATTTCAACATTTTATTTCTATTTAGGATTAGATTTATTTTCCTTGTTAATAAATGAAGAGCTTCTATCTTTCATGTGCTTAAATGTTATATGTTGATTTTTGAATGGACGCTACTTATTTCTGTTGTATGTTGCGTGGATGCAGATCTTGGATTCTCACACTCCTGCAGTGCAACAACGTGTTCCCAAGTGGAGCCAGATGTTGACCACTACGTGTCAACTTCCCATAACAGTACACCCCCTTTTCTTCGCAAAAGGGGTAGCGCTTGATTGACGTGTCCGTGCCATTCGACAGTCATCGTCGACTTGATCAATTTATGTTGTAAACCTAGTCTGCATATGTGAATTGTAAATAATCTTAGCAGAGTTGAGTCATGTATGTAAATTGCCTAGGTGGACCTAATTTTCTAGTGATAATCTATCTTCCGGAAGGTTTTTTGTCTCACCGATCCATGATCGACAGAGTTTTCCTTCAGCCTAACCCCAAAGTCGGAATGAATTTTGTCATTAGAATCTTAGAGGAATCCTAGTGTGTTAATCTGCTAGATTATAGTTGTGTCGCAGAACTGGGTAGTTTATGAGGGTCTATGTCAAATGGGTTTTCCCCCTTGAGATGTAAAATTGTAAAAGTCATGATGTAAAGTGTCTTGAGGGTTAGGAAATGTTTTAATCCCCTCATAAGTTCTAAGTCCTAGGTCCTAGGTGATTTTTCCAAAGGCGAAGTTAGAGGATCCATTTAAAAATAAATTTAAAAATTTAAAATTTTAAAAATAGAAATTGAAAATCGAAAAAATAAAAAAACAATAAAAAATAAAAGATATAGATAATTAAAAAAAAATTAATTAAAAAATTAAAAAAAATAATAATAAATAAAAATAATAAAATAATAAGATAAAATAAAAACTTAAAAATAATAAAATAATAATATTTTTGAGTAAATAAATGTAGAATTTCAATTTTTCAATACATTAAAATTCAACGGATGAGATTAAGATATATCTTGATCCTCATCAACGGTCGAGATCATTTTGACATGGATCACTCGAACTAGCCGTTGGGAATTTTTCCTTTAAATAGGGTGCTAGGGGTCATTTGAGATCATTCTATCTGTGAGTCTTGTGCTGAAGAAAGCTCTCTTGTAAACTTTTTCTGGTGCTAATAAAGAAAGACTTTGGGGTCGAAATCTTGCTGGTGTTACTCTCCTGAAGTGCTGTGAGCTGTTTTATTTTCTGCATATTTTTATTTTTCAGCCATTAGTAATAGCTTGATTGAGAGTATTGTTGAACACAGGTATCTTGTTCACTCACTAGGGTTTGAATGGTAGTAGTATTTCTGAAATAATGGCAGGTATCTCCATTGCATCTGGAATCTAGTACTGTTTTCTCCCTCTTTATTAACGATTGAAATAAGCTGTGCAGGAAACCCTTATTGAAGAAATCAGTGAGCGTTTGGGGACGTTCTCGACTGAACCAGCGAACTCCCGCAAAGGACTCTCTTGTAGAGCCCAACTAGCTTTTTTATTATGGGTTTATCATTTAGAGTTTATTTCTGAGTTGCATGAGAGTTTTTTCTAAAGCATTTCATAGCTAATCTGAAGTTCTGAAAATATTATTGATGATAACTGACAAATCTGGCTGTTGTAGAGCTATAATTATGTAAATATTGTAATTTTTGACTAGTTTGCAGGGTTTTAGTTTTAATATTTGCATATATTCTCCGGGTGCTTGTCTTCCATTTACAGGTTGCAGGGTTTTCTAAAGACTTCCAAGGGTTTGATCAGCTCCCTGCTATTGCTCAAGGTTTTGTCGTGTTATAGGTTTAACTGTGTTATAGGGACATTCTGGATTTTTTTTTTAATAAGGCAAAGCTGCATTCCACCCTCTCCATATATTGCTGCTCTTTCAACTTCTGCAATCAAATCGCCACAACCCCTCTCCCTGCTTCCATCTCAGCCTCTTCCCTCAGCCACTACCAAGCCTGCGATTCATCTATTCTTCACATTGCCATAAGATTCATCAGCTGCCTGATCTGCTGTGTATCATCGCTGCCATTCCAGCCCTCAACGCTGCATGCACCTCTCCATTCAGCCTGATCCCCACGCGTTCCACACGCCTGCAAACCAAAAAAAACAAAAAATCTATCCCTGCGGCTCCCTGCATCGATTTGTTCTACACCGTCGTTCCTTTGGCAGCTTGCCATACTCACGTGGCTTCATCCCATCCACGCAGTCACTTCTCGAACAAGCAACCAAAAGCTGAAGTCCCCATCCACGCAGTTTCACCTGCGTCTTCTCCATCGCCCGCAATTTTTTTTTTGCCGTCAAGCAAAATAGCGTCGGGTATCCTCCTTCCTGCGGCAAAGCAAAATTTCTCTTGAGATATTTTCTGAATACGGGCTAAGTTTTAGCTTTTTCGTGCGTAGGCAGGTTGTTTTTTTTTTTTTTTTTTTTTTTTTGCGTAAGACTTTTCTCCATATGCAGAAATCATTTTTGTTTCAGGTTCAATGTAAATATAATTTCAGGTTTTACTTTAGGCTTTGTTTTCATACAATAAGGAAATAAAAAGTAATTTCGTTCCTATCATATTTTAGGCTTAGGGTTAGATAGATTTTAAATTTTTGCTTTATTATATATAAATCTTAGAATTCAGGATTTGATTTTTTTTTTTTTTTTTAGATATTTAGATTTTGAATTTTGTTTTTTTTTTAGTTAGATTTAGATTTAAAAAAATAAAATAAAAAAATAAAAAATAAAAAATTCATAAAAAGTTAAAAATTTTCTTTTTTACTTTTTAGACTTTAGCTTTAGATTAGATTTTGGTAATTTCTAGCTTTGTTACTTTAGTTTATTTTAGACTAGGACTTTATTTTTATTTTATTGCAACCTTTTAAATAAAAATTCCTAAAAATTATAAAACTTTGAAAAGTATAAATTTATTTATTTATTTTTTTCTTATAGTTTAGATTTTGATTTAATTTAGTTTAGATTTTATTTCAGGTTTTATTTTTTCTATAGTTTTATTTATCAAAAATCAAAAAAAAATAATACAAAAAATTCATAAAAAAAATAAAAAGTTATACAGGGTTTCCTTTTAGTTTAGTTCAAATTTTGGATTTAAAGTTGCATTTACTTAGTCTTGTTTTATTTAAAAACTAAACTATTTTGAGAAGGCTTAACAAAAAAAATTGAAATTTTCATTTTGGCGACTTTTGCAGTGTTTATGTTCCATTTCTCTATGGCTAAATGCACTTAAATGTTTATTTAAAGTTAGCTATGTGAAAGGGGCAACTGATGAGCATTTAAATTCTGTGATCTTTTAAAGCATTTAATTTTTCTTTAAGTTTAATTGTTGGATCATCGTTAAAGCATTGTGAATTTACTGGATATCTTGCATTGCTTGGGTTATTTGATGATAAATGCTTGTTTTACATGGTTCATATCATTAACTCCATAAGGCACTAGTCTATTAAACTTAACAAAATCAATTAAGTTCTTGTTTCCCCTCGTGTCTCCCAACCCAATTGTTTCACAGTTGGTCATTCATTTTCCCATAGGGTCTACCCCCCTTAGCCGCGGGAGACAGGCTTAAACGGAGAGATTGGGGATCAGAGTGACAGCCCCCGGTCTGAGCGTTGTCGTGACAATCTGTGCGACAACACAACGCTCTGAGCGATCTTGCTCTAGCTTGCACCAACTCCCTCAGAATCATGTATTGTTTCTGCAATGCCTTCTTCTATCTTCAACGCACTCTGAACACCAGCAACAACTTGATCATTTCGATCTCTTTGCTATTTTGCAGCTTCACTATGGCTCCATGGCTCTTAGAAGTCTGCTGTGAGCTCTCTGGCTCTAGCTCTGGCTCTGGCTCTCTCTCTGACTCTTGGCTTTGGCTTTGTCTCTTTGGTTCTCTCTGAGCTTCTCTTGGCCTCTGCGTGTCTATGTAGTTCGCTTGACCTCCAAGCGACTCTCAGCAACCTTCCAACGACCTTCAACAACTTTTCGCTGCTGTCAATTGAGCTCTCTAGTTCACTCGACCTCCAAGTGACTCCAAAACTCTCTGCGCTCTCTATCAATCGTGCTCTCTGGCTTTTGTGAGGCATTCTTTGACTCTGCGGCTTCCACAACCGTTCCTCTGTCCCTTCGATCATGAGGAATCATTCTTTTTCCTGGCTCTGCCTCTTCACACTTCAAAACGCATCCTTTTAACAGAAACGCTCGCCTGCAGCGTGGCACAAGGAATGATGGTTGTTTGCAATGGAAAATGAACCGATGGCCTCTTTTTGAATGAAATCCATGAAATCACGCATTTCTGGCTCATAACGGAATTATACAGGAAAACACTATCGGTCGCAAAAACCCGGACTTCAAATTCTATGAAATTGCCCCTATAAACCCTATCGGGTTCGCTTTCCATTAGCATATCGAAATCGCATCATTGCATGGCCAAAACCCAACTACACGGAAATACACAGAAATCCTGAATTCCCAGATTTCAAAACTTATGGAATCGGGTCTATAAACCCAACGGGTCCGGCCCTCATCGGCATATTGCTATCGCAATCACATTGGCCTTGGCATCGAGGATTACCAATTAAATCTAGACCGTTGATCTACTCCTAGATTGGACGGTCGATATCGCATATCGCTGTCGGAACGACCTTTTGTATCGGGGATCACAGATCTCCCGACCACCGATTAAATCTGGATTGTTGATCTTTTTTCCCGATCCGACGGCTGTCGTGCAATCGCACATCGGCCCATCACTTTATTGTATATCGCATTCGTAACGGCCTATGGGTTCTTCCTTTAGCTATGGACTACGCTGACACCGATCCGCCGATCCGATAATCGGCAATTGCAATGTCGCATAGTCTGGGGTCCCGATATCGCATACAACCTGCCTCTGATTGCGATATGTTGGGGATAGCTGATCGGGGGTCCCTTTCGCCTTGGCCTTAAGTCCGCCCTTTGAACCTTTTGTGATGCAATTTCTCATATAAGGCCTTTTATGCCATTTTTAGAAGAGATGCCTCCTTTTTCAAAGGACAAAGGCAATCTTCCTTTTGTGATAACTTCATCATCCGAACTCTGTTTTAGTCCATTCAAATTGCAGTAGATTCAGAGTGAAAAGATCTACGCAATGGGACTATTTCCAGGAGAAGCCCTTTATTTTCATTTTCCTCTATGAGGAACACTTTAGACTTAGAAGTCTATTCTAGATCCATTTTGGATCACTTAGCAAAGTTGACAATCTTCCTATTCTAAAGAAAGATAAAGAAGCTGACACCAGGAAGCCGGATGAGAAGGAAGATGAGACGATGCCCGATGTGGAAGAACCTATGGATCCTATTGATCCCCCTCCACAAGAGCCTTCCTCTTATAAGAATAGGCCCTCATCGCTTAGGGGGACACTTGATGACGCTGAAGAATGATGTCAAAATGAGCCTTCATCGTTTGAAGAAGTCATGAAGCATCAAGTATGGAAGGATGCTATGAATGAGGAATACGAGTCCATCATGAAGAATGATGTCTGGGATGTGAACCCCGGACCCCAGGACAAAACAGTTGTCACCTCGAAGTGGCTTTACAAAATCAAGCATGGCGCTGATGGGAGAGCTGAAAAGTATAAGGCTCGCTTTGTTGCTCGAGGCTTCTCTCAAAAGGAAGGTGTAGATTATGATGAGATATTTGCACCTGTTGCTTGATTCACCACTATCCGCTTGATCATAGCCATTTTTGCTTCGCAAGGATGGAACCTACGTCAGATGGATGTCAAGACCGCGTTCTTGTATGGTTCGATTAAAGAGGAATTTTATATGGAACAACCTGAGGGGTTTGAGATTCATGATCGGGAATCTCACATATGCAAGTTGAAGAACGCTCTCTATGGGCTGAAACAAGCACCCCGAGCTTGGTATGAGAGGATCGATAACTACTTGATGAAGCTAGGATTCACTAGGAGTGAAGCCGATCCAAACCTTTACTTTAAGGTTGAGGATGATAAGCCTCTCACACTGGTGTTGTATGTTGACGACCTCTTTTTGATAGGTGCAAACCCTCCCATTCACAAATGTAAGAGGGAGTTGGCTTTCAAATTTGAGATGAAGGACCTATGACTAATGCACTATTTCCTGGAGATTTGGCAAAAGCTAGGAGAAATTTTCCTATCTCAAGGACAATACGTGGTGAATATATTGGACAGATTTGGTATGGCGGATTTTAAGCCCGTGACTATCCCGATGGAGCTTAACTTCAAGAAGTTATGCGATAGTGCTACCAGAACTGTTTTGGGAAATGCTTCTGAGTATCGTCAACTCATAGGAGCATTGATGTTCTTGGTAAACTCCTACCCGGATATATGTTTTGCAGTCAACACGTTGAGCCAATATATGGTTGGGCCTCATCACTCACATTGGATTGGTGCCAAGAATCTTCTGAGATATCTTCGGGGCATAATCACTCATGGCCTGAGATACACTGCCGGAGTTGTGAGGCTACATGGATACTTCGATGCTAATTGGGCAGGCAGTGTGGTGGACCGAAAGAGCACTTATGGGTGTTGTTTCTCTTTGGGTTCTGCCTCGATATCTTGGATGAGCAAGAAGTAGAAGTTAGTGGCTTTGAGTACCGCTGTGGTAGACTACATTGCTGCGAGTATGGCCTCCTATGAGGCTATCTGGTTGAGGAAGCTCTTCAGTGAGCTATTTGGACATACATTAGATACTACCGTGATCCTCTACAACAACCAGAGTGGGATTCGTTTATCTGAGAATCCTGTATTTCATGATCGCTCCAAGCACATCGATATCTGGTACCACTTTATCTGGGATATGGTACAACGAGGAGCAATAAGGCTCCATCATATTGGGACAAATGAGAAGGTCACCGACATTCTAATGAAGCCCCTAGGAAAGGTCAAATTTTTGACTTTCCAAGAACGACTAGGAATCATTGAGAGACCCTCTTATGAGGGTCCTGTATGATACATTCATTGAGTTCTGGGAGCTCGGGGGGGCTTGGGGTACTTCTTGGAGCGATGAGCGACCATAGGGTGACTCACCCTCCCCTAGTGGTGCGCTATGTACAGGGTGAATGATGCAAACTTCCCTTGTGATACCCCATGGAGACATATAGACAGGATGAGTGGTTCATCTTTCTCCTGCTGAGACATCCTACCCATGCAGTCTGGGACTCATGAGAAGTACCTCTCATCTAGCCAATAAGTAGGGAAATTAGGATAGGGACCATAGTAGTACCAATGGATGCATCATGTATCTATCGTACTCCCTATACTAGGATGACATTGATTTGGGATCAATTGGAACTGACTTTGGGTTAGTAAGAGAGATATAACTCACTCTCTTTTGGAACCAACTTTGGGTCAGTAAGAGGGGTATGACACACTCTCTTCATTGGGACTGACTTTGGGTCAGTAAGAGTGCTATTGGGCAGTCTTTTATCTGGGATTGACTTTGGGTCAATCGAGGATGGTATGATACATTCTCGATCATTTATTCTTCTTCATAGTTCAATAGAGCAGAGTCGAGCAGTGCAGGGTAGTGCATTTGATGGTAGAGATAGTACCGACAGACAAGTGGATTAGCAGATGGAGTTCTCCCTAGTTGAGAGGGAGCGTTAAAATTGGCAACTAGGGCCAAAATCCATGTGGTTCATCTTATTTATGGTAGCTAATATTTTTCTTGGATTCCTCTTGTCGAGAGGTGTAGGATTGATCTAAAGATCATTCGATTCCGACATGTATTCATGGAGATATGAATTTATTTGTATTTCTTGACAATTTGTCAAGGTTGGCCAACAAGTAAAATAATGTGGCACTGATCCAGGTGGATATTGGTGGCCACACACCAATTCCACTTGGACACCCACCATTGTTTCTTTCAGTTTTTCAATTTCCTTAATTGTAGCACAATTTACTATTTTAGTAGTTTTTCGGGTCCTAAACTTCCGGAGTCGTTTTGAGGCCCTAAATGACGTTTTAGTCCATGTTGCTCACTCAAAATTTGTAGTCATCAGATAGATATTTCTGATGAGGTATTGTGCGCATCAAACAGAGATCGTATGCCAAAGTTACGACCTTGGGAAATTGATGTACCAATTTACCCAAATAGAGCCTACAGTTTGGCGTTTCATCTCCTAGGGTTAGGTTTTTTATGTTTAGGGTTTTCCATTGTTTCTCAACAATAAATAGGCCTTTGAGCCTCATTGTAACACAATTCAAAGGCATGTAGCTGCCACATCTCTTCTCAGAGATAAGCTACCATTGGCCGAGCTAGTCTTATTTCCATTCTGTTTGTAAGCATATTTCAATATTTGATATTAATGAAATGAAGTGTTATTTATGCTGCATCTTTGTATTTATGGTTATATCTATAATTTGTTGCATTACTGTTTAAATCTGGATTAGTGGTATCAAAGCAGTCTGCTCTTTCTTTGTTTTTCTTTTTATGTCCCCAATGAGGTTGAGATATAAGGAGTTAGGGCTTGAACTGGTCGAACCTTTGCAAGACCAGCCTCGCAAATCCTGACAGCTCCCATGGCGGATGAAAAGAAAGACGAGGGGGTAGGAGATCCTATCAAAATCTTGCTTGAAGAAGCCCTCAAGCAACAAAGGAATGCAATGATGGAAAACTTTGCTCAGGTCCTTCAGCGACTACCTAAGGGCGACACATCTACTTCTGGTGCCACACCCTTTAAGGTACAAGTTAACTTTGACATTCCCATATTTGAGGGTCAGATAGATGCAGACGTTGTAGATAAATGGTTAAATATGCTAGAAGGATATTTTTCTGTTCATAATTTTTCCAGCCAAGAAAAGATCACTTTTGCACTTCTCAAAGTAGCCCCCCACGTCAAGGACTGGTGGGAAACCTACTGTGAGCAGAAGGATGAAAGTACGAACTCACTGTTTTCAGCCGCACCCACTTGGAACTCATTCCAGGATGCCATCAAGGAGCAGTACTACCCTGTCAGGAGCTATGAGGATAAATACATAAATTGGACAATGTTGCGACAGGGAAGGGACCAAGATGTTCTGGAGTTTACCAATGTTTTTCATACCCTTCACACGAATTTGGGTATCAAGGATTCTGAGAAGAATTTGGTTCTCAAGTACCATGGCTACCTGCACAGGTACATCCAGGATGAGATGGAATTCTTGGACATCTCCTCGCTCGGCACGACATACCGATATGCCGTCAAGATAGAGCAAAAGTTTAAATAGAAGAAGCGAGACTTTAGATCTGCGAATTCGAAGCAAGGGAAAGGTGCCCTTAAACCGCATAACAAAGGACAAAGCCAAGGCAGGGTGGCCCAGGACAACCCGCCAAAGCCGCAAGCAAAGAACAACACTGCGAAGCCAAAGAAGGACATAAGAAAGTGGTGTGAGTTCCATAAGAGCTCTACTCACAACAGAAGTGAGTGTCAGGCCAAGCAGTCACTGGTGGCCGAGCTAAAGGTTTCAGAATCAGATGCATGTTCTGACTTTGAGTCAAAACCCTACAAGGGTAATGAAAAAGGGAAGCAAATTATCGATGCAGAGCCCAATGCCACCGTTTCCACCACAAATATCTAGAAGGCGTTACCCGAAGATCCATAGGAGGGGGAGCGCCTCTTCCACTCCTAGATGTGGGTAAAGGGTTCCCCGCTACAGTTCATTGTTGACAACGGGAGCCAAAAGAACCTCATTTTGGCAGAGGTCGTGAAGCGGTTGGGCTTACCTACCACAACACATCCACAACCGTACACCATCAGGTGGCTTCACCAAGGATGGGATCTTCGCGTGAGCCAATAGTGCCACCTTCCATACAACATCAAGCCCTTCACGGATGAGGTATTATGTGACGTTTCTCCCCTTGATGTTTATGATGTATTATTAGGCCAACCATACTTATGGAAGCGACATGTTGTGTATGAGTCAAGGTCTCGTGATGTTATTGTTACTTTGGGAAATAAGTTGTACATGATATTGGAGGTAGCACCGCCTACGCCATCTCTTTGGTAACTGCAAAAAAATGCAGTAAGCTCATTTCCAAAACCAGGAAATTTGTTTTCTTGATGATACGCCCTCAGGGAAAGAAGAAGATGGTGGCCACAACCTCCAGACAGGGCCCCTTTGCACGACGACAACAAATGGATAAGGTCATGGAGAAGTACGAGGACATCTTCACCTCCCCCGCAGGGGTGCCTCTGCACTGTCAGGTCAAGCACTCCATCAATCTAACCCCAGGTGTGCTGCTACCCAATGGATCAATCTATCGGCGCTCCATTATGGAGAATGATGTAATCAAGAGGAAGATTCAGGAGCTACTACAGAAAGGTCACATCCGTCCGAGTTCATCGCCCTGTGGGAGCTCGATGTTGTTGGTACAGAAGAAGGATGGGACTTAGAGACTCTGTATTGACTATCGGGCGCTGAACAAGATCACTAGTTGGAACAGGTACCCGATCCCACAGTTTGATGACCTTCTGGACCAACTGAAGGGAGAAAAATATTTCAGCAAGATCGGCTTGAAATCATGATATCACCAGGTACCAATCGAACCCTCCAATGTGTGGAAGACTGCCTTCAAAGCCAAGGAGGGCCTTCTCGAATGGTTGGTTATGCCTTTTGGGTTGACAAATTCTCTTGCAACCTTCATGAGGTTGATGGATGACATCTTGCGGCCATTCACCAACTCATTTGTAGTAGTATACTTGGATGACATCTTGATCTTCAGCTAGAGTTGGGAAGAGAAACTCCACCACATCTGACAGGTGCTCCAAACACTGTGGCAACACAAGCTATGTGCCAATTTGGAGAAATGCACTTTTGGCATGACCTAGGTTCAGTATCTGGGATACATTATTGATGAATGGGGGATGCATGTGGATCTAGCCAAGATCCAAGTCATTCGGGATTGCCAGCTCCAACCACGCTGATAGAGCTCCGCAACTTTGTGGGTCTTGCTAATTTCTACAGCAGGTTCGTGTTGGGATTCTCTCATATCACTTGACCCTTGAGTCAAGTCGCCAAGGGAGGAGCGAAAGCAAAATTCTTTTGGTCTGAATCTCGATAGAAGGCATTCACAGAGTTGAAATATCGCCTCTGCTCTGCACTAGTGCTCACATTACCAGACTTTCAACAACCATTGGAGATCGAGAAAAATGCCTCTGACTATGCTATTGGGGCAGTCCTTACTCAATAGTGGCATCCAGTGGCATATCACAGTGAGACACTTTCAGACACAGTCTGGAAGTATCCCACTTATGACAAAGAGATGTATTCCATTGTGCAGGCTTGCCGACAATGGAAGCATTACATTTTGGGGAAGGAAATGTTCATCCACACAGACCACCGGCCCCTGTAGTTCATACAGACATAAGGGAAGTTGCAGAATGATCGCCATCAGAAGTGGTCCACATACCTGCAACAGTTCCATTTGAATATCAAGTATAAGAAGGGAAACACTAATACTGTTTCAAATTGCTTCAGCCGACCACCGATCGTGGCGTTAACCACCATGCTCAACTCTTGTGGGCACGAGACTTTTGATTAGCCACTTCTCTACAAAAGCGACCCAGAATTCAGCCACACATACTAGATGCTCTTAAAGAGTCAACAAGTTCCAGATTATCACCTCCAGGATGCCCTATTATGCCACCTGGGACAGCTTTGTGTTCCTTCAAGCAAGCGTGCCAAGATTATTTGGGAAGCACATTACAGTCGAGCCGTTGGGCATTTCGGGGTCGAGAAAATGGTGGCAGTACTGCATAAGTATTTCTATTGGCCGAATCTTCGATAGGATGTCAGGAAGTACATCAGGTCCTGTACTGCCTGCGCCATTGCCAAGCCGACAATCAAGAAGCAAGACCTCTATTCGCCACTACCTACCCCTAGTCGACCTTAGGAATCCATCTCCATGGATTACATGTCGAGCCTTCCTTCTACTAAGCATGGCAACCACTGTATTTTTTTGGTTGTTGACAGATTCTCGAAAATGGCCATTATGGCTGCCTGCAAGAAGAATATCACAGCAGAAGCCATTGCTAAACTCTTCTTTGAACAAGTGTGGGTACACTTTGGGATCCCACAGTCTATCATCTCAGATTGGGACAACAGGTTCCTTATTACATTTTGGTCCAGTCTTTGATCGATGCTAGACACCAAGTTCTCTAAGTCCACAACTTTTCATCTCCAAATTGACGGTCAGACAGAGGTCGTTAACAGGATGATCGTACACATTCTGCGCATGTATAACTCAAAGCATCCATGCTCATGGGATGAGAGCCTCCCATATGTCTAGCATAGCTATAATCAGGCTCTCCAAAACTCGACTGGCTTGGGATTCCAGCCACTATTCCCCATTGATATGGCCATGCCATTTGCAGCTACTCAGGCAAATTCGGCTCATGTCTAGTCCGAAACCGATAAGAAAAAAAACTTCATTGAGCACATCCAACATATCCGCCAGCAGGTCCACGACATTCTGGAGAAATCAAATGCCAAGTACAAGCAGTGACATGATCAACATTGGGTGCCACACAAGTTTCAGGTGGGCGACGAAGTATGGTTGCATTTGCAAAAGGAATGCCTTAATGGAGTCTATCAGAAACTCAGACCACTCCGATATGGTCCTTACACCATTACCAAGCTTGTGGGAGACAATGCATTTGAGCTCAAGATTTCCCCATTCCTTTGCCTGCACCCAGTGTTTAATGTGGATCGCCTTCAACCATACTTCCCACCATTGTTAGACACATCAGACATTGCAGAACAACTCACACCTACAGAGTTAAATCCAGATTGCATGGAACAAGCCACAACTGATTGGATCATGGACATGCAGATCAAGCACACTCGCCAGCAGAAGATCCAATTGTATCGAGTTGTCAAAGCAGGCCAACTCCTTCACCAGGGCAAGTGGCTCACCAAGGACAAAGTTCAGCAGAAGTTTCCCCATCTCATGGAGGAACTCAACGCAATGGGGACCATTGCTTCCTAAGGGGGGAGGAATGATCCAGGTGGATATTGGTGGCCACCTGCCAATTCCACTTGGACCCCCACCATTGTTTTTTTTCAGTTTTCTTAATTGTAGCACAATTTACTATTTTTAGCAGTTTTTGGGTCCTAAACTTCTGGAGCCGTTTTGAGGCCCTAAATGACATTTTTTTGAAAAATCGAGAGGCCCACATTGCTCACTCAAAAGTTTTAGTCCTCGGATAGATCTTTCTAACACGGTATTATGCACGTCAAACGAAGATCGTATGCCAAAGTTACGACCCCGAGAAGTTGATGTACCAATTTACCCAAACGTGGCCCATAGTTTGACGTTTCATCCCCTAGGGTTAGGTTGTTGGATGTTTAGGGTTTTCCATTGTTTCTCAACAATAAATAGACCTTCGAGCCTCATTGTAACACAGTTCAGAGGCATGTAGCCGCCACATCTCTTCTTAGAGATAAGCTACCATCGCCTAAGCTAGTCTTATTTCCATTCTATTTGTAAGCATATTTTAGTATTTGATATTAATGAAATGAAGTGTTATTTCTACTGCATCTTTGTATTTATGGTTATATCTGTAATTTGTTGCGTTCCTATTTAAATCTGGGTCATGCACACCCCCATCTACACCTCAACGTGGCATATAAATAGAAGTGACCTTGAGGCATTAGCACACTCATCTCATCTTCACATCTCTTCTCTCTCCTTGTCTCTTGGGTATGCGAAGGCAGAAGAAGGCTCTCTCTCTCTCACGTGGGAAGAAGGACACAGTTAGGGTAGAGGTTGTAGGAGGATGCAGGAAGGTGCAACAACTTTGTTTTGGGTGCAAAGGGACTGTGTTGACCGGCATATAGGCTCCCTTGATTGTGGTTTTGTGTGGGCAGCCTCTCCTAGGCTAGCTACATTGCTGGACAACCTGCGTTGACCTGTTGGAAGACACCTTTGGGACTGCGTTGACTGGTTAGGGTTAGCTGCAGTATTGTTGTAGCATTAATTGTTGTTTGACCTCCTTCCATTCCTTGCTTTGGGCTGATATCTATTGTTGTTGGAGGTCGAGTTCTCCTAGATTGTCTTAAGGACATTTGGAGCTGATTGATTAGCCTTGACATAGTTGATCTAGGGTTTTCATTACTGCTGTTGTAAATCACAAATGTGTGATATTGTATTATCTCTGTCTCTGCTGAATTATTGAAGAATATAGAAGAATTGATCAAAAGGTTTCCCCGCATTGGGGTTTGTCCCTGGCTGGTGCCACATCTTGTGTCTCTTGTCTTTGCTTGTCTTCTGTTGTTTTCATTTGTGTTGTGTCAGCGTTTTACTTTCATGTTAATGTGATTTCTATATTGGAAATTGACATTGAGCTAATAAGAAGAATTGAAGTAAATTGATCTTAAGCATAAGGCATACCATAATTTAACAACATGTGATGTCCAACATTACTCCCTCTCAACTAGAGAGGATATCCCTGTTCCCTCTTGATTGCAAAATAGATCCTTGCTCCTATTCAAGGAGACTGTTTTACTCCTCAAATCTAGAGGAGATTCTTGACTTCCTTTTCTACTTGAGAAGATATAGCCACAAGCTCTCTAACTTGTTTCCTTAACTGTATCAACCACTTGTTGTTCATGGAGATAGCTGCATGGCTCCCTCTTTCATTTGCATCTCATTGTATCAAGCTTGCATCCTTCTTGGGTATCATGGAGCCATCTTCTTCCTTGAAACTTATGATAGGTTTCAAGTCATCAATTCTGCACATTACTTTCATCTTGTCATCATCAAGGATGGCATTATATTGAGCCTTTGCAAACTTCAAGTTGATCATAGCTTCCTCATGAAAGTGATCTCCTTTGTTGTTGTACGAACTTGACCTTCAGGTTATTTCCTCACACTGTTACCTTTTAATCTCAAGATGAAAACATCTTGACTTCATAATTCCCAAAATTATATGTTGAGCTTGCCTCAACATTCATCACATAATCCTGCAATATTTTTCCAGGTAGCAAAACAATATGTTAATCAGATAACCAACTACGATTATTAATATTAGAATTACCTCATCATGATAGCCTTTAAATCCAAGCACCAACTATTGATTTTTGAGTAGCTTGGGAGGTACTCCAAGTCCTAGGGTTTTGGGTTTGGAGGGAAAAGCACCACAAGAGTCACTTGTGGGCTTGGAACCCAAGGTTGGGATTTTGCACCCATTAGGATTTGGGCCAAAACCATGGAGCCTTTTGGACATGTGATGGAATGAGATGATAGAGGGCGGAAAGGAGAATCCAACGCTTCAAGAATCGTCGAATTCTGAGTTGTCCTTAGTGAAATATGAATTTTTGAAGTTGATAATTAATTTATGGACAGTCAAGTCATGTAGGTGTTTGGTCAATTTAGTGTGATCTAAATTGCTATTTATAATGTCAACCTGGGGTTCGTAAACTGACGAAGTGAAGTGTACTATATGTACTAGATAACCATTTCCTTAATCTTTTGTCGTTTTTCACTTTTTTTAAGTTTGTTTTTGGATTTATCTTTCTCTAATGTGAGATGATGAAAATGTAATAAAGCAAGTGAAATATGGATGATTATGGTGATTTCTAAAACTTAAAAGAAAGCAAGCTTTAAAATGACTGAAATGAATTCAATTCTTAAAAAGAAATAAAGACATCAAAGAATGAACTAATGACATCGGCCCAGTATCTTTGTTGCTGAATGAAAATGAAAGTGAAATCTACATTAAACTCAATTAAAAGTAAGAACAACTAGTCCACACTATTTCAACTCTTCAACTCAATCTTCCTTGTGAAAAGATATCATGAAATGTTAAGCAATGTGGAATCTAAAAGAAGTTAAACTGCATAAAAGAAACTAATCACACTACTTTAACTTTCTTGACCTTTTGCCTTTCAGCTTAATTTACCCTGTGAGGAACAGTCATGAACAAGTCAAGCAATGTGAGATCTAAAGCAAACTAAATCAAGCTATAATGAGTGATATTTGTTGGCATTATGATTCAGGTGTTGTCCTTGATGGCAAACCCATTCAGGTGATAAATCAAGAAGGACGCAGGAAATATGTTCAGCAAGTGCGTCCCCGCAGGTATACCATACAGAACCCGCGTCCAGGGACGCAGGCCAGCCGTTCAGGAGGTGCGTCCGCCCAGTGCACACATTTCAAGGCAGAGAAAAGCACGTGGGGGTTTCTTGTGTGGTATCTAGCCGACGGTTTTGTGTTTCTATGGTGTCGGCTCGTGGTTTTGTTCCATGTTTTGGGGAGAAGCTTGCCTATATAAAGCAAAGGAGTTCATTTGGATTAAGCATCATCTTGGTTGAATATCTTTTGGTGAGATCTAGTCCAGATCTATGAAGGCGAATCTTCTAATGGACTGTGATCTCTATGGCGCATGATCAGATCTGTGGATCTGAGTGTTTGGGTTGGTTCTGAAGTCCTCATATCTTTTATATCTGAAGGGACGCAGGTTCAGTGAAGGGAAAGTGCGCCGGGACGCAGTACAGTAAAGGCTCAGGTGCGTCTCGGAGGCAAAGGACGCGGCGCGACTGTGTTATTGGGTGCGTCTCTGAAGCAAAAGACGCGGCGCGATAGTATTTCTGGGTGCGCCGGTCGCAGCAAAGCATAGAGGAACGGTGCGTCGGCACGCAGAACAGTGGAAGGTAGACTGCGTCCAGTCGCAGGTCACAGAAAGAAAATATGCGTCCCTGTCTTAAGATGATCTGTTGACTGTATATTTCTGTTCATAAGGTGTTCTGGGTTATTTCTGTAATTACTGATCTGATATTTGTAGTGGACTGTATCTGTTGTATACTTGTTGATCATTTGATTCTTCATGAAAAGAAGTAGGGGGTTGTAGCTCCCTTCCAGGAGAGACTGGAAAACGAGAGAGAGTTGTAGCTCTCTGCAGGTTGCAGCCTGCGTGCTGGTAAAGGACTGCACCAGTACAAAATCATTGTAAAAAGAATTTCTTGAAAGAAGATAGAGACATATTGCAGCAGGTGGTTTTCTCCCGCATTGGGTTTCCACCTTACATCTTGTGTTCTTTGGTGTGACTGTCTATTTTCTTTATTCATGCTCATTATTTTATGGTACTGATATGCAAGAATAATTCAAAAGATCAAATAAGGAAGATTTGGTAAATTGCTTGATAATACTGATTCACCCCCCCTCTCAGTATTATTTCCAACAATTGGTATCAGAGCAGGTCCTTCAGAAAAGCTTGATCGCTTGAAGGTAGATCGTTCATCATGAGCAACTACGAGAGAGAAGCATCAATCAGGCCACCAGTTTTTGATGGGACAAACTTCAATTATTGGAAGGTAAGAGTTACTGCATATCTTCAATCTCTTGGTACTGAAGTTTGGGACATTGTAGAAACAGGCTATGCTTTTCCTTCAGCTACTCCTACAGATCCAGCTGAGAAAAAGAAGTATGAAACAAATGCAAAAGCAGTCAGTACTCTATTAGGAAGTATATCCCAAACAGAATTCATGAAGGTAATGCACTTCAAATCAGCAAAAGAAATATGGGACAAAATGATCACAAGCTATGAAGGAGATGAACAGGTAAAATAAGCCAAACTTCAAACTCTCAGAATTCAATATGAGACTCTCAAGATGTATAATGATGAAAGTGTGGCTAATTATTTTCTTCGGGTAGATGAGATTGTAAATTGTATGAAAAATTTGGGTGAAGAAGTAAAGGAGTCTCTAGTAGTTCAAAAGATTCTAAGATCATTATCCCCCAAGTTTGAATCCAAAGTATCTGCAATAGAAGAAAAAGAAAATCTCCGTGTTCTTACTATGTCTCAGCTACATGGAATTCTAACTGCTTATGAAATGAGAAAGGGAGGACCATCAGACAGAAGGGAGGCTGCTTTTAAAGCATCAGGCAAAGAAGATTACTATGAAGCAAGCCATGATCCAGAAGAAGAGGAAGAAGAATCAAATTTTGTCAGAAATCTTCAAAGAGGTTCTGGAAGGTTCAGAGGTAAGCTACCTTTCAAATGCTTTGCTTGTGGAAGAGTAGGTCATTATGCTGCAAAATGCTCTTATAAGGATAAAGGAAAGGAACCAGTTAGATGGAACAAGAAACAAAGCGCAAATAAGAAAAGCTACTACACCCATGAAGATAGTGATGGCTTATCAAACAGTGATGAAGATGAACAAGGTAATAAATATAGGTTGTTAATGGCATTTGAAGATGATGATTATGAGGATGCTGTAGATGTGGATAACCTTTATGATGAAATTACTAGACTCAAGAGATGCATAGAAGAAAAGAACATGATTATTGATACTCTACAATTCCAAATTGATGAAAAGGAAAAACATTTTGAAAAATTAGAAGGTGAAATTGTTGGTCTTAGAAAAGAAATTGAGAAAACAAAAACTATTAATCTCAAGTTTGTCAAAGGATCTGAAACTTTGGATGAGATTATCAGTGTGCAGCGGTCTCCACTAAATAAGACAGGTTTGGGCTATAATGGAGAAACTTCTCAAGCATCCACTTCAAAAAGTTATCTTGATGCAGCAAGAAGAAATGAGCAAGAGCACAAGGAAGATCATCAGGTAAAGCAGGGACAAATGTCAAGCAGAAACTATCAGGGGCAATCCAGCTTAAGGGTGAACAAAAGCCACAACCAGCCACAGGTAAAATCTTCTCAATTTGGTTCAAGAATAGATGAAAATAGAAATTACAATCAGTTGGCTGGTAGATCCAATAATCGCAGAAGCTTCTTCAATGGACAATGCTTTTCTTGCCATAACTTTGGTCACAAAGCAGCTCAATGTGTTGCGTATAAAACAATCATGACTAGGGAAGCTCAAAAACAAAGAAGTATGACAGGGATTACAAAAAGGACCTATAACAACTTTTCAGCTCTTGAAAATGAAGTTGAATGTTCTATTTGCAATAATTTTGGACATAAAGACTTTGAATGCAGAAGCAGGTTTCCGGAAAGAAAGGTACAAGAGCAGAAAAAGGAACAAGCCTCAGGCGCCAAAACATGGAGAATAAAGGAACCTCAAACAGAAAGATGTGGGATAGCATTTTATGCAGAAGGACAAGAAAATCTATGGTACATTGACAGTGGATGTTCGAAGCATATGACAGGTGATAAAGAAAAACTTGAGTCTTATTCTAATTTAGAAAAGGGAAAGAAAGTCTCTTTTGGAAATGATACTCCTGCAACTATAAAAGGAAAAGGTATTGCTCCTTTAAAAGAAAATGTTAAGGCTGGAAATGTTTTGTTTGTTGATGGATTGAAGCATAATCTACTAAGTGTCAGCCAGATGTGTGATCAAAGAACCGAGGTTATATTCAGATCAAATGGATGCCTTGTTCGTGATCTTGATACAGGTAAAACAGTTCTCAAAGGAAAGAGAACTCCAAATAATCTATACATATTTGATGAAGGACAACAACAATGCTATCTAAGCAAGAATGAAGAGCACTGGTTATGGCATCGAAGGTTGGGACATCTAAGCTTCTCACAAATAAGGAAAGCTTGCAAATATCAGGCAGTTCGCGATCTTCCAGATATCAAAATTCCTGACAACACCATATGCAGATCATGTCAGTTTGGAAAACAAACCAGAACTAACTTTCCAGAGAAAGAAGGATCAGCCAGCATGCCTCTTGAGCTAGTACATACAGATGTATGTGGACCATTCAGAAAAAGAACACCTAGAGGAGAGGAATACTTGATATTATTTATTGACGATTTCTCCAGGTTTGTTTGGTTAGGTCTTATGAAGCACAAAGATGAAGCATTCGAAAAATTCAAAACCTTCAAAGCCTTGGCTGAAAATGAATCAGGTCACAAAATTAAGTGCCTCAGATCTGACAGAGGTGGGGAATTTACTTCAAATGAATTTTTCGATTTCTGTGATGAACATGGGATAAGGAGAGAATTCTCTACAGCTAGAACGCCTCAGCAAAATGGAGTTGTTGAAAGAATGAACAGAACAATCCAACAAATGGCTCGTGCTATGCTTGATGAATCAGGAACCCCCGCAACCTTCTGGGGTGAGGCTGCACATACTGCGGTTATTATTCTCAACAAGACAAATGTCCGGGTGAACAGCACTCAAACCCCTCATGAGCTCTGGAGTGGTAAAACTCCTTCGGTAAAGCACTTCAAAATATTTGGGAGCAAATGCTATATCAAGAATACTGAGGAGCAGCTTGGCAAACTTGATCCTAGAGCAGATGAAGGCATTCTTCTTGGCTATTCTCCACATAGCAAAGCATACAAATGCTACAATAAAAGACTTGGCAGAATTGTTGACAGCATTGATGTAGTGGTTGATGAAAAGGGATATATTCCTAGGCAAATACATCGTGAAGACATCGAAGAAGATGAGAGCTACCCTCAAAGACAGAATGATGAAGAAGAAGAACCTCAAGAAGAATCTCAAGAAGAACCTCACGAAGAAGCAGAAGAACGGACAAGAATAGAAGAAAAGACTCCATCCAGATATGTTCAGAAGAACCATCCAGAATCTCAGATCATGGGACAAAAAGAAGCAGGTATACAAACTAGAAGAACAGTTGCAGAAGCTTCAAGCTATTTGGCATTACTTTCCTCCACCGAACCACAAAATGTGAAAGAGGCATGCAAAGATGAATGTTGGGTGAAAGCAATGGATGAAGAACTTGAGCAAATCGAAAAGAACAACACTTGGGAGCTGGTTCCTAGACCAAAAGATAAGAATGTTATTGGAACAAAATGGGTCTTCAAAAATAAATTGAATGAAAATGGAGAAGTAATTAGAAACAAAGCCAGACTCGTCTGTAAAGGGTATGCGCAGCAAGAAGGAATAGACTTTGAAGAAACTTTTGCTCCTGTTGCAAGACTTGAGGCCATCCGAATGTTCCTTGCTCTCTCAAGTTTTCAGAACTTCAAAGTATTTCAAATGGATGTGAAATCAGCCTTTTTGAATGGAGACTTGGAAGAAGAAGTGTACATTGAACAGCCAGATGGGTTCATTCTTGGAAATGATCCAAATCTTGTATGCCGTTTGAAAAAGGCTCTCTATGGTCTCAAACAAGCTCCAAGGGCTTGGTACTACCGGTTGGACAAATATCTTCATCAACAAGGTTTCTTAAAAGGTTCAGCAGATAGCAATCTGTATATAAAAGTTGAAAATGACAAATTGCTAATACTTGTTGTGTATGTAGATGACATTATTTTTGGCAGCAATGAAGAAGCTATGAGTCAAAGCTTTGCCTCAGTCATGCAGAAAGAATTTGAAATGTCCTTGCTAGGAGAACTGACATATTTCCTTGGTTTGCAAATCCAACAGAAGGAAGGAGGAATCTTTTTATCTCAAACCAAGTATCTCAAGCAGATTTTGAAGAAATATGGCATGGAAGATGCAAAACCAGTATGTACACCCATGGTCACAGGATGTAGTCTCAGTGCAAATGATGAATCTGCAGCAGTACATCAACCAACCTACAGATCTATGATTGGAAGTTTACTATATTTGACAGGTACCCGACCAGACATCATGCATGCAGTTGGAATAGTTGGAAGATTTCAGGCAAATCCGAAGGAGACTCATCTTCAAGCAGTGAAGAGAATTTTCAAATATCTTCAAGGGACTCAAAATTATGGCTTATGGTATCCTAGAGATACAGATCTTACTCTTCATGCCTATACAGATGCAGATTGGGCCGGAAGCGTGGATGACAGGAAAAGCACAAGTGGTGGTGCGTTCTTTATGGGTCCCAGACTGGTCTCTTGGTTCAGCAAGAAACAGAGTTCAATTGCCTTGTCTACAGCTGAAGCAGAATATGTTGCTGCTGCATCTTGTTGCACCCAACTCCTTTGGATGATGCAGAATTTGCAGGATTATCAAATCACTTGTACTCCTCCAATCCCTATCTTATGTGACAACACAAGTGCAATCAGCATCTCAAAGAATCCGGTTATGCATTCAAAAACCAAGCACATACCAATCAAGTACCATTTTCTCCGGGAACAAGTACTTGAACAGAAGGTCAAGTTGGAGTATGTTCCTTCTAAGGAACAAGTTGCTGATATTTTCACCAAACCGTTGCCCAGGGACACTTTTGAATACCTCAGGCAAAAGCTGGGGGTTGTTGATGCATCATCTTACTGTTGATCATCTTCCTATTGGTGGTATAGGCTCAGGGGGAGCACATAATGCATTGTTGGCATTATGGAGAAGGAGATCTTGGAAATAGCTGCAATATGTCTCTATCTCCTTCATGATGGATTTCTGGTTACAGATCTGGAGATGCATGAGCATAGGGGGAGCATACCCTTTGCCCTTGATGTCAAAGGGGGAGAATGAAGCTGAAGATTATGTGGTTGCCATCAAGTCCAAAGGGGGAGATTGTTGGCATTATGATTCAGGTGTTGTCCTTGATGGCAAACCCATTCAGGTGATAAATCAAGAAGGACGCAGGAAATATGTTCAGCAAGTGCGTCCCCGCAGGTATACCATACAGAACCCGCGTCCAGGGACGCAGGCCAGCCGTTCAGGAGGTGCGTCCGCCCAGTGCACACATTTCAAGGCAGAGAAAAGCACGTGGGGGTTTCTTGTGTGGTATCTAGCCGACGGTTTTGTGTTTCTATGGTGTCGGCTCGTGGTTTTGTTCCATGTTTTGGGGAGAAGCTTGCCTATATAAAGCAAAGGAGTTCATTTGGATTAAGCATCATCTTGGTTGAATATCTTTTGGTGAGATCTAGTCCAGATCTATGAAGGCGAATCTTCTAATGGACTGTGATCTCTATGGCGCATGATCAGATCTGTGGATCTGAGTGTTTGGGTTGGTTCTGAAGTCCTCATATCTTTTATATCTGAAGGGACGCAGGTTCAGTGAAGGGAAAGTGCGCCGGGACGCAGTACAGTAAAGGCTCAGGTGCGTCTCGGAGGCAAAGGACGCGGCGCGACTGTGTTATTGGGTGCGTCTCTGAAGCAAAAGACGCGGCGCGATAGTATTTCTGGGTGCGCCGGTCGCAACAAAGCATAGAGGAACGGTGCGTCGGCACGCAGAACAGTGGAAGGTAGACTGCGTCCAGTCGCAGGTCACAGAAAGAAAATATGCGTCCCTGTCTTAAGATGATCTGTTGACTGTATATTTCTGTTCATAAGGTGTTCTGGGTTATTTCTGTAATTACTGATCTGATATCTGTAGTGGACTGTATCTGTTGTATA
The DNA here is from genome assembly GCA_031772625.1 of Pinus tabuliformis. Classification (NCBI taxonomy): domain Eukaryota; kingdom Viridiplantae; phylum Streptophyta; class Pinopsida; order Pinales; family Pinaceae; genus Pinus; species Pinus tabuliformis. The sequence goes on along the minus strand of CM062820.1, from coordinate 1,727,730,579 downwards.
CTTGTTGATCATTTGATTCTTCATGAAAAGAAGTAGGGGGTTGTAGCTCCCTTCCAGGAGAGACTGGAAAACGAGAGAGAGTTGTAGCTCTCTGCAGGTTGCAGCCTGCGTGCTGGTAAAGGACTGCACCAGTACAAAATCATTGTAAAAAGAATTTCTTGAAAGAAGATAGAGACATATTGCAGCAGGTGGTTTTCTCCCGCATTGGGTTTCCACCTTACATCTTGTGTTCTTTGGTGTGACTGTCTATTTTCTTTATTCATGCTCATTATTTTATGGTACTGATATGCAAGAATAATTCAAAAGATCAAATAAGGAAGATTTGGTAAATTGCTTGATAATACTGATTCACCCCCCCTCTCAGTATTATTTCCAACAATATTCTGATCCCTAATACAGTTATTTGATTATAGAAAGGAACCATTAACAGATGAATAGCATGATATCTAAGAACAGAAAATAAATGTACTACTCAAGGAAATGACAGTACTTGAAAATCAAACTTCAGAAAACAAGAGTCAGCGACAAAGACAAGATGATCTCGTATGCCAATAGTTATGGAAAGAAAAGGTGAAAAATTACCCTGGGCTGCCTAAGAACACCTGCAAAAACACTGATCAGTTGTAATCATAAAAGAGCAGCAACGAAAATGTAAATCAACAGAAATCAAAAGCTTTGTTATGTACAGCTAATATACATGATGAAATAAAACGCAGAATTTAAATGACAACTGTACAGCTAATATACATGAACAGAAATAAAGCAATGCAAAAGTTAAAAGACAACTGTACAAGGTCTCAGTAAGCAGGGGCCCTCTGCCACTTCAACCAATTCAACGAACAACTACACGCAGAAGTTTAAACCAGTCTTCTTATATATTAAACAGCAACGTAAAAGTGCAGTGGGGAAATACAATAGTCTTCAAATTACATTAACAACGATTAAGTTGTACAACGTTCATGGACGCATTATTTATAAGGAAAGAAAGCTAAAACATATTAACTAAATCTACGCTATTAACCACGCTGCCAGAGACACGTGAATCCTCCTCAGCCCAGATCTAGGTAACTGTCATCATGTTTATTAAATCCGAGAGGTATGGCTGTTGGATTTGCGCTGCCAGGATGTCTTCGCGGCTAAGGATTGTACCACGTAGCTTCACGTGCTAAAAAACAGAGCTACGCAGAGCCGTGCCACCGCTGAACACTTCCGTTGACTATCCTTTGCCCCTTGTTTGACCGCGGGCTTTTATGGTCGTGCTGGATGATCTGGAGGGACACGATCCATGTCCTTGACTCCTGTAACTTGCCCATGTGGCTCATTTCTTGAGAGGACACCTGTAGCGTGGTGTTTGAAAAAACAGCTGCGGAATCCTGTGCTGGCTGCAGAAACCTGGGTCAGCTGCGGAAACCTGTATCGGCTGCGGAAACTAAGAAGCTTCCGCAGCTGTCTGAGCAAAATTCTAAACCAAACAACAGTCATCAGCGTAGTTAGAAAACCATGTCAAAAGCTCATTTTTAAACTAAAATACAATGATTTAATCAACTTGGTGGGTAAAATGAGTGGAAAAGAAGGCTGAGAGGGTGTATGGGAAAGTGCAGGTTCGAGGCTCAACATACCACCACTCTGAAGGTGTTGCATGTCCTCATGCAACCAAAACTTAGTTATTTTTCCTCAATCCATATGCTCTGAGGCTTCTGCAAGAACATCTAGCCCTCTTCTCTTTCTCTTTGATGCTAAAATGGTCCTTGGTTTCCTGACTAGACATTTGAACTTAAGATTAATCAATGCCCTGCTCAACTTTTTACACTTCTTCTTCAGCTTCCTGTTCTTCTTCTGCCACAGTCCTAGGTGGAGCATAGTGTTATCATGGACAATCTTGTCTACCTTGCTCTGCTCTTTGAGTGTTTCGTTTTCCTGTTTTATGTGCCTATTTAAGACTTCCAATTCAAACACTTCATGTTTTAAAGACTGTACTTGTGCATCAAGTGGCAAGGTGGTGCTTGGTCCTGCAGCTGATTGTTCCAAGGACTCTAAGTAGTTATATGCTTCTTGCTGGGTGGAATCTACCTCAGGTGTTTTTCTCGGCCTGAACTCAAATTCTGGTAAAGGAGGACTACAAGACTGCTTTCTCTTTCCGGTTGAAAAGGGCTTTCCTCACGTGGAGGACTTGGCTCAATACTTGGCTGAGTTGGGGATTTCTCAAGTGTCTCTTTATCTAAATCAATAAAATGAGACTGTTTTTCTTTGGTTTTATTCCCCTTCCCTTTTAGCCTAGTGCTCCTTCTTAGGTATGAACTAGTACTTTTCTCTTGTGCAGCCTGTTTTCCTCTTTGATTTTTCTTGGTTATGGTAGCAGCTTGAAGATCTATTAACTTCTCTGACAGAGGTTGATAATCTTCTTCTACGGATTGTTCAGGTGATGGATAGGTTTCTTGAATGGTTATCTTGCCTTTGTTCTTCTTCTGTTTCTTGTTTTTAGTTCCCTCCTCTTCTTCTTTCTGAACAGTTTCCTGAATGTCTACTACAGGAGGGTCTTGGGCTGTAATATTCTTTTCTTTTCTCCTACTTCTCTTTGGAATTTTTGGGGAACTGCTTGCAGAGGCATCAGTCAGTTCTTGGAAGTGATTTCTTGTCAAAAAATTTTCCCAAGTATCCTTAGTGTTTTTCAACTGCTCTTCAATAAGGATTTTTATGAACCCGTGATGGTAAAGATGGGGTTCAATATTACCTACGTGTTTTTGAACAGTAAAGCACATTTTCTTCAAGCTTGATAACAGAAAATAAGGCAAGTTAAGGGTACAACCCTCCATGAAATTCATCATTATCCTGGCATGATACATATACATGGTACCAAAACGACCCTCGCATGTGATAAATTTATGGACAAGTAATAACAGCGTGGACCATTCTTCTTTTATTGCATGCACAAGAATTCCTTTGGTAAATACAGAGGTATCCATACCTGGGTTTTTGAGCATTGTTTTCCATATTTGATCTTCTACACCTCTGTTCTTGAACCACCTTTCACCTTCTTGTGGGAGACTTGTTGCAGCTGCTATTGTGGCCTCGGTCACTGTAAATTTCAGGTCTCCAACCTCCGCTGTTTGTCCATTGAAGGACCTGGCAAAAGCTTTAGTCACTTCTTTATTATAGCCCGTGAACTTTTGAATGAATCTCAGCCACCTTGCTTTCTTTAACGACTCCTTCGTTTCAGGGTAACCCTCCAGATATTTCGGGCCTTCCCATTCATCTCTTAGCAGTTTTCCCATTCTTGGCTTCAAATTCCGACTGGAAATTCTACTGCGTATGACGGTTCAGGAAAAAAACGGCTGATTACGGGATTCTTAGGGTAACTGGAGTGGCCGTAATCAAAGTTCGGAATGTATGTGGTGACTATGGCCAGGATTTGGAGCAGGCTGTAGTGAACGCAGCGGAAATGGAGAACAGGGAATGGTATGAGCACCGAGGTAAGCAACAATCACGAGTTTAGCATCGAATGCATGCGGGAGTGAAGTGATAAATGGGCAGAATAACGGCTGAGTCCTTTTGAATTAGATGACTTGCGCACACGTCTTAGCAGACGGCTGCAGGAATTATGGTGAAGGAGAGCCGTAGTTCAGTAGGTCACGTCTCAAAGTACGGCCAATAAATGGAAGAGCAGTCCATAAATTTAGAATGATCATGGAACCGTTAGAAATGAATAGGGTGTGTGGAATGACGTCGGTGGAAGAGGAGTGGTATGGGGCTTGTCGAATCAAATCATTGCATTTAGTGGAACTTGCCATGGTTTAAATAACTATGCATAATAATGACATTGAATTGTTATTTGGTAGAGATTTTTGATCATACCTTTGGAAGTTTATCATTTCTTTGATTAAAGCTTCTGACCCATGGTTGTTCTTTGATCTTGAAGATGCCCTATGTCTTTGCTGCACTTGGTGATGATGACACTAACCTTTGACTGTGATTTTTTTTTTTGAAAACAGAGTGATGTCGGCTGTGGAGACAGAGTGATGCTGGCTGCGGAAATCGTTTCTGGCTGCGGAAACTGGTTTTAGCTGCGGAAACGGTTTCCAGCCGCGGAAACTAAGACAACACCCCTTTAACTGCACAAAGATAGTTAGAGAAGAACCAACTGAATAAAATAGTCCTGAGAGGGACTTTTATTGATGGAATGAGATGAAATGAGTGAAATGAGATGGAAATGGAGTGGAGTGAAGTGGAATGGAGATGAAAATGAGATGGAGGTGAAATGAAATGACAAGTGAAGTGGAGTGAAGATGGAAAGGGAGAGAGATTTTTTTTTTTTGGAAAATATAGAGTGTCAGGTGCCCCTGATTTTCACTCTACATTTTTTGTATAAGACTACCAATCTATGATTGGTTTTCAGGCTTATACAAAAGTTTTTTTTTTTTTTTTTTTTTTCAACTGAAAGAAACAAAGACTAGGCTGATGGAGGAGAAGGATTCCTCTCCACCAGCCTCATTGCATAATTTTCTTGAAACATTTTGACAAAGTCCTCTTTTGAGAGTGGCTTATGATAAATTTTCAATCGGTGGCCATTCACAATGAGAGGAGTTTGAAACTCATCAATAGTCTTGACTCGAACTGCTCCATTGCTAAAGACTTCATCAATCTCATATGGTCCAAGCCAATGAGTCTGAAATTTTCCTTTGAAGTCTTTAAACTTGGAATCAAACAGTAACACCCAATCTCCCTTTTGAAACTTTCTCTCTTTGATATATCTGTCATGCCACTTAGTTCTTTGGTGCTGAACTAGATCAGTCCTTAAAATTGCATCTTGTCTTATTTCATCTATCTCATTCAGCTGCTCCATTCTGTGCTTTTGGGCTTCTGATAAATTCATCCCCAACTGAACTGCCATCTTGAAGGTCTTGAATTGAAACTCAATGGGGAGCAAGACTTCTTTCCCATAAACAAGTTCATAGGGAGAATGTCCTGTTGTGTTCCTCCATGTAGTTCTATAGGCCCATAAGGCTTCAGGAAGCCTTTCTGCCCAATCTCTTCTGTGGTGATGAACAGTTTTGGTGATGATGCTCTCAAGAACTTTGTTTGTAGATTCCACTTGACCATTTGCTTGCGGATGGTAAGGAGTAGATTTTCTATGCTTGATTTTGTATTCTTCCATCAGCTTCTCCATCAAGTTAGATGTAAATTGACTTCCCTGATCTGTCACAATTTCTCTTGGGACACCAAAACGAGTAAAATATCCTCAAAAAGAAATTGAACAACTGAATTTTCAGTGGCAGAAGGCAATGCCTTTGCTTCTACCCATTTAGTAACATAATCGGTGCAAACCAATATATACTTCTTTTGTTTATATGGTGGATTAATAGGTCCAATGAAATCTAAAGCCCATTTTTCAAAGGGTTCGATGAGTACCTGTGGCTGTAATGGCATTTCATTTGAAAGAGTTGGTCTCCCAACTCTTTGGCAGCTGTCACACCTTCTAACATATTGTTTTGCATCTTTGAAGAGAGAAGGCCAATAATATCCTAAAGAAAGGATTTTATAGGCCGTCCTCTTGTCAGCAAAGTGTCCAACACACGGTTCATCATGACATGCCTTAAGGATGTCAGGCATTTCATCTTCCCGAACACATCTTCTGATCACACAATCTAGCCCCGTTTTAAACAATTCATTAGAAATCCATGAATAATTTGAACTCTCCTGAATGATTTTCCTTTTCTCATTAGGAAATAAGTGTGGAGGTAGCTTCCCTGTAACCAAATAGTTAGCAATATCTGCATACCAAGGAGTTTTTGTAGTTACTGCAAACAAATATTCATCTGGAAACTTATCCTCTACAGGAGAATCTTCATTAGTATTTTGGATTCTAGACAAGAAATCAGCTACTGTATTCTATTTCCCTGGTCTATCTAACACAGTAATATTGAATTCTTGTGAAAGTAAAAGCCATCTTGTAACTCTGCCATTAGTAACAGGTTTGTTCATGAGATATCTAATTGCAGAATGATCAGTATGGACAAAAGTTTCATAGCCTGTTATATAATGTCTAAACTTGTTGATTGCATGAACAACAACTAAGAACTCTTTTTCAGTCACAGTATAATTTAACTTAGTAGGAGTCAAATTTTTACTGGTGTAGTAAATAGCATAAGGAACTAAATCCTTTTGACCCAACACAGCTCCTAGAGCTGTATCTGAAGCATCTGTAGAAATATGGAAAGGAAGTTTCCAATTTGGCCCTCTCAAAATGGGTGCTTCAGATATTCTTGTTTTCAAAGTTTCAAATGCAGATTGACAGTCAGGATCCCACTTGAATTCACAGTCTTTTGTAAGTAATTTGAAGAATGGAGATGCTATTTTGGTGAAGTTTTCAATAAACCTTCTATAATATCCAGTAAATCCAAGAAAACTTCTAACATCTTTTTGACAATTTGGAATAGGTAACTTGGAGATGACTTCAACTTTTGATCTATCAACTTTAATCCCATCTCACGAAATATGATGTCCTAAAAAATCCCTTCAGTAAACATCATAAAACATTTTTCATGACTTAATGAAAGATTTGTTTCTTTACATCTTATAAGGACTTTTTCCAAATTTTCTAATGCCTCTTCAAATGAATTACCATAAACTGTAAAATCATCCATATAGACCTCTACACAATCATGAATTAGATCAGAAAAGATTCCAAGTACTGCCCTTTGAAATGTTGCGGGTGCATTACATAATCCAAAGGAAGTACTCGGTAAGCAAAAGTTCCCCACGGACAGGTAAATGTGGTCTTGTCCTGATCTTTAGGTGCTACCTGAATCTGATTGTAACCACTAAAACCATCCAAAAATGAGAAATACTTTTTGCCTGCTAAAGTATCTAATACTTGATCAATAAAGGGTAAAGGAAAGTGATCCTTCAAGGTTGCTTTGTTCAATTCCTTGTAATCAATGCAAACCCTCCATTTACCATTCTTTTTAGGTACTATAACCAAAGGAGAAACCCACCGGCTATCTGAAATGGGGTAAATGAAGTTTACATTAAGTAACTTTTGGAGCTCTTCTTTCACTATCTCCCTAAGGTTTGGATTCATCCTTCTTTGAGGTTGTCTGATTGGTCTACTGTTTTCCTCAATGTAGATGTGATGAATGCAAGTCTTAGGATCAATACCCTTCATATCGGTATACTCCCATGCAAATGCAGTAGAATGTTTTTGCAAGATTTTGGTTAGCTCCTCTTGTTATGATTTTTCCAAGTTTCTATTGATATTCAATGTTTTTCCTGGAAAAATCTCAATGGCAGAACTACCAAACTCTTCCATAGAGAAAAGAGATATTTGTCTAGATGATAGACACTCAATGTCAGAATCCAACTGAAATTGTGTGTGGTCATATTCTAAAGATGGTTCAAAGTTTTCTAATGTGTTCAGAATTTGACTATCTTCACTGATCTCAGAAATGGTAAAGACAGGTTGTATAGTATCTTCATCATCAACCCACTCATTATCTCCTATTTCTGTAATTGCTTTTGCTGGAGGATACAGATTGAACTTCTTTGTCGAATTACCATCAGAAATATACATATCCCCAGACCTACAACTTATGAAAGCATCAGCTGTGGCTAGCCAAGGTCTTCCTAAAATAAGAGGATGTCCTCCTAGATTACTCTTGAGAGTTAAAATCATGAAATCGACTGGATATTCCCAAGAATCTAAGGAGACTGGAATGTCTTCTAATACACCATCTGGTTTAATAATTGATCGATCTTCAAGTTGCAATAAAGTAGGTGTAAAAAGAAGATTAGGAAGTTTTAGCTGTTCCATAGTCTGTCTACTCATGATGTTGATAGCAGCCCTTAAATCAATCAAAGTATTTGGTATTTCTACCCCATTGATATGTGTTTTGACAATTGGACTACCGGGATCTACATATTTCTGCATAGTAATTTTTCCCATCATGATATCTGCAATTTTCCCTACCAGGTGGATTCTTCTGGTATCTCTTGGTTTCCTTCCTGGTCTTTTAAGACTCAACTCCTTTATTGTTTTTGCTAGAATAGGAATCTCTTTAATGGCTTGTAACAAGGGAATATTGATACAGACATTCTTCAATTCATCTAGAAAATTATAGTCAGGCAACCAAATTTGTTTTTCCACTCCTTTATCAATTTGTAATATTTCAGGAAAAGGAGGTGTGGATAAAGATGCAGGTTGCTCAACTATGGGAGTTGTGGGGGTTAATTCTTTTTCTTTTTCTTTTTGAGTGTTTGGGTTTTGAAGAGATGCTTCAGAACCCTTATTGGCTTCAAGAGACTCTTCCTAAAAAATGCTTTTCTTTTGAGCATTTATAGAAGGCTTATCTAGGACTCTACCTGATCTGAGTTGTACTTCATTGAGAGGAACAATCATATAGGTAGGAAATTGTTGACCTTCCATCATGTAAGCATTTTGAGGGTTTTTATTATTGGGGTTTGGCAATGGCTGAGAAGGAAGTTGATTTGACTTCTGTTGGAATGGAAGCAAGAGTTGAGAATTTGGATTCTATTGAGAAGGTTGTTGTTGTTGTGGAAATGGCAATGATAGTTGTGGATTTTGATTTGGAAGTTGTGGAGCTTGTTGGTTTTGAAAAGATGGGGGATATTGGTAAAATTGAGCAAATCTCCCATAAGAATTTTGCATACCTTGTATCCATGATTGAAAAGGAATTTGAGGTTGGGACCAAGGTTGTTGCCAAGGATTCCAATTTGGTGAGGGTTGAAAATTCATAGAGTTGTTAAACCCTTGATTTTGTTGCCCTTGCCAAGGTCTCCTTGCAACAAAACAGAGAGATTCGAGTGTATTTGGATCTTCTTGAAAGACAACTTTGAGCCCAGGAATTGAAGGACAATCCTTGGTCTCATGATTCTCTGAACAAATTACACATGTTTCTACAACTTTTGCATCCAAGGGACATTCCCTTAGAGCATGTTTCTTCCTACACTTTGGGCAAAAGATGGCCAAAGCCTCAGCTTCTGCTTTCTGCTTATTGTGAATCTTAAGGGTATCCAATTGCTCACTAAGACTCCCTAAGATGTCAGTTTTGAATTCATCAAGCATGTTGCCAATCTCAGCCCTATTTACTGATCCAGTTGCAGATTTGTTTGCTCTGATGAGAGAAGGATCTCTAGACCCTTTTTGAGTTTTAGATTTCCCCCTTGAGAGATGGACACATAGCTCTGCTATATCATTGAGTGAAAGTTGAGATATATCTCCCTTCCCCATCATGTTCAAAATATCTATCCATTCATCTCTAATGGCTTTTAATAGAAGGGCTTTCAAGGTCTCCTCATCTAAGTTATTCATTTTTGCTTTTTTAGGTTGTATTTAAATCTTTCAAGTAAATCCTCCAAGTTTTCATCTTCTCTTTGCATCATTTTGAATACCTCATCCTTGTGATTGGTGGGCATACAATAGTCCAGCTACCTATCCAAAAATGTTTGTTTCATATCATTCAAAGACCTAATGGATTGAGTGAGTAATCCCATGAACCATTTCAAGGATGCTCCTTTCAATGTTGAAGGAAACAGTTTGAGTTTTTGAGAGTCTTCCAGATAATCATAAGTTCGACACACGACTTCAAACTCAAATAGAAATGTTTCAGGGTCCTCATTCCTTAACCCATGGAAGTTTGGGAGGACAGATGGTGAGATGTTTTTCATGGTGGCTCGAGAGTCCTCATCGACTATAGGAAATCCGAATGAGTTATCTCCATCCCTATTTCCCCCAATGTTACTTCTACCTCCTCCATTGTTTCCTCCTCCTCCTCCTCCTCTACCTCTACCTCTACCAAATCCAGTTGCTCCTTCCTCTGTCATGGTAGTTTCCCTGGAGACTTCAGAGTCTTCTGGTTCTTCTACTAAGGGTGAACGAGAAGGAATTTCTCCCTCTTCTTCTTCAGATGACTCTACTTCTTCAATTACAATTTGTCTCTCTGTAAAAGGAAGGAAAGGATCTCTTTCTAATTCAGATTCGATGGAAGGTATGGGAGAGTCGACTCCTGCTTCTTGAATTCCAGGAATCCTAGAGCTAGGAGTGGAAGTTGGAGATGATGGAGGTGTCTCTTGTCTATTCCTTGAAGTAGATGGACTTGTAAAAATCGAACTCTTGGCTCTAGCTAAAAACCTTCCCCTAGAATCTCTTGCTCTATGCATGTCATTTTTTATTTTTCTTCAAGTCGGGGTAATAATTCTCTTTCTGATCTTCCAGGTCACTCTAGGTGCAAGAAGAGAGCATACTCAAGAAACTATGAAACCAATAAATTTCTCTTTTCTGATCCTCCAGATCACATTAAGTGCAAGAGGAGAGCATACTTTGAGAGGTTATCAATTTTCCTTCCTTGAAATTTTCTTGTTTTTTTTTTTAAGAATTTGGCTACCTAATTTCACTTCCCCGGCAACGGTGCCAAAATGTTTGGTCAATTTAGTGTGATTTAAATTGCTATTTATAATGTCAACCCGAGGTTCGTAAACTGACGAAGTGAAGTGTACTATATGTACTAGATAACCATTTCCTTAATCTTTTGTCGTTTTTCACTTTTTTTAAGTTTGTTTTTGGATTTATCTTTCTCTAATGTGAGATGATGAAAATGTAATAAAGCAAGTGAAATATGGATGATTATGGTGATTTCTAAAACTTAAAAGAAAGCAAGCTTTAAAATGACTGAAATGAATTCAATTCTTAAAAAGAAATAAAGACATCAAAGAATGAACTAATGACATCGGCCCAGTATCTTTGTTGCTGAATGAAAATGAAAGTGAAATCTACACTAAACTCAATTAAAAGTAAGAACAACTAGTCCACACTATTTCAACTCTTCAACTCAATCTTCCTTGTGAAAAGATATCATGAAATGTTAAGCAATGTGGAATCTAAAAGAAGTTAAACTGCATAAAAGAAACTAATCACACTACTTTAACTTTCTTGACCTTTTGCCTTTCAGCTTAATTTACCCTGTGAGGAACAGTCATGAACAAGTCAAGCAATGTGAGATCTAAAGCAAACTAAATCAAGCTATAATGAGTGATATTCTGATCCCTAATACAGTTATTTGATTATAGAAAGGAACCATTAACAGATGAATAGCATGATATCTAAGAACATAAAATAAATGTACTACTCAAGGAAATGACAGTACTTGAAAATCAAACTTCAGAAAACAAGAGTCAGCGACAAAGACAAGATGATCTCGTATGCCAATAGTTATGGAAAGAAAAGGTGAAAAATTGCCCCGGGCTGCCTAAGAACACCTGCAAAAACACTGATCAGTTGTAATCATAAAAGAGCAGCAACGAAAATGTAAATCAACAGAAATCAAAAGCTTTGTTATGTACAGCTAATATACATGATGAAATAAAACGCAGAATTTAAATGACAACTGTACAGCTAATATACATGATCAGAAATAAAGAAATGCAAAAGTTAAAAGACAACTGTACAAGGTCTCAGTAAGTAGGGGCCCTCTGCCACTTCAACCAATTCAACGAACAGCTACACGCGGAAGTTTAAACCAGTCTTCTCATATATTAAACAACAACGTAAAAGTGCAGTGGGGAAATACAACAGTCTTCAAATTACATTAACAATGATTAACTTATACAACGTTCATGGACGCATTATTTATAAGGAAAGAAAGCTAAAACAGATTAACTAAATCTACGCTATTAACCACAGTGCTAGAGACACGTGAATCCTCCTCAGCCTGGATCTAGGTAACTGTCATCATGTTTATTAAATCCGAGAGGTATGGCTGTTGGATTTGCGCTGCCAGGATGTCTTCGTGGCTAAGGATTGTGCCACGTAGCTTCACGTGCTCAAAAACAGAGCTACGTAGAGCCGTGCCACTGCTGAACACTTCCGTTGACTATCCTTTGCCCCTTGTTTGACCGCGGGCTTTTATGGCCGTGCTGGATGATCTGGAGGGACACGATCCATGTCCTTGACTCCTGTAACTTGCCCATGTGGCTCATTTCTTGAGAGGACACCTGTAGCGTGGTGTTTGACAAAACAGCTGCGGAATCCTGTGCTGGCTGCAGAAACTTGGGTCAGCTGCAGAAACTTGTATCGGCTGCGGAAACTGAGAAGCTTCCGCAGCTGTCTAAGCAAAATTCTAAACCAAACAACAGTCATCAGCGTAGTTAGAAAACCATGTCAAAAGCTCGTTTTTAAACTAAAATACAATGATTTAATCAACTTGGTGGGTAAAATGAGTGGAAAAGAAGGCTGAGAGGGTGTATGGGAAAGTGCAGGTTCGAGGCTCAACAGTAGGCTTGGTCCAAAAGAAATGTCTCTTCACTGATTCGAGTAGCCCCTATTTTTGGTATAAATATAAGGTGAGGACAAGTCATTTGGGGCATCTAAGTGTGCAACATCTTATAAATCTCTCTCTAAAATTTGGACAAGCTCAAGAGAAGGAGGACGAAGGAGTTAAGGGTTTGTATGGGCAAGAATACATTTGTGATAAGGCTGAGCTGCTATAGGAGGTACGCCGTAGGCCTAAAGGCAAATTTGGGCATAACTTAAGGTGTTATTCTTCACCATTTTGGGTCTGAATTTGAGCAGGTAACAAGGCCAAAGATCAACGTTAATTCTGGGTTGTTCTAGTGTAGTTTAAGGTGGATTACCTCATGATCTTGTAGGCTGCAAATCTCTGTGGTAAATTACAGTGGTATGCAGGATTGTTTGGGATAGTTGTGGAGGGTCGTAAGGCCATAATCCTACAATAGGTCCTTGGTACAAGCAGCGTAGGACAACAACATTACAAGGGAGGGAATCCACAACCTTATTAAGGACTGTTGAAACGTTTAGAGGTGGTTGTTAGGGTACATGTTGATGCCCTAACCAGAGTTGCAAGACTGTAATAGTGCACCAGTACTCAAGTATAAGTATGAGGGTGATTTGATGTTGAGATTGTTGCTAGAAGGATCTGTTTTGAACAGCCTATAGGTGCCATGTTTTGAGGTGGACATTGAGAGCTGGAGACCTCAACTAGGAGCAAAAATTATAGTGAAGGATTGGGTGCCATTGATTTGGTGGAGGGCAGTGTGCTGGCTATCCAAAGTAGCCCTAGACTAGCAGTCTTGAAGTGACGAAGATAGCTGAAGATTGGGTGAAGTTTGTAGCCTTATGAGTAGCTCTTTGATGGACGAAAGAGGCTACTAGAAGGCAGATTGGAGCTCGGGAATTGGCCAACCTAGAGAGCAGATTGGATCAGCTCGTGTACATGCAATAAAAGTGACTTGCAGTAGTGTTAGGTGGAAACCTTCTTGGAGTCTCAATGTGTTGTCCTTTGAAGAACTAAGGGGCAGCTAGTGAGCGGTACAGGTGCGAAGGACCGATAAGACAAGATATGACATAGATGCTGTAATGAAGTTTGTCATTGTATCTTGTATACCATAGGCTGTTGTATTATTTAGATTTGGTTTAATATAACGAAGATTGGGTTGTACATTATTGTACAATATTTGTTAAAAATTGTGTATACTTGTGCATATGTGATTTACTGCTTTATATTTTCTGCTTTGCAAAGTAGTTCTTGCTGAGATTCTTGGTTTGGTAACGTCAGAGATTTTAAGATTCTAACCTAGACCCATGATCGTATAAATTCAACATGGTATCAGAGCGTGTCTAAGCTACTTTGGAAGTCAGTGAATCAAAGTTGTGCACAACGAAGTATATCTTAAGAGGGAGCTGGTCACATTGTAGGTGACAATGTGGAAGTCACATGCTGGTATCCGGTATGAGGATAGGTTGGAGGGGTTGTCCAACTATAGTCTATGGAAGGAAAGGATCAAGTTGGTCTTGTAGGCCAACAAGACTTGGGAGTTCACCGAGAAAGCCATAAAGAAGCCAACCAACCCAAAGGAGTTAGAAGTGTATGAGGATTTGGATACGAGGGTGAGATTGATCATCCTAGATGCTTTGAAGGATGACCCAATGCCTTGTTTGTCCAGGAAGAACACCGCACATGAGATGTGGATGGATCTTCAGAATTTGTTCCAGAAGAAGAATGAGAACAGTGTACCAGTATTGGAGGATAAGTTGAAGTCCACCAAGATGATAAAGGGTGAAGGTGTGATTTCGTATCTGACAAGATTGTCTTAGGTCAAAGATGAGCTTGCCGTTGTTGGTGTGACTATTGCAGATGGAGATATGGTGAGGATTTCCTTGAAAGGGTTCACCAAGGAATGGAAGCCCTTCATTAAAGGGATTGTTGCCAGACTGGAATAGGCTGTGGGATGACTTCATTCAGGAAGAGTTGCGAGACGAGGATCTTCATCCAAAGAAGAAGACTTTCGATGATGACGTGGCACTTGTAGCGCGAATGAAGGGTAAGCAAAAGACAGACTTGAGTAAGGTCAAGTGTTTTAACTGTGGTGAGATGGGTCATTTTTCGTTGAGATGTCCGATTAAAGAAGAAGGGAGATGACGAGAAGAAGAAAGGAAAGAAAGTCGCCGATGTTGCCACTTTTGCTGAGATAGATGATCTTACTAGGAGATTTGAGGAGGAAGACTTTGCTATGATCTCTCATTTCTCGCAGGGTACTATCAGTGAAGATGGATGGTATGTGGATAGTGGTGCGAAGAAACATATGACAGGGTCATAGGAGGTTTTTGAGACTCTAGCTGAATGGGACTTGAAGTTGCACATGGTGTTGGGCGACAAGAGTTAGTTGGAGATCTGAGGATCGGGTGTTGTGCCATTCAGGATGGAGACAGGACGCGTGAATTCTGTCTTGATGATCGAGAAGAAGGGGTTCAAGGTCTTGTTCCAGGATGGGAAGGAAAGACTCAGACCTAGAGGCTCTAAGTCCGATGGCATTGTACTTGGAGTTAGAGAGAATGGTCTCTACAAGTTGACGGGCAAGCCTGTGGATCATGGAAAGAAGAAGCAGGAGGAGCAGGTGTAGGCTTCAGAGGGGTAGGTACAGGTTCCCTAGAAGGTCTAGATTCAAGAGACTTAGAGGGAGTCGAGTTCTAGGGAGCTTCCAGATTCAGCGGGAGACTTTGCAGCCCAAGAAGAGCGCGTGGTTAGTGGGGAACAGGAGTTCTCCTACAACTGCCAAGAAGGAATCATGGAAGGATTGGAAAGCGATACAAGAAAAGAAGAAGAAGCAGAGTGCTTCCAACAGTGACAGTGACACTTCCAAGAGAGGCGTAGTTCACAAAACAGGGATTTCTGCAATTGTGAGCACCAAGAGTTGGGTGAGTGTTGCGAGTGGTGGTGATGATGATGATGAGTTACTTCCTAGTCTTGGAAGTACCTCCCTCGCTAATAGGAATTGTTGATTTTTGAGTAGCTTGGAGGTACTCCAAGCCCTAGGGTTGGGGATTTGGAGGGAAAAGCACCACAAGAGTCACTTGTGGGCTTGGAACCCAAGGTTGGTGTTTTGCACCCATCAGGATTTGGGCCAAAACTATGCAGCATTTTGGACATGTGATGAAATGAGATGATAGAGGGCGGACATGAGTGTTTATTTGGGGTAGCATCAGATGTTCTCTAGCCATGAAAATTGGTGGAGAGGCTAAAGCACACGAGTTCTCCAAGACCCATAAATGGTTTGGGAAAATTCTACCCAGTTAAGGAGATATTAAAATAATTAATATTTTCAATGGAGTTCCTAAGTCTAAACTTAGGGAAAATAAAATATTAATGGGTATTAATATAAAATGGGTTAGAAGGATCAATTGGAGAACACATTAGATTGATCAGTCATTCGATTTTCTAGAGTGGGGTTTGCCAAGAGAAATCGAATTAGTGATCAGTTGGCAGCGAGAAGCAATGAGTACGAGGTAGAGAGGTAGACGCTAAGCCAGAGGAGCCACACAGAGGCAGAAGAGACCATGCAGAGGCTAGAAGGGCCTGCGTCATCGATGCAAAGGTTGCAGGAGTGATGCAGAGGGCCATAGAGGCTGTGCAGTGCCTTAGAGGGCTGATGGAGAGGGTTTTGGGCTGACGTAGAGGCCAGAAGGGCTGACGCTGAGCTTTAGATTGTGCTGGAGAGGGTTTCGTGGGGTAGACTTCCGAATATCTGCTTTCAAATAGGGAGGTATTATTGCTAGATTATTTTCTCTATTGGGTGAGCCAGTTTGGCACCCAGTGGTACTCAGAAAGAAAGCATAATAATATAACCCTCAAAATTGCTGCACCGATTTTCCCAAGTTGGTTTTTTCCAGGGACGTTTGTCCAAAACTAACGGTGTCACTTGTGTGTTTGTCTATTTCTTAAAGCTGTTGATCTGTAGATGGCTGACACTGTATTACGTTTATTTCAGTATATATATGGTTAAATAACTTGTTCGTAATTAACAAGTAGGAGAAATAAACCAGAGAATACAGATAAAATTTCTAATGGGTAATACTTAGAAATTTCAACATGGTATCAGAGGGTTGTAGATCACAGGAGAGCTGAAGGCACCAGTTGAATCAGAGCATTTGCAGCAGAAACAACTGTCCCGAGTGACAGACGTTGTTCCTAACAGAAAGTGACAGATAAGGGTTGACACATAGGGATTGAATCATCAATTCGGGTCAGAGAGAGGCCAACGCAGAGGCTGAGGAGGGTAGAAGAGGCTCACGAAGAGCCACACAGAGACAAGGAGGGTTGACGCAATTGACTAGTAGAGCAATTCAACCAGCGTCGATATTGCGCAGAGCCTATAGGCTCAGTGCTTCAGTTGCTGGGGCATAGGAAGCTATGGGCAGTTTGCGGGGAGTGAAGCTGGTGGGGTGTTTTTGCTGCCGAGATAGAACAATACCTAATGGGGCAAAACCAAGGTAGAGGGAGTCACTACCTAGGTGGATTTCTAGCCAAGAAATCCAGATTAGTGTTGCAGGTGCATAAGAGATCATAGAAGTGCGATTCGTTGGTTGGCAGGAGGATTTCCAGGAGAGAAATAGAGACTCAGAAGGAGTCTAGCAGAGAACTTCCATGTGGGAAGTAGAGACTCGTAGGAGTCAAAAGGAAGAGCAGAGAGATGACCATGAATGGATTGTGGGATCAAGACAGGCTGGAAGGGGCATCCAACTTTGTCGTCTGGAAGGGCAGGATCTTGTCCATTCTAGATAGACATTGCATCAAGGCCTTCGCCTTGAGAACAATGGCTATCCCATTTGATCCAGCTGACAATGAAAATTATGAGGAAGCCATTGGCCAAGGCAAAATGCATAATCCTTGATGGGGTCAAGGATCATGTGGTCCAACATATTACCGAGAAGGAGACGGCAAATGAAATGTGTGACACCTTGAAGACATTATACCAGAATACTTCCGTGCAGAGGAAGATGCTACTGGAAAATCAGCTGCAGTCATACCAGATGCAGAAGGGGGAGCAGATAGATCACTTCCTCGAGAGGTTAAAGGAGATCTGAGACCAACTGACTTCCATAGGGGCCATGCCGGATCAGGAGTTGATGGTGAGGATCGCTCTAAATGCAATCTCTGAGGAGTGGAAGAAATCCGTCCAGAGTATTCTGGGCAGAGCGAATCTTCCAAATTGGGACGAATTGTGGGTGGCTCTTTGCCAAGAAGAGATCAGAAGGTTGCCCAAGATGGGAAGTGGTAGCAAAGGAGCCCAAGTTAAGACAGAGGAGGAAGAGGATGTAGCTCTAGAATTTTCGGGGAAGCAGGAGAAGAGGAAGAAAAAGGACCTCTCTAAGATAAAGTGCTTCAACTGTGGGGAACTGGGGCATTATGCGAACTAGTGTCTAAGGAAGAAGAATAAGGGAGAGGCGCCTGACTCCAAGGCATGTTAGCGAAGGTGGAAAAGGAGGTAGAGGAGGATGATGATTGTGCCATGAGTGCTCATGTACCTCTAAAGAAGAGGTGGGGAGTCATCGAGCTATAGTCAGGAAGACTACAGGCGATGAGGGATAAGATCTCATTATCTTGACGTGTTCTCCAAGTGCCCATCAAGCTCCTTCTTGTAATATCTCGTTGGAGCACCAGTGGCCAAGATTAAAACATAATCAAAGGTTAAGATTAGCTAAGAGTTGATCCTCATCTTCTTTTAGAAGATTCGCACAAGATTTAATTAATACCCTTTAATTAATCACATTTCCTAAGTTTAGACTTAGGAATACATTAAAAATGATTAATTATTTTAATTAAACCATCTCTAGGTGGAATTTTCCCAAACGATTTCTGGGGCTTGGAGAATGCATGTGTCTTAGCCTTGCTGCAAAATCTCGAGGCTATAGCACATCCGTTTCTACATAAATCAACACTCCCTCTTAACGAGGAATGTGCTCTAGTGCTACAACCCAATGAAGCATCACACTGTCTCTGCACCATCACTTGTTGCACTGCTGATGTCTGGCTCTGCTGCCCATCAACTACTGCACAACTTTGATTGCTGCATTTGTGCTGCTGCTGGCCTTGTTGAACTGCTGCCAACACTGCATATGCACTACAACCTTCTCCAACAGCTGATACTGCAACTACAACAACTGCAACAGAAAAGCATCCAAAGTACAAAACCCACTGTGGTCAGTATGATGCATCCGTCATCTAAGTTTTGCCTGCTGCTAGCCTCTGCGCTGTCACTGAAGCCACTGTGCTCCTGCTGACTTTGCAATGTGCCATCTGCACTACTGCCAACTTTGCTCTGAGCTGCTCAGTCTCTGACCGCTACTAGCTACTGCATCTTTCACTCTGACACTTGGTTGCACCAACTTCCACTGATCCATCCTACTACTGCATGTCTTAGGCTACCATAGCAATGTATTGATTCATGAGGTGGACCTCCTCAAGAATCCTGCCCATCCTGTAGCTCTCTAGGGCCACAAAACCAAATCACCCCGCCTCACTCCTGGAGGTATGGTTGTCATCATCGTGAAATTTGATCTAATCTTACTATTGTTATTACTGCTATGTTGACGCTTCTGCAGTGCTGCTGCAACTACTACAATCATGAGTCTGATCGCCCCAGATCTTGAAGTACTAACTTCCATAAGGTTGCTTCCTTTGAAAATAGACTCCCTCTGATTCTTTATCTCCCTATGAGAAATCTCTCTACTCCCTCCTGGCAACTGACACAGTCCTCCTGCACTATAAACTAGATTGCGAAGCTCTACACTGGGAATCTCCTGCCTGGAACTGCACTTGCATACTGCAACTACGCAATTCACACTACCTGTGTCACTGCAACTAGTTCTGCAATTGTGTTCCGGGAACTGACTGCAACTAGCTATGCAACTGTCATTTGAATGAATAGCTACATCTGCTGACACTATGATCCTCTTGCTACTAATTCTGTTGGGCTCCCATAGCAATGATATTGATCCATGTGAGAAATTTGCATCAACTGGATCAATCTACTTCTCTTCCATGGATCTTTCCCATCTGTAGCCATCTCTGCAAAAAGTTGAATTCCTTCTCTTCTCCTCTGCATAGCTACTGCCAAGCTATTCACACTCCCGTCTGGAGTGAGAAACTCTACACACAACTACTGCTACTCTGCTAGGAAAACTCGAACTTCTGGGCTAGAAGTCCCCTGAGGAAATAATTTCCTCAATGTTTGCTCTTCCTTCCTCCTGACGCTATTTTCACAAGCAAAATGTTGGAAAATTTGCGTCCCAGCTGAAGATCTGATCTACAAGGAAACTGCTACTACTGCCTCTGCCTATGGTACTCTTCTATCTGAAAATTTTATTCTTTGTCGACTCATTCTAAGAAGTAAAATTCCCACGAAAAACTGACCCTTTTGGCCAAGGAAATACATTGCCCTAGAGGGTTCTGATTTGCTGCCTACGTAGAAATTCGAACTGCCTTCTTCCTTCTGCACTGAGCTCTCTGGCTTACAATCTGTGCTCTGATACCATGTGAAAATTCAGTGACCCGAATTCCTACTGCAGTAAACTGATTAAATTTCTCCTAGTCAATTTCTGAATCAATTTAGTTACAATGTTACACAGTAAACAACGAAATAAAATCTACTACAACCTTCACAATATAAAATATTGCGGAAACAAAATACTGCACAGGAGAGAAATAAACACACACACAAATATACCATTATTTTTGGACAAACGTCCCCAGAAAAACACAATGTGGGAAAACCGATGCAACAGTTGTCTTTAGATACCCAAACTGGCAATCATATACAGAGAATAAATTGACAAATAAGTAGTGAGAAATATTCTCACATAATACATTGTCACTGTCGATCCGACACTGATCAGGTTCTGGAAGGCTAGCCCCACATTTCCTCTGCGTAGTCTCTGCGTCACAGCCTCTAGGAATTGTGTCACCTCCTCCTCTGATCTTCCGCTGACTAGAACTTCGACCCTTTGGCCCTCTGGTCCCACACCCCGGCTTTTGGCTCTAGATCTCGACTGCTCCCAACAAAAATATGGACTCCCTCTGAAGCTCTGTGCTATCTTTGCATGGCACTGCACTGCCTCTTTGAACCTCTCGTTGCCTTCTCTGCCTTTCACTCTCTGGAACTGGAAAATGCTCCTTCGGTCTACTATCCCTGCCCCTCACTGCAAGAAGATCACTCGATCTCTCTCCAACAACTCAATGCTGCTACTTTTGAGAAATTCGATGTCTAGATCTCACTATCTTGATGTGTTCTCCAAGTGCCCATCATACTCCTTATAATCTCTCGTTGGAGCACCAATGACCAAGATTAAAACATAATCAAAGGCTAAGATTAACTGGGAGTTGATCCTCGTCTTCTTCTAGAAGATTCGCACTAGATTTAATTAATACCCTTTAATTAGTCACATTTCTTAAGTTTAGACTTAGGAATACATTAAAAATGATTAATTATTTTAATTAAACCATCTCTAGGTGGAATTTTCCCAAACGATTTCTGGGCCTTTGAGAATGCATGTGTCTTAGCCTTTCTGCAAAATCTTGAGGCTAGAGCACATCCGATGCTATAGAAATCAACAGGAGAAATTATAAAAGGAGGATGGACTCATTGTTTGGATTATCTTTTGGTCATTTTACAATTCGAACCTTAGTTACCTTGAGTTGTTTAGCTAAGACAACCGTGTTGTTTAGCACAAGGAATTTCAAAGCGGAAATTCCAACTCTTCCTTCGGTGAACTTTGAGTGTCACCCTAGGAGAGAATTTGGGGGGGTTGAATCTAGATCATTGAGGAGCTATTTCACAGGTTTCTTTCAGCTAGTGCTTGCTACTCCAAGGGTGCAAAAGAATTTCGTGGGGGTTGAGAGAAGCTAGCAATCAATGGAGTATTGGTTGGAGAATTTGCAGAGAATTATTCTAAGGGAGAATGAGTTTTCCTTGGTGATTTGTAGGGGTGACAGTGTTGTATTTTAGAGGGCTGATTTTATATATTCCATGGCCTGTATAGGGATTACTGACAACTTTTGTGCACTTGTAGAGATTCAGAATTTGGGGAGCATTCGAACTAGGATTTGTTTGGTGATTGAGGGGAGAAATTCACAGGAGTTAGGGAGGATTTCTTAGAAGGAGATTTGGGCCTAATTCAACAGTATCTAAATTGTGGGGCATTTCCTAGCCAAATTGAGTAATTTGCACTTGTTGGGGGTCACTTGGGGTCGGTGGATTCAACCAAAACCGTTTTTGATTTTTTGTGGGTTTGGTGAGAGGAGGCTAGGATTAATTTTACAGAATTTTCTGAGCACTTTTGAGGGTATAATTCCTAGTTCCATCTAGCAGCCAACAATGGAAATTATTAGAGGAGGGTGTAGTTTACCGCGGGACAATTTCCACCACTTAGGTCCATGAGATATTTCTGGGTTTTGTTGAGCTTGTGCAGTAGGGCCTCTGGCTAATTTCTCATAATTTTTGTAGCATTTTGGAGGGCTAAATCAACAGTGCCTTTCTAGCGACAACAACAGTTTTTTTGGGCGGACACATATTTGGTAGTAGAGCCATAACCAGCATTTGGGTACCATCATATTCACTTGGGATCTTGCCTTGCTTGTTGTAGCAAGCCCAGGTTCTATCTTTCTTATTATCTGATGTACTCAGTTCTCCACATCAATAAAATGGCTCAGTTATTCGCCCTATTTATTGTGTTTTATTTACTAGTGCCTGTGTAAAAAAAATATTTGCTATAGCTTAGTTCATGCATCTATTATCTGCTGTAAATTTCAATTTGGATATTACAAAGATCTTGTTGAAGCTCTGACTTGGTGCTTGGGAGGAATCTTGGATTTAGTTTTTGGGTCTTGGAAGTCTCATTTTGATTTGATTATATAAGAAGTGAAGTATTCTTTTTGGGTTTTCCCTTTTGGAGGGGTTTTTCCTTGGCTTGGAGCTTATATCTTGTTTACTTTGTCTCTCTGTGATCTTCATAGTTTTTGATAATTGCTTGATGAAGAAGAAATAAAAAGTAATAAAAGGCCAATTAATATTACACGTAATTACCAAGTAATAAAAGTCAACTATAATCTACAAATACTTTTGATTTTCCAACAGGCATATTTTTCAAAAAGTCAAAAGGTCTTTTTCATATATAGGCAAGACCAGATTGACTGGTTCCTTAGTGAGCATTGTAATATCCCTAACATTTAACTTCCGTTGACATTGTAATTGTAATTAATTATGTTATTGATCACTGTATGGGCATGTAAGTGTAAATGGGTCAAAACTCGGAATAATTGTAATTAGAATCTAATACCAGTTGATGAAGAGGTGAACTTGTGAAGCATTGATACCATATGGACTGTGAGAAGTCATGACGAGGGAAGCCAACAAAGGGAGTTGGAGAATTAATAGTTTCCAATGGATGATTGGCTGTGCCAAGTATTCAAAAGGATCAAGATTGTAAACTTTTCCCCAAGAAAAAATAAATTTTCCACAGAAATGTTGTTCAGGGATAGTTCCGTTGAAAGCGAATCTCAGTCAGGTGTCGTGGAGAGTAGATAAACCTATCAACCGTTGTGTTAGTAGAAGCTTAATTTCAGATCCGCTTTCATGTCACCCATTTCCATTTTTCAAGTCTCCAGGTTTTAAGATTAGGAGATCATGTGATTAAAAGCAGAATATATGAAAAGTATTTATATAAATTCAATATGTGTGCATGGAATGTATTTGTTTCCTTATGATCAGAATTATTAGTTTTTTATGAAAATAACAGTGTTCCACAGGGATGTGTCCTGCAGGATCAAGGGTGTGCTCCTTTTGCTTCTTGCATGCCCCTGGGACTTGGGGTTCCTCGAAAAATACCAATCATCCATGCAATGTCTTCGTTGCTTGATGTACTCTTTTGTCTTTACTTGTGAACATAGACTCTTTTGTCTTTAGTTGTGAACATTTCCAAATTATTATTTTGAGCCTCATGAAAGGTGCTATTCTGTGCAGTGCCACAAATTGCCAATTTTATTTGTTTGCATGTTTTTTTTGTAGAGTGGTAACAAAGCAAAATAAGTGTGATTGGAGGGGCTATTCAGTATTACGTGAAATGTTTAGTGTTATGAAATTTTTACTTGTTGCTTGATTTTCCTGTAGAGAGGGCACAAAATGACCCACCCTTAGATTGGCCAACTCACAATTGCATAGCATTGGGTTCTGCTAGAGGTCTCTCCTACTTGCATGATTATTGTGATCCTAAGATTATTCACCAGGATGTCAAGGTTGTTAACATCTTACTGGATGAGGAATATGAGGCAGTGGTGGGGGAGTTTGGCCTGGCAAAAACTTATGGATTCTAAGGACACACATGTTATGACAGCTGTTCGTGTAACCATTGGCCACATAGCACCTCTGTACCTTTCTACTGGAAAGTCTTCTGAAAAGACAGACGTATTTGGTTATGGAATCATGTTGCTGGAACTTATTACAGGACAATGAGGATTTGACCTCACACGTTTAGCAAATGATGACGATGTCATGTTGCTTGACTGGGTAAGTATTCATTCCTTCTCTTTAACATTTTTCTTTGTTTGTAAGAATGAATGTAAAACACATTGTTTCTCACCAGTGAAACATTTACTATTTCTCAGATTGATATTTTCCTTTTGCAAATTCTAACATTACCAAATGATCTTCTCTACATATCACTCCCTTTTTGATCTTTCAACCATCATTCAAATTAGATTTTTGGTGATGGAAATTGCTTTGCTTTTCAAATAACTCTGTTTTTCATTTTTCAAAATGTAGAAACTGGAATTTTGTTTTCTTGTTTTCTTTAGTTGAGTTTCCTTTGTTACCAAACTGGTGCAATTTATCACTGGGTTTATGTCCATTCCTGATACAAATATGGTAGCTATTAGACTGCATTAGGAAAAGGTTAAGCAATGAAATGAAACTGGAAACTTATTGCTATGTATGTAACTATTGTGTTACGTAGTGTCCAACCACTCAATTTGAAAAAATTCCCACTTATTTTCGGTATTTCTACTTTGCCTTACTATGAGTGCTTGTATTGAAGTCTTGTAGTCAAAAGACTAGAGATTGATAACGCGTGTCAACCTTTTGTCCATTTCTGTCAAAGGTTTGTAATATGAATTTGATGTACAGGTAAGATTTCATGTGCTTTTGTAAGTTGGCATCAGATCCTCATTTTGGCCTTCATCCTGGTCTTCTTCATAGTCCATCTCTACAATGGAGTCTACATCCAATTGCTTATTCTCTCATCCTAGTTTCTATTGAAGCCTGTCTGCATAGACAGGTTTGTCATTAACCCAGATTTGGGAGTCCACTTAATTTGGCTTGCAAGAGAAATTGTACCTGTGACAGACTGGGTCTACAAGGTTCAGTAGAGTGATTATTGTCAATGACTTCCACAGTTTGAACTGCTACAAAGTCCTTTGCTTTTAGCAAGCTATCTTTTTTTGTTGCTATAAATTGATTTAGATATGGCATCTGTAGGAATAGCTATTCATATTCTCTATAATAGAAATTTTCTGTAGAAACTTAGAACATCAATCACATGGTGGGTGAGTTATTATTTGTCAAGATTGTCACAGTGTGGGAGTTTAAGCCCTCTATAGTAGGCACATGATGTTCTATGATTGAGAAGTTGCTCATGGGTTTAATGAATAAACTAGGACTTCCAAATAGAAATAATTCAATATGGAACTCAGGTTCCTATAGGAGGAAACTATAGAAACAAAAAACTTGCAATTGCATGTGTGTTCAGGGATTGCTATTCTCATAGACTGACAACTTTTAAGGGTTTTTTGCACTTATTTATGGCATGTGATCCTTAATTACTAGAATGAAAGAAGTTATGCCATTTTTAAAGTCCATTTGTTTGTCTGGAACTCTGCAGTATAAGAAGTCTTACTGGTTTGCTCCATACTCACCTTAAAATTTGTAGTGTTTTCAACCATGGTTGTCTAATTGGTCCACTGTCCTTGTGATTGTGCTAAATCCCCACTATAGACATGGATAGGTAATAGACATTTAGCAGGCTATTGTTCATATTCTTATTACTACATTGTTTGATCCTTAGAGGTAATTTTTATTGCTTTGTTTCAATATTCATTATTCTAAGCTTGTTGAACTTTCAATGTTTAATCAATTTGCATTTTCATTGTGTAGGCACCAAGATTGGAATTCTGTAGACATGATAACCTGGCCAGTTTATTGTTTGAAATAATACTGAGAGGGGGGGTGAATTAGTATTATCAGGTCAATTATTTTTCATTTCACAATCAGATTTGTATACACTACTTCAGTCAGTAGAAATTGCGTATGTACGCAACCGCAGTTAAGGAAACCAGCGTATAGCTAACAGAATTGTAATTTAAATTATTCTTCAGATGTTGATCATTAATCTGTGCATCAAACCATATAAATAGTAACCAGGAACACTAAAATAGAACAGGAAGTCACACATAAGAACACAAGATATAAGGTGGAAACCCAATGTGGGTGAAAACCACCTGCTGCAATTCGTCTCTATCTTCTTTTAATTAGAAATTTCTTTTTACAATGTTTCTGTACTGGTGCAGTCCTATACCAGTACGCAGACTGCTACTTGCAGAAGGCTACAACCTTCTCTCATTCTCTAGCTTCTCCTGGAAGGGAGCTACAACCCTCTTAGCTCTTGTACTAGTACGTAGGTGCTGACCTATAGAAGGCTACAACCTTCTCTTTTCTTCCAGGGACCACGTTTCATAAATTTTCAGACTGGATCCATGAATAACATCAATCAAACATCAAGTATATCAACCAATCTCCTTTGTACAAACCAATACTGAATCAACCAATCACTTCTCAGAAAGCTGTAACCAGAATACAGTGACAGTAACCAGAACCAATCCTGAACCCAGAACACTGCAACAATAAACAGAAGTAGCTAAAACATATTTCATGAGACGTACACTACTTCAATATGCATAACCTACATGCATACGCTGATGTATTAAGGCCAACCTGCGTATACGCTGTTTTGAATTAATGTACGAGCGTGTATACGCGCCTCTTCTATGCTGAACCTGCGTACAAATCTATAAAAGATAATTTACCCTTTTCACTTATTCAAACATCAGTTATACCCAGATTATCAGATCTATAGATCAAGTCATGCGCCAAATACAACAGATCAAAATCACACAAAGATAATACCATTCAAGCCTTAAGATCTTGACCCATCAATAGAACTTCTCCTTCTTCTAGCGCTCAGGTTCCTCATTGATTCAAATCAAGCTATGCACCATTACCTAATGACTAGTATTCTAGATCTTGCTCTTCATCAAATATTCAATACTTGAGTGAATGACTTTGCCTAATGATCTCCTTCCCCTTCTATAGCCTTAAGCCTTACTCAATATCAAGGTCCAAAACCATAGAGAATCAATACCATGGACCCAATACCTCGGTTTAACACTTCGGACGAAATACCATGGTTCAAAACCATAGGTCCAAATACCAAGGACTAAATACCATGGACCAAAAATAAGTTTTCCCACATGTACGCATTTTTATTTGCATGAAAGTGCGTGCATATGTATATGCGCTTTTTGATCGTCAAACCCGCATGTATAAGTGACTTGGTGAAGAGGAAACTATGTATATCTCTTTTTCTTTCATTCTGAGAGCCTGAACAATGATCTGTCATTTGAGTGAGTTGCCATCAAGGACAATACCTGTGTCATAGCACCAAACCTATTTCATAATGCCAACATTTATTTGGTAGAATACCTAGCAGCAAAAGGTTTTAGTAAAATCTATGGCCAAAAGGTTAGTCATCTGAGGCTTTTGGATGGTGAGTACTACAGGACACCAGTGCCTATAAAACTTACTATTTTACAGTTTCTCTGTGATGATGTCATGGAAGCTGAAGAAATAAGGGCAGAAATTAGCATGCAGCTAAATGATGAGCCAGATGCAGAGACTAATATAAATGTTAACTCATCCCTTGGTGTGCCATCGATTAAAAAATTGAGGCCTTGGAGAGTATGCAGATGTGCATGGAAAGAAAATGAGGAATTAGACTACACTAAAACAGATGACCATGGAAGCTCCATTTCAAATCAAATGCTTGTTGAGAATGTAAATTATGTGGGAGATAAGACAACATTAGAACGCAAATTACGCTACAGCCAAACCACTAAAGATGAAAAGATCTGTAGAAAATTTGAACAGCGATGAGTGCTACCTTTATGGGATGGATGGTACTTTAATTTGTTGACAGTTGTCCTGCTGCATATTGGTGGGCCCAAGTATTGTAGCAATAATGCTACAACTCCTGGGGCTTCCTATCTCTAATTTTATCAACCCGGTAGTTCGTACAAACTTGGAAGCGACGGTGCTGTATGCACAAGTACTAGCTCTTGTCGCAACTGTCTCTTGGTCAGCTGGCACAAGTCCGCTAGGGCTCAAACCAACTTCTATATGCTCTCAGAAGAAGCTTTCTAAATGATGGACGAAGGCTATCTCAAAGGAAATTGATCTACTTTGCAAAAATGAACTGAAAACCAACCAAAACATGAAACCCTAGTAAACCCTAATCTGACTAGTTTAACCTCTATGATGCAATAGTGAGAGCGCAAATGTCTAAAAAGGATGCCATTACTTCTAATGATGTGAAATGCATGAACTCAAACTACTTCTATGAAAAAGAACATTGTTTTTGTATTTTTGCTTAAGTGGTTGGAGTGATTATGGTTTTGTTTCTTATTAGGGTTTGGCTGTGCAGAGGTGGTGCAAAGGGAGAGAAAGCTTGGGAAAGGTCAGGAGGGCTAGGAGAGGTCCCAGAGGGTCCCTATCATCAGTCCACAGAAGTCTACAACGTTCAGGTGCTCGGAAACCAAGTTTGCAGGCTTCTACAGGATGTCTGCAGGGGATCCTACAGGAAACTAAGGAATTCTACAGGAAGTCTGCTAACTTCTACAGGATGTGCTATGGTTGGAGTTTTGGGTGATAGTGAGGTGATGGAGTGGTATGGGTGGATAGGTAAGGTGGAGATGGAGCTATTTATGGCTCAGGGGCAGAGAAATAAGATGGAGAGAGAGTGCACGAAGTTGGTTGGTGGATAGAAGGATGGAAACAACGAAAGGTCAAAAAAATGAAGCTACGTGGCAATGGAAGAGTTGGAAGGTAAACGAGCTGAACAGAGGTCGAGTAGGTGGCTTTAGGAGTGGTTAAGAAGAAGAAGAAGGAAGTGGAATGATACTGAGCAGTGTAAATAAAACAAATTGCTTATGTCTTGCACCAAAAACGAGAATTCGTTGACCTGTGCTACCTGTGCTATTTAACCAATGAACAACAATGTAAATCGTGAAGAAAAGTCGTGCATGGAGGTAGAATGAAGAAGTATGGCTCTAGAGCAAAATGCATGGAAGGATCCATGATTAAAACGACTGTGTTGCAGCTTGCATAAAAGTAGAAAAAGACTGCGTTTTTTTTTGGTGGTTGGTATAGACTGCACCCCAATCTCTAAACAGAGATGGCAGTGAAGTACTAACAACCTTTTCTTGGAGCTCCAGTGAATTACAATCCTCCTATTCTAATCTAAGCAACTGAAAGTGATTTAACCATAAGCTAACCCTACTCAATCTCATTAAAGAAACCAAATCAGCAGACTGTGTTCTTGAAATGCATATCAAAACAAAGAAACAAAGTGCTGGAAAGAAAGGCAAATAACACTACAAGAAGAGGAGATCTATTGCTCTCAGGTTGGGCCCTAACCTGAGAGCTATAGCTCCCTTAAAAGCTCAAAATTAGATCCAAATCTGCTTGCCTTTATTCATAATCAAAAGTCTAATGTCATGCCAAAACTGGCTTACAAAAACAAACACCGAGCTGGGCTCAGAAATTACAATATCAGTCCAAAAGTTCAAAAAGCCCCTAACAAAGGCTACGGCCTTCATATTTATACATGATGAAGATCGAGCTGGCTTCCTCTATTCGTGGAGCTTGGCTGTCCAACTGAAAGTCAAACTGCTGTAAACTGCTGATCCTGTAGAACGTGTTGGCTGCCTCTAAGCTCGGTGGGGAGAGCTGTTGGAGCTCGGAGTTAAGGTGAAAATCACGAGGAAGGTCATCAAGACTGTGGACAACCTCCCTATGAACCCGCAATGTCACCTTTGATGTCTCCTTGTCTCCTTTTGCGTGGTCTTTTGCTCTCTTTAATGCCAAAAACCTGAAATCATCATGTATTAGCCACATAGATATAATGCATGCCCTTCTTCCTACAAATAACACGAATATACTAAGAAATGAATGCATAAGTGATAAAAGATGAATGGTTGAGCAAGGAAAGTAGGCCATATGAGCCCAAATGGTACCAAAAATTGGGGCTCATCATCACCCCCCAGCTAAAATATTTGCTCATCCTTGAGAAACTTTGCTCCAGCTTCTTGTCCTTGGCCGAGAACTAGGGCCCGGAGCATGCTCTTCCTTTCCTGTTCTTGGTGGCCCTGCCTCTTTTGCCCCTGGCGGTGACGAGGGTGGCGCTTCCTCCCTCTTTCCTGTTTCCTTGAGCCGGGCTTCGGAAGCCGATTGGCCTATCCTTCGTGTCCAGGAGGTTATTTTTGGGCTTCCCCTCTCGGGGGTGGCCGATGTTTTAGAGGGGGATCTTTCACTGGGTGAAGTAGGGACACCCCCTAAAATGGTTTGGCTGCTGGGTGGAGGCTGCGGCTTGCCCGTGTTTATTCTCTTACTTCTCCTGGCCTTAAAAGGTAGAGGGATCTCCCTCTCTCTCTTCTCTTTTGGCTTTGGAGGTGTACTGAGGGCGGCCAGCACAGCTGCTGCCTCCTTTTCGAGAATGCCAGCCTTCTCTTTCTTGCGTTTTGCTTTCTCAGGGTTCCCTGTAGAGGGCCCCTTCTTTTCTTATTTCGGGCTTCCTGCAGAAGACCCTGCTTTACCCACTTCCGGGCCTTCTGTAGAAGACCCTTTCTTTACCAATTTTGGGCTTCCTGTAGAAGACCCTGTTTTAGCCACTCTCGGGCTTCCTGTAGAAGCCCCTGTTTTGGTAATTTTCGGGCTTCCTGTAGAAGCCTCTTTTTCAATGATCTTCGGGCTTCCTGTAGAAGACCCTTTTACTATTTTCGGGCTTCCTGTAGAAGCCTGTTTCTGCTTTCCTGTAGACACGGGTGTCACCACCTTTGCTTGCTTTGCTGCATGGGTTTTGCTTTTTGGTTTGGTTGCAGGTGTTGATGAGGTACTTGGGCTGATGTGGACCACCTCAGCTTTGTCCGTTCTGCTCTTCAACCTTTTTTCTCTTACTGACAAGATGGGTGTGTCACCTTTTTCTTTGTCATCCTTTTTCTCATGCTTCTTCTTTTGTTCTTTCTTCTGCACTGTGGTCGGGGTCTTCTGGCCTGTTTCTTTCTTTCCCTCGGCCACTGCTTTTTTTTCCTCACTGCTGGAGGAACCCGTTTCTTCAATCAACATCCTTATGTCTCCATCTCTTGTCAAATTCCTGAATGATTCCCATGAGAGGGGAACCTTATAGGAATGAAACGCATCCTCCACAAGAAGTTTAATCAACCCATGGTGGGCCACCTGATCTGGTATGCCTTCTTTTAACTTTGTGGCACACTCAATTAGGGACTGTAGCAGGAAATAAGGAATGCTCAGTTTCTGTTCTACAGGAAGATCAACCCGGTGCCTCAATTCAGTGAGCAACCGAAAGTGATACGCGTACACGATGCTAAAACGGCCTTCACAGGTTATATACTTCATGATTTGCAGGCTAACTTCATTCCATGGTGGCGGCAAACTGGTTCTACGCACCCCATTTTTGTCCTCCGAGAATTCCTCCTCAGGTGGAAAGAATTCCTTCTTGGCCTGCTGGCTCAACTTCCTTTCTTCCTTATCCCATGGCAAACCCATTGGAAGTTCAGTAATTCGACTGATATATTGCGGGGTGAGCTTGAGGCTTAGACCCTTGAAGTTAACTGTGGCCAGTGTCTTGGATTTCGGCCTCAGAACCTGCAAAAATTCTTCTGCCACTTCATTGTCGTAACCTTGCAATTTGTCACAAAAAGATATCCATTGAACCCGTGTGAAGAGCTCCACCACCTCCTGGTTTTCCCTTAACTTGGTTGAATCAGTGGGTTCTCGTCTAATAAACCCACCTGGCATGATAAAACAGCTTCCTTAACCAGAGGTGGTGATTGTGGAAGAAATTTTGTTTACTGAGACAGAGCGTAGAATGTCATGCACATAATCCACAAAACTTATCCCTGAGGAACTTAACACAGTTTAATTACCCTGACATCCTGTAGAATGACAGTATAGGCACAACAGACAACAATTTCACCATTTTTCTATGACCAGACTGTGGACGACAATTCTGCCACCTTTAATAACCAGTGCATGAAGAGTTCAGGGTTACCTTTTTAATTTGCCACCTTTTTACGTGAGGCACCCGCTTTCCTGTAGAAACTGCGTTCCTGTAGGATGACAACGTTCCTGTAGAATGACAGCGTTCCTGTAGAATGCAGCGCGCGATTTTCGGGATGACTGCAGTCGGTCTGCGCCTTGGGTGTGCTTCACAATCGTTCTGATAGCCAAAGGCTCGGCGTATCGAACTGCAGAAAGATCAGGATAGCCACTCGAGTTCAAAACAGTGGTTGATAAATGCATGAGTGCAATCTAGCCGATTAGATTTTGAATTCGGCGGAATCCGTGGCACGGGGGTGAGCTGTCCCTGCCGGACCATTGGGTGACGTCATCCCATCATTCAACTGCGCGTTCACTTGATGCCGCATCAATTCCCGCAGATCTGCCGCCGCCTCTTCTGTTAAACTCGTATTTTCGACGAGATTGCTCTCACGTGCGTGCTGCCCATTCTTTTTGTCATGGCCGCCACCCAAACATCCAACTAGACCTTTAACTGGCCGACGTGGCCGGCCAAATGGCCATACGGCCGCTCAACCCATTCACCTTTACACTTAGCAATCAATCAAAGTAACATTCATGCAATCTGATGGAAGGAAGGGTCGAGACACTTACCTGCGCGACTGCACACAATGTTTCGGTTCTTTGGACACTGATGAGTCGATTTACCTGCTGCTGGCGAACTTACACAGGCCCGGAGGTCCATGTTCACAAGCTGCCTGTTGTTGGGAAAAGTATCCAATACGGAATGACCCTATCCCACTCTAAGGGTGATAGTTCCTTAGCAACAATCAAAGCAAAGCTATCTGAGATTACTTCTTTATGAGATGTAAAAGAGGGGAGCAAGAGATCCACTGACCGATGTCTTTCGCTAATGGTTGATCCAATCTTCTCTCCTTGCTGCTTGCCCCCAACTCCTTGCTCTTTCACTGGCCCAGCTACACCAAGATCCTGCAAAATGGAAAGAGAGGGAAACTACAAGAAGCATACATTCATAATTGATTCAAGGATTAGAATAAATCAAATACACAAGTATAACAATACACCATTGAGACACATGCATATAGAAGAACCTCAAATGCTTTATTAATGGAAGAAGTAAGGTTCAGGAAGTGATACAACCATAAGAGGCCCAATCCAGCATCACCTTCCCAGCAGAAAGAAATATCCTCTTCACCTCCTTCAAAGCAAATCACCCAATAGTTCTAAACTCAAACCAACAACAATTCTTTACATTCACAAGATTCCAGCCTCCCTAGACCTCATGAGAGAGATCTATATATAGGATTTTTGGAGAAAGGATGAGTCAGCTTGAGGCTGGCATGAAGCTGACTAGTGTCCTCTCTCACTTCAGTTCTTAAGTCCACTTGGAGGTTCTTGCTTCCACTTGGAGATTTGGAACCTATTACTCATCACCAGTCGAATTCTCTGATCCAAGTGTCATTTTGGAAGCTTCTTGGGCATTGACACCTTGAGGAATGACTCTGCCACATGTCCAAACTCGCCCAGCACAGGTAGCCTTCTTTGCAGTTGACATTCAACGCAGGTAGACAGTGGAGCACTTGACATTCAGCGCAGATGCTCAGTGGAGCAGTTGACATGATCCAGAATTGCCTTGTTTTTGAGTGTTTTCAGGTGGAGAACTTTTATTCAGTGCTGTGGTTTACTGGCCTTGTTCCTCTAGGGGTAGGAACAACATGTTTAGGGACTTTGGATCCCTTAGATTATGGACATTTCATGCTTCATGCTGTAAGGCACAAAAATGTCTATAACAGTTGCTCCCTAAAGTATGAGGTCGTTTATCGGGTGAAATGCTTTATCAGGAGGATCCGAAGTTCATTCAATCGCTGAGAGGTGACCTGTAATAAGATACAATACAATACATTATTTTTCATATTGCTTTCATGATCTAGCTGAGGCGGGCATTCCCATGCTCAGCTTTATAAATTCATTTTGGTACATAGAACAGACGATCGTCTGATGGTAGACTGATAATTTTGGTGAAAATTATCATCCTTGGAGTAGGATGATCATCTGCTGCAATGATGTACATGTCAAATGTCTTTATATTTCCTGAATATATATCGCAGCCCGGATGGATGAAACTAGATCCGGGGTCTTCAAACTCGTTCGATCTTCACTCTAAGTACAAGTCGATCCATGTGAGAATTGCGCTGAAGTCGAACATGGAAAGACATCGCTTGATTACCGGTCAATGATGTAAACCGTTAACAAGCGCGAGAGGAATCACCGATAATGATGATGACCCTCAAGGTACGACAGTACAATCCACGTGGTGTGAATAAAGGACTTGGCGTCGAACACCACACAGAATCTTTCGGTCGAAGGTCATTGATGTATACCTGTCGCCGGAAGTGAGAAACTTGCCATTGAGGCATGCAAGCTTCAAAGTACTGAGGGGGTTGTTCCTAGATCAACTTCTTGGATAATGAGCTGAAGTCGACAAGAAGCGATCCGTCAAAGGAGGGCCTTAATGAATCCCACATCAGTGACACGGAACGGAGCTAATGATTGTGATGAAGGTGAAAACGATCTGTGAAATATGATTCAGGGTGGCGGTCATGAAAGGATGAAAGATGATGTATGGCAGTGGATGGGACACAGTTGACTCTTTCTGAACAACATCTCTTGAACATATAACGACACTGATGCGATGGATCGGTAGCATTACCCCAAATGTGGATGGTTTGGCGAGACCATGGTGATGAGACCGGTGAATGAAACAACCCAACCCGATGTGGTACGGAAGAAAAGTGTCATGTTCAAGAGCGACTTGCTACCATTAAAGCTTTGAGGTTCTCCCAATTTTTCCCCAGTCATTTCTGACCAGTACCTCTTTATTTTTGTCAAGCTTGAGGAGGATAACATATGCTTGTTCTATAACCTACCCTTCGGGCAAGCCCATCGCTATGTTTTAACGAGCCTAGCGATAGGGAAACTCGTTCTCGTCTAAAGACAAGTTTGTCGCTATTTAATGCATTTTAACGAGTCTAGCGACAAAGACAACTCGGTCCTTTTCATTTTTAGAGAGTTTGAAAAGGTACGTAAAGTTAACTCCAAAGGTCCTTTTTCGTCATCTAATCCCTTAAGTCTGAAAAAGTATAAAACAATACAGAAGGGATGAATGTTCGATAGTTTTATCGAGCCGAACCAGACAAGCGCTCGATCTTTTTGTGCAATAATCCCTCAGGTCCAAAAAGATTAAAATCTAGAGGAGGGATAGCTCTTCCGGTCATTTTAACGAGCTGGAAGGCCAAAACTCGGCAAACTTTTCATATTTTACAAGTCAGAAGAAAAGAGCTCAAAGAAGACTCGTATTTTGAGGAACGAGTGATAAACAGGGATAGCAACTGATTCCAGGTACAGGTTGGAATTTTCCAATCACGGCAGTGTCACAAGGATGGCTAGGTGAAATCACTCTTCGCAGCTGTTTCTCAAAATGGGTAAACAATCATATGGAGGTGAACGATCGGCCAAATGAAAGTGGAGGTGGCGGGTGCAAACACGACCAAGGCTTTTATGGCTGATAAATTTATGATCACATTGGTTATTTACCGGGATAGGTTCATTTTTTAGTTAAAAATGAGCTTAAACTCTGGAGGAAACATTGCTCACTGCTTATATTTATTTTTTAACGAGCATGAAGACCGCGTTAAAACTGCTCGGACCTTGCGTTTATTTTTTAACGAGCATGAACTTTATGCTAAAACTGCTCGATCTTATGTTTATTTTTTAACGAGCATGAACTATGTGCTAAAACTGCTCGAATCTTATGTTTATTTTTTAACGAGCATGAACTATGTGCTAAAACTGCTCGATGATAAGTTTGCATGCCCCCAGCATAATAACGCAAATCGAGGTGCATGCCCCCCAAGCTTCATTGCATTCAACTCGGTGGTTGGAATGAAGGTTTGAAAAGGGGATTTGTTTCATTTTTTAATGAGGTTGACATAGTAAAAGAACTATCCTCATGACTCCTTGTTTCATTTTTTAACGAGGTTGACACGAGATAAGAATCGTCCTCGGAGTCCAAATCCATTAGATATAGAAGGTTTCATATTCCACAGTGGCCATTTCCGCCAGATTACTCGGAGGCGGTAGGGAAAAAGTACCCATTAAGGCAGGGTCTTTTAGGAGACCTACTCCGATATTTTGGAGCGAATGATTCCTTCCATGGATCATTGGAATGCTTCCCGTAACTTGCGAACTGTTGGGGAGAAAAGTTTGTTGGTCAACGATTGTAATTCCTCCTTGGAAGGGAAATGCAATCTTCCTAAAATAGGTCGACACAACAGCTGCCATGGCATATATCCATGGTCTTCCTAGTAGGATGTTGTAATCAAGATTCCCATCGATGACTTCAACATCTATTTCTACCGTTTTTCCCTCTTGTTCAACTTTCAAGTTATTTAGTATACCATATGGGGTATATGGCCTTCCGTCGAATGCTTTTAACGTCGTCGCAGACCTCGACAAGGTTGGAGATCCTAAAGTTTTCCAGCAACTCATCGACATAATGCATGTAGATGCCCCCTCATCAATAATTGTTCGATGAACAGTTTTGTTGAGGGCTTTCACTTGAATAAGGAAAGCTAGTTGAGCTGGTAACTGAGGGTCATATCCTTTATGATCAAAGGCCACAAGATTGGAATCCATTGGGTCAATTCCACCTATTGCTGATAATAAAGCTTGCTCTTGGGAGAAGCAATTTTGCGGTACCTCAAGTGTCGACATAGCGGACGGCAATTGGGCCAGGTCCTCTATTTGTGCTATTTTCACACAAGGATTAAATGTCGATTTGTGTACTACTCCCTTTTGCGACTTTATCATTGGCTTAGGAATGATGGGTGGCACAACTTTGGTCAAAGTTGTTGTCGAACTACTAGGTTGTTCATTAGCCTTGTTGTTCGACAGCTTTGGATTCCTGTAATCTTTATTCCTTGTCATAGCATCATTTTGCTGCTTCGATACAGACAACATAAGCACTTGGGATCGAGAAGCATTTTGATTAGCAACCAGTTCGGTTCTCGGGCTTGGAAACGGATCAGTCAACACAGCTGAGGTTTTCGAACTCTTAAAGAATCTTTTAAGCTCAGCTTTGTATGGACAATCTGCTGTCCAATGATCCTCATCGCATATATGACACCCCGTAGGGGGTTTCCTTTTTCTCCCTTTCTTTTTCTTCTTGCCCCCTGGTTGCTTCAGTCGTTTGCCTTTGTCATCCGACACAGCACTTACTTCCGAGGCAAGAAGTTCCTCATTTCCATTTTGACCGGAAATCATACAGGCCTTTTTAGATATAGCCTTAGTCGATTTCATGTCTGTTGCGCCAATCACGCCATCGCCGGCATGAGAGTCACTATTTGATTTAGGAGGAGGAGGAATTGAAAATTCCGGTCTAGGGGCGTCAGGTATTTTATCATAGAGCGTGCCGGACTGAGTATATACTAAGTCTAGATATTGTGCACGAGCAATAACTTACTCCTCTGTTACGACTCCCCCCTTGGCCACATCTTCCGTTATGGCAGGAAGTAACGACTTTATAAACCATTCAGCTAACAGCTGATCTGGAACGTAAGTCTTTACCATCCTATGACGACGACGCCACTTATGTATATGATCGGATATATGTGTGGCCGTCGTCTACTTGAAGTTGGTTAAGATTTCCGTTCCAGTTTCATACCTTATCGGTAATTGAAAATGGGTTAAGAAAGTCGTGGCTAGGGAACTGAAATTGTCGAAAGAGGCTCTAGGTAATTCAATATACCATTTAGCCGCTGGACCCGTCAATGTCCTCTGAAAAAGGCGAAGCCTTATCGAATCATCGTTCAGGGTGTTCGACGAACACCACAGATGAAAAGTCATGATGTGATTCGATGGGTCTTCACCTGGATTTCCATTGAATTTAGGAATGTCCGATGGAAGTTTATGCGAAATCGCTGGCCACTAAGGGGCATAAGCAATTGGATCATTCGTCAGCCGGTTTAGATCTGGTAATTCTAGAGTTGCTACAAAGGGCAACTGTTGATTCAGGTTAGGCGGAGCATACCCAGGATAAGATGGAATCGCCTGAGCAGTGGGTCTTTGCATACCAGCATAATGTATTTGATGCTGGCAACTTTGACAAGTTTGACGGGCATAACCGTTATTATACGGTTGCCCATTACTTACAAAGACTTGTTGCTCGGGTCCTTGATATGATTGCTGGAATTGCGCTTGTTGAGTTTGAACCAGCTTCGGTTGTTGGACCATTTGCTGTCATCCAATACTGGATGATTGACCAAGATGAGGAGTCATTGTACTTGTTTGAGCCTGAGTCGCTCCAGATAAGGAGGTACTAACCGGAGGTTGTGATTGAGTTGTTGAGACAAGAGGCTGTTGTATGGCAACCTGAGAAACTTGGGGTTGACATACAACAGGTAGCGCTTGTACTTGCGACGCAATCAACATACCAGGTATAGTGGCAACATTCGACACAGGGTGGACTGGTTGCATTGAATATGCAACCCTTGGTTGCTGAGGCAGTATTGGTACCCATCCGCTGGATGTAATTCCAGTTTGACCTGAACTTTGCTGTAAACTCCCATATGGTTGTTCTCCGGGGGGGAACAATGAAAAGGCATACTGCCCTCCATATGGTGGCAATCCAGTGCTTAAAGGGTAGATTGGCCTTTGAAGACACATTGGATCAAGTTGTTGAGTTTCAACATAAGAAATACCAGATGATAATCCGGATGAAGAAATAGGAACTAACCATGTCGTCGAAACAGTCTCTGATTGGACTTCAGCTTGTTGTTGACAATTTGCCGGGACAGATGGTACACCAGTGAACATCGTTGGAGTAGTAGCAGGAGGCTCCGCCGCTGCTGTGTCGGATGACACAGTCCTGGATGTCGACGGTTGTTCAGACATATTTCGTCTATCCAAAAGATTTCCTAGCGATTCTACAAGAACTTTGTGATGAAGGTAGACTAACTTCGAAGATCAACGCAGGAATAAAGGGTGATCGTTCCGTTTAAAATAAATTGTTAACGACGCTTTAGACACAACTTGCTTTTTCAGTTTTAAAGAGTCGAGAAAAAGCTAAAGATGACTCTAGTCTCCTTCGATGTTTTAACGAGCCCGAAGTGACAAATGCTCGGATGGACTTTTTCTGTTATAGAGTCTGAAAAAGGCCAAAAGAAACTGCTCTGGAAATCTCGGCAGAGGGTGTGCCAAACTTTTCGCAAAACCACAGAATACGTTTTATGGTACGGGTGGTCGATCTTCGTGAATGCTGTGTTCACTGCATTGCGATCAGTAGGGCGCCCGACACGGCTTCCTATGGATAAAGGCTTTGTTCCTATAGGGGTCTCCCAATATATACGCGACGGTACGTGGGAGCACAAGTCCGTATTGATACTTATCGCTTCACCCTGGAGGAATCACCCAACCACTCAACGCTAAGATATCACGTTTAACGATGCCAGAACACGTCTCTAGCTTAGACCTCTATGTGTTTGCGTTATGTTTCAAAGCGTTGTTATGTAAATTCAATTTATTTTAGGTTGATATTGTTTAGCAGTTTACCTTTATGGATCACCACGAGATGTATGGTACAACTCCTAAATGCAGTCTAAAGATGAGAAGCAAGCTTTTTCAATCTTTTCAACTTATGAAAATCTTAACTACTGAGGGAAAAGAAAGACATCATCTTTTCACACAGATCATAGAGCACACACTAATGCACTTTTTCCTAAATCAACATGCAAGCTGTCAAAATGCACATGCACAATGCAGGTATTTCTTTTCTCTTTCTTAATGTTGATGTACTACAAAAAGAAAGCTGTTGTATAACTTTGAATTCAATTTCAAGTGAAAGCAAACAAGCTTTTGTCCAAAATCAAAAGACACCTTAAGATTTACTTGTTTCAACACTAGAAATACATAAATTCAAACCATATGACGAAAGCAAAAGCTCAATCAGCTATGAACAGCAAACAAACTAACTCTTAAGATCAGAACGACACTTATCACAGGTCTAGATCTAAGAGGCCACAGCAAGACTAGTTCACTTTCGTTATGGGAAACTGCAAATGATGTAAGAAATACACAAAGAACAAATACAGTTTCTTTATACAACCGAGGCGGAATAGTGGCAAAGAAAGGTGGTTTCAGATAGGTACATTGACTGATAACAGGCTGCAAAAACAGGGATGAAAACAGGGCAACAGAAAGCAGAGAACCCCAGTTGCACAAGGCCACACTGGTTCAGCGCAGGTAGAACACTGTCAGTTTGACATTCAGCGCAGGTAGCCCCTTCGGGACCTGTGATGAAATGCAGACTGCCTTCACAGTGCCTGCAATGAAGAGAGAAACTCTCGTTTCTCTTGGGTTCTGGGTCACAAATTGCTCAAAAATCAAAAGTTTTTGGCCAAATCAAAGCTACCAATCAAGTACACACTAAAGGATGATTCAAAGGAGGATGAAAAGCTATCACTAAGAGCTGTTCAGAGTCCTTGTGGATCAGCTCTTCAAATCATAAACATGCCCAGAAACTGAGCTAGAGTAGCTGCCCTCTACTTTGCATTTGAAAGATCCAAATGCAGTTCGATTCGGTACTCCCTGTGTTTAGGAAATGAATAGCAAAAAACACAAACAACCAACAAGATACGTTCCCCAGCGGAGTCGCCAATTTGTTGTTGGGAAAAGTATCCAATACGGAATGACCCTATCCCACTCTAAGGGTGATAGTTCCTTAGCAACAATCAAAGCAAAGCTATCTGAGATTACTTCTTTATGAGATGTAAAAGAGGGGAGAAAGAGATCCACTAATCGATGTCTTTCGCTAATGGTTGATCCAATCTTCTCTCCTTGCTGCTTGCCCCCAACTCCTTGCTCTTTCACTGGCCCAGCTACACCAAGATCCTGCAAAATGGCAAGAGAGGGAAACTACAAGAAGCATACATTCATAATTGATTCAAGGATTAGAATAAATCAAATACACAAGTATAACAATACACCATTGAGACACATGCATATAGAAGAACCTCACATGCTTTATTAATGGAAGAAGTAAGGTTCAGGAAGTGATACAACCATAAGAGGCCCAATCCAGCATCACCTTCCCAGCAGAAAGAAATCTCCTCTTCACCTCCTTCAAAGCAAATCACCCAATAGTTCTAAACTCAAACCAACAACAATTCTTTACATTCACAAGATTCCAGCCTCCCTAGACCTCATGAGAGAGATCTATATATAGGAGTTTTGGAGAAAGGATGAGTCAGCTTGAGGCTGGCATGAAGCTGACTAGTGTCCTCTCTCACTTCAGTTCTTAAGTCCACTTGGAGGTTCTTGCTTCCACTTGGAGATTTGGAACCTCTTACTCATCACCAGTCGAATTCTCTGATCCAAGTGTCATTTTGGAAGCTTCCTGGGCATTGACACCTTGAGGAATGACTCTGCCACATGTCCAAACTCGCCCAGCGCAGGTAGCCTTCTTTGCAGTTGACATTCAACGTAGGTAGACAGTGGAGCACTTGACATTCAGCGCAGATGCTCAGTGGAGCAGTTGACATGATCCAGAATTGCCTTGTTTTTGAGTGTTTTCAGGTGGAGAACTTTTATTCAGTGCTGTGGTTTGCTGGCCTTGTTCCTCTAGGGGTAGGAACAACATGTTTAGGGACTTTGGATCCCTTAGATTATGGACATTTCATGCTTCATGCTGCAAGGCACAAAAATGTCTATAACACTGCCGACGATGGATGGGATGCTTTAGTTGCATGCGCCCACATTTCATTGCATATGGCCTGCGCTGTGAACGGTATCCACTCTAGAAGGCTTAACTGTTACAGGACTCCCGCGGGATGTCTTGGAACAGTTCTTCCTCCTTGGGTGCATGCTGCACGACGATGGATGGCCTCACGATCACGCTCCCGGAGCTTCTGGATGACTGTGATGAATATGGTGTGAGATCTTTAGCGTTTTTTTTATTTACAATTTGCTTTTTCTTGAGAACTCATCGATCTACTTTGCTGGTGCAGGTACTTTGTTGCATGTCAGCAAGGATGGTGGAACAAGATAACATCAATGTGCAAGGGTGACAACAGTGGCTTGCATGCGTCCAAACCGATCCTTAGCCGTTAGATCTCCTCATGAAATGAATTCTGGGCCGTTCTGGGCTTCTACAGGAAGTTTCCTGTAGAAATACAGAGCTTCCTGTAGAAAGGCTGCGTTTCCTGTAGAGAGTCTGCACCTTCCTGTAGAAAATCTGCATCTTCCTGTAGAGACTCTGCATCTTCCTGTAGAAAATCTACGTCTTCCTGTAGAAGACTCAAGCTGTAATAAAATTGCACATACCTTGGAGAAAATGAGTATTCTTGGAGGAGGTGCTGGTGAGGTGTCCTGACTGCATGATGAGGACCCTTGGCTTTGAGTTGAGAGGCTCCCTCTCCTCCATACAACACCTGCATGCAACTCTACATAATGAATCTGCTGACCTTGTTTTTTTCTTTTGTTTGTTTTTTTCTTTTTTTCTCTTTTTTTTTTTGAAAGATAACAGGGGCGCCTCATTGAGGTTTTCACCCTTGCCATCTTCCTTAAGCACCTCAAAGAGGTTTTCACTCAAGGATCTTTTTCCAATCTCTCTTTTTTTTTTTTTTGAAAGACAATAGGGGCGCCTCAATGAGGTTTTCACCCCTACCACCTGCCTTGGGCACCTCAGAAAGGTTTTCACCTAAGGATCTTTATTATTTATTTATTTGTTTTTTTTTTAGATTCTTCAGGGTATGCCCAAAGCAGGGGCAGAACTCTTCTCTATGACCAACACTGCCTTCTCCATAGTTTTGATGAACTCTTGTCTTGAGAGAGGCTTCCTGTAGATCTTGAATCGATGCCCATTGACAAGCATGGGGATGGCTTCCTCATCAATGGTCCGAATAAGAAAAGATCCATTGTCATGACATTTTTCCACTGAATATGGCCCTAGCCATCTGGTTCTCAGCTTCCCCTTGAAATCTTTGTATCTGGAGTCATACAACAAGGCCCAATATCCCGGCTGAAATTGCTTGTCATGGAGATGTTGGTCATGCTACACCTTTCTCTGAAGCTGAACCACTTCTGAGTGAAGGAGGGCCTGCATTCGGTGCTCATCCAGTCCATTCAGCTGCAATAACCTTTCTTGTTGTGCATGGCTGAGATCTAGGTCCAGCTGAGCTGCCATCCTCAAAGTGTTATATTCAAACTCAATGGACAACAAAGCTTTCTTCCCATAGACCAGCTCATAAGGTGTGAAGCCAGTGGTGGTCTTCCAAGTGGTGTTGTAAGCCCATGTGGCTTCAACCAGGCGATCTGCCCAGTCCTTTCTGCTGCTGCTCACCACTTTAGTCAAGATCCCTTCTAATGCTCTATTGGTGACTTCCACCTACCCATTTGCTTGAGGGTGATAGGGGGTGGAAGTCCTATGCTTGATCTTGTGATGAGCTAGTAGATCTTCAACCAGGTTGGAGGTGAACTGGCTCCCTTGATCGGTGACCAGCTCTCTTGGATAGCCAAACTTATAGAAGATGTTTTCTCTTAGGAACTCGGCCACCTTTTATTCTGTTGCTGCTTTGATTGCTTTGGTCTCTGCCCACTTTGTCAGGTAGTCAGTGCACACAATGATGTAAGACCTTTGCCTCGAAGGAGGGTTGATTGGGCCCACAAATTCCATACCCCACTTCTCAAATGGCTCAAGAGTCACCTGAGGTTGGAGAGGCATCTCATCCCTTTGGGTCGGCTTCCCCATTCTTTGGCATTGGTCACACTGGCTGACATATCTTCTGACATCTTGATGAAGTGTGGGCCAATAGTAGCCTGCCTGCAGGATTTTGAAGGCAGTTCTCTTTGCTGCAAAATGTCCTCCACAAGGCTCATCATGACAAGTGAGGAGGATATCAAAGACTTCCTCCTCCCTTACACAATGCCTTAAGATCTGATCGGGGCCAAGCTTGAACAGATTGCCCCCGATCCAAGTAAATGAGGCACTTTTTCTGATGATTCTGCTCTTCTCTTTTGAAGATAGGTGCGGAGGGAACTGTGCTGAAACAAGGTAGTTTGCTATATCAGCAAACCATGGAGAGAGTACTGAAATAGCAAACAGATGTTCATCAGGCATCTGGTCATCCACTGTTCCATCCTCATCTGCAGACAAATCCAATCTAGATAAAAAGTCAGCAACAACATTTTCTCTACCTGGTTTGTCAACAATGGTCAAATCAAACTGCTGCAATAAAAGTAACCATCTAATAATACGAGCATTCACATCTGGTTTATTCATTAAATATCTAATTGCAGCATGGTCTGTATGTACAAAGGTTTGATAGCCAGTAATATAATGTCGGAACTTGTTCAGTGCATGGACCACGGCCAAGAATTCTTTCTCGGTTACAGTGTAATTCAGCTCAGCTTTGGACAAGTTTTTGCTAACAAAGTAAATGGCATATGGAAGTTTTTGCTCAACTTGTCCTAAAGCTGCACCTATGGCTTTGTTCGAGGCATCAGTGTGGATGTGGAAAGGTAGGGCCCAGTTTGGACCTCTCAGGATTGGGGCTGATACCAACTTGTCCTTCAATTCATTTAAAGCCCTCTGACAATCGTCAGTCCATTTAAACTCCACATCTTTTGCCAACAGGCCAAACAATGGCAAGGCTAGCTTGCTGAAGTCTTTAATGAATCTCCGGTAATATCCTGCTAATCCCAAGAAACTCTGAACATCCCTTACCTTTTGAGGAGGTGGGACCTTCTTGATGAGAGCAATTTTGTTAGGATCCACCTGTAACCCTTGGCAAGAAATGGTATGGCCTAGCACGGTCCCTTCAGTCATTAGGAATTTACATTTTTCAGGACTAAGGGACAAGTTCATCTCAATGCATTTGGTTAGGACTTTTCCCAGATTGGACAATGCTTCCTGGAAGTTGGCCCCATAAGGGGTAAAGTCATCCATATAGATTTCCACTGCAT
This sequence comes from Pinus tabuliformis, assembly GCA_031772625.1. Taxonomy (NCBI): domain Eukaryota; kingdom Viridiplantae; phylum Streptophyta; class Pinopsida; order Pinales; family Pinaceae; genus Pinus; species Pinus tabuliformis. The sequence continues at coordinate 1,727,685,822 of CM062820.1, read as the reverse complement.
CATGGACCAGCTCCGAGAAGATGCTTAAGACAGCTCTCTGGAAAGTAGCAGGAGCATTGCATAGCCCAAAGGGAAGGACTCGGTAGGCAAAGGTGCCCCAAGGACAAGTGAAGGTGGTCTTATCTTAGTCTTCCGAGCTGATTTGGATTTGGTTGTACCGAGAAGATGCTTAAGACAGCTCTCTGGAAAGTAGCAGGAGCATTGCATAGCCCAAAGGGAAGGACTCGGTAGGCAAAGGTGCCCCAAGGACAAGTGAAGGTGGTCTTATCTTGGTCTTCCGAGCTGATTTGGATTTGGTTGTACCCGCTAAACCCATCCAGGAAAGAGAAGAACTTCTTTCCTGCCAGTCCATCCAACACTTGATCTATGAAAGGTAGAGGGAAATGGTCTTTCTTGGTAGCTTTGTTCAGTTCTCGGTAGTCCACACAGATTCTCCATTTCCCATTTTTCTTGGGAACCAACACCAGAGGGGACACCCATTCACTATCTGAGATGGGGTAGATGAATCCGGCATCCAACAGTTTTTGCAATTCTTCCTTGACAATGTCCTTAAGGGCTGGATTCATTCTCCTCTGGGGTTGCCTAACCGGCTTACAATCCTCTTTGATGTATATGTGATGGGTACAGACCGAAGGATGGACTCCTTTCATCTCCTTATAGCTCCAAGCAAAAGCATCTAGGTGACTGGCCAACAGGCTACACAGCTCCTTTTCCTGGGAAGGAGATAGGGAGGAGCTGATCTTTAACATTCTCTCAGGGCCGAACTCCACATTCTTGACTCTGGGAGTGACAGGGTTGGTTGTACAAAGATCCACTAGGGTGCTAGCTTGGGCATCCTCCACCAATTTCTTTAAGGATAGAGCACTGGAAGGTGGATTCTGGATTAAGGTCTCGATCAAGTCATCCTCGGTTGGGGGGTCTCTTCTAGTGGTATCTAAGGTGCACAGAGGTGCTGAGTACACCTCGTCTTCCTCTCCTTCCTCTAACCAGAGTGGTAAGTCATGCTCTAAGGAGGGTTGGGCAGGAGGGTATAGGACTAGCTGTTTGGACATAGGACCATTTTTGATGGTCATATTTCCTGCACGACAACTTATGTAAGCATCTGCAGTGGCTAACCAAGGCCTTCCCAAAATGAGAGGATATCCAGTAAGCTTTGCCTTGGGTTGCAGAACCAAGAAATCTGCAGGATATTCCCAAGAGTCGATAGAGACCAAGACATCCTCCACGTTCCCTTCGGGAGTCACAGTGGAGCGATCTGCTAATTGCAGTACTGTCGAGGTCTTCCTCAAGGAACCCTGGAGATTGAGTTTGAGCATGGTATCCCTGGTCATCACATTAATGGCAGCCCCCAGATCAATCAAGGTGTGAGGTATGATGGTGCCATTGATGTGGACATCCACTACAAGACTTCCAGGATCTAGGTACTTTGGGCAGATGACTTGTCCTAACATAAGGTCAGACAGTTGTCCTATGACATTGATGTTTGAAGCATCTTTTTTCCGCCTGCCTGGGTGTTTGAAACACTTTTCCTTAACCAGTTTGTTGTATATTGGCACATCCTTGATGGCTTGGAGAAGCGGTATTTTTACACACAACTGCTTGAGCTCACCCAGAAGCTCATCCTCCTCTGGGTTGGGTCGTGTGGTGGCTGTTAGTCTCTCAGGAAAGGGTGGAATAGCCTTTGGTTCACTTTCCTGTTTATCTTCCTCATCCTCTGGGGGAGGAGGTTGGCGATTTGGTAGAGTCTTTCCAGTTCGAAGATTGATCTCCTGGATCTCCACAACATAGGTAGGGCATGAGGTTTCCCCAGTGTATACCTGCTGGGCCTGTCTATTGTTGGGGTTTGGGTTCGGTTGAGCAGGCATTTGAGGTTGCCTTGGAGGAGCAGGAGGTAATGGCTGAGGTTGAACTGGTGGTGGAGGCAAAATGGCGGGAGGAGTATTGTACTGGGGCCTCCACCCCGACTGAGGTGCATTCCACTGAGGCTGTGGCTGGGCATGTGAATGATATGAATGAGAAGTAGGTTGAGTAGGGTACTGAGGTGGATAAGACCATGGAGGAGGCATGGACTAGGAAGGATGAGCAGGGGGGCCCCAGGAAGGCATAGGAGTCGATTGGTTGGGGCTGTAATAAGCTTGAGGTGCCCCTTGCATTCCCTGCTGATAAGGTCTAGATCCTTGTGGCCTCCTTTGGTTGAGGTAATAGAGAGGTTCAGTGGGAGCTTCTGTCCCTTGGTACATGGCTTTAAACCCAGGTAAGGTTGGACACTGATTTGTGGGATGGTCCTCCTCACAAACGAAACATACTTCAACCGAATGCAATGGGCATTCGTTCTTAGGGTGTCTCCTTGTGCACCTAGGGCAGAAGACAGCCAAGGCTCTCTCAGCTTCTTCTTTCTTCTGCTGGATCCTGAATGTGTCCAGCTGCATGGAAATGGTCTGTCTCACCTCACTCTTGAGATCTTCTAATTGATTTGCAAGCTCATGTTTGGAGAAAGGGACACTAGTTGAGAGGAGGTTTCCTCTACCTCGTTTCCGAGCTGCCCTGGAGTGGTTTCTAAACACAGTCTTGATGTCCTCATAAGGCAGTTGGTAAATGTCCCCCCCAGCTAACATGTGAAGGGTATCTAAGAGGTCTTCAGGGACTCCTCGGAGCAGGACCAACTTGAGGGATTCAGGGTCAAGTGTGCACCTGGCCCGCTTATAGCTAAGTTGGAACCTCTCCTCATAATCCTCTAAGGACTCATCATTTCCCATGGTCATCCGAAAGATTTCTCCCTTGGTTTCCTTGGACCTACAGTAATCCCTGTACTTGGTATTGAAAGCTTGCTGCATCTGAGCCCAAGTGGTGATACTATTCCCAGGTAAGCCCATGAACCAGCGTAATGCTGCATCCTTAAGAGTTGAAGGGAAGAGTTTCAGTTTTTGCTCATCTTCAGTATAGTCATAGGTTCTACAAAGGACAACAAACTCAAACAGGAAGGTATCAGGATCTTCAGTAGTCAGTCCATGGAAGTGAGGTAAGGCGGAGGGGCTAATGTTCTTCATTTTCATCTCTCCATTGGTCTCTCGGATGGGGAAGGCACCTTCTATTCTCTCATCTTCTCTTCTATTGTCAGCCATAGCTTCAGATGGAGTGGTCCCTAACTCTTCTTCTACTATAGGATCTTCGTATATCTCGGGATGTTCACCTATAGGTTCTTCTGGGTCATTGTCACCAAAGAAGAGAGAAGGGTGACTCAATGATATGGTGGGGGTGTTGGGTAGGAATTTGCCTGATTTATCCCGGTTTCTACGAGGCATGAAATGGAAAAGACTTTCTTTTTGATTGCTTTTGTTTTTTTCTCTGTGGTACCTGCAAAACTGAAACAGATTGATCTACAGCTAACTATAAAGATGCAGAATTAAACTGAAAGCAGGAAAGAACTAATCTACTTTGCTCAAATGAAATTGCAGGAATGGAAATGCTAGTCTACGCTTGCAAAATTGAAACACTAATCTACGCTTGCAGAAATGAAATGCTAATCTATGAAAGCAGGAAATGCTAATCTATGAAAACAGGAAATGCTAATCTATGAAAGCAGGAAATGTCTATGCTACTTTTGCAGAATAGAAATGAAATAAACTACTTAGCAGAAGGCAAGAGTAAGAAAATAGAAGAAAAGCAACAATTACTAATACTCTGACGCTTCCCCGGAAACGGCGCCAAAAAGATGGTGGGCCCCAGTATTGTAGCTATAATGCTACAACTCCTGGGGCTTCCTATCTCTAATTTTATCAACCTGGTAGTTCGTACAAACTTGGAAGCGACGGTGCTGTATGCACAAGTACTAGCTCTTGTCGCAGCTGTCACTTGGTCAGCTGGCACAAGTTCGCTAGGGCTCAAGCCAACTTCTATATGCTCTCAGAAGAAGCTTTCTAAATGATGGACGAAGGCTATCTCAAAGGAAATTGATCTACTTTGCAAAAATGAACTGAAATCCAACCAAAACATGAAACCCTAGTAAACCCTAATTTGACTAGTTTAACCTCTATGATGCAATAGTGAGAGTGAAAATGTCTAAAAAGGATGCCATTACTTCTAATGATGTGAAATGCATGAACTCAAACTACTTCTATGAAAAAGAACATTGTTTTTGTATTTTTGCTTAAGTGGTTGGAGTGATTATGGTTTTGTTTCTTATTAGGGTTTGGCTGTGCAGAGGTGGTGCGAAGGGAGAGAAAGCTTGGGAAAGGTCAGGAGGGCTAGGAGAGGTCCCAGAGGGTCCCTAGCATCAGTCCACAGAAGTCTACAACGTTCAGGTGCTCGGCAACCAAGTTTGCAGGCTTCTACAGGATGTCTGCAGGGGATCCTACAGGAAACTAAGGAATTCTACAGGAAGTCTGCTAACTTCTACAAGATGTGCTATGGTTGGAGTTTTGGGTGATAGTGAGGTGATGGAGCGGTATGGGTGGATAGGTAAGGTGGAGATGGAGATATTGATGGTTGAGGGGCAGAGAAATAAGATGGAGAGAGAGTGCACGAAGTTGGTTGGTGGATAGAAGGATGGAAACAACGAAAGGTCAAAAAAATGAAGCTACGTGGCAATGGAAGAGTTGGAAGGTAAACGAGCTGAACAGAGGTCGAGTAGGTGGCTTTAGGCGTGGTTAAGAAGAAGAAGAAGGAAGTGGAATGATACTGAGCAATGTAAATAAAACAATTTGCTTATGTCTTGCACCAAAAACGAGAATTCGTTGACCTGTGCTACCTGTGCTATTTAACCAATGAACAACAATGTAAATCGTGAAGAAAAGTCGTGCATGGAGGTAGAATGAAGAAGTATGGCTCTAGAGAAAAATGCATGGAAGGATCCACGATTAAATCGACTGTGTTGCAGCTTGCATAAAAGTAGAAAAAGACTGCGTTTTTTTTTGGTGGTTGGTATAGACTGCACCCCAATCTCTAAACAGAGATGGCAGTGAAGTACTAACAACCTTTTCTTGGAGCTCCAGTGAATTACAATCCTCCTATTCTAATCTAAGCAACTGAAAGTGATTTAACCATAAGCTAATCCTACTCAATCTCATTAAAGAAACCAAATCAGCAGACTATGTTCTTGAAATGCATATCAAAACAAAGAAACAAAGTGTTGGAAAGAAAGGCAAATAACACTACAAGAAGAGGAGATCTATTGCTCTCAGGTTGGGCCCTAACCTGAGAGCTATAGCTCCCTTAAAAGCTCAGAATTAGATCCAAATCTGCTTGCCTTTATTCATAATCAAAAGTCTAGTGTCATGCCAAAACTGGCTTACAAAAACAAACACCGAGCTGGGCTCAGAAATTACAATATCAGTCCAAAAGTGCAAAAAGCCCCTAACAAAGGCTACGGACTTCATATTTATACATGATGAAGATCGAGCTGGCTTCCTCTATTCGTGGAGCTTGGCTGTCCAACTGAAAGTCAAACTGCTGATCCTGTAGAATGTGTTGGCTGCCTCTAAGCTCGGTGGGGAGAGCTGTTGGAGCTCGGAGTTAAGGTGAAAATCACGAGGAAGGTCATCAAGACTGTGGACAACCTCCCTATGAACCCGCAATGTCACCTTTGCTGTCTCCTTGTCTCCTTTTGCGTGGTCTTTTGCTCTCTTTAATGCCAAAAACCTGAAATCATCATGTATTAGCCACATAGATATAATGCCTGCCCTTCTTCCTACAAATAACACGAATATACTAAGAAATGAATGCATAAGTGATAAAAGATGAATGGTTGAGCAAGGAAAGTAGGCCATATGAGCCCAAATTGTACCAAAAATTGGGGCTCATCACATATCATTCTAGATGTGTTGGTGTTTCAGAAGCTTTTTTACGTGAAGGGGATTGCTATTGTCCCGAGTGTTTGGTGAAAGAAAGAACCAAAGGACTTGAGGCATTGAGTGGTTTGCAAGGAGCTGAGATATTGGGTTACTATCCATACGGATGTATATACTTCTCTGCTTGCAGTTACTTGTTAGTGTATGATAAAATTTTGTTGGCTCAAGTTACTGGTCTTCTATTAATTTTTTCTACGCATTTTTGACTGAGGTTATTTATGATTATAATGCCAAATATTATTAGACTTTTTTTATGGAAGAAAATAATTGCATAAAAAGACATTGTTCACAACTACATGGTCCTTTTACCAATTTGAGGTTTTTTTGTGTATACTGTGTTTGGGAATATCTGCTGATTCTAATGTGTTTCAAGGTCCTTGTCATTTGATGGAATCTTTGTTATTTCTTGCATTTAAAAACTTTTGAATTTTATAAAATTTGTAAATTTTTCCCTCCCAGTTACATCGTTTGCAAGTGCCAATTATTTATCTTTCCCTTTATCAGGACTTTCAAGACATTTCAATGTTCACACTCGTAGCAATCTTCTGGTTCTGAATGGAAGCTTTCAATGGAGCCAATAATTTATAGCTTGCCAAACTGGATAGTTTCATTCCTTCCATTGTATGCACTTTCTTTTGGTCTGATAGAGACTTATATTTTCATTTAGCATAGTTCTAAGGATGGATGTTTTACTTCAGGACGCCTTCTGGGAACATCATGTTTGGAGTTAGTTATAGGATTGTCACTTTTAAGGAAAGAATATTTGTACCATTATTTGCTTTTGGTTAATGATGCATAATAGACTCAAAATTACAATGATATTGAGACCACTTTATGTTGGATGTATTTAATTCAAAGGTTGTCTTTCAACTATATTGTCACAGGTCAGATTCTTCCTTTGATTGTGTTGAAATAATAATTTCAACTGAAGCTTCATTTTATTTGCGATGCGATCCATCGCATATCGCAAATCACAAACTCACCTTGTCACCCTCTGTTTTGTTCACTTGATTTCTCCGATTGCGATGGTGTGATGCGATCCGATCGCATATCGCAGATCGCACTAATGGGTGTGTGCTCCAATTTTGTGTTCCGACCAAATGGGATTCTGCGATGCGATCCATTTGAAGTCAATGGTTGAAGTACAGGCCAGCATTAAATGAAATTTTACGTGAAGTAAAAGTTTTACTTACCACCAGTAAATGTCAGTAAAACAGTAAATGCAATTTACTGTGGGTTGGTAAGTTTTGGTGAAGTTTTTAATTTTATTTCAGTGGGAGTATGGGCACAAGTGAAAGCCGGTAAAATCATTTAATTTTCGTTATTTCTTTTACGGAAGCATGGAAAGTGAAAACGTGAAGTAATTTCCTTTTGTTGTCATATATATATATGTAATGTTTTTTTTGTGGTGTTGATGGAAGTGAAGAGGAAGAACGCAACAGCGCGTATGAAAATATACACAGCAGTGTAAATGAGTATTGTAATGCACAACAATGCGATGTAAAAATAGAACGCAACCGCGTGAGAAAAATCTGTGTAATTTCCACACAGCAGTGAAAGTAATTTTTCTGTAGTTGAAGTCTGTTTTTACAGCAGTGAATGTAGAAGAGATTCTTACACACAACAGTGTAAAATCTCAGGAGGAGACAGAGTAATTTTCTTTTTGTTGTTGAATTTTTTTTTGTAAATCCCTCTGAGTGAAAGAGGATGAATATGTATCAGGCATTTTATGTTTAATGAATACAAATCTATTTGTGTGGGTATGTAATACTCTGTTCTCAGATTTTTTTTTATTGAAGCTTCCCTGTGCAAAAGATCCTGAGGAGAGAAACAGAGCATTGTCTCTGTGTGTGTTCAGCTTGTGTGTTTTTGGGATTTTACCAGAAAAATCCCCAACAGTGGTATCAGAGCATTGTTCTGCTCTGTTAAATTTTGTTTGAAATTAGCAGAAATTTCCAACATGGTATCAGAGCCAGTCCAGGCTCTTTGAAGGGTTCAAAGAAGCTGAAGGAAAGATTCTTGTTGCAGCAGAAAAAGCTTCTCCAGCAGTGTGAAGACTCAGCAAAAGGATTCAGGTATTTCTCAGATTAATTTTCTGTGTTGCTGTTGAAGAAACAGTGAGTCATTTTAAAAACACAGTCAAGTAATTTGAAGCATAGTTAAGAATGGCAAGGTCAAAGAAAAAAGCCTCCAATCCTCCTAAGTTTGTGTCTCCCTCTTCTACTAAAATAGAAGACAATCTATTTAAAAGCATTCTATTTGAGGCTCCAAGGTTCGATGGGAACTTTGATATATGGGAAATAAAAATGAGGGCTTTCTTACAGTCTGAAGGGATTGAAATCTGGAAATCAGTGATTGATGATAGCAAGATGGATAGAGAATCCAAGGAGTGTAATGCACAAGCAGCAAAAATAATCTTGGATGGACTGCCTGATTCTGTAAAGAAGAATCTAGGAAAATATTCATCAGCAAAGGAGATATGGGACAGAATTCATGACCTTCATGCAAAGGGAGCACTGACCATGATCATCAGACAAGAAGAAAATTCTGAACCCATCATAGAAGCTGAAAATGAGAAGGTTGATCTCATCAAATTTCAAGTAAAAGAAAGGGATGAAGAGCTTGCCAAGCTTAAGAAGGATCTTGATCAAAGGAAAAGGAAGCATCATGAAGAGGTCTCCTCCCTTAAGTCTGAATTACAAGAAGCCAGGAAGCAGACACAAGAAGCTGAAAAGAAAATGGAGAGCAGTCAAGCAGAAATCTCCAAAATGAAGACAGACATCATCTCTCTTAAAATAGTAGCAGTTGAAGCTACTCGTAGCAAGGAAGAAACTGAGGAACAACTTGCAAAGAAAAATAATGAATGTGAAAGATTGGAAGAAGAGATTGTCCTCCTCAAGAAAAAGGTTGAAGGGATGAACAAAATCATGAAGAGCTCTCAAGCCTTGGATGACATGCTCAGCTATCACAGATCTCCATCTGATAAATCAGGACTTGGGTATGTAGGTGAACCCTCAAACAAGAATGAATATACTTTAAGCAAAGGAGATGTGAAAAAGCCAGAAAGAAATTGTGATGCTCCCAGTTCCAGCAAAGGCAAGGAGAAAGATCAAGGCTACAATAGAAGAAATCTTACTCCAAGCAGAAAGCCAGCTCCAAGAAGAAATGTAGCTGATGTTAAAGAGGCAAGAGGGAATGGTTATCATCAAAGGATCTCAAGGCAGCAAGGCTTTAGAAGTACATCAAGGAAACCTCCATCTCCCAGGTACCAAAGTTCATTTTTTGGTTATTGTTATTCTTGCTCAAACTTTGGTCATATGGCAAAAGACTGTAGAGCATTTCATAGAGATAGATGTTATGGTCTCCAACAACTTCCAAGAAACAATTTTACAAGAAGAAATCATGAAATCTTATTCATGAACAATGTAGAATGTTTCAAGTGTCATAACATTGGGCATATGGCACATGATTGTAACTTATCATGGGCCTTTACACAAGCTAGACCCATGCAAAAGAAGAAAGTTACACAAGTATGGAGAAAGAAGGAAATACAACCTGAAAGTCCCTTGAGCTCTCCAGCTGATCTAAGTTTCTTTTGAGAAAACTTTGCTGAAAAAAGAAAAAGACAATGCATACAGTTAAGGGGAGCCTGTAATTATTGATAATTATTGCTGAACTGTTTTAACAGTCATTCTTTGATGAAGATCTTGTCATAGGGGAGAGATATGGAATTAAATCTACCATAAAAGCAGAGAAGAAAAGTCTGCAGGGCATGGAGATTGCGTGGAGGATGTATTGCAGTGCAGCAGAGCGCAAATGAATTTTTTTTTTGTTATTAATCCCTCTGAAATGTAATATGCAGCGGTGTTGAAAAATGTAATTTTTTTTTATCACATATGCAATGCAATATGCACAGAAGTGCGGAGAAGAAAAAGGGGCAGCGTTGAAATGTGAAGTGCAGCAGCGCGATAAGAAAAATGAGAAGCAGTAGAACGCACAGCAGTTTGTGAGTGAAGATGAAGATGAATTCGATGTGAATCATATGCATTGTAATGCAAAGCAAGGAGACCCGCACAGCAGTGCGAAGGCAGAACATAGAACAGGGCCAACGTGGAAACTTGTGTGTGTGGAGCACATGGATTAGAATGCACAGCAGCATGGAATTTTTTTTGTGGAACACATGGATTGAAATGCATAACAATGGAATGTAGTTTTCCTTCTATGTAATATGAGAGAATATACTCACAGCAGAGTGAGTGTAATACACAAAAGATGGAAATTTTTTGTATTGGCAATGAAAACGCAAAGTAGTGAGAGGAAAATGAGAAGAGGGGAAAATGCAGTAGAGCGTAAATGCCCAGTGTTTGAGAATGCAATGAAAATTTTCACACAACAGTGAAAAGGGTAATGTAAGTCTTGTTTTTGTTGTTGGCGAATATGTAGTAAAAACACAAAGCAATGTGAATATGAAAAATGCAGCAGCATGAAGTTTTTTTGTTGTTGTTGAAGAAACGAAATGTAATGGGCAGCAGCACATGTAAAAGAAAATTTTCTTTACAGCAGTAAATGTAAATGCAGTTTTTGTTGTTTGCATCTGAAATGCAAGTGAGACACAACAATAGTGCGATTGTAATCAATGAAGGGGAGCAGGCAGCAACGTGAAGTTTTGGTTGTTGTTCATTGTGAAAACAACAGGAAGGGAATGCGTAGTAGCGCAAGTGAAGTGTAATGCAAAGAAAACACAACAGCGTGAAATCTTTGCACTTGTTCTGTTGAGAAAACAAAAGGCAATATGCTGCAACGCGTATGTGATAAATGAATGTAAGAGACAGATTGGAGTGCCTCTGAAGAAGGCATGTTGGAGAATCCCTCTGTTAAGAGGAATATCTGTTGTCTTTTGGTGAATCCCTTTGTCAAGAGGAAGATTCTTTTCAGCATAGTGTGGTGAATCCCTCTGTCATGAGGAAGGTGCTCTTCAGCACAGTCCCAAGTGAATCCCTCTGTCATGAGGAAGGTGCTCTTCAGCACAGTCTCAGGTGAATCCCTCTGTTAAGAGGAAGACTATTTTGTTGTTTGTGGAACTGCATCAAAAGTAGTGTTGGTGAATCCCTCTATGTGAGGAATATATTTTTGTAACAACAGTTGGTGAATCCCTCTATGTGAGGAAGATGTCTTTGTAACAGCAGTGTTGGTGAATCCCTCTATGTGAGAAAGTGTTTGGGTATGATTGAATGCCCAGCAGTTGAAATTAAAGGGGAGTGTTGAAATAATAATTTCAACTGAAGCTTCATTTTATTTGCGATGCGATCCATCACATATCGCAAATCGCAAACTCACCTTGTCACCCTCTGTTTTGTTCACTTGATTTCTCCGATTGCGATGGTGCGATGCGATCCGATCGCATATCGCAGATCGCACTAATGTGTGTGTGCTCCAATTTTGTGTTCCGACCAAATGGGATTCTGCGATGCGATCCATTTGAAGTCAATGGTTGAAGTACAGGCCAGCATTAAATGAAATTTTACGTGAAGTAAAAGTTTTACTTACCGCCAGTAAATGTCAGTAAAACAGTAAATGCAATTTATTGTGGGTTGGTAAGTTTTGGTGAAGTTTTTAATTTTATTTCAGCGAGAGTATGGGCACAAGTGAAAGCCGGTAAAATAATTTAATTTTCATTATTTATTTTACAGAAGCATGGCAAGTGAAAACGTGAAGTAATTTCCTTTTGTTGTCATATATATATATGTAATGTTTTTTTTGTGGTGTTGATGGAAGTGAAGAGGAAGAACGCAACAACGCGTATGAAAATATACACAACAGTGTAAATGAGTATTGTAATGCACAGCAATGCGATGTAAAAATAGAACGCAACAGCGTGAGAAAAATCTGTGTAATTTCCACACAACAGTGAAAGTAATTTTTCTGTAGTTGAAGTCTGTTTTTACAGCAGTGAATGTAGAAGAGATTCTTACACACAGCAGTGTAAAATCTCAGGAGGAGACAGAGTAATTTTCTTTTTGTTGTTGAAATTTTTTTTGTAAATCCCTCTGAGTGAAAGAGGATGAATATGTATCAGGCATTTTATGTTTAATGAATACAAATATATTTGTGTGGGTATGTAATACTTTGTTCTCAATTTTTTTTTTATTGAAGCTTCCCTGTGCAAAAGATCTTGAGGAGAGAAACAGAGCATTATCTCTGTGTGTGTTCAGCTTGTTTGTTTTTGGGATTTTACCAGAAAAATCCCCAACAGTGGCATCAGAGCATTGTTCTGCTCTGTTAAATTTTGTTTGAAATTAGCAGAAATTTCCAACATGGTATCAGAGCATTGTTCTGCTCTGTTAAATTTTGTTTGAAATTAGCAGAAATTTCCAACAGATTGAGCTATAACTCACAAGTATTACAACATAATGATACAGTGAAGGTTTTGAAGATATTAGACTCATCAACTCCTCTATATAATAATATACAAAATGCTTTTGTAGAATGCCAGAATATCCCGATCAGATATAGTTATGAGCCAAAGCATAAAATGAGCACAAAGACAGATAATTTTTTTGATAAATGCTCATAAGAATTATGTGCTATATCTGTCTGGGAACCTTTTGTTCAACAAGGTCGAAAGAAAGGGTATAAACTTACATCTCTAGGTGCCCAAGACGATGTAAACCTCAAAAAGTTGGCATCTCAAAAATTGGAGGGTATCTATCATTGTGATGTAGCAGGATGAAATAAGATGAAGTATTTGTTATGGATCAGATATATGATAATACTCAATTAGCAAGTTCTGAAGGTTCTTTGGAAATTACGTCATTGAATGATTTAAAAGAACATCAGAAAAGTTCTGAGCGGCATTTTACTGATTTAGGTGCTCATTGTTGTCCTGGATTTACTAAAAGCAGTGCATTACAGGAAGAACTACTTACTGAAACAGATGTTGGCAGCACAGTTGTCCAAGTGGAACAAGTAAAGCAGTCTGATATGGGCACCAACTCTGTAGTGGGCCAAAAACATTTTAATAACAATCCTTCAAATAAGGAAGTGACCTTCCATCCAAATGCATATATCAATCAATATGTTTTAGGTGATATGGCTGCATCAGCAGATGCAAATTTAGCAGTCAAAGGTGCTCAATATTGACGAGTGAATGCACGAGTATCTTCAAAGAAATCTCCATCAGCAGCACTTGCAGAACAAGTAAAAATATTTTCCAGGGAAGCTGTGCAATTCTACTGGCCATGTTTTAGCAAGAAAGTTATGGAAGTACCAAAGGAAGGATGTGGATGGTGCTTTGTGTGTAAGTCATCTCCAGGTAGTCGCAGCCGTTGTTTGTTGAATATAGCTGCTGGAAATATTATGACAGGAGCTGCACAGATGGCAGGTGGCTTTCATTGGTGATGGTCATTTTCCAGCCATTGTAGCCATTGAAGACCAATTACATGGCCTTTTGGAGGGTCCATGGGAGAATCCATCCTAGAGAAAACATTTAGTCCATTGAACAAGCTTTAACTGTTGTCAAAGTCAAATGTGATCTTCTGAAAGTAAGAATTTATGAGATTTTTTTTTTTTGCAGTGTAGATTGTTTAAGAATTGCATTTTGAAATTCCTAGAATCAAACACCCAATTCTTCTCCTAAGCTTTTTTGTTTACGTTATTTTCCTAATCATGTGAATTGTATGGCAATTATAATATCTGAATTATTTCCTATTCATGAGACTGTATGGTGCTTGTGATTAACTGAATTATTTTATCCTTTTGTTATTGGCAGCTAGAAATGAATATCAGACCCGTTGCACTTGCAGTAGCTTGGACCAAACCTGTTGATGATTCCTCTGTTGTGGTATCTAGCAATCAAATTGGTAAAAGTGTAGCTGGCCTAAGCCCAAAATGCGGCGGTTGTTTTGAACGTGGTCATAGGCATTCTAGTGCTGTGAAAATAATATCTGCATTAGTGGATGATAAAATGTTTGGAGTTAATTGTTGGAGGTGGAAGATTTTCAGACCAAGCACTTTACTGGAAGGTCTTACCTTGCAGTACAGTTCAGCGAGTTAGAGACCAAAGGTTATTTTTTTCAAAATTTTTTATTTTTATTTTATTTTTATTTTATAAATTTATTTATTTATTTATTTTTTGAGTTCCTTTTGTCAGGAATTGCGCTAAAGGCAACTGAGTTAGATGCCAACATCGTCTACCAAATAGAGAAAGATGATAGTGTCAGAGAAATTTGGTGATCTGTAAACTGTTGTGGATATTCCACTAGGTAGTTCATCACAACAGATCTGATAATAATACATTAAAATTCTAAATTTCTACACTATTATAGTTTTATTAAAACTCTAGATTTTTGTAAATTTAACTGTAATTAGTGCATGCATGCGAATGGGAATTATGCAGAAAAGTGGAGAACGAAAAAATATGCTCACACACACACATAAGACACAAGATATGCTCTTGGAAACTCTTTTGGGAGAAAACCTAGCTAGAAGGTGACGCTGCTTCGCTCTCTTTCTCTATCTGTAAAATAATGCTGCAGTACAAAGAAGTAATGCATGTGGCTCGTGGGATGCTATAGTGCACATATCCTCTGTGTGTGCTCTACCTCCTATCTCTCATGGCTATATTTGCTCAATTATAGAAAAAAATGCTCTCGAAAGAATGGAATGTCTCTTCATCCTAGTGTCTTGGTTATAACACAACCCAATAGCCTACTAGTGGTTAAGTTTGACTACATCAACTCTTAACTAGAGTTACAATATAAACTCTTTTATAGTCTTTTATACATGGCTAGCCTCTTTTGCATGAATAATGGGGCTGACATGACATCCTCTCGAACCATGGTGGTGAAAACAAGAAGGTCAACTTTTGAGTGGCATAACTTATGCATACAGAGTCTGATTACGCATTTTTTGCGCTGTTGGAAATATCTCTGTTTGTAGAATAACATGAAAAGGTGTTGCACTAGAAAGGAAAAGTTTCACCCCCAAAAAATATTGTTTGATGCCTCAAAACTCTCCTGGAAGGTTTCAAACCCCATTTTGCCAAATTGTGTCCCGCCAGTAAAAATGGTCCCGTGAGTTGATTCCTCCACTTTTTCCACTCTGAATGCATTGAGATGGATGACAAACAATATAATGATCCAATCCAAATCACTCTTCCCCATTTTGGGAGGGTTTTTGTCCCCAAAAGCTTTTTTCCTCCACCTTATTTATGGTGTACCATTTAGCTTTATCTGGAAGTTGTCCCTTCAACCCAATCTACCAAAGTTCATGCTACCCCTATCTTGTAGTTTTGCACCTCCTCTGCAAAACTGTATTTTTTGTCAACTCTGCCTAAGCATCTAGTTCCAAATCCTCCATAGAAGGTAGGACCTCCTCCTCTGCTTGATCTAGCATGGAAGGCTCATAGAGTTTCAAATTATCTACATTCACAACTGAATAAATGTCCATATATGGTGTAAACTGAGTCGATAGGGATTATCATCCACCTTTTCCAGTATCTGAAAGGGACCATACCTCAGAGCCTTGATTTTCTTACCAGGCCCCTGCAACCTCTCTTTGTTCAACTGTAGCCATACCCTATCTCCCACCTTGAATGATTTCTCTAATCAATGCTGATCATGCACGACCTTATACTTCTGTAGTGTGTCTTGTACCTGTAGATGGATCTGCCTAATCTTCTCTATAATTTTTTCATCCCTCAAAGCATCTCCTGTAAGATATTCCATCACTCCTCCTTGCTGCCCATATGCAATATCCAAAGGTGAAGGTGGCAAATATCCAAAACAAGTCTCAAACGGGGACTTTCCTATAGAAGTGTGGACTGCTATGTTGTGAATGTTGCATATATACTAGATTTTCATCCCAAGTCTTTAGATGTTTTTGGTTGTATTCCCTCAAAAGCTGCACCAAAGTCTTGTTGACTACTTCTGCCTGCAGATGGAATGTTGTAGATCTCTTCAACTTTGTGTCCATCTTCTCCCATAATGTAGTAAAAAATGCACCGAGAAATCTTGTATCCTTGTATGAAATGATGTTCCTAGGTATCCCAAAGTGCAACTAGACCTGTCCAAAGAACAAGTTTGTTGCTTTTTGTCCGCTAATGGTCTTTTTACAAGGCATCAAAATGCACATCTTGTTGAACCTTTCAACTACCACGAACATGTAGTCATGTCCCTTTTTGGTTGTTGGTAAACCTCTCACAAATTCCATGGAAATGCTTTCCCAAGGACAAGTAGGTAAAAGTAAGGGATGATATAGACCTTGTTCCCTGTTGCTAGGCTTGCCGGTATACCAATGCATGCATCCTCTTATGAACTTAACTACCTACTCTTGCATATTGGGCCAATACACATACCTCTGCAAGTTAGCCAAAGTCTTCCCTACACCAAGGTGCCCTACAACCTTGGAGGTGTGAGCCTCTCTAATCAACTGTAGTCTCTCCCCTTTAGGAACACATAACTTATGCAATTTGTAGAGTAACCCATCCTAGAGATGGTAGTCAACGGTGTTGTCGACATCGTGCACGACTCTGAATCTGCAATTGATGATATACCTCCTTGAAGTCCTCATCCTCTGAATATGCCTCTCTATATGCATCATGGGTGAATGGTTCTATGTGCATCAGAGTCCCCAAAGCTGTGATTTTTGATGTGGGTGGCCTTGAAAGCATGTCGACCAACTTGTTTGTGCTGCCCTTCTTATATTTGATAACCAAATGAAACTGTTGTAAAAATCCCATCCACTTGTAATGCATGGTATGTTGTAGCTTACTCTGGGCCTGCAAGTACTATAACAACTAATGATCTATGTGGATTATACTCTCATTTCCCATCAGATAGTGCTTCCACTTCTTCACAGCATGCACCATGGCATAGAGCTCCTTGTCGTAGGTAGGGTAGTTAAGAACTGCCCCATGAAAAACTTCAGAATGGTAGCATACATGCCTTCCTCCCTACATCAAGGAAACTCCCATAGTATACCCACTCGCATCTGTCTCCACTTCAAATGGCTACAAGTTTGGTAATGCCAAAATTGGTGCTTGACTGATCTTCTTCTTTAGCTCCTTGAAAGCCTTTTGCTAATCTTTTCTCCATTAGAAACTCTTGCCACTTGTTCTTATGGCATGGAGCGATGTTGCTACTGCTGAAAATGAGGCTATGAATTTCCTCAAGTACTCTGCTACCCCGATGAAACTCCTGACCTCAAAAATATTAGTAGACACTGACTATTTCATGATGGCCTCCATCTTGGAAGGATCTATCTTCAGTTCTCCCCCACCGATCACATATCCGAAATACACCAAAGACTATTGTTCAAACTCACACTTCTTGATATTTGCTAGCAGTTGGTGCTTGTTCAATCTTTCTAGCACCTGTGTCAAATGTGAAATATGCTCCTCCTAGGTAGCACTATATACTAGTGTATCATCCAAATAGACAAAAACAAATGAATTTATAAAAGGACGCAATACATCATCCATTAATCTCATAAATGTAGTTGGTGCATTACATAGGCCAAATGGCATGACTAACCACTCATACAAACCTTGCCTGGTTTTGAAGGCGGTCTTCCAGGACTTGAACATGCTGATATCCAGAGTTCAGACTTCAAGTCCAGCTTGGTGAAGTACTTTGCTTCCTGCAACTAATCCAAAAAATCATCTATCCTGGGTAAGGGGTATCTGTTCTTGAGCATGATTTTGTCCAATGCCTTGTAAACTATACAAATCTGCCATGTCCCATTCTTCTTTGGCATAATGATGATGGGTGACCCACATGGTGATGTAGTTGGTCGAATGACACCTCATTCTAGCAGCTTGCAATTGTTTCTTCACGTCACTTTCTTCTATAAGAGACTCCTTGCATAGCCCGATATTTGGCAATGGGGAGTCTGACAATAGCTAGATCTCGTGCTCCACTTCTATCTTAGGTGGTAACCCTTTTGGCTCTTGGAACACATCCATGTATGCCTGTAACAACTCCTCCAATTGTTTTTTCTATTTATTAGTAGAGCCCTCTAGGGATGTGTTGTTGTTGCGACAAACACCCTCCAAAATTTTTCGTACCCTCGAATTTTGGAGCCTACTGTGGATTTGGCGATTAGTCGTTCCATAGTCACTTCTTGGTAAACTGATACCTTTTGAGCTCCCTTCTTGGATTGGAAGTGTCGAAGTCACTTACTCACACATGCTTAGTCCATAACAAGTGCATGAGCACATTCTTATATGCAAGCATGGACAAGCATAACACATTCTATCAAGACCGTGCCTATGAGCTGATGTCCAATCTATGTTGATAGTCAGTGTGCAATGAAAACGACAATTTCTCATATTCTGCTGTGTTTGTACTTCCATTTCAGTAAGTTTTGCAAATTGTCACTTTCGTGCACCTTAGTTTTCATGTTTTCAGCTGTCTCTTTCACTTTCTTTCACTCTAATTAGTGTCGTCTTCATGTTATCTTTGCTCTGGCATGTGTTACTTTCACTGTCATTCACATATCACAAGAACCATTCACACTTTAGCAATTGTCGTCTTTTTGCATGTTAGCTGTCACACAATGTATGTATGATTGTTTTGGTGGTTTCATTGGGTTAGCTTGTGTGAATGAGTTTTTCTAACCATGTAAACATCAGTGACACTCTTTCCCAAAGTTTTAAGCACTGTCGCACAAGTGTTGTCACAGTAATCGCAAAGTGTACCTTTAGTGTCACACTTATCGTAAAGTTGTCGCAAAGTTTTCGAGTTGAGGGAAATATGCTGTTAATGTGTTATGAATGATCTATGTTGTTTTTTTGTCAAAGTGTTTCAAGTGTGTGATCCCATTCAAGTCATATCACTATTCACAACAGTCTCTTCATTCCCAGACTTAGCCAATTTTTGGAAATTCCCCAACAACTTAGCCTCATTCAGTGTTCCTAACCTGCGCACTACGCAGTTCCAACCCTCAAGCTGCATCCTTGTCCCTTGACACTGCGCAATGTGTAGTTCCTGCTTCCTAGGACTGTGAACTACATAGTTCCAGTGCTCAAGCCCGACCTTTGGCTCCCAGAATTGTGTAATCTAGCCCTCCAGCTTGGCTCCAACTGTACATTGCGCAGTCTCTAAGCTCAAGCTCAAACCCAGAGCTCTTGAACTGCACAACTGCATAATCGCCAGGCCTGATTTTCCTCCTAGAACTACGCAGTTGGATGAAACAGTGCAAAATCCCTTGAGCCTGGCTTACTGGCTCCCAAAACTGCTCAATTTCTCTCCACTGCCAAGTCAGTACTATGCATTGTGCAGTCTCAAGGCTCAAGCCTCAACCCTGTGTTAGTGTTTGGTAGCATCGGACGTGCTCTAGCCATGAAAATTGGTGGAGAGGCTAAGGCACATGAGTTCTAAAGAACCCAAAAACCATTTGGTGAAATTCCACCTAGATTGTATTTTATTAAAATAATTAATATTTTTAATGGGATTCCTGAGTCTAAACTTAGGAAAATTAAAATATTAATGGGATTAATCAAAATATGGGTGAGAATGTTCTAGAAAGTGGATCAAGTCAACTTTTTTAATCTTAGCCTTTTATCAGAGACTTAATCTCGGTCGTTGAAGTCTCAACGTGAAAAGTATAATAAGGAGGTTTGGGGTTCATTAAAAAACACACCGAGAGAACGAAATGATCTAGAGTTCGAAATTTATGGGGCTTGGAATTTGAGAAATTCGAATTAAGTGATCACTCTGCAACAAAGGGGCAGGGTTAGTTCGAGAATACTGGGAAGAGAGCCACCAGTGGAGGTAGTGCAACACCTAGAGGGATTGAGGCTGGGCCAATCTGGGTCCACGCAGGCTTGACGCAGAGCCAGAAGGGCCAGCGCAGAAGGGAAACTTGTTGATCTGGGTAGCATCGAATGTGCTCTAGCCACAAAATTTGGTGGAGAGGTTGGGGCACATGAGATCTCCAATACCCTGAAAGGGTCTGGGAATATTCTAAACAGATCAGGAGATATTAAAATAATTAATATTTTTAATGGAGTCCCTAAGTCTAAACTTAGGGAAAATAAAATATTAATGTGTATTAATATGAATCTGTGTTAGAGTGGTCCAAAAGACATGGATCAAGCCAGATCTAATCTTAGCCATTGATTAGGGACTTAATCTCGGCCGTTGATATGTCAATAGGAAAAGTATAAGAGGAGGCTTGAGGGTCACTTGGAGAATATATCAGAGTGATCAGTCATTCTATTCTCTAGAGTGGGGTTTGCTAAGAGAGATAGAATCAGTGATCGGGAGAGTAGCAGAGGGGAATTGAGTAAAGAGAAACAGAGAAGGTAGAGATTGTGCCAAGAGAGCAACACAACAACCAATGAGAGTGACACAGAGCCAGTAAGGGCTCAAGCAGGGCCACATAGAGGCAGCCAAGTGTTGCACAGAGCACCAAAGAGGCCAGCATGTCTGACGCAGAGGCCAAGAAAGGATGACGTAGGGCCAACGTGAGATAGAGAGGGGCTGAAGCAGTTCAGATTGGGCAGACACTGGGGTTGCAGAGTAGTTTTGTGCTGAGGAGCTGCCGGAAGGATTTTCTGGGGTTTCAGCCAGGATATTTCTTTCAAACTTTGAGGTATAGCTACTAAGGAAATTCTTAGTTGGGTAGGCCTGTTTCGGCACCCAGATTGTACTTTGATATTGCTTAATAATAAAACCCTCAGATAGCTGCACCGGTTTTCCTGCATTGGGTTTTTCTGGGGACATTAGTCCAAAAATAATGGTGTCATGTGGTGTGTTTGTTCTTGTTTCTTTTAGTTGCTGATCTGTAATATGTTGAGCATGCACTAGTGTTTTTTTTCATTATTTAATTTGTAAATAACTTGTTAAAGAAAAATAACAAGTAGGTAGGAATAAATCAGAAAAAGTGCATGAAGGGTTTCTAAACTAAGTAAACTTAGAAACTTCAACATGGTATCAGAGGCCCAGAAATTTGACACTGGGCCTCTTAGGGCTGATGCAGAGCCAGCGTGAGGCAGAGAGGGGCTGACACAGTTCACAAAGAGGTAGTTGCTGGGGTCTAGAAGGCTGCAGAAATATTGTAGAGTGGAGCTGGTGAGGTACTATAGTCTAAACAATATCTGACAGAGCAGGGGTAGAGGAGTTGTTATCGAGGGTTTCTAGTCGAGGAACCTAGATCAGCAGTGCAATTGCACAAGTCGATCAGAGTAGGGGGCATCTTGAAAAGCGGCAGAAGGATTTCCAGGTGGGAAATCGGGACTGAGAGGGAGTCTAGAAGAGAACTTCCAGACGGGAAGTAGAGACTCAAAGGAGTCGAACAGAGAACTTCCAGGAGGGAAGTAGAGGAGCGTCATGGCACTACATGGGGTAAGGGACCAGGATAGACTGGATGGAGCATCGAACTTCACAGTCCGAAAGGCCAGAATATTATCAGTGCTTGACAGGAATTGTGTCAAGAACTTCGCCTTGAAGACGATAGCTATCCCAGTCGACCCAAATGATATTGACAAGTACGAAGAGGCGATGGCGAGGGCCAAGTGCATTATCCTTGATAGGGTCAAGGATCATGTGGTACCACATATAGCCGAGAAGGAAATGACAGTTGAGATGTGGGAGGCTCTCAAGAACCTGTACCAGCATACTTCTGTGTAGAGAAGAATGCTGCTCGAGAACCACATGAGGTCGTATCAGATGAAGAAGGGTCAAACGATTGACTCCTTCCTCGGAGGAATGAATGAGATCCGAGATTAGTTGACTGTTATAGGAGCGACACTAGATCAGGAGCTTATGGTGTGTTGATTTGGGGTAGCATTGGATGTGCTCTAGCCTCAAAATTTGGTGGAGAGTTTGGGGCACATGAGATCTCTAATACCTAGAAAGGGTTTGGGCGGATTCTAAATAGATCAGGAGATATTAAAATAAAATAAAATATTAATGTGTATTAACATGAATGTATGTTAACATGAATGTATGTTAGAGTGGTCCAAAAGAAATGGATCAAGTCAGATCTAATCTTAGCCGTTGAGATGTCAACATGAAAAGTATAAGAAGAGGCTTGAGGGTCACTTGGAGAAGACACTAGAGTGATCAATCATTCTATTCTCTAGAGCGGGGTTTGCTAAGAGAGATAGAATCAGTGATCGAGAGAGCAGTCGAGGGGCATTGAGTATAGAGAAATAGAGAAGGCAAAGATTGTGTTGGGAGAGCAGCGCAGTAGCCAAGGAATGTGACGTAGAGCCAGCAAGGGCTCACGTAGGGCCACGCAGAGGCAGCCAAGTGCTGCGCAGAGCACCAGAGAGGCCAGCGTGTCTGACGCAGAGGCCAACGAAGCTGACGAAGGGCCTCTTGGGGCTGACGCAGGCCAAGAAAGGCTGATGCAAGGCCAGCGTGAGACAGAGGGGCTGACACAGTCTAGATTGGACAAACACTAGGGTTACAGAGTAGTTTTGTGCTGAGGAGTTGCCAGAAGGATTTTCCGAGGTTTCATCCTGGAGATTTCTCTCAAACTGTGAGGTGTAGCTGCTAAGGAAATTCTCTATTGGGTAGGCCAACTTCGACACCCAAATTGTACTTTGATATTGCTTAATAAGATAACTCTCAGATAGCTGCACCGGTTTTCCCGCATTGGGTTTTTTCGGGGACATTGGTCCAAAAATAATGGTGTCATGTGGTGTGTTTGTTCTTGTTTCTTTTAGTTGCTGATCTGTAATATGTTGAGCATGCACTGGTGTTTATTTTCAGTATTTACTTTGTAAATGACTTGTTAAAGAAAAATAACAAGTAGGTAGGAATAAATCAGAAAAAGTGCATGAAGGGTTTCTAAGCTAAGTAAACTTAGAAACTTCAACATGGTATCGGAGCATGATTGCAGATCACAAGAGGACTAAAAGACATCAGTCGAGTGGAACAATAGCAGCAGAAAACAACTATCCCAAGGTCACAAAAGCTGTTGCTAGCAGCGCAGAAGCCAAGAAGTGTGACGCAGAGCCAGCCAGAGCCACGCAGAAGAAGCCGGGAGCTGCGCAGAGCCTCAGAGAGTCTAGCATTGCTGATGTAGAGGGCCAGAGGGCTGATGCAGGGTATCCCAGGGCCGACGCAAACCCATTTGGGATGACGCAGAGCTAGCATGAGGTAGAGAGGGGCTGATGCAGTTCATGGAGAGGCAGTTGCTGGAGTCTAGAAGGTTGCAGAAATATTGTAAAGTGGAGTTGGTGAGCTACTATAGTCAGAACAGTACCTGACAGAGTAGGGCCAGAGGAGTTGTTACCAAGGGTTTCTAGCCGAGGACCCTGGATTAGCAGTGCAGTTGCACAAGATGATCAAAGTAGGGGGCATCTCGACAAGTGGAAGAAGGATTTCCAGGAGGGAAATCACGACTCAGAGGGAGTCTAGAAGAGAACTTCCAGACGAGAAGTAGAGAATCAGAGCAGTCGAACAAAGAACTTTCAGGAGGGAAGTAGAGGAGCGTCATGGCACTACACGGGGTAAGAGACCAGGATAATTGGACGGAGCATTGAACTTCGCAGTCTGGAAGGCCAAAATATTATCAGTGCTTGACATGAATCGTGTCAAGAACTTTGCCTTGAAGGTTATAGCTATCCCAGTCGACCCCAATGATAATGATAAGTACGAAGAGGCAATGGTGAGGGCCAAGTGCATTATCCTTGACGGGGTCAAGGATCATGTGGTACCAGATATAGCCGAGAAGGAAACAACAGTTGAGATGTGGGAGGCTCTCAAGAACCTATACCAGCCTACTTCTGTGCAGAGAAGAATGCTACTTGAGAACCAGATGAGGTCATATCAAATGAAGAAGGGTCAATCGATTGACACCTTCCTCGGAGGACTAAATGATATCCGAGACCAGTTGACTGCTATAGGAGCGACGCCGGATCAGGAGCTTATGGTGAGGACAACCCTGAATGATGTCTCAGAAGATAGGGAAGTGTTTGTCCAGAGTATCTTGGGCAGAGGGACTCTCCTACCTTGGGACGAGATGTGGGCAACTCTTCACCAGGAAGAGATCAGACGACAGTCGAAGGCATGTAGCAGCAACAAAGGGATCAAGGTCAAGGAGGAGGAGGAGGATGTGGTCCTAGCATCTAAGGGAAAGTAGGAGAAGCGAAAGAAGAAAGATCTATCCAAGATCAAGTGCTTCCACTTAGGGGAGATGGGTCATTATGTGACCCAGTGCCCAAGGAAGAAGAAGGGAGAGTCTTTCGAGACTAAGGTAGCGCCAGCACGGGAAAAGAATGAAGTTTTGACAGACGATGGCTGTGCCATGAGTGAACACGCGCCACTTGAGTGGAAGTGGGGATACATCCAGCTATAGTCAGGCAGACTACAGACGATGAGGGGTAGGATCCTTGAGGTACCCAGCCTCTTGGATTAAACCTTGCTACATGAGCCCTGACGAGGAGTAGTAGGACTAGCCGAGTGGGTAGAGATGGATGCAGATGGAGCGACAGAGAGAGCTACAGTGCAGGAGTCTCGAGACAACACAGAGCTAGCAAGTTGCAACAGTGTGAGAGGCACAGGAGTGTTGTACCAGTGCAGGAAGGCACATTGAGGTGTGCAACGGTGCGAGATGTAGGGAGTTGTTGTAGCAGCGCAAAGGTCAGAGAGAGGGAACACTTGCCAGCGGCAGAGGGAGATTCAACATTAGTGGGTGTTTCTAGCCCAATAGGGAGGCTAGTTGGGAGATCAGTTACTTACTTCTCAGTAACTGAGTTGCAGTGCAGCAGTGGGCAACATGATGCAACATGATGATAGGAGGTGTAGTGTTGGGAGGGAGGACCAACAACAACATGGATGTAGAGGGATTTGTCGTACAGATGCAGCAGTGGCAGTGGAAAAACCATGGGCAATAGTACAGGATGCAACAGTGCAGAGGATGTTGGGCAAGAAAACCTAGCATCAGCACAGGTGCTGATGCTGGATGATCAGAGTAATACTCAGTGAGGAGTATTACTAGAGCATAGCCCTCGCTAAGAGGGAGTGTTGATTTGGGGTAGCATCAGATGTGATCTAGCCATGAAATTTGGTGGAGAGGTTGGGGCACAGGAGATATCCAATACCCAGAAAGGGTTTGGGCAGATTCTAAACAGACCAGGAGATATTAAAATAATTAATATTTTTAATGAAGTCCCTAAGTCTAAACTTAGGGAAAATAAAATATCAATGTGTATTAGTATGAATTTGTGTTAGAGTGGTCCAAAAGACATGGATCAAGCCAAATCTAATCTTAGTCATTTATTAGGGACTTAATCTCGGCCGTTGAGATGTCAACAGGAAAAGTATAAGAAGAGGCTTGAGGGTCACTTAGAGAAGACACCAGAGTGATCACTCATTCCATTCTCTAGAGCGGGGTTTGCTAAGAGAGATAGAATCAGTGATCGGGAGAGAAGCTGAGGGGCATTGAGTATAGAGAAATAGAGAAGACAAATATTGTGCCGGGAGAGTAGCGCAATAGCCAAGGAGAGTGACGCAGGGCCATGCAGAGGTAACCAAGTGCTGCGTAGAGCACCAGAGAGGCCAGCGTGTCTGACGCAGAGGCCCAAGAAGCTGAAGTAGGGCCTCCTAGGGCTGATGCAATCCAACAAAGGCTGATGCAGGGCCATCGTGAGACAAAGAGGGGCTGACACAATCCAAATTGTGCAGACGCTGGGGTTACAGAGCAGTTTTGTGCCGAGGAGCTACCGGAAGGATTTTCCGGAGTTTCAGCTAGGAGATTTCTCTCAAACTGTGAGGTATAGCTGCTAAGGAAATTATATGTTGGGTAGGCCAGTTTTGGCACCCAGATTGTACTCTGATATTGCTTAATAAGATAACTCTCAGATAGCTACACTAGTTTTCCCGCATTGGGTTTTTCCGGGGACATTGGTCCAAAAATAATGGTGTCATGTGGTGTGTTTGTTCTTGTTTCTTTTAGTTGCTGATCTGTAATATGTTGAGCATGCACTGGTGTTTATTTTCAGTATTTACTTTGTAAATAACTTGTTAAAGAAAAATAACAAGTAGGTAGGAATAAATCAGAAAAAGTGCATGAATGGTTTCTAAGCTAAGTAAACTTAGAAACTTAAACATGGTGAGGGCAACCCTGAATGATGTATCAGAAGGGTGGGAAGTGTTTTTATAGAGCATATTGGGTAGAGGAATTCTCCTACCTTGGGATGAGATGTGGGCAGCTCTTTGCCAGGAAGAGATCAGACGACAGTCAAAGACATGTAGCTACAACAAAGGGATCAAAGTTCAGCAGGAGGAGGAGGATGTGGCCCTAGGATCTGAGGGAAAGCAGGAGAAACGTAAGTAGAAAGATCTCTCAAAGATCAAGTGCTTCCACTATGGGGAGATGGGTCATTATGCGACCCAGTGCCCAAGGAAGAAGAGTAAGGGAGAGTCTTCCGAGACTAAGGTAGCACCAGCACGGGTAGAGAAGGAGGTTTTGATAGACGATGACTGTGCCATGAGTGCACACGCACCACTTGAGCGGAAGTGGGGAGACATCGAGTTGTAGTCAGGTGGACTACAGGCGATGAGGGGCAGGATCCTCGAGGTACCCAACCTCTTGGATTAGACCTTGCTATAGGAACCCTGTCGAGGAGTAGTAGGACTGGCTGAGTGGGTAGAGACAAATGCGAATGGAGTGGCAGAGAGAGGTATAGTGCAGGAGTCCCAAGGCAACACAGGGCTAGCAGGCTGCAACAGTGCGAGAGGTACATGAGTGTCGCATCAATGCAGGATGGCACAGAGAGGTGTGCAATGGTGCGAGATGCATGGAGTTGTTGCAGCAACACAGAGGTCAGAGAGGGAGCACTTGTCAGCAGTAGAGGGAGCTTCAGCATCAATGGGTGTCTCTAGCCCAATAGGGAGGTCAATTGGGAGATCAATTACTTACTTCTCAGTAACTGAGTTGCAATGTAGCAGTGGGCGACACGATGCAACATGATGAGAGGAGGTGCAGTGCAGATGCAGTGCTGGGAGAAAGGACCAGCATCAACACAGATGCAGAGGCAGTTGTCGTACAGATGCAGTAGTGGTAGTGGTAGAACCATGGGTAGTAGTACAGGAGGCAGTGGTGCAGAGGATGTTGGGCAGGAAAGCCTAGCATCATCATAGGTACCGATGCCGGATGATCAGAGTAATATTCAATGATGAGTATTGTTAGAGCACAGTCCTTTCCAAGAGGAGTGTTGATTTGGGGTAGCATCGAATGTGTTCTAGCCACAAAATTTGGTGGAGAGCTTGGGGCACATGAGATCTCCAATACCCAGAAAGGGTTTGGGCAGATTCTAAACAGATCAGGAGATATTAAAATAATAAATATTTTTAATGAAGTCCCTAAGTCTAGACTTAAAGAGAATAAAATATTAGTGTGTATTAATATGAATATGTGTTAGAGTGGTCCAAAAGACATGGATCAAGTGAGATCTAATCTTAGCCATTGATTAGGGACTTAATCTCGGCCGTTGATATGTCAACAGGAAAAGTATAAGAGGAGGCTTGAGGGTGACTTGGAGAATACACCATAGTGATCAATCATTCTATTCTCTAGAGCGGGGTTTGCTAAGAGAGATATAATCAGTGACCGCGAGAGCAGCTAAGGGGCGTTGAGTACAGAGAAACAGAGAAGACAAATATTGTGCTAAGAAAGCAGCGCAACAACCAAGGAGAGTGACGCAGAGCCAGCAAGGGCTCACACAGGGCCACGCAGAGGTAGCCAAGTGCTACGCAGAGCACCAGGGAGGCTAGCGTGTCTGACGCAGAGGCCAATAAAGGCTGACACAGGGCTAGCATGAGATAGAGAGGGGCTGATGCAGTCCAGATTGGGCAAACACTGGGGTTGCAAAGCAGTTTTATGCTGAGTAGCTGCCTGAAGGATTTTCCGGGGTTTCAGCTAGGAGATTTCTCTCAAACTGTGAGGTATAGCTGCTAAGGAAATTCTCTATTGGGTAGGCCAATTTCGGCACCCAGATTATACTTTGATATTGCTTAATAAGAAAACTCTCAGATAACTGCACCGTTTTCCTGCATTGGGTTTTTCCGGGGAAAATGGTCCAAAAATAATGGTGTCATGTGGTGTGTTTGTTCTTGTTTCTTTTAGTTGCTGATCTATAATATGTTGAGCATGCATTAGTGTTTATTTTCAGTATTTACTTTGTAGATAACTTGTTAAAGAAAAATAACAAGTAGGTAGGAATAAATCAGAAAAAATGCATGAAGGGTTTTTAAACTAAGTAAACTTAGAAACTTCAAAAAACTGCGTTCACGCAGAAATCCAGAACTACCGGGGAGCTGGCAGAACAACCGGGAGAGGTTGATGTAGAAGCTCGAAGAGGCAAAAGAGACAACACAGGGCTGACGTAGAGCCTTTGAGGATGATGTAGGGACTACGCAGGGCTAACACAAAGATAACCCAAGGTTTGTCAGTTCTACTGTCGGATCAGCCGAAAACTGCCGGGTGAAGTGAGGTAATCTCGCTAAGTTTTCCGCTATTATATTTTTCTCTGTAACCAGATTGCTAGGAGGGCATCCAACATTATATTCAGAACTACTACTTAATAATATAAAACCCTGAGAGCTCCTGCATCGGTTTTCTCGCAATGGGTTTTTCCGGGGACTATTTTGTCCAAAATTAACGGTGTCCTATGTATCTTGTTCTTTGCTCAGTTTCTTGTTTCATGTAATCAAATTAAATTGGTGTAGGTTGTAGAAGTAATTTACTTAAGTATTTTTCAGAAAATAACTGGATAATGTATATTAAAATCAAGTAAGAGAAGTAAATTCAGTTTTGCTGCAGTAGGGGTTCCTTGAGTATAGGAATTTTCACACCCTGATATTTTGAACTGCGCAATTGCGCAATCACTCGGGCTCCTCTGTCCTCCAAAACTGTGCAAGAGGCTGATCCAGTGCTCATCCCCTTAGCCTGTCAAACTGAGCTCCCAGATTGTGCAATTTTCTTCCACAATGCAACTTGAACTACACATTGTGCAATGTTAAGGCCAAGCTTCACCCTTGACTACCCGAGCTGCACAATTGCGCAATTCTTGAGCTTCTTTCCCAACCTTTCACCCAGTTCTGACTCAGTCAGTGGATCATGATGCACGATCTTAGACTAGGGGTTTATCATACTAATGTCGTCTTGTAATGAGTGGATTGCATATGCAGGTACTCTATCATGCTATGTCAAGATGATGAAGAAGGAGATGGAGGAGGACATACTAGAAGACACATATGGAGCTGAAGAGATAAGATGATCATCAAGCGAGAAGATGAAGGAACACTAGAATATAACGTAAGATGAAGATCAAAATCACATAAAAGACTCATCATCTTCAAGGCATAAGGAGGAGGAAGAAGAAGAACATGTATAGTCTTTTCAAGAAGACACAAAGAAAGAAGCAGCAAGAAGGACAACTTGGCACTGTCACATCATCATGTAATCCATGTCATCAATATCATGTCATGTCCTGTCACAAGTCATCATATGCCACATCATTATTGTGGATTATGTAATTACCTATTCAAAATGTATTGTAAAGTGGAAGTCTAAAGGACACATTTAGAATATGAAGAGTCATGTAAAGTTGAAAAGTCATAGGAATTCAAACAGTCACGAGGGTAGTCAAAGAGTCACAAGGAAGGTTAAGCATCACCTCTTGGTTATATATACACCCTCATTGTATGAGCAAAGGAATTTTCACCTTGGCTCCTACCGCAAGGCATTAGAGAGATAAGCTAGTTATTTTGAGGAGCAAGGAGTGGCTCCACTGCTCCGCTATTGGAGCTAGTGTTGTTCATTGTATACATGTGTCCTGAAAAATTTACTTAATATAAGAAGCCTTATGGGCTAGCACTGATCCAAAAACAACATAATTTGTTATTTGCTCAATTTCTTCAAATATTAACTAAGGTTGCTTTTTAAGTGAATTAACAAGGAAAATGGATTCTTATGTGTCTTAAACTTTAAAACTTGAAATCTGAAAACAACCATGAACAACAGAAATAAGAAGAAAACACAACAAATTTGATGACAGAGTTCGTCCCTCCTGGACTACATCTCTGAGTCCACTTCCAATGGGCGTTTGATGTATTGAAAATTCTCATAATGTCTCTTTACATCAAAATTTACCATTCTGGAATCTGCTCACAGGAATCTATGGCTACTATCAATTGATAGGCTTTGGCCTCAACTTCCCAACGCAACTTTCAGATTACAAAAGGGCCCAATATCGGCCAAGATATGCCTCAAAAGGCATATTACAGGCACTGATAAAACTAATACAAATTTGACTCTTACAACTCCCATGGCAGGGGTGCATTGGTAAAAAAATCCAAGGGCTGGTCCCGGGGTCCAACTCCGAGCCTCCCGGGATTTGATTTGTAATACGTAGTAATCGTTACAACATAATGTAATATATGGTATACATGCACAATTATATAACATATATAGTTTTACAATGGTCCGACGGTGTCACACATATCAACCCGTGGCGCCTAGTTGGAACCAAAGGTTTTACATAGCATATATTTGTTGATATATTAACATACCCTGCCATATACATATAACGTATGGTTATATCAAACGACCGACGATGATATATAATTCGACCCGTGTCATATAGTTATAACATATAGTTTAACTTTGGTGTGTGCGTTACATATGGTTGATTGCGCGCTGAGTTGCCTCGTCGAGTTTGGAGACTCTGTTATGTCATTTGGTAGCACCGATAAAATGATCCACGGGTTTGACAGACTGCCGGATATGGCAGGCTCCGCCAACCCTTCCCACACATGTCATAACAATGAAACTTTAAATACACATTTGTGGCTATGGATTAATAAAGCAATGTCGTGGTGTATTGGTGAAGTTTTGTGGTGTTGTTTCGGAGGTCGTTGGTTCAACCCACACCTCCTCCACTTTGCTTGACCCGTGATGCATTGACCCTACTACATGTGCCTGCTAACTTGCTGCCACTTGTCCTGCTCTGGCGCTACCACTTAGCTGCTTTGGTGCTGCCCCTTGGCTTGCTCTGGCCCATTTTTTTCCTGTTAGAACAAAACTTCAGAGTGCATTTTCTCCCTCATATGGAGGCAATTTTGAAAACTGAATATACCACAGAATCAACGCGACGAGCTCTTCGACTTGGCGCTGGTTTCATGAGCATATGAGACTGTTGAATTTTGAGCATTTTGAGGATCCTCCTGGATCATTCCTCTCCACTGGAAGCTTTTGGACCACCAAAAGTTTGGTTTTAAGCAGACATGAGGTGAGGGTACAAATCCCTCACCCTTCCGATCTCCATCCACATTGCTTTACTTGGATTCATGCCTTTCAGTCCCACTCGAAGATACTCTACATCTCCTCGCTTGAAAGTGCAGACCTTTCTATCCAAGATAGTATCTTCCTATAACTCAGTGATACACTCAGGTGAAAAATAATCTATGGTTGGAATTTAAGCATTTTCCTTTGGATCCATTACCATTGGAGGTTCATAGAACTTCAAATTTTCAACATTTACAACTTAATATATGTGCATGTACGGAGGAAAATTTAATTGGAATGCATTGTGCCCAATCTTTTCAACAATTTTAAAAGGACCATACCTTATAGGTTTCAACTTTTTACCTTTACCTTTCATCATTTATTTGCTGATGTATAGCCATACTTGATCACCAACCTAGAAGTGATGATCCACCTGATGCTTGTCATGACACATTTTGTACTTGGCCCGACTTTTCTCTAATTGATCCTACATTGCTTCATGAATCTTTTGGATTCCTCGAATGAACTTGATTTCTTTGTCGACATTTCCATGTCCATCCTCCTTAGCTTCTTCACCAAACATAAAGTCCATCGGTGATTTTGGCAGGTACCCATAACATGTTTGAAAAAGAGATTTGCTAGTAGAAGAACCTACACCAAAATGCCCTGAAACACGAGAAGAATGTGCTTCCTTGATCACATGCACTCTTTCTCCCTGTGGTATGCACAACTTGCCAAGATGGTACAATAACCTATCATGAACATGATAATCCACTTCTTCCACCCGAGCTCCATGAGTTAGTGATTCATTAAGATCCTTAAAATCAATATTTGCAACATATTGTTCTATATAACTTTCATGTGCTAAAGAACTATTTTGCAGAATCACTGAAGCATTCAAAGAAGGTCTTGATAACATATCAACTACTTTATTAGTGGTACCTTTCTCATATTTGATTACTAAATGGAATTGTTGCAAAAACTCCATCCATATATAATGTCAAGACTGTTGCAACTTAGTTTGTGTTTGAAGGTACTGAAGTGGCTGATGATCTGTATGAATCACTGTTTCTTTTCCCATTAAATAATGTTTCCATTTTTTAACACTTTCCACTAATAGATACAATTATTTATGATAAGTTGGATAGTTAGAAGCTTTTATAGAAAATGTTTCTGAATGAAAACAAATAGGCTTTCCATTTTGCAATGACACTGCACCCATTGCATACCCACTAGCATCAATTTCTATTTCAAATGGATGTTGAAGGATTGGTAAAGCCAAGATTGGAGCTGTAACAATTTTCTACTTTAAAATATCAAATGCTTTTTGTTTCTTTCCTCCCCACTGAAAGGAGACTTTAGAACTTGTTAAAGCATGAAGTGGTGATGCAATAAAATAGAAATGAGAAATAATATTCCTCCAATACTGAACTGCACCCAAGAAACTTCTAACTTCCGTCACATTTTGAGGCCTTGGCCACTTAAGAATTACATCAATTTTAGTTGGATCTATTTTTAAATGACCACCTCCAACTATGTAACCAAGATAGACTAAGGAAGTTTTTCCAAATTCACACGTAGAAAGTTTGATATACAGTTTCTCTCTTTGCAACACATCAAAAACTTGTTTAACATGCTTTACATGTTTTTCCAAACTTGACTGAAAATAAGAATATCATCTAGATAGACTATGAAAAAATTATCAATAAAAGGATGAAAAACTTCATTCATCACTCTCATAAAAGTTGCTAGAGCATTGCATAACCCAAACGACATAACCAACCATTCAAAAAGCCCCTATCTAGTCTTAAATGCAGTTTTCCATATATCATTCTATGCAATACGAATATGATGATAACCACTTCTTAAATCTAGTTTTGTAAAGTAAACAACATCCTTTAACTGATCAAGAAAATCATGGATTCTAGGAAGAGGATGTCTATTCTTAATGGTGATTTTATTTAAGGCTCTAAAATCAACACACATTCTCCAAGTTCTGTCTTTCTTTGAAACTAATATGATTGGTGATCCACATGGAGAAGAACTAGGTCGAATGAAGCCTTTATCAAACAATTCCTAAATTTGTTTCTTAATTTCTTCATTCTCTATGACTAACATATGATACATGCCAATGTTTGGAAGAGGGGCATCAGATTGTAATTGAATCTCATGTTGTATTTCTGTTGTATTTCTTGTTTTGGAGGTAAACTTTTTGGTTCTTTAAACAATTCCTTATAAGAATCTACTATTTCAACCAATTTCTCCTTAAACACACCCTTGAAAAGCATCATACTTATCTTTAGGTTGTTCTTTAACAATAATGGGAATATACTTTTTACTTGAATTTATTAGCCTTTTCATTTGACTAACATTGATGAAATCCAAGTTTTTCTTGATTTTGTGTGACCTGACAACATATTCAATGCCATCTTTAAAGAGATGATACTTATTCTCCTTTCTATGAAATATGGCATCTTTATCATAAAGATACAGACTACCCAACAAAACTCCACATATATCCAAAGGAATCACATTTAGCTCAACTTCATCAACAAAATTAGCTGTAATTGCATACCTTAATCGACCCTGTTTTGTGACTTGCATCTGAGTACTTTCTTTCCACCATCCTAAAGGTTATGGTTTTAGATGATTTTTAGTTTACAATCCCAATTTCCTTACTAGTTCCTCAGAAATTAGATTTGCTTGTGATCCACTAGCGAATAATGTGTCTATATTAGTGTGTTTGGATATGATCCTTATGTGAAACAATTCAACCCTCTTTTTTTCTTCCATCACACTATTAGCTTATGAAGAAGATGCAGAACAAGTAGAATTAGAGCTAGTTTCAGAAGGGTTACCTATCAGACCCATAGCGATAATCTTCTTTTCGTCATCAAAGTCAGATCCAAAACCTTGTTAGACTGCAACATTAGCTTTCATTTCACCCTTCTTCTTAAGGAACTTCTTTGGTTTAAGTTCAGGATGAAGCTTCCAACATTTGGAGTCTTCATGTCCAACCCTCTGACAATGAGTACAAGTAGAACTTTCTCCTTACTTCTCTGCTATTGCTGATTTCTTCCCTTTCAACTTATTCTTCCCATTGCCTTCATTGGAATATTTTTTCTCTGGATGCTTGAATGGTTTCTTTGAAAAGTTTGACTGAAAAGGTTTTCCACGTGATTCAATATGAATGGTTTGTACACACACTTCATCAAAGTCAGTTGGATTAAACATATCACAAATAAGAATGAAAACTTCTAATATACTTTAACAAAGTTTCCTGTGTGTTTAATGAAACATTAAGTGCTAATGCCTTTTACCTAAATTCCTATGCAAACTCTTGCACACTCTGTCCTTTACCTTGCCTTAAATGCTGCTAATCCATTACACACTGTTGCATATATCCTAAAGGATATAATTTCTTTCTAAGAGCTTTGAAAAACTTAGACCATGAAGAGATAATTTTACCTTTTTGCTTCAAATATAATTGAGTTTTACTTTCCCACCAAATCAAAGTTGTTCCCCCCATTCTAAGTGTAGCTAACTGAATTTTTGTAGAATCATCAACAACATTTTGAATTCTACAATACACCTCAAGTTGCTTTATCCAGTTATCTAACTTTTCAGGATTCATTTCACCATCATATATTGGCAACTCAAACTTAACATCAAGCTTCAAAAAAGGAGATTTATTTCGCTTCTTTTGTGAGTCTGAATCTGAACTTGAATGATAAGAGAATAAAGAAGAAGAAGACGAAGATGGAGGAGAAGGAGGTTCATTACCATCAACTTTTTCCTTGCCCTTTTTCTCTTTCGTGCCTTTAGAAGATGAAGCTGCATCTCTAGTCTTCTTGTCTTCATAAATTTATGCAATCATCCTTTGCATATTAAGGAATATTTGTTGATATTGCTCCTCTCCAATGACCTTTGTTTCAAGAGCTTCTCCTTCATTTGGCTCTCCCATCTTCAACTTTTGAGAGACTTTCCTCTTTCCAATCTCTGGATTTATCTTCTCAAGTTTCCCTTCTCCACGTCGCAACCTGGATCTAGTCAACATTCACATTGGAAAATATCCTGCTTATACATGATAAACCTTGATCTGATACCAAAATATGACCCAAAAACAACATAATTGACTATTTTCTCAATTTCTTTAAATATTAACTAAGGTTGGTTTTTAAGTGAATTAACAAGGAAAATGAATTTTTATGTGCCTTAAGCTTTAAAACTTGAAATCTGAAACAACCATGAACAACAGAAATAAGAAGCAAACACAACAAATTTGATGACGGAGTTCATCCCTCCTGGACTACATCTTTGGGTCCGTTTCCAATGGGTGTCTGATGTATTGAAAATGCTTATAAAGTCTCTTCACATCAAAATTCACCATTCTGGAATCTACTCACATGCATCAATGGCTACTGCCAATTGATAGGCTTCGACCTCAGCTTCCCAACGCAACTTTCATATTACAGAAAGGTCCAATATTGGCCGAGATATGCCTCAAAAGGCATATTACAGGCACTGATAAAACTAATAAAAATTCGACTCTTACAACTCCCATGGCAGGGGCACATTGGTAAAACCTTTTATAAATCCACAGTAGGTCTCGGAGTCAAACCCAGGGGCCTCCTGGGATCTGATTTGCAATATGTTAGAACCTCAATCTGCCTTAGGGTGAAGGAAGGCAAAATTCAGGGTAACCACAAACCACGCTCAGTCTGGTAGCTAGCCCTACCAGAACAGGAGAGGGATCTCTCCGAGTCACGCTCAGTGAATAGATAAGCAAAAAACGGTCTGAGATGACTTATAGTGAAGTATTGATCTTAGGCAAGTAAGTGAATAGGGATACAAGAAACGATTTTTATGAATCACTGAGCTTCTGGGATGGTATGGGACCAATGGTCAGCAAAGAATAGAGAATTTAATACAAAGGCACAGATTACTTCGTGAGGCAAGGTAGGCAGAAAGTGTAGCAATTTAGTTTGGAATAACGAGGAATGGAGAGATTGTTTAGGAGAGTGAAAAGGGCAGAGGAACATGAATCCTTTTCAACAGAAGAAGAACACTGAGCATGAAATTTTCCCATAGGCAGAGCAATAAAATTGAATTCTACCTTATCTAACTCAGAAAATTTCACTGGAAATGAACATGAATTGAATTATGAAACATAATGAAATACATATGGAAACATAAGAGACACATTTGCTACACTCACAACCACATGAATCTCATGAAACAGAGCCGCTGCCTTTTATTAATTCTCTGTCAAAAATATACAGTGAAGAAGAAGAATTTCTTTCCCACAGTCTCGCAGAAGTTACAAGCCAACCAACCCTTTGCAACTAGCTTGCATACAATATATAGAATGTGCCATGAAGAGATAGAATGCCCAAGGGTTGGGGAGTTACACAAATCATTACAAAATGGAGATGAAGAGCCAACCATCAACTACAGGTGCAACGTTACAAACATGAAAAATGGCTTGGGTGACCGTTTGCCTTCCTTCGCCACTTGGATAGAAGCCAATCTGGGGAAAAAATAGTTTAAATGCCACCTTAGGTGCCAAAAGACCGAAGTATAGATGAGCGGGCCAACTTGGAGAAGTCGCGAATCGAAATTTCGCGAAACGGAAGCAAATTTGGCAATTTTTCCTCTGTGCGCCGTGCTACTTTGGGCCTGTTTTGGGGCACTTGCAGGTGTCCAAAATGTGCCCAAGTGTGCTTTTTGGAAAGCATGTCCTATCTAATTTCTAACCCAACTAGAATTTCTGAATTTGGTGCTCATTTTCCCTCCAAATATTCATTCTCCCAAGACTGCTTCCTGTGTGTCAAAAAAGGGGCAGAGAGGCCATTTTTTGGGTGTTTTTGACCTCCTGGAGAATCAGATCTTGCCCAAATTTCTCGTCCAAGCACGAGTAGTTGTGATTTTTCATGCAGAATCAAAAAATGCAAACCATTCTTCATTTGGAGCTCCCAATTTTTAGCGCCGTGCCATAGGGAGGAAAAACCTGTGTTTTGCCCAAAAAATTGTCAAATGACCAAAAATTCCCCAAATTTCTTGAAATTTGGGCTGGAGGTTCTCTATGGGGTGTTATGATGGGCCAAGGAAGCCTCAGCTAAGATTTGAAGCTGATCTTGCTCTTTTTCCTCTTTTTCCTTTCTTGTTGCTTTCCTCAATTTCGCCTTCAAACTCTTTATTCGGGCCTTGGCGCTCATGTTTCGTGACTTGTAATGAAAAGCCATGTGTCTCAATAGAGCAAGGTCCTAGTCGGCCTTGTCCAACAGCCTCTCCAAGTGCATGTTGACCCTCTCGAGGTTGGCCTCCTGATCCTCATTGATTTCTTGCTCCAATGATGTGAGCTCAACTCTTCTCCTTTGAGCAGCTTGGCGATGCTCACGAATGTTTTGCAGCTCCATAATCGCTTGCTGATCCTCCAGTTGTTTGTTCCTCTGCTCCAGGTATTTCATGTTACACTTATCCCTCTTCAAGTCAAGGGATAAGGCCTCAATCACTGATTGCTGCTCCTAGATGATCTCTGTAAGCTCTGCATTTGTTGGTTCTGTATCTGTCTCATCATCATGAAGGAGAACGAATTCGGTCTCTCGTTCACCTGATGGCCCTTCATCCTGCACTGGCTCTTTACCTCTACCCTGCTCCTGTGATGCTGATGTCGGAAGCGAGGCCCCTTCCACCCCGGGAGGAGATAACACTCACTTTGCCGCTGCGAACAAATGTCTACTGCCTCCCTAATAGGTGATGAATACTAGCATAGTAGCAGCCTCATGGCACTCATACTGATGAGATGGACACCTATCTCATGCTTTGCCTTTGATACTAACTGTGGAGCGCTGAGGAAGTCACAGGAGATGAAGTCCTCCCAAGAAATGCCCTGCAATCCCAACTGATGATCCACCAAAATCCGGATAAGAGAAAAGTGATAAACACTGTTGAGCTTCCACTGAGGGGTCTTATGCTGCATGAATTTTTTCATCCTCTCTATGTTCCCGCAAATGAAAAATGGGAGGTTCATCATCCACACCGTGGTAAAGTGCATGAGCAACCTGATGTGATAGGTATAAAGGCGAGAAAACCTCCCCTCACAACTGAAGTATTTCATGATCAATTTCATGACCGGAGCATACTCATCTCTCAAAAATCTGAATGGGAAAACTCTCGTGAGCTGCCTCAAACAACTGGCCTTAATGTAAGGCTCATAATGATGCCTCTCCACCTTCTTCTTCTTATGTCACTGTCCTCCAACATTTGGTATGCCTGTTGCCACTGATATGGCTTCGGGTGTCAATGTGAAAGTGACCCCAGCCAAGATAGACTGACCTCCATGTAGGTGAAGCGCAAAAAGACGGGCCAACTCATGATGAACTCTGACATTTTCCACCCTTTGACAAAATTCAAAACATGCTAGGTGCTGGAAACATGAAATAGCAAGAGGGCATGCCTGCAACTCAGTGAGGGTGTTTGGCTCATCTTTAACATGTTTTCCACTCCGGTGATGTCTCCTGGGGGCCTGTTCTCCTGAAGCTGTATCACTGTGGGTCTCCACCTCATACTCTGATGAAACCTCGGATGCCATGACTGCTGTTTATAAACTGTATTTAGGCTACCCCTTTGATGATGGTGAAGCTGGGCGTTGTTTTGATAATATTGAAATTAGAGGGGCTTCACCAAAGATTTGAGGGAGTTTTGGCACGTTCTGGGCGCTTTGTCTCTGTGCGCTGCAAAGCCCAGTGCGCTGCGCTCTGGGTGTGCGCCACATTGGTTATAAGTTTGAACTGTGGGAGGGTTTTGTGTGCGCCGTGCCCTGTGTGTGCGGCGCGCCCCTGCCTGTGTGCGCCACACCCTTGTAATCACCTCCAAACTGCTCCAAACCACGCAATTTCTCACTCCTCGACCTTGCAGCATTTTTCCTATGCCTTGATTGCACAATGAGTTTGATTTGTGATGGAAACTTGTGTATAAGACTTGGAGGTCATGATTAAATTTAATTTTTCAAAAAACCCACCTTTCTAATGTCATGTTTGGCACTTTTTTCACTGAATTTAAAACAACCCTAATTTTCACTTTTCCTCTGAAATTTTGGCTCAAATGATGAAATTTTAGACACTTTTTGTAGGGATTGCATGACAGAGCATCTGGTCACGAAAACCATGATTGCACCTGAAGAAATCAACTGTCGACCCTTTTTGAAAATTTTGTCACAAATGACACTGTTTGAATTTTCTTCAAAACAGAGTTTTGAAGAACAGTCGAAGTCTATCAATATGATGATGAAACTCTGCGGATCATTACTTTGCAAGAGCATCACTCTGGCCTGCATGACTTTACTGGACATATTTAAAGACCAAATAGATCAATCCCTAGACCTAATGACCAAAAATGACTTTTGTCTGTTAAAGGAACAGACCTTGACTGTTATGGACTTTTTGATTATTTGACACAAAGCCATAAGCCAGCAGGAGCCAGACATGAGGGGAAATGACTAGCATGACTTTCTCCGTCAGATTATGGCATGCCCCTAGCAGAATGCAGCTGAATGAATGGAGCAGGACACCTAAAAATGAAATGCATAAAGAGTTTTGATCTCTGACGGAGGACTGACCAGACCAACTCTAACATTGGCTCCAATGGGCGATGGTAAGTCCTTTGAGGTGCCAAGAACAACAGATCTCTGGAAGAGCTAGATAGTGCCTTTGTCCATTGGGCTATGGATTCCATTATTCCGACAAACCAGCATGACTCATTTTATTGACTGAAACTTGACTCAAAAAGACTCAATGAAAACTGAAATGACTAAAAAAAACCGACTCAATGCAAAAGGAAATGACTCATGACTGACTTAACTAAAACAAGAACTGACAAAACTTATTCAATGGCAGCAGTCCATTAAGATTTGAGGGTTTCAAATCATGATGACAACCACCTGTGTACTATTTCAATATGTACAATCACGTGTAATGTGTCTTCCAATGTAACCAATCAAGTAGATGCCTCCTTGATTGATTCTTCGGGTCAGATCTTTTGGTCAAAAACAGATGCTGGTAACTGGGCCTCCAAAAACATAATTGACCATGATCTCCTTCATCACTAAATACTGCAATAATCAACTTCACTGCTGACTGCAACAAATATGCCATTGGATCTTGAGAAACATGAAGATTGACCTCCTGTTGAAAGAACAAGGTGTCTTTCTCCTTTGATACTGATCTTTCTTCACACTGTACTTCAATAAGAGTATGTCCCTGGTCCTCAAAAAATTCTGAACAAGCAGATGAGCGGATTTCCTCTTCAAAGAACACTTCAAAACATGAAACATATGAGGAAGAGTCTGAAAGACAATCCTGAATGTTCTGCTCTTCGGTACCTTGAATGTATTGTAGGTCACCTTCATTAGATATGACGGTCAGATTGTCTTTGCATTCATCAATCATGAGAAAAGAAACTTCGAATGATTCTTGAAACCCAAGCATGACATTTCTATCATCTACCAATGATTCATCCAAGGAACCTTTTTCACTTACTTGAACAAAATTCTCATCTTACCGTTCATGAGCTGACTGGATTACCTCTTCATGAAGGTCTAGTTCTAGTGAGATAAGGTCAGTTAGGTCTGTACCTCTGTTTTCTCCATCTGAGGTAGCCTCAACCATGCAACTCTCTTTTTCCTCCTCACCATCTGTCTCTTGATCTGATTTATCATCCCCATTATCTGAGATTGGAACATCATTTTCTTGCATATCATCTTTTATTTCCACCAGATCTGAAACAAAACTTCTTCTTTCATCATTTCCACCCATATGGAAATCTTCAGCCTGCTGATCTATTTCATGTAATTCATGTTGACTGTCAAGATGCAAAATTCCTTCATTTTCCACCGTACAAAGACCTTGATTCTACTGCAATGTTTCCTGAGCATCTTGATGGGACTCCTTTAGTTTCT
The DNA here is from genome assembly GCA_031772625.1 of Pinus tabuliformis. Lineage (NCBI taxonomy): Eukaryota > Viridiplantae > Streptophyta > Pinopsida > Pinales > Pinaceae > Pinus > Pinus tabuliformis. The sequence continues at coordinate 1,727,644,773 of CM062820.1, read as the reverse complement.
CTTTATGTTGCTGAAATGGATTCTCGTACAAGGCTTCCATAATCTCATCATCCATAAAATTATCATCCTCATAGTAATTTTCAAGGCTTTCAATAAAAGTAGAAGCATGTTTGCAACAGTCATGAACTAGATTTAATGATGGATAAGAGTCTTTATATCTTTCAATGAGCATGGCATGAAAATCCTTTAAACAGTAAATAAAAACAGGCGGCAAACTTTCATACCAAGATTGGGCTTCACCTTCTAGAGTGGCCATGAATATCTTCATTAAGCAATCTTCAGGAAAATCAACTTTCAACTTGCGAATATGCATGTGAAATCGAACTAGATGTAAAGCAGTGTCCTTCTTACCATCATCTTCAAACGTAGGCAAATTCCTTGACCAATCTACTTTCAAAATCTTATTTGGAAAACCTGGAATGTGATCTTGGCTCATGGGAGTGTATCTTATTGCAACCTGATCCATCTTGAAAATCTCAAAGCTACTGACCTCTCTGCAGTGGAGTCACCATGAAGCACTGATTGCTGGATTCTTCAGTGAATGGAGTCGCCAGGTGAATGATTTTAGCCGTCTTCTTATGTCTGATCGTTGTTCACCATCAACCATCAGATATGAGCTTGATAGATGTACCGGGGCAAAACAATCTTCAAGCAAACCATTTTCGTCCCCAGCGGAGTCGCCACTATGTTAGCACCTCAATCTGCCTTAGGCTGAAGGAAGACAAAATTCAGGGTAACCACAAACCACGCTCAGTCTAGTAGCTAGTCCTACTAGAATAGGAGAGGGCTCTCTCCGAGTCACGCTCAGTGAATAGATAAGAAAAAAACGGTCTGAGATGACTTACAGTGAAGTATTGATCTTAGGCTAGTAAGTGAATAGGGATACAAGAAACGATTTTTATGAGTGACTGAGCTTCTGGGATGGTATGGGACCAACGGTAAGCAAAGAACAGAGAATTTAATACAAAGGCACAGATTACTTCGTGAGGCAAGGTAGGCGGAAGGTGTAGCAATTTAGTTTGGAATAACACGGAATGGAGAGATCGTTTAGGAGAGTGAAAAGGGCGCAGGAACATGAATCCTTTTCAACAGAAGAAGAACACTGAGCATGAAATTTTCCCATAGGTAGAGCAATAAAATTGAATTCTACCTTATCTAACTCAGAAAATTTCACTGGAAATGAACATGAATTGAATTATGAAACATAACGAAACACATATGGAAACATAAGAGACACATTTGCTACACTCACAACCACATGAATCTCATGAAACAGAGCCGCTGCCTTTTATTAATTCTCTGTCAAAAATATACAGTGAAGAAGCAGAATTTCTTCGCCACAGTCTTCCAGAAGTTACAAGCCAACCAACCCTTTGCAAATAGCTTGCATACAATATATAGAATGTGCCATGAAGAGATAGAACGCCCAACGGTTGGGGAGTTACTCGAATCATTACAAAATGGAGATGAAGAGCCAACCATCAGCTACAGGTGCATCATTACAAACATGACAAATGGCTTGGGTGACCATTTACCTTCCTTCGCCACTTGGATAGAAGCCAATATGGGGAAAAAATACTTTAAATTCTGCCTTAGGTGCCAAAAAACCGAAGTATAGATGAGCGGGCCCACTTGGAGATGTCGCGAATCGAAATTTCGCGAAATAAAAGCAAATTTGGCAATTTTTCCTTTGTGCATGCACTACTTTGGGGCCTATTTTGGGGCACTTGAAGGTGTCCAAAATGTGCCCAAGTGTGCTTGTTGGAAAGCTTGTCCTGTCTACTTTCTAACCCAACTGGAATTTCTAAATTTTGTGCTCATTTGCCCCTCCAAATCTTCATTCTCCCAAGACTGCTTCCTGTGTGTGAAAAAAGGGGCAGAGAGGCCATTTTTTGGGTGTTTTTGACCTCCTGGAGACTTAAATCTTGCCCAAATTTCTTTTCCAAGAACCAGTAGTCATGATTTTTCATGCTGAATCCAAAAATGCAAACCATTCTTCATTTGGAGCTCCCAATTTTTAGTGCTGCGCCACAGGGAGAAAAAACCTGTGTTTTGCCCAAAAATTTGTCAAATGACCAAAAATTCCCCAAATTTCTTGAAATTTGGGTTGGAGGTTCTCTATGGGGTGTTATGATGGGCCAAGGAAGCCTTAGCCAAGATTCGAAGCTGATATTTCTCTTTTGCCTCTTTTTCCTTTCTTGTTGCTTTCCTCAATTTCGCCTTCAAACTCTTTATTCGGGCCTTGGTGCTCATGTTTCGTGCCCTGTAATGAAAAGCCATTTTTCTTAGTAGAGCAAGGTCCTGGTCGGCCTTGTCCAGCAGCCTCTCCAAGTGAATTTTGGCCCTCTCGAGGTTGGCCTCCCGATCCTCATTGATTTCTTGCTCCAATGATGTGAGCTCAACTCTTCTCCTTTGAGCAGCTTGGCGATGCTCACAGATGTTTTGCAGCTCCATAATCGCCCGCTGATCCTCCAGTTGTTTTTTCCTCTACTCCAGGTATTTCATGTTCCACTTAGCCCTCTCCAAGTCAAGCGATAAGGCCTCAATCACTGATTGCTGCTCTTGGATGATCTCTGTAAGCTCTGCATTTGTTGGTTCTGTATCTGTCTCATCATCATGAAGGAGAACAAATTCGGTCTCTCGTTCACCTGATGGCCCTTCATCCTACACTAGCTCTCTACCTTTGCCTTGCTCCTGTGATGCTGATGTTGGAAGCGAGGCCCCTTTCACCCTGGGCGGAGATAACACTCGCTTTGCCGCTGCAAACAAATGTCTACTGCCTCTCTGATAGGTGATGAATACTGACATAGTAGCAACCTCATGGTGCTCATACTGATGAGATGGACCACCTATCTCATGCTCTGCGTCTAATACTACCTGTGGAGCGCTGAGGAAGTCACGGGAGATGAAGTCCTCCCAAGCAATGCCCTGCAATCCCAACTGTTGATCCACCAAAATTTGGATAAGAGCAAAGTGATAAACACTGTTGAGCTGCTACCGAGGGGTCTTATGCTGCATGAAAATTTTCATCCTCTCTATGTTCCCGCAAATGAAAAATGGGAGGTTCATCATCCACACCCTGGTAAAGTGCATGAGAAAGCTGATGTGATAGGTATAAAGGTGAGAAAACCTCCCCTCACAACTGAAGTATTTCATGATCAATTTCATGAGTGGAGCATACTCATCTCTCAAAAATCTGAATGGGAAAACTCTCGTGAGCTGCCTCAAACAACTGGCCTTAATGTAAGGCTCATAATGATGCTTCTCCACCTTCTTCTTCTTATGCCACTGTTCTCCAACATTTGGTACGCCTGTTGCCACTGATATGGCTTCGAGTGTCAATGTGAAAGTGACCCCAGCCAAGATAGACTGACCTCCATGTAGGTGAAGCGCAAAAAGACGGGCCAACTCATGATGAACTCTGACATTTTCCACCCTTTGACAAAATTCAAAACATGCTAGGTGCTGGAAACATGACATAGCAAGAGGGCATGCCTGCAACTCAGTGAGGGTGTTTGGCTCATCTCTAACATGTTTTCCACTCCGGTGATGTCTCCTGGGGGCCTGTTCTTCTCAAGCTGTATCATTGTGGGTCTCCACCTCATGCTCTGATGAAACCTCGGATGCCATGACTGCTGTTTATAAACTGTATTTAGGCTGCCTCTTTGATGATGGTGAAGCTGGGTGTTGTTTTCATAATATTGCAATTAGAGGGGCTTCACCAAAGATTTGAGGGAGTTTTGGCACATTCTGGGCACTTTGTCTCTGTGCGCCGCGCGCAAAGCCCAGTGCACCGCGCTCCGGGTGTGTGCCACACTGGTTATAAGTTTGAACTGTGGGTGGGTACTGTGTGTGCCGCGCCCCTGTAATCACCTCCAAACTGCTCCAAAACACGCAATTTCTTGCTCCTTGACCTTGCAACGTTTTTCCTATGCCTTGATTGCATAATGAGTTTGATTTATGATGGAAACTTGTGTATAAGACTTGGAGGTCATGATTAAATTTACTTTTTCAAAAAACCCACCTTTCTAATGTCATGTTTGGCACTTTTTTCACTGACTTTAAAACAACCCTGATTTTCACTTTTCCTCTGAAATTTTGGCTCAAACGATGAAATTTTCGACAATTTTTGCAGGGATTGCATGATAGAGCATCTGGTAACGGAAACCATGATTGTACCTGAAGAAATCAACTGTCGACCCTTTTTGAAAATTTTGTCACAAATGACACTGTTTGACTTTTCTTTAAAACAAAGTTTTGAAGAACAGTCGAAGTCTATCAATATGATGATGAAACTCTGCAGATCATTACTTTGCGAGAGCATCACTCTGGCCTGCATGGCTTTACTGGACATATTTAAAGACCAAATTGATCAATCCATAGACCTAATAACCAAAAATGACTTTTGTCTGTTAAAGGACCAGACCTTGACTGTTATGGACTTTTTAATTATTTGACACAAAGCCATAAGCCAGCAGGATCCAGACATGAGGGGAAATGACTAGCATGACTTTCTCTATCAGATTATGGCATGCCCCTAGCAGAATGAATGGAGCGGGACACCTAAAACTGAAATGCATAAAGAGTTTTGATCTCTGACGGAGGACTGACCAGACCGACTCTAACACAATACATAGCAATCGTTACAACATAATGTAATATATGGTATACAGGCACAACTATATAACATATATAGTTTTAAAATGGTTCGACGGTGTCATACAAATCAACTAGTGGTGCATAGTTGGAATTGAAGGTTTTACATGGCATATATTTGTTGATATATTAACATACCCTACCATATATATAACATATGGTTATATCCAATGACCGACGATGATATATAATTTGACCCGTGGCATATATTTATAACATATAGTTTAACTTTGGTGTATGCATTACATATGGTTGACCGTGCGCTGAGTTGCCTCGCCGAGTTTGGAGACTTTGTTATGTCATTTGGTAGCACCGATAAAACGATCCATGGGTTTGGCAGACCGCTAGATATGGTGGACTTTGCCAACCCTTCCCCCACATGTCATAACAATGAAACTTTAAATACACATTTGCGGCTATGGAATAATAAAGCAATGCCGTGGTGTATTGGTAAAGTTTTGTGGTGTTGTTTCATAGGTCGTGGGTTCGATCCACAACTCCATCACTTTACTTAACCTGTGATGCGTTGACCCTACTGCCACGTGCCTACTGACCTGCTGCCACGTGTCTTGCTCTGGCACTGCCACTTGGCCTGGTTTGGCCCATTTTTTGCCAGTTTGAACAAAACTTCAGAGTGCATTTTCTCTCTCATACAAAGACCATTTTGAAAACTAAATATACCATCAGAATCAATGCGACGAGCTCTTCGACTTGGCACTGGTTTCATGAGCATTTGAGACTGTTTAATTTTGAGCATTATGAGGATCTTCCTAGATCAAGCACATTCTTCATGCATGAGTTATGGATATGTGTAAGACTATTCTGTGAATGTTTGTAATTCATGTTTACTTTCATCTGTGCTAAAGTAGTTGAACTATTTCAGTTATTTTGGTACTTGTCATATTGAGAATGTGTTGCAATTGATATTATTGCTATCACATCCTCGTGGACTATTCCACTAGATATTAGACAAATTTTCCTTGTTATTTTGGCTGCAATGACCATTGCATCTCTGTGGACTATTTCGCTTGATGTTGTACAAATCCTTCTTATTCATGTGTGTCTCTACTAGGGTGTTACTACTACCTCTCTCTTAGAGGCTCACTTCTCCTCCCCTTCGTAGTGAAAGAACTTTGACACACTATAACCGAACCCTCACCAAGCATACCTTCTTGCTTTTCGAAGGCACACACACGTTCCCCTCTCTCCCTGATAGTTAGAGCCAAGGTAAATCTATAAGGATACATGGAAACCAGGCTGATACTTTGGTTGGGGCTCCTATTCCAAATGGTATGAGGTCTAATTAGGACTTCACATCGGGGAGACCCCTTGGTTGACAGATTTCCAGCAACATCAACAATGGCGCTAGAAGGAGTGCCATATGACAAGCTCTGCCTGTTGAGTCTTTTTTGAACCTCTTATCTCAAATGTCTCATCCTCAAATCTTACTCCCGGGGTGTTTCTCTAATTTGTCCATTTGTTATTTTTCAATCCCCGATGAGCCTCTCAACCACTTGCCTCAGTTAAGGTTTGATGGTGAGGATGAAACATCCATAACTGCACACATTTATGATTTTCTTAAATTTTGTAAATCTTATGAAATTGATGATGAAGAGTTTTCTTATGTGCTTTTCTTCCTCACCCTTGAAGGTCATGTTAATCAGTGGTGCCATACCTTGCCATCAGCTTCCATCCATTCTTTCCATCATTTCCTCAAGGAGATTTATCAAGCCTTTAGTAGGTAAGATTATCAAGATGTTTATAAAATAATCAATCAGTTAAGGATGAAGCTTGATGAATCATGAATTAGTTGAGGATTTATTTAATATATTCCTTCCCATTTGTTATGAATTTTCCGGGAGAAGATGCAAATTGAGATTTCTTTAAACACAAGTTTCAGTGTTTAGTTCATGTCTCTTTGCACGGTAAACTTGAACCCCTTGATGTTTCTACTTCCCGAACTCTTGCGAATCATGAGACACCTATAATTTCATAGGAGGAATTTATTGCTCCTTTTGTTCTTTGTCCTCCTCCTTTTTTAGTTTAGATGAGGGTGTCTCTTTGCGATGATAATAAAGTTGGCAAATCTGCAAATCAAATTCCTAATCCATCTTCTCATTCTTCTTCCGCTTGTCATGACTCAGATTCAATGAAGGAAACCTCATAATAGCTCATGAAGCCCTTGGTGAAGACTAACTCCTTTATTCTACAAGATGATGTTACTATTGATAACTCTAGTCTCGAATCTGATTTGGATTTCTATTATCCTCTATCATCTACATGCCCTAACTCTTTGTACCATGATCTGCCCAATCAACCTACTCCACCAACTAGTTTTTCATACTCTCTCAATTTTCGAGTTACTGGTTCAAATTGCGATCAAATACAAGGCACTCACATTACACAGGTAGGGGAACAAGAAGGTGAAGATGCTTTCAATATTTCTTCTCTTTTCCAAAATCCTCCATGTGAAGATGATGCACTTCCATTCTTGAATGATTTTCAATATGCTAATCTTAGAAGTGAATCAATTGCAATCAATTCTTTTGATCAATCTGTAGCCTTGGGAAACAATCATTCTGATGATGATGAACCTATTGATGTATGTGATCAATGTATGTGATCACAAATGCCTAGGTGCATCATTTGATCTTTCATTTTCTCACAAAGACTTTTCTTTAGATCTAGGATTTGATTCAGTCAAAGAAGATGTCCTTATCGAAACTTCCTCTTCATCTCACTATCCCTTGTGCTTTATTGTTTTCAATGTATCTACTTGTGATGAAGATACTCTATGCTCTTCAAGTTCTTCATCTGATGAGTTAACTTATCAATTGACACAAGGTGGTGAAATTTTCCATGATGGAAATGGAAACAATCAAATTATTGAGTACTCTTTTCAGCCCTCATCATCTCTTGTCTTGCATGAATACAACTTTCCAAACCATCTTTCTCATCAAATTTCTTCGATTCATACATATTTAGATTCATGATTAGATGATTCTTTCAACTTGAGTAACCTAGTTGTTGAAGTTGAAAAATTCTGTCAAGTCAGTGACAAAGATGGTTGGCATCCGATGAGAAATGGTCTTATTCAAACTAGTGGTAGCAACTGTCCTCACACCATGCATGATTTGGTTCAATCTTCAAGATGCGATTTTACAATCCTTGAAGGTTTTAGGACATGTCGGGAAGTTGAGGCACTTCAACTTCTCTTGATCGTTATGTCAGGATCTCACGACTTTGGTAAGCCCCCTAAACTAAGACAAATTTGGTTTTTCTTGCACAATCCTTCTCTTTGCATGGTTTCACTCTAAGTAAATCTCTTTTAGAAAGATGTTTGGTATCTTAGATGTAATATTTCGAACTTTCAAGATTTGGTTTCTGATCGGATTCAAGAATCTTCTTCAGTTGATCCATCTCATGCAAATATCTCGCATCAAACTCGGGTTTGGAATGTGTATCTCTCAAAGAGTCATGGATTTGCAAAGTTGATCATTTCAAAGAGTATCTTTGGCCGAAGGGATCATGCCTATCAGATTCATTTCTTAATAGTCAACTCCTGGTTTTTCTTGCAAATGTTGTATTGAAATTTTTTTCCCTCCATCACACCTGAAATCCTCTTGAGTGATAACAAATGCACGAGTTATTGCACGAATCAAATTCTTCTTTGTTCACTATGTCCTCACTGGTCTCATGTGCCTATTGTGCTGGAATTCTATTTAAATTATTTCTATAATACAATGCTTGTACAATTTTTCACCAATTACATGAAAATGGTTGGTCGCATTCGACATGCAAAGAAGTTGGTTCTATTGTTCAGAGCATTCATAGAGCTGTTCAAATTGATTTATCTTTGTTAATTACAAACTAGAAATCTGATGTCTTAATCATCCCATTTGATCATGATTCTATCTCTGGTGATTGTCATTTAGCTTATCATTTTCCCATCAGCACATCCAATGAAAGTTGTTTTACACCCTTTGATTTTTATGGTTTAACATCTCACTATCAGGGTATTTGAAAAGCAATTGAGGTATTTCCAAACTCGTTGATGATTATGTCAAATATTCACTGTCTTGACATGCCTTTTAAATATGATCAAACCTATTTTCCCTTACAAGGTTCTCATGGTAGTCCCGTGCATCTGATTCAAAATTCATCTTTTCAAAGATTTCAGGGTTTCCAAGAGGATTATCATGAATTTTACGATCCAATTGTTGAATGGTTTGAACAATATTACCTGGAAATCTCCGTCACAAATAACAAGTTTCCATCTTTCCTCATGTTTGCTAAGGAGTTCAGTGCAGATGGAGACACATTCACGGGAATTTTCAAAGGTTTGTTGAATGATGGTTCTCATAAAAAAGGTAAGAATATAAATTGGTTAGAAATGGTAGCTATGGAATATCTTTTTGCTGATAGACAAAACCTTCAATTTTTTGTGCAAGCTATTCAAATTCTTATATTTTCTATTGCAATGTTTTATCTTTGTTTTAATCGATCACATCTTTGTGACTGCAGGTCAGGAACAATTATAGTGGCTACATTGGAAATTCCATTATACATGACCCCAACCTTCTATCTGGTTAGGTTAGGAGTAGGTCTAGTTGCATTTTAGTTTACTTGCACATCCATCCTGCGTTTTTTTCCTATAGTTTGTCTTGTGCTCTCTGATTTTGGTTTCACACCATGTTTTGCTTTAACCATTTTTTGTCTTGTCTTCTGGTTTTCTTTCCTTGTTGTGTGTTGACTTTCCTTTCATTTTGTGAGACTGTGCATGAATATGATTTTTTGGCTCAAAGGGAATGTGGAAAAATACAAAATAAATTTGTAACACTGCAACATTTGGCTAACTCTCTGTCCTTCTTCCTTGTCTTGTTACATCTTTTGGTCGGTGATGTTCTGAAAAAAAATATGATCTGTGCATTGAGAAATCCTTGTGTCAAACCATAATCTCGTTCTCTATTCTAGAAACCTCAAGCTTAGACTCAAGTTTTTATGTTTCAGTGTTTTCACGCTTATCCAATTAAGTAGAGAAGGACAAGGGGACAATCTAAACGAGCAAGCCAATATCAGAAGTCTTGTATTTTATTCTTTGAAGGGACAACCTCTCTTGCTCTCAATAAGTCAGGATGCCTATTTTGCCCATGAAATAAATGTGTCAATGCAGAGTACTATACAAATAAATAAAGAAAGGAAAAAGAAGAGAAATACTTCCTACGCAGAGAGGTGAAGCAAGAAACTCTGCTGGGGTATTGTCCAGGATCGCTAGCAGCAGAGCAATGTTTGTGTTCCTGATATGACTTCGTTGGGGTATTGTCCAGGCCTGCTGGTAGCGAAGAAACACCAGAGATGAAAAACCATATTCTGAAAATCTAAATCTCGTGAACTTCATTACCCTATCCCGATTTGAAACATTGTATGATCGTTGGTCTTATTTTTGTGTTTAACCGAGTAAAGGAATGAAGGGGACTATGTTTGTGTAAGGGGTAAGTGGGGAAGCCATGGTAATCTGAATGATGAATCAATACTTCTTGAAGAACTAGACCCTGTTCGAAAGAATTGACCAAGGCAGAGAAGCTGGCGTTCTACTAGTGTGTCGCCAAGTGTTGTCGTTGCGACAAACAGCCTCCAAAATTTTGCTACACATGAATTTTGGAGCCGACTATGGATCTAGTGATCGATCGTTCCATGGCCACTTCTTGGTCAGCTGATACATTTTGAGCTCCCTTCTTGGATTGGAAGTGTCGAAGTCACTTGCTTACACATGCTCAGTCCGTAACAAGTGCATGAGTGCATTATTTTATTGAAGCTTTGACAAGCATATCCCACTCCATCAAGATTGTGATTGTTCAATGTCCAATCCATGTCGACAATCAATGTGCAATGACAATGACAATTTCTCACATTCTAGTTGCGTTTATACTTCCATCTTGGTGAGTTTTGCAAACTGTTGCTTCCACGCACCTTTGTTTTTGTGACTGTCATTTTCATGTTTTTGGCTATCTCTTTTGCTTACTTTAACTCTAATTAGTTTCGTCTTCATGTTATCTTTGCTCTAGCATGTGTTACTTTCACCATCGTTCACATATCGCAAGACTCGTTCACACTTTAGACATTGTCAGCTTTTTGCATCTTAGCTATCACGCAATGTATGTATGCTTTTTTTGGTGGTTTCAAGGGGTTATATTTGTGTGAATGAGTTGGTTTAACCATGTAAACATCATTCATACTCATTTAAAAATTTTTAAGCACTGTCGCACAAGTGTCGTCTTGGTCATCGTAAAGTGTACCTTTAGTGTCGCACTTGTTGCATTGAGGGAAATATGTTGCTAACATGTTCCAGATGATCTATGTTATTGTGTCGTCAAAGTGTTTCAAGTGTGTGATCATAATAAAGTCATATAATTGTTCACATTAGTCTCTTCGGTCCCACACTCAATTTTCGAAAATTCCCCAGCAACCTAGCCTCATCCGACCTTCCTCAACTATGCGCTATGTAGTTCCAACCCTCACGCTGCATCCTTGTCCCTACGCAATGCATAATTCTTGCTTCCTAGGACTGTGCACTACACAGTTCCAGTGCTCAACCCCAACCTTTGGCTCCTAGAATTGCGCAATCTATCCCTCCAACCCGGCCCCAACTGTGCACTACATAGTCTCTGAACTCAAGCTCAAACCTTGAGCTCTTGAATTGTGAAAATGTGCAACCACTAGGCCTACTTTTCCTTCCAGAACTGCGCAATTGGCTAAAATAGTGTAAAATCCCTTCAACCTGGCTCACTAGCTCCCAAAACTATGCAATTTTTCTCTCCTGCCTAGTCATTATTGCACATTGCATAGTATCAAGGCTCAAGCCTCAACCTTGAGCTCTTGAAATGCATAATTGCGCAATCACCCGAGCTCCTCTATGCTCCAGAACCTAAGTAATAGTCTAATCCAGTACCCATCCCCTCAGCCTGTCACACAAAGCTCCTAGATTGCGTAGTTTTCTTCCACAGTCCAACCTAAACTGCGCATTGCATAGTCTCAAGGCTCAAGCTTCACCCCTGACTGCCTGAGCTGTGTAATTGTACAATTGATGAGCCTCTTTCCCAACCTTTCACGTAGTTCTGTCTTAGCCAGTGGATCAATATGCACCATCTTAGACTAGGGGTTTATCAGACTAATGTCGTCTTGTCATGAGTGAATTGCAGACGCATGTACTCTATCATGCTATCGCAAGATGATGAGGAAGGAGATGGAGGAGGAGGACATGTTACAAGATACATATGGAGTTGAAGAGATAAGATGATCATCATGTGAGAAGGTGAAGGAACACTGAACTATAATAGAAGATCAAGATCAAGATCACATGGAAGACTCCCCATCTTCAAGTCATAAGGATGAAGAAGAAGAACATGTACCATATTTTCAAGAAGAAACAAAGAAAGAAGTAGCAAGGAGGAAAACTTGGCACCATCACATCATCAAGTAGACCATGTCATCAGTTTCATGTCATGTCCTGTCACAAGTCATCATATGCCACATCATTATTGTGGATTATGTAATTACTTATTCAAAATGTATTGTAAAGTGGAAGTCCAAAGGACACATTCAAAATATGAAGAGTCATGTAAAGTCGAAAAGTCGTAGGACGTCAAATAGTCTTGATGGTAGTAAAAGAGTCGGAAGGAAGGTGAAACATCACCTCTTGGTTATATATACACCCTCATTGTGTGAGTAAAGGACTTTTCACCTTAGCTCCTCCTACACTGCATTAGAGAAATAAGATAGTTCTTTTGAGGAGCTAGTGGTGTTCATTGTATAAAAGTGTCTTGGAACTTATACTTAATATAACAAGCCTTATGGGCCAACATATTCTTCATGCATGGGTTACAGATATTTGTAAGACTATTCTATGAATGCTTTTAATTCATGTTTGCTTTCATATGTGCTAAAGTAGTTGAAATATTTCGGTTATTTTGGTGCTTATCATATTGAGAATGTGCTGTAATTTCTATTATCGTTGTCACATCCTTGTGGACTATCTTGCGGGATATTAGACAAATTTTCCTTGTTACATTGGCTACAATGACTGTTACATCTTTGTGGACTATTCTGCTTGATGTTGTACGAATCCTCCCTGTTCATGTGTGTCTCTAATAGGGTGGTACTACTACCTCTCCCTTAGAGACTCACTTCTCCTCCCCTCCGCAGTGAAAGAAATTTGACACACATGCGACCGAACACTCACCAGGCATACCTTCTTTCTTTTCGAAGGCACACACATGTTCCTCTCTCTCGATAACAATTAGAGACAAGGAAAATCTATAAGAATACATGGAAACCAAACCGATACTTTGGATGGGGCTGCTATTCCAAACGATTTGAGGTTTAATTGGGACTTCACACTAGGGAGACCCCTTGGTTGATGGATTTCCAGCACTGTCAACAATGGCACTAGAAAGAGGGCTAGTTGACAAGTTGTGGTTATTGAGTCTGATTTGAACCTCTTATCTCAAATGGATCATCCTCAAATCTTACTCCCAGGGTGTTTCTCTAATTTTATCCATTCGCCAATTTTCAATCCCCGATGATCCTCTCAATCACTTGTCTCAGTTAAAATTTGATGGTGAGGATGGAACATCCATAACTGTGCACATTTATGATTTTCTTAAATTTTGTGAATCTTACGAAGTCGATGATGAAGAGTTTTCTTGTGTGCTTTCTTCCTCACCCTTGAAGGTCTTGTTAATTAGTGGTTCCATACCTTGCCACCCGCTTCCATCCATTCTTTCCATAATTTCCTCAAGGATCTTTATCAAGCCTTTGATAGGTATGATCACCGAGATGTTTATAAAAGAACCAATTAATTAATAATGAACCCTGATGAATCATTTGGGGATTTCTCTAATCGATCCCTTCACCTTTGTTATGAATTTCATGAAGAAGATGCATATTAGGATTTCTTTAGATAGAAGTTTCAATGTTTGGTTCATGTATCTTTGCACGGTGAACCTAAACCGCCTGATGTTCCTACTTACCCAACTCTTGAGAATCATGAGACACCTCTAATTTCATAGGTGGAATTTACTACTCCTTTTGTTATTTTCCCTCCTCCTTTTTAATTTCTAATGAGGGTTTTTGCGTGCAATGATAATAAAGTTAGGAAATCTGCAAATCAAATTCCTAATCCATCTTCTCATTCTTCTTCTGCTTGCCATGACTCAAATTCAATGAAGGAAATCCCATAATGGCTCATGAAGTCCATGGTGAAGACTAACTCCCCCATTCTGCAAGATGATGTTACTATTCATAACTCTAGTCTCGAATCTGATCTGGATTTCTGTTATTGTCTATCATCTAAATGCCATGACTCTTTTTACCATGATCTGCCTGAATTTCAATCTGCTAATATCTCTAATTAATCAAATGCAATAATTTATTTCAATCAATCCATAGCCTTGGGAAACAATCATTCCGATGATGATGACTCTATTTATGTATGCAATCACGAATGCCCAGGTGCATCATCTGATCTTTCAATTTCTCACGAAGACTTTGCTTTAGATCTAGAATCTAATTCAGTCAAAGAAGATGTCCTTATCGAAACTTCCTCTTCATCTCACTATCCCTTGTGCTCTATCATTTGCAATGCATCTACTTGTGACGAAGATACTCCATGCTCTTCAAGTTCTTCATCCAATGAATTAAATTCTATATTGACACAGGGTGGTGAGATTATCCATGATGAAAATGAGAATAATCAAATCATTGAGTACTCTTTCCATCCCTCATCATCTCTTCTCTTGCATGAAGACAACTCTCCAAACCAGCTTGCTCATCAAATTTCTTCAATTCATACATATTTAGATTTGCTATCAAATGAATCTTTCAACTTGAGTAATCTGGTTGTTGAAGTTGAAAAATCCGGTCAAGTCAATGACAAAGATGGCTGCCATCCAATGAGTAGTGGTCTTATTGAAACTAGTGGCAGCAACTTTCCTCACACTATGCATGATCTGGTTCAATCTTTAGGATGTGATTTTACAATCCTTTAAAGTTACGGGACTTGTTGGGAAGTCGAGGCACTTCCACTTCTGCTAATGGTTATGTCAGGATCTCGTGACTCCAGTAAGCCCCCCAAACTAATTCAAACCTGGTTTCTCTCACATAATCCTTCTCTATGCATGGTTTCACTTGATGTAAATATATTTTTGAAAGATGTTTGGTACCTTGGATGTAATATTTCGAACTTTCAAGATTTGGTTTGTGATCGGATTCAAGAATCTTCTTTAGTTGATCCATCTTCATGAAAATCTCTCACATCAAACTCAGGTTTGGAATGTGTATCTCTCATAGAGTCATAGAATTGTGAAGTTGATCATTTCAAAGACTATCTTTGGCCGAAGGGATCATGCATATTAGATTCATTTCTTAATAGTCAACTCCTTGTTTTTCTTTCAAATGTTGTATTGCAAATTGTTCCCTCCATTGCACCTAAAATCCTCTTGAGTGATAACGAATGCACAAGTTATTGCACGAATCAAATTATTCTCCATTCACTATGTACTTATTGGTCTCATGTTCCTGTTGTGTTGGCATTCCTTTTAAATTCTTTCGATAATTACGATGCTTGTACAATTTTTCACGAGTTATAGGAAAATGGTTGGTCATATTCGACATGAGAAGAAGTTGGTTCTATTGTTCAGAGCATTCACAAAGCTATTCAAATTGATTTATCTTTGTTAATTACAAACTGGGGATCTGATGCCTTCATCAACCCATCTGATCATAATTTGGTCTCTGATGACTTTCATTCAAATTATCATTTTCCCATCAGCACATCCAATGACAATTGTTTTACACCTTTTTATTTTTATGGTTTAACATCTCACTATCCGAGTACTTGGCAAGAAGTTAAGGTACTTTCGCACTCGCTGATGATAAGGTAAAATCCTCACTGTCTCGACACGCCTTTTAAATATGATCAAATTTATTTTCCCTTGCAAGATTCTCGTTGTAGTTCCATGCCTCATTCAAAATTCATTTTTTCAAATATTTCAAGGTTTTCAAAAGGATTATCATGAATTTTACAATCCAATTGCTGAATGGTTGGAATAGTCTTACCTAGCGAGCTCTGTCGCAAATAACAAGTTTCCATATTTCCTCATGTTTGCTAAGTTCAATGTAGATAGAGAAACATTCATGGGAAGCTTCAAAGGTTTGTTGTATGTTGGTTCTCATAAAAAGGATAAGAATATAAACTGGTTAGAAATGATGGCTATGGCCTATGTTTCTGCTGACAGGAAAGACCTTAAATTTTTTGTGCAAGCTATTCAAATTATTATCTTTTTTATTGCACATTGTTTTATAATTTTTTTAATCGTTTTCATCTTTGTGACTGCAGGTTGGGAACAATTATGGTGAATATATTGTAAATTCCATTATATGTGACCACAATATTCTAGCTGGTTAGGTTAGGAGTAGGTCTAGTTGCATTTTAGTTTAATTGCACATCCATCTTGCGTTCGTTTCCTGTAGTTTGTCTTTTGCTTTCGGGTTTTGGTTTCACATCATGTTTTGCTTTAATCATTTTCTGTCCTGTCTTTTGGTTTTCTTTTCCTTGTTGTGTTGTCTTTCCTTTTGTTTTGTGAGACCATGCATGAAGATGATCTGTTAGCTCAAAGGGAATGTGGAAAAATAGAAAAGGACTTTGTAACATTGCAATTTTTGGTTAACTCTCTATCCTTCTTCCTTGTCTTGGTTACATATTTTGGTCAATGATGTTCTGATGGAAAATATGATCCTTACATTGAGAAATCCTTGTGTCGAACCATGATCTCCATCTCTATTCTCGAAACCTCATGCCTACACTCGGGTTTTTATGTTTTGGTGTTTTTAGTTGATCCAATGAAGTAGAGATGGAAAAGGGGAAAATCTAATTGAAAAAATAAATACCAGAGGTCTTATATATGCTTCTATGAAGGGACAACCTCTCTTTCTCTCAATAAGTTAGGATCCCTCTTCCGCCCATGAAATAAATAAGGCACAATCCTATATAAATAAATAAATAAATAAAGGCCAAAGAAAAGAAATGCTCTATGCGTAAAGAGGTGAAGCAAACAACTCCGCCAGGGTATTGTCTAGGCTCGTTGGCAGCAGAGAAATGTTTGTGTTCCTGATGTGACTGTGTCGAGGTACTATCCAAGCCTTTTGGTAGCGGAGAAACACCAAAGATGAAAAACTATACTTTGAAAGTCCAAATCTCGCAAACTTCATTACCTTATCCCGATTTGAAATATTGTATGATCGTTGGTCTTATGTTTGTGTTTAACTAAGTAGAGGAATGAAGGGGACTATGTTTATGCATAGGGTAAGTGGGGAAGCCATAGTTATCTGAACGATGAATCAATACTTCCTGAAGAACTAGACCCTGAATGAAAGAATTTACCAAGGCAGAGAAGCTGTAGTTCTACCACTGTGTCACCAAGTGTTGTCATTGCAACAAAAACCCTCCAAAATTTTGTGTACACTCAAATTTTGGAGACTACTGTGGATCTATTGATTTGCGATTCCAAAGTCACTTCTTGGTCAAATGATGCTTTTCGAGCTCCCTTCTTAGATTGGAAATGTCGAAGTTACTTGCTCACACATGCTCAGTTTGTAACAAGTGCATGAACACATTCTTTTATGCACGCTTGGACAAGCATAACATATTATATCAAGACTGTGCCTGTGCGATGTCCAATCCATGTTGATAGTTAGTGCGTAATGACAATGACAATTTCTCACATTCTAGATATGTTTGTACTTCCATTTTGGTGGGTTTTGCAAACAGTCGCTTTCGTACACCTTCATTTTCGTGAGTGTCGTTTTCATGTTTTCGGCTATCGCTTTCACTTTCTTTCACTCTAATTAGTGTTGTCTTCATGTTATCTTTTCTCTGGCATGTGTTACTTTCACTGTCATTCACATATCGCATGAATCATCCGCCCTTTAGCAAGTTTCGTCTTTTTAGATGTTAGCTGTTGCACAATGTATGTATGCTTGTTCTGGAGGTTTCAAGGGGTTAGATTTGTGTGAATGAGTTGGTCTAACCATGTACACATTAGTTGCAATCATTATGAAAGTTTTAAGCATTGTCGCACAAGTGTCGTCATGATCATCGCAAAGTGTACCTTTAGTATCACACTTGTCATAAATTCGTCGCAAAGTTATTGAGTTAAGGGAAATATGTTGTTAACGTGTTCCGGATGATCTATGTTGTTGTTTCATCAAAGTGTTTCAAGTGTGTGATCACAGTGAAGTCATATAACTTTTCACATTAGTCTCTTTGGTCCTAGACTTTGAAAACTTTTGGAAATTCCCCAACAACCTAACATCATTCAACCTTCCTCAACTGCGCACTGCGCAATTCCAACCCTCAAGCTGCATCCTTGTCCCTTGACACTACACAATGTGCAATTCCTACTTCCTAGGACTATGCATTACGCATTTCCAGTGCTCAAGCCCGACCTTTTGCTCCCAAAATTGCGAAATCTATCCCTCCAGCCTGGCCCCAACTACGCACTGTGTGGTCTTTGAGTTCAAGCTCAAAACCTGAGCTCTTGAACCATGCAATCACCAAGCCATCTTTTCCTCCCAGATCTATGCAGTTGGATGAAACAATGAAAAATCCTTTCAGTCTAGCTCACAGGCTGCCAAAAATAAACGATTTATCTCTCCTACCCAATTAGTACTGTGCATTACGCAGTGTAAAGGCTCAAGCCTCAACCCTGAGCTCTTGAACTGTGCAATTTCACAATCATCCAAGCTCATCTTTCCTCCAGAATTGCGTAGTAGGCTGATCTAGTGCCCATCCGCTTAGACTGTCACACTTAGCTCCAAGATTGCATAATTTTATTCCATATTCCAACCTGAAATGTGCATTCTACATTATGCAGTCTCAAGGCTCGAGCTTCACCCCTGACTATCTGAGCTACGTAATTTTACAGTTGCTGAGCCTGTTTCCTAGACTTTTGCCTGGTTTCGGCTCAATCAATGGATCAATATGCACCACCTTAGACTAGGGGTTTATCAGATTGATGTCGTCTTGTCATGAGTGGATTGAAGATGCATGCACTCTATCATGTTATAGCAAGATGAGGAAGAAGGAGATGGAGAAGGAGGACATGCTAGAAGACACATATGGATTTGAAGAGATAAGAGGATCATCAGGCGAGAAGATGAAGGAACACTAGACTATAATGAAAGATGAAGATCAATATAACATGGAAGAATCCTCATCTTCAAGTCATAAGGAGGAGGAAGAAGAAGAACATGTACCATATTTTAAAGGAGACACAAAGAAAAAAGAAACAAGAAGGACAACTTGGCACTGCCACATCATCATGCAGTCCATGTCATCAATGTCATGTCATGTTCAACCACAAGTCATCATATTCCACATCATTATTGTGGATTATGTAATAACTTATTCAAAATGTATTGTAAAGTGGAAGTCCAAAGGACACATTCGGAATATGAAGAGTCATGTAAATTCGAAAAGTCATAGGAATTCAAACAGTCATGAGGGCAGTCAAAGAGTCACAAGAAAGGTGAAGCATCACCTCTTGGTTATATATACATCCTCATTGCATGAGAAAATGACTTTTCACCTTGGCTCCTCTCGCAAGGAATTAAAGAGATAAGCTAGTTATTTTGAGGAGAAAAGAGTGGGCTCCAACGCTCCACTATTGGAGCTAGTGGTGTTCATTGTATACATGTGTCTTGAAACTTTTACTTAATATAAGAAGCCTTATGGGCCAACGCGTTCTTCATGCATGGGTTATGGATATTTGTAATACTATTCAGTGAATGTTTGTAATTCATGTTTTCTTTCATCTGTGCTAAAGTAGTTGAACTATTTAGGATATTTTGGTACTTATCATATTGAGAATGTGTTGTAATTTCTATTATCGTTGTAGCATCCTTGTGGACTTTTCCGCTGGATATTAGATAAATTTTCCTTGTTACATTGGCTGCAATGACTGTCACATCTCTGTGGACTATTCGACTT
Source organism: Pinus tabuliformis (assembly GCA_031772625.1). NCBI lineage: Eukaryota > Viridiplantae > Streptophyta > Pinopsida > Pinales > Pinaceae > Pinus > Pinus tabuliformis. Next base: position 1,727,625,071 of record CM062820.1, on the reverse strand, counting down.
GATGTTGTATGAATCCTTCTTGTTCATGTGTTTCTCTACTAAGGTGGTACTACTACCTCTCTCTTAGAGGCTCACTTATGCTCTCCTTTGTAGTGAAAGAAATTTGACACACATATGACTGAAAACTCACTAGACATACCTTCTTGCTTTTCGAAATCACACACACATTCCTCCCTCTCATTGACAGTTAGAGAGAAGGAAAATATATAATAATACATGGGAACCACGTCGATAGTCTGGATGCAGCTCTTATTCCAAACGATGTGAGGTCTTATTGGTACTTCACATCGGGAGCCCCTTGGTTGAAAAATTTCCAACACTGTCAACAAGATTCCTCGCCTCTTATTGACTTCTCTACAAAGTAGTTTTGTCTTAAAAATAATAAAACATACTTCGTGCTGGAAATTATCAATATCTTGGCTTGGTTGGCACTTACCATTGAAATTTTTGACTTGTCTTTGTGCATGTTGATGATGAATGATTTTCCATCCCTGACGAGCTGGTACTGGTTGGCTCTCCTCATGGATATTATATCACACATGTACATGTATGGACTCCCAAACACGTCTCCACATACATCAAGGGGAACCATATATAGATCTACTTCAGCAATAAAATAAACACTGATAGAAAATATAATTTTACACTATTTTGTTACCTTCAACTCTGCATACTTATTTACCCATCCTAGTAGATATGGGTTTGGATGATCACAAACTTCCAGCCCCAACTTCTTAACTAGCTCTATTGTAATGAGATTCTCCTGCGATCTTGAGTCAAATAGAGCATCAATATTTTTATTCTTAACCTATATCTTTATATGGAAGGGTTTGGTAATTTCTTTCTCTTGTTGTTGTTGAAGGCTACTTAGATTCACCTCCTTTTGCACTGATGTACATACGATATTCTCATCCACGTCTAAGTTGCTTTCAACTTGGTTGCTCGAATTTGCGACCATGATATTCTTATTCTTGTTATATTTCTTCTTGTTCTTTTAGTTTAGCTCTAGATGAAACTTCCAACACTTGTCCTCTGTGTGGCCATCAATGTTACAGTGGTTACAGTGATTTCTAGGATATTTACACTGGTGCACAGTGGATTCCATATTTTTATCTTTTCCCTCATTTTGCTTCTTCTTCCCCTCCTTTGAAATTACTTGTTGCTCCATCTGCTTTGATCCACTTGATTGCGCTCTCTTTAGGCCTATGTTCTCCAGGTGTTGTGCCTATACACAAGCCTTGTCCACTGATTTGAGCTTTAACAACATCAATTGCTCACGAAGATGGTGGTCAGACCACCCAAATACGTGAGGAGTACATCTGGGTTCTTTGGAGAGATACCTAACATTATAACCATCTTCCTGAATTCCGTGGTATACACTTTGGCCTGACTTTTTCCTGAAGTAATGCCACCATATCAATTGGTCCTCCACGTACCCAATAGAATAAAATTGTGACTTAATGAGGGTTTTTAAATCTTCCCACTTAGTCACTTGAGTTTCTCCCTCCAACCTTAGGGTTTCGGTGTGGGTTTCCCACCAAGCCAGTGCATATCCCTCTAGTATCAGCCATGCAAATGAGATCTTTTGTCCTTCCTCAATCCGATGGATGCTGAAATAAACTTTTAGATGCAGAAACCAATGATTTAACTTCATAGCATCAATCTCGCCATGGTACGTCTTGATATCAAATTTTGCTTCTATTTTAAACAATGATTGGTTCAAGACACTCGAATTGGGTTGATCTTTTTCGGGTTCTTTCTTCGACTGGTTCTCCATTTCTCCCCGATCTTTTGATCCTCGTTTTTATTTGTCCTCTACATTCTAAACCCCATCTTCTCAAAATATGCCCAACTTGTTATTCAAGGCTGGTATGAGGATATTTACCTTGCGGTTGATATTTGTGACTTGTTCCAACCGCGTAAACCTCATCTCTGTAGGATCACGAGGTTTGTTTATAGATTCATTGACCATTATTAGGGTTTTACGATTTTCAACCCCATCAATCTAGATCCCCACAATCTCCACAAAATACCCAAAGAAACCCACTCTGATACCAAATGATCTGTAAAGTGCCGTGGATATTCCACTAGAAAGTTCGTCACGACAACTATGATAATAATATATTAAAATTCCGAATTTCTACACTATTACAATTTTATTAAAACTCTAGATCTATAAATTTAACTATAATTAGTGCATGCACACGAACGAAAATTATGTATAAAAGTAGAGAAAGACAAAATAAGCTCACACACACACATAAGACACAATATATGCTTTGGGGAAATCATTTCAAGAGAAAACCCAACTGAAAGGTGAGGCTACTTCGCTTTCTTTCTTTGTCCGTAAAATAAGGCTGCAGGTACAAAGAAGTAATGTCTATGGTCCGTGGGCTGCTACAGTGCACAAATACTCTCTGTGTGCTCTACCTCCTATCTCTCTTGTTTATCTTTGTTCAAATATGGAACAAAATTCTCTCGAAATAATGGAATGTCTCTTCCTCCTAATGGCCCGGTTATAACACAACGTGATAGCCTACTAGTGGTTAAGTTTGACTATAATTCTTAACTAGAGATACAATATAGACTCTTCTAGAGTCTTTTACATTAAAAACATGTGGCTAGCCCCTTTTCCATGAATAATGGGGTTTGACGTAACATCATCTCAAACTATGGTGGTGAAAACATAAAGGTCAACTTCTGAGTGACATAACTTTTTTATACAGACTCCAATTGACTCGATTCTTGCGCCGTTGGAAATATCTCTATTGTTAATACAGGTTTTCATTGATGTCAATAGTTGATGTTAATCATGGCGATGGTCAATATGGAAAATATTCTTGAATATTCTTGATATGGCAATGGTCGGGATGATAAATATTCTTGAAGATGTCAGAGGATGACTACAACTCTTGTTTAAGTTGTCAAGACACAAATGAAGTGTCAATCATGTATCTTGATGATCATAATGAAAGACTACCATATCATTGTACCTGATTAAGGTCTAGGAGACATGCACTGGATGAATGGACTATGATGACATATCTATGATAAAAGACTACATGATGAATTATGTGGACCACGGTTGATGATTTGATGACAAACCTTCAATGATGTGAAGTTTGATGTCCTTATATCCGGTGATCATAATAATGAAGACTACATAATGATGGTGACCCTATGTTGAAGAAGATAAGGTGATGAAGAAGGCAATCAAGGACATGATGATGGTGACTCTATGTTGAAGAAGGAAAGTACATGATTATGAAGACAATCAATGAAGAAATCAAACCATGAAGAAGCCCAACACTCAAAGGCATTCTGCCCTACCTCCATTTCTGAACTAATAAATAGTCATTCACATTAAAAAATATATATAATTTTTGCTACCTTAGAAGAAAAATTCCTTTATGACACCTACGCCATCTTGAAGAGCATAATGTTTCCTTTCCAACAAGCTATTACTCAGCCCGAAACTCCAAGCGGTTTAAAAGTTATTGATTTTACAAGTTAATGGTGTAATTTTGGTCAGTGAGCCGACCTTATCCATCAAGGACATGTCAGCCTCATTTAGGGACACATCCATTTGTTTCTACACCTAAAGAAGGGTATATATATGCACAAGAAGCTCGTCATTTTTATCAACTCCAACAATTTTGGACTGTGGAAAAGAACAAGGACAGAAAGTTCACATCTTGTGAACTTGCACCAAGGTTAAGGGCAATTTGAGGAGAAAAGGACAGCGCAGGAAAAAGCTTACCCACAATAGAGATTACATACTTTTGGTTAAAAACTCTGTAGCAATAGTAGTGCAGTTTGGGGCTGAGCTGTAGCAAAAATTTGCGGGCTTATGGCATCGTTTATTTGCGAGCTTGTGACAATTTTTATTGCGGAATAGTGACATTGCTATTTGAAGGGTTGTGATAGTGTTATTGGAGACTTGTTACAATGCTGATTGGAGGCTAGTAACAACAACGTAAGTGCGGGCTAGTGTGATGAAAATCCTTGACAATGCTACCTTAACAAGACTGTGGAAAAGTGCCCTTGACTGCGTTTTTTCTAGACAGTGCTACCTTGGCTTGGGTGTCCTCTTATGCTGATATATTCATTGAATTGTGGGTAGAATAAGGACAACAAGGACTATGGGCTATAACAGAGGTGAATTGACAAGGTAACCTCATGGACAAAAGGGACACCTGATGTATATCTCTTGTATAAGTAAGTGGCCTACTCACACTTGGAAGAAGTTCTTTGGAGGATGGTTATCTTTGGAGCATTGTGACTAAGAGTTTGTTGAAGTAGCCTATTTGAAAGTAATCTTGAAGACATCTTGGAATTGTCCCTTGAGTAATTCTCAAGCACACTTGATCACCTTAGAAGCAGATATGAAGAGTTTGACCTTGGAGAAGGACACTTAAATAATTGTTTGGTGCAGAACTTGGTGCAGTTCATTGAAGTCACATTGAAGTGTTGTATTGAAGATCATAATGCAGTGTTGATGTCATGATGAGGTAACTTGAAGATATTGATTGGGTATTATGAAGAACAGTGGTGACACTTTCTGTATGACAAGGTTTTCATTGATGATGTGATGATTAAGTGAAGGGATAACTGAAGATTGACAGGGCTCAATGAAGAAATTTTTGGGAGCCGTGAAGTACAACCAAATATATCTTAACAAAGTGAAGCCATAGGATTGGTGTCCTTGGAGTTGGTGCTCCTAAACTCAAGGTTGGTACCTTGGATAAATAGGGTCAAAGCCCTAGATGTCGGAGCCTCACTAAATTCCAAATTGGAGCTTGGCAACAAATATTGTACTCATTCATTTGTACTTGATTCAATTAATAAAAGCATTTATTATTATCATTGTTCATTTTGTGTTCTAAATATAAGTGATCTAACTGGTAGAAATAACAATTGAAAAAAATACTGATTCACTTCCCTCTTAGTATTTCCAACATCTATGTGTATAACAACATGAAAAGGTGTTGGATAACGAGACAATTTACCCCCAAAAAACGTCATTTGATGGCTCAAAACACTCTTGGAAAGTTTCAGACCCTGTTTTGCAAACTAGGTCTCACCGGTAAAAATGGTCCCATGTGCTGATTCCTCCACTTTTTCCACTCTGAATGCATTGAGATGGATGGAAAACAATGTAATGATCCCATTTGGATCATCTGGAAGTGAAATTGAAATATACAGATCAATGTATTTCCCAGCTATAATATCAAGATCATCTGTTTAGGCGAGGGGAGTAACATAGACTTGTGAGAAAGATCTCAGGGTTTTTGCTTGCATCTTAGTTCTTGTCCTCTAACGGATGCAGTAACAGGGCTTACTATATCACATGGTTGGCCTGAATCCCCATTACTCTTGTAAGTTTTGTTGTTTGGTATGGTTTCATTAAGGAAGTGGTTGAATGCCTAGACTACTGGGTAATGGCCAAAAAATGAACTTGCTTGTGGCTTTTGGTTTCCATCCGTGGATTGGGAATTCATAAGCCAAATGGGTGCTCAAAGGTCTCATCCAACTTCTCTAAAGCAAGCAACTTTGCATCACTTGAAATTATGTCAAAATATTTCTGCTCTAGCCATTTGATTATATACTAAATTGGTTTATTTATAAGTTTAGATGATAAAATAGATGAATTCAATAAATACGCATTCCTAGCTCTAAAAATTCTCGCAAATTTTGAGCAATTTTTTTTCCTTTGCTTTTAGCCGAGGGTTTTGTAATTATGGTTAAAGATTTACAATTTTATTGTAATATAATGTAAATAGATTTGGGTTTTATGGATGATATGGGATATACATATTATATTGTAACATTGTGAAGAAAAATATGTTTAAAAATCTTTCCAGTTTTCCCATTTTTGGTTTTTAGGGTAAAATATCTATATTAATTTGTGCACCATTGCATTTTATTTTTATTTTTCGTAAGAATATATTTGCAACAATTAACTTCATAATGTTAAAACACAACTAGGGTTATAATGCAATAATCAGCCTGCAGGGGTTTGCTCTCGTGGCCAGCGAACAATCCGCTAAGTCGTTCGTGCCGCTGTGCAGGTCACGGGTTCAAGTCTCGTCTTACCTTGAGGGGCTGTTATTGTGGGCTGGGCGGTTCATCCTAGTGGTTATAGTGGCAGCCAGTGGGATTCGACCCCGTGTAACGCGAGTATGATACCACTGCCGTTGCCGATTCCACTAGATATCAAAAAAAAAATAAAAAAAATAATAATGTAATAATCACTTTATAATGAATAATAATATTCATGTAATAGTTGTGGCAATTGTTGATGTATAATAATCATAAGAATTGCCCCTAACTATCTAGATAAACTATCAATCACTACCTATGTGTATAAAAAAAAAATTACACTCATTACCTATATATAAATATTTGTTGTACTCACTCAAAATTATGATATATATATATATATATATATATATAATTCAAACTATTTGATCAAGATCACCCATAAAAATAGTCTCCACGTTCGCACATTCAACATGCTCCCACATTGAGCTAATTTTTTTGACTATTTATTTTTTGGTGTGAAGGTTTGAATATTTGATTTTCCTAATCGTGCTTCTCACTCTTCTTTTCTCTCCACACCTTATGGAATTCGAGCTTTTTTAATTTTTGCTCATAATAGTATTTATCCTTCAACGTGTTTTCATTTAGAGTTTTCGGTTTGCCAAAACCAATTTTTCTTTTTAAGAGTAATCTAATATAGTTAGGATTGTAATTTTACCTTGATGTACCTAAGATACCTTAAGAACTCAAAATTTTATTTGCATATTCATCCATGGTCATGGGGCCAACTTTGACCTCTAGAACTCTTTGATTTTAGCATCATAGTGTCTGTTAATGATATACTTTTGATTAAAGTTTTTGTTTAATTACTTCCAAATAATCTCTCTCAGATACCCAAAGTAGGTCACATTCTACAAGAACTTTTGGCACAAATACCTATGCACAAATAAAAACAAGAAAATAAAATCAGCCATATTAGAATAAAATGCCTCCTTTAACAATTAATACAATGAAACATATACAAGCCATTAAAAAAAATGTTTCTTAAAGAAACTTCCATGAGAAAAACATTCCTATCAGTTAAGGCACTAAATTTTGAAATAAAAAAATGTGCCACAAGGCCACATCATGTGAAAACAAAATAGCCATGAGGAAAGTACCATCTATTATATAAATCATAAAATAGAAAGGCTAGCTCGCTTGCACAAACATAGAAGAATTTCAAGCCATAGTCAGGGTCATAACAAAACCCAATAGTGGGTATCTTCATCTTTGAGACTTGGCAGTAGAAAGAAAAAAATGATCAATATCTTCTAGGAAGCTACCATAAACAAACAAATTAATTGCCTAAAATATAATCAATCCATCAGATTGCAATAACATTAGGCACAATGGCTAAAAGCATTCACAATACATGTTCCTATTGGGTGGGTTGTTGTTGATAGTATGAAGTATTATGAGGATATTGTAGAAAGTCAAAAGATAAATATAATCATGGCCCTTTTCAGTAGTTTAAAGTTCATATACCACACAATATTTTATTCAGACAAATAGCTTTCTAAAATAATAAAAAGGGGCTTAACCTGGCCCTGTTGTGGTTGTTGTTGAGATTGTACATAATTTTGTGTTGGTTATGCATAATATTTGTCCATATGGTTGTTGAGAATGTTGTCCAACCACATATTTGATTAAAAGAATCAAACACTATTCCACATGCATGCATGTGATCTTTAATTCATAAATTGTTTGAGATATAACCATAAATTAGGGCACTTCATACTACTTTGGATCTAAACAACATTTCCAGAGTAATTATCCTATCATAGAGTAGGTCAAGTTAAATTAACTGATCAAGCTAAATATACAATGCTCAATAAAAGTTGCTACCGTTTCCAACTCATATATGTTCAAAATTTTCTAGGCATCCTTCAAGGGGAGGAAAAAACGAGATCAATCCATTCTTGAAATGGATCAAACTAAAAATCCTTTGAAAATAACATCATACCAAACCATTTGTGATGACACTGCAATTAAATAGTAACATTAGTTTTTATAGCTAACATGCCAGTGACAACCGCACCAATCATCGATGAAAATGGGTCCACTATAAATGAATCATCAACAAAAGTAAAGCAATGAATAGATACAACAAGTAGCAATGATGAAATAGAAAATCACGCAATAAGGAAAGGATATACATAGAGGTTAACTATGGGTTCCATCATAGGTTTTCACAATTAACACTTACTATATGTAGATGTGTCTATTTGTACTGGGAGCTCCTTTATGTCAACTTCAAAACGTTCTTGAACCTAAAAAAGAATGAAATATATGTTGCATGTCAACTTCAAAGAAAATTATTGAATCTATAAAAAGCACAATATGAATGATGCATAATAACAAAAGGTGTCATAAAATCACTATCCAGGGCAATGAAAAACATTTATAGCTCTTGAATAAACTATTTAATAAGGCACAATCTTGGTTGAGCACATCTGAGTCGGAAGCAAAGGAAAAAAACATAATTTCAAGACCATTCGTACCAAATATACCAACCCTTCAACATGCATCAAAGAAACACTCTTAGTTCTATGGCCTAAAATTAGAATAAAAGATTATAAATATTTGAATACAAAGTATAAACATTTGTTGAAGTTATCTATGTAGGCATATCCTTTGCAAATAAGTATCTACAAAATCCGGGATGTTGTAGTTAACAACAATATTTACATTCTCAATGTCAATTCCTCTTCCAACCAAATCAATTGCAACTAATATCCTCTTATGACCCTCCTTGAAACCTTTGTATCTTGTCAATCTGCACACAGAGAGTTATCATGAATTACTGATCACTTAATATATCATAGCAAATTAATGAATAATAATTATAATCAACAACCTAATAAAGATGCAACTTTATCAAAAGCAAGAAATAAGATAGGTTCAGCCAGAAGGATGAAAGCTAAAACTTTCAATTCTTGAATATCAAAATATGGTGTAGCAAATTAATGAGTTCTTAATATAATAAATCTAATATATCAATAGGGCTATTTTTTAAATAGATGATTGTTATAATGACATTCAAATGCTTTGTCAATTAAGTCTAACTTCTGTGGTTAATAGTAGCTGTTTTGCCCCCCATCCAAGTTCAAATCACACTTGTGACATGTTTGGCAAGCTGGGCACTGACAAGGTACCCACAATCTCATTCTCACTCAAGTGTTCAAGGGTGGGACAATGTTTTTGAACATTTAACCCCAATGGGTGGCTCAAGCAGTCATGAGCCATGATATCTCCCCAAGTTCAACTCTCTTCAGGCCATGGGTTCAACTCTCTTGATCATCAAGAGTCAATCCTGCTTCCATACTCAAGAGGATTTTGTATATATGACAGGTGCAAATATTGGGAAAAACATAATATCATTGGGATAATGGCACAAAGATTATGGTTTTATGCAAATAATATCACTAGGAAAAAAAGTTATCTTCCTCAGACATGGGAGATCCTAAAATTGGAGTATTGAATTTAGAATTAACTATTGATTCATATTTGAAGGATCATTTATATTATTGGATCCTACTTGTTCTTTTTATTCTTGGGCCATATTCTTAGACCTTGTCTACCTCAAATCTCTACTTTTTCTTTATTTGGTCAAGTTTTTGGACCTTTTCTACCCGCTAGTTTGTTGGTATGACAAATGAGTCATGTTGTAGAGTTTGGGTCTAGTTATCCCTTGTGCATCTAATCATGTCCTAATGCGAGATAATTACGGAAATGGTGTTCAAAGGATAGTTGAAATTTTCTTATGATTACCCTTTTTTTGTATCTTTATCTATCCTAAAAGTCTAGTTCTCTAAGTGCCTCCCAAACAATGGCGCTGAATATTGTTTTTATATGGTTTTCCACATCTAGGATAAATTGATAGAAACACAATCACTTATTTTATCAACCCAGGGTTCATTAGGAATTTGCGAGGCTCTTGATGCAACAAACATAGAAATAGGACATTTATTGCATGCTCTAACCTATTCCACACATCATACTAAAAAGGATAGTTACATACTCTATTGCATGAAAATGTAAACTTTCAATAAAATTATCAACATTATTCCAAATCCATAACTTGGTTGGTGGCATATTATGTGTCACATTCCATGAAAAATATATTCATAAGTTAACATGTAACTCTATATACCAAGCATCAATTGACAACTACCTGTTTAATTGACACACCAGTACTAAAACATATGAAATCTATAACATCTCATTCTATAGCTCATTTTGTAGCATATCAACAAAGCAAAATAAAACTCTAAATATAATGTATAGGATAATAAAGAAGTAGAACTGTAAGAACTAATGAACTAGAACTAGCTACTAGATATGGAAAGGAAATATGACACAATGCCTTACCTTGAGTGGGCTCTACTCTAGGGTCGTCCTGTGCCTAAATTTGCAAAGTCACCAAAACAATGCTACAATGGAATTCCACACATCAAACTAGGAGCAATTTGATTATAATTATGAAAATCGATCTACAACATAAGTTTCATAGTTTTATCTCTTATACCAAATTGAAACCATTGTCGTATATATGAGGGAACCTGCCTATTCCATATATGGAACAATAAGTTCCTCAAAATATGAAATTAGTTTTGAGACGCATAACTGAAATGAAAACTAACATGCCTATGATTGGCTCGAATCACAATTAACCATGCTCAAATATCCATTTTGATGGTTCACGAATTAATTATATCATTAAATCCTTTTGATCTCTCAAATATAGTAGGTTGGAACTTATGACCACAACCTTCTCTATGTGTGATTGTTGTCAAACCATAAAAAATTATAATCTCATGTTTGCATATGCTGTATGGAGTATTGATCGCACAAATGCAAAACTGGAAACAAACCACTAAGATACCTGCATTCCTATATTCATCAAGTCTATGATTAAGGTAAATCCATTTCCATTCTTCATGAGAAACCTTTGATTAGTTGAATCCATTTCCATGCTCCACGAAAAGCCTTTGATTGGGGCACATTATTAGGGTTTGGAGTTTGAACCCTCAATGCAAAGGTAGAAGGTATATTTACCTGAAAATAACAAGAAACTTTATACAAATCAAGGTTAGTAATGACCATTGAGTTATAAATAATCACATAGTCTATATATTCACATACATATATACAATGGTCCAATTAATCCATACAACACATTTTAACTCCAATCATAAAAGTAAAATTAGATAAAGCAATGACAATTGTGTGCCTCAGAAAAACTATGTCTAGTAGGAGTGAACAAGGGGGAAATGTTTGTAAATAAGGGAAAAAAGGAAGTATTAATTTATCAAAAACACAATCAAAATGGGGGTTCATCCCCTCTCTTTATTACTTTTGTGCATAAATCAAATACACTCAAAAAATTCTAGTTGACCCTCTAGCTTAGGTTAAATATTCTAAAAATGACCATAGTTTTTCTTTAGCCCACACAATAACCTCCTCTCATCTCTCTATATGTATTTCTTTACTATTCTATTCTGTCTTCTCTATTGTTTGATTGGTTCTTTCTTCCTTCATGGGTTACGTGGGAAGCTAAATGTCTCTAGAGAGGAGGGTACGTATCCCATGCCTTTGATTAGCTTTGGCGCAATTGCCCCACTCCTGTCATAAGTATGGGAGTTATTGGTACACCTTCATGTAAGACATTTTCTTGGGGAAGGTTAAAAATATTAGAATATTAGCTCAAAAAAATAATTCATTGGTAAAAATTAATTCCATAAATCCATTTTTTGGCTTCCCTCCTATTGTAGCCACTACAATGCTCCCCAAAGTTTTAGCTTGTACACTCAAAATTTTGGGTCCACCTTTGCTTTTCAAGTTTCATGTATGCTTTAGTGCATCATTTAGTTTTTCTCTTTAGAATGGTTTAATCATTTTGAATTCTTGAGTGAACCTTGTTATGACTTGCTCAAACAATCATCTCTTCCACCACAACCAAAGTTGCATAGTAGATACTTTACTCAAGATGGTAACCATGCATCCTTGGAAGTTTGTGTTGATCCTTTGTTTCCACTAATGGTCAAAATGATATTGATGTCAAATGCAGGGCTGTAGACACTATATTCCATATTTTGAAGGTTAAAGTGTAATATAAAGAGTGTGTTCTCCACACTTAATTCAATGTTCTTGATCATTGTTATCATCACTAGATATCCTGATGCTACACAATATATTATCTTGTTTTGCAGGAAAGCGAACTCTGCTCCCCTCTCATATCAGACAAATAAAGTGAAAAGAATCATTATGATGGAGAGAAGATTGTTTTGATAAGCATGGATGTAATATCCATCAGTTTATATCTCCGAGATATCAACTTACCCAAGGATATAATCCTATAATGTTTCACACCAAACTTGGTCCTCTCAAGTAATATTTCAATGCTCCTCTGGGATCTCGAAGATGGAAAAGAGAGAACTCCAATACATGAAGGTTGTTTGTGACTATGAATCTACCAAGTTGTTCAACGAGAAAGTTGTAGCCAAAGGAGAGGAGAGGTATGAGGCGAAGCACTATAATTTATATGTTGATGATGAGTTAATAGATGTTATTTTTCTGACATTTATGAACTGAAGAAACATGGTGCTACTTAAGCTTCCTGGTGTTTTGGGGTAGAAAAATATCTCATTGTGGCTATAAGCTTCTTTACCGGCACATCCCCCATGTATGCAATTACCCTTACATGAACTGCACCTCTTCTTCAGAGGTCTGCCATATTTGTTTTAGTGGCTAATATTGGTGTTCTTCTTGGTTGGCCATTCTCTATTTTATAGTAGTGCCACTGGTCATCTATGCTTTAACCACGAGAAATTCTAAGAGGAATGGTCTGGTGAGTGAAGAAAATATATTCAAAATTACATATTATGGAAAAGGTCAAATGCCAACATTTGGTGAGAAGTGTACAACAAAGGGGAAATGCACATTTGGTCTATGTCTTAGTGAAGATATTTAATTTTTGAATATGTAAAGTTGCAAGTAGACATAGGGTGGCCAAATCTAGAACATAAGTGATATTCAAAATTCATCGAGCATAACCCATTGCAAGAGATAGTGTTGCACTCTATGCACTTGCTTGTTATCAGAAACATAATACACTAAAATCAATCGCTTATAGAATTACTATTTTTTGCGATCATAATTATTGGCTAAAATAAAATGACAAATATGGGTTTGATCTCATCGTCATTGCTTGAGTTATGTTCCATGTATAGAAAGCAACCTTATTGTCTCCAACTATTAAAGACAATATAATTGGCTTCCATCATGGAGTTGATTAACACTTCTTTGATCAAAATACTATACCCCAATTTGATGAGTTATTATTATCAATCTCCACAACCTTGAGAGCATATCGTGTTTTAAGGAGCACAAAAAAAATTAACAAACAAGGAGCAACCAATCAATCACCTCAACCAGAGAAAGATCCACCCATTAAAATCAATCACAAAGCATAGGACATAGGAATTTGGCCCACCTTCTAAATCACCCCGGGAGTAATACATCAGGGTTTTTCAATTCTCCACATTCCAAAAGTGTTAGGGAGATGAACCTCCAGGAAAAATATTTTCATGACATTTGACGAAATTTATTTACGTTAACTTTTGTTGTCCCCAGAGAAAAACCCAAAGGATTCTTAAAAATCCCTTTTATCAAGAGGCCTAGGATTCTTATGGCCGGGATGATGTAGACTGCCACGTATGAATGTTAGGTTGGTCCTTCCTCCATTTTCGCTTTCCTTCAAATCATATAAAGCCCATGTTCCCACTTTGCATGTCACCTTGGAATGAGTCACCTGCGAGGTTTCCATAACTACTTCAATTGAAAAAGGACAAGATTATATCCCCGAGACGTAATCTTCAACGTTATATAATGATAGTTTATTCTGTTTACTTTTGCTGCCATGGGATGTAAATAAGTTGGAATAACTTTTGGAATAATTTTTTACCACTCCTTCGATTATGTAGCCATCCACACATGTACACTCCGTGGGTCCATCCTCCATTCAATGCTTCTCATTCATCCACGTTAAATCACACATGCTCCTCTTTCCACTTTATCTTAGAGTGAGTCACCTCTACAATTTTACAAGGAGCCCCTTTCATTTTCCCTGGGATGTTATCACTGAGGTGACATGGGAGACACAAAGAATATATACTTAGACCAATCACCCTATCTACTCATGAAATCTACCAAATCATTCAGGTTATCATACCCAGTCATCAGATTGGTAAACATTCCCAAGAGTTTAATTTCACATCTTTTCTTCGAGTTTTTCCTTTGATATGCTAATTGGTTGCATGCATGAATTCATATTTGGTAATTAATAAACGTTAAATAAATGTTATTGTAATTTATTCTCTTCTCTTCATTCTGCCACCCCTTGAATCACTAATTTTTTATTTTATTGATTGTTAACAATCTTTGAATTTTTCTAAGAACATGAAAATGGGGAAGTCGCCAACAAAGAAACATCCTATCCAGAAGCCATCAAACCCAATTAGTGAAGAAATAGGCAACAAGAATCCAAATGCCTTCTTATTTTTAGACACAGTCATTACTATGGATTTTGGCATCTTCACATGGAAGAAGATATTCAGAATCATGGAGGAGGAATTATAGACCAAATAAATCACTCTCCCACCCGATGAAGAAGGAGAGAAAGGAAGTCCTAACCAAAATCTTCGAGAGGCTACAAATATTTTCTACATAAAGATGCCACGTGTCCAAAGTCCTATATACAAACATGATATAATGGGCCATTCAATTTGTAGACACTCCCAGAAGATACATTATTGCTCCCAAAGGTTTAGTGGTTGGTTCCTTTTGGCCTGAATACATTCATGTTATGTACAAATCACTTGAGCTTGAGTTAGTTTATAATGCTAAATTTGCAAATGAATGTGTAAAAAAAGAATGCAAAGAATGTGATGTGTCTTTACCTAGTCTAATTAGAGAATGGATAAGGGACCCATATAAACACAAAAAAGAATACTCCAAAATATATTGTATAACTTCTCTCGGTTCCCCATTTTGTTATGTCATCTTCATGAATCGTAGAATTTCTGGAAATAAAGACATCTCATAGTTGGGCCTTGGATTGGGTGCCCCTAATTCAAAGGGCTTCATAAGAGTTTGTGTTCAATTGGTCCTGCATTTTGTCAAATAAAATAGGCACTCATATTATCAAGTTTTGTCTAGATAAAACCATTACCTTCAACCCCCCTTTCTACATGTTAGCATTTCTCATGGATGCCATCTATTTTTACACTTCATTTCCAACCATGGGTTAGAAATGGACATATGCTAAGCCCTTACCATCCACATCTATCACAAAAAACTTTGGGAATATAATTACTATGACCACTTTTACCATGCTTTTAATTTCATCATTATTCCATTTATGAAGCTATTTTCAACAAAAAACCACCCATAATGTCATAGGATTCCATGGATTGTCTTAAAAGAATCGACGATTGGTTTTTTGTGTTGAAAAGTGTAACTAGGTTTGGTCTTCATAATGACATGTGTAATTATGATTTTATGTATTTAATGAAAAGAAGAAAAATAAAATTATTATTATTGTAATGTCTGTCTCATGGTTTCATGAGCAAGGAATTTTATTTTAGTTATGGCTCCCATTGTGAGCCTTTAAGATTTGTCATCTAGTCATAAAAGTCAATTTGAATCTATGTCATGTATGAATGACCCTTCTTGGGAACATTACACTTATGTAAGAGTCAATAGAAATGTCAAGAAGCCCTCCAAGACATGCACAAGGCATCCCTCTTCAAGTTGGCTTCAAATGGAATTAATTAACTCCTCCAAATAGTCATGTCGGCTCACACTATTCAAGTTGGCTTATTATAGAGACAAACCACTATAAATAGGGTCGTTCAAATTTCAGTTAGACACAAAATTTTGGTGATCAAGTTTGAAACAGAAAGTGCGAAGTACAAAAGCAAAAGGGGTTGAGAAAGAGCAGCTGAAGAAAGTGCAAAGTCTCAAGTTGAATTGTAGTAGAAGGGGCCAAGAAAGAGCAACTGAAGAAAGTGTGAATTTTGAGGCTTAGTTGCAACAAAAGGAACCGAGAAAAGGTAGTACTCCTCCTAGCTGAGTTGGATAGAAGATCAAATCTAGAAGGGAGGCTGAGATAAGAATTAGAAGAAGGAAAAGTCTAGAAGGAGGGCCTAGATAAGAAGAAGATCAAGTCTTGAAGGGAGGCCGAAGGTTTGAAGCTGAAAGAAGGTCGAAGTGGAAGAGGAGCCAAGAAAAGGAAAGGAGTAGAAGGTTGACTATTGTTGTCAAAGTATCTCATCAAGAGAACTTGTGTCTTGGCCTTGGAGTGGAAAATAGGTCAATGGTTGTGGTATTGATATTCATCAATTGGAATCTCTATAAGAAGAAGAATTTGTTTGGATTTTCCTCTCAAAGAGTGAGAGGTTTTGGCCCTGGCTGATAGCCTATCACTAGCGTCTCTTGTCTCTTTATGGTTTATGCACTGTAGCTGTTTGATGAAGAAGAACACTAATAACCTAAATAAAAGAAGATCCTAATCTAAAGAAGTAAAATGCACTCTCCAACAGTTATTAATAGAAGAGAAATCATTTAATTGATATGCCCTAGATTTCTCAACATTTTGAAGATAATTTTATGTATATAAGGGTATATGGTTTCCGAGGTCCTCCTCATGCTCTATCCCTTTATATTCCCGATGAACTACTTTCCAGAGAAGTGGCTTATCAAACCATTGAAGCAGGGATAACAACTGAGTTACACAAAGCTTCAAAGAAAATTTGGCCCCATCTCCTAGTGCCAATTGGTATTTATACTCTTCAGAACTTCCAACATGCCAAGAAGGAGTTGGCCACCTTTCACTAGTTGAAGCTAGCTTCACTTCCTTTGAAATTGCATGTCCTTTACAAAGAAATTGAAAATGAAACCACTATTTCAAGGATGAGAAAATATGAGCATGAAAGAAATATTTATGATGACTTGTTCTGTAGGGCGAGATCTTATCAAGAGGTCTATAGGAAATCCAAAAGGCTACCTACAGTCAATTTTCAACATTTTTTGGTATTTAGAGAAGACATAAAAGCTTCAATGCCATTAATTTTATAGAATGAAACAAAGGAGGCGATAGAAACTAGAGTTTCAACCTCTTCAACAAAAGTAGCCATGGGAAAATAATCAATACAATGCGAAAAAATGATTTTTGAATTTGCAACTGAATTACTAAAAAAGGCTATCATGGAGAAATCAAAGGTTGTTGGTATAAATCAACAATGGGAGATATTTGAAAGAGTAATAAACTTAGAAGTGCCAAAGCATACATCTAATCCCTTAACAGTGAAATAAACACATATATAGGATATTGCTACACAACAAAGGACATCTCCTACTTCAAGTGCTTCTAAAACTTGTTTAGCTAATCCAATGCTAATAGTTCAAACTCCCATAAGCTCCAGACTAGACACAAAGTCAACTGATGTATCATTGAGCTCTGTAACCCCAATTGAAATAAAATATATCCCTCCCATTAAAGTTTTCTACAACCTAACGAAAAATACTATAATTAAAAAGGGTAGAAAGATTTTTTTTTTTTTTTGGTAGAGATACATGATATGTCAGTAGCCCCTTTACAACTTATTTTGGATGGAGCTGGATTAACCCCAGATCAAATTTGTGAAGAATTATCTCTATATTCTGGGGCATATGCTAATGCTAACATTTATGCTACTTCCAAGCTAAAAGGATTTATTAAATAGAAAGATGATATGACCCATCCACTGGAATAAAGTTTAATCCCAGAGAGAAACCAATTACAGGCTGCATTAAATCTAAAACAAGAAGAAATTGTGCAAATGCATAATGGGTTTCGAGTGGAGAACCAATAGAAGGACTTGCAGATAAATGAATTGCAAATAAAATTTCAACAAGTAAAAATAAACCTCATAAACCTAGAATAGTTTAAACATGAAGCCATCGATATTAACAAACAACTACTTCATGAGGAAGAATTGTGTTGTGACAAGTTGAATGCAGTACAAATTCAAGAAAGGCTAGTTAATTCCTTTCTTGATGATGTGGTTGATATGGAAGCTGAATATGATGAAGCAAAGAAAAATATATTTGAGCTTCTATTGTGGCAAAATGATATGAAAAGGCATTTCCTTGAGTTTCCTAGAATCAATGAAATGCAGAAGAACATAGCTCTCAAGTCTTGGAAGGATCATTTATGTTCTTGTAAAGAATTGGTTATTAAATCTCAGTAAATTTATACTCCCCTGATCCAATGCATCATTCAATTCCTTGAGGAAAATAATTTTTTATCAGTAAGCTCAGAGGAAACACTTCCAAAAGTAGAGACATGGAAAAAAAGAGCACAAAATGATAGAGCATAGTCTCACAATAAGATAGAGTAATTACTAATGGTTAATCTTGAGTTAATATGGGAGTTCCTAATTAAACCAGATAGCCATATTCATGTAACTCGAATGATGGATAATCAAATTAATCAAATGCTACTAGTGGTAGAAGATCATGTATACAACTATCGTGTTAGCATTAGACCAAATTCTTCTCTAGAGTTGGCACAAACTCTAGAAATACACAGTTGTTGGAAGAAAACCAATAATTCTTCAGATACTATTACTTCAATAATCTAGAAGCTTATTTGAGTTTGAATCAATTTTGTTTTACCAATTTTTATGTTTTTGTTAAGAAAAATTAACAGGAGAACTATACTCAAATTTTTGTAAATACCATTTAAACAACTCTTTATCCCTGTGCAAGGGATCTAGATTTTGAAAAGAAAAGCCTAGTTACACTATTGTACTTATTTTTCCTCAATATATCAACTAAACAATTTCACAATTTTATGTCTCAAACGATTAAAGCAGATTTGATACTACTACTCTAGTTTTCCATCTTCATTTTATTTATGAAATCATTTAAGCAATTTTATGTGTTTATTATTGAATAATTTGTGAGATTACTATTGATTTACTTTTGTCCACTCTATTTGCAAACCATTTTCTGTTGAAATATCCTTTGTTTTTCCTTCTACTTGCTGCTCATTTTCTACTAAAATCTTATTGCTGAAATTTTGCTATTGATTTTTTTTTTCTCTTTAAAACTAATCTATTATATACAGGAGCAAGAAAACAATTACATCATTTCAAGACAAAAAGAACCAGAGGCCTGTTGTGGCACTTTGGAACAACTGAGACCAAAAATGAACAACCCTTGCAGGGGTGCCAGACCAGAGATAAACAACCCTCGCAGGGGCGCCAGACCAAAAATAAACAGCCCTCGCAGGGGCACCAGACCAAAGCATTACATCCCCCGCAGGGGCGCCAACAGAACTTCAGCATAATCCCGCGCGGGGAAGACAAACCCATCCCTGAACCAACATACCATAAACAGACTATGTGCCAACATAACATGAACAATAAGACCAAAACAAAACCTGAGCAGAGAGGGAGGCCGAGAGTCCAAACAGATGTGCAACTATTCATCCGGCGCCTCCTCGACCACCCGACACCATCCATAATTCTCCACCTCCGCTGCAGTGGGAGCAGTGTCCATGTTGACGTTGTCCCCTTTGCTGGTCGTCGCCTCCTGAGCCAGAGGGCGATTAGAGACATTCTCTGGAACATCCGCAGGATTCTTCATGACATTCTTTGAGCCGCCAGCAGGATACTTCCCCCTACTGTCTTGAGAGTCGCCACCTTCCGGAGAGTCTTCGAGGAAGAGAACCGACACATGGGCACTGATTTGGGGTCTATTAAGAGAACTGCTAAAATTGAAAATGGCGGAACCGAAGGCAGGCGTGGAAGCCGAATCGGAATCAAGAGCGCTTGAGTCCAGAAATTGGCTAGACTGAAGGGGGTTGGCTTCAGAGGTTCGATGGCAATAGTAGTGGCAACAATGGGGATAAGGAGTATCTACTGGAGGGTGCGAAGACCAGCCATGGGAGGAACCTCGACGGCTGATGTTAGGCCCCTATACTACTAGTGTAACCCCTTATTGTTATTAGTACAACCCACTTATTATATTGATGTACCCATGTAGTGCCCATATTGTTACTATTGTGCCACATAGAAGCCCACTATTGTTATTGTTGTGCCCTATAATATTATTGTTATGTAGGGTTTGATTGTATTGGGACCACTTAGACTCCTATATATAGAAAGGAGGTATTTTCATTTGTATCATCCAAGAATTGTTCATTTATGTAATGTAAAGGAGGTTGCCCCCTTGAAGAGGCTGAATTCTAAGGCGTGGATCTCTCTTTTCTATATTTTTGTGAGCCAAATGTTATGAAACCAGCTCACAAAAAGATAGAAAAAAGAGATCCACGCCTTAGAATTCAACCTCTTCGAGGGGGCAACCTCCTTTACATTACATAAATGAACAATTCTTGGATGATACAAATGAAAATACCTCCTTTCTATATATAGGAGTCTAAGTGGTCCCAATACAATCAAACCCTACATAACAATAATATTATAGGGCACAACAATAACAATAGTGGGCTTCTATGTGGCACAATAGTAACAATATGGGCACTACATGGGTACATCAATATAATAAGTGGGTTGTACTAATAACAATAAGGGGTTACACTAGTAGTATAGGGGCCTAACATGCCCCTCTCCTTCAAAAAGCGTTGTCCTCAACGCTTGAGTAGTTCTTGATACTTCTATATAAGATTCTTGTCCTCCCATGTGGAATCTTCAGCGGGTAAGTTCTTCCACTTGATGAGATACTCTGTAATTGATCGATTTCGTAGCTGTCGGGTTCTTGTTTCTATGACTGCTCCAGGTTCCAATATGATTTTTCCTTCCTCTTCAATTTCTGGCAATATTGCTTGAATTGGGATCTTTTGCAACTTTTGAATAAGTCGCCATACTTCTTTGTTCTTCTTCCATTCATCCGTTGCTTCGTTTATCCAATTTGGTTGGATAATATAAATAGCACAAAACAATGCTTCCACATCGTCATCCTTGAAGCGTCTTCCCATTCGGTAAGGTCACCATTTTTTAAGTGCATGTAGTATTGCCAACATTTCCTTCTCATAAATAGCTTGCTTGAGATGTAGCAGTAAAAATACCCAATCACTCACATCAAAACATTTTTCACTACGATGTTGATCTACCTGTTGTTTCATTTGATTTTGCACCGAAGTGGCGTTATCCTTTAAAAGTTGGAGAACTTGTTGTTGATGCTCGATATGATCTTTCTCTACTTGAACGTTTTTCTTCTTGATATGTCCTTCTATCTTTTGAGGAGTGGTAATTTCTTCCAGTCCTTTACAAGATATGGTCGGATTCATTTCTTGATGCTCGATGTGATCTTTCACTTCTTGAACATTTTTCTTCTTGATGTGTCCTTCTATCTTGATAGTTTGAGGAGTGGTAATTTCATCCATTGAATTACAAGATATGGTAGGATTCATTTCTTCTTTCTCGATGTGATCTTTCACTTCTTGCACCTTTTTCTTCTTGATATGTCCTTCTATCTTGAGAGTTTGAGGAGTGGTAATTCTTGCCAAGGCTTTACAAGATATGGTCTGATTCATTTCTTCTTTCTCTGGGGTGGTGTCCTGACGTATATCCTCTTCTTTTGATGTTTCTTGATCCTTTTCTTCCTCCTCTTCATATTCTATGTAAAATAATTTCTTCTCAACACACCTATGACCTTTAGTGCATTTGCTATCACAATTGTAACAAAGCCCTTTTTCTCTTTTTTCTTCCAATTGTTGTGGTGTAACCCTTGTAGGTTGTGGAAGGCTGGGAGAAACAACACTTCCATCTTTATAGTTGTGAGGGGTATGCTTCCTGGTTTCCATAATTTTTCTTTCCATTATGTCACAAAGCCCTTTTACTCTTTCCAATTGTTGTGTTGTTTCTCTAAAGAAGGTGTTGCTCTTTATATCCTCATAATGTGCTATCATTTCCTCCGTGAAAATTGACCACGTAACAAGTTTTTTACGAGAACAAAGCCCTTTGTACCATAAAAATTGATCTAGTTCTAAATATGAATATGTAATACATACCTTTTGTAACAGTTGTACACCATGTATATCAAAATATTGCTCCATCTGAAGTATCCAATTTACCGGATCCTTGCCATCAAACTTCCTCATCTTGCTTTTTCTTGATTTTAGGAGCTCTACTTTGAAACGACTGTAACTCTGTACTTCAGATCTTTAAGTTCTAAAATTGTGACCTGTAGTAGCCCTCTGTGTCCTCTTTCCAATGCCACAAGTCTGATCCAAATTGGATTCTCCAAGAAAAAGTTATGCACAATCTCCCGCAGTGACCTGATTATAGACTGGTTCAGTAGAGCAAACTTGTATGAAGTGCCACGTGTCACTGTTTCAACCTTTGACTCTGAAAAGTATATAAACAGAAACTACAGTCTGTTCTCTTTCTGTAACTTCTTACGAAATTTCAATCCGATGCTCAGAAAGAAAGTTATGACGATTTTCCCCAGGTCACCTGTTTTGAGTGTAATTCAGGAGTCTGCAAAAAGACCAACTTCCGCAGATCATATCTCCACAAATATCGCGCAAAAAGATCTGAAATTCGGACCCAAGGTTTAGCGCCAATTATTCTCAAATGGGTTTTTTTGCGACTTTTGAAACATCACAGAAAAAAAGTTATAGCGAAAATGCCACGATGACCTGTTTGGAGTAGCGAAACCCTAGAATCCAAAGCTCTGATACCAAATGTTATGAAACCAGCTCACAAAAAGATAGAAAAGAGAGATCCACGCCTTAGAATTCAGCCTCTTCGAGGGGGCAACCTCCTTTACATTACATAAATGAACAATTCTTGGATGATACAAATGAAAATACCTCCTTTCTATATATAGGAGTCTAAGTGGTCCCAATACAATCAAACCCTACATAACAATAATATTATAGGGCACAACAATAATAATAGTGGGCTTCTATGTGGCACAATAGTAACAATATGGGCACGACATGGGTACATCAATATAATAAGTGGGTTGTACTAATAACAATAAGGGGTTACACTAGTAGTATAGGGGCCTAACAGCTGAGCATTCGCTGTCGAGGCCTAACCATATTTTCAGGGTCACCAAGAGTATAGTGCAGCTCGAAATTGAGTAACTGACTAGGCTTAGGACTACCCAAAACAGTCAGCGAATTGGCCCTGATGGCAAGAACCATAGACTGAAGAACCATAGATTGAGCATGAACCGGCGCACTGAGAACCATAGACTGAGCATGAACCGACGCACAGAGAACCATGGACTGAGCATGAACTGGCGCACAGAGAGCCAACCCACCGCGGCTTTTAACATCCCTGCCACCACCTCGAAACCCGTCTGCCATTACTGCACTCTCCATTCGAACCAAAGATCCAGACAGAGCATTGAATTGCCTCTGGAAAATATCAATCCATTTATTCCTTAGCGGCCGAAGACAGGTTTTCTCGCATGCGTTACCCTTGTGACAGCGCACGGCTGGCCTGTGGCCTCCATTAAACACGCGTCCCGTCCACATTATCACCCGCATCCGGGGTTGCTATTGAAATTTTACTATTACCGTTCTTCCAAGATTTCAAGGATCCTAAGATATGATAGTAATTTTTCAGATAGTAATTAATGTGTTGCATGTGTTTAATAGTTGTGGTTTTGGTACTTGTTGATGCATGCAAAATTATAGAGTAGTTTTACTTCTATTTATGCATGTGAAATAAAACGTAGTCTTGAAAAGAAGTATAATGCATAGAAGGTTACGAAAGAATAATTGATAGAAATTTAATGTTGAAGATTAAGGGATTTTGAATCACCCACATTATATGAGAAATGTCATAATCTTATGGGTTTTGGTAATTTTGATATTAGAGTTTACTAACAATAGTGGTTGTAAGTAAGAATCATGACTTTTGCAAAATATGGAATGATACTTTTCAAAACTAATCTCTTTTGTAGCAATCAAAGATGGATTATAACTAATATCATTGCAAGCAATGAAGTCAATATGTATAATTATTATTACATGCCTTCACTCTGGGATCAAGATTTGAAGATCTTTATAAAATCAATGGAAGATCTATCCATGCATTGATTCATGATAAGTAATCATCAATCTAAATTGTGGCACCAAAAGTTCACTCATCTTCACTATAAAAAATTATCTCATGCGAGAAAGATGGTTTTCAAAATGCTTGAGATTAGAGTGGATCATGATGGAGTTTGCCAAGTGGTGTTCAAGAAGATGCATTTCTTCTGCCAATGACATATGACTAATGTACAGTGGTAACTTATAGAGGTTGAATCAAGAGGGAGCTAACAACTTCCATCAATCCCCATTAAAAAATATATGTTTTCAAGTCTCATGTTGTTTCTTTGTGTCACTAGTCTTGTTTAGATTTATCTTTAAAGATAATTTGTTATTATTATTGCATGAGTATTTCACTAACTTATTAATGAGGATGTGATAAAGAAAAACAGATCCTAAAGATCATCAGGGTGCAAAATAGTGCAGGAAGAGTAAACTCCAAGAGGAAGCTGGTGCAAGGATAATAAATAAGCCACTCTCACATCTAGAAAAGAAAAAAAGATCAAACTTATCACCAAGTATACTTTCATTATGTTTATTTACTTTGATACTATTTCTCTTGCTCTGGTTTTGGGATCAATAGGTACATTTGATGAATGTGAGAACCAATCCCTTTGTATCAAGATTCAAGAAGATGTCGAGCCATCCCATGAATTGAGTGGACATGAAGTGGACAAGTGCTCTAGACTTCTACAAGGAAGGTGGAATCAGGAAAGAGACCATAATACCGTACCAAAAATAACATATTGTGGCTAAGAGAATGAATAGAACCATCATGGAAGCAGTCAAATATATGTTGCATAATAAGAAACTACCAAAGTTTTTATGGGGAGAAGCTACTAACACAACTATCTATGTTAAAAATAGATCTCCTCACCATGCCCTAAACAAAAAGTCTTCGAAAGAAGTTTTCTCTGATGAAAAACACGAGGTTGGGGACTTGAGGATCTTTGGTTTCCCTATCTACTTTCATGTGCCAAAATAAAAGAGTACCAAGCTAGAAACTTCAGGAAAGAAAGGTATGATTGTTGGTCATTGTGAAAATTCTAAAGCTTACAAAATATATGTGTCTGGTAAAATACCTATAGATTTTAGTAGAGATATAATATTTGATGCAAATGCAACTCTTTAAAAATCCATAAGCACTCCTCATCCTTCTAATGTTGAAAGATATGATAATTCCCTGGATGCACAAGAAGATCCCGAGCTTCAGCTTGATCTTGTTGATGAACCCATGGACTCCCTAGATCCTTCTCCATGTTCTAGAAATAGATGATTATGTCTTCGTGACGCTTTACAAGATGTTGCTAGACATGATGCTGTAGGAACCTTCAGAGAAAGCAAGAATCCATTCCAGTTCTAGGGATATGTGGTAGCCATGAGAAACATTACTGAGGTTGAACCATGCACTTTTGAAGTAGTGAAAAATCATTAAGTATGGAAATATGAAATGGTTGAAGTTCATGAGTCCTTCATACATAATGATGTATACGAAGTAGTTCCAAGACCCAAAGACTAAAGAAAGATATTTATGGTTTGAAGCAAGCCCCAAAGATCTTGGTATGCCTACATTGATAGATTCTTGATGAAACTGGTTTTACCAAAAGTAATGTCGATCCAAATCTCTACTTCAAAACAATTCAAGGTATGGATTTGATTTTGGTACTATATATTGATGACTTATTCTTGATAGGTGGAGAACCTCTTACCCTCTAGTATAAGAGGGAGTTAACTTCTGATTTTGAAAGGAAAGATCTTCATTTGATGTACTACTTTCTGGGCCTAGAGGTATGGAAAATATGTTGTCAAGACACTGGAAAGATTTGGTATGACATTATGCAAGTCCGTGAATTCTCCATTAGAGATGAACTTCAAGAAGTTATGTGGTGAAGCTGCATGTCCTGATTTGGAAAATCCTTATGAGTATCGACAATTGATTGGGGCACTGCTGTTCTTGTTGAACACTAGACTAGCCATATGTTTCTGGTCAATACTTTGAGGCAATTTATGATCAAACCATCTCATGCACACTGGATTGTTGTAAAGCATGTGCTGAGATACCTGCATGGGACCATCAATATTGGATTGAAATATACTGTTAGAGATGAAAGACTACATGGGTACTCTGATGTTGATCAGGTCGATAACTTTGTTGATAGAAAAAACACATCTGGATGTTGCTTTAGCTTGGGATCTGCCATGATACCTTGGATGAGTAGAAAAAAGAAGTCTGTAGCCCTTAGAACGATTGAATATGAGCACATTTCTACTGGCATGGCTAGCTATGAGGCACTATGAATGAGGAAGCTCTTTGGAGAGATGTTTGAGCATGTGATAGATACACAAATAATATATTGTGACAATAAGGCTAGGATTCAACTTGCAAAAATCCCATGTTCCATGACAAGTCCAAGCACATTGAGATCATATATCACTATTTCCTAGATATTTTGCAGAGAGGAGAAATGTGGCTCCATCATATTGTGGTTGATGATAAGATAGATGACATACTTACTAAGCCTTTACTGAAAGCGAAGTCCTTGGTTTTCAGAGAGAAACTTGGACTGACAGATGTGACCCATCCTGGAGAGGGTGGTAATGGATGATGAGCCTTGGTTGTGCAAGATCCTTGTCATGTGTTGACAAGTGGACCCCCCCAAGTTTATATGAGACTTGGTTGTGTGAAATCCTTGTCACGTGTTGACAAGTGGATTTCCCTAAGTAAAGATGAGACTTGGTTGTGTGAGATACTTGTCATGTGTTCACAAGTGGATCCCCCAAGCAGAGATGTGACTTAGTTGTATAAGATTCTTGACAAGTGGGTTATCCCCCCAAGAAGGGATGAGACTTGGTTGTACGAGATCCTTGTAAAGTGGGTTATCCCCCCAAATAGAGATGAGACTTGGTTGTGTGAGATTCTTGTCATGTGTTGACAAGTGGTTCCCCCCAAGCATATATGTGACCAAGTGGACCCCCCCAAGTTTATATGAGACTTGGTTGTATGAAATCCTTGTCACGTGTGGATAAGTGGATTTTCCCAAGTAAAGATGAGACTTGGTTGTGTGAGATCCTTGTCATGTGTTCACAAGTGGATCCCCCCAAGTAGAGATGTGACTTAGTTGTGCGAAATCCTTGACAAGTGGGTTATCCCCCCAAGAAGGGATGAGACTTGGTTGTGCGAGATCCTTGTAAAGTGGGTTATCCCCCCAAATATATATGAGACTTGGTTGTGTGAGATTCTTGTCATGTGTTGACAGGTGGTTCCCCCCAAGCATATATGTGACTTGGTTGTGTGAGATCCTTGACAAGTCGGTTATCCCCCCAAGTAGAGATGAGACTTGGTTGTGCGAGATCCTTGTCATGTGGCTTATCTACCTAAGCAAAGATGAGACTTGGTTGTGTGATATCCTTGTCATGTGTTGACAAGTGGATTCCCCCAAGCAGAGGTGAGACTTGGTTGTGTGAGATCCTTTTCAAGTGGGTTATACCTCCAAGAAGAGATGTGACTTGGTTGTGTGAGATACTTGGCAAGTGGCATATCCCCCCAAGCAAATATGTGACTTGGTTATGTGAGATCCTTGTCAAGTGGGTTATCCCCCCAAGCAGAGATGTGACTTGGTTGTGTGAGATACTTGAAAAATGGGTTATACCCTCAAGCAAAGATGAGACAATAGAGAATTTTTGAGGTAAAAAATGGGACTTAAAACAAAAATGTACAACAAAAATGAATTTTATAAGAACCAATGGAATTCAATATGATGATGTCAACCATGGGAGATGATTTATAATTTTTGGAGTAAAAAGGTAAAAAGACAAAAAAATAAAAAAATAAAAACACTACTTTTTCAACTCATATTTTCAACATATCTCCCTATGAGTTTACTCAAATTTTAAGTGAGAGCGCTCATTGGATTCATAATTTAATTTTTCATCCAAGGAATATACTTTTGATGGACCCTACTACACGAAAAATGTGAAATACATGAAAAAACATGATTGCAATCACGTTTTTTCATGTATTTCACATTTTTGTGTAGTATGGTCCATCAAAAGTATGTAACATGGGTACTCGTTGGATGAAAAATTAAACACTGCATCTAACGAATGCTACTTCTTGAAATTTGAGTAAAATCATAGGGAGATAAGTTGAGAATACAAGTTGATTTTTTTCTTTCTTTTTTCCCTCCAAAACTTGATGAGGTAATCTAATCTTATTTTATTATTTCCACTTTATTTTATAATATTCCTTAGGAGATCCATTTAAGACCTCAAAATTTCTCTAATGCTTGGTTGTGCGAGATCTTTGACAAGTGGATTATCCCCCCAAGCAGAGATGAGACTTGGTTGTATGAGATCCTTGTCATATGTTAGCAAGTGGAAATCTACCCAGATGAATATAGGGTGATAGATTAATCTCCCTTATTTTTCATGGATATAGGGTGGTAGCAAGAGCTCCCATATGATGATTCTTCTTCATTAGAGTGAGACATTATTGTTCTAGATGATACAAAGCAAATATGAATAGAGATGAGTAGAAAAAGTAGAGATATTTTGTTGCAGAAAGAAATTCCTCCCTAGCTCAGAGGGAGTGTTGAAAATTTGCAGAAAGAAATTCCTCCCTAGCTCAGAGGGAGTGTTGAAAATTTGGTAGCTCAAGGACGAGTTTCTAAAAATAAAAGGTATATAAATAGAAAGTCTCAAGTATGAATTTACAAAAATAGTAAATCACCTTACATCAATTGGTAATCATGTATTGTTGATGGAAAATCATTTATCATCATCAATCAATCCTAATAGTTTAATTTTGAATTAATCATCAATATTATCATTAATAATAATAATAATATTATTATTCTTATTATGCTATTATATTATTATTAAAAAGAAATTCAAGTCACTCGATCATGGCTCTCAATAATGTTCTCGTGACACTCTCATTATTGGTATGACATATTCCTCTTACAATCTCATTAATTCTCTTACACTCTCTTATGCTCTCATTAAAGCATGTCATAAAAGGTTCCTCTTACGCATCTTTAATGCATGTGTTACACTCAAAAGCATAAGTTACAAAGACAAGTGTACCTCCTTAATGGTATGAGTTAAATTTCCTAAATGGACACGATTTACACTCCTCTTGGCATGTGAGTTACTCCTCCCTTATTGCATGGATTTGTTACTCCTCCTATATATATGTGCCTCATTCTTTCTCCCCTCACTACTTGTGCATTGTGAAAGAAGAATTCGACCTTGAGAAAGAGTTGGAGAGAGTTGAAGAAGGCTGTGAGAGAGAGAATTAGAGGGTAAGAGAAAAACTTGGTGAGCCAGGGTTGATTCAATGCTTCAGTGTTGATTCAATTGAAGAGAATATTGATTCAGTGTGTGCATCTACTGCTAATATCAATGATCTTGATGTTACAACTTGTTCAGATTTGGGTGAGATTACTCATTCTCTTGATCACTCATTGTACTATGTATCTCTTCTAAACAATTTATTTCTAATAGAAGAAGAATCTGGTTGGTTTTTCCCCTTGTGGGCTTTTCCCTAGTCATTGGACCTAAACTCTCTGTGTCTCATTGTGTTCTTGGCTGTCATCTATTGTGCATTTGATTTATGTTCTATAGACAATTTCTTATCTAATATTGTAGCATAAAGAAGTTTTGTAATAAGTGATTGTTACAACATAGAACATTAGAATTTCAACATAACTAGTTGAGGCCACTTCCAAAATGGATAAGAGTCTAATTAGGGATATGATCGGGTGGTTTCTGAAATGTTGAACTTGGTCATTTTTGGTCATCAACATAATCCCAAAAATGAAAGTGAATAAAAGTTGATGGTATTTGCTGACAAATGTTGTTCTTCACTTAGCACTATGTTCATATTATTGTTAATTGGGCACTTCCATGGATTTTGAAGGTTGTCCTAGGATCTATAAAAAAAAATAAAGTAAGATATTCATGCAGGCATAAGGTTCAGTTAATGGGGTTGTTACATGTAGTCAAACGATTGGAAGTTCTTGATAACATAATTGTTTTCAAAGAATATTAAGTTGTTGGCTATTCTTCTTAAAACTACCCTTTTTAATTAAAATTTAATTATTTGATGTATTTTTTTGAAAACAAAGTTTGAGTCGAAGCTGATCAAAGATTATGTGTTGATAGGTGGTTGAATGAAAGTCCAAGTATAGGTTTTAAATATACCATGTTTGGGATGAGGGGAAATTACTGGTGGGTTTCATGATATATGTATTTCACAGGGAACCAAAAAAAGCAACAAAAAATGAGAGCCATGGCTACTACCAAGCACTAAAAGAAAAAGAGATACAAGTGATACTAAAAGTAGAAATAGATATAGAGAGAAGAAGTATTTAGCACCAAAAGTACAAATAGAGGTAAGATGTTGGGGAGAATAACATGGCTCTTCCTAAGTACCAAAAGATAAAAGGGAAACTTGAGGTAGAGAGTAAGACAAGGCAATACTACAAAGAAAATCACTTCTCATCACAAAAGTAGAGGTAGCGGTTAAGATGTAGTGTAGGCAAGCTAACCCTGCCATCGTCAATCCTTGTGTACCAATTCAAAACCTATTTTTTTTGAAATCGCAGACTATGTTGGAACTGTATTTATTTACAATAAATTCCACAATTTCTAGTAAGGCATAATATCTTAAAGAAGCCTAACACAAGTCACTCTATAATAATGCATATACAAATAGGAGTTTGATATGCTATTAGTTGAAGTTTCAATAAATAAAAAATTTTAAAAATTTAAAACCATACTAAAGCATTTAAGGCAATGCAAAATCAACACACCTTAGTATAACCAAATATAGTAATAATTTACAAATAATGATCATAATTGTAATATCCCCTAACTTGAATTTTATGTGTAAATAAATTGTATATATTTGTTTCCTTTTTGGATGTTTAATTCTGAAATACATTTGAAGAACTTATTTATCAATATTTTATTAATGATAACAAATGATTGTAAATTTGTATTTAATGTTGTTTTAATAAATAAAGAGGTCTAGAAAATTAATGCTAGAGCACACTTTGCTGAAAGAGATGGGGTTGCAAATTGATGATGTATATTAATTACCCAATATTAACACCTAGGCATCTAATCTAAGTGATTAGATTAATTATGAATTATGGAATTGGCCAATTTATTACTTCTCTAAAAAACAAGATGGAGTGGAAAGCAAAGCTCATTAATGATATAGAAACTACCTGCCACCTATAGGTGAGGTGGACGTAGTTACCAACTACCAAAATGAATGGTAGATGGGTAAAATAGGCTCTCTTATTTTTTTCTTCTTGCTAAGAGAGACTATATTGTCTTGGAGAGGCTGATGAGTAGCAAGTGAAAAGGACAAAATAGAGAACAAATTGCAGACCAGTGCTCTGGGGGATACATTATGGGAGAGGTATCAAGGCTGGGAGGAGCCAAGTACTCCGACATTAATTTTCTAGACAATTATTTTAAGTCAGCTTCCTTTACGTATTGTCTTGTTCAAAAAAATATTGAAATCGATTATGTTTTATTTTGTGTAGTTGGTTTTCAAAATAATATGATAAAGAGAATAGTCCATAATAGTAGTCTTTTTTTTGTTAATTCTAGAGATCTATGAGAAAGTAAAAGAAAACAATAGAATGGAAATGCTTTTGTTTACAATTGCAAAATAAATTATTCTACTGTGTGATGTGTGATATTGGTAGAAGTAACAAGATTGTAAATAAAATAGGAAACACAAGAACATAATTATAAACAAAGTTCCTTCTTCTATAATGAAGGAATCATAAAGGAGGTAGAAGTACATATAATTGGATATTATTAATCTAGTTCCAATATATACAAGGTTCTCTAACTGTAAATATAAGATCGAAGTAATGATAGAATACTATAATATATTGTAATGGAAATTATTTTGTTAAAAAACCTATACATACATACATACATATATAAACATTGTTCATACATAGTGTGAAACATTGAAGGAAGATAATAACAAAACAAAAATAATTTATCTCAAGGTAGAGTGTTTTAAAATTCGAAGGAATAATTACATTTGGAATATTCTAAATAGATACAGAGAAGTATGGAACTTATAGATGGGACATAAATATAACAGAAAAAATATAGCTAAAAAATATGACATTAAAACATTGTTTGTAATTATTATTAAAGAAAAGGAATTATCCATAATAACCAGGTAGATTAAAGTATAAAAATTAACAGAAATCCTAGGTTGAAAGTGTTAGCGCTCGAAATTTCACCTCAGGCCGAGAAAGGTAAACTTCAAGGCAACATCAAACCACTTAGCCTCGTAGCTAGCCCTACGGGGCAGGAGAGGGCTCTCTCCGGTATATCTCGACAAAGATCTTCAATGGGCGAGATAACCAATAAGGAAACACTGATTTTAGGCTAGTAAACTGATAAAAAGTTTTGAATTGGGAAGTTTTAGGATTTTTGGTGGAAAATCGGGGAAAGGCAATTTTGGGTGCGGGGATTGGACACAATTTTTGCAGGGGGTTCTTTGGGGCAAGGTAGGAGACTGTATTGATGCCTTTGAATTAAGTGAATGGATAGGAATGAACGGTGAGGGGTTAAAGAGAGCAAGAAACCTTCAAGAGTTCTCTTTAGACAGATGAAAACATAAATATTAAGCAAACTTAAAAGCAGAGCATGGAAATCATGAATTCTACTTTAACACTTCATTTGCCTAATTTATAGAAGGAAAAGTAAGGATATGATTCACATAACAAACTTACAAGTACAAAGAGAAACACACCATCAATACATGTAACCACATGAATCCCAAAAAGGACTGCAAAACCCTGGTCTTTCTTCCTTTGCCAAAATTGCAGAGATACAATGAGTAATACAATAGAAGCTTTCTCCCTCAAGAGTCCAACCATGAAAATGACCAAGAAAGTACATAATATAGGCAATATAACATCTTTCCTTACCTCTAGGGGTCGAGCTCACTATCCTAGGAGCTGTTTCAACCAATTCTAAACTGAGCACTAAAAACTAGGCAGTCAAAACAACTTGCCTCTATAAACTAGGAAACCAATTCATTCATTGAATTTTTGCCTATCACATGAAAGAATCTTCTAGAAGAGATAAATAAGTGTCAAAATATCATAAAGTTACATCATTTACAACAAGGAGGATCAAAATTCACTCAAGAAAGTCAAATCCAGTCAAAACTGCGTTTTGCTGAGCTGTAGGTGGATTTCTGTGAAAAACTGCCCAACAGGTCGCGCCCTAATCCTGAACAGATCGCGCTACGTTGGAGCTGCTTTTGAGGCACTTCCAGGTGTCCAAATGAGGCAAAAGTAGGCTTGTTGGAAAGGTAGGGATGTCTACTTTCTAACCCAAGTGGCATTTCGGAATTTGGTGGCCATTTGCCCCTCCAAAATTTCAATCTCCCAAGACTGCTTCCTGTGTGTCAAAAAGGTGGCAGAAAGTCATTTTTTGCTTGTTTTTTGTCCTTCTGGAGGCTCAAAACTTGATGAAATCTCTTGGTAATTGCTGAGCAGGTGTATCTTTGCATGAAAAATCCAAAAATGCTGAGTTTTCCCGAAATAGAGTTGCCCATCGAATAGGTCACGCGCGGTGCGCAACCTGTTGGGGAGGAAAACCTGTTTTTGGCACAAAAAATTCACAATTGACAAAATTTTCTCCAAATTTCTTGAAATTTGGGCTGGGAGTCCCCAATCAAGTACCATGCTCAGTCAAAGATTCTTTGGCCAAAATTTAGAGTGGATCGGGCTTTTTCCGTCGTTTTAGTGCCTTGGCCAACCTCCTTGGATCTGGCGATTGTATTTTTGACATTTCTCTAAAACCATGACACCTGTGCAAAAAGTGAAGGAGGTTTTTCTTCTTTGGCATGTTGTGGACAAAAACCTCTCTCAGTTTTCCAAAATTCATCTTTGATTTCTCTGAAACATCTTTTGAGTGCAACTGATCCCGATGTGTGAAACAAGGAATTTCATGGAAATGAAGCGAAATGAAGGGGATAGGGGGCTTCTAAATTCTTGGGGAAATTTTTGGGAGTGGGGAGGGATGTTAGGAAGTAGGGTAAAGTGAAATCATGGAGATTGAGCGAGGGGAAGGGGTCCAAAAGGGCAAAACACAGGCCCAACCTAGAAAATTGCCAGGTTGTAGCAAGAAACTAGGGTTTGTGCGAAAATGAGGAATTTGGCGGATCTAAGGGATGGGAAGCATTTAATAAGGTACTTTAAGGATAGGGGAAGGTGTATGAACATCAGGATACAAGTTTTGCTAATGATTTGACCTTCCAAGAGATATTGCCTTCAAAACCCTAGGAGAGGGAAATGACCTTGCCTGGGCGCAATTGAAGCATGAACAAGGTGTAAAATGACTCATTAGACACTGACATGATAATGACAACCCTATGAATGATGATAGACTCAGCTGAATAGTGACATAGATTGGCATTTGAGCAATTTTAGAAGGAGTGAAAGCAAACCCTAGACCTAATTCCTAGTGACCAAATTTTACTTCAAACTCTTTGAAATGACAAAATTTGACCTTGACACTTTGAGACCACTTTGTAAGAGCATATTTGATCACTGTAGGAAGGTTGGAAAGACTGACACTAACAGAAAGAACCCATAATAAGGTACAATTATAGGTACGTAAGCCTATATAATATGAATTATTTCAGAAGGGAAGACACACATTGATAAATAAAACATATAAATATATAGAACATAGGATAAGTAATCCTGGCGAGATGTCTCAATGTCTCAATGTCAAATTCACGAGCATAAAAATAAAAACTAGTCCACGGTTTCGAAATCCCCCGACCTACTAAATAACAAGATACGAAAGCATTTATGAGAAAGAATGAAACCTCATGGTAGCACCTTGAAGGAAAAAGAGTCAAAGTTTCATTTAAGAGTGTTTCAATACGTGAACCAATAGAGAAAATATTTAGTAATTAATCACACTTTAAAATATGTAAATGTATTAGGTCAAAGGGTATATTACCTAAAAGGACTCCAAAGCACGAAAAACATAACAATTCATCTATGTCACAAAAGAACTGAAATTAGTAAATTTTTATTAGAAATAGTGTTAAAATGAAAATAATGTAAACTAGAACTATATATAGTGGAAATTAATAAATGTAATATGTGAATTGTACGGTTCAAGACTAATTCATATAATTATATGGAGTTTTGAAGTTTATATTTATGAATATAAGTACTAAAAAAAGATGAATACCCTAAAAAATCCTAAGGGTTTGGGTTTGAGTATGGAATTTATAAATCGAAACTCAGACTTAAAAATAACAGAGTCAAATTAATTTGTTTTTTCTTTTTAAATTCAAATATAAGTTGGCATAGCCAAAATAGGAAAAATAAAAGGCAGAGCCGAAGATAGAATGTGGTTGTGGTATGTTTAGTGTTGGAGGAAAAGCCCTAACCCCAAACCTATCTTAACATAACAAAAGCACAAAATAAAGCCCTAGTGTAAATAACCTTGTCCTATACAGTCAACTATTGCATAAAAGAACAACAAATTTCTAACCTTGAGGTTAGAAAGACCCAATACAACATGGGAAAAAACCATAGAAAAAATCACAGAGAAAATGATAAATTTGAAAAGGAAATTGTGACATAGTTCTAGATATATTTTAATATAGAAATTCATAAGGAAACTATATGTATTTCACTTGAAAATTTGACAATTTTCTCAACAAAATACTAAGAGCATGAAACTCTGAAGTTACAGTGGCTTCTCCAATGAATAAGCAACCCAAAAAAACTGTAAATGATGGAAAACAAATAAAATTTAAATACATGAATTATGTGTCTGTAAATTCATAAAAGAAATCAAGAACTGAATAAGGGTTTTAACTCAAAAAGTTATATAAGAGATATTGCTGGGAGAAATGGGGATACATTATTACTTAGAATGATAAATTTTTCATTATTACTTGACAAATTCTGGGATGTGCTTCACAACCGACGGTCAAGCATATGTAGAGACCCTTGGGTAGAGAAACACCTTGAAAGTGATAGTAAACAAGTGATGAAAGCCAAATACGAGAGAGTTAGTTAATAAAAATACACCCCAAGGAATCGTAACACTGAAATAACTCAAAAAAAATGAAATAAATGAAGTAACAAAAATATTACCTCTAGTATAAACCTTGAAAATTTCGATACAATTATCACTTCGCTTGAAGAAATTAATAATATAGTGGTTGTGAAGATAAAAACCTATTTCCTCACATGTTGTTGCATAGTATAAAACACCTTGAAGAATTAGCTGCAGAGCACAAAGAAAGGAATTACTAAATGGGCAAGAGGCTATCAACGTAGCCATTACAAAGGAGGAAAAACCCTAATAATCTATCCACCTTTGATTCAAAAGATTGTTGTTGGCATGTTGGTGTTTCCATTGATGTATGCCATGTATTCATGAGCCTTTATGTATTGTATTGAGTCCTATTTATGTATTTAAAAGTTTGTCAAGATGTCGTAGAGAGTTGTCACAGTGTCAAAAAATTTGTAGGAAGTTTTCATGATGTATCAAGCTCACTCCTGAAGCTAAGCTACAAGATTGATGCCTCTTTGTATATACCCTATAATTATGAGTTTGATGCCTTGTACTGAGTCATATACACGTTTTCATGCTATCAAGTAGTGTGTGGAAGGCTACCATGTTAGCTTAAACATCCTCTTGAAGCTGAGCTACAAGTTTGATGCAAGGTTGATGTTAATTGATGCATGCTCTATTACTGTTGGGAGTTAGACTTGCATAGAGGATGTAGGCTTTCAGCTTCTGGGAGACCAATGGTAAGGGTTCAGATGTATCCTCATGGAGTTAATAGTTATCATAGCGACTATTCCTGTAGGTGATTTTTCTCCGAATTATGTGCACACCTCAGGTGTATTTATTGATTTTTCTAAATTTTGTCTAGGTTTTACCATGTAAAGGTTGGAAAAGGGTCAAATAACTTCTAGAAAGCGATTAAAGTTCAAAATATCTCTCATTTAATGAAGGTAGCATCAGATAGAGTCAAGGAGAAAATTTCAATGATCCAAATCAATTCCTTGTTATGAATAGAGTTACCGAGTGCTCCATCACCTGTAGCATGTACTAAGTCAATTATCTTAGAAAATTACAAATAGGAGAAATCTATGAGGTTATTTGGTTGGATCTCTTGCCAAGTGAGAGTGTGTGTGTGAATGGTGTGCTAAGGAGAGAATGATCAGACTTCAATAACTAGAGCAAACTATGCAAAATTCCATAATTCTTCAGTGATCAAATATCAATTGTGAATCAGAATTGTGTGAAAGGTTTGAAGACTTGTTTTGGAGGAGTGTGTGCAAAGAGAGTGGCTTACTGGTAGATGAAGTGGTCTTAATTGATGTTATAATTTGTATTTTGCAGCAGTGATTCAGTCCAAATTATATTTATAGCTCCAAAAATATTCGTGCATTGAGGTTGTGGCCTCAAGGTAAGTGCATGTGATCATTCTATTGTTGGAATGGTGGCTCCAAGTTGGTAGTTTCCAACATTCTCATTTCCAAGTAAATGGGGTTCCTTTTCTAGTGGTGGCTAACTGATGTATGTAAATGAAAACATTTTAAAGTAATATAGAAGAAGAAGCAACAAATAGTTTGGTGGTTTTTTACCCTAGGGGATTTCCACCCAAAATCCTTGGTGCCTTCATGTGATGTTGCTTGTATTTTATTTGTGCATGTTTGTATTCATGTGGCCTTGAAGCTTAAGCTCTGAAAAGTTTTTATTTGTAGAAAAATTTCTAATATTTGTGAAATACTGATTCACCCCCCCTCTTAGTGTTACTAGTTTCTAGCAATTGGTATCAAAGCCAACTCCTTTGTTGCAACTTAACTTCTAAAATGAGAAATCGAGAGAGGATCATGGATGGTCAAGAAGTTACACTTCCTATCTTTGATGGAGAGAACTACAATGTTTGGAAGATGAGAATGAAAGGACATCTGATGAGCCTAGGTGTTGATGTTTATTCTACTGTGGTATCCAGATATACAGTCCCTGATACCCTCACTAAGATTTTTGATGGGAAGAGAATCTAGTAGAACAATGCCAAGGAAAAAAATGATATTTTGGTAGGGATTAGCGAGAATGAATTGATAAAGGTCATGAATTGTAAATCAACCAAGGATGTCTGGGATAAAATTCATAATAGTTATGAAGGTAATGATAAGGTAAAGGATGCGAAGCTCCGAACCTATAGAATGAGGTTTGAGAGCCTGAGGATGAAAGAAGAAGAAAGTGTCAAAGATTATTTTCAGAGGGTTGAGAAGGTAACCAAATTGATCAAAGGAATATATGAAAATATGAAGATGAAGTCATTATTCAAAAAATGTTGAGGTCCTTGCCATCCAGATTTAACTCAAAAGTCTCTGCAATTGATGAGCTGGTTGACATGAGCACTCTCTCTATGGAGAAACTACTTTGGACCCTTACAACTTATGAAATGTGAATTGGAGTGGAGAAAGCCTAGTGAAGTAGGATTTAAGGCCTAAGAAGGTAAACTATCTTTCTAATAAGATCAAGAAACTCCCAAGAAGATCAAGGAAGAGGAAGATCATTTTAGTAGTGAATCTGACCAAGAATTTTCCCAGTTTTCCTTGAAGCTAAAGAGAGGTTATGGAAAACACAAAGGCAAGCTCCCTTTCAAGTATTTTGATTGCAGAAGGGTTGGAAATTTTGCTACAAAGTTTCCATTCACAAGAGGTGAAAAAGAGGAGAAGCAAAAGGAGACAAAGAGCATGGATAAAACTCAGAAGTATCGTAAAGGAAAAGCTCAAAAGAAAAAAGAGATTCTACTGCAAAGAAGAAAGTGATTATTTAGAAGATAGTAGTGAGACATCATCATTAGAAGAAGAGAACAAAAAATGTGTTCTTATGGATTTGAATCTAAATATCGATTTGAACTTGAAGATGTAGAGATAGATTATGAAGGTCAGCTCATTAGTGCACTAAATGAACTGAGGAAGGCAAGAAACAAGAATAAGCTTCTGAAGGAGGAAATGTGAAAAATGAAGGAGAATAAGGTTCATATTGCAGATAATTCCTTAAAGACACATGTAGATGAGATAGAGAAGTTCAAGGATACCTTGCTTCAAAAAATCATAGTTCAACAAAAAAATATGGCTGAGTTGGAGTGAGAGAATGAGCCACTGAAGCAAAATATTTGTGGGGTTCAAATTGCATGTTCATAATAAGAAATAATTTGTCTAAAAACATAGTTTTAGGAAGAAAAAAGGAAGGACTATGTGCTCACAAATGAATTAGGATATTGGAAGGAAAACTGCCACAAACTTGAAGAAGAAATTGTTGCCTTAAGATATGATCTATCAAAGGTTTGACGGTGTCACACATAATGTGTGGATGAATGGAAGAATGGCGAAGCAGGGTGGGAACTCAATCAAAAGTTTCCAAATATCCCAGTTCAAACAATATTTCCAGAACTTGATGAGGAAGGAAAGATCATATTGGAACCTGGAATAGTCACAGAAACAAGAACCCGACAGCTACGAAATCGATCAATTTCAGAGTATCTCATCAAGTGGAAGAACTTACCCGCTGAAGATTCCACATGGGAAGACAAGAATTTTATACTAAAGCATCAAGAACTACTGAAGCATTGAGGAAAAGACTTTTGAAGGAGAGGAGCATGTTAGGTCCCTATACTACTAGTGTAACCCCTTATTGTTATTAGTACAACCTCCTTATTATATTGTTGTGCCTATGTAGTCCCCATATTGTTATTATTGTACCCCATAGAAGCCCACTATTGTTATTATTATGCCCTTACATTATTATTGTTATGTCGGCTCTGATTATATTATGCCCCTTAGACTCCTATATATAGAAAGGAGGTCTGGTCATTTGTATCATCCAAGAATTTTTTATTTGTGTAATGTAAAGGAGGTTGCCCCCTCGAAGAGGTTTATTTCTAAGGCATTGATCTATCTTTTCTATTTTTTTGTGAGCTGGTTTCATAGCAATCAATGAAAAAATTGGCTTTGAATTTCATTTCTTGTGTCTATAATGTCATTTCTGTGCATGCACCTACTCAATAATATGCACATTTCTCAAGCCTATCCTTGAAATTGTTCCAAATATGTGGCATCCTGAGAGTTGCATTGCTTATTAAACTTACACAATGATTGAAATACAAAAGAAATTATGAATTCACCTAGGAAATGATATGAACAAATCTGATGCTAGTAGACCTATATATTTTTGTCTTTCAAGTGACTATATAAAACTAAAAGAAATGATATAGAGAATCTAATTCATGCCACATATCATTGCTTAAGAAGAACTGATATCCCTTCAACATAACTCTATTGTCTATGTTACTATATGATTCAATCCATATCAACTACATGAGTGGTGTAGCCAATAATGTGATTCATGAGAGAAATTTTACTTTGAAATTTTCAATAAAAAACAAATCTACATCTGAGAGAGAGGAAACTAATGAGGTCTTATAAATCCTTGTTATTAACTCAATTAAATATGTAAGATTGTGCTAAGTGCTTCCATATGTATGCATATGTTATGCCTCTTGCTTCTCTAAAAAATCAAGTGGAATTGAAAAAGGTGTGATAGAATATAAAATAACAAACTTTTAAAATGAATTTGTTCTTAAATCTTCTCCCTTCTCAAATTCTCATTGTTATAATTATTAATTTTAGCTGTCATAACATAAGACAAATACCTCTTTTATTCCGTGATCTCATAAATGATATATTTATTTTAATTAATTAATTATAATTACATGGCCAAATACCTCTTTTATTCTGTGATCTAATAAATGATATATTTATTTAATTAATATAATTATTATTGAATTAAGGCTTCTGTGATTTATATCAAGTTTTTGAGATACGTTTTCGGTCATAATTACCTCAAAATTCATTTGTTGTGAAGATGAATCATACTGATTCAAATGAATTTTAATGAAAATGAACCACACTTACTCGTTCAAAATTACATCAAAATTCATTTGTTGTGAAGACCATACTGGTTCAAATGAATTTCAATGAAAAGTGTAGACAAATGAATTTTGACATGATTATTAACAAAAACCTGTCTCAAAATATAATTATTATTACATTAAACTTAACCTACCGATTATAATTAAATTATATTTAAACATGAAGATTCAAACACCATAATGATGGCTTTTCTTATTGAAACTCCAATTCAAAATCCTCTACTACGATGATACATGGCCGACTCATGAAGAAAAAACCTAAGACTTAGGAGACGTCAGCCTATCACCCCACTTGCGCCTATTTTCAAAATCCGATTGATCACATTTAAATAAGTATAACCATGACCAATGAATTGGTGCCGCACTCTCACCATTTTGATCTCTCTGTGCATTACAATGGATTTCACTAAAAAAATCGATAAATCTACCGTAAAGATAGAAGTGCTGGTTCTGTTCTCTGTCCTTGGAGTTTGAACATCATCTGCGTTTTACAGTAAGTCTGGATTTTCATTTCGATTGAATTGGTATTTCATTCGTTTTTCCACATTAGCAGAGAGCAGAGATAAGAGATAAAAACAAAAGCACAGAGGCAATGGCACAGACTCAGCTCCAAGCCCGAGAAGGTGGTGTTTGACAGGAACTTGTTAATGAAAACGACAATAAATCAACGAGGAAATGTTTGTATGTGGGGGATGTGGAGCCCAATGTTAGTGAAGTCCGGAATGAAGATAATGCAGTAATGATCCAAAATGGATTTTGGATAGATTCCAAAGTCAAGGTGTTCCTCACAGAGGAAAAATGAAAGTCCAAGGAAGTTCTTGGAACTAGCCCCATTGCAGAGATCGTCTCATTCTGAATCTGCTGCAACTTGAATGGGAAAAAATGGACTTAGGATGCAGAAGTTATCACTTAAAGAATATGCTCCTTGTTCCTTAGAAAAAGAGGCAAAATTCTTTAAAAATGGCAAAAAAAAAAACCTTTCAAAAGGAAAATCGCATTCGACCAGGGCAAAAGAGTGGATTTAAGTGAAAAGGCGAAGCACTCTCGATTGTCGATCCCCGAAAAATCGGGTCGGAGGAATGCACATGCGATATAACATAGGGACTAGGCTGTGCGATACTGCAATTGCCGAAATCGGCGGATCGGCAATGGCCGATAGCATAGGACATAAGGAAAGCACTGGGTCAAGCGATGTTGCGATCACTGATATCGGTGGATCACAATCGGTGATGCCACGAGGCAAAGGTGGGACCCTGGGCCAAGCGATATCATGATCTCTGATATCGGCATCGGTGGATCGCGTCGGCATCGGCCACGCCATATGGCTCACCTCGGGTCCACGCGATATTGTGATGCGAGGATCAATACAACAGAGCGGGGCTACATATATATATGTGTGATGCGATGAATCCGGACCCGAAGGGGTTCCTAAATGCAAATGTATATTATTTCAAGTCTGCCATGAAGCCATTTACATGATTTTTCAATGTTTTAATGTATTTTATAAATACAAGGGGAAACCATGAAATAGGGCAGTTGTGACTTGCAACAACGATTAAAAGGCGGACCCGATAGAAGTATAGGGTGGATCTATGGATATTTGAGGTTTGATGAACAGTGTTTTGGCAGATTTTTCCTGTGTTTTAGCGTATTTCTTTGTGTAAATAGAGAACACTATTCTTGGGGATTCCAAAGGCTCGATGGTCCGTTACTGCACAGGTGGCCACCATCCCTGAAAGGGTTTAGCAATGATTGCTAATGCTTAGAGAGGGGATTTGAGCGGACCAAGGCCGGAAGCCAGAGAGCCCGAGAGGGAGAATAAACAGACAAGCGTCGGTTGGCTTAAAAGCCATGAATATCAGAGAAAGAAGGTTGTTAGAGTTATTGCTGAAACCGAGCATAGGTAGTGCTAAGATAGGAGCGTAGAAAGTGAAGCCAAAGCTGGAGGCTAAGGCGAAAGAGAGCAGTGCAAAAAGGCAACAACAAAAACAAGTAGGACAGAAAGTAAAAGCTGAAGCACAAAACAACCAAGGGAGTCACTTGGAGTTCAAGTGGAAAAACTAGAGAGATGTAAATTGCAGAGAGCCAAAGAAGCCAGAGCCAGAGCTAAGAGCGAGAGCGAGAGCCGAGAGCCAGGGGATAAAATGGTCTTTGAACCCATTGTTTCTGTGTAAAATAGTAGGAGTTGAGCTAATAGCTTGTAAAAAGGACTTATACCATAATCCTAGAGAGCTTAGTTGAGTTGACTAGAGCTCACAGAGACGTAGCCCAAGAGTTTTGGGTGAACTCCTAATTAATATTGCTGTTCTATGTGTGTTTTATTGCTGCATTGCCTTTGTTGCTTTATTTACTGTTATATGTATCTATATATTAGTTTTAGCACATTAAATTACAACACATAAATAGTTTTAATAAACAACACCAACATACACCTTTTGTTCAAGCACATATTTAGTTCCGCACTGGTTAATCATAAAGACGGGAATAATTAAGCTTTGGAAGTGGGAGAGGTTCTTGTAAGTTAGACAAGAAGCCTAGGAGCCCCATTTTCAAATCAAGTAAAGTGTGTTGATAGTTTAAATTCAAAGAAATTTGATGGTAGGAAATGGTACGTTGGAAAAGCACTGAAAAAATCTGAATTGACTAAGTAATCTTAATAAATTTTTATTTAAAATATTTAGATAATAATATTGATGATAACAAATTGAGAGAACTGTTTTCTATTTATGACACAATCACTTCATATAAATAATGAGTGATTTTCATAAATAAAATAGAGAATCAAGGTTTGTAGCATTCTCATCTCCGAATGAAACATCCAAATGAATGGGAAAGTTGTCATGGGCAAGCGTCTCTATATTGCTCCAGCTCAGCCAAAAGAAGATAGAACAACAAAACTACAACATCATTTCTCCCCGTTGGGTAATCATCCCCTCCTTGTATCAGCTGCTCTTGCTCTCCTCTCCACGTATAGTTAGGGACCACGATAGATTTAATGGCCAACGACCACATCCATCATAGTTACATTCTTCTTGTTCTTTTTTTTTTCTTCTTAAATTTTAGTATTTAAATGTGTTTCTAGAATTTATATTTTTATATTCATGTTAATAAGATTATATTGTTAGTCTTTTGCCCCACTACAAAAGGAAATTTTGAGAATTGAACAAAAATATGGATTAAAAATGGAAATATTGAGAATTGAACAAAAATATGTATTAAGATTGCAATGGCATATTCTAGGTTATATATTTATTTATTTATATTTTTAATTAACAA
Source organism: Pinus tabuliformis (assembly GCA_031772625.1). Lineage (NCBI taxonomy): Eukaryota > Viridiplantae > Streptophyta > Pinopsida > Pinales > Pinaceae > Pinus > Pinus tabuliformis. Next base: position 1,727,580,540 of record CM062820.1, on the reverse strand, counting down.
AATTTTATGCTTTTCTAATTATGGGAAACATAATATTTTATTAACTAAAAATATGAATAAAACTAAATTTTACTTAATCCTAAATTAAATTGCGAAATGATTACTTAGTTAGAGTGTCATAAACATAAGTAACAAAGAAATCGAAAATGAGAAACACAATATGTTATTAATTAAAAATATGAATAAATAGATAACATTTGGAAATAGGAAACAAAATATTTTATTAATTAAAAATACGAATAAATTGATAACATTTCCTAGGACATGCAACCATAATCTCAACCCATATTTTTGCTCAATTTTCAATGTTAGAGACTTTACAACAGTCAGTCCCATCAACATAACGTTTCCATAATATCCACTAATAGAGTTGGAACGAGTCTTCGGAGAGCTTGAAGCACACAAATGAACAATAAAATTTTTAGATTTTAGTTTAGACCTTCAAAAAAGTTTACAGTTTTGGGGTAAGATGATTTGCAATCAAGTTTGAGTGACGAGAGAGATTGGTGGAAGTGCAAGAGCATCATAATAGGGGGGATTATTATCCATTGACTCTCCCCATTATCAGTTTTGGTTGAGGAGGTGACACATTGTTGTGTTTACAGGTACTACAATATGGATACTGTGTTATATACCTGGGTTCCTTTTTCTTTTGTCATATAGGCATGATACATTTCATACAATCTGATATTATGCACAAATTTCTTATCTTCCTCATTTCCATCTATATTCTTATCAGTATGATTCTGGATTTTCTCCCGATACGCCAGGAGGGCCACATGCCTATTTGGGTTGATATACTTGAACTTTCTTGCCCTCCTCGTTCACAGGGTAGGGATCCTGCCTAATTTTTACTAACTATACTACACTCTGGCATCAGTGGGTGGATGCTTGCATTATCTCGAGACCCTGCAAAGAATTTGGGTTCACGTTTTGTAACAAGACATGTTTAGGATGATGTTGTTTCTGCTGCTATGAGGGTTAAGGAGTTCTCTGTGTATGCTCCATTTGAGTTTGGTTTCTCCCTGCTACTCTCTCCATTACTAGTGTTGGATTGATGCTCATGGGGTTTGGGATGGCCATTTCTGTTAGATTTTTTCTCCGGGGTTGACAGATCGAAAACCAACTATAATTTAAATTTTTCGGTGGGGACATGTGTGATGGTTTTGGCTCCATATCTCTTGATCCAAGTTGATTCAACTTCTAGATTTAACCAAGATATTTTACCCTCGTGGTGTGGTTAGAATTGCATTTTAACAGAGTATAAATGAACATATATTCATGCTTAAGCAAATGGAAACATAATGACAATCAAAAAATCATAAACAAGAGACGTTGATAACAGAGTTCGCCTAGTGTGAACTCTGTCTCCGGGCCTGGTGTCAAGATGGTGTTGCCCGCTTCATTCAGTGCTGGAAATGGTGAAGATGTACTTGGACTATGTTTTCTTTCATACAAGAACTTGTGCCCTCTACATGAGTGGAAAAGTCTCTCCACGAGACATTCCATTACAGGAACTATCACTCACAATAAACCTCCTATCAACATGACATAAACTTACACATGGCGACAATGATTATCCTACCATCATGGCATCAAAGAGATCTCAACTAAAATACCCATGGTGATAATGAGTATCCCTCCATCATGACAACAAAGGGATCTCAATTAATACATACATAATAATCCATGAGGAATACATCTAACATGAAATAGACACAAAGATTCTGCATCATACATCAAGGAGGAATCCAAAACAACATAGTACATCTCACAACAAATGATCAGAGAAGTACATGACAACAACACTTCATATACCTCAACTCTGATGCTGGCTGAAAAATAGAATACTTAGCTATTGGATCTGAATGCACCATCGAAATCCTGGAGTCAAATGGCATAAAATCAACTGTCCACCCTCTTACATCTGACATTATCACTCCAATTTGGAAAATGGTCGAAAACTAGAAGGCTTAGCTGCAAAAAATCACTGCACCACTGAATTTGTGTCATTGAGAAGTGTAAAATCAAATATCCATTTGTCAAATTCTGACACCGACAAAATCTGGGCCTGTAGGAATCTTTTAGATTCTCTCGTGATTCTCCAAAGATCCTCCCCTCTAGGTTGACTGGATATATTAAACTCAAATCAGAAAACTTATCTTGCCATTGAGATCCTTGCGAAATTCTGAGAAGAATGAGTATAAAGTTTGCTGCATTTTGGATCTGGGAAATTTTAGCCTCCAAGGAATATGGAAGATTCCCTCAAGATTTTCAAAGATTATTCTATGTTGGGAATCTACAAATCCGCAGCTCAAAAGGCGAATCCAACCTCGCCATTGCATTCCCTGCGAAAATTTGAGAAAAATGACTGTAAACTTGATAACATTCTGACAATGTAAAATTTTACCTAGCAGCGAATCTTCATCATCAAGGGACATTCTCTGAGAATTTGTCTAGAAATGCATGCCATCAAAGTTACACCTTTGTGGATTGAAAATCATGGTTTCTCTTCCTGGTGAGGTTCCATTCCCACTTAGGGTTCTGCCCTACAAATAAAATAATATTAAACATTGAAAAGCACGCCAGTTCCCCTTGGGCACATCTACAACTTTTGGGTTTAAGTAGTAGATGGGCAGTGAACTTTACAAAGCCGCCACTTGTGGCGTGTTGGTTAAGGTAGACGAATAGAGGTGGAGATGTTGGGGGATCAAATCTCGCCCCTCCTCAACTTGGCGTGCAATTATCATGTTTTGGTACACGGTTTGTTGTAACCGTTGCGGGGGCATGTCATGGTGTTGTTTTGATTTAAATGGTTTCGTGTGGGCGCCCGAGAGGTGGGTTGGCCAGTTTGGCCAGGTGGGTTCAACCCCTACTTCCCATGGTCTTCATTGACATATGGCAAGGGGTGGGGGCATGGGCTGGGTGCAATGGAGGTGGCCTACTCACCGCCCATATATATATAAGTTGTGGTTACATGGTCCGGGGGTGGCACGGGTGACAACCCGCCTCCCATTTAATTTTTTATTTTTATTACCATAGCCCAACTTAACAAAAATCTCAAAACTGGAGTTTATTGGGAAAACTAAGTAGGCCACAATTACACTCGGTTTCGGGAGCCAGATTCCATGTCTCGGACTCAATCAATTTGTAGGACCATTAAACATGGCACACTTGGCACCTTTGACCAAAAATTTGACCGGCTCTATCAACCTCATACGAGCTCAGATTTGAGTGTCGTTTGCACCGTTGGAATTAGGGAGACAAACACTTCAATATGGTGCTAGTTTGAGAGAAATTTGACCACTTTGAATTTTGACCATTTCTGAGCATTCTTGGACTTTTGCATGTGTCTCGAGCCACCTGGATCATCTCTAGATGAGTCAATTTCCATTTATTCTTCCTCACTGAAACTCAGTGGTCTGTACCCTAATTTCCATTGACTGTTGTGCTTTCGGGCCTTGGGATCGGGCAATACATACTTTTATATTCTAATTCTATCTACCTTCCTTTTCAGGCTGTGATCTAGCGACGGGGATCTTGAAATGTGGGCATGTAGGTGTGATGTGGCATAAGGCTTTTGTGTTGAATCTGATAGCAATGGTTTTTTTTACTACTTAATTGCATGAACTGGGCAGACCCATTGGTTGTTGACCTACTTTTTTCATTCATGCATTTAAGGGTGGAGTACAATCCCTACCTACCAAGGGTTGGTGTGCAGACCATCTTTTATTACTTCCCTTAATCCCCCTATTTTCTGTCATACTAACGACTTTCTCTGACCCCCTTGATTCCAACCCATCGGCGCATGAGGCTTATATTAGGGTCGCGTTGGTGGCGGAATGGAATCAATTGGGTAGTCGTGTGGATGACTTAGGCAGCGGACCCAATGGAATTGACACAAGGAATGTAAAGGGTTTGTTTAGCGACCCTCCAGGTGACGCACATGAAATTCCATGATCTCATGGGGATCACTATGGAATTTACAGAGGCTTGCGACACAAAAGGAATAAACATGCGGTTGATATTACCACCTCGACCCCTGTTATGAGTTTTGGTCACAACGTATTGATCGATCATGTTCACAGTTTATAGAAACATGCACTCATTGGTAGATGGAACTTCACTGAGTTAAAGGAGGAGGACATGCATTGCTAGTTTGAAACAAAGTGGAAGACCCTCCTGGGATATATGCCCATGGTGGTTAGACTGATGAATGGGTGGTATAGTTTTCACTTCTTGAGCTAGGAATACTTTGAAATGATAAAAGGTTTGCCATGGATTCAGGGTCTAGGTTTCTTGGCTTTACACCCATGGTATATCAGATTCACTGAAGGAGACACCCAAGAACAGACTGATTTGGGTCAAGTTACCTGGATTATCGATTGAATTCTTGACGCAACAGTTATTTATGGATATTGGTAATGCCATATACAAATTTGTGTATGTAGGCCCTTAGTGCCTGGGGGCTAGGGATAAGCGGATTACTTGGATCCTGATTGAGAAGGAGTATATGGGTGGTTTCCCGAACCACATTGAGATACTCTTGGAATTTAATCATTTACTACAATGATTGGAATCATTTCTAGGGTGCCCCTTTCAGATGCCTTATTTTCCATCATGCTAGCCACCTCATGGCACAATGCCCGCACATACTAGGGGGGGGAGGTTGCATGGATCGAAAAAATTAGTAGTTGGATGAGATATTCTCTCTGGTGGCGAATGGGCAGTTGGGTTGGTGGCGAGATGGAAGGAATTTCCCTCAGGTACTCCTCCTTTCCTTTTTTCTTACCTCTCCTCTGATAATAACTCTATTAACCAGAAAATTACCTCTCCGATTGAGGTTCCCTCATCTCCCTGGACAACCAATGAAACAATGTTTCCCACTGCTGATGACACGACCTATATCCCCTCGGATATGGGCATTCTTCCACCTTGCAGTGACCCGACTATCACTAGGAAGACCCCTCCCCCGTTGATGACAGATGACACCATTTCTCTGGGCCATATTACCTACTACCCGACCCCCACACCCCCAATTCATTCCCATCCTTTCTCAGTGATAGGCTCTCACTTTCAATCATTGACCTCTCCCATATCCTCTCCCAGAAACTTAGTTGATAGTGATATTGACTTCTTACCAAATAAAATGACTTTGGACCTATGCACCCTCACTATCTAAAAGCCTTGACAATCCTCGTCACCCCATATCAGCCCAACCTCGGCTGAAAATATCATGGTCCGCCGGACTCACAATAGGGATAACTGACATTTTTGGGGCTATCTTTAAACCCTCCCCTTCAGTCCATCCGATCCACATGCACTCATTGATGTTCCGATTGCAATGTATGCCAACCCAAGGGCCCTTAGAGCAAATGAGCCCTCCCTAGGGGCAACATGAATCTTGTCCTTTCTATGAATATTCGCAGATTGGGGGCCGCACATAAATCTATTTCCCACAAAGACTTGTTTTACATGTCCAATCCCTATATCATACTTCTCCAGGAACCTATGCTCTTTTCCCCGCATGTGGTGACATATTTTAGGAATATGCTTCTTGAATGACATATTGCGGCTACGAACTCATGTGGACTCTCTGGGGGTTTGGTTGCACTATGGAACCCGAGGTGGGTTTTTATGAAGGCTTACTCTTGTTTTGCTGGCATTCTTTTAGCAGGAAAGATCAGAGGTCTCCCGGGGCGCATTCACATTCTCAATATATATACCCCCTATCGGGACAAGACCTATTTTTGGGAGAAATTGGTGGATTCGGGGATCTTGGTACTGGATTCCCTCTTAATGGCAGTGGATCTCAACCTCACTATTGGATTGGATGTGATTTGGGGAGGTTCCTGCAGATTGGATCCCATTGCAGATAAATGAAAAGATATCATTTTCGACTATAATCTAGTGGATATTTTCCCTCCTCGACTTGCTCCCACATGGAATAATGGAAGGACGGGGGACATGCATATTGCTAAGTGACTGGATAGATTTCTATTACATGAGAATCTAATAGAGAGATTGGGTTTTATCCACTTGGGGATCATCATCTGCTTTATCTCTGACCACAGGGCCATTATCTTAAAATGGAACATGGATGATCTCAGAATGGGGGTGCCATTCAAATTCAATCGGGTGTGGTTGGAGGACCCATATTTTGAAATACTTGTAAAGGATTTTTGGACATAATTTAATACAAATGAGGAATCTTCCATGGTGGTAATTCTGGAGAAAATACATGTCCTCAAGGTGGTGGTTAAAATATGGGAATGAAATAATAAAAACCAATTGAATAGGGACCTTAAGGACATCTCGGATGAATTAGATATACTGGGTTTGCAACTACAATTGGGACACCCTTCCAAGAGTTGTGGACATCCATCAGATCACTAGAAAACAAAAGACAAAATTTCTTGCACTTCTAGGAGGTTTTGTGGCGATTAAAGAGCAGGGCACTATCAATACATGAGGGGGATCAAAATGAATTTTTTTCCATAGATACGTCATCCACAGAAGGAGGATCAACACCATCAACGAGTCAAATGATAGTTTTGTGGAACTGGGTGAATGAATTCCTGAATGACTGGGTGCATGGGCCGTGTTACACTAAAATTTGTCACCATGACTATTTGTAGTCAGTATGGCTCCATCAACAACCATACTGTCCTCCTTGGCAAGTCTTATACCTTTGCTCCTCATGTCAAACTCCAAAAAAGATAGAAAGCCTTTAAAAATCAATACAACTATGGTTCCTCACTTTCTCTTACTCTTACCTGCGTGTACGCACCTCAAGTATATAATACCTACGTACTTGTACGCTCTGTTTGTAAAGGGGTGGGTGCGTACTCCTGTAAAAGTCAAAAGGTGCAAGTTTTACTTTAAAAAACTTACTTGTGGTCGATTCTAGAGCATTCTAGAAGATGGTTTGACGTGTATTGAGCGCCTCCAGATGGTTCATGCATCCCAATGAAAGAGGAACTTATCCCATGAAGAGGGGAGCTATCCCTTTGAAAGAGGGGCTTATCCCATTGATGGTGGACCTGTTTAACTTCCTCCAAAGCATTATAAATACAGACATTGGGCCAGAGGGAGGGGAGGTTGAAAGTTGAACATTCCTAAGGGTAGATGCTGCTGAAATTAGGACTCCCTTATAGAGCTTGAGAGGATAGATTCCATTCCTTTCTTAGCTTCATTTGGAAGTGGGTGAGCTGATCAAAGTAGAGGAGAACTCTTGCTGGACCCTGGGAGGGACCTGCACAACACCAAGGCACTGGTTGTAATGGTTTCTTTTGTTTCCAATTAATACAATTAAGTTCATTTTTCTCAACAAGTTGTTATATATAATTTGTTTCATAAACTCCTTGGTCTTTATGATGAATATATTTTATTATATGAGTTATTCAGGTGCTATGTAATCATTTGCTTGTTAGTGAATGCAGGCTTCAAGGAGAAGGAGCTCATCTAGATCGAAGAGGCTTGGCTGCTACAAACAACGTTGGACTAAAGGTAAGCCTTAAACACCTGGTTGCTTTTATTTTAAATGCACATTTAGGGAAAGATAGTGCTTGATTGTTTTTTTTGTCACTAGAAAAGCCTTGTTTTCTAGGGAGGTCGGTTTTGTCCGCAAAATTGACTCTTTCCGCATGACAAAATGGCGACTCCACTGGGGATCGAACCCAGAATCTCTGGTTTCGCAGACCAGTTTAGAATCTCTGGTTTCGCAGACCAGTTTTTGACTCTGGTTTCTGGATTTTCTGGGGGGGGCATGCGCTCTAGCACTTATGCTTAGGGGGCATCAAGCACAGTTTTCTCTCTGTTTCAAGCTTGTGTAAAAATGAAACTACTTTGAAGCATAGTTTTTCTCTGTTTCAAGCTTTTGTAAAAATGAAACCTATCTCGAGTCAATTTTGGTTATTTTCAAGACTCGTTAAACTCATGAAAATCCCGAGATTATTTTGCTATCTTTCATTCTCGTAAAACAAATGAAAATGCCGAGTTCTTTCCGTCTTTTCCTGCTCGTAAATTAAATTGAAAGTTGGCTATGTGAGTACATTTTTATCATTTTTTCGAACTCATTAAAACTTACGAAAAAGTGAAAACCATGAGTACATTTTTATCATTTTTTCGAACTCGTTAAAACTTACGAAAAAGTGAAACATCAGAGTCATCTTTAAGCCCTTTTCTGAATCCTAAAACATGAAAAGATTGCCGAGCGTTTCTTTTACACTCGTTAAAACGGAATTAAAAGACGGTCCTCTTACAGCCCTTTTCTGGCCATAAAAACATGAAAAGATTGCTGGATTTTTGTCGTTTCAAATTTGATATTGGAAATAAAATGACATGTCCTTGGTCGCTTTTTACTTTTCAGATCAGAGACACTAATCATGAAAGTACTCCTTGGTCGTAAAGATCAAGCGGTTCTCTTAAGTATTATTTTATACTTTTTCGGGCTTGGGAGACACAAATTTACCAAAAAGGTCAACCCTGGAGTCTTCTTAAGTTTTTCAGACTCTCTAAAATTGAAAAACGCCGAGTTTCTCCTATACTGGACTCGTTAAAATTTCACAGTAAAGGACCTGTTCGATTACAAACAGGAACGGACCACTCTTTCTTAGGGTTCGAATCTAAACTAAGTTGGACTCATCCGAAGGATGAGCTTATAATCAAGCAAATGTTATCCTCCTCAAGCTTGTAAAAAATAAAGAGGTACTTGCCAGAAATGGTGGGGGAAAAGAGAGAAAAATGAGCCTATTTGTTATCCTTTGTCTCGGAGAGACCTTATCACCACTCTTGAACACGACACTTTTCATTCACCTGGGTTGGGAAATCCTCTGCCTAACAGTTGATCAAACCACATTGAAAGTCTTCAGCCGGTTTCTGGGTATTAACTTTGGGTCAATTGCCACCAAGCCATCTGTTGTGCTGTTATGTGTTCAAGAGGTCACTGCGAATAAACCATTCATCTGCAAAATATCTGTCATCCATCTTGACCATTGTTGACCCTCGAACCTGCACTTTCCCATACACCATCTCAACCTTCTTTTCCACTCATTTTATCCACCAAGTTGATTAAATCATTGTATTTTAGTTTAAAAACGAGCTTTTGACATGGTTTTCTAACTACGCTGATGACTATTGTTTGGTTTAGAATTTTGCTCAGACAGCTGCGGAAGCTTCTCAGTTTCCGCAGCCGATACAGGTTTCCGCAGCTGACCCAGGTTTCTGCAGCCAGCACAGGATACGCAGCTGTTTTGTCAAACACCACGCTACAGGTGTCCTCTCAAGAAATGAGCCAAATGGGCAAGTTACAGGAGTCAAGGACATGGATCGTGTCCCTCCAGATCATCCGACATGGCCATAAAAGCCTGCGGTCAAACAAGGGGCAAAGGATAGTCAACGGAAGTGTTCAGTGGTGGCACGGCTCTGCGTAGCTCTGTTTTTGAGCACGTGAAGCTACGTGGCACAATCCTTAGCCACAAAGACATCCTGATAGCGTGAATCCAATAGCCATACCTCTCAGATTTAATAAACATGATGACAGTTACCTAGATCCGGGCTGAAGAGGATTTACGTGTCTCTGACAGCGTGGTTAATAGCGTAGATTTAGTTAATCTGTTTTAGCTTTCTTTCCTTATAAATAATGCGTCCATGAACGCTGAACAAGTTAATCTTTTTGGTAATGTAATTTGAAGCTGTTGTATTTCCCCACTGCACTTTTACGTTGCTGTTTAATATATGAGAAGACTGGTTTAAATTTAAGCTTGTAGCTGTTCGTTGAATCGGTTGAAGTGGCAGAGGGCCCCTGCTTACTGAAGCCTTGTATAGTTGTCTTTTAACTCTTGCATTACTTTTTCATGTTCATGTATATTAGCTGTACAGTTGTCATTTAAATGCTGCGTTTTATTTCAACATGTATATTAGCTGTACATAACAAAGCTTTTGATTTCTGTTGTTTTACATTTTCGTTTTGCTGCTCTTTTATGGTTACAACTGATCAGTGTTTTTGCAGGTGTTCTTAGGCAGCCCGGGGCAATTTTTCGCCTTTTCTTTTCATAACTATTGGCATACGAGATCATCTTATCTTTGTCACTGACTCTTGTTTTCTGAAGTTTTGATTTCCAGTACTGTCATTCCTTAAGTTGTACATTTATTTTATGCTCTTAGATATCATGCTATTCATCTGTTAACAGTTCCTTTCTATAATCAAATAACTTTATTAGGAACCAGAATATCACTCATTATAGCTTGATTTAGTTTGCTTTAGATCTCACATTGCTTGACTTGTTCATGACTGTTTCTCACAGGGTAAATTAAGCTGAAAGGCAAAAGGTCAAGAAAGTTAAAGTAGTGTGATTAGTTTCTTTTATGCAGTTTAACTTCTTTTAGATTTCACATTGCTTAACATTTCAAGATATCTTTTCACAAGGAAGATTGAGTTGAAGAGTTGAAATAGTGTGGACTAGTTGTTCTTACTTTTCATTAAATTTAGTGTAGATTTCACTTTCATTTTTATTCAGCAACAAAGATACTGGGCCGATGTCATAGTTCATTGTTTGATGTCTTTATTTCTTTTTGAAGAATTGTTTTCATTGCATTTATTTTAAAAAGCTTTCTTTCTTTTAAGTTTTGAAAACAACTTAGAGATCACCATAATCATCCACATTTCATTTACTTTATCATCTTTTCATCATCTCACATTAGGGAAAGTTAAATCCAAAAACAAACTTAAAAAAAAAAAAAACTAAAAACGACAAAAGACTAAGGAAATGGTTATCTAGTACATACAGTACACTTCACTTCGTCAGTTTACGAACCTCGGGCTGACATTATAAATAGCAATTTAGATCACACTAAATTGACCAAACATTTTGGCACCATTGCCAGGGAAGTGAAATTAGGTAGCCAAATTCTTAAAAAAAAAAACAAGAAAATTTCAAGGAAGGAAAATTGATAACCTCTCAAAGTATTCTCTCCTCTTGCACTTAATGTGATCTGGAGGATCAGAAAAGAGAAAGTCATTGGTTTAATAGTTTCTTGAGTATGCTCTCTTCTTGCACCTAGAGTGACCTAGAAGATCAGAAAGAGAATTATTACCCCGACTTGAAGAAAAATAAAAAATTACATGCATAGAGCAAGAGATTCTAGGGGAAGGTTTTTAGCTAGAGCCAAGAGTTCGATTTTTACAAGTCCATCTACTTCAAGGAATAGACAAGAGACACCTCCATCATCTCCAACTTACACTCCTAGCCCTAGGATTCCTGGAATTCAAGAGGCAGGAGTTGACTCTCCCACACCTTCCATCGAATCTGAATTAGAAAGAGATCCTTTCCTTCCTTCTACAGAGAGACAAATTGTAATTGAAGAAGTAGAGTCATCTGAAGAAGAAGAGGGAGAAATTCCTTCTCGTTCACCCTTAGTAGAAGAACCAGAAGACTCTGAAGTCTCCAGGGAAACTACTATGACAGAGGAAGGAGCAACTGGATTTGGTAGAGGTAGAGGTAGAGGACGAGGAGGAGGAGGAAACAATGGAGGAGGTAGAGGTAACATTGGGGGAAATAGGGATGGAGATAACTCATTCAGATTTCCTATAGTCGATGAGGACTCCCGAGCCACCATGAAAAACATCTCACCATCTGTCCTCCCAAACTTCCATGGGTTAAGGAATGAGGACCCTGAAACATTTCTATTTGAGTTTGAAGTCGTGTGTCGAACTTATGATTATCTGGAAGACTCTCAAAAACTCAAACTGTTTCCTTCAACATTGAAAGGAGCAGCCTTGAAATGGTTCATGGGATTACTCGCTTAATCCATTAGGTCTTGGAATGATATGAAACAAACATTTTTGGATAGGTACCTGGACTATTGTATGCCCACCAATCACAAGGATGAGGTATTCAAAATGATGCAAAGAGAAGATGAAAACTTGGAGGATTTACTTGAAAGATTTCAATACAACCTGAAAAGAGCGAAAATGAGTAACTTAGATGAGGAGACCTTGAAAGCCCTTCTATTAAAAGCCATTAGAGATGAACGGATAGATATTTTGAACATGATGGGGAAGGGAGATATATCTGAACTTTCACTCAATGATATAGCAGAGCTATGTGTCCATCTCTCAAGAGGGAAATCTAAAACTTAAAAAGGGCCTAGAGATCCTTCTCTCATCAGAGCAAACAAATCTGCAACTGGATCAGTAAGTAGGGCTGAGATTGGGAACATGCTTGATGAATTCAAAACTGACATCTTAGGGAGTCTTAGTGAGCAACTGGACACCCTTAAGATTCACAATAAGCAGAAAGCAGAAGCTGAGGCTTTGGCCATCTTTTGCCCAAAGTGTAGGAAGAAACATGCTCTAAGGGAATGTCCCTTGGATGCAAAAGTTGTAGAAACATGTGTAATTTGTTCAGAGAATCATGAGACCAAGGATTGTCCTTCAATTCCTGGGCTCAAAGCTGTCTTTCAAGAAGATCCAAATACAATCGAATCTCTCTGTTTTGTTGCAAGGAGACCTTGGCAGGGGCAACAAAATCAAGGGTTTAACAACTCTATGAATTTTCAACCCTCACTGAATTGGAATCCTTGGCAACAACCTTGGTCCCAACCTCAAAATCCTTTTCAATCATGGGTACAAGATATGCAAAATCCTTATGGGAGATTTTCTCAATTTTACCAATATCCCCCATCTTTTCAAAACCAACAAGCTCCACAACTTCCAAATCAAAACCCACAACTATCATTGCCATTTCCACAACAACAACAACCTTCTCAACAGAATCCAAATTCTCAACTCTTGCTTCCATTCCAACAGAAGTCAAATCAACTTCCTTCTCAGCCATTGTCAAACCCCAATAATAAAAACCCTCAAAATGCTTACATGATGGAAGGTCAACAATTTCCTACCTATATGATTGTTCCTCTCAATGAAGTACAACTCAGATCAGGTAGAGTCCTAGATAAGCCTTCTATAAATGCTCAAAAGCAAAGCATTTTTGAGGAAGAGTCTCTTGAAGCCAATAAGGGTTCTGAAGCATCTCTTCAAAACCCAAACACTAAAAAAGAAAAAGAAAAAGAATTAACCCCCACAACTCCCATAGTTGAGCAACCTGCATCTTTATCCACACCTCCTTTTCCTGAAAGATTACAAATTGATAAAGGGGTGGAAAAACAAATTTGGTTGCCTGACAATAATTTTCTAGATGATTTGAAGAATGTCTGTATCAAGATTCACTTGTTACAAGCCATTAAAGAGATTCCTATTCTAGCAAAAACAATAAAGGAGTTGAGTCTTAAAAGACCAGGAAGGAAACCAAGAGATACCAGAAGAATCCACCTGGTAGGGAAAATTGCAGATATCATGATGGGAAAAATTACTATGTAGAAATATGTAGATCCCGGTAGTCCAATTGTCAAAACACATATCAATGGGGTAGAAATACCAAATACTTTGATTGATTTAGGGGCTGCTATCAACATCATGAGTAGACAGACTATGGAACAGCTAAAACTTCTTAATCTTCTTTTTACACCTACTTTATTGCAACTTGCAGATCGATCAATTATTAAACCAGATGGTGTATTAGAAGACATTCCAGTCTCCTTAGACTCTTGGGAATATCCAGTAGATTTCATGATTTTAACTCCCAAGAGTAATCTAGGAGGACATCCTCTTATTTTAGGTAGACCTTGGCGAGCCACAGCTGATGCTTTCATAAGTTGTAGGCCTGGGGATATGTATATTTCTGATGGTAATTCGACAAAGAAGTTCAATTTGTATCCTCCAGCAAAAGCAATTATAGAAATAGGAGATAATGAGTGGGTTGATGATGAAGATACTATACAACCTGTCTTTACCATTTTCGAGATCAGTGAAGATAGTCAAATTCTGAACACATTAGAAAACTTTGAACCATCTTCAGAATATGACCACACACAATTTCAGTTGGATTCTGACATTGAGTGTCTATCATCTAGACAAATGTCTCTTTTCTCTATGGAAGAGTTTGGTAGTTCTGCCATTGAGATTTTTCCAGGAAAAACATTGAATATCAACAGAAACTTGGAAAAATCACAACAGGAGGAGCTAACCAAAATCTTGCAAAAACATTCTACTGCATTTGCATGGGAGTATACTGATATGAAAGGTATTGACCCTAAAACTTGTATTCATCACATCTACATTGAGGAAAACAGTATACCAATCAGACAACCTCAAAGAAGGATGAATCCAAACCTTAGAGAGATAGTGAAAGAAGAGCTCCAAAAGTTACTTAATGTAAACTTCATTTACCCCATTTCAGATAGCCGGTGGGTTTCTCCTTTGGTTATAGTACCTAAAAAGAATGGTAAATGGAGGGTTTGCATTGATTACAGGGAATTGAACAAAGCAACCTTGAAGGACTTTCCTTTACCATTTATTGATCAAGTATTAGATACTTTAGCAGGCAAAAAGTATTTCTCATTTTTGGATGGTTTTAGTGGTTACAATTAGATTCAGGTAGCACCTGAAGATCAGGACAAGACCACATTTACCTGTCCATGGGGAACTTTTGCTTACCGAGTACTTCCTTTTGGATTATGTAATGCAGTACTAGGAATCTTTTCTGATCTAATTCATGATTGTGTAGAGGTCTATATGGATGATTTTACAGTTTATGGTAATTCATTTGAAGAGGCATTAGAAAATTTGGAAAAAGTCCTTATAAGATGTAAAGAAACAAATCTTTCATTAAGTCATGAAAAATGTTTTATGATGTTTACTGAAGGGATTGTTTTAGGACATCATATTTCGGGAGATGGGATTAAAGTTGATAGATCAAAAGTTGAAGTCATCTCCAAGTTACCCATTCCAAATTGTCAAAAAGATGTTAGAAGTTTTCTTGGATTTACTGGATATTATAGAAGGTTTATTGAAAACTTCACCAAAATAGCATCTCCACTCTTCAAATTACTTACAAAAGACTGTGAATTCAAGTGGGATCCTGACTGTCAATCTGCATTTGAAACTTTGAAAACAAGAATATCTGAAGCACCCATTTTGAGAGGGCCAAATTGGAAACTTCCTTTCCATATTTCTACAGATGCTTCAGATACAGCTCTAGGAGCTGTGTTGGGTCAAAAGGATTTAGTTCCTTATGCCATTTACTACACCAGTAAAAATTTGACTCCTACTGAGTTAAATTATACTGTGACTGAAAAAGAGTTCTTAGCCGTTGTTCATGCAATCAACAAGTTTAGACATTATATAACAGGCTATGAAACTTTTGTCCATACTGATCATTCTGCAATTAGATATCTCATGAACAAACCTGTTACTAATGGCAGAGTTACAAGATGGCTTTTACTTTTACAAGAATTCAATATTACTGTGTTAGATAGACCAGGGAAACAAAATACAGTAGCTGATTTCTTGTCTAAAATCCAAAATACTAATGAAGATTCTCCTGTAGAGGATAAGTTTCCAGATGAATATTTGTTTGCAGTAACTACTAAAACTCCTTGGTATGCAGATATTGCTAACTATTTGGTTACAGGGAAGCTACCTCCACACTTATTTCCTAATGAGAAAAGGAAAATCATTCAGGAGAGTTCAAATTATTCATGGATTTCTAATGAATTGTTTAAAACAGGGCTAGATTGTGTGATCAGAAGATGTGTTCGGGAAGATGAAATGCCTGACATCCTTAAGGCATGTCATGATGAACCGTGCGGTGGACACTTTGCTGACAAGAGGACGGCCTATAAAATCCTTTCTTTAGGATATTATTGGCCTTCTCTCTTCAAAGATGCAAAACAATATGTTAGAAGGTGTGACAGCTGCCAAAGAGTTGGGAGACCAACTCTTTCAAATGAAATGCCATTACAGCCACAGGTACTCATCGAACCCTTTGAAAAATGGGCTTTAGATTTCATTGGACCCATTAATCCACCATCTAAACAAAAGAAGTATATATTGGTTTACACTGATTATGTTACTAAATGGGTAGAAGCCAAGGCATTGCCTTCTGCCACTGAAAATTCAGTTGTTCAATTTCTTTTTGAGGATATTTTTACTCGTTTTGGTGTCCCAAGAGAAATTGTGACAGATCAGGGAAGTCAATTTACATCTAACTTGATGGAAAAGCTGATGGAATAATACAAAATCAAGCACTAAAAAATCTACTCCGTACCATCCGCAAGCAAATGGTCAAGTGGAATCTACAAACAAAGTTCTTGAGAGCATCATCACCAAAACTGTTCATCTCCACAGAAGAGATTGGGCAGAAAGGCTTCCTGAAGCCTTATGGGCCTATAGAACTACATGGAGGAACACAACAGGACATTCTCGCTATGAACTTGTTTATGGGAAAGAAGTCCTGCTCCCCATTGAGTTTCAAGTCAAGACCTTCAAGATGGCAGTTCAGTTGGGGATGAATCTATCAGAAGCCCAAAAGCACAGAATGGAGCAGCTGAATGAGCTAGATGAAATAAGACAAGATGCAATTTTAAGGACTGATCTAGTTCAACACCAAAGAACTAAGTGGCATGACAGATATATCAAAGAGAGAAAGTTTCAAAAGGGAGATTGGGCGTTACTGTTTGATTTCAAGTTTAAAGACTTCAAAGGAAAATTTCAGACTCATTGGCTTGGACCATATGAGATTGATGAAGTCT
The DNA here is from genome assembly GCA_031772625.1 of Pinus tabuliformis. Classification (NCBI taxonomy): domain Eukaryota; kingdom Viridiplantae; phylum Streptophyta; class Pinopsida; order Pinales; family Pinaceae; genus Pinus; species Pinus tabuliformis. The sequence goes on along the minus strand of CM062820.1, from coordinate 1,727,563,887 downwards.
TTAGCAATGGAGCAGTTCGAGTCAAGACTATTGATGAGTTTCAAACTCCTCTCATTGTGAATGGCCACCGATTGAAAATTTATCATAAGCCACTCTCAAAAGAGGACTTTGTCAAAATGTTTCAAGAAAAATCTGCAATGAGGCTGGTGGAGAGGAATCCTTCTCCTCCATCAGCCTAGTCTTTGTTTCTTTTAGTTGAAAAAAAAAAAAAAAAAAAAAAAAAAAAAAAAACTTTTGTATAAGCTTGAAAACCAATCATGGATTGGCAGTCTTATACAGAAAATGTAGAGTGAAAATCAGGGGCACCTGACACTCTATATTTTCCAAAAAAAAAAACTCTTTTTCTTTCCACCTCCATCTCATTTTCACTTGTCATTTCACTTCACCTCCATCTCATTTTCATCTCCATTCCACTTCACTCCACTCCATTTCCATCTCATTCCACTCATTTCATCTCATTCCATCAATAAAAGTCCCTCTCAGGACTATTTTATTCAGTTGGTTCTTCTCTAAATATCTTTGTGCAGTTAAAGGGGTGTTGTCTTAGTTTCCGCAACTGGAAACCGTTTCCGCAGCTAGAACCAGTTTCCGCAGCCAGCATCACTCTGTCTCCACAGCCGGCATCACTCTGTTTTCAAAAAAATCACAGTCAAAGGTTAGTGTCATCATCACCAAGTGCAGCAAAGACATGGGGCATCTTCAAGATCAAATAACAACCATGGGTCAGAAGCTTTAATCAAAGAAATGATAAACTTCCAAAGGTATGATCAAAAATATCTACCAAATAACAATTCAATGTCATTATTATGCATAGTTATTTAAACCATGGCAAGTTCCACTAAATGCAATGATTTGATACGACAAGCCCCATACCACTCCTCTTCCACCAACGTCATTCCACACACCCTATTCATTTCTAACGGTTCCATGATCATTCTAAATTTATGAACTACTCTTCCATTTATTGGCCGTACTTTGAGACGTGACCTACTATACCACGGCTCTCCTTCACCATAATTTCCGCAGCCGTCTGCTGAGATGTGTGCGCAAGTCATCCGATTCAAAAGGACTCAACCGTTATTCTGCCCATTTATCACTTCACTCCCGCATGCGTTCGGTGTTGCACTCGTTACTGTTGCTTACCTCGGTACTCATACCATTCTCTGCTCTCCATTTCCGCTGCATCCACTACAGTTTGCTCCAAACCCTGGCTCCAGTCACCACATACATCCTGAACTCCGATTACGGCTACTCCAGTTACCTTAAGAATCCCGTAATCATCCCATTTTTTTTCCTGAACCTTCATACGCAGTAGAATTCTCAGTCGGAATTTAAAGCCGAGAATGGGAAAGCTACTAAGAGCTGAACCGGAGGGACCAAAGTACCTGGAGGGTTATCCTCAAACGAAGGAGTCGTTAAAGAAAGCAAGGTGGCTGAGATTCATTCAGAAGTTCACGGGCTATAATAAAGAAGTGACTAAAGCTTTTGCCAGGTCCTTTAATGGACAAACAGTGGAGGTTGGAGACTTGAAATTTACAGTGACCGAGGCCACAATAGCAGCTGCAACAAGTCTCCCACAAGAAGGCGAAAGGTGGTTCAAAAACAGAAGTGTGGACGATCAAGGATGGAAAATCATGCTTAAAAACCCAGGTATGGATACCTCTATATTTACCAAAGGAATCCTTGTGCATGCAATAAAAGAAGAATGGTCCACTCTGTTATTACTTGTCCAGAAATTTATCACATGCGAGGGTCGTTTTGGTACCATGTACATGTATCATGCCAGGATAATGATGAATTTCATGGAAGGTTCTACCCTTAATTTGCCTTATTTTCTGTTATCAAGCTTGAAGAAAATGGGCTCTACTGTTCAAAAACACGTAGGTAGTATTGAATCCCATCTTTACCATCATGGGTTCATAAAAATCCTTATTGAAGATCAGTTGAAAAACACTAAGGATACTTGGGAAAAGTTTTTGACAAGAAATCACTTCCAAGAACTGAGTGAAGCCTCTGCAAGCAGTTCCCCAAAAATTCCAAAGAGAAGTAGGAGAAAAGAAAAGAATATTACAACCCAAGACTCTCCTACAGTAGACATTCAGGAAACTGTTTAGAAAGAAGAAGAGGAGGGAACTAAAAACAAGAAATAGAAGAAGAACAAAGGCAAGATAACCATTCAAGAAACCTATCCATCACCTGAACAATCCGTAGAAGAAGATTATCAACCTCTGTCAGAGAGGTTAATAGATCTTCAAGCTGCTGCCATAACCAAGAAAAAGCAAAGAGGAAAACAGGCTGCACAAGAGAAAAGTACTAGTTCCTACCTAAGAAGGAGCACTAGGCTAAAAGGGAAGGGGAATAAAATCAAAGAAAAATAGTCTCATTTTATTGATTTAGATAAAGAGACACTTGAGAAATCCCCAACTCAGCCAAGTATTGAGCCAAGTCCTCCACGTGAGGAAAGCCCTTTTCAGCCGGAAAGAGAAAGCAGTCCTCCTTCACCAGAATTTGAGTTCAGGCCGAGAAAAACACCTGAGGTAAATTCCACCCAGCAAGAAGCATATAACTACTTAGAGTCCTTGGAACAATCAGCTGCAGGACCAAGCACCACCTTGCCACTTGATGCACAAGTACAGTCTTTAAAACAAGAAGTGTTTGAACTGGAAGTCCTAAATAGGCACATCAAACAGGAAAACAAAGCACTCAAAGAGCAGAGTAAGGTATACAAGATTGTCCATGACAACACTATGCTCCATTTAGGACTGTAGCAGAAGAAGAACAGGAAGCTGAAGAAGAAGTGTAAAAAGTTGAGCAGGGCATTGATTAATCTTAAGTTCAAATGTCTAGTCAGGAAACCAAGGACCATTTTAGCATCAAAGAGAAAGAGAAGAGGGCTAGATGTTCTTGCAGAAGACTCAGAGCATATGGATTGAGGGAAAATAACTAAGTTTTGGTTGCATGAGGACATGCAACACCTTCAGAGTGGGGGTATGTTGAGCCTCGAACCTGCACTTTCCCATACACCATCTCAGCCTTCTTTTCCACTCATTTTATCCACCAAGTTGATTAAATCATTGTATTTTAGTTTAAAAACGAGCTTTTGACATGGTTTTCTAACTACGCTGATGACTGTTGTTTGGTTTAGAATTTTGCTCAGACAGCTGCGGAAGCTTCTCAGTTTCCACAGCCGATACAGGTTTCCGCAGCTGACCCAGGTTTCTGCAGCCAGCACAGGATTCCGCAGCTGTTTTGTCAAACACCATGCTACAGGTGTTCTCTCAAGAAATGAGCCACATGGGCAAGTTACAGGAGTCAAGGACATGGATCGTGTCCCTCCAGATCATCCGACACGACCATAAAAGCCTGCGGTCAAACAAGGGGCAAAGGATAGTCAACGGAAGTGTTCAGCGGTGGCACGGCTCTGCGTAGCTCTGTTTTTGAGCACGTGAAGCTATGTGGCACAATCCTTAGCCACGAAGACATCCTGATAGCGTGAATCCAACAGCCATACCTCTCAGATTTAATAAACATGATGACAGTTACCTAGATCCGAGTTGAAGAGGATTTACGTGTCTCTGGCAGCGTGGTTAATAGCGTAGATTTAGTTAATCTGTTTGAGCTTTCTTTCCTTATAAATAATGCGTCCATGAATGCTGAACAAGTTGATCTTTTTGGTAATGTAATTTGAAGCTGTTGTATTTCCCCACTGCACTTTTACGTTGCTGTTTAATATATGAGAAGACTGGTTTAAATTTAAGCTTGTAGTTGTTCGTTGAATCGGTTGAAGTGGCAGAGGGCCCCTGCTTACTGAAGCCTTGTACAGTTGTCTTTTAACTCTTGCATTACTTTTTCATGTTCATGTATATTAGTTGTACAGTTGTCATTTAAATGTTGCGTTTTATTTCAACATGTATATTAGCTGTACATAACAAAGCTTTTGATTTCTGTTGATTTACATTTTCGTTGCTGCTCTTTTATGGTTACAACTGATCAGTGTTTTTGCAGGTGTTCTTAGGCAGCTCGAGGCAATTTTTCACCTTTTCTTTTCATAACTATTGGCATACAAGATCATCTTATCTTTGTCGTTGACTCTTGTTTTCTGAAGTTTTGATTTCCAGTACTGTCATTTCCTTAAGTTGTACATTTATTTTCTGCTCTTAGATATCATGTTATTCATCTGTTAACGGTTCCTTCTATAATCAAATAACTTTATTAGGAACCAGAATATCACTCATTATAGCTTGATTTAGTTTGCTTTAGATCTCACATTGCTTGACTTGTTCATGACTGTTTCTCATAGGGTAAATTAAGCTGAAAGGCAAAAGGTCAAGAAAGTTAAAGTAGTGTGATTAGTTTCTTTTATGCAGTTTAACTTCTTTTAGTTTTCACATTGCTTAACATTTCATGATATCTTTTCACAAGGAAGATTGAGTTGAAGAGTTGAAATAGTGTGGACTAGTTGTTCTTACTTTTCATTAAATTTAGTGTAGATTTCACTTTCATTTTCATTCAGCAACAAAGATACTGGGCCGATGTCATAGTTCATTGTTTGATGTCTTTATTTCTTTTTGAAGAATTGATTTCATTGCATTTATTTTAAAAAGCTTTCTTTCTTTTAAGTTTTGAAAACCACTTAGAGATCACCATAATCATCCACATTTCATTTGCTTTATCATCTTTTCATCATCTCACATTAGGGAAAGTTAAATCCAAAAACAAACTTAAAAAAAAAAAACTAAAAACGACAAAAGACTAAGGAAATGGTTATCTAGTACATACAGTACACTTCACTTCGTTAGTTTACGAACCCCGGGTTGACATTATAAATAGCAATTTAGATCACACTAAATTGACCAAACAACTATCCCTGAGTCAGTCCTTACAGCTACATTTCTTCAACTTGATCTATGATTTCGTGTTGTGGGTTTTCCTACGACGGATCGCTTTCTATTGACATCAGCACATTATCTAGAAAGACGATCTAGGAATCGTCAGTACCTTGAAATCTGCATGCCTCAATGGCAGTTTTCTCGCCTTTGACGACAGTTTACATCATTGACTTTCGATCGAAGGATTCTGTGACATGTTCGACATCAACACATCTACTCACATCTCATGGATTGTACTGGGTACTTTGAGAACCATTGACATCACTGGTGGTCTCTCTCACTCTTGTTAACAGTTTACATCATTGACTGGTAATCAAGTGGTTTCTACCATGTTCGACACCAACTCATTTATTCGCATTGATAGAATTGTACTATTTCGGGAAGCAGAAATGAAGACCCCGGATCTAGTTTCCGCCATCCAGGCTGCGAGGAGTTTTGTATTCATTATATAGTAGACTAATTATAAACAGATGGCTGCATCCATACTGTGTCTACATGTGTCTATGACTATGATGTATTGCGAAATCATTCCTATATCAGAGCAGTAGTTAGTTTTTTAGTTAAGTTTTTGATCTGAGTATGGGAATGTCTACCTCAGCGATGATATGATCTCATATATGTATTTTGTGTTGAATATTTGTAGGTTCCGACTGGGCTCTCCACAAGATAATCCTCGAAATGATAAAATGCTTCACCCTTCCTAGATGATATAAAACCCTAATCTACTATAGACCTCGCACTTTAGGGGGCAATCTGTTACACTAAAATTTGTCACCATGACTATTTGTAGTCAGTATGGCTCCATCAATAACCATACTGTCCTCCTTGGCAAGTCTTATACCTTTGCTCCTCATGTCAAACTCCAAAAAAGAGAGAAAGCCTTTAAAAATCAATACAACTCTGGTTCCGCACTTTCTCTTACTCTTACCTGCGTGTACGCACCTCAAGTATATAATACCTACGTACTTGTACGCTCTGTCTGTAAAGGGCTGGGTGCGTACTCCTGTAAAAGTCAAAAGGCACAAGTTTTACTTTAAAAAACTTACTTGTGGTCGATTCTACAGCATTCTAGAAGATGGTTTGACGTGTATTGAGCGCCTCCAGATGGTTCATGCATCCCAATGAAAGAGGAACTTATCCCATGAAGAGGGGAGCTATCCCTTTGAAAGAGGGGCTTATCCCATTGATGGTGGACCTGTTTAACTTCCTCCAAAGCATTATAAATACAGGCATTGGGCCAGAGGGAGGGGAGGTTGAAAGCTGAACATTCCTAAGGGTAGATGCTGCTAAAATTAGGACTCCCTTATAGAGCTTGAGAGGATAGATTCCATTCCTTTCTTAGCTTCATTTGGAAGTGGGTGAGCTGATCAAAGTAGAGGAGAACTCTTGCTGGACCCTGGGAGGGACCTGCACAACACCAAGGCACTGGTTATAATGGTTTCTTTTGTTTCCAATTAATACAATTAAGTTCATTTTTCTCAACAAGTTGTTATATATAATTTGTTTCATAAACTCCTTGGTCTTTATGATGAATATGTTTTATCATATGAGTTATTCAGGTGCTATGTAATCATTTGCTTGTTAGTGAATGCAGGCTTCAAGGAGAAGGATCTCATCTGGATCGAAGAGGCTTGGCTACTACAAACAGCGTTGGACTAAAGGTAAGCCTTAAACACCTGGTTTCTTTTTATTTTAAATGCATATTTAGGGAAAGATAGTGCTTGATTGTTTTGTTTGTCACTAGAAAAGCCTTGTTTTCTAGGGAGGTCGGTTTTGTCCGCAAAATTGACTCTTTCCGCATGACAGGCCGAACAATAGTCTTGAACGATCGGGTGAATAGCCGAATGATAGTTCTTCACGACCAAGTGAATGAATTCTTGAATGACCGGGTGAACGATGCCAAACGAGTTCCTGAATGACAAAGTGAAACAGAGTCTGAATAGACAGGAGTTTTCCTGAAGGGAGGTTAGGGTAAGGCTGCACGGTGCAGACCGAGTTGCATGTTTTGACGAATATTGTGAGAAGGAAGCTGGGGTTCCTCTTCAAAGACTGTAATTGTATTTTATGAAAGATTATTGTTATCATTGTGGGCAGACTCATATTCATGGAGTTGCCCCTCTCGTTAAATTGTATCCACTGTGCATATGTGTAAAATGATAACGATGATGAAGAAAGATTAATTGAATGTTTTCACTATGTTATGAATGGTAATACTTATAAAGTGAAAAATAAACTAAGTATGGAATGTTAGGCATAGTCCACACTTGAAAGTATTGTTTAAAATAAATTGGGTGGTGGTGCCACACCTCCTACGAGCGGTTGAAAGACTACCGCCAAGGTAGGGGCGTGACATTTGGTATCGGAGGTCCGTATTCCATAGGGTTTGGTGATTCAGGTTTACAGATTGAAGTTCTACACTTCGTAATAGGTTTAGTAGGGGTGAAGCTTTGTGCTTGGGCCAAGCTGGACGACAAGACATGGCAGGTTTGGAAGAATTCCAAGGGAGGTTTTTGCTGACTTTATACAGGTTGAAGTGGATGAAAGAAGAGAACCCACAGATTTGAGGTTGTTGGCTTATTGGGGTCTGAGCTAGGTTCGTAGGTGATTTAGCCAAACAAATCTTGGTACTACTGACCCTTTCGTCAATAGTCTGTGGAGCGTGGACTGAGGTCTTACCCGAAGTAGTAGGAGAGGGTGATAGAACTAGGTTTCCGCACCCTGGAGATGTCTACTGAGTTCAAGTGATCTGCAATTAGATCCTGCGCGCACGTTGCTATGTGTACTGTTCCATACCTCGCAACCTGAGATGCTACCTTCGCGTAGCCCTGCTCGAGGGCCGAGTGCTGTTGTTACCCAAGTCCTTACTAGTATTCTACTGTTAGTTGATTAAATTAGCTTATTTGTATGCGTTAAGTTACACTTAGCAATATAAATCATTCATACATGTGCGCACAATAAACAAACAATATATTTTTAATTTACATCAACAATGCATTAATCCAAAAACAGATACACGAATTGGTAACAAAACCTTTCTTTACTAATCTCTTCTTCGGTTACAGACTTGACTCCACCCTGCGCACTCAACTGCAGGGGTCTGCACACTCAGCTGCGGACTACTAGGCCTTTTCGCACTCAACTGCAGGGTTCTGCACTCTCAGCTGCGGACTACTAGGCCTCTGCGCACTCAGCTACAAAGCCTTCTCCTACTCTACGACCCAGGACACACTTAGACACTTAGACTCTTGCTCTTTTCTTCTCCGCTACTTATCCCTTATTCCTTACTTTTACACTTAGAGCCTTGATCTATTTGTGCAATCCCATGGTTCCCGGACCATGGGTAGGCCGACATTACATCCAAAACTAGGGCAGACAACCCTATGACTATAACATACTTCCACTCCCACAATTCGCGGGGATTTACAACATTATTCGGTCAAAACATGGGCTTTGATCCCCAAAACATGCCTTGAGGGGATTCCATGCCCAACAGGCCCCCAACACAAACATCGTGACTCACCCTTGAGTCACTTTATTGGTGAGATGATCTTGGCATGGATTTCCTCCAACTATCCTCAAACTATGTTGATGTTAGTAGCGCACTGATCCGTTGCTTGTTGAATCTGTTGCATCCTCTGTTCTAAGACCTCCATGTCTGGGGTGCTTCTCTGCATTAACATGTGCATCCCATGTATGTGCATGAGCTTTCCTTCAATGTTTGTCGTGATATTGAAAGCCTCGTCAATCCACGGCTGGACGCGCACTTTGAGAACTGCCTCCTTATGTCGCGCCGCATCCACCTACTCCTTTAGTGCCTTAGCTTGTTGCATCCTTGCAAGCTGCTGAGTGAGAACTACTATCTGCATAGTTCTGCAAACACTGTCGTATTGCTACTGAAGTTCTCGTGCCTCTGTCTCCAGGCGCTGGATGTTGGGGGCCTCCTGCAGAGTTTTGAGGACCTCAAGTGCTTGCTCCAACAAAGTGGTACAGTCTTGCACTACACTTCCAATTTCTTCCAATCCCGCTGTGATAGCGCTAGCACACTGTTCTTGGACCTCCGGGGGAGTGGAAGGCAGCGCCTTTAATTGCAGCTCGGTGATCTGAAGATTCAGCTCCAGCTGAACCTTGGTAATTTCTTCTCTAGCCTCGTGGACTTTGGTTGCCAATCTGTGGATTCACACCTCTACTAGTAGATCTACTGGGATGGCCAGCTCTGGGATGTAGTAGTAGGCATTGTCTACCACCTGCACCAACTGTTGATTCTACGACACCAATTCGTCACGCTGCAAGCTGAGCTGTTCCATGTTTATCTTCTGCTCGCTGAGAACTTGGATCGCGCGACTCTCCCTAGCGCACAGCTCTGCCGTTATCCCAGCCTGTAGTAGATACAATGTCTCTAATGGAAGGGTAGCCAAATTAAGGCTAAGGTATTTCATCATGTTAACCAAAAATTGGTCTCATTTGCTGCGACTAGGGCACCTTCTGACAACATTATTGTGTTTTCCATCCGTGTGCGCAGCATCGACTCTACTGTTGAGGATCCTGTTGCAAGGTGGGTCAAAAGGGTACCCACCTGAGGGGGCTGCACCTGTAACTCTTGCAGCTACGCCTTGAGGGCCCCCAACACAGTCTAGTGCTCCTGCATAAAATCCTGAAGAGCCTCATTTGTGACATCGCGGAATGTTTTGCCGATGTCATGGAGATCACCTTCGATTAAGGTGATCAGGTCAATGGCCAATTTTGAGGCCTTGACCTTCTTCCTCAGTCCTGATATCTCTGTCGTGTGTGGGTACTTTAACTGTGTGGATGTGGTCCCTGGGTCCATGCTCCCTTATGCTATTTTGGCTTCCTCTGCCTCCTGCTCCTGTGAGGACATTGATTGGCCCTCGTCTACCTTCACGGTTGTTGCCTCTGTCGCATGTGTTGTTGTTGCTTCTCCGGCCTTCTTCTGCTAAGAGGCTTTCTATGCCGCTTCGCATGCTACCCTTACCTCAATTTTTGTTGTTTCCTTTCACCTTTTCTCGGCCGATTATGTGACGCGCAACTTGGCATCTTCCTTCTTGTTCTGTGCTGCCGCTTTCTCAAGTTCTGTCAGATCTGGGGCATGCCATTCTGGAGGCCATGTCTCCAAGAAAGTAAATATGGCGTCATAAGTGGCTATAAAAGGTAGCTTCATCCACTGCTTCACTGGATCCTTACACACCCTGATAAAAATGTTGTGCATATCAACTTTACAGTCTGCAAAACTCTGCAGACTGTTGTACACCATGGGTGACAAGTGCGGCTTCCAGTTGATCCACATCCAGATGCTCATCTCCATGAGCACCCATAAGATTTTGGTGTCGCATATCCATTTCATGTCGTTTGTGGCCTAGAGCGAAGTGTACTTCACGGCCTCTGGTAATTCTCTATCAACGTTGGGAATTGACTATCCTCCGGCAATTCCCCTGCTACGAGCACTATTGATAACAACAACCATGCATAGTGGAAGGTTTTACCCTACTCCTGGGCTTCACGACAATTTTTAAAGAATTCCTTACAGAGGAATTCAGACCAGTTGAATTGGACCCCCTCCACGCATTGCTCGGCCAGTGTGACCACCGACGCCAGTACCTCATTGATGCGACACTTTCTCATGACTTTTCCAGCAAAGATTTGGGTTGCTATGCATACCCCTTTGTTCTGTTTCTTGCGGCTGTGTGATTCCTTCGTTCCGGGCTTCGCGGACCATCGTATCTATGGGTGTTGTTATGCAAGGACTAAGCTTCACATGCTCTATAGGGATTACAACCCCTGCTTCATGCTTCAGCTTCGGAAGTGATCGCGTGGTCAGGGTTTTGCACATGGTCCTATAAGCCCATAGAACTACTGGTACAGGCAGGTCCCAATCAGTACGTCTCACATGGTGGACCGTGTTCAACACTTTGCACACCTTGTCAAAGGCTTCCCCGCGGATAATCTTTGGTGCGATTGGTCTTATCATACTGCGTCGTTCACACCCTCGTCTCGCTTGGTCCTACTCGTTGGTCTTGTTTCCTATCATGAGGACGGTGTGCGTTTGTGCAGGTTGCGTACAATACGTCTGTACCCATCGGGAGAGGTGGGCATGCAGGCTGTTTCATCCATCATACCCGACTTTCATCCAGAGCTGGGGCTTTCCAAACTGTATAAGAATCACCCTTCTACATTCGCGCTAGTCCTCAAAACTCTGCTGGTGCATACCCCACCACCTTAAGGACGTAGTGCGTAGTGCCCATTTCAGAGTATCGAACCCCTCTTGTTCTGGCACCTCACTTTCAAATTTGTTCAGGAATTCATCCACCGCTATCAACCCATCATGCATAGGCAGATCCCTTGCCTCTGTTGCTACACAGCGTAGTGATTTTATCATCATGTTGCAATTGAGTGTGGTTACCTCATGTAATCGATTCGTCCATCGTTCTATTTCCTCATCTCAATCTGATGTGCAGGAGCTTTCGCTCTCCCACGAAGTCCTGCCATCCACTGTAGGATTCACCCAATCTTGTTCCCGAGCAGTTATCTTGTAGATACAGTCGATATTGGCGTCGCTTTCGTCTTCACGCACTGGCTCTTTCTAGCACGATCCTTCCTTCGAGTTTAAAGGTACCACTACGCGCAGTGACTTTTTCTCAAAAATCATCTTGCGCTTCTTTAGATTTATTACTCCATTCATGTGAGTGGTCCAATCTATTCCCAGTAGCGTAGGATAGGGATTGTTGTCATCAACAATCTCTATAACATAGAAATTTGCAAGTGCGCTCGCACCTTCGATGTCTACCATTATTCCCTACAATCTTCCCATCGGTGGGACCTTTTGCTAGTTTTCCATTTGCAATTGAATAAGAGACCATTGCAACGCGGTCCTACCCATGCGCTCCCATGTTTGCTTTGGCAGTACATTTGCGTCCGATCCTAATCAAGAATCACTTGATCCATTTCATATTCCCCGATCTGCGCACTCAACCTCATCTCCCTTCCTGTTCACGTTGTGTGCTTCCCAAGATTCCGTATTACGCATGGTTCCCCTGATCCAACACATCTAGTGATGAGTTCCTGCAGTCCCTTCACAACCTTGCTCTCGTGCAACAGCTTTATGCATGTCTCCAGAAAGGTAGTAAGCATTGATGGGTCCATCTTCGGTTCTATTTTGTCTTTACTACCTAAAGTGGAGGCCTCCGTGAAACTCTTCTTCACTTCCATGAATGTCTCCTTTGCGCTCTCCAAATCTAACTCTGGTTCCTTTGTTGGAACCTTGCAAACCCAAACACTTTCTTCTGGCTGCTTACCTTTGTCATATCCTGTCGTGATACCCCTTTAGAGCATGATGTTTACATTCAGGTCCTCCTCGCACGGCTTAGACCTCATCATTTGCAGGTTCTGAGTCGGGGGAGGCTCGAGTATTCCTTTATCGTGCAACCTTGCTATCAGTGTGGGGAAATCCTCTGTCTCATGATTGAACTGGGTACAATATAAACATTATGCTCTCGTTGGATTTGTATAATCATGAGCATAATGCCCTGGTCCTATGCAATTGTAACAGATCAACTATCCATGACACCTTCTTGGTCACATTCGTCCTTGACCTTGTTTGCGCCCTTGAAATCTAGTGCGCGCCTTCCCCTCATTTTGATCGAGGGCTCTCGTTTTGGTATGAACCCTGTAGGTAGGAGTTCGATCCATCATTAATTCATAACTTCTATAGGTGCGCTCATCATGGCCTACTGACCTATAGAAATTACAGAATAACTGTTGGGATGTCTGCGTATACTTCTGTAATAGATGACAGTTATCTGTAGCATGCTTCCCTCCTATCTGACAAATCACGCACCATAACGTAGGCGCCGCTCTTATCCCATCTTTTTCCTCTAGTCTCAATGGCATTGGCCCTCCTCCCCCTAGGTAGTTCGCGAAGACTGGACAATGGTCCTTGTCATGTCCCTGGGCTTTACACTTTATGCACCATACCTCCTCACGCGCTTCTGGGCGAGCTGTCCTTTCTTGTTTCAGACTTTGCATCTCAAGACACAAATTTTTCAATTGCTCGTGGATTTGTTGCACTCCCAGACTAGGATCTTGTATTGGGGTCTTGTGCAGCCTCATTGCAATCTCCAAGGCTTCGACTTGAGTAGATAGCTTCTGCTATGACAGTGCGGTCCTTAGATGCAGCGTTAGTGACACTACAAACCATGCGTGGTGCTTCCCATCTGTCAAGGTCATCTTGGCTTCATGAATCATACCCTTCAGTCTCTGATCCAGCTCCCAGGGGGTCTCACCTGGAAGCATCACGATTTCCTTAAATCCAATGATCGACAGTGTCTCTGTTTTTGGTATGCTAAATTCCCTGTTTAGTGCAGCTTGGATATCCGCGATCCCTGCGTTTGGATTGTCATTGGAATGCTTGATGTACCATGTCAGTGCACGATCTTGCAAGGCACTAACCAGAGTTTCCTTCTTGATATTATCATTTGTGAATCCTTGCGCTTTCCATACAACCTTTACTACGAACCAAAATTGGTCTAGATCTTCGTTCCCTACTCCTCTGAATACCGGAAAATTTATTGCGCTCGCCATATTGAACTATGGTGGTGGCGGAGGTGGTGTGGACGAAGATGGGGGTGAAGATGGTGAAACTAGTGGTGGTGTAGGTGGAGGTGGCATGTGCGGAATTCGTTGCCTTATCAGGCTAATCGCACTCCTTGGTGGACCTTCGCGAGCTCTTCCTTTCTTTCTCGCCAAGGTGAAATCAAGGGGCTAGTTTCTATCTCTGTGCTACCTTCGTTTCTATAGATCCTCCCACTTCTCGTAGCCCCAAACATAAATTTATTCGCATACCCTGCTTTTCACACAGTATCATTTTAATCCAAGTGTTCAAATATTTAATGTACTTACCTTGCGGTCCTTTGAGGAAGCGTAGTTCCACCTTGGTGAGCTGACTGACGTGTCTACCACGAATTCGGTGATAAACCCTCCTATGATTCGATCGATCCAATGGTCCACAATGCATACGAGCTTATCTTCCGATGCTTTTAATCTACGCACCAACTCTGGGGTCCACACAATCGGTTTTTTGAACCTACACCTTCCTTGACTGTCTGCTAGCTTCGCGATCCACTCATACAACTTAGAGGGGAAGGATGCAAAGAAAATTTCGTGGATTTCCGTATATAAGTAACGCTCTAACCATTATTCCTTCGATACTCACGATTCTTATTTTCCTGTGCCACGAACTCGTGAATCTTTCTGTCCAACCACCCCTCAATTTCTTTCTTTGTCGGATTCCAGTGACATGACATCAGACATCTATTATGCAGATCCCGGTCCCGACAACAGAATCATTTGTTGGCTTATTGGGGTCTGACCCAGGTTCAGAGGTGATTTAGCCAAACAAATCCTGGTACTACTAGCCTTTTTGGCAACAGTCCCCAGAGTGCAGACTGAGGTCTCACCCGAAGCAGTAGGGGAGGGTGTTAGAACCAGGTTTCCGCACCCTGGAGATGTCTGATGAGTTCAAGTTGTCCATGGTTAAAACTTACACGCACGTCACTACGCGCACTATTCTGTACTTTGTAGCCTGAGAGGCTTCCTTCGTGCAGCCCTACTCGGGGGCCAAGCACTATTGTTACCCAAGTGCTTGCTAGTATTCTACTATTATTTGATTAAATTAGCTTATTTTTATGCGTTAAGTTACACTTAGAAATATAAATCATTCATACATGTGCGCGCAGTAAAAAAACAATATATTTGTAATCTACATCAACCATGCATTAATCCAAAAACAGATACATGAATTGGTAACAAAAAATTTCTTTATTAATCTCTTCTTCGGTTACAGACTTGACTCCGCCCTGCGCACTCAGCTGTAGGGGTCCGCGCACTCAGCTGCGAACTACTAGGCCTCTGCGCACTCAGCTATAGAGCCTTCTCCTACTCTACAACCCAAGACACACTTAGACACTTAGACTCTTGTTATTTTCTTCTCTGCTATTTATCCCTTATTCCTTACTTTTACACTTAGAGCCTCGTTCTATTTATACAATCCCATGGTCCGCAGACCATGGGTAGGCCTACATTACATCCAAAGCTAGGGTGGGCAACCCTATGACTCTAACATACTTCTGCACCCGCAATTCGCGGGGCTTTACAACATTATTCGGTCAAAACATGGGCTTTGAGTCCCAAAACATGCCTCGGGGGGATTCCATGCCCAACAGAGATGAACTTGAAGTTTTGGAGAAAAATGTTGAAAATGAACTTCTTAGACTTGGTTGGGCAATGGAGCAGGATGTAGCTGCAGATTACGATGACGAAGAAGAGGAAGTCGTGATGATTGAGGATGTTGCATTATATGACAATGATGGAGGAGGAACTTGAAATTGATCAAGTTGGACCAGGATCATGCATTTTGTAGACATTTGATGGATGAGGATACTCACATGGAGGAGCCTCGTGATCAAGTAAATATTCCTATTATTACTTGTGTTTCATTGGAGCTTTTGGAGGATGGGCCATATGCAGGGAAGGGCAAAGTCAGTTTGCTAATGCAATGGAAAAATGTACCATGGATGTCTATGATGAGACCTTGTGTGGAGAAACAAGGACCATTGACTGTTGCAGAGCTTGTTGGGGTTGTTTGTGACCTTATGGCAAAAGGTGCAAATGCTCGTGACAAGGGAGGAACATGATGATCATTGTAGAGGATGGGTCATGCTTTAGCCATATGGAGAATTGGATAAGTGCCCAAAATGACTTATGTACAGTTTGAAGAAAGGGCACACACTTCGTTTTGATTATACTTGGGTGGACTTCTCAAGGCCAAGACTAAGTGGAAGTCTTGGTGATACCTTTAGTGGGGGAGCTATGGTGGAAGGGACCTATGTGACTTGATGATATGGTTTGGGTGACTATGGGCACTAGACCTATTTGAAGACTTGGATGAAGATGAATGATGCTATGATGGGTCTACTTAGTTGGACAACTTGGGAAACTTGGGTCATGGACATCAAGTTGGAGAGATGGAGCATGGCAGTCTTATGCAGGGACATTATGCAGGAGCACTTGTAGAGATGTCACTTATGGGCATTCAATGATGAGTGTCAAGGCAGGGATGTTGTGCAGATGGATTTTCAGATGTGACATGGAGACTTTTACTTATGAACCGATGGAGAGGTTGTGCACTTGTGTACAACAAGGCCATGGACTTGGTTGAATTTGTGAGTAGACTATGGACCATTTCTACTACATGGAAAGCTGAGGCATCTTGCAGGGACATTTGGGGCCGAGACATGTATGCTTGCTAGGGTGTTGGTTGGAGATGATTCATGGAGATCATGATGACATGAGATTATTGCAGCCATTGGGGACTTCATATTATGGTGGACGTAGAGGATATGATGGATTGAGGAGTTGAGGTCAGTGACTTTAATGCAGTATGGGGTGCATATTTTTGAGTACATTTATGGGTGTGCTTGGAAGAGTGACTTGATGTGGAGGATCGAGGCGAGACACTTTGGAATTGATGGAGTTGCAATGATGATGATGCCTTGGTGGCAACACTTGGGCATGGGTTGAGCCGAGACTTAACCAATTTTGATACATGGGAGATGATTGGTCTATGATCATGGGCATCACATGGATGATGAGACAGGTCTATACCTATTTCTTTAGAAGAATTTTAGGATGGCACATTTCAAATATGATGGAGGTTGCTTCATGGACCTGGATGTGGCACATCGAGAGTCGGTTTTGATGAGAGGATCTCTTCATTTTGAGATGGATCTTACACATATATGGATGATGATGTTGATATAGATGAGACTGATTGACATGCAACACAATGAAACCAACATCATGGACAACATGTTGCGGATGAGATGGAGATTACTTCATGAATCTAGGCATGGATTACTTACATTTTGATGGAGATGGAGATGGATCCTTGATCGAGTTGATGTTGGGACAGGATGCTGAGAGAAATGAACGATGATGAAATGCAAAGGTTGTTATGAAACCAACTCAAGAAAAGATAGATCAACGCCTTAGAATTCAGCCTCTTCGAGGGGGCAACCTCATTTACATTACATAAATGAACAATTCTTGGCTTGATACAAATGACAAGACCTCCTTTCTATATATAGGAGTCTAAGGAGTCATAATATAATCAGAGCCGACATAACAATAATAATGTAAGGGCACAATAATAACAATAGTGGGCTTCTATGGCGCACAATAGTAACAATATTGGGACTACATGGGTACAACAATATAATAAGGGGGTTGTACTAATAACAATATGGGGTTATACTAGTAGTATAGGGGCATAACAGAGGTGCATTCTCATGATTTGAGCTTGACAGTTGGATTAGCTACCCGACTAGTTCAAGTCATGGGGGTCGAAAGTGTACTGACATATGTTTGAGTTGTGTTGGAGTATCATGGTAGAAGTTCACATGATGACGATACATGATGGGGTCGACATGATATGTTGCAGTGTTAAGATGTAGCCTTAGTTGGAGGGACTAACCTTCAACGGTGGGGCAACATGTGGATTCGCGACAAAGGTGGTTGATGATCATGGATTGAGGAGACTTTCCTATTCATGGAGACATGAACCTTTATGGTTCATGTGATGGTAGAGAGGGGGTGGGCAGCATGGAAATTTTGGATGTTGGAGCTAGCGACACTTTGCGATGACGTATGATGATGTTGTCTATGATGACAACCATTTAGAGTGGGGGAGTATGTGAAGCCCACGAGTTGATAGTTGGCATGCGACGAGTTGGGTGGGCACACTCTCAGTTAACTGCGACGAGCCGGGCGAGTGATGAGTCGGTGGGTGTAATGATGCAGGAGCATCTGACACTCTTAATCAAACGAGGAATCCAAAGCGGAGAATGAGAGGACGTGGACCATCAGAGCAACACAAGGGAGAAAATCTGTTTAAAACAGAGCTAATTAGATGGACTTAATTAAATGTAATCTACCATATGTATGATTAGTTGAGAGATTTAGGGGATTATTGAGGAAATCGTGGAGAGGATTTGATCAGATAATTCCAGTGATCCGATCCAATGTGTTCTTATAAATAATGAACATACGTGTTCTATAGGGGATACAAAGTGATATAAGTAGATAATGGACAGAGAGAGATAGAGTATCCATAATGTAGTTGAGAGGAGAATTGTTACTAAGGCTGAAATGCCTTAGCTTGTAATCATCCGTGTATAATAGAAAAGTGTGTTTAAGTGTTGATATTGATAGCCTGTGTATGTATTTCATAAATGAGTTAAATCCATGTGTTGTGAGATTGTGGATCGACCATCGATCACTGTATGGATTAATGGGGATTTAAAATGTTAAGTCGTGTGTAAAAAATAGAGTATGGCAGAAACCGTGTTAAGTGCATAGATCCATCAAATAGCAGAATATCAATGGCGTAGGCAGAAAGGAACAAGAACCATTAGATTGTTTAGATCAACAGGCAGTAATGGTGGAAGGTGAAGAGAATCGGAAGTAGATCTGAGCCGTAAGATCTCATAGATCAACAATCATCGTGAAGCTTAGATGCATCAGAGTTAGCGTGCTAAGGAAGTGGTTTCGCAACATAAGGTGGTATTTCGAGCGAGGTCACAAGTGGTAAGTGTAATTCGGTTGAGCACCCGATTCCACTTAGTGGAGGACACGTAGCTGCGAGGAGGAGAGAGGAAACCACTTTATTGGGCGGTTAATCCTTGTGCACGTTGCTCACTCGAAATTGTTGTGGAGTGTCTGATCAAAAGAGGGTTGGATCTATGGCATAGGATTAGCAATTAGTTTCGTTGATCGGGTGTAATGTCAAGCATTGGATCGGAGGATAAAATGGACAGTCAAGATCTAATCGCATATCAAAGAGTTGAAAGGTTAGCAGACAGTGTGATGGAATGCCGATAAAGCGATGCGCCGATAGCTGTTGGATCAGAGATGTATTGGATGGTGGAGATCAGCCGATCAGAGATCGGAGATATAGAAGGACAGTGGGAAGGAGATGGATTGAGAGCGGATCCACCGAGATTTATGAATGCGAGTGTATAATATTTGAAGTCCAGCCTTAAGAGTTTCGGGTCAGGTTTTCTCTATTTCCCATGTAATTCCTTTATATCCCGATAAAGTTGTATAGCCGAGTTTTTAAAGGAAAATACAATAACTATTGTGTGGTCCTGGTTTAAAGGCTTAAGGCCAAAGTGCTATTTAAACGCTTCCGATAGGTTTGTGGGCCATAACCCACAGGCCTCATGATATAAATTTTATAAAGAAAGGGGAAATTGGTTTACCCCCAATATCTCCTTTCATCATTTGGCATTGGAGCCAGGTTAAGGTTAAAGGGAAAAGATTTCCTAAAAGAGAAGAAAACGTGCAAGCAGAAGGAGAAGGAGGTACAATTGATAAAGCTGGAGTGTTATGATCTTACTGTCGTGCAAAGAACGACAACAAAAGGTGAGAATATTTGCAGCAAGCCTAGAGCATGGAGTGCTCAAGTGGTTCCAAAGAGGAGAGAACTAGAAGGATGCCAAAAGAATAAGCTCAGGAGAAAGCTTGGTGAGGTATCGTGTAGTAGAGAAAGACTGTTACTGCAAAGGTTTGGTTGCAACTCAAAGAAGATAATAAAGGCAATTCCACAGGGATGTCGGTACAATTGCTAAGGATAAGGAGAAGCATATGACTAGGAGGTCATAAAATTTTGTGCCGCGGAAGACTGATGAAGGAGCATCCGGAACTCTTAATCAAATGAGGAATCCAAAGCAGAGAATGAGAGGACGTGGACCATCGGAGCAACACAAGGGACAATATCTATTTAAAATAGAGCTAATTAGATGGACTTAATTAAATGTAATCTGCCATATGTATGATTAGTTGAGAGATTTAGGGGATTATTGAGGAAATCATGGAGAGGATTTGATTGGATCCTTCTAGTGATCCGATCCAATGTGTTCTTATAAATAATGAACCTACGTGTTCTATAGGGGATACAAAGTGATATAGGTAGATAATGGACAGAGAGAGATAGAGTATCCACAATGTAGTCGAGAGGAGAATTGTTACTAAGGCTGAAATGCCTTAGCTTGTAATCATTTTTGTATAATAGAAAAGTGTGTTTAAGTGTTGATATTGATAGCCTGTGTATGTATTTCATAAATGAGTTAAATCCATGTGTTGTGAGATTGTGGATTGACCATCGATCACTGTATGGATCGATGGCGATCTAAAATGTTATGTCGTGTGTTTAAAACAAAGTATAGCAGAAACAGTGTTAAGTGAAAAGATCCATCAAATAACAGAATATCAATGGCGTAGGCAAAAAGGAATGGGAACCGTCAGATAGTTTAGATCAACAGACAGTAATGGCGGAAGGTGAAGAGAACCGGAAGTAGATCTGAGCCGTTGGATCTCATAGATGAACGGTCATCACGAAGCTTAGATGCGTGAGAGTTAGCATGCAAAGGAAGTGGTTTCACAACAGAAGGTGGTATTTTGGGTGAGGTCACAAGTGGTAAGTGGTAATTCAGTTGAGCACTTGATTCCACTTAGTGGAGGACATGTAGCAGCAAGGAGGAGAGAGGAAATCGTTTTATTAGGCGGTTAATCCTCGTGCACGTTGCTCACCCGAATTTGTTGTGAAGCATCAGATCAAAAGAGGGTTGGATCTACGACGTAGGATCAATGATTAGTTGCGTTGATTGGGTTTAACGTCAACCATTGGATCGAAGGATAAAATGGACAGTCAAGACCTAATCGCATATCGTAGAGTTGAAAGGTTAGTGGAAAGCGCGATGGAATGCCGATAAAATGATGTGTCGATAGCCATTGGATCAAAGATGTAATGGACGGTGGAGATCAGCTGATTAGAGATCGAAGATATAGAAGGATAGCGGGAAGGCGATGAACCGAGAGCGAACCCACTGATATTTATGTATGCGGGTGTATAATATTTGAAGTCCGGCTTTAAGGGTTTCGGGTCGGGTTTCTTGTGTTTCCCATGTAATTCCTTTATATTCCGATAAATTTGTATAGCCGGGTTTTTAAAGGAAAATCCAATAAAGTGTTGTGTGGCCCCAGTTTAAAGGCTTAAGGCCAAAGTGCTATTTAAACTCTTCTGATAGGTTTGTGGGCCATAACCCACACGCCTCAGGATCGAATTTTATAAATAAAGGGGAAATTGGTTTACCCCCAAGATCTCCTTTCATCATGCAATGAGTCAGCGAGAGGGCGAGTCAGTCACGATGAAAGGTTGCGACGATGAGATGAGTTGGTGTTGTGATGTGTTGGGCGGTTAGTTAAAGACGATCGGGGTATGAGCACAATGAGCAAATGGAGAGTTGAAAAACTAGAATTTGGCTAAGTGTGCAAACTTGTGAGAGTTGGCTTATACGGTGCGAAGTTGGGCATGTGGATTCTCCGGGGTGGCAACATGGGTGAGTCAGCATGAAGCATGGGCGAGTTGGCCGAGTTGAGGGGTCGGCCTAGGTAGGCCGACCCACGTTATATCCTTGGATGGGCGTATAAGTAAAGGATACATCTAAGAGGAGAAGTTATCAAGTTTTCTGTTCTAACATTCAAGGGCGAGTTCATAAGTTAATGGGCGAGAAAGAAGTGGGTGAACTGAGTGAGGTCAAGGTGCAGGTGGCTCTAGATAGAAGCAACAAGCCGAAGAAATATAATGCAAAAAATTTTGTTTGGTGGGCAACCCTGCCCAGGAAAGTTGCGGTGGGTGAACCGCCCAGGGCGTCGCTGCACAACAGGGTGAGCGAATTCCTGAATGACGGGGTGAATGGGCCAAATGACAGTTCAGCGGAACTGAGTGAATGAATTCCTGAAAGACTGGGTGAATGGGCCAAACGATAGTCCTGAATGACTGGGTGAATGGGTCGAACGACAGTCCTGAACAACTGGGTGAAAGAATTCCTGAACGACTGGGTGAACGAGCCGAACGAGAGTCATGAATGATTGGGTGAACGAATTCCTGAACGACCAGGTGAACGGGCCAAATGACAGTCCTAAATGATCGTGTGAATGAATTCCTGAACGACCAAGTGAACAGACTGAATGACAGTTCTGTGGAATTGGGTGAACAAATTCCTGAACGACCGGGTGAACGGGACGAACGACAATCTTGAATGGCCGGGTGAACACATTCCTGAATGACCGGGTGAACAGGCTGAGTGACAATTCTGCGGAACCAGGTGAACGAATACCTGAACGATTGGGTGAATGGGCCAAAGGACAGTCTTGAAAAATCGGGTGAACGGGCTAAATGACAGTTCTGCACGATCAGGTGAACGAATTCCTGAACGGCCAGGTGAACAGAGCTGAACGAGTTCCTGAACGACTGAGTGAAATGAAGTCTAAACGGATGTGAGTTTTCCTGAATGGAGGTTCGGGCAAGGCTGCATGGTGCAGACCAAGTTACATGTTTTGACAAATATTGTGAGAAGGAAGCTGGGGTTCCTCTTCAAAGATTGTAATTGTATCTTATGAAATATTATTGTTATTACTGTGGGCAGACTCATATTCAGGGAGTTTCCCTGCTCGTTAAATTGTATCCGCTATGCATATGTGTAAAATGATAATGATGATGAAGAAGGATTAATTGAATGTTTCCGCTGTGTTATGAATGTTAATACTTAGAAAGTGAAAAAAAAACTAAGTATGGAATGTTAGGCGTAGTCCACACTTGAAAGTATTGTTGAAAATAAATTGGGTGGTGGTACTGCACCTCCTACTAGCGGTTGAAACAATACCTCCAAGGTAGGGGCGTGACATGAAGGAATCTGATGGAAAGCTTATTCACACACTACAAGACATTCAAAGGGAGGCGGTCAATCATTTTGAAAGGGCATACATGAGTAGGGAGGCTGATTGTATTGAGGACCAAATCTGGGGAGTGGGTTTATATCCCACTATGTTTGATAGCGACTCAAATGATGCAATATATAAATGTTTTAAGAAGGAAGAAATACTAGAAGTGCTCAGATCGTTCAAAAGGGACAAATTCTCGGGATTAGACAGATGGATTGTCGAGTTATTTATCCATTTCTTTGATATTTTTCATGCGGACCTACTAGCGATGGTGGAAGAATCTCACCTTATAGGTTTTATCCACCTGCATATCAATTCTACTTTCATATCACTCATCCCCATGAGGCGGCTCACCGGATCCTTCATTGATTACCAAACCATCTCTCTATGCAATCTCATATATAAGTTAATATCCAAGATTATAGCTCGCAGGATCAAGCATATTTTGTCCAAATTCATATCTCCCTATCAATTTGGCTATTCGCAAGATAGATAGATACATGACGCAGTGGCCACTGCATAGGAGTGCTTACACACCATTCACACAAAAAATCTGAATGCGACAGTCATGAAGGTGGACTTGTAGAAGGCATATGACTTTTTCGACTAGGGCTATCTACAGTCGGTCTCACATAAAATTGGCCTACATCCCATAAAAACTGAATGGATCATGGCATGTGCTTCAAATGTTAGATATGATGTGATCATCAATGGATATCCCACCCAGTATTTTGGGGCAGTTCGTGGATTGAGACCGAGGTGTTCTCTATGTCTATTATTATTTATCTTGGCCATGGATGGACTTAGTCTACATATCAAACAGGTCGTGGTGGCGGGAGAATTTTAGGCTCTCTGTTTGGGTCGTAACATCCAAATCTCGCCATCTTTTTCGTGGACGATGTTCTTATTATGGGCATGATTTCTAGATTTTCTTGGTTGGCACTTTACCACATATTTTTCAACTTTGGAAATACCATGGAGTTTTTGTGAATCATCAAAAGTCCATAATTTTATATGGCAAGGGTAATGAGGAGGATATAACATATATAAAGGGTTTATTTAGGGTGGAGGCTAAGAGCATGGAGGGTGGTATGAAATATCTGGGTTTTCATATCAAGCCAAATAACTACAGAATAAATGATTGGGTGTGGTTGGTGGATCATTTTTATAGTAAGATCTCAAGGTGGTAGCATAGATGTCTTTCTTTTGGTGGGCAACTCACTCTCACTTAGTCCATCATCATGCATTTGGTAGTTTATTGGGCACATCTCTATTGTCTTCCTATTACTATCATCTCAAAACTCAATAGAATTATGGCTAAGTTCATTTGGTCTGGCTCGGGTTCTGAATGCAAATATCATCTGACTACCATGGCCTCCATTTCTATTCCAAAAAACATGGGTGGATCGGGTATATTGGACCTTAGGCATTTTGGATGGGCTTTGCTACTTAAAACCCTGTGGCATTGCATTTTTAGAATCAACATTTGGGTGGACATCATAAGAAATAAATACCTCAAAGGAAAATATTTAGATACTGGATGCGCAGGGAGCTTATTGGTGTTCATATGGGGTTTTCCATATTGATAAGCCTGAACAAAATCTGACAATGGTTCCTAAGGCGCATTTTCTGGATTTTTGGTTCTGGGAACAAGATTCTAATTGGCTTAGATATTATATTAGGTATGAGACTAGATTTCCACTTCTCAGACAGGCTCCTACATTACATTAATGACTCAAGACATTTTTTCTGGAACCAAGCCATAAGAACCTCGAATGGGAATGTCCCTATTTGGAAGGAGGGGTGGGAGATGGGATTCAAGTGTCTGGAGGCTTTGGGATGGGAACATATCAAATGTGATATGAGACTGACTAGCATTTATAGGGGGGAGGAGGGTGACCAGATAGGATTGATTGGGAAGATGAAGCATGACGATATATCAGTGGAAGACTGCTACAAATCCATTTGTTGTTTTGACCATAATATATATGAGGTATGTTGGTTTTTTAAGTTCTAGAAAAATAAGTTTCCTATCAAAATCATCTTATTTCTTTGGCTTGTCTGGAAAAACAAAAAATTGACATGGGACAATCTATAGAAGAGGAATTGGCAAGGGCCTAATATATGTGTTTTTCGTAGTAAGGAGGAAGAAGATAATGTCCATTTATCTCTTAAATTCCCTATCTCACTACAGATCTGGATGGATATTGCTGGTCAAATCAATTTCCCATTAACTCCTTTTGATAATATCTTGGACTGTCTGTCTTGGTGGAGTCAAATTCCCCTAATGGCAATGTATTCCCC
Source organism: Pinus tabuliformis (assembly GCA_031772625.1). Taxonomy (NCBI): domain Eukaryota; kingdom Viridiplantae; phylum Streptophyta; class Pinopsida; order Pinales; family Pinaceae; genus Pinus; species Pinus tabuliformis. Next base: position 1,727,538,844 of record CM062820.1, on the reverse strand, counting down.
TCTCATACTTCTGGGAAATCTGTGGATGAAAGAATCATATTATATTTGAGGGTGTGATGGGGGACATGCATCAGGTGGTTAACCATATTCTGGGTTGATATTCTTCTACCTTGTCCACTCCTATTAGACCCATTTAGCTTTCTATCCTGAAGACTAGCCCCGGGATAATATATACGACTAGTCTTTTTGATGGTGCCACTCAAGGAGGTAGATGTGGATGTGGCTTCTAGATTGTCATCTCTTTGGAACAGGAATACTGGGTTCACTGGGGGATGGCAATGGCACTAACATGAAGGTGGATACAATGACTTTGTGGGGGCTCCTATGCTTGATTTCTTTCCTGAGCACTCCCTCCATACATATATATGGGGATTCATAGGCCATCATGAATCATGTTCAGGGTAACATGAATATCATGCAACCACATCTCCAGGGTTGGCTCAAACAAATCATGAATCTCCGGAGGACTTTCAGGCACATATCTATACAACATATTGGTAGAGAATACAATCATAATGTAGACAAGATGTCCAAGATGGGTTTACTGACTTTGCTGGATGGTATGCATATTGAGATTCGGATAGGCAGCTCAACCTTTGATGTAGGTATTTTTCCTTTTCCCAGATAGTTTTTATTGGATGATGTTCTACTGTCATTTGCCCATGTTTTAGATATGCTACGCTCTTGTCTCTGGGTGCACTATTTTTTAGTCTATCAGGATGTATCACATGATGGATCTGTGTTTTTTTAGTTACACTCTTTACCTTATATGTTCCTTGGTTTCATTTTGGGACTATATGGGGTTAATATGGACTTCTATATATCCAGTGAATGTTATTATGTATAGATAATCGATATTATATGTATTGAATTTTGATTAATACCAATATGAATGTTTTTTTCTTACTGAAAAAAGTCCTTGTGAAACACCGACTTCCGACTTCTCGGGCATGGACCCAAGTTTGTGCCATTGCCTCTAAGCTTTTGTTTTTTATCTCTTATCTCTGCTTTCAAATACCAATTCAAATAAAAATCCAGACTCACCATAAAACACAGATGATGTTCAAACTTTTGTCTTTACTGCAAATTTATCGATTTTATTTATCCTTTATACCTACTGAAATAATACGCGAGAGGGGGAAAGGTGAGAGTACGACACCAATTCAATGATCAAGTTCATATACTTATTCAGTGGATGGGATTTTTCAAATAGGTGCAAGAGGGGTGATAGGCCTACGTTTCAAAGTCTTAGGTTTTTTATTCATGAGTTGGCCCTCGATAATGGTCATTTGAATGGAAATTTCAATAGGAAAAGCCATAGTGATGGTGAAAATTTTAGCAGTCGAATTTGAAATTTTAGGTTTAAATATAATTTAATTATATTCATTAAGTAAATTAAAAAATATGCACTGAATTATTTAGGTATTTTAAGTTTAATGTAATTATAATTATATTACTTAATTAAATATATCATACTAAATAAAAGGATGGAATATAACGTTAATTATTTCTAGGATTACCTCCTTCAACCTTAAAAATAGATTCGATGTCAATGTTATCACCATTAAATTAGGGTAGATACACATATTCATATAGATTATATAGTAACAGATAAGATTCAATGCCAATATTATAACTCACTAAAGTATGGCCATACACACATAGATGTGGATTATATAATAACATAGACAATACACTTAAGTTGAAGGGATATCATTTTTTCTTAAGCAATGATAGGTGCCATGAATTAGATTATCTACACCAGTAAATAATGATAGGTATTTCTCAAAACCTCCATGAGAAAATAACGTTAAAGAATGAATGATCAAAGGTACAATACTTTTTAGTTCGTTATAAGAATCAAAATGATGTAGGAACATATGAGAAGAAAGAAATATATTTCACCCACATCAATAATTATTTTTTTATATTTCTATAATTCCTGATATTTTGCCTGGGAGAGTGTGTTAGATAGGAGGTTATGATGAAGTGTCCTTAAGGGGCAAATGTAAATATTACTTTAAGTAGAGTGGCTATAGTTTCTAGAAGAGGGGAAACTATATCAAAAATCTAAGATTGTTGTTAGTTACAACCTCGATTTTGTACTAGATGTTTTTCTCTCTAGGAAAGAAGGACTAAGGAGGGGGGAGAGAGTTGAAGAGAGTGAGAGAAAGATTCATTTTGTTTTATTAGGTTGTTTGGTTTTGTGTAGTAGAATTATTGAACCATGTGTAGCAAATTTTCTTCTATGTATTAAAATTTTAGTTTGAGTTGAACTCTCTGTTCACTTTATTTGTTCATCGTAACATTATGTTTATATTTTTTTGAGGACACTCCCTTAACTCGCTGTAGGATTTATATCAGAGAGAGAGAGAGAGAGAGAGAGAGAGAGAGAGATTTCAAAATTATTTATCTTTTTCAATATTCATAGGTGGAATTCTTGTTTTAAGCCAAGTCTTGATTGGTAGGTCCAGACCAGTTGACATGAAGTCCAAACCGTTCTTAAATCCCACTCAAATCCAATGTCTAGGCTCTCAGATAGTGAAATTTTATTTCCTCATACTAGGACTCAAATCCCCGAGCATGGGGTACCACTCGCATGAGGTTCCAACAAAACATAGTGGTTTATGTGGGCTGGGGGTTGTCATAGTTGTTAGCTACCATAGAAGAAGGACACTTATCAAGCAATAAACATCAATGGGCATAAAGGCCCCACGAGCCATTAATTTTGCAAATTATGTGATTGCGCTGCTCCAAGGTGACCCAACATTAAATGGGGCCCATGACATTCTTTGGATGCCTCACAATTCGGTTAGGCCATAGATCGTTCATGCTCATCATTCAGCTATTGAAACTTAGTGGCCTATTAATTGTAAACCACCAATATGAGGAAGATTTGAGGGTGGAATACTAATCACCAATTTTGGCATCAACTTGTGGTATCATAGAAAACTTGTGGTATTGGGTATCATGAACTCCTTTATCTTTGACCACAGGCCCATTATCTTAAAATGGAACAGGGACGATCTCAGTATGGGTGTGCCATTCAAATTTAATCGGGTGTAGTAGGAGGACCCAAATTTTGAAATACTTGTAAACGATTTCTAGACATAATTTAATACAAATGAGGAATCTTCCATGGCGGTGATTCTGGAGAAAATACATGTCCTTAAGGTGGTGGTTAAAATATGGGAATGAAATAAGAAAAACTAATTGAATAAGGACCTTAAGGTCATCTCGTATGAATTAGATAGACTAAGTTTGTGATGAGCCCCATAAATGGGTAATTATATGGGCTCATTTTGCCTCTTAACTTAGCTTAATCCACCATTCTCATTAGTTTATTACATGTTTTTTATTATATTCATGCTAATAGAGTGAGTTGGGTTGGTCATTATGCCTTAAAGTCTAATGTGTGCTTAATGCAGATTTTTGGTCAATTTTGGAGACAAAGTCAAAGGTTTAATGAACATTTGGCAGCAAATATTCGAAGAAAAGAAGGGAGAGGATTTATAGGAGGGTGTTCCCCTCATTTATGACTCCCAACTTCGAATTCTCCTTCAAAAATCTCGGAGCACAAGTAGCCACGTCAATGAAACAAAGAGGCAGCCGAGCAAGTGGAGTATAACTACTGCCTATCTCAAGTTTTGGGAGCCGAGCCTCCCTAAGTTTAAGGGAGTTGTTGGAAGCTCCAGTTGTATAAGTAGAGAGGCCTAGGGCCTCATTAGTTTGTTGGATGTTAATCAAATTTTCGCACTTTTGTTGTAGCTTTGCTTGACTCAACTTCAAGATTGCTTTTGTAGACAGTTTCATGTAATCTTACTATTTTTTTTTTCTTAAGTAAGAGTCGTTCCTTATTTTCCATTAAACCACTAATAAATTTACAGAATATACAAAAGCCATGAACCCGTCATGGACTTAGGAAAACCAAGGGCATGCTGTCATAGTAATGACCCAACCCTTCACAACATGCAATGATAATCTTTCAAATAAAACCTTAGGTTGAATAATAAAATTCAAAAACCTACTATAAAGTTCCTCTACCCCACCACTTCTTAGTCACGAAAATCCTGATAAGACCGGTGGCCCCACAAAACAACACTTTCATATCTGACCGTTAATTCGCATTGCGAAATCGGACGGTTCGGCAAAATATCGCCCGACCAAGATGTGCGAACAATAACTCGCGATGGATGGTGGTTTCAGAACCGTACCCTTGCCACGCGTCGGGAGCCTAATGGAATCGCTCCCAACATACCAAAACCACTTACCATTTCTAAGCCGCGTGATCAACCGGTTACTGCTTGAGCCTGGTTTTCCGTCCCGTGAGAAGATTGGAGAGGAACGACCTCCACCGGAAAAATTGTACCTCCCTATTCCGCACAAGCCCCCGTCAATACTTGCTACAGAGACTACCACTGACTGTGTAATGAACCCTATGGGCCAGTCTGAAAGGAAAGGGGATTGATCCATTAACATCATGGCATTAAAAGACTGCATTGAGCTTGCCATTCTTCCAAGTTCCAACCTGAATGCTGAGATCGAACTTATTTTAGACTTCTTCATTCCGTGCCTTTCACGCTGGCCCAATATTTAAAAATTTCTCTATCTTCTACTGCTTGTTCTTCGCATAGAGCTTTTACTCTGCCCTGAGGCATCTCCTACCACTTCATCTCAAATCTGCACTCTGAATTAATCACCCCTTGGTTAGCTAGAGTATCCGCTAGTTTGTTGGCTTTTCTTCTAACATGGTTGAAACTCACAGTTCATAGACTCAGGAGATGTTTTTGAATTCTTTGATACACTTGTATGAGTCTCCAATGTTTTGAGACCCTTTTTGGCACTGCTCCCCAGCTTATTCTTTTAACAACTTTTATGGAGATCTCTAAGTTTTCTTCTACAATGACATTTGAGCTATAATTTCGACTCAGCAGTTCGAGACGTTGTTCTAAAGCCATTAATTCAACCATATTGTTTGTGGCTTTACCTAAGTGGTAGTGAAATATGAAGATTATGACTCCTTATTCATTTCTTAATACCCCTCCATATCCTGCTATTCCAGGGTTGCCTTTTGAAGCACCATCAATATTGCATTTTAGATAACCTTTCGGTGGAGGATACCAGAAATCCTTTTTCGTTTCCAGATTTCCTTCCTTTCTACTGAGTCCATTGGGAATGATCTCATGCATTCTTAGTTGTCTGAGAGTTCTCATCTCATTTTCTGTGGGAGGGTTCTTGGGATAATTACGAACAGAGGTGCTAACTGTCTCCTTAATCTGCTTCAAGATCAGATCCAATAGGCGAAGAGGAATAGTCTTTTCATCCTTGAAAATTCTTTTATTCCGTTCTTTCCAAACATTCCAGATAATGAAGCTTGGCGTAAAGACCCAGGCCAAATTAAGGATCTCATTCTCTGAAAAGTTCCTTCTCCACTTGATTAGGGTGTTAGTGATGCTGCCTTTATCTCTGTCTGTCTGTTGAAAAATGGTGGCAAAAGCATCCCACAGCCAGGAAGTATAGGTGCAACTGTTGAGAATATGCTCCATTGTTTCCTCTTGAGCTTCACATAGCTGACATATAGAAGGCCCAATGACCCCTCTTTTCCTTATGTTGTCCCAAGTCAATTTTTTTTTTTTATGATGAACTAACCACATAAAAAGCTTGATCTTCATCCACCCTTGGTGCCTCCAAAGTTGTTGCCAGGGATTCGTTGAAACATTGGAATCTAGGTTCAGGATGATTCTTTTTGCTTCCTTAAGATTAAAGGAGCCTTCTTTATTGAGTCCCCATATTAACTGATCCTACCCCTTTGTTACCAAAATTTTCCTTTGTTTTATTATGTTCATGATTGCCTCTGCTTTTATTTTTATGGGGCTGTCATCTCTACAATATATGTTTCTCCAGTTTCTCCACTTCCCGGAGTTGTGAGGAAGAGTCCAGAAATCTTTAACTTTTGTTAATCCCTGGGAATTTGTTTCCTGCTTGAGGCTTCTAAAGTCCTCGCTTAACAATGTTGGTTCTTGTTTCCATTTGTCCTCCCAAAAGAGAGCAAGATCTCCTGATCTGATTTCCCAGAAACTGTTGTCTTGTACTAGGCTTCTGTTTTCCCAGGCTTTATTCCAGATGTAAGAGCCCTTTATGTTTCCAGACATTCTAATAAGATCCTTTGTTGGCCATGAACTTGCATATTTTTCTTTCCAGGTTTTAGCCCATTGAGCTTCTGGTTCTTTAATCCATCTCCACCAGAGTTTGGCTCCTAAAACTTTACTCAAAATTTCCTGATCATCTAAGCCTAGACCCCCATGACTCTTGGGTTTACAGATTTTATCCCATGAAACAAGGGCCCATTTCTTCCTTGTTTCTTCCTTGCCCCAAAGGAAGTCTCTCTGGATATTCCTGAATTGCTGTAAGACACCTTTGGGGGCTGGGAGGGCTGATAAAAGGAAAACCGGGATTGCCTGAAGGACGACTTTTGTCAGTATCAACCTACCAGCCAGGTTCAACGATCTGATAGTCCACTTTTTGACTTTGTCTTGCATCTTGTTGAGCACTGGTTCCCAAATACTTTTGTGCAAGGGTCTGGCTGTAAGGGGAATTCCCAGATACTTTGAAGGGAGGGAATCCCTTTGAAAGCCTAGAATACAGGAGATATTTCTCTGAATTGCAATGTTAGTATTTAAGAAAAATATTTTTGATTTGGAGAGATTTACTTCCATACCTGTAGCCAAGGCAAAGTCATCCAGGATATGTTTGTACGCTGAAGCTTCTTTGACTGTAGGAATTCCATGCAGCATTGTATCATCCACAAATTGTTGGTGAGTCATGGTCTGACCGTTCTCCATTAATTGAAGGCCCTTAATCTTTCCCAAGACTTTAGCCTGCTTAATGGACCTGCCCAGTCCTTCCATCATTAGGATAAAAAGAAAGGGAGAGAGTGGGTCACCTTGCCTGAGGCCTCTAGAAGAAGTGAAGATTTCAGAGGGTGAGCCATTCACTAAAATAGAAAAGTTGGAAGAGGTTACCAGAGCCATGACCCATCTGATCCAGTTGTGATTGAACCCAAAAGCAGAAAGGACCTTTTTGATATAGCTCCAGTTTACCTTGTCATAGGCTTTGGCAATATCTAATTGCATGATCATACCAGCCTGTTTCTTGCTGGTTAGCGTGTGCACTACCTCATGGGCTAGAATAATATTATTAAGGATTTGTCTGCCTTCCACATAACCAGATTGTTCCCCTGAAATTAAAGAAGGAAGAAGAGGTTTGAGTCTGTTAGCCAAAACTTTGGATATAATCTTGTATACCACATTGCATAAAGCAATGGGTCTGAACTTGTCAGCAGTCAGGGCTGCATCCTGTTTGGGGATCAGGGAGATGAAGGAGGTGTTGAGTGCTTTCAGAATAGTCCTGCTTCTTCTGGAATCCTCCACAACATTCAGGATATCCTGCTTGACAATGTTCCAGCAGGCCTTGAAAAAGTCTACATTGAAACCATCTGGCCCTGGAGCTTTGCCATTCTGCATGTCATTAATAACCTCACTGATTTCCTCTTCGGTCACTGGTTTATTCAGGTTAACATTATCCTCTCTTGACACCAGCTTAGGGATATCTTTTGTAATTTCTTTAATGCAATTCTCTTTGTCTGGATTGTCTTCCTTAGTGATGCCTCTAAAATGCTGTACCAACATGTCTTCTATATTCTTATGAGAGGTCTGGAGCTCCCCATTGTTATCCAATATCGAAGAGATTCTATTGTGTGCTCTATTGGCCATGGTGGATCTATGAAAAAAATTTAGTATTACGTTCACCTTCTTTGAGCCATTGAATTCGAGACTTTTGTCTCCAAAAGATTTCCTCTTGTTTACATAATTTTTCCCATTCTTGATGGTGTTTATCAGCTTGCTGAATTTTGACTTTATCAAAACCATCTGTGATCAGTGCTTGATTAAGTTCCTGTAGTTTGGTTTCCACTGTCTTTTTGTCCACAAAAATGTTACCAAACTCCTTCTTATTCCATTCTTTAAGTCTGAATTTAATATGCTGAAGTCTTTTGTGCAGGATGAACATATTAGTGCCCTGGATCTGCAAATCTTCGGTCCACCATTTTTCAATGTTGCTGATGAAATCTGGGTGGGAGAGCTAGATATTCTCAAACCTGAAGGGTCTATTCCTGGGAGAATCAAACCCCTTGATCTCTAATTGAATCAGCCAGTGGTCCGAGCCTCCAAAGGGGAGAATTCTAGTTGTTATTTCTCTATTTGCTAGCATAAGCTCCTTTGAGACCAAAAATATGTCTAGCTTGGAGGTGACCTGAGCCTCACCTCCTCTTCTGTTGTTCCAAGTAAAAAGGCCATTATGTGTTGTTGAGTCAACCAGATTCATATCATCTGTGAAGGTTTGGAACAATTCCGAGTCTTTACTTAACAATCTGGTGCCCCCTTTTTCTTCTGAAAGGGGTTTGATCATGTTGAAATCTCCTCCCAAGACCCAAGGTATTTCCTCATGTCTGCTTCTGAGTTCTGCCAAGGAGTTTAGGAGTCTGAGTTTCTCATCTATTCTCTGAGGACCATAAACATTTGTAACCAGGAAACTATGCACGACTCCCACTGGTTGAAAAATTACCGATAAATAATTTCTTGATGCCTTCGCATCTAATATGTTCACTTTTTGGGGATTCCATAGAGTGAGGATGCCTCCTACTGTGTTCTCTACTTTTACTTCGAGAAACTCAAATCTATCCAACCATTTTCTATGGATTTTCTTTAATTTCTGAATGGAACATTTTGTTTCCTGAATAAAGATAATATCCAGTGTTGCTAGTTTCATTATGTTACTTAGCATTCTTTGTTTTCTTTTACTACCTAGACCTCTGATATTCCAAGATATGAACTTCATAATTAAAGGTTTGTGAAAGAGTAACTGGTTAGGTCTTTCATCTTACCCGAATCTATCATTAGCTTTCCACACTCCATCAAGAGCTCATTTTGCTTCTTCCGACCCCTTTTCTTTCCTAGATTTCTAGTTGTTAATCCTGAAGTTGATTTCATAGTTTTCACACCTCTGTGCTCCTGCTTGTGAATATATTTACCTTTATCTAAATCTCTTTCTTGTGTTTTCCACAAAAATAACTATTGTATTCTGGTGCATTCTTCTTGGGGTAGTGAATCGATTCCTCCCTTGGTTCCCTGCCTCAAGAATCCTTCCAGATCTAGGTTTTCCTTGTCTAGAATTTCTTGTAGTTCATGATCTTCTAGATCTATTTCGCTTTTGGTCATTTCTTGGTCCATTTCCATTTCTGATTCACTCATACCAGTCTCATTTCGATTGCCCATATCATAAAAACGCTTATTGTTTTCTACCTTTTTTTTTTTTTTCACTAGGATCTTCCTCTTGAGATTGATATTCCTTCGTGTTTTCTTCATTATCTTCTAGCACTTGAAATTTGTTCTGACTGACCTTCTGCCCCTGGTTCTGTTGTTGCTTTATCCCATTTTTCCCCCTTTTCTTCTACTTGCCACTTTCTGAAAGCTTTCTGTATCCTTCATTGTATTGGGTTTCCCTTTATTGTCTTCTTTACTGAGAGGGAAATCTCTGAACAGATGTCCATGCTCATGGCATCTACGACATCTGAATGGAATATGCTCATAGTACACTATTTGCACCCACTTCTCATCAAAAACCTCCAAAATAAATTCATCCGGAAGAGCTTCTAATAGATCCATTTCCACACATATTCTTGCAAAAGAGGTGTATTTCCCTCTCCTTGTGGCCTCAGAAATTTTGACAAAACACCCCGGTTTATTGCTAATGGCTGCTAGAGATTCAGTTTGCCAATAATCAAGAGGTAAAGAATAGATTCTTACCCATACTAGAACCGAAGTGAAGGTCTCCCGCTCTAGGACGAAGTTCATCATCCAAGGCCTCATATAGAGACCAACTGTTGCATAAAAGTAGGGCCCTCCTTCGAATATTTGTCTTTATCTTCGATGTTTGAGAACACCACTGTGAAGAAACCCTTTGACCCAAGATGTAGGTCAATGCTTCCTTTGGGTTTCCAGTGATACTTGATCCACATTTGTAAAGCTTTTCCAGTGGGCCATAGCCCCATAAATTTACAGATGATGGTGTAGTTACCCATGTGTTCCTTGTGCGCTTACAGAGTAGGATCATTCAATATTACTCTGGGAGTGATTTCTGTGTTAGGCCTACAAGATCCCTGATGCTTTTGGACTTTTGAACCCTGATTTTTGTCTTCTTCCTCCTTGTCCTTTGTGCTACTATTTACCTTGATCTTGGTCCCCTCTGTCCCCTTTTCATTGTTCTTGTTTCTTTCATCAGCCAAGCCTTTACTGTTTATCACCGGTGATTTACCTTTGTTGGATCTTGCATCCTTGTAGGAGGGAGTGGAGCTACCTCCTATGCTGCCCTCCATTGGAAACATCCTCTACAATTCTCAGAACCCTAGCTGCTCCCTCTTCCCACCTCTTTGTTCCACCATGTCAATCTTACTGTTATCCTGATAATGAAGATGAGATTGTTTCTGAGCTAGCACTAAGTTAACTCAGAGGGCTGAAGCTCTTGGATTAGGTCCCAATCCAAGAAGCCAAGAACCTCTTGTTTTGTATTTATATGCGTTGTTTCAGTTTATGAATGAGTTGCTGTTAGATAGATTTCTTCCTTAGTCAAGAATAGGTTGCTTTTGGTAATTTAAAACGTTGTTTCCATTTGAGTTTGATATGGCAGGTTGAATAGTGATAGAAGAAGATACAAAAGGCCAAAAACAAGGCCTTGACCTCCTTTCTCCCCTTTTGTACCATGAACTGAGGCCAAGACCTTATTGCTGCCACAAAAAAAACACAGATTTGCCTTTGCCAATGGGATTTATAGTGTTGCAGCTTGTTAGAATATTAGTGCTTTGCTGTAGATCTATTCCATCATGCTCATTTCTGTCTTTACAATAGAATTTTTTCCATGCTTTCTTTCCATATAGCATTGTTCAACATTTCCTTTCCTAGATCAGAATTTAGACTAGTTTGATGAACAGTTCTGTTTTTTAGTGTAGCTAGTTTCTCTGCTTACTTAGTTTCAGAGCTTGATTTTCAGTTCTATTGCAGTACATATATGCTCACAATAAGTCCACCAATCAGCCATCGTAATCTCTTTTTGATCCATGTTCCACAGGTCATCAAAATTCCTTCACAAATCTGCCCTAATTTTCTGCACTTTTCCCATAAACTTTCCTCTCTTTCCTTGAACAAGTCCAACCATATTTCTCTTCCCTAATCTTCCTTGTTGAACCTTAGACACCTTAATACATCCTCCTAGCCATCAACTACCCTTTCCACCCATTTTCCTGCCTTCAAAACCTCTAAAACAACTCTTGGCATCCTCCTGTAGACCTCCTGTAGATCCCCTGCAGCCTCCTGTAGAATTTCCTGTAGGTGTCTTTTTGAAGTTCGATTGCAGGGAAAGACTCTAGGAGGCCACCTAGGGCCTCCTAGGACCCCTCCACACCTTCCTACACCTCTGAAAACTCCAAAGTCGCCCTCCATTGCCACCTAATCGCTGCCACATTCACAAACAAATAAATTACATGCATGACAATTTCACCTAAAAATACATAAAAATCCAAAAAGATGTTTTTTTTCTCATTTCCTTCTAGAAATAGCTTGAGTAGATGTTGTTTACTTCTTAAGTAGGTAATGGCATTCATTTTATGGTTTTTCACCTCTCTTTCTGCAAAATTAGGATTAGCGGTTTAATTACGGTTTGCCAGAGTTACTTCACATTTCAGTCTTCTTTCATTTCTGCAAGTAGAAGAGCCTCTGTAGGGTAAGATTTCCTTTCTTTTATCACCTATAAAGCTTCTTCTAGAATTCATATAAGTTGGCTTGAGCTCCTAGTGATCTTGCGCTAGCTAACCAAGTGACAGCCTGCAGTAAGAACTAGTACTTGTCCATACAACACTGTTGTTTCCAAGTTTGTTACGAACTACCAGGTTGATAAAAGTAAAGTAGGAAGCCCAGGAGTTGCAGCATTATTGCTACAATACTGGTGCTTACCACTTTTTGGCGTCGTTGCTAGGGAAGAGTCAGAGTATTGTGTGATTGCTGCTTTTCTTCTATTTTCTACTGCAACATTCTGCTAAGTAGTTTATTTCAGCAAAAGTAGAGTAGTTGTTTCTTTCAATTTCTGCATTTCCTTGCTTTCATTTCAATTCTGCAATTTCCATTCCAGCAAAAGTAGATTAGCTCTTTCCTTGCTTTCATTTCAATTCTGCAATTTCCATTTCATCAAAAGTAGATTAGTCATTTCCTTGCTTTTAGTTTTGCATTTCATTTGCTTTCCTTTTCAGTTCTGCAATTTCATTTCAACAAGTTCATTTTAGTTAGTTGCAAGTTGTTTTTTCAACCAATTTTAGTTTTACAGCTACAAATAGAAAAAGAAAAAACCAACCAAAAAAATATCTCCTTTCATGCCTCGTAGGAATAGAGATAATTCAGGAAAGTTCTTACCCAACACCCCCACCACATCACATAGCCACCCTTCTCTCTTCTTCGGTGGAAGTGATTCAGAAGAACCTTTAGGTGAACAACTAGAGATATTTGAAGAACCTATAGGGGAAGAGAAGAAGAAAACATCCCTCCTGAGACAATGGCAGAGAACATAAATGTTAGGGGGAATGGAGAAAGAGTAGAGGGTACCTTTCCCATCTGAGAAACCAATGGGGACACTAAAATGGAAAACATAAGCCCTTTAGCCCTACCTCACTTCCATGGATTGACTACAGAAGATCCTGACACCTTCTTTTTTGAGTTTGTTGTTATCGGTCGAACCTATGACTATGCAGAAGATGAGAAAAAGTTGAAACTATTCCCTTCTACCCTCAAGGATGCAGCATTGTGCTGGTTCATGGGGTTACCTGGCAATAACATCACAACTTGGGTTCAAATGCAGTAATCCTTCAATAACAAATATCGAGACTAATGTAGGTCAAAAGACACCAAGGAAGAAATCTTTTGAATGACCATGGGAAGTGATGAATCATTGGAAGATTATGAAGAGAGGTTCCAGCTCAGTTATAAAAGGGCCAGGTGCAAACTTGACCCTGAATCACTGAAGTTGGTCCTACTCAGGGGAATTCTGGAAGACCTTCTAGACACCCTCCATTTGCTGGCTGGGGAAGACATCTACCAACTACCTTATGAAGACATAAAGATTGTTTTTAGAAACCATTCTAGGGCAGCCAGAAAGAGAGGTAGGGGGAGTCAACCCATAGCCAGTACCTCCTCATCTAGTTCATCCATAAAAGGTGAGCTTGGACACATGCTGGAAGACTTCAAGAGTGAGATGCTGCAAAATTTTGCCATGCAAATGGATACCTTACATATCAAAAGGAAACAAGAGGAAGCAGAGAGGGCTTTGGCCATTTTTTGTCCTAGGTGCACCAGAAGGCATCTTAGGAATGAATGTCCATTGAACTCCATAGAGGTTTGTTCAGTTTGTGAAGAAGATCATTCTATAGATAAGTGCCCTTCCTTGCCCGGACTTAAAGCTGTATACCAAGGGTCCGAAGGAGCCACTGAACCACTCTGTTTCATGAACCAAAGGAGACTGCATGGACTAGAGCATACCAGCAAGGAATGCAAGGGACATCTTAGGCATACTACAACCCTAACCAAGCCACTTCCATACCTTCTTGGGCCCCCCTTGCTCATCCTTCTTGGTCCACACCTCCTCCTTGGTCCTATCCATCTCAATATCATGCCCAACCAGCCACTCATTCATTCCACTCCTATGCTCAGCCACAACCTCAGTCGAATGCATCTGATCAGGGGTGGAGGCCCCAATACAACTCTCCTCTCGCTCTTTTTCCTCCACCACGTACTCCATCTCAACCATTGCCTCCTGCTCCACCAAGGAAACCCTAAATGCTTGCTCAACTGAACCCGAACCCGAACAACAGACAGGCTCAACAAGTATACAGTGGGGAACCATCATGCCCAACCTATGCTATGGAGATTTATGAGATTAACCTATGATCTGGGAAGGTTCTCCTAGATATCCAGCCTCCCCCTCAGGAGGTTGAGGAAGATAAAAAGGAAAGTAAACCAAAAGAAAATCCACCCTTTCCTGAAGACTATCCGGGACAACACAACCCACCCCAGAAGAAACTGAACTTCTAGGAGAATTGAAATAGTTATGTGTAAATATATCGCTTCTCCAAGCCATAAAGGATGTGCCTATATACAATAATATGATCAAAGAGAAGTGCTTCAGGCATCCAGGCAGGCATAGCAGAGATGCCCCAACCTTCAACGTCATAGGACAACTATCCGACCTGATGTTGAGGTAGGTAATCTGTCCGAAATTTTTAGACCCTTGAAACCCAGTAGTTGATGTCCACATCAATGACATCATGATCCCACATAGATTGATTGATCTGGGAGCTGCCATTAATGTGATGACAAAGGACACCATGCTCAAGCTCAAACTCCAGGGCTCCTTGAGAAAGACCATGACAGTACAACAGCTAGCAGACTACTCCACCGTGACCCCTGAAGGGATTGTCGAGGATGTGATGGTCTCCATTGATTCTTGGGAGTACCTTGCTGATGTCTTAGTTCTCCAGCCGAAAGAAAAGCTCACTAGGTATCCTCTCATCCTGGGAAGACCCTGGTTGGCCACTGCCGATGCTTACATCAGTTGTCGGGTTGGGAACATGACTATCAAGAACGGGAATATGTCCAAGCAGCTAATCCTATACCCTCCTGCCCAAACCCTGCTAGAACATGATCTACCTCTCTGGTTGGAGGAGGAGGATGAGGATGAAGTCTATTCTGCACCACTATGTGCAGTAGAAACTGTCATGGGGGGGAAACAACAAAATGAGGATGATATCATTGAAAACTTAATTTAGAATCCACCCCCAGTATGTTGCCATTAGAAGATCTAGTGAAAGAAACCCAAGATAATCCCCTAACTGATCTTTGTGTGGCCGACCCAACCTCTCTCCATGTTAAGAATATAGAGTTCGGCCCAAAAATAACCTTGAAAATTAACTCATCCCTATCCACCTCCCAAGAGAAGGAACTATGCAGCTTATTAAGAAAACATTTAGATGCCTTCGCCTAGAGTTATAAAGAGATGAAGGGAGTGCACCCTTCAGTATGTACTCATCATATATACATTAAGGAGGATTGCAAACCAGTCAGGCAACCTCAAAGGAGGATGAAACTAGCCCTTAAAAACATTGTTAAGGAAGAATTGCAAAAACTACTTGATGCAGGATTCATCTACCCCATCTCTGATAGTGAATGGGTCTCTCCTTTGGTGCTAGTGCCAAAGAAAAATGGTAAGTGGAGAATCTATGTTGACTATTGGGAACTGAACAAGGCCACTAAAAAGGATCATTTTTCCTTTTCCTTTCACAGATCAAGTGTTAGATGGTCTGGCAGGGAAAAAGTTTTTCTCCTTCCTAGATGGGTTTAGTGGGTACAATCATATTCAAATAAGCCTGGAAGACAAGATAAGACCAATTTCACTTGTCCTTGGGGTACCTTTGCATATCGAGTCCTTCCTTTTGGTTTGTGCAACGCTCCAACCACTTTCCAGAGAGCAGTATTGAGTATATTTTCCGAACTAGTTCATGATGCAGTAGAAATATATATGGATGACTTTACTCCTTATGGTTCTAACTTTCAAGAAGCTTTATCTAACCTAGGGAAAGTTTTGGACAAGTTTATTGAAATGAACCTATCCTTCAGTCTAGAAAAATGTGAATTTTTGATGACTGAAGGGACTGTGCTAGGTCATGCAATATCTCAACAAGGATTGCAGGTGGACCCCAACAAAATCGCCATCATCCAAAGGGTCCCACCTCCTCAAAAGGTGAGATATTTCTGAAGTTTCCTAGGCTTGGCAGGATATTACAAAAGATTCATTAAAGATTTCAGTAAGTTAGCCTCTTCGTTGTTTGGCCTTTTGGGAAAAGATGTCAAGTTCATATGGACTGAAAACTATCAAGAAGCCCTAGATACCTTGAAAAGCAAACTTGTGACTGCCCCAATTTTGAGAGGCCCAAACTGGGCCCTACCTTTCCACATTCACATAGATGCCTCGAACAAAGAAATAGGAGCAGTCTTGGGGCAGATTGATGAAAAGTTACCTTATGCCATATACTTTATAAGTAAAAATTTGTCCAAGGCAAAGTTAAACTACACGGTCACCGAGAAGGAACTCCTAGCTGTAGTGCATTCCTTAAATAAGTTCAGACATTACATCATAGGTTATAAAACCTTTGTACACACCGATCATGCTGCAATTAGGTATTTAAGGAATAAACCAGATGTAAATGCTCGCATTATTAAATGGTTTCTTTTACTGCAGCAGTTTGATTTAATCATTGTTGATAAGCCTGGTAAAGAAAATGTTGTTGCTGACTTTTTGTCTAGAGTATATTTGCCTACAGGTGAGGAAGGAATGGTGTATGATCAAATGCTAGATGAGCACCTATTTTCTATCTTAGTACTGTCTCCATAGTTTGCTGATATATCAAATTACTTGGTTTCAGCACAGTTCCCACCACACCTATCGTCAAAAGAGAAGAGCAAGATGGTGAGGAAAAGCGCCCCTTTCACTTGGATTGGGGGAAATCTCTTCAAACTTGGCTTAGATTAGATCTTAAAAAGATGTGTCAGGGAGGAGGAAGTTTTTGACATTCTCCTAACCTGTCATGACGGGCCTTGTGGAGGCCATTTTGCAGTAAACAAGACTGCCTTCAAAATCTTGCAAGCAGGTTACTATTGGCCTACTCTTCATCAAGATGTGAAGAGATATACTAGCCAATGCGACTGATGCCAAAGGATGGGGAAACCTACTCCAAAGGATGAGATGCCCATGCAACCTCAAGTGACTTTTGAGCCATTTGAGAAGTGGGGCATGGACTTTGTGGGTCCTATCAACCCTCCTTCAAAGAAAAGGCAATACATCATTATGTGCACTGATTACCTGACAAAATGGGCAGAGACAAAAGAAATCAAGGCAACAATAGAGGAAAAAGTAGCTGATTTTTTAAGAGAGAACATCTTCTATAAGTTTAGGTATCCAAGAGAACTAGTTACAGATCAAGGCAGTCAGTTCACTTCCAATTTGATTGAAGACCTGCTCACACATCATAAAATCAAGCACAGGACTTCCACCCCTTACCATCCACAAGTCAATGGGCAGGTGGAAGTCACTAATAGAGCTTTGGAAGGAATTCTGACCAAGGTAGTAAGCAACAGCAGAAAAGATTGTGCGAATAGACTAGTTGAGGCCACCTGGGCCTACAACAAAACATGGAAGACCACCATAGGGTTCACACCCTATGAACTGGTCTATGGGAAGAAGGATTTGTTGTTAATATAATTTGAATACAATACACTAAGGATGGCAGCTCAGCTGGACCTAGACCTCAGCCATGCACAGAGGGAAAGGCTACTCTAGCTCAATGGATTGGATGAACAAAGACTGTAGGCCCTTCTCCACATAGAGGTAGTCCAACTTCAAAGGAAAATATGGCATGATCAAAACATCAGGGAGAAGCAATTCCAAGAGGGAGATTGGGCACTGCTCTATGACTCAAGGTATAAAGACTTCAAAGGCAAGCTGAGGACAAGATGGCTGGGACCCTACACTGTGGAAAAATGCAATGACAATGGTTCAGTCCTGATCAGAACCATTGATGAGGAAGCCATCCCCATGCTTGTCAATGGACATAGGTTGAAAATTTACAAGAAGCCCCTCTCCAAGCAAGAGTTCATTGAAGATCTGAATAAGACAGTGTTGGTAGTGGAGTAGGTCTCAGCATCCACTCCACCCACTTACTAAAAATAAATAAATAAAATAATAATAAGGGCTCAAGTGAAAACCTCCATGAGGTGCTTGAGTCCCATCATTGGGTTGAAAACCTATTTTGAGGCGGCTCGGTGATGAAAAAAGAAGAAGAGAGAATAAGATCCTTGGGTGAAAACCTCCCTTGGAGGCACCTAGGGCAGGCAATGAGGGTGAAAACCTCCTAGAGGCGCCCTAGTTGTCTTTCAAAAAAAAAAAAAACAGAAGAAAAAAAAAAATAGAGAAAAACGGAAGAGGAAATTGACTTTTAACATGCATTGCAGGTTACAGGTGGACCACAAGAAGCAAGAGAGTATGCCACAGAGCTTATTTCACCTCCTCCATACTCTTCTCAACCATTTCTGACCTTTCTTCCACCTCACTGTGTGTTTTTTCTGAACACTGTGTATTCTACAAGAGGCTCCTGTAGAAATCACAGAGAGATTGAAATGGATTTTAAAAATAGTTTGAGGTGCTGG
Organism: Pinus tabuliformis; assembly: GCA_031772625.1. NCBI lineage: Eukaryota > Viridiplantae > Streptophyta > Pinopsida > Pinales > Pinaceae > Pinus > Pinus tabuliformis. The sequence goes on along the minus strand of CM062820.1, from coordinate 1,727,520,491 downwards.
GAAGTGTCATGAACCCATCCTATAGCTATCCACCCTCCTGACTCGCCAGCCCACACTTGCACCACCTCGTTATCATGGATTTCTTCATTTCCTGTAGAAAAAACACAGAAACCAGTTTTTAGAAAAAACCAAGAAATAAAAGGAACAACACCTCCAAATATCACATGCAGCTTACCAAATACCTCTCCATCACCATCAACATCTCTGGTAGGATCCTCACAGCTCCCAACACAAGAATTAGCTAAAATTTTTAAAGGGAGAAGCAACTACAGGAGCTCATGTAGGATTTCTTGTAGTAGCTGATCCCCTTAAAATCAAGCCACAATAGCAAAATAGATGCATCCATAGGATTGAAAAGGATGTTGGAAGCAGATCCAGCCAGAGGGTACCTACACAAAGCAAACAAACCACACATCAGAGAGCAGAAAGCATACAACAGAGGAGATACAGGCATGCAGCAACTGAAATACGAGCATGCAGCAGCAAAGAAACCAAAATGCACCACAACACGAACATTCGACTTGCAGGTAAGTGTCTAACCCTCTCCTCTGTTGCATCTGTGTAATTGAAAACATGCATAAACAAATGAGATGGTTAGGGTTGAATGATAAAGGTGGCCAGTTAACTGGCCACCCTCATCCAGTTGACTGCGCTCATCCGGAGATGCCACCACACGTGTGCCTAGTCAACTCACAGAAAATCCAAAGGACAGGTAGTGGAGGTTATACAAACTCCGATGAACTCCAATGAAATGATGGGAAGTGATTGTGGGAAAGAGTCATGAAGAGCCATGATGACAGAGCAGTGGGGACCAATGGTCCAAATCTGGCAACGTACCTTTTTTCCAGCTCACCCCATCATCGGAAATTTCTCAATGAAGACATAAGTATTCCTCCTCGAAACTCCTTCACCACCTTTTCTTCCATTTTTCCTCGTTCACTTAGCTGCAACAAGATCCATACCACCTCCATAGCCTCGAAAACATCATTCTCTATCGATTCCAGCCACCCTTCTGCTATCGGAGTCCTACAGGAGCAGTAACAGGTTCTACAGGAGCACCTACAACCAGTTCTACAGGAGGGACAATGAGCAGTTTTTAAGGAAGAAACACGGGGTTTTTGCTCAGATTTTGGCTTGAAGAGGTAGGCTCTATACAGACCCACCTTGAATATTAATATGTGCAAGAAATGATACAATTCTAAGGAGGAATTAAGCTTGTAGGAGAAGAGGAATTCCATAAAACAATTTCTGCCTATTTTCTTAAAAAAGCACAGTTTTTCTCTGTTTTCCAGTTTCCTTAAAATTCTTGTCTCCATCTCCATTTTGGGTGTCAAAAGGGGGGTATAAGAAAAATTATAGGGGGATTCATGAGGAAGGAGCCCACAAATTCAGCTAGGATCCATGAGCATCCCGAAGTAGTAGCAATCTTTACCAGAGAAAATTGGATGCCATTTTTCGAAAAAATTCAAGGCTTTAATGAAGAAGTGGCTCAAGAGTTTGCCCTTGATTTAGTACCTCGTTCAAAGACCCATGCCACTGTTACTTTCAAAGGTGTCACCATGGAAATCACCCGAAAATATATCAGTAGAGTTACCAGCCTTCCCCTTGGATTACCTTGGAGCAAAGATGAAAAGCCAATGGGACAAATTGCCAAGAAAACCTTCTTCCAACCAGATGAACATCCCGTAGAAGACAAAAATGGCATTAGAAGAACAAGAATACCTTACCCTTGGGATGAGGTTAGTTACTAAATCATCAAGTATATTTCCTATGAAGGGAGGTATAGAATAGTTTATGGCTACCATTTTAGACTTCTCCATGAGCTGAGATATGGCATGAACATTCCTACACCCCAAAAACTCAGCATCCCCTATTTTCTCCTGCAGTCCCTTATAGACTCCAACATTAAGTTAAAGGCAGGGGGTCCAGATCAATTGGCTCACCATGGGTTAATAAAACTATTAGTGGAAGAATCCCTCCACACCTTCACAATCCCCATAGCATGGGAGATCTTCAGAAATATGACAAGGGAAGATGATGTAAAGGCCCTCACATATGACCTCAGTCCTTCTGAAAGTGAGGGGGAAGAACAACAAGGAGAAGAAGGGGAGGAAACTGAGGAGCAAACAGAAGAGGAGGAAACTAAAATAGAGAAGGAGGAAACTAAAATAGAGAAGGAGGAAACTAAACCAGAGGAGGAAGAACACAAAACAGAGCAAGAGGAAACAAAATCAGCAGAGACAGAGAAGACAAAAGGAGAGGAACAAGGGGTAGAAAAGACAAAAGTGTCTCCTGAGACCCTAGAAAGAGAGGCAATAGTTCCTCTTTCTGTCCTCACCACCCCTGTGAAACCCAAACAAAAGAGGAAGAGGCAAACATCAATGTACTTCAGGGCTCAGAAAAGCACAAGGATAAAAATGGGAAAACCACAGCCATCTTCAACTGTGCCTATTGTAATTGAAGATTCACCCACTGTCAAAGGGGAAGAATCTCCCTCTAAAACCCCCATCACATATGAAAGAGGAATTTCGAGATCTTCCACTTGGAAGGAAAGAGTGCAACTACAGGACTCAAAAATAGCTCTACAGGAAGCATAGTCTGTTCTACAGGAGACCCTAACTAAGCTACAGGAGACCGAGAAACTTGAGAAAAGGGTAGAATAATAGCCAAAGGGGAAGGAGGAAACAATAGATACCCAAGAACCTGACCCCCAGCCTAGTTTGGGTTCTTACTACAATCTTCTTAAGGGGGAGAAATCATTCCACAGAAATTTGTAGTCGCACTTTTCTTTGAGATGGAGAAAGAAAGAATAAGGAGCCATAGATGGATGCAAATTGCCAAATCTAAGGGGGTAGAGGATATTGGCCACATGGAGAACCAGCTTAGAGAGATGGGCACAGAGTTAAGTGATGTAACACATAGAGAGGCAATTAGAAGATCTCAGTGGGAAACAAAAAATGAGTTGCTAAGGAAACAACTGCAAGAAAAGGAGACACAATTGGCATGCATGGCTAGCTGGTCTATGGAGGCGCTACAGTGTAGGGCACCAGAGAAATCATATGGAGTATACCTCAAACACCAATGGCTATAGTTTCAGATCAAGACTTTGGCACAGAGGGGCACCATGCCTTTCCAAGATTATAAACAGTTTACAGACCTAGGTGACCAAAGTTCAGCAGAAGACAAGGCAAAGATAGCAGAGTTTTATTTTCATAACTTGGCCCTCACTGATATGAACCTATGGGACCCAAATGCTAGGCTAGGGGACTTGCAACTAATGGCCATGGAATCATGGATGAATCATGAGGAGAAAAGGGAAACATAAACAAAAATTTGATGGCAAAAGAGAAAAATGAACCCTTAATGATCTGAGCTGAGCCAACAAATCCCATGGCTCTCATCAATGTCCACCAGATGCTTGCAAATAATCCTCAAAATGCCCCTAAGTATATCAATGAGCAGGCCCATGCCATTACACATTTTGAAGACATGGAAATATTACTTGGGGAAGACTGTATTCATGCTTGTATGAGGAGGTGGAACACTCTCCCACACAGTCTGCAAATCAGGGAGTATCACTCCCCAATGAGGATGAAAGAAGCATTAAGGAGAGTGCCACTGTACAAGCACTCTATGCAGAGTTTGAAGGCCAATTGGATTGGCCTCAAATTGAGTTCCCCACTACTGCTAGGCCTACTGGAAGGTGGAAAAGAGGAAGAAGAACTACAGTAGTGGGAAGAGGTGGACAGAACAACAGGATTCCATGAAAAATAAGAGGACCTCACATCAGAATCATGGGATGTCAGGGAGGCCTTCAAGGTCATCAAATATGAGAAGATGGACTAGTTGCTCAGAGGATGAGCAACACATTCAGTAGGGGGGTGATGATGAGCCCCATAAATGGGTAATTATATGGGCTCATTTTGCCTCTTAACTTAGCTTAATCCACCATTATCATTAGTTTATTACATGTTTTTGATTATATTCATGCTAATAGAGTGAGTTGGGTTGGTCATTGTGCCTTGATGTCTAATGTGTGCTTAATGCAGATTTTTGGTCAATTTTGGAGACAAAGTCAAAGGTTTAATGAATATTTGGCAGCAAATATTCGAAGAAAACAACGGAGAGGATTTATAGGAGGGTTTTCCCCTCATTTATGACTCCCTACTTCGAATTCTCCTTCAGAAAGCTCGGAGCACAAGTAGCCACATTAATGCACCAAAGAGGCAGGCGAGAAAGTGGAGTATAACTACTGCCTATCTCAAGTTTTGGGTGCTGAGCCTCCCTAATTTTAAGGGAGCTGTTGGAAGCTCCAATTTTATAAGTAGAGAGGCCTGGGGCCTCATTAGGTTGTTGGATGTTAGTCAAATATTCACACTTTTGTTGCAGCTTTGCTTGGCTCAACTTCGAGCTTGATTTTGTAGACAGTTACATGTAATCTTACTATTATTTTGATAATGAATATGAGATTGTTTCTAAGCTAGCACTGATTTACCTCAGAGGGCTAAATCTATTGGGTTAGGGCCCAATCTAAGAAGCCAAGCACCTCTTGTTTTGTATTTAAATGCTTTGTTTCATTTTATGAATGAGTTGTTGTTAGATAGATTTCTTCCTTAGTCAAGAATAGGTTGCTTTTGGCAGGTTGAATAGTGATAGATGAAGATACAAAAAGGCCATCAATAGGGCCTTGACCTCCTTTCTCCCCTTTGGGACCATGAACTGAGGCCAAGACCTTATTGCTGCCACAAAAAAAACACAGATTTTCCTTTGCCAATAGGATTTCTAGTGTTGCAGCTTGTTAGAAGATTAATGCTTTGTTGTAGATCTATTTCATCATGCTCATTTCTATCTTTACAATAAATTTCTTTCCATGATTTTTTTCCATATAGCATTGTTCAACATTTACTTTCCTAGATCAGAATTTAGACTAGTTTTATGAACAGTTTTGTTTTTTAGTGTAGCTAGTTTCTCTGCTTACTTAGTTTCAGAGCTTGATTTTTAGTTCTCTTGCAGTACATATCTACTCACAATAATTCCACAAATCAGCCATCACCATCTCTTTTTGATCCATGTTCCACAAGTCATCCAAAGTCCTTCACAAATCTGCCCTAATTTTCTGCACTTTTCCCATAAACTTTCCTCTCTTTCCTTGAACAAGTCCAACCATCTTTCTCTTCTCTAATGTTCCTTGATGAAACTTAGACACCTTAACACATCATCCTAGCCATCAGCTACCCTTTCCACTCATTTTCCCGCCTTCAAAACCTCTAAAATAGCTCTCGGCATCCTCCTGTAGACCTCTTGTAGATCCCCTGCAACCTCCTGTAGAATTTCCTGTAGGTGTCTTTTTGAAGTCCAATTGCATGGAAAGCCTCCAGGAAGCCACATGGGACCTCCTAGGACCCCTCCACACCTTCCTACACCTCCTCAAACTCCAAAGTCGCCCTCCATTGCCACCTAATAGCTGCAACATTCACAAACAAATAAATTACATGCATGACAATTTCACCTAAAAATACATAAAAATCCAAAAAGATGTTTTTTCTCATTTCCTTCTAGAAATAGCTTGAGTAGATGTTGTTTACTTCCTAAGTAGGTATTGGCATTCATTTTATGGTTTTTCACCTCTCTTTCTGCAAAAGTAGGATTACCTGGTTAATTAGGGTTTGCTAGGTTTACTTCACATTTCAGTCTTCTTTCATTTCTGCAAGTAGAAGAGCTTCTGTAGGGTAAGCTTTCCTTTCTTTCATCTCCTATAAAGATTCTTCTGGAATTCACAGAAGTTGGTTTGAGCTCCTAGTGATCTTGTGCCAGCTGACCAAGTGACAGCCTACAGTAAGAACTAGTACTTGTGCATACAACACCATTGCTTCAAAGTTTGTTACGAACTACCGGGTTGATAAAAGTAAAGTAGGAAGCCCAGGAGTTGCAGCATTATTGCTGCAATACTGGTGCTCACCAGTTTGCAACTACAATTGGGACACCCTTTTGAGGAGTTGTGGACATCCATCGGATTAGTAGAAAATAAAAGACAAACTCTCCTACACTTCGAGGAGGTTACATGGCAATTAAATAGCAGGGCACTATGGATACAGGAGGGGGATTAGAATGATTTTTTTTTTCCATAGATACATGAGCCACAAAAGGAGGATTAACACCATCTGGGATATGAACTATCAATCCCATAAATCGGCGGTTGGCGTGCGATGATTTTGGGTGGGCGCACTCCCGATTAAATGTGACGAGCCGGGTGAGTGACGAGTCGGTGGGTGCAACGAGTCGGCAAGAGGGCGAGTTGGATGCAATGAAATATTGTGACGATAGGATGAGTTGGTGTTGCGATGCGTTGGGAGGTCGGTTAAAGGTGCTTGGGGTACGAGTGTGATGAGCCAATGGAGAGTTGAAAAACTGAAATTTGGCTGTGTGCGAACTTGCGACGGTGAGCTTATACGGTGTGAAGTTGGGCATGTGGACCCGGTGGGGCAGTGACATGGGAGAGCCGATGTAAAACGTGGGCAAGTTGGAAAAGTTGAGGGGTCGGCTTGGGTAGGCCAACCCACGTTATATCCTTGGATGGGCATATAAGTAAAGGTTACGTTGAAGAGGAGAATTCATCAGGTTTTGATTTCTAACATTCAAGGGTGAGTTCATAAGTTAATGGGTGAGCTAGGAGTGGTCGAACTAAGTTAGGGCGAGGTGCAAGCAGCTAGACAGAAGCAATAAGCCGAAGAAACATAACAAAAAAATTTAGGTTTGGCAGGTGACCTTGCCCAGGTGAGCTGTGGTGGGTGAACCACTCAGGGTGTCGCTGCACGACTGGGTAACAAATTCCTGAATGACCAGGTGAACGGGTCAAACGACAGTTCTGTGGAACCAGGTGAACGAATTTCTGAACGACTGGGTGAACAGACCGAATGACAATCTTGAACAACCAGGTGAACGAATTCTTGAACGACTGGGTGAACGAGCCGAACAACAGTCCTGAGCAATTGGGTGAAGGAATTCCTGAACGACCGGGTGAACGGTTCAAATGACAGTCCTGAACGACCGGGTGATTGAATTCCTGAATGACCGAGTGAATGGGCCGAACAACAGTTTTATGGAACTGGGTGAAATAATCTTGAACGACCAGGTGAATGGGCCGAACGACAGTCATGAATGACTAGGTGAACGGGTCGAACGACATTTTTGTGGAACCAGGTGAAAGAATTCCTGAATGACTGGGTGAGCGGGCCGAACAATAGTCCCGAACGACTAGGTGAACGAATTCCTGAACGATCGAATGATAGTTCTTCACGACCAGGTGAACGAATTCCTGAATGACCTGGTGAACGAAGTCAAATAAGTCCTTGAACGTCCAAGTGAAACGAAGTCTAAACAGACATGAGTTTTCTTGAAGGGAGGTTTGGGCAAGGCTGCATGGTGCAGACCGAGTTGCATGTTTTGACAGATATTGTGAGAAGGAAGCTGGGGTTCCTCTTCAAAGACTGTAATTGTATTTTATGAAATATTATTGTTATCATTGTGGGCAGACTCATATTCAGGGAGTTTCCCCTCTCGTTAAATTGTATCTGTTGTGCATATGTGTAAAATGATAATGATGATGAAGAAAGATTAATTGAATGTTTCCACTATGTTATGAATGTTAATACTTATAACTGATAGGAGGTGGAGCTCTGGTTCTAGGGTTTCACTAAGCGAGGGATGGAGGGCAACAAGCACCCATGGAGACACAGGGAGGAGGGAGCTCTGCTCCCTCCTACAGTAATATGGTAGCAAATAGAGGATGAGGAGGGAAAAAGAACAAACCTCCACAACCCTTGGAGAGCAAGACAAAAAACACTGAAACGCAGAAGGCGGAAGGCAGCAAAACCCATGCAGAGCAAGGGACCCACGAAGAAGACTGTCAGGAGGAAAAAGAGGAAGACAGAGGTCAGGGGTCAGAAAAAAGAGCCAATATGGGGCCCTATAAACCCAAAACCACTACTAAACCTTGGGTTATTCTGAATGATCTAGCTTTTAAAGCGCACAAGGATCACATTGCAAACTATGCCATCGTATGCAAATTTATGGGAATCTGGCCATCAGAGAAAGCGTTGTACACCTGGATAAAATACAACTGGAAACCAAAGGGGGAGTTAAATATACATCTTGGGTCTAAAGGTTTTTTTATTGTGGTGTTTACAAACATGGAAGACAGAGATAGGATTTTTGAAGGAGGGCCATACTTCTTTGCAGCTGCTGCTCTCTATATGCGGCTGTGGACACTGAAATTTGTGCAAGAATGAGAAACCTTCACTTTGGTATCGGTATGGATTAGACTATACTCCTTACCTTTAGATTATTGGATGCCAGAATCTTTAAAAACTATAGGCAATAAATTATGTCATTTCTTAAAAATCTCAGAGGCAACTCTAAGGGGAAAATATACATCCTATGCCTGTATATGTGTGGAGATGGACCTCTTAGGAGCCCTCCATGATGAGGTCATTATAGAAGTCTATGACAAGGAATGGTTTCAAACAGTTGACTATGAACATATCCCGTTCAGATGTCACAAGTGTCATGAGCATGGGCCCCTATCCAGAGACTGTCCTCTTAATAGAAAGGAGGAAAATCTAAATACTAGCAAAGGGAAAGACCAGATAGAATTCACTAGAGTAGAAGGAAGAGGAAAAGGAGGGGGAAGGAAGACACAAAAGAACCCTATTGGGAATGATAAAACTAAAAGTAGCAATAGGTTTGAGATCTTAGGAGAACAAGAGGCAGATGGAGGGGATCACGAGAGTACAAAGAAGAAGACAGCAAGAGGGAAAGAAAGAGGGACCAGCATGGAGTTCACTCAGGAATAGAACGAACACACAATGTATCCTTTGAGTAACATGGTAATAGAAAAATACCAGGAAATGTCTCAAAGTGAAAGTGGCACAGAGGATCAAGACTTACAGGAGATCCTAGAAAGGGAAAACCTAGATCTAGAACGTTTCTAGAACAGGGAGGAAACCTGGGAATAAACTCCATCCCTCAGGAGGATGTGGACAAGGTCCAATAGATATTCTTGAAAAAGTCAAACCAAATAGCTATAGGAGTCAAAAGGGGACATGACAACCAGGAAGACAAAGGGACTACCTCAATAGGATTAATAACAGGAAAACTAACAAAAATCTAGGCAAGAGGAAGGGAAGAAAAAAACAGAAAGAACTACTATCGGAGTGTGGCAAACTAATGATTGACTCAAGAAGGATGAAAGAAATTTCCAGTTACTCCTTTAAAACCCCACCTCAATGAAAATTACAACTTGGAACATTAAAGGACTGGGGAGCAGAAGAAAACAGAGGAATCTAGGTAAAAGAATCAAAGAGGAAAAACCTGACATAGTATTCATACAGGAAATAAAATGCTTTGTGGAAAGAATCTGCGAAAAACACAGAAAATGGTTAAATAGATATGAATACGTTGAAGTTAAGGAAAAATAAATCTGCTGGTGGAATTCTCACTCTACGGGATCCACAGAAATTTGGTGTGATTGATGCAGAGGCATCCAGACATCACCTTTCACTGATTTTCCTACCGGTGGGTGACAGACAATGCTACATGATCACCAATGGCTATGGTCCATAGCCAATGGAGGACAAACTTCAACTCTTCACAGCACTGGAGGATATGAAGAAGAGATACCCAACCCTACCCTGGATTCTTGGAGGATATTTTAACATAACAAAATCACTAATGGAGAAGAAAGGAGGAACTATAACACTTGGCAGAGAATCAGTTTCCTTCCAGAACTTCATCACCAATATGAATTTAGTTGATATGGAAACGAGCAATGGAATCTTCACTTGGAATAACAAAATAAGGGGACCTACCCAAGTAGCCTCTAAATTGGCCAGATTTTGTAGAAATTTTGAATAATTTAACACATATTCACAGAGATTATCCTGATCATACAATTATAAGCGAAACATGTATAATACATAATCTCCTCTATGTTGATCATCAATTTACAGAAGTAGAAACATTCACAGGCACACATAGAAGCATCAATCAAACTCATTAACACAATATGTATCCCGGGGAAAGCATCTCGCTAAAAACCCCACACTATCTGTATATTATATTGATTGAATCATGTAACAATACACAACATAATACTTCTCACAAGTATCTCCACCTGTTACACACAATACAGCTCAGATCTGATCTCCAAATCTATTCCACTGCTTGCCTGCCCAACTGCTCAAGAACTGATGAGAATGGCTTCCCAAACTCGTATTTCACCCCAAAATAATCACTCACACTTTGTTGGACGTGAGCAAAGGCTACAATACTGGGCAAATACGTGAGAAAACTCATTGGCATACTCAATCCCTTGATTGTGCAAGATCTGGTGCACAACTATAGTCACAACTGATAGCAATCTGATTCTCTACCACCTGTCCCTGTTGAACTGAACATGCACTGACATGCAATTGAGTTAACTGATGTATTCTATAGTTGTATTATGAGTTAATAACTTGTGAATTAATTAATAACTAATTCACCCAACTCATCTCTAGTCTATTGATCAGTTAGACTAAATACAACCAGTTTAACAAAGCTAAACTGAACACAACTCCATCAACTGCACCTCCAGTCCACTAAACTCAACTCACTTGAGTTCTAACTGAAGTCTTGCATGCAAATATTAGTCATCCCATAGGTAACCACGTATTTCCCTCTTGGATCTGCATGTACCACATCCATAGCTCATCCTGAAGTGCTCCAAGAGAATAAGATCAAGTTTATAGTCCAAATATTATTATGAGACAATAATATTTGACTTTTCTATTTTTGACAGCCAGTCTAAAAGTAGACTTTGATCACTCACACTGTGATCACTCACACTTTCATCAAAAATAGAAGTCCATCTATTTTTCCCAACTTGACCAATCATCCATAAACAGCAACCTACAATCCATAGACATGATCCATATGTCTAAAAATAGACATAGTCTAAAAATAGACTTGCACCAAAAATAGCCTGCGGGCCCACTTAGTGAAGGCGACTCTTTTCACTAAGCTCCATCATCTTGTCGCACTCTCAACAAGCATTTCTTGTTGCACACTTTTCAACAGATTTATGGTTTCAGAGGAACTTCTTCTCAGGGGAGGCAACACTACTGCATTCATTCTACCTTTTGGAGGTTCAGATCATTGGCCTATCCAATTGGAAGCTTCCCTCTTTGGCAAACCAAGGAACACTCCCTTTAGGTTTGAGAACGCTTGGCTCGCACATTCAGATTTCCTCACCAACATTGAAGAATGGTGGAAGGAAGAGCTTCACCTTCAAGGTACAAAAATGTTCCTTCTACATAGTAGGCTCAAACACATTAAAGGAAAACTGAAAGAGCGGAACAAAAAAGAATTTGTTAAAATATTCAAAGCTAAGGAAGAAGTGGGAAAGAAACTAAAGGAAATAAACCAGATTCTTATTACTGAAGGTTACACAGAAGAAAGGAAAGAGATGGTAGAGTCACTCCAGCAGGAGTGGGACAACAGATGCCTTCAAGAGGAAATATTCTGGAGACAAAAATCCAGAGTACAATGGATTAAAGAAGGGGAGAGAAACACCAAATTCTTTCACAAATCTACCATAGCTCATAGAAACAACAATAGAATTGTGAAACTTACAAACCAACATGGAATAGAGAGAAACACACATGAAGAGATGGAGAAGGTTCTACTCCAGCATTTTTAGAAAATTGTTGATGAAACCTTGGAAGACAGATACCAGTCCACGAAAATATTTACTCAATACATCCCTAAATTGGTCACTAGAGAAGATAATTTCAACCTCAATTGACCAGTAACAAAGGAATAAATAGAGGAAGTCATGAAAGAGATGCAAAATGGGAAAGCACCAGGCCCAGATGGCTTTAATATAGACTTTTTCAAAGCCTGTTGGAGGATAGTGAAACAGGACATCCTAGAGGTAGTGGAAGACTCTCGAAGATTTAAGACAGTCTTAAAGGCACTCAACGAATCTTTCATAGCCTTAATACCCAAACAAGAAAAGGCCACCTCTCTAGATAGATTTAGACCTATAGCATTATGCAACGTGATATATAAAATTATATCCAAAGTCATTGCTAATTGGCTCAAACCTCGCCTCCCAACCCTAGTGGCAGAGGCGCAAACAGGCTATGTGTAAGGAAGAAAAATTCTAGATAATATAATTCAAGCTCACGAAATGGTTCATTCACTCATTACCAACAAACAGGCAGGAATGATTATGCAGCTGGACATAGCAAAGGCATATGGGTTATGACGCTAGTAACCACTGCTAGCTGTTCAATTCTTCTCAATGGCTCTCCGTCTAGAACCTTCAAGCCTTCTAGAGGTCTCATGCAAGGTGATCCTCTTTCTCCTTTCCTTTTCATTCTAATGATGGAAGGGTTAGGGGGAGCTATCAGAGCTGCTAAGGAGGAAGGGGGAATTTAGGGTCTGAGACTCACTCAAGGTGGGAACACAGTGACACATCAACAATTTGTAGATGATACCATGCTTCAAGGCACACCCATTGTCAAGGAAGCCAAAGCATTCAAACAGATTTTGAGTGAGTTTGCTAGGGAAACAGGCACAGAGGTAAGTCTTATTAAATCAAATATTTTATTTTTCAATATGTATATTTCAATACAAATAAATCTTTCCAGAATTTTGGGCTTTCAAAGGGAGTCACTACCTACGAAGTACCTGGGAGTTCCTCTCACCGATAAACCACTTCACAAAGATATCTGGGAGCCTGTTCTTAATAAGCTAAAAGACAAGATTAGAAAACGGACAAATAGAGCACTAAATCTAGTAGGGAGACTAGTTCTCACTAAGGCTATCCTCCAAAGTATCCCTATCTATATGCTATTTTCCATTCCAACACCAACTGGTGTAGTTACTAATATAAGAAACATTCAGAGAGACTTTCTCTGGGGGAAAGGTAAAGAAAAGAATAAATGGGCCCTTATGGCATCGGATAGAGTGTGCAAACCTAAGTCCCATGGTGGCTTGGGTCTGCATGACCCAGGAATTCTTAATAGAGTTTTTGGAGCCAAAATCTAGTGGAGATGGCTAAAAGAAATACAAGCCCCCTGGGCAAAACTTTGGAAGAAAAAATATGCTAGTGAATGGCAGGAGAAGAATCTAATCAGAATAATAGGACAAGTAAAAGGTTCTGCAATTTGGAATAGGGCATGGGAGAACAAGGCCCTAGTCCAAAATCACAGTTTCTGGGAGATCAGAAATGGAAACCTGGATTGGTTCTGGGAGGATAATTGGAAAGTGAAGAACTAGTAGACCTTCACACTGATACCATCAACAAAGGATTAAGGTGGGTAAGTGACTACAGGGACCAATCAAGGAACAATGAGAAATGGAGAACATGGAAACTTCCAGAGTATAGGGAAATGGACATGCTGCATACTCAAGCTATAGCCCTTAAAAGTCTTTTAGACAAGAGACAAATCTTAAACTCAAACTTGGATGATCAACTAAGATGGGGTAAGAACAAGGCAGGTCTCTTCAATATCAAGGAAGCCAAAAGGATTGATGCAAGGTTTAATCTTTCAAAAACAAATAAGATGTGGAAAGAAATATGGGAAAATCCTCATTGGATGAAATTCAAACTGTTCAAGTGGTTGGCTCACCAGGGCAAGATTCTGACATGGGATAATCTTAAAAAAAGAGGCTTTGTTGGCCCCTCAAGATGTCACTTATGTAGACAATAGGAAGAAACTACAAATCATCTCCTGAATAGATGCACTTTCACCACAACACTTTGGAATTGGGTTGGAGAAGTCTTTGAGCAGACATATAGAGATGTTAATGAAATCATCACTACTTCGAAAAATTGGAGGAAAAATTTCTTGGATAATGAGATCATAAACTCCGCTTGGATGTTGACTCCAGGATTCTTAATCTGGAATGTTTGGAAGGAATGCAACAATATGATTTTCAAGGAGAAAGCAACTCCGGTGAGCAACATCCTCAAACTAGTCCTTAAACAACTCAAAGAAACTGTGCATATCCTGGGAGGAGCAGCTACTGGTAAACCCATTGGATAAAGAGAGGCAAAAATATTGGATAAGTTAGGGCTAAAGGTTATTTCTCCTTAGGGTGTAGATTTTCAAGAATACCTCAAAAGAAAAGTGTTCTTGGCAACCCTCTTCTCATGGTTTTTTAAAATTCAACATAGATGGGGCTCCAAAAGGGAATTTGGGAGAAGCTAGTTATGGAGGGGTTTTGAGGGATGAGGAAGGAAACATACAGATCATATTCCACAGTTATCTATGCAAAGTAACTAACAATATGGCTGAGCTCATGGCGATGGAATTATGCCTGGAAATACTGCTAAAGTACAACATTCAAAATGCCATCATTGAGGCTGATTTAAAACTGGTTATTAACTCAGTAAAGAGGATAAATGTTGGCGCTGCTCCTGAGAAAATCTCAGAACATTGGCGGCTTCTACAAGTCTACCAAAGAATCAAAGCACACCTAAGAATGTTGAGAACCCTCAGGTTGGTGCATGTTCATAGGGAAGCCAACAAAGTTGCGGACTGGCTTGCCAATGAGGGGGTACGAAATAATGAGATAATAGGTGACAGATTAAAGGAGGAATGTTCTTCTAGGGCCCTCAGCGACTGACAACAACATCAAGAAAATCAAGAGACAATATTTGCTGACACAGAGCCATAGTGACGGGGTCCAGTTATTCTGGTTTCTTTATGAAGTGTTTTAACATAAGTAAGATCCTTTTTAGGTTGCAGGTCTATGTCAGCCTCATTAACGTAGGTAATGGCAAACCAGATGTCTCAGGGGGATGGCTGGATGGAGGGATCTTTATCTCCCTTTGGCCCATGAGCTGGAACCCAAATTTTCTCGGTAAATACAAAACCACAGCTTTTATTCCCGTGAATAGCTTTACTGCCCTTGTGGTGGTTTCCAGCATATCACACGCTCATCAAGCTGGAAGATGTTTTTCACATTTGGGAGTGATTCCACTCACCACGCGACACGTGGCTAAGGGTGGGGTGGAATTACTGCCTTCATCGCGTGCTAACTATCGGGTTCTTAGTCCGCGCGATATGATCCGTAACTGTTGGATCTAGTGAGGTTATTACACGGTTAGGATTTTGCATGCAAGTTGGTGGGTCTGTGTTGGGGCCCTATAATACTAGTGATTACCCCATTACTATTGTAGTTATACCCATTATTAATATTGTTGTGCCCCTATTGCCCCCATATTGTTATTACTGTGCCCCATAGAATCCCTCTATTGTTATTTTTGTGGCTTTATATTATTATTGTTAGGTCGGCTGGATTATATTGTGACTCCTTAGACTCCAATATATAGAAAGGAGGTTTTGTCATTTGAATCATCCAAGAATTGTTCATTTATGTAATGTAAAGGAGGTTTCCCCCTCGAAGAGGCTAAATTCTAAGGCGTTGATCTATCTTTTCTATCTTTTCTTGAGCTGGTTTCATAACATTTGGTATCAGAGCTTTGGATTCTAGTGTTTCGCTGCTCCAAACAGGTCATCGTGGAATTTTCGCTATAACTTTTTTTCTATGACATTTCAAAAGTCGCAAAGGAAACCCATTTGAGAAGAAATTGCGCTGAACCTTGGGTCCAAATTTCATAGCTTTTTGCGCGATATTTTCGGAGATATGATCTGAGGAAGTTGGTCTTTTCACAGACTCCTGAATTACATTCAAAATAGGTGACCTGGGGAAAATCGTCATAACGTTCTCTCTGGGGATCGAATTGAAATTTCGTAAGAAGTTACAAAAAGAGGACGGACTATAGTTTCTTTTATGCATGTTTCAGATCCAAAGGTCTAAATAGTGCCTCGTGGCACGTCGTACAAGTTCACTCTACTGAACTAGTCTATAAGCAAGTCACTGTGGGAGATTTCACATAAATCTTCCTTGGAGAATCCAATCTGGGTCAAACTTGGGGCATTGGAAAGAGGACACAGAGGGCTACTACAGCTCACAAATTCAGAACTAGATGATTGGAAAGTACAGAGATACATCATAGGCAATATCGGGCTCCTACAAAGTGAAAAAAGGTGTGTGGATTTTCTTAAATTTTTGCTTAAGCTTGGTTTGAAAATTTATTTTGAAGGAATTCAAAGGGCATAGTAGAGCATTATTATCGGTAACTGATGCCCAAAGGAAAGAAAATGCAAACACCTAGTAAGGAACCTGAAAGCTCTAGCATGACTCATGAAGAAGAGGAAGAAATGCAACATGATATATCAAAATTACAAGACCAAGTGCAACAACTGTCCCTTGCACAAAAAGGAACAGAATCTAAGATGGATGGTTTAAAGAAAGATGTAGAAGCTAAGATGGATGGTTTAAAGAAAGGTGTAGAAGCTAAGATGAATTGTTTAAAGAAAGGCGTAGAAGCTAAGATGATTGATGTGGAAGCTAAGATGGATGATTTGAAGATAGATTTGAAGACAGACATGGACGAATTGAAGATAAATATGAATAAGTTGCTACAAGAAATGGTCCCTAAGGGTGAAAGGGTACTAAAGGAAACTCATGATGAGAACAAAAGAAATGTTAATCATGATTCCATAGATGCTAATGTTGGATTGAAGACTCACCATATTCCAAAAATTGATATGAGGAAGTTTGATGGCAAGGATCATGCCACATGGATATTATAGATGGAGCAATTCTTCGATCTCAATAATGTGCAAAACACACAAAAGGTACGTATGGCAACTTTATATTTGGAACCAAATCAGTTTGTATGGTATCAATGGCTTTGCTCTCACAAACCATTTATCACTTGGGCAATTTTTACGGAAGAATTGATAGCACATTATGAGGATACAAAAAGCAACACTTTTTTTAGCCAATTGATAAGTCTCAAACAAAAGGGTTCAACAATGGAGCACATTGAGGAGTTCCAAAAATTGAACATAAGGGTAAAAGATATTCCAGAAGAGCATAGGATTGATGTGTTCATAGGGTCTTTAAAGGATAATATCCAACATGATGTTCACATTTGGGAACCTGATTCATTAGAGAAGGCATTCAGGTTAGCAAGAAAAATGGAAAGCAAAATTATGGCAACCAGGAAGCATACCACTCACAACTATAAAGACGGAAGTGTTGTTGCCCCTAGTCTTCCACAACCTATAAGGTTGACACCACAACAATTGGAAGAAAAAAGAGCAAAAAGGCTTTGTTACAGTTGTGATAGAAAATACACTAAAGGTCATAAGTGTGCTGAGAAGAAATTATTCTACATAGATTGTGAAGAGGAAGAAGAAAAGGAGCAAGAAAGGTCAAAAGAAGAGGATATACTCCAGGAACAAAGCTTAGATGAAGAAGAACAAATAAATCTGACCATATCTTGTAATGCATTGGCGGGAATTACCACTCCTCAAACCATCAAGATAGAAGGACAAATCAAGAAGAAAAAGGTAATAGTGTTGATTGATTCAGGAAGCACCCACAATTTTATTCATTGTAAGGTAGCAAAAGAATTGAATTGCTTCCTATATCTAGAACCAGAGTGTCAAGTGATGATTGCAAATGGAGGAACAATAAATTGCTCTGGAAAGTGCCATAATATCAAGCTATCCATGGGAGAATATGTATTGACTAGCCCAATGCTTTCCATTCCAATGGGAGGTGCTGATGTTGTACTAGGAGTCCAATGGCTACAATCCTTGGGTACAATAGCTTTTAATTTTCAAGAACTTTTCATCAAATTTTCTACGGAAGGAAAGGAAGTTGAATTAAGGGGTATTGCAGGGAAACCAGGAGAGATAATCAGCTCTAATAGTATGACAAAGCTTCTAAAAAAGGAGCAAAGAGGTGTAATTGCACAATTATGCTCGCTAGATGTTTCCACATCAGAATCATCTATTTCTCCAGATCTCCAAAAAGTCCTGGACAATCATTCCAAGGTATTTGAGACTCCCAAAGGTCTCCCACCTATGCGTGATCATGATCATGCTATCCATCTGATTCCAGGAAGTGTTCCTCCAAACATCAGGCCGTACAGATATCCCTATGTCCAAAAGAGTGAAATTGAACGTATGGTTGCAGAAATTCTAGAGGTCGGTATAATTCAACCGAGTCAAAGTTCTTTCTCAGCTCCAGTAGTATTGGTGCACAAGAAGGATGGATCATGGCGCATGTGTCCGGATTATAGGGAGCTCAACAAGCTCACTATTAAAGATAAGTTCCCCATTCCTGTCATTGATGAATTACTGGATGAATTGCATGGATCAATTTACTTCACCAAGTTGGATCTTCGTTCAGGATATCATCAAATCAGAATGAAGACTGAAGACATTCTGAAAACAACATTTAGAACTCATGAGGGTCATTATGAATTTTTGGTCATGCCTTTTGGCCTTACCAATGCACCTTCAACATTTCAAGGTTTGATGAATTCAATTTTCAAACCATTCCTTAGAAAATTTGTGTTAGTATTTTTTGATGATATACTAATCTACAGCAATTCTTGGAAGGATCATGTTGAACATGTTGACAAGGCGTTACAACTATTGAAAGAGAAACAATTATATGAAAAAAGATCCAAATGTTTCTTTGGAGTCCAGGAGGTGGAATATTTGGGTCATATTGTATCTCATGAAGGAGTTAAGGTAGACCCTAGCAAAATTAAAGCCATTAAGGAATGGAAAATCCCCACATCCATAAAGCATCTGCGAGGATTTCTCACGTTGACAGGGTATTATCGCAAGTTTGTTAAGAATTATGGGAGAATAGCAGCACCTCTAACAACATTATTGAAGAAAGATGCATTTTCATGGACTCCAGAAGCAACAAAGGCCTTTGAACATCTTAAAGAGGCAATGTGCCAAGCACCAGTCTTAGCTACACCAGACTTCACAAAAACCTTTATTGTGGAATGTGATGCTTCAGGAAATGGAATTGGTGCTGTTCTAATGCAAGATGAAAGACCCATTGCTTTTGAAAGTCGTCCAATCAAGGGAAAGTTTTTAAGAAAAGCAATTTATGAGAAGGAAATGTTGGCAATACTCCATGCACTTAAGAAATGGCGACCCTACCTAATGGGTAGACACTTCAAGGTAAAAACGGATCATGATAGCCTTAAATACTTTTTACAACAAAGATTATCCTTTGAAGAGCAACAAAAGTGGGTCACAAAGATGTTGGGTTATGAATTTGAAATCATCTACAAAAAAGAGAAGAAAAATGTGGTGGCAGATGCACTCTCAAGAAAGGATGAGGATGTGGAAGCATTGTTGTGTGCCATTTCTATTATCCAACTAGATTGGATAAACGAAGCAAGGGAGGAATGGAAGAATGACGAAGAAGTGTGGGCACTTATTCGAAAGTTACAACAAGATTCCAGTGCATCTAGTACATTTAGCTGGCAAAATGATTCATTATGGTACAAAGATCGCTTATACCTCTGTAAGAATTCCTAGCTAAAACAAAAGATTCTTATGGAATTGCACACTTCTTCCTTAGGAGGGAACTCAGGATTTTTAAAAACTTACCACAGGGTTAAGAAGGAATTTTTTTGGGATGGCCTTAAATCAGATATTCAAAAGTTTGTGGCTGAATGTTTGGTTTGCCAACAAAATAAATTTGAAACAATTAAGACACCGGGTCTATTACAACCTTTATCCATTCCAGGCCAACGTTGGGAGGAGGTTTCTATGGATTTTATCACAGGTTTACCCCAGTCTGAGAGAAAGAGTGTCATCATGGTGGTAGTTGACAGAATTACCAAGTATGCACACTTTTGTGCATTATCACATCCATTTAAAGCCAGTACAGTTTCTACTGCATTTATGGAAACAATTCAAAAGCTACATGGAAACCCAAAGATTATTGTAAGTGACAGAGATCCCATTTTCACTGGAAATTTTTGGACAGAATTATTTTCTTGTCTTGGTACTCAGTTAGCTCATAGCTCATCTTATCATCCTCAATCTGATGGGCAAACTGAGATAGTAAACGAATGTTTGGAAGGATATCTTTGTTGCTTTGTATTTGATAAACAGACACAATGGGTCAAATGGTTGCCTCTAACTGAATGGTGGTATAACACTTCCTTCCATACAACAACAAAAATGACCCCATTTATGGCACTTTATGGGTATCAACCACCATCCATCACATCATATTTAAGAGAAAGTTCTAAGGTTCAGGCAGTGGAACATTAGATCGAACATCAACAACAAGTCCTCCAACTCTTAAAGGATAACCTCGTGTTGGCACATAATAGAATGAAACAACAGGCAGATGAACATCGCAGTGAAAGAAGTTTTGATGTAGGTGATTGGGTATTCCTACTGCTACAACCATATAAGAAAATGTCCCTCAGGCAAGCTAAGAAGGATAATAAATTATCATCAAAGTATTATGGTCCGTACAAGGTGTTGCAAAAGATTGGTACTATGACATACAAATTGGAGCTTCTTGCAGCTTCTCGATTGCACCCAGTTTTCCATGTTTCATGTTTAAAGAAGGTTATAGGCAACAAGCTCCCAGTTCAAACAATATTGCCAGAACTTGACGAGGAAGGAAAAGTTATATTGGAACCGGAAGCAGTCACAAAAACAAGAACTCGACAGCAACGAAATCGTTCAATTTCAGAGTATCTTATCAAGTGGAAGAACTTATCTGCTGAAGATTCCACATGGGAGGATGAGAATTTTATGTAGAAGTATCCAGAACTGCTCAAGCATTGAGGACAACACTTTTTTGAAGGAGAGGGGCATGTTGGGTCCCTATAATACTAGTGATTACCCCATTACTATTGTAGTTATACCCCTTATTAATATTGTTGTGCCCCTATTGCCCCCATATTGTTATTACTGTGCCCCATAGAATCCCTCTATTGTTATTGCTTTATATTATTATTGTTAGGTCGGTTAGATTATATTGTGACTCCTTAGACTCCAATATATAGAAAGGAGGTTTTGTCATTTGAATCATCCAAGAATTGTTCATTTATGTAATGTAAAGGAGGTTTCCCCCTCGAAGAGGCTGAATTCTAAGGCGTTGATCTATCTTTTCTATCTTTTCTTGAGCTGGTTTCATAACAGTCTTCATCAAAGGTTATGCTTCGAGTTTTTCGTAAGACCTCTCAGGGATCGCACGAAAATGGTGGATTTTGGATGGTTAAAGTGATCAAAGGTTATGTCAAAAACGGACCCGATAGGATTATAGATTATGGTCTATTGGGTTCATCGGAACCGTTTTATTTGTTAAAAGCGGTGCTTGTTGGCCACCCGATATGGTTTTCGTCCACTGGATCTTTAGTTCAAGATCCAACGATCAGTTTTGGACTGCAAGTTTGTTTTGGCGGGCTCGAGTCCTTGGGTCCGCATTGTTGTTCTTGAGACCATGATTTGGGGTAGGCCTATCCTATTGGTGGGCCTCACCGCCACGGTTGCCTTTGTGCAATATCTCTCCTTTTTAATTGAATAGAAGGATCCACTCTTGCCTTAGCAAAAAAAAGAATGTTAATACTTATAAAGTGAAAAATAAACTAAAGATGGAATGTTAGGCATAGTCCACACTTGAAAGTATTGTTGAAAAGAAATCGGGTGGTGGTTCCATACAAGCAGTTGAAAGACTACTGCCAAGGTAGGGGCGTGAAAGTTGGTATCAAAGGTCTATATTCCACAGGCTTTGGCGATTCAGGTTTGCAGATTGAAGTGCTACACTTCGTAACAGGTTTAGCAGGGGTGAAGCTTTATGCTTGGGCCAAGTTGGACGACAAGTCATGGTAGGTTTGGGAAAATTCCAAGGGAGGCTCTTATTGACCTTATACAGGTTGAAGTGTATGAAAGAAGAGAACCCACAGATTCGATATTGTTGGCTTATTGGGGCCTGACCTAGGCTCGGAGGTGATTTAGCGAAACAAATCCTGGTACTACTGGCCCTTTTGGCAACAGTCTGCAGAGCACAGACTGAGGTCTCACCCAAAGTAGTAGGGGAGGGTGCTAGAACCAGGTTTCCACACCCTGGAGATGTTTGATGAGTTCAAGTGGTCCACAGTTAGACCCTTTGTGCATGTCGCTACGCGCACTGTTCTGTACCTCGCAGCCTAAGATGCTGCCTTCGCGCAACCCTAATAAGGGGTTGAGCATTGTTGTTACCCAAGTCCTTACTAGTATTCTACTGTTAGTTGATTAAATTAGCTTATTTGTATGCGTTAATTTACACTTAGCAATATAAATCATCCATACATGTGCGCGCAGTAAACAAACAATATATTTGTAATTTATATCAACCATGCATTAATCCAAAAACAGATACAAGAATTTGTAACAAAACCTTTCTTTATTAATATATTCTTTGGATACAGACTTGACTCCACCCTGCGCACTTAGCTGCAGGGGTCTGCACACTCAATTGTGGAATACTAGGCCTCTACGCACTTAGTTGCAGAGCTTTCTCCTACTTTACGACCCAAGACACACTTAGACACTTAGACTCTTTCTCTTTTCTTCACCGCTACTTATCCCTTATTCATTACTTTTACACATAGAGCCTCGCTCTGTTTATACAATCCCATGGTCCGCGGACCATGGGTAGGCTGGCATTACATCCAAAACTAGGGTAGACAATCGTATGACTCTAACATACTTCCGTGCATGCAATTCACGGGGCTTTACAACATTATTCGGTCAAAACATGGGTTTTGAGCCCCAAACCATGTCTCGGGGGGATTCCATGCCCAACAGGCCCCCAACACAAAGATCGTGACTCGCCCTTGAGTCACTTTGTTGGCACGGAAATCTTGGCACAAAGTTCCTCCAACTATCCTTGAACTGTGCTGATGTCGGCAACACACTAAACCGCTGCTTGCTGAATCTGTAGCATCCTATTTTTTGAGACCTCCATGTCTGGGGTGCTTCTCTGCATTAATGTGTGCATCCCCTATATGTGCATGAGCTTTCCTTCAATGTTTTCCATGATATTGAAAGCCTCATCGATCCACGACTGGACGCATGCTTTGAGAACTACCTCCTTATGTCGCGCCGCAACCACTTGCTCCTTCAGTTCCTTAGCTTGTTGCATCCTTGCAAGCCGCTGAGTGAGGACTACTGTCTCCACAGTTCCGCATACACTGTCGTATTGTTGTTGAAGTTCTCATAGGCACTGGATGTTGGGGGTCCTCCTGCAGAGTTGTGAGGACCTCAAGTGCTTGCTCCAACAAAGTGGTACAGTCTTGCATTGCACCTCCAATTTCTTCCAATCCCGTGCGATAGCGCTAGTGTGTTATTCTCAGACCTCCGGGGAAGTGGAAGGCTTCACCTTTAACTATAGCTCAGCGATTTGAAGATTCAACTCTAGCTGAACCTTGGTCGTTTCTTCTCTAGCCTTGCGGACTTCGATTGCCAACCTATGGATTCACTCCTCTACTGGTAGATCTGCTGCGATGGTCAACTCAGGGATGCGGCGACAGGCGTCATCTACCACCTACACCAACTGTTGATTCTGCGACACCAATTCGTCACGCTGCAAGCTGAGCTGTTCCATGTTTATCTTCTGCTCACTAAGAACTTGGATTGCACAACTTTCCCTAGTGCGCAACTCTACCATTATCCCATCCTATAGTAGATACAATGCCTCTCATGGAAGGGTAGCCAAATTAAGGCCAAGGCCTTTCATCATGTTAACCAAAAATATATCGGTCTCATTCTTTGCAACTAGGGCCCCTTCTGGAAACACTATTGTGTTTTCCATCCATGCGTGTAGCATCGGCTGTGTTGTCGAGGATCCTGCTGCAAGGTGGGTCGAAAGGGTACCCACCTGAGGGGGCCACACCTGTAACTCCTGCAGCTATGCCCTGAGGGCACCCAACAAATTCTGGTGCTCCTGCATAAAATCTTAAAGAGCCTCATTTGTGACATCGTGAAACGTTTCGCCGATGTCATGGATATCACCTTTGGTTAAGGTGATCGGGTCAATGGCCAATTTCAAGGCCTTGACCTTCTTCCTTGGTCCTACTCTCTCTGCCATGTGTGGGCACTTTAAATATGTGGATGCCGTCCTTGGGTCCATGCTCCCTTCTGCTGTTTCGGCTTCCTCTGCCTCCTGCTCCTGTGAGGATGTTGCTTTGCCCTCATCTGCCTTCGTGGTTGCTGCCTCTGTCGCCTGTGTTGTTGTTGCTTCTCCAACCTTCTTCTACTCTACGCTTTTTGTGCCGCCTCGCACGTTGCCCTTACCTCAATTGTTGTTGTTTCCTTTCACCTTTTCTCGGCCAATTGTGTGACACACAGCTTGGCATCGTCCTTCTTCTTTTGCGCTGCCACCTTCTCAAGTTTTTCCAGATCTAGGGCACGCCATTCCAGAGGCCATGTCTCCAAGACAGTAAATATGGCGTTGTTAGTGGTTATAAAAGGTAGCTTCATTCACTGCTTCACTGGATCGTTACACGCTCTGATAAAAATGTTGTGCATATCAGCTTTAAAGTCTGCAAAACTCTGCAGACTGTTGTACACCATGGGCGACAGGCTCAGCTTTCGGTTGATCCACATCTAGATGCTCATCTCCATGAGCACCTAGAAGGTTTTGGTGTCGCGTATCCGTTTCACATCCTTTGTGGCCCAAAGCGAAGCGTACTTTGTGGCCTTTGGTAATTCTCTGTCAATGCTAGGGAATTGATTGTCCTCTAATAGTTCCCCTGCTACGAGCATTATAGATAACAACTACCACGCATAGTGGAAGGTTTTACCCTGCTCCTGGGCTTCGCGACAATTTGTCAAGAATTCCTTGTAGAGGAATTCAGACCAATTGAACTAGACCCCCTCCGCGCACTCTTTGGCCAATGTGACCATCGGCGTTGGTTCCTCATCGGTGAGACACTTCCTCATGACTTTGTCGGCTAGGATTTGGGTTACTATGCATACCCCTTTGTCCTTGATGCTGGAGATGGCTTAGCCCCTCTTCTTCTTCTCCAGCTTATATTTCGTCTTCATGGCTTCCACAAGGGCCAAATCACTGCCCTTTCCTTCGGATATGGTTGCGGGGTCCTTTCCTTTGTAGGGGAGCCGAGAAATGCGATGAATTAGGTCTGCTGTGATGGGGATAGGCTCCTCCAACCATAGATACCCATCATGCACTAGGAAAAGTAGCTGCCTGATGACGAAAATGATTATAGACACGTGGTGGAAATGCGGCACCCATAATAAGTTCAACAGCCTAGCCTTTTCCACACTGCGCAGCCACTTCCGTGGCTCTAATGTTGTCACCACCCCCCCGCTGTTCTACTTCATGAGATTCCCGGTCTCCAAGTGAGGGAACTTCTCGCAGTGAGCGAGGTCCCAATATTCAAACTTCATGGTTGGCACGCTGCCCAGGTGCATGAATTCAAACACAAAGTCATCTGGGAGGAGTGGGGTCTGGAGTGAACTCTTGGTTTCATCCAGGTCCTTCAGCACTTTGGTCTTCCCTTTCCGCGAAGGGACATATGCAAGTATTTTTGTTGCAGAGCATGTAAGTTGAATATCCTCCTCCATGCCTTCGTCTTCTTCCTCTGCAATGATCAGGGCCTGCAAATCTTCTTCTTCCTCATCTGTTTCTACCGTTTCAACTTTCCCCTTTTCTGCCATCGATAGTTTGCTACGCAGCGGGTTCCTCGAGGACACACGTACTGAAGCCATTTCCTATTTATCCTTCTTGGGCCTTGGCATACGCAGTAATTTGGTGATCTCTACTACAACCCCGACACCTTCTGGAACATCCTCCACCATTGGGGTCTGCGCGGCCTCGCCGACGGTTACCTCTTCAATTCCCAAACCATCCTTAGTTGTTGTCATCGTATCTAGGTTGTATTTTGTCACTCGCAAACTCAAGGTCTAAATTATTACTCAGCTCTCAATACTCAATTCTCTGCCCAATCGATCAAGTCTCAAATAACCAAGTGTTGTTTTTTGGGCAACCTTTTGTGTTTTATAGCCCCTTTTGAATTCGAATTCGACCGTTCTCCCAAATTCCGGTCCATTAATGCTTTCTTGGCGGCAGATTTTCCAAAATCTTGCCCATAGATCGCATCTTAAATGCCCGCTGCCCACTCCATTTGGCCTCAATTCATACATCCCATCGTGAATAGTGACCTCAATGGTCACTTTCTAGCAAATCTACGCGGCAGCGTAGCCCTCCATGCGTGGTTGTGGACCCTGTGATGCTCTACTTCTGCGCTTATCCCCAATATTGTGCAACTCCCTGGCATAATAGTTTATAGTCCCGCGCTTCCTTTCAACTGCCTGGAGCACTAAGGCTGTTCTTCTCGTGGCTAGTCAGGTGGTTGCACCACCCGTGTGGGGCTCCATCCCATCATCCACCATAGTTCGTGGAGAATCCTCACCTTCCATTGTTGTGGTCAGCATCATACACTCTACTACTTGCAACGCGCTATGCTGGTCACTACATTTGGTAATATGCGGTCTAAGCCAAGTAAGCAGACTAACCAATTCAGGGCGATAGTTCCTAAACTTGTCAGTATGATTGTATGCACCTTGCCTTACCATCCTGGGTTTTTTGATGAGAAATTCTTCCTGTATCTCGTCTTCTAGCTTCTTGACCTCCGTGTCCATCCTAGTGCTTTTCTTCCTTAATCGTACCCTTTCTTTTTCAAGTTCGCGGAGTCTAAAGTTTCTCTGTCGAATTTCTTCCTCAAGTCGAATATGTTTTGTTTCTTGCAGCTGTGTGATTCCTTTGTTACGGGCTTCGTGGATGATCGTATCTAAGGGTGCTATTATGCACAGACTAAGCTTCACATGCTCCATAGGAATTATAACCGCTACTTCATACTTTAGCTTCGGAAGTGCTCGCGCGGTTAGGGTTTTGCACATGGTCCTATAAGCCCATAGAATTGCTGTTACGCATAGGTCCCAGTCAGTGCATCTCACATGTTGGATCATGTTCAACACTTTTCACACCTTGTCAAAGGCTTCCCTACAGATAATATTTTGCATGGTTGGTCTTATCATACTTTGTCATTCGCGCCCTCGTCTCGCTCGGTCCTTCTTGTTGGTCCTGTTTCCTATCGCGAGGATGGTGTGCGTTCGTGCAGGTTGCGTACCATATGTTTGTACCCATTTAAGGAGAGGTGGGCGCATAGGCTGTTTCGTCCATCATACCTGGCTTTCATTCATAGCTGGGGCTTTCCAAATCATATAAGCATCACCCTTCTGCATTCGTGCCAGTGCTCACTCTGTTGGTGTGTACCCCACCACCTTGCGGGCATTGCACGCAATGCCCATTTCAGAGCATCGAACCACTATTGTTCTGGCACCTCACTTTCAAATTTGTTTAGGAATTCATCCACCGATGTCAACCTGTCATACATAGGTAGATCCCTTGCCTATGTTGCTACACAGCATAGTGATTTTATGATCATGTTACAATTGAGTGTGGTTACCTTGTGTAACCGATTCTACCATATTTCTATTTCCTCGTCTGAATCTGATGTGCAGGAGCTTTTGCTCTCCCACGAAATCTTGCCATCCGTTGTAGGATTGACCCAATCCTGTTCCCGAGCAGTTATCTTGTAGATACAGTCGAGATTGTTGTTGCTTTCTTCATCACGCACTGGCTATATGTAGCATGATCCTTCCGCTCGGTCTAAAGGTACCACTACGCGTAGTGACTTTTTCTCAAAAATCACCTTGCACTTCTTTAGATTTATAACTCCATTCATGTCAGCGGCCCAATCTATTCCCAATAGCATGGGATAGGGATTGTTTTCATCAACAATCTCTATCACTTCGAAATCTGCAAGCGTGCTCGCACCTTTGATGTCTATCGTTATTACTTGCAATCTTCCCATCGGTAGGATCTTTTGCTGGTTCACCATTTGCAATTGAATAGGAGACCATTTCAACATGAGCCTACCCATGCGCTCCCATGTCTGCTTTAGTAGTACGTTCGCGTCCGATCCTAAATCTAGAATCACTTGATCCATTTCATATTACCCTATTTGCGCACTCAACCTCATCTCCCTTCATGTTCACGTTGTGTGCTTCCCAAGCTTCTGTACTATGTGCGGTTCCCCTAATCCAGAACATCTAGTGATGAGTTCCTGCAGTCCCTTCACAGCCTTGTTTTTGCGTAGTAGATTCATGCATGTCTCCATAAAGGTAGTAAGCATTGATGGGTCCATCTCTGGTTCTAGTTTGTCTTTACTACCTAAAGTGGAGGCCTCCATGAAGCTCTTCATGGCTTCCATGAATGTCTCCTTTGCGTGTTCCAAATCGAACTTTGGTTCCTTTGTTGGAGCCTTGTGAACCCAAGAACTTTCTTCTTGTTTCTTACCTTTGTCATCTCCTGTCGTGATATTGCTTCGGAGCACGATGTTTACATTCGGGTCCTCCTCGCGTGGCTCAGATCTCATCATTTGCAGGTTCTGAGTCGGGGGAGGCTGGAGTATTCCTTTATCGAGCAACCTCGCTATCAGTGTGGGGCATTTCTCAGTCTCATGATCAGACTGGGTACAATATAAACATGATGCTCTCATCAAATTTGTACAATCATGGGCATAATGCCCTGGCCCTCTGCAATTGTAATAGATCAGCTGTCTGCAACCCCTTCCTGGTCCCATTCCTCCTCGACCTTGTCTGTGCCCCTGAAACCCAGTGCGTGCCATCCCTGCATTTTGATTGAGGGCTCGTGTTTTGGTCTGAACCCTGTAGGTAGGAGTCCAATCCATCATCAGTTCATAACTTCTACAGGTACGCTCATCATGGCCTACTGACCTGCAGAAATTACAGAATAACTGCTGGGATGTCTGTGTATACTTCTGTAATAGATGACACTTATCTATAGCATGCTTCCCTCCCATTTGATAAATCATGCACCATAACGCAGGCACCACGCTTGGCCCGGATTGTTCCTCTAGTCTCAATGGCATTGGCCCTCCTCCCACTAGGTAGTTTACGAGGACAAGAAAATGGTCCTTGTCATGTCCCTGGCCTTTGCACTTTATGCACCATACCTCCTCGCACGCTTCTGGGCAAGATGTCCTGTCTTGTTTTAGACTCTGCATATCAAGACACAAATTTTTCAACTGCGTGTGGATTTGTTGCACTTCCAGACTAGGATCTTGTATTGGGGTCTCATGCAGCCTCATTTCAATCTCCAAGGCTTCGACTTGAGTAGATAGCTTCTGCTATGACAATGCGATCCCTAGATGCAATGTTAGTGACACTACAAACCATGCGTGGTGCTGCCCATTTATTAAGGTCATGTTGGCTTCACGAATCATAACCTTCAGTCTCTGATCCAGCTCCCAGGGGGTCTCACCTGGAAGCATTGCAATTTCCTTAAATCTGATGATCGACTGTGTCTCTAATTTTGGTATGCTAAATTCCCTGTTTAGCTCAGCTTGGATACCCGTGATCCCTACGTTTGGATTGTCATTGGAATGCTTGATGTACCATGTCAATGCATGATCCTGCAAGGTGCTAACCAAAGTTTCCTTCTTGATATTATCATCTGTAACTCCTTGCCCTTCCCATACAACCTTTACTACAAACCAAAATTGGTCCGGATCTTCATTCCCTACTCCTCTGAATACCGGAAACTTTATTGTGCTCACCATATTGAACTGTGGTGGCAGCGGAGGTGGTGTGGGCGAAGATGGGGGTGAAGATGGTGAAACTGGTGGTGGTGTACGTGGAGGTGGTATGCACAGAATTCGCTGCCTTATCAAACTGATCGCACTCCTTAGTGAAACCTTCACAAGCTCTTCCTCACTTTCTCATCGAGGTGAAATCAAGGGGCTAGTTTCTATCTCTGTGATACCTTCGCTTCTATAAATTCTCCCACTTCGTGTAGCCCCAAACATCAATTTATTCGCATAATCCGCTTTTCACACAGTAGCATTTTAATCCAAGTGTTCAAAGATTTAATGTACTTACCTCGCGGTCCTTTAAGGAAGCGTAGTTTCGCCTCACTATAGCTGACGGACATGTCTACCGCAAATTCGGTGATAAACCCTCCTATGATTCGATCAAGCCAATGGTCCATTGTGCGTGTGAGCTTATCTTCCAATTCTTCTAGTCGCACACCAACTCTGGGGTCCACACAATCAGTTTTTCGAGCCTACACCTTCCTTGACTGTCTGCTAGCTTCGCGATCCACTCATACAACTCAGAGGGGAAGGATGCAAAGAAAATTTTGCAGATTTCCGTATATAAGTAACGCTCTAACGACTATTCCTTCGATACTCACAGATTCCTATTTTCCTACGCCGCGAACTCATGAATATTTCTGTCCAACCACCCTTCAATTTATTTCTTTGTCAGATTCCAGTGACATGACATCAAACATCTCTAATGCAGATCCCAGTCTCGGCAACAGAACCATTTGTTGGCTTGTTGGGGTCTGAGCCAGGTTCAGAGGTGATTTAGCCAAACAAATCTTAGTACTACTGGCCCTTTTGGCAATTGTCTGTGGAGCGCGGACTGAGGTCTCACCCAAAGTAGTAGGGGAGGGTGCTAGAACCAGGTTTCCACACCATGGAGATGTCTGATGAGTTCAAGTGGTCTGTGGTTAGACCTTGTGCACACGTTGCTACACGCACTGTTCTGTACCTCGCAGCCGAGGATGCTTCCTTTGCGTAGCCCTACTCGGGGGCCGAGCACTATTGTCACCCAAGTCCTTACTAGTATTCTACTATTAGTTTATTAACTTAGCTTATTTGTATGCGTTAAGTTACACTTTTCAATATAAATCATTCATACATGTGCGCGCAGTAAATAAACAGTATATTTGTAATTTACATCAACCATGCATCAATCCAAAAACATATACACGAATTGGTGATAAAACCTTTCTTTATTAATCTCTTCTTCAATTACAGACTTGACTCCTCCCTGCGCACTCAGTTGAAGGGGTCCGCGCACTTAGCTGCGAACTACTAGGCCTCTGTGCACTCAGTTGCAAAGCCTTCTCCTACTCTACGACCCAAGATACACTTAGACACTTAGACTCTTGCTCTTTTCTTCTCCGCTACTTATCCCTTATTCCTTACTTTTACACTTAGAGCCTCACTCTATTTATACAATCCCATGGTCCGCGGACCATGGGTAGGCCGACATTACATCCAAAATTAGGGCAGACAACCCTATGACTCTAACATACTTCCGTGCCTGTAATTCGTGGGGCTTTACAACATTATTCGGTCAAAACATGGGGTTTGAGGCCCAAAACATGCCTCGGGGGATTCCCTGCCCAACAGAGATGAACTTGAAGTTTTGGAGAAAAATGTTGAAGACGAAATTCTTCAACTTGGTTGGGCAATGGAGTAGGATGTAGATGCAGATTGCGATGATGAAGAAGAGGAAGTCGTGATGATTGAGGATGTTGCAGATATGACAATGATGGAGGAGGAACTTGAAATTGATCAAGTTGGACTAGGATCATGCATTTTGCAGACATTGGTGGATGAGGATACTCACATGGAGGAGCCTCGTGATCAAGTAAGTATTCCTATTATTACTTGTGTTTCATTGGAGCTTTTGGAGGATGGGCCATATGCAGGGAAGTGCAAAGTTAGTTTGCCGATGCAATGGAAAACCGTACCATGGATGTCTATGATGATACCTTGTGTGGAGAATCAAGGAGCATTGACTATTGCAGAGCTTGTTGGGGTTGTTTGTGACCTTATGGTAGAAGGTTCAAATGCCCATGACAAGGGAGGAATGTGATGATCATTGCAGAGGATGGGTCATGCTTTAGCCATATGGAGAATTGGCTAAGTGCCCGACATGACTCATGGACAGTTTGAATAAAAAGCACACACTTGGTTTTGATGATACTTGGGTGAAATTCTCATGGCCAAGACCAACAAGAAGTCTTGGTGTAACCTTTAGTGGGGGAGATATGGTGGAAGGGACCTATGTGACTTGATGATACGGTTTGGGTGACTATGGGCACTAGACCTGTTTGAAGACTTGGATGAAGATGAATGAGGCTGTGATGGGTCTACTTAGTTGGACAACATGGGAAACTTGAGTCATGGACATCGAGTTGGAGAGATGAAGCATGGCAGTCTTATGCAGGGACATTATGCAGGAGAACTTGTAGAGATGTCACTTATGCACATGCAATGAGGAGTGTTAAGGTAGGGATGTTGTGTAGATGGATTTGCTGATGTGACATGGAGAATTTTACTTATGAACCGATGGAGAGGTTGTGCACTTGTGTACAACAAGGCCATGTACCTGGTTGGATTTGTGAGTAGACTATGGAGCATTTCTACTACATGGAAAGCTGAGGCATCTTGCAGGGACATTTGGGGCCAAGACATGTATGCTTGCTAGGGTGTTGGTTGGAGATGATTCATGGAGCTCATGATGACATGAGATTATTGCAGCCATTGGGGACTTCATATTATGGTGGACTTAGAGGATCTGATGCATTGAGGAGCTAAGGTTACTGACTTTAATGTAGTATGGGGTGCATACTTTTGAGTACATTTATGGGTGTGCTTGGAAGAGTGACTTGAGGTGGAGGATCAAGGCGGGACACTTTGGACTTGATGGAGTTGCAACGATGATGATGCCTTGGCGGAAACACTTGGGCATGGGTTGAGCCGAGACTTAACCACTTTTGATACATGGGAGCTGATTGGTCTATGATTATGGGCATCACATGGATGATGAGACAAGTGTATACTTGTTTCTTTGGAAGACTTGAGGGATGACACATTTCAGATATGATGGAGGTTGCTTCATGGACCTGGATGTGGCACATCAAGAGTCGGTTTGATGAGATGATCTCTTCATTTTGAGATGGATATTACACATATATGGATGATGATGTTGGTATAGATGAGACAGATTGACATGCAACACAATGACACCAACACCATGGACAACATGTTGCAGATGAGATGGAGATTACATCATGGACCTGGGCATGGATTACTTACATTTTGATGGAGATGGAGATGGATTCTTGATTGAGTTGATGTTGCGATAGGATGTGGAGAGAAATGAATGATGATGGCATGAGGAGGTGAATTCTCATGGTTTGAGCCTGACAGTTGGATTAGCTACTCGACTAGTTCAAGACATGGGGGTTGACAGTGTACTGACATATGTTTGAGTTGTGTTGGAGTATCATGGTAGCAGTTCACATGATGACGATACATGATGGGATCGACACGATATGTTGCAGCGATAGCATGTAGCCTGATTTGGAGGGTCTAACCTTCCACGGTGGGGCAACATGTGGATTTGCGATGAAGGTGGTTGATGATCATGGATTGAGGAGACTTTCCTATTCATGGTGACATGAACCTTTATGGTTCGTGTGATGGCAGAGAGGGGGTGGGCAACATGGAAATTTTGGATGTTGGAGCTAGAAACACTTTGTGATTCCATATGATGATGTTGTCTGGGAAGAAAACCATTTAGAGTGGGGGAGTATGTCAAGCCCACGAGTTGACGGTTGGCGTGAGACGAGTTGGGTGGGCGCGCTCTCAGTTAAACGCGACGAGCCGGGCGAGTGACGAGTCGATGGGTGTGATGATTCGGCGAGAGGGCGAGTCAGTTGCAATGATGGGATGAGTTTGTGTTACGATGCGTTGGGCGGTCGGTTAAAGGCGCCCGGGGCATGAGTGCGACGAGCCAATGGAGAGTCAAAAAACCAAAATTTGGGTAAGTGTGCGAACTTGCGACAATGATTATACGGTGCAAAGTTGGGCATGTGGACTCGATGGGCAGCGACATGGGTGAGATGACGTGAAGCATGGGCAAGTTGGCTGAGTTGAGGGGTCGGCCTGGGCAGGCCGACCCACCTTATATCCTTGGATGGGTGTATAAGTGAATAATATGTTGAAGAGGAGAAGTCATCAAGTTTTTAGTTCTAACATTCAAGGGCGAGTTCATAAGTTAATGGGCGAGCAAGGAGTGGGTGAAATGAGTTAGGTTGAGGTGCAAGCGGCTCTAGACCGAAGCACCAAGCCGAAGAAACAAAACACAAAAATTCAGGTTTGGCAGGCATCCCTGCCTAGGTGAGCTGCGGTGGGCGAATCACCCAGGGCGTCGCTGCATGACCGAGTGAGAAAATTCTTGAACGACTGGGTGAATGGGCCAAATGACAGTTCAACGGAACCAGGTGAATGAATTCTTGAAATACTGGGTGAATGGGCCGAACGACAGTCCTGAACGACCAGGTGAATGGGCTGAACGACAATCTTAAATGACTGGGTGAACGGGCCAAATGAGAGTCCTGAATGACCGGGTGAATGAATTCCTGAACGACCAGGTGAACGGGCTGAATGACAGTCCTGAACGATCGGGTGAACGAATTCCTGAATGACTATGTGAACAGACCGAATGATAGTTCTGCAGAACTGGGTGAACAAATTCCTAAACGACCAGGTGGACGAGACGAACGACAGTCCTGAACGACCGGGTGAATGCATTCCTGAATGACTGGGTGAACGGGCCGAGTGACAGTTTTGCGAAACTGGGTGAATGAATTCATGAACGACCAGGTGAATGGGCCGAACAACAGTCTTGAACGTTCAGGTGAACGGGTTGAATGACAGTTCTGCACGACCAGGTGAACGAATTCCTGAATGACCGAGTGAATGGAGCCGAACGAGTTCCCGAACGACCGGGTGAAACGAAGTCTGAACGGATGCGAGTTTTCCTGAAAAAAGGTTCGGGCAAGGCTGTATGGTGTAGACCGAGTTGCATGTTTTGACAAATATTGTGAGAAGGAAGTTGGGGTTCCTCTTCAAAGATTGTAATTGTATTTTATGAAAGATTATTGTTATCATTATGGGCAGACTCATATTCAGGGAGTTGCCCCTCCCGTTAAATTGTATCCGCTGTGCATATGTGTAAAATGATAATGATGATGAAGAAAGATTAATTGAATGTTTCCGTTGTGTTATGAATGTTAATACTTAGAAAGTGAAAAATAAACTAAGTATGGAATGTTAGGCGTAGTCCACACTTGAAAAGAAATTGGGTGGTGGTGCCGCATCTCCTACTAGCGGTTGAAAGACTACCACCAAGGTAGGGGCGTGACATGAAGGAATCTGATGGAAATCTGGTTCATACACTACAAGACATTCAAAGGGAGGCGATCAATCATTTTGAAAGGGCATACATGAATAGGGAGGCTGATTGTATTGAGGACCAGATCTGGGGAGTGGGTTTATATCCCAGTATGTTTGATAGCGACTCAAATGATGCAATATAAATGTTTTAAGAAGGAATAAGTACTAGAAGTGCTCAGATCGTTCGAAAGGGACAAATTCCCAGGATCAGACGGATGGATTGCCGAGTTATTTATTGATTTCTTTGATATTTTCATGCAGATCTACTAGCGATGGTGGAAGAATCTCGCCTTCAGGGTTTTATCCACCCGCATATCAAATCAACTTTCATAGCACTCCCCAAGAGGAGGCTCACTGGATCCTTCAAGGATTACCAACCCATCTCTCTGTGCAATCTCATCTATAAGTTAATATCCAAGATTATTTCTAGCAGGATCAAGCATATTCTATCCAAATTCATATCTCCCGAACAATTTGGATTTTTGCAAGATAGATAGATCCATGATGTTGTGGCTACTACATAGGAGTGCTTTCACACCATTCACACAAAAAAGCTGAATGCGACTATCATGAAGGTGGACTTGTAGAAGGCATATGATTTCCTGGATTGGGGCTATCTGCGGCTGGTTTTACATAAAATTGGCCTACAGCCCAAAAACATTGATTGGATCATGGCATGTGTTTCAAATTTTAGATATATTGTGATCGTCAATGGATATCCCACTCAGTTTTTTGGGGCGGGTCGTTGATTGAGACCGGGGTGTTCTCTATGTCTGTTATTATTTATCTTGGCCATGGATGGACTTAGCCTGCATATCAAACAGGTCGTGGTGGCAAGAGAATTTCGGGCTCTCTGTTTGGGTCGTAACATCTGGATCTTGCCATCTTTTTCGTGGATGTTTTCATTATGGGCATGATTGCTAAATTTTCATGGTTATCACTTCGCCTTATTTTTTTGATGCTTGGGAACGCCATAGATCTTTTCATGAATCATCAAAAGTCCATTATTTTATATGGCAGGGGTGATGAGGAGGATATAGCATATATCAAGGCATTATTTAGGGTGGAGGCGTATAGCATGGAGGGAGGTATGAAATATCTGGGTTTTCATATCAAGCCCAATAACTACAAGATTAATGATTGGATGTGTTTGGTTGATCATTTTTAGAGTAAGATCTCAAGGTGGGCAGCTCACTCTCACTCAGTCCATCATCACACATTTGGAAGTTTATTGGGCACATCTCTATTTTCGTCCTAGTACTATCATCTTGAAACTCAACGAAATTATGGCTAAGTTCATTTGTTCTGGCTCGGGCATCGAATAAAAATATCATTTGACTACCATGGCCTCCATTGCTATACCAAAAAACATGGGTGGATCGGGTATATTGGACCTT
Organism: Pinus tabuliformis; assembly: GCA_031772625.1. Lineage (NCBI taxonomy): Eukaryota > Viridiplantae > Streptophyta > Pinopsida > Pinales > Pinaceae > Pinus > Pinus tabuliformis. The sequence continues at coordinate 1,727,483,993 of CM062820.1, read as the reverse complement.
AGGCGTTTTGGATGGGCTTTACTGCTTAAAACCCTGTGGCGTGGCATTTTTAGAATCGACATCTGGGTGGACATCATAAGAAATAAATACCTCAAAGGAAAAGATTTTACATACTGGATGTGCAGGGAGCTTATTGGTGTTCATATGGGGTTTGCCATATGGATCAACCTGAACAAAATCTGACAATTTTTTGTGAGGCACATTTTCTGGATTTTTGGTTTCGAGAACAAGATTCTGATTGGCCCAGATATTATATTAGGTACAAGACCGGATTTCCACTTCTCAGATAGGCTCCTACATTGCATTAATGGCTCAGGATATTTTTTCTGGAACCAAGCCATCAGAACCTGGAATGGGAATGTCCCTATCTGGAAGGAGGCGAGGGAGATGGGACTCAAGTGTCCGGAGGCTTTGGGATGGGAACATATCGGATGTCATATGAGATTGATTGGCATTTGTAGGGGGAGGAGAGTGATCATATTGGATGGCTTGGGAAGATGAAGTGCGACGATATATCAGTGGAAGACTGCTACAAATCCATTTGTTGTTTCGACCATAATATTTATGAGGTATGTTGGTTTTTTAAGTTCTGGAAAACTAAGTTTCCTATCAAAATCATCTTATTTCTTTGGCTTGTCTGGAAAAAAAAAAATTTGACATGGGAAAATCTACAAAAGAGGAATTGGCAGGGGCCTAGTATATGTGTTTTTTGCAGGAAGGAGGTAGAAGATAATGTCCATTTATTTCTTAAATTCCCTATCTCACTACAAATCTGGATGGAGATTGTTGGTCGAATCAATTTCCCATTAACTCTTTTTGATAATATTTTGGATTGTCTGTCTTGGTGGAGTCAAAACCCCCCAATGGAGATGTATTCCCCTCTCATATTTCTGGGAAATTTGTGGATGGAAGAATCATATTATATTTGAGGGTGTGACAGGGGACATGCCATAGGTGGTTAACCGAATTCTAGGTTGGTATTCTTCTGCCTTGTCCACTCCTATTAGATCCATTTAGCTTTCGATCCCGAAGACCGGCCTTGGGATAATATATACGACTGGTTTTTTTTATGGTGCCGCTCAGGGAGGCAGATGTGGATGTGGCTTCTGGATCATCATCTCTTTGGAACAGGAATACTGGGTTCACTGGGGGCTGGCAGTGGCACTAACATGAAGGTGGAGGCAATGGCTTTGTGGGGGCTCCTATGGTTCATATCTTTCCTGAGCATTCCCTCCATACATATATATGGGGATTCATAGTCCATCATCAATCATGTTCGGGGTAACATGAATATCATACAACCACATCTCCCGGGTTGGCTCAAACAAATCATGACTCTCTGGAGGACTTTCAGGCACATATTTATCAATCATGTTGGGTACCTATAATACTAGTGATTACCCCATTACTATTGTAGTTATACCCCTTATTTATATTGTTGTGCCCCTATTACCCCCATATTGTTATTTCTGTGCCCCTTAGAATCCCTCTATTGTTATTTTTGTGGCTTTATATTATTATTGTTAGGTCGGCTGGATTATATTGTGACTCCTTAGACTCCTATATATAGAAAGGAGGTTTTGTCATTTGTATCATCCAAGAATTGTTCATTTATGTAATGTAAAGGAGGTTGCCCCCTCGAAGAGGCTGAATTCTAAGGTGTTGATCTATCTTTTCTATCTTTTCTTGAGCTGGTTTCATAACATTTGGTATCAGAGCTTTGGATTCTAGGGTTTCGCTGCTCCAAACAGGTCATCGTGGAATTTTCGCTATAACTTTTTTTCTGTGACGTTTCAGAAGTCGCAAAAAAAAACCCATTTGAGAAGAATTTGCGCTGAACCTTGGGTCCAAATTTCAGAGCTTTTCGCGCGATATTTTCGGAGATATGATCTGAGGAAGTTGGTCTTTTTGCAGACTCCTGAATTACATTCAAAACAGGTGACCTGGGGAAAATCGTCATAACTCTCTCTCTGAGGATCGGATTGAAATTTCGTAAAAAGGTACAGAAAGAGGACGGACTGTAGTTTTTTGTATGTGTGTTTCAGATTCAAAGGTTGAAACAGTGACTCGTGGCACGTCGTACAAGTTCGCTCTACTGAACCAGTCTAAAAGCAAGTCACTGTGGGAGATTTCACATAACTCTTCCTTGGAGAATCCAATTTGGCTCAGACTTGTGGCATTGGAAAGAGGACGCAGAAGGCTACTACAAGTTGCAATTTCAGAATTGGATGATCTAAAATTACAGAGATACATCAGATTCAATATCAGGCTTCTATAAAGTGAAAAAAGGTGTGTAGTTTTTTTTTAATTTTTGTGTAAGCTTGGTTTAACGGAATTCAAAGGGCATAGTAAAGCATTATTATCGGTAACTGATGCCCTGAGGAAAGAAAATGCAAACACCTAGTAAGGAACCTGAAAGCTCTAGCATGACTCATGAAGAAGAGGAAGAAATGCTACATGATATATCAAAATTACAAGAACAAGTGCAACAAATGTCACGCTCACAAAAGCTAACAGAAGCTAAGATAAATGGCGTGGAATCTAAGATAAATGGCGTGGAGTCTAATCTAAGATAAAGGGCATGGAAGCTAAGATGGATGATTTGAAGACAGATTTGAAGACAAACATGGCAGATTTGAAGACAGATTTGAAGACAGACATGGCAGATTTGAAGACAGATTTGACAAATTTTCTACAAGAAATACTTACTAATGGTGAAAATGGTGTAAAGGAAACTCATGATGAGAACAAAAGAAATGTTAATCATGATTCCATAGACTCTAATGTTGGATTGAAGACCCACCATATTCCAAAAATCGATATGAGGAAGTTTGATGGCAAGGATCCCGCCACATGGATATTACAGATGGAGCAATTCTTCGATCTCAATAATGTGCAAAACACACAAAAGGTACGTATGGCAACTTTATATTTGGAACCAAATCAGTTTGTATGGTATCAATGGCTTTGCTCTCGTAAACAATTTATCACTTGGGCAATTTTTACGGAAGAATTGATAGCACATTATGAGGATACAAAAAGCAACACTTTTTTTAGCCAATTGATAAGTCTCAAACAAAAGGGTTCAATAATGGAGCACATTGAGGAGTTCCAAAAATTGAACATAAGGGTAAAAGATATTCCAGAGGAGCATAGGATTGATGTGTTCATAGGGTCTTTAAAGGATAATATCCAACATGATGTGCGCCTTTGGGAACCTGATTCATTAGAGAAGGCATTCAGGTTAGCAAGAAAAATGGAAAGCAAAATTATGGCAACTAGGAAGCATACCATTCACAACTATAAAGACGGAAGTGTTGTTGCCCATAGTCTTCCACAACCTACAAGGTTGACACCACAACAATTGGAAGAAAAAAGAGCAAAAGGGCTTTGTTACAATTGTGATAGCAAATACACAAAAGGTCATAAGTGTGCTGAGAAGAAATTATTCTACATAGATTGTGAAGAGGAAGAAGAAAAGGAGCAAGAAAGGTCAAAAGAAGAGGATATATTCCAGGAACAAAGCCTAGATGAAGAACAAATAAATCCGACCATATCTTGTAATGCATTGGCGGGAATTACCACTCCTCAAACCATCAAGATAGAAGGACAAATCAAGAAGAAAAAGGTAATAGTGTTGATTGATTCAGGAAGCACCCACAATTTTATTCATTGTAGGGTAGCAAAAGAATTGAATTGCTTCCTATATCCAGCACCAGAGTGTCAAGTGATGATTGCAAATGGAGGAACAATAAATTGTTCTGGAAAGTGCCATAATATCAAGCTATCCATGGGAGAATATGTATTGACTAGCCCAATGCTTTCCATTCCAATGGGAGGTGCTGATGTTGTACTAGGAGTCCAATGGCTACAATCCTTGGGTACAATAGCTTTTAATTTTCAAGAACTTTTCATGAAATTTTCTGTGGAAGGAAAGGAAGTTGAATTAAGGGGTATTGCAGGGAAACCAGGAAAGATAATCAGCTCTAATGGCATGACAAAGCTTCTAAAAAAGGAGCAAAGAGGTGTAATTGCACAATTATGTTCGCTAGATGTTTCCACATTGGAATCATCTATTTCTCCAGATCTCCAAAAAGTCTGGACAATCATTCCAAGGTATTTGAGACTCCCAAAGGTCTCCCACCTATGCGTGATCATGATCATGCTATTCATCTGATTCCAGGAAGTGTTCCTCCAAACATCAGGCCGTACAGATATCCATATGTCCAAAAAAGTGAAATTGAACGTATGGTTGCAGAAATGCTAGAGGCTGGTATAATTCAACCAAGTCAAAGTTCTTTCTCAGCTCCAGTAGTATTGGTGCACAAGAAGGATGGATCATGGCGCATGTGTCCAGATTATAGGGAGCTCAACAAGCTCACTATTAAAGATAAGTTCCCCATTCCTGTCATTGATGAATTACTGGATGAATTGCATGGATCAATTTACTTCACCAAGTTGGATCTTCGTTCGGGATATCATCAAATCAGAATGAAGATTGAAGACATTCCGAAAACGGCATTTAGAACTCATGAGGGTCATTATGAATTTTTGGTCATGCCTTTTGGCCTTACCAATGCACCTTCAACATTTCAAGGTTTGATGAATTCAATTTTCAAACCATTCCTTAGAAAATTTGTGTTAGTATTTTTTGATGATATACTAATCTACAACAAGTCTTGGAAGGATCATGTTGAACATGTTGACAAGGTGCTACAACTATTGGAGGAGAAACAATTATATGCAAAAAGATCCAAATGTTTCTTTGGAGTCCAGGAGGTGGAATATTTGGGTCATATTGTATCTCATGAAGGAGTTAAGGTAGACCCTAGCAAAATTAAAGCCATTAAGGAATGGAAAATCCCCACATCCATAAAGCATCTGCGAGGATTTCTTGGGTTGACAGGGTATTATCGCAAGTTTGTTAAGAATTATGGGAGAATAGCAGCACCTCTAACAACATTATTGAAGAAAGATTCATTTTCATGGACTCCGGAAGCAACAAAGGCCTTTGAACATCTTAAAGAGGCAATGTGCCAAGCACCGGTCTTAGCTACACCGGACTTCACAAAAACCTTTATTGTGGAATGTGATGCTTCAGGAAATGGAATTGGTGCTGTTCTAATGCAAGATGAAAGACCCATTGCTTTTGAAAGTCGTCCAATCAAGGGAAAGTTTTTAAGCAAAGCTATTTATGAGAAGGAAATGTTGGCAATACTCCATGCACTTAAGAAATGGCGACCCTACCTAATGGGAAGACACTTCAAGGTAAAAACGGATCATGATAGCCTTAAATACTTTTTAGAACAAAGATTATCCTCTGAAGAGCAACAAAAGTGGGTCACAAAGATGTTGGGTTATGACTTTGAAATCATCTACAAAAAAGGGAAGCAAAATGTGGTGGCAGATGCACTCTCAAGAAAGGATGAGGATGTGGAAGCATTGTTGTGTGCCATTTCTATTATCCAACCAGATTGGATAAACGAAGCAAAGGAGGAATGGAAGAATGACGAAGAAGTGTGGGCACTTATTCGAAAGCTACAACAAGATTCCAGTACTTCTGATACATTTAGCTGGCAAAATGATTCGTTATGGTACAAAGATCGCTTATACCTCTGTAAGAATTCCCAGCTAAAACAAAAGATTCTTATGGAATTGCACACTTCTCCCTTAGGAGGGCACTCAGGATTTTTAAAAACTTACCACAGGGTTAAGAAGGAATTTTTTTGGGATGGCCTTAAATCAGATATTCAAAAGTTTGTGGCGGAATGTTTGGTTTGCCAACAAAATAAAGTTGAAACAATTAAGACACCAGGTCTATTACAACCTTTATCCATTCCAAGCCAACGTTGGGAGGAGGTTTCAATGGATTTTATCACAGGTTTACCCAAGTCTGAGGGAAAGAGTGTCATCATGGTGGTAGTTGACAGACTTACCAAGTATGCACACTTTTGTGCATTATCACATCCATTTAAAGCCAGTACAGTTTCTACTGCATTTATGGAAACAGTTCAAAAGCTACATGGAAACCCAAAGATTATTGTAAGTGACAGAGATCCCATTTTCACTGGAAATTTTTGGACAGAATTATTTTCTTGTCTTGGTACTCAGTTAGCTCATAGCTCATCTTATCATCCTCAATCTGATGGGCAAACTGAGATAGTAAACAAATGTTTGGAAGGATATCTTCGTTGCTTTGTATCTGATAAACAGACACAATGGGTCAAATGGTTGCCTCTGGCTGAATGGTGGTATAACACTTCCTTCCATACAGCAACAAAAATGACCCCATTTATGGCACTTTATGGGTATCAACCACCATCAATCACATCATATTTAAGAGAAAATTCTAAGGTTCAGGCAGTGGAACATCACATCGAACATCAACAACAAGTCCTCCAACTCTTAAAGGATAACCTCGTGTTGGCACAAAATAGAATGAAACAACAGGCAGATCAACATCGCAGTGAAAGAAGTTTTGATGTAGGTGATTGGGTATTCCTACGGCTACAACCATATAAGCAAATGTCCCTAAAGCAAGCTAAGAAGGATAATAAATTATCACCAAAGTATTATGGTCCGTACAAGGTGTTGGAAAAGATTGGTACTATGGCATACAAATTGGAGCTTCCTGCAGCTTCTCGATTGCACCCAGTTTTCCATGTTTCATGTTTAAAGAAGGTTATAGGCGACAAGCTCCCAGTTCAAACAATATTGCCAGAACTTGACGAGGAAGGAAAAATTATATTGGAACCGGAAGCAGTCACAGAAACAAGAACTCGACAGCTACGAAATCGATCAATTTCAGAGTATCTTATCAAGTGGAAGAACTTATCCGCTGAAGATTCCACATGGGAGGATGAGAATTTTATGCAGAAGTATCCAGAACTACTCAAGCGTTGAGGACAACACTTTTTTGAAGGAGAGGGGCATGTTGGGTCCCTATAATACTAGTGATTACCCCATTACTATTGTAGTTATACCCCTTATTTATATTGTTGTGCCCCTATTACCCCCATATTGTTATTTCTGTGCCCCATAAAATCCCTCTATTGTTATTTTTGTGGCTTTATATTATTATTGTTAGGTCAGCTGGATTATATTGTGACTCCTTAGACTCCTATATATAGAAAGGAGGTTTTGTCATTTGTATCATCCAAGAATTATTCATTTATGTAATGTAAAGGAGGTTGCCCCCTCGAAGAGGCTGAATTCTAAGGCGTTGATCTATCTTTTCTATCTTTTCTTGAGCTGGTTTCATAACAGAGGTAGATGTGGTTTCATCATTTCTTTGGAACAGGAATACTGGGTTCACTGGGGGATGGCAGTGGCACTAACATGAAGGTGGAGACAATGGCTTTGTGGGGGCTCCTATGGTTCATATCTTTCCTGAGCATTCCCTCCATACATATATATGGGGATTCACAGTCCATCATCAATCATGTTCGGGGTATCATGAATATCAGACAACCACATCTCCAAGGCTGGCTCAAACAAATCATGACTCTCTGGAGGACTTTCAGGCACATATCTATACAACATATTGGTAGAGAATACAATCATAATGTAGACAAGATGTCCAAGATGGGTTTACTGGCTCCACTGGATGGTATGCATATTGAGATTCGGATAGGAGGCTCCACCCTAGATGTTGGTGTTTTTCCTTTTCCTAGATAGTTTTATTGGATGATGTTCTACTGTCATTTGCCCATGTTTTCGATATGCTATGCTTTTGTCCCTGGGTGCACTGTTATTTAGTCTATCAAGATGTTTCACATGATGGATCTGTGTTTTTTTAGTTACACTCTTTACCTTATATGTTCTCTGGTTCCATTTTGGGACTATACGGGGTTAATATAAACTTCTATATATCTAGTGAATGCTATTATGTATAGATAATCGATAATACATGTATTGAATTTTGATTAATACCAAAATCAGTGTTTTTTTCTTCCTGAAAAATGTCCTTGTGAAACACCGTCTTCCGGCTTCTCGGGCATGGACCCAAGTTTGTGCCATTGCCTCTAAGCTTTTGTTTTTTATCTCTTATCTCTGCTTTCAAATACCAATTCAAATAAAAATCCAGACTGACCATAAAACGCAAATGATGTTCAAACTTTTGTCTTTACGGCAGATTTATCGATTTTCTTTATCCTTTATACCTACCGAAATAATACGAAAGAGGGGGAAAGGTGAGAGTACGGCACCAATTCAATGATCATGTTGAAATACTTATTCAGTGGATGGGATTTTTCAAATAGGTTCAAGAGGGGTGATAGGCCGACGTTTCAAAGTCTTAGGTTTTTTCTGAGTGCGTCGGCCCTCGATAATGGTCCTTTGAATTGGAAACTTCAATAGGAAAAGCCATCGTGATGGTGAAATTTTAGCAGCCGAATTTGAAATTTTAGGTTTAAATATAATTTAATTATATTCATTAGGTAAATTAAAAAATATTCACTAAATTCTTTAGTTATTTTAAGTTTAATGTAATTATAATTATATTAATTAATTAAATATATCATACTAAATAAAACGATGGAATTTAACGTTAATTATTTTTAGGATTACCTCCTTCAACCTTAAAATGAGATCCAATGTCAATATTATCATTACTAAAGTAGGGTAGATACACATATTCATATAGATTATATAGTAACATATAAGGTTCAATGCCAATATTATCATTCACTAAAGTATGGTCATATACACATAGATATGGATTATATAATAACATAAATAATACAGTTAAGTTGAAAGGATATCATTTTTTCTTAAGCAATGATAGGTGTCATGAATTAGATTATCTACATCAACAAATAATGATAGGTCTTGCTTAAACCTCCATGAGAAAATAACGTTAAAGAATAGATGATCAAAGGTACAATACCTTTTAGTTCGTTATAAGAATCAGAATGATGTAGGAACATATGAGAAGAAAGAAATATATTTCACCCACATCAATAATTATTTTTTTATATTTTCTATAATTCCTAATATTTTGCCTAGGAGAGTATGTGTTAGATAGGAAGTTATGATGAAGTGTCCTTAAGGGGAAAATGTAAATATTACTTTAGGTAGAGTGGCTATAGTTTCTAGAAGAGGAGCAACTGTAGCAAAAATCTAAGATTGTTGTTAGTTACAACCTCAATTTTGTACTAGATGCCTTTCTCTCTAGGAAAGAAGGACTAAGGAGGGGGGAGAGAGTTGAAGAGAGTGAGAGAAAGATTCATTTTGTTTTATTAGGTTGTTTGGTTTTGTGTAATAGAATTATCGAACCATGTGTAACAAATTTTCTTCTATGTATTATAATTTTAGTTTGAGTCGTACTCTCTGTTCACTTTATTTGATCATCGTAACATTATGTTTATATTTTTTGTAGGAAACTCCCTTAACTCGCTGCAAGATTTATATTAGAGAGAGAGAGAGAGAGAGAGAGAGAGAGAGAGAGAGAGAGAGATTTCAAAATTATTTATCTTTTTCAATATTCTTAGGTGGAATTCTTGTTTTAGGCCAAGTCTTGATTGGTAGGTCCACACCAGTTTACATGAAGTCCAAACTGTTCTTAAATCCAACTCAAATCCCATGTCTAGGCTCTCGGATAGTGCAATTCTATTTCCTCAAACTAGGACTCAAATCCCCGAGCATGGGGTACCGCTCGCATGAGGTTCAAACAAAACATAGTGGCTTATGTGAGCTGGGGGTTTTCATAGTTGTTACCTACCATAGAAGAAGGACTCTTATCAAGCAATAAACATCAATGGGCATAGAGGCCGCACGAGCCATTAATTTTGCAAATTCTGTCATTGTGCTGCTCCAAGGTGACCGAGCATTAAATGCGGCCCATGGCATTCTTTGGATGCCTCACAATTTGGCTAGGCCATAGATCATTCATGCTTATCATGCATCTATTGAAACTTAGTGGCCCATTAATTGAAGACCACCAATATGAGGAAGATTTGAGGGTGGAATTAATCAACAATTTTGGCATCAACTTGTGGTATCGTAGAAAACTTTTTCTTGAACATGGAAGAAAGGCATAAACAACAATTCAAGGAGTAGGTGGAAGGAGAATATTGGGAAAAATAATGGCTATAGTGAATGTAGCCATAGAAGAGGATACGAGGTGCATTAAATAGGGGTTGGTAGCAATGGAAAATAGCTAGAGGTGAGGAATTGACACCTAAAATGCTAGTGAAGCTAAAGGAGAATATTCTTGCGAAGAAGGAGGAGAATCAACATAGGAGAAAATGTTGAGGATGAAAACTAAATTTGGTGCCAGGTTGAGGATTGACGTACCTACATATAAAAGCAATTTGAATGTTGATGAGTCAGTCGATTGAGTAAATGCCATGGATAATATCTTTTATTAGGAAGAAATAGATGAAGAAAAGAACGAGAAGTTTATTGTCACAACGTTAACACCACATATAACCTTGTGGTGTGATGAAGTGTATACAAATAGGAAAAGTGTAGTTAAGGCCAAGATTAGAAGCTAGGATTGAATGGTATAAAAAATAAGAAAAATATCCTACACAAGAATTACCAACTAAATGTTTTCAAGGAGTTGCAAAACCTAAAATAAATATTGGAGTTGGAAACATTGAATAGTATGTTGAAATGGGTTCCATATATCTTATGGGCTTGAGGTATGACATTCTAGGTGGGATTGGTATTGTGACTCTAAACACAACCATGGATACTTACCAAGCTACTTTAAAAGATGAGGAGAACATTTCTAGAAAAGATATCCAAGGTGTAGAGGAAAAGTTCAAGTCATAGGCAAGGGAAAAACAAGTAGCATAGAATGATTTCATTCTCCTAAAGAAGAAGTTGGGAGTCGAAGAGAGAAACCACCTAGAGAAGATTACTTTGAGGAAGAAGATAATTTCCTAGAGGCAGAGGTAGGGGTAGAGACGACCAACCTAGATACTACAAATGTGGACAATTAGGCCATATGTCATGGGAATGCCCATATAATACTATACTAGGAAAAAGGAGTGCACATGTGGATAAATCTAGTGAATAGAATGGGATTATAGTGAAAACTAAAGAACACAGGTTTTAGCCTTGTATATAAAGCACCTCCGAACAAATTCTTGAAAAAAAAAAAAGACAATGGGGAGAACATAAAATATAAACATAGATATTCTCCTTGAACCTAAACCGAGAAAACCAGATTGTTTTTTCATTATATTCCTTTCAATGTTACATACATTATATACATTCCAAATCATTCATAGACCCCAATCCATTAACCCTAGACTAGAACATAACTATAATTCCCTTAACGAGATCTACAAAATACCACGGGAAAAAAACCATCATGCCCAAAACCATGTGCAAAAACCATAAAACCATGTGTAGGTCCACCCATTGTCCTTGGGTCTTCCCCAATCCTTGGTTACACCAAACCATTATTGTGTTTGCATATTTTTATTTTTTATTTTTTTTGGGTGTTGCCTCAGACTCCATGTAGGGATTATACCACCCCCTACGACCCCCCCATTGTGCCCAATGAAACATAACCATACTTACAACTATTTGTCCAAATAATATAACACAGACCTAAAAAGAAGCAACTAAAGAAGGAGAATCCTTCTTGTTGAAGAAGGATCTAATTTAATAAGGAAAAGAATCAAAGGAATTATCCTTAATGAGAAGATTGTTTAGGACCATGTGCAAGTCAAGAGGTAAGTGTTATAATGTTTTATTTGATAGTTGTAGCAAACATAATATTGCTTCTAAAGACATGGTAGAGAAAATTGATTTAAAGAGAACACCACATCCACCCCCTTACAAGGTGTCATGGTTGCAAAAAGGTCATCAAATCTTAGACAATGAAAAAATTAGGGTAGATTTTCAGATTTTCAGATTGAATGATGAAATATTGTATGATGTAATGCCTATGGATGTTTGCCTTATTTCACTAGGAAGGCCATGGAAGTTTGATGTGAATGTTGTTCGTGATGTTATAAGGAACACTTACACACTATAGAAATATGGTCACAAGCATACACTACTTCCCTTACAAGACAAAGGATTTAAATAGGAAGCCAGTCACAGTGTGTTGTGGATGAATGGTAAGTAGTTACTACAAGATGTCAAAATTAAGGAATTCCATCTTTTCCTGATTAGTAAACCCAAGGTAATTCTTACCAACACAAGTCTAAATGATCTCCCTAATTAAGTCAAGGGAGTACTAGATGATTTTATTGATATAATCATGGATGAATTGCGAAGTAAAATATCCCTCGTCTGAAGCATCACCCATCATTATATTTGATTCTTGTAGAAAGTCCTCCAAATACTTCTTAGTTCATTCTAAGAATGAGAATGATGTAGGAACATATGAGAAGAACTATATCTCACTCACATGAATAATTATTTTTTTATATTTTCTATAATTCATGATATTTAGCCTAGGAGAGTATGTGTTAGATACAAGGTTATGTTGAAGTGTCCTTAAGGGGTAAATGTAAATTTTACTTTAGGTAAAGTGGCTATAGTTTCTAGAAGAGGGAAAAGTATGGAAAAAATCTAAGAGGGTTGTTGGCTACAACCATAATTTTAGACTAGAGTTTTTTTCTCTAGGAAAGGACTAAGGAGGGAGAGAGAGTTGAAGAGAATGAGAGAAAGATCCGTTTTGTCCTATTTGGTTGTCTTGTTGTGTTTAGTAGAATTATTGAACCCTGTGTAGAAAATTTTCTTCTATGTAATATAATTTTAGTTTGAGTTGTACTCTTTGTTCACTGTAGCATCATGTTAATAATTTGTGGAGGACACTCTCTTAACTCACTGCAAGATTTATATCAGAGAGAGATTTTTCAAAATTATTTATCTTTTTCAATATTCATAGGTGGAATTCTCGTTTTAGGCAAAGTCTTGATTAGTAGGTCCACACCAGTTAACATGAATTTCAAATCATTGTTAACTCCCACACAAATCCCTTGTCTAGGCTCTCGGGTAGTGCAATTCCATTTCCTCAAACCAGGACCTAAATCCCCCAGCATGAGGTTCAACTGCCATGAGGTTCTGGGAAACCATAATGACTTCCATTGGGGGGGGGGTGTCATATTGCTCATCTATAATAGGAGAAGTTTACTTATCAAGCTTAAAATCAACGAGCATAGATGCCCCACAACCATTAATTTTCTAAATTCTGTGATTGCACTGCTTAAAAGTGACCGAGCATTAAATGGGACCCGTGTCATTCCTTGGATGCCTCATAATTCTGCTAGGCCATAGATAATTCATGCTCGCAGTTGGGATATTGAAAATTAGTGGTCCATTAATTGTAGTCCACCAATATGAGGAAGATTTGAGGGTGGAACAATAGTCACCAATTTTTGCATCAACTTATTGTATCATAGAAAAAATTTGTTTTGAACATGGTAGAAAGGCATATACCAACAAGTGGAGGAGTAGGTGGCAAGAGACTAGTGGGGAAAAGAATTCCTATAGTGAATGTAGCCATAGAAGAGGAGATGAGGTGAATTAAAGAGAGGTTTATAGCAATGGAAACTAGCTAGAGTCGAGGAACTCGTTCCTCACACCAGAGATGCTAGTGAAGCTAAAGGAGAATCTTCTAGTGAAGAACAAGGAGGAGAATCAACAAAGGAGAGAGTGTTGAGGATGAAAGCCAAATTGGATGCCAGGATGAGGATGAGGATGAAAGTACCTACATATTAAGGTAATTTTAATGTTGATGAGTCAATGGATTTAGTAAATTCCATGGATAAGAACTATTATTACTAAGAAATAGACAAGGAAAAGAAAGTGAAGTTTGTTTTCATAAGGTTGAAAGGACATTCAACCTTGTGGTGCCACTTAGAAGAAAATTTGTCGTAAAAATTCTAACATAACATGTTTAAATATACATTTAGAAAGCCCAAATTCCTATGATCATATTGCCTAAAATTTCACAAACCAAGATCTAAAATCTATAATAGAAAATCAGTAAAAATTCCCTTCACCATGGTCTAGATTTCAACTTTAGAACCTTCCAAAAATTTTTTTATAGTAAAAAAGTAATCAATAGTAATCACAGAGCCTCCGGGAAGATTCATTGTCACTACCATTAACAAGTTCCTTTGAAACACCGGCTTCTCTCGAGCTTGGACCTGAGTCTGTGCCATTACCTCTCTATTTTCAAATAAAAATCCAATCAATTCAAATAAAAATCCAGAATAACAATAAAACGCAAATGATGTTCAAAATTTTGTCTTTACGACAGATTTATCAATTCTACCAAAATAATACGCAGGTGGAAAGGTGAGAGTACGACACCAATTCAATGGTCATGTTGATATACTTATTTAGTGGATGGGATTTTGCAAATAGGTGCAAGAGCGGAGATAGTCCGACGTTTCGAAGTCTTAGGTTTTTTGTTCGTGAGTTGGCCCTCGATTATGGTCCTTTGAATTGGAAACTTCAATAGGAAAAGCCATCGTGATGGTGAAAATTTTAGTAGCCCAAATTGAAATGTTAGGTTTAAATGAATTTAATTATATTCACTAAGTAAATTAAATAATATGCACTAAATTCTTCAAGTATTTTAAGTTTAATGTAATTATAATTATATTAATTACTTAAATATATCATACTAAATAAAAGGATGGAATATAAAGTTAATTATTTTTAAGATTACAAATTTTAACCCTAAAATGAGATTCACTGTCAATATTATCATCACTAAAGTATGTTCGATACACATATAAATATGGATTATATAGTAACAAATAAGATTCAATGAAATATTATCACTCACTAAAGTATGGTTATACACATATAGATATGAATTATCTAAAGTATGGTTGTATGCATATAGATATGGATCATATAATAACATATACAATAGATTTAAGTTGAAAGGATATCATTTTTTCTTAAGCAATGATAGGTGCCATGAATTAGATTATTTACATTAGCAAATAATGATAGGTGTTGCTTAAAATCTCCATGAGAAAATAATGTTAAAGAATAAATTATCAAAGTTACAATACTTTTTAGTTCATTTTAAGAATGAGAATGATGTCGGAACATATGAGAAGAAATATATTTCACCAACATCAATAGTTAGTTTTTTATATTTTCTATAATTATTGATATTTAGCCTAGGAGAGTCTCTGTTAGATAGGAGGTTATGATGAAGTGTCCTTAAGGGGAAAATGTAAATATTACTTTAGGTAAAGTGGTTATAGTTTCTAAAAGAGGGGCAACTGTAGAAAACATCTAAGAGTGTTGTTATTTACAACCTCGATTTTGTACCAAAGGTTTTTCTCTCTAGGAAAGAAGGACTAAGGAGGAGGTAGAGAGTTGAAGGGAGAGATCGAAAGATTCATTTTGTCTTATTTGGTTGTCTGATTTTGTATAGTAGAATTATTGAACCTTGTGTAACAAATTTTCTTCTATGTATTATAATTTTAGCTTGAGCCGTACTCTCTATTCACTGTATTTGATCATCATAACATTGTGTTTATATTTTTTGGATGTCACACTATTAACTCGTTGCAGGATTTATATTAGAGAGAGAGAGAAAGAGAGAGAGAGAGAGAGAGAGGAGAGAGAGAGAGAGAGAGAGAGAGAGAGAGAGAGAGAGAGAGAGAGAGAGAGAGAGAGAGAGAGAGAGATTTCAAATTTATTTATCTTTTTCAATATTCATTGGAGGAATTCTTGTTTTAGGCCAAGTATTGATCGTCCACACCAGTTGACATAAAGTCCAAACCATTCTTAAATCCCACTCAAATCCCATGTCTAATCTCTCAAATAGTAAAATTCCATTTCCTCAAACTAGGACTCAAATCCCCCAGCATGAGGTCCCACCTGCATGAGCTTCCAACAAACCATAGTGGTTTATGTGGGTTGGGGGGTGTCATAATTGTTAGCTATCAAAGCAGAAGGACACTTATCAAGAAATAAACATCAATAGGCATAGAGGCCCCACGAGCCATTAATTTTGCAAATTTTGTGATTGCGCTGCTCCAAGGTGACTGAGCATTAACTGGGGCCCATGGAATTCTTTGGATGCCTCACAATTTTGATAGGCCATAGATTGTTCATGCTCACCATTCGGGTATTGAAACTTAGTGGCCCATTAATTGTAGACCACCAATATGAGGAATATTTGAGAGTGGAATAGTAATCACAAATTTTGGCATCAACTTGTGGTATCATAGAAGAAATTCTCTTGAACATGGAAGTAAGGCATAGACCGACAAGTCAAGGAGTAGGTGTACGGAGAATAGTGGGAAAAGGAATGCCTATAGTGAATGTAGCCATAGAAGAGGAGATAAGGTGCATTAAAGAGAGGTTGGTAGCAATGGAAACTAGCTAGAGGCGAGGAACTCACACTGGAGATGCTAGTGAATCTAAAGGAAAATCTTCTTGCGAAGAAGGAGGAGAATTAACATAGGAGAAAATGTTGAGAATGACAACTAAATTTGGTGCCAGGCTGAGGATTGACATACCTACATATGAAAGTAATTTGAATGTTTATGAGCCACTAGATTGAGTAAATGCCATGGAAAAAATCTTTTATTAGGAAGAAATAGATGAGGAAAAGAATGAGAAGTTTGTTGTCACAACATTGAAAGGACATGCCACCTTGTTGTGTGATGAAGTGCATACTAATAGGAAAAGAGTAGTTAATGCCAATATTATAAGCTAGGATTAAATGGTAGAAAAAATAAGAAAAATATCCTACATAAGGATTACCAACTAAATGTTTTAAAGGAGTTTCAAAACCTAAATTAAATATTGGAGTTGGAAACATTTAATAGGATGTTGAAAAGGGTTCCATTTATCTTATGGGCTTGAGGTATGATATTCAAGGTGGGACTGGAAATAGAATCTAAACACAACCATGGATTCTTGCCATGATACATTAAAATATGAGGAGAACATTTCTAGAAAAAATATCAAAGGAGTAGAGGAAAAGTTCATGCCAGAGGCAAGGGAAAAACAAGTTGCATAGAAAGATTTCATTCTTCTAAAGAAGAAGTTGGGAGTCCAAGAGAGAAATCACCTAGATGAGGTTACTTTGAGGAAGAAGATCATTCCCTAGAGGTAGAGGCAGAGGTAGAGACTACCAACCTAGACTCTACAAATGTAGAAAATTAGGCCATATGTCATGGGAATGCCCATATAATGCTCTAATAGGTAAAAGGGGTGCACATGTGGATAAATATAATGAATAGAATGGGAGTATAGTGACAACTAAAGAATGGAGGTTTTAGCCTTGTACATAAAGCACCTACAAACAAAATCTTAAAAAAAAAATAGGCAATGAAGAGAACATAAAATATACACATAAATATTCTCCTTGAACCTAAACCGGGAAAACCAAATTGACTTTTCATTATGTTCCTTTCAATATTTCAATACATTATATACATTCCAAATCATTTATGGACCCCAATCTATTTACCTTAGATTAGAACATAACCATAATTCCCTTGATGAGATCTACAAAATACAATGGGAAAAAACTATCATGCCCAAAACCATGTGCAAAACCATGTGTAGTTCCACCCAGCGTCCTTGGGTCTTACCCCATCCTTGGTTACACCCAACCATTATTGTGCTTGCATCATATATATATATATATATATATATATATATATATATATATATATATATATATATATATATATATATATATATATATATATATATATATATATATATATATATATATATATATATATATATATATATATATATATATATATATATATATATATATATATATATATATATATATATATATATATATATATATATATATATATATATATATATATATATGGGGTATTTCCTCAGAACCCATGTAGGGGGGATACCAACCCTTATGACCCCCCACCGCCCACCCCAACACCCCCCCCCCTCCCCCCGCCCCCAACTCTTCCCGATGCAACATAACAACACTTACAACTAGTTGTATAAAAAATATAACACATACCCAACAAATGCACAACTGAAGAAGGAGAACCCTTGTTATTGAAGAGGGATCTAATTTACTTAGGACAAGAATCAATGTAACTATCCTTAATGAGAAGTTTGTTTAGGACCATGTTCAAGTCAAGAGGAAAGTGTTGTAAGCTTTTAATTGATAGTTGTAGCACACATAATATTTATTTTAAAGAGATGGTAGAGAAAATTGGTTTAAATAGAACACCACATCCTCCCTTTACAAGGTGTCATGGTTGCAAAAAGGTCATCAAATCTCAGACAATGAAAAAATTAAGGTAGATATTTAGATTTTTAGATTGAATGATGAAATATTGTATGATGTAATTCCTATGGATGTTTGACATATTTTACTAGGAAGGCCATTTAAGTTTGATAGGAATGTTATTCGTGATGTTATAAGGAATATTTACACACTTTAGAAAGATGGTCACAAGCACATACTACCTCCCTTACAAGACGAAGAAGTTAAATAAGAATCTAGCCATAATGTGTTGTGGACGAATGGTAAGTAGCTACTACAAGATGTAAAAATGAAGGAATTCCATCTTTTCTTGATTAGTAAACCCAAGGTAATTCTTACCAACACAATTTTACATGATCCTCCTAAGGAAGTCAAGGGTGTATTAGATGATTTTATTGATATACTCATGGATGAATTCCAAGTAAAATACCCCCTATCTAAAACATCATCCATCATATATATTTGAATCTTGTAGAAAGTATTTCAAATAAGGAAGTCTTCCAAATACTTATTAGTTCATTCTAAGAATAAGAATGATGTAGGAACATATGAGAAGAAATATATTTCACCCACATGAATAATTTATTTATTTATTTTTATTATTATTATTATTATTTTTTTATTTTTTATATATTTTCTATAATTCATGATATTTAGCCTAGGAGAGTATGTATTAGATAGGGGGTTATGTTGAAGTGTCCTTAAGGGGTAAATGTAAATATTACTTTAGGTGAAGTGGCTATAGTTTCTAGAAGAGGGACAATTGTAGAAAAAAACTAAAAGGGTTGTTAGTTACAACCACAATTTTATACTAGAGGTTTTTTTCTCTAGGAAAGAAGGACTAAGGAGGGGGAGAGAGTTGAAGAGAGTGAGAGAAAGATCCATTTTGTCCTATTTGGCTATCTTGTTGTGTGTAGTAGAATTATAGAACCATGTATATCAACTTTTGTTCTATGTAATATAATTTTAGTTTGAGTTGTACTCTTTGTTCACTGTAACATCATGTTAATAATTTATGGAAGAAACTTGTTTAACTCATTACAGGCTTTATATCAAAGAGAGAGAGAGAGATTTCTAAATTATTTATCTTTTTCAATATTCATAGGTTGAATTCTTGTTTTAGGCCAAGTCTTTATTGGTAGGTCCACACCATTTAACGTGAAGTCCAAATCATTGTTAACTCCCATTCAAATCCCATGTCTAGGCTCTCGGATAGTGTAATTCCATTTCCTCAAACCAGGATTTGAATCCCCCAACATGAGGTCCAGTTGGCATGAGGTTCTTGGAAACCATAATGATTTCTATGGGGCGGGTGTCATCGTGGTCATCTATAGTAGGAGAAGGTTTTTTATCAAGCTTAAAAATAAATGGGCATAGAGTCTCCAATAACCATTAATTTTCCAAATTTCGTGATTGTGCTGCTTAGAGGTGACCGAGCATTAAATGGGGCCCATGTCATTCCTTGGATGCCTCATAATTCTTCTAGGCCATAGATCATTAATGTTCATGGTTGGGATATTTAAAATTAGTGGTCCATTAATTTTAGGCCACCAATATGAGGAAGGTTTGAGGGTGGAACAATAGTCACCAATTTTGGTGTCAACTTATGGTATCATAGAAAAAATTCTCTTGAACATGGTAGAAAGGCATAAACCAACAAGTGGAGGAGTAGGTAAGAGGAGACTAGTTGGGAAAATAATTCCTATAGTGAATGTAGGCATAGAAGAGGAGTTGAGGTGCATTAAAGAGATGTTTGTAGCAATGGAAACTAGCTAGAGGTGAGGAACTCACACCAGAGATGCTAGTGAAGCTAAAGGAGAATCTTCTAGCGAAGAAGAAGGAGGAGAATCAACAAAGGAGAGATTGTTGAGGATGACAGCCAAATTGGGTGCTAGGATGAGGATGAAATTACCTACATATTAAGGTAATTTTAATATTGATGAGTTAATGGATTGAGTAAATTCCATGGATAAGAACTTTTATTATGAAGAAATACATGAGGAAAATAAAGTGAAGTTTGTTGTCATAAGGTTGAAAGGACATGTAACCCTGTGGTGTGATGATGTGCGAACTAATAGGAAAAGAGTAGATAAGGCCAAGATTAGAAGCTAAGATAGAATGGTAGAAAAAAATAAGAATTAGATCAAACACAAGGATTACTAACTAAATCTTTACAAGTAGTTGCTAAATCTAAATTAAATATTGAAGTTGGAAACATTGAATACGATGTTGAAAGGGGTTTAATATATCTTATGGACTTGTGGTATGATATTCAAGGTGAGATTGGTATCACAACTCTAAACAAAACCATGGATGCTTACCAAGCCACTTTAAAAGATGAGGATAACATTTCTAAAAAAAATACCAAAGGAGTAGAGGAAACATTTATGCTAGAGGCAAGGGAAAACAAGTAGCATAGAAATATTTCAATCTCCTAAAGAATAAGGTGGGAGTCCAAGAGAGCAACCACTCAGAGGAGGTGAATTTAGAGGAAGAAGATCATTCTCTAGAGGGATAATTAAGGGTAGAGACTACCAACCTAGACGCTACAAATGTGGACAATCAGGCCAAATGCCCATTTAATACTCCAATAGGAAAAATGAGTGTGCATGTGGATAATGATAGAGAAGAGAATGTGAGTACAATGAAAAATAAAGAATGCAGGTTTAAACCTTGTACATAAATCACCTGCAAGAAAATTCTTAAAAAAAATACAACGGAGAGAACATAAAATACACACATAGATTCTCTCCTTAAACCCAAACCGGGAAAATCATATTGATTTCCTATTGCATTCATTTTAATGTTAAAATACATTGTATACATGACGAAGCATTCATAAACACCAATCCATTAACCTTAAACTAGAACATAATCATAGTTTCCCTCACCGGATCTAAAAAATACCATGGGAAAAACCATCATACCCAAAACCATGCACAAAAACCATGGATAGGTCCACCCACCATCATTGGGTCCACGTAGCCATTAATGTGTATGCATAAAATAAAATTCCTATGGTGCTTCCCTAGACCCCATGCAGTGGGGCTACCACCCCCCAGCAAGACTCCCTTACAAGCCCCCCCACCCGCTGCATTCGATGCAACATAACAATGGTTATAGCTAGTTTTCCAAAGAATATAACACATACCCAACAATGAAGCCACTAAAGAAATATAATTCTTGTTATTGAAGAGGGATATTATTTATTGAAGAAAAGAATCTAAGGAACTATCCTTAATGAGACATTTTTCAAGACCATGTGTAAGTCAAACGGTAAATGTTGTAAGGTTTTAATTGATAGTGGTAGCACACATAATCTTGTTTCTGAAGAGATGGTAGAGAAAAATGATTTAAAGAGAACACCACATCCTCCCCCTTACAAGGTGGTTTCATGGTTGAAAAAGTGTCATCAAATCTTAGTCAATGAAAAATGTAAGGTATATTTTCAGATTGGAAGATACATTGATGAAATATTGTATGATGTAATGCCTATGGGTTTTTTCCATGCTTTTCAAGGAAGACCATAGCAGTTCGATAGGAACCTTACCAGTGATTGTATACGAAACACTTACACACTTGAGAAACATGGTCACAAGCATACATTGATTCCCTTAAAAGATGGACTTAAATAAGAAGCTAGCCATAATGTTTTATGGATGGGTGATAAGGAGCTACAATAAGAGGTAAAAAAAGGAATTCCATCTTTGCTTGATTATTAAACCCAAGGTTATTTTTACCAACAAAAGTTTAAGCGATTTTCCTAGTGAAGTCCAAGGTGTATTAGATGATTTTACTGATCTACTTATGGGTGAATTGCCAAGTAAAATACCCTCTATCTGAAGCATCATCCACCATATAAAATTGATTATTGTAGAAAATTTTCCAAATTAGGAAGACTACAAAATGACTCCTTAAGAAAATGAAGTGATAAGGAAACAAGTGCAAGAGATGCTAGACAAAGGTCTTCTCATAGAAATATTAAGACGACTTGATGTTCCACAAATCCTTATCATAATAAAATATGGTGGATGGAGGATGTGGATCAATTTGTGGACCATAAACAAAATTGAAATTAGATAGGTTTCGTCTTTCATGAATTGATGACTTAATTTATTGTTTAAGTGGTGCTATATATTTCTCTAAGATTGATTTGAAGAGTTGTTAGCAAAACAATTGAGTGAGAGTGAGAGAAGAGTAGAAAACAAAATTTAAGTCTGATGATGGACTGTATGAGTGGTTGGTAATGTTGTTTGGTTCTTTTAACACACCAAACACTTTCATGAGACCAATGAATGATGTCTTCAAGGAGTTCACTTTAACAAACATATTTCCCTAAATGGATTATAGAGGCTACAAGGTACACAAATTTTTCTTTTTCCTTTTATTAGCTTGAAAATAAGATCTAATTCCTCTTTGTCACATACCTCTATTGAATTTATCTTATCCACACCTGCAAAAACCTCATTTTCATCTCGCATACATTTTATCAAACAATTTATATATATGCCTTTCTCCAAATACTTTGTATACAACCAATTGAATAGTATTTTTCTTGAATCCATTTTGTTAGACACCTTTTACAAAATCAAATAAAAAATATTACTCTAATTCCACCTGTAACATACTAACTGAAATAGACCACCTAATCATGAAACTTTTGATTTTTTACTTTGAGGTATTTCATCAAATTTCTTATTAAAAAATTGTAATAAAACAACTTTAAAATAATTATTCAAATTCTTTTCATGCAAATATTAATATATCATTTAGATCTATACGATCATACAATAATACTATCACCATACACAAAACGACATTTTCATTTAGGCATTTCATCAAATAGTTTGTATACAATGAATCATTATACCATTTAAGCATTTCTTCAAACAATATACATGCAAACTTATATATCAAATTATTTGCACGAATTCAGGCATATCTCAACTACAAAAATACTATCACACAACACTATTGTATCCATCCACAAATCAATGTTTTCATTGTGATATTTTATCAAAGAATTTGTATGCAATGAATCATTAAACAATTTAGGCATTTCTTCAAACACTTTGAATGCAAAATAATATAGAAAATTATTTATGTCATATTAACTAAATTGTAGAAGTCCAAGTTCTAAAAAATAAACCGAATAATTATTGGGTGTTCTCCTCACTATGGTTTAATTTGAAACCTTTAGAATCTACCATATCTAAAGTTATAACACAAATGCTAAAATTTATTTTTTGATGCATGATTTTAGGAGCATATAGGAAACTCAAATTCAATGTACCAGAGGAAAATTTATAGAAGAAATTCCAACTTTATCTTCACGATGCATGATTTTAGGAGCATTCATGAAGCTCAAGTTCCTTGGACCATATTTCCTAAAATTTCATGACCTAAGATATGAAAGTTTGAACAGATGATCAGTGGGATACCCCTCATCATGGTCCAAGTTTCAAATTTTGGAACCACTTAGAAGAAAATTTATAGAAAAAATACCAACATAAGTTGTTTAGATATGCATTTAGGAAGCCCAAATTCCTATGATCATATTTCCTAAAATTTCACAAACAAAGATTTTAAAACAAGAGAAGAGGATCAGTAGGAATTGCCCTCACCATGGTCTAGGTTTCAACTTTTGGAACCTCCCAAAAGAGAAGTTATAGCAGAAAAGTAATTAATAGTAATCACAAAGCATTGCATCCCCACATACAACATATTAACTTGCACATAAGACCTCTTTCTTACAACCCCATGGTAGAATTTCCATATAATCCAAAAATCAATCAAGATATTTTTTCTATTGGTTCCATGGAACAATTTCCTATAGGCATGCAAAATTATCCTAGTTTGGATAGGAAGAATCAACTATTTTGCTAGATTACGATAATGTGTCAAATGTCACACAACTAGGTTCAATTAATATTTTATTATTTTTCATTTAATAGTAATGAATATATCTAGATATTGGGTTGATAGATGTGATTATGTATATTTCACAATTAACCAACATATAACCAATTATTTATCGTAGTTTGGATAGGAACAATCAACTATTTCACTAGATTATGATCATGTGCCAAATCTCATACAACTGAGTTTATTTAATATTTTATTAATGTTCATTTAAAAAGAGTGAATGCGATATCAATTCTTGATCTAGTGGACTCATGTGTTGGCATTTCATTTTTTTATCGTATATATGCATGGCGGTTTACCCAAAAGCTAGTTAATTGCACATTGACTATTGGTTGGCACATTGATTAGAGGGAAATAATAGTCTCAATGTCTTAGTAATTGACTCCAAAAGCATTAAGTTTATGATTGGATTGATGATAGACCAAATGAATGTGTATACCACTATACAAACTTAGGTGTTTTGAAAAACTTCCATCATCAAATAATGTCAAAGAATAATTGATCAAAGGTGCAATACTTCTTAGTTCAGTCTAAGAATGAGAATGATGTAGGAACATATCAGAAGAAATATATTTCACCCATATCAACAATTTATTTTTATTTTTATTTTCTATAGTGTTATCACTCAGGTTGTCCCTCAGGTTGTAATAAAGGGATACGACCGAGGTAACCACAGACCAACTTTGGACTACAAGTTCTAGCCCACCTGCAATCAGAGAGGGCTCTCTCTTTATGATTTAGTTTTATTTGAAAGGATTTTAGGCTAGCTATTGAATTCGGGAGTTTTTGTTTTGATTTTGGTGGGAAGATTGATGTTTTCAGGTAAAGAGGCAGGTATAGTGTGAAAATTTCAAACCATTGGGCATGGAGTCAAAGAGTAGGACTGCTGGTGCATTTTCTTGGTCACAAGAGAGGTATGGAGCAAGGTAACTGTGCATGAAACAATGTTTCAGGTTTAAAGGATGGAGTGAATGCTAAGTAATGAGAGGCAGTTAAGAATCTCTCAATCAACTTAACAGAGGGAAACAACGGAGCCCTACCTAGGGGCAGTAAAGAATCCCTAGATAATCGGCAAACACAGGTGAATTAGGGTAAACATGAGCTAGAAGGAATTCATATTCATTACCAATTCATTCATATGAAAACATAAAGAAACAACAGAAATTGAGCATAGAGTGTATTTAAACAAGTTCTAGGCTAATCTTTCTTTCTGCTATTTAGATAGTGGTAAACAATAAACAGAGGTAAGATGCACTTATTGTTTCATGCTACAGCGCAGGAATTCCATCTTTCAGTCTCTAGAAATCATTAACAACACATCAGACAGTGTCTTCTCCAGGCTTTCAACAATCTTTGATTACAGAAACAGTCCCAGGTATACAGTGCGAGTCTCTAGTGAGAATTATCAATCGACCAACCCTTAAAATAGTACAGAGGGTGGTATATATAGGGAAAACTTCTCCTAATTGCCTTTATTACAACATGACCTAAACAGGTCTAAGAAATGATTACTTTTAACCTAATCCTATCCAGAAATAAATGTAAGAAAATATCTTGAGCTGCGATGAGGGCAGCCGTATCAAAACTGATTAAATGTGTTGTCCTCGGTGGCTTGGTGCAGTGTTTCTGTAATAACTGTGCATGGGCTTCTGCTCCTTTGTAGTTCGGTGGCTTTAAATTCTTTAACTGTGATTTGAGAGCTGGGATGGGTTTGCACAAATTGATTTGACTTTGCTGGCTGTCATTCAATGTAACTTGCTTTGGGAACTGAAGGTTCCCATTAAACAATTTAACTGGTACACTTTGCTGCTTCATCTCTCCTCTGATACTCTTTGACAAATGAATTGAGTTGCGTCTCTCCTTTCACTGTGGGTCAAATCACAAATTAATGGTCGTTGTTCGGCCCTCTGTTTCTTTTAGAACTGTCTTCTGATCCTTTCTGCATGCTTCGCAGAGAAAAGCAGGTCATTTGGCACCTTTTGGGCTTGCTGAGGGCTGCGCGATGAGGAGTTTTCCACTTCGGCTCATTTCCCGTAGCCATGCGCGAAAAACTGCCTCAGAAATTGGTTTCGGGCTTCCTAAGCACGATTTCTCCTTTCGCCTCAAAAATTGATGATGACGTCAGCATGACGTAAGCGGGCGGGACCTGGTATGGTGGATGATGTCAGCATGATGACTTCAGCATGATGACATCAGCATGTACGGTGGATGATGTGGCAGGGACATGGTGGCAGTGACGTGGCAAGGGTGACTCGGCAGGAGGACGACGTGTGCAGATGATGTGGCGAGGTCCTGGGGCAGTCGTCAAGGGGGGGAATAGGCGGTTTATGGTTTTCGTCGGACCGCCTTTGGTACGGGGGTGGTTTCTGTCAGAGCGGCTCCGACGCAATAGAAAGCGGATGCGCATCCTCCTGTACGGGGAGAAAACCACTGCAATATCGGAGGCTAACGTCCGGACGCAGGGGGCGCTCCGAAATCGGCGAGAGCCATCGGAT
This sequence comes from Pinus tabuliformis, assembly GCA_031772625.1. Classification (NCBI taxonomy): domain Eukaryota; kingdom Viridiplantae; phylum Streptophyta; class Pinopsida; order Pinales; family Pinaceae; genus Pinus; species Pinus tabuliformis. Next base: position 1,727,457,362 of record CM062820.1, on the reverse strand, counting down.
GGGGAGGGGGCAGATCGTAGGGCTGACGAGACGGTTAGATGGCGGAGGGGTAAGGGACGGGGCCTGCCCAAATATTTAATGAAAAATGCGATGCGGTGGGGGGGTTTGAACTTAGGAAAGTGGGTTTTGGGGTTCTTTATATAAGGTTCGAGCGGGGTAAATGCTTTAAATAATGTTTAATAAAACTTTTAAACATTAATTTTTGAGAAATGATTGCGGAGGGGAAAGATAGAAGGTTTTGAGGGGTAATGGGGTGAATGAGGAAGGTTATTAGCCTAACCAAATGTTAGGCTAATCCCAGGACATAGAAGGCTAATGCTGGGTTTCGGATGAACTCAGCATTTCCAAGACTTTGATAAATATGGCTATAATGCCAAGGGATGGAAATATATATATAGGGGAGTTATATAGTGCTTTTAGTAAGGGAAGGGGAAATGATGTAGGGAGTTAAATAATATAGTTAGTAATTAATATGGAGGTGACCAGAAAGCTCCAAGGTAGGGGACCTTAGGCCATTTTGGGGAATAGAACTTTGTAAAATAAAAATGAAAATACTTGAGTGAAGCAGATCTTCACCAAGGGAAACGTTATGGAACATGATGAAACTAAGAGGAATCAAGTAGATCTTGACCTCTTTAGGGGAGTTAGTAAGTGATTCGGGGAAAGAAGAAGGGGGGTTAGTAATGTCCGGCTTGAGTTCCTCTAGGTGAAAAAATGCATCATGACTGTGATCTGAAAAGGTATATCACTTTAAAACACATAACTGATCATGAACCATCATTTTGCAACCTCAAAAACTACCTACCCAGTCTACTTTTCCTAACATTTTTTTCCTCTTTTTGGTTTGAGTGCACCTAGAATTGCAGACCCAGCTTTACAATTTTTTCTTTTTTTCTGTTCTCCTATCTAAGTCTACACTTATTTCTTCCAAGGGCCCAGATTAAGCAGTTGGGCTCCTTTGATTCTCTACCTATCTACAAATCTGCCAAGATTAAACTGTTTGGATAGATATCATTCTCTATATTCTAAAACAGGAAATTGAAACCTAGGGAGGCCAAGATTAAACTGTTTGGCCTTCCCTTAACTGAAAGAAATCTTCAAAAATGGAATGCAGCAGTGGCACTTAGACTAGCACACTTTCATGGCATCTTGTGGAAATATGGAACACTGCAGCCTGCAAAGTATGACATATTTGGCATGTAAAAATGTCAATCATGAAAAATGAACACCTGTTGCAACAGGAGGCTAACAGTGGCTCCACTTGGGGATGGATTTTCCTTGTGAAAAGCCAAGAACAGCAGGTCAGAATGCCTTGATCTTCTATGGCTGCTGTGGATTGAAGGAACTTCTTTGTGCTGGCTGTTAGATAATTGAAGCTTTGTAATATGAACAACATCCTCCTCAACTGAAATATTGTGAAATGCATAGCACTGCCTGCTTTCTTCTACGTGCTTGCTATTATGTAGAATGCTGCTTGAGCATTGTACCTTTTGAAACATTCTCAAACATGGATCAAAACTGTTGTGTTTGCTTTACTTTTGCTTTGACCAAGGGTGCTGATATAAAAATGAAAACAAAGTGTTGATATATACAAATATCACTGTACAAAAGATATACACAAAAAGCCGCACTGTATCCCCTAAACGGGATCATGGTAATGTTTCAGCATACGACCATTGACAGGGCCTTCTTCAGCAGTATTGCCATCTATAGATTTGAGAAAATATGTGTTATTTCCCTGAACAGCAGAAATAACGAATGGTCCTTTCCATAAAAAATCAAACTTGGCATGTTTGCCCTTGTCTTCTCTTCTTGAGTCCCACCTTAGAACTTTGTCACCAATGTAGAAATCCTCAGCCTTAACTCTCTTTTCAAACATCTTTTTGAGCTTTTCTTGCAGAATTTGAGCTCTGTCATAAACTTGTTCTCTGGTTTGCTGAAGATGAATGGTCTGATTAATTCTTCTTTGAATGTCATTTGGTTCAGCCTGAATCTCCTGTAACAGCTTGATAGTAGGAATGCCCAGGGATGAAGGAAATCTGGCCTCCATGCCATATACTAGCTCATAAGGGCTCATCCCAATGGATCTCTTAGTTGAAAGTTTGTCTGCCCATAGGGCATTTACCAGCTTTTTATGCCAGTTCTTCTTGTTCTCTTCCAACACTTTCTTTATGATGTTGATCAGGCTTTTGCTAGATGATTCGGCCAAGCCATTACCTTGAGGGTAATAAGCTGTAGAGTGGCCCAAGGTAATATGAAATTGGTGGTAAAAATCGATCATATTTTTGGACTTAAAGGCAGCGGCATTGTCAGTGATGATTTTCTTAGGGCAGCCAAATCTAGAAAGGATATTGCACTCAAGGAATTGGATAATGATGGTGTCATTGGCTTGCCTATAGGGAATGGCTTCAACCCACTTAGTGAAATAGTCGGTGGTTGTTAGGATCCATTTGTGCTGGCCTGAGGAAGAGGGATGGATTTCTCCAATGAAGTCAAGACCCCATTGTTGAAAAGGTTTTTTGGTTGAGATGGGTTTAAGGGGCAAAGGTAACAACTTTCTCTTGCCCTCAAAGATTTGGCACTTGTGACATGACATGGCAAATTTCTTTACATCTGCAAAAAGAGAGGGCCAATAGAAACCGGCCCTTAAGATTTTATCAGCAGTGGAATTCCAATATAGATGGCCTCCACAGTCACCTGCATGGAATTCTTTCATGAGTTTGTTAGTTTCATTCATGGTTAAACAATTCAGCAATATACCCTCATGATTTCTCCAAAATAATGCACCATCTATTACACAAAACTTTAAAGCCTTCATTTTCAAAAATGTCTTCTTGGTCTTGGACAATCCTGGGGGAGCACACAGGTTTAACAATACAAAGCATATATCAGCGTACCATGGGGTTTGCAAAAATATTTTACTGATCTGTGGAGTCGCCAACTCCGGTTCATTGTCCAGCTGGTTAATGTCTAGGGCCTGAAAGTTTGTTTCGGACATCAGTTTGGCTAAACCTTGTCCTTTTATTAGCTTGGTTGGTTTTATTTCTATGTCATACTCAAGGATATTTGCTATCCACTTGCCTCTTTTGCCTTCTAATCCCTCTTGGGTCAGTATGTCTTTTACAGCAACATGTGGGACATAGGCAATCACATGTGAATATAAAATGTATACTCTGAAATCCTTAATGGCCTTAACGAGTGCATAGGCCTGCTTTTACATGATTGGGTACTTCAAAGGGGCGTCTCTTAAGGCTCGACTGAAAAATGCAATCGGCTTTTCAGCTCCCTGTTCATCCTTTTGCAAAAGGACAACAGCTATAGTATGATCAGATGCAAACGAAAATATGATAAAGTCTTTGTCAAATTGTGGGCTGGTGAGGATAGGGGTTTGGGTTAAGGCCGTTTTGATGCTCTCAAATGCTTTCTTGGTTTCAAGAGACCATTTTACCTTGGCATCCTTTTTTAACATGTTGCTTAACAATCGTATCAGTTCAACTAGATTTGGAATAAATCTTCTTAGGAAATTGATCTTTCCAAGGAATGCTTGCAGCTCTTTTATGTTTCTTGGATATGGGATTTGGAGGATGGCTTGGATTCTTTCAGGATCAATTCTAATCCCATATTTTGATATGATGTGGCCAAGTAATTTGCCTTCTTCAAGGCCAAAGAGAGACTTCTTGGGGTTCAAGGAAATGCCATATTTCCTGCATGTCATGAATATTTGCCTAAGATGCTTAAGGTGCTCTTTGTCAGATTTGGAAAATGGGGTAAGATCATCAAGATAGACAACTAGGAAGTCATGTATTTCTTTAGCAAACACAATATCCATTGCTCGTTGAAAGTTTGCACCAACGTTTTTAAGTTCGAATGGCATCTTAACATACTTAAATGTTCCCCACGGTGTGGTAAAGGCTGTTTTGTCTTGGTAATCCGGGTGAACAGTATTTGGTTGAAACCTGAAAAGACATCCAGCAAAGAGATTCTAGATGACCCCACTACTCTTTGTAGGATGTGGTCCATTTTGGGCAAAGGATAATGGTCTTTTAGGGACACTTGGTTTAAATCTCTCAGATCTACACAAAGTCTAATCTCACCTGTCTTCTTTCTTGTGGGAACAAGGTTGGATACCCATTCAGAAAATCTGATGGGTGCTATTATGCCTGCTTCAAACATCCTCTTCACTTCCTTCTCAATCATGGGAAGAAGCATAGCGTTAATTCTTCTAAGTTTCTGTTTGAAGGGTTTCTGGTTTGGTTTTAAGGGAATTGTGTGTTGGATCACCGAGGTGTCATAGGATTTCAAATCCTCATAACTCCAAGAAAATACATCTTGGAACTCTTTAAATAAATCAATATACTTGGGCTTTTGATCAGGTGGAAAATTTTTGGATAGTTTGATCATTTTGGGATTCTCTTTTGTCCCGATGTTGTGTTCTTATATAGCAGCGTTTAATGGTTGTAATTTTGGCTTTCTAGGAACATCATTGGCGTCAAACATGTCTTCTAATGGGGTTAAGCCAGCAGGCAAAAAATTATCCTTCAAGTCAATGATCTCTGCCTCTGTTTTGGCAATTTCTTCCAAATGCATTCGTTTCAGCTGTTCTATGTTTGTTTTGTCAAAAACAGTTGGGTTCAGGATCTGTTTGGCTGTTGCAGCTGTTACAACTTGCTGATTTACCTACTGATTTTCAGTTTTTTGCTGTTGGTCATCTGTCATAGCGTCCATGTCAATGTTAATATTTGAAAACTCATGCTCAAGGGTAAGGAAATTATTAATCTGGACATCATTCTCGAACACTTTCCAATCTTTGACGTTATTTGGGACAGCAGGCCTATGTTTTATTTCAGCTGTGAAGTGATGGTTTGGCTCAAAGGGAAGCTTGCATGTACTAGCAAAGGTGGCTAGGTTGTGTGCATGAATGTTATGCTCTCTTGAAATCTTGGCCAGGCTGAATTCAGTGAATGCAGTGAGTATATTAGTGGCAGCAGTCCTATAGGCCCTCATTCTATTGTCATTGGTTACAAAGTTACCTTTCATCTGTTGTATGATTAAATCAGAGTCACCTAAAATGGACACCTTTGCAGCTCCTAGAGCTTTGAGCAGTTTAAGGCCTAAAAGCAGAGCCTCATACTCTGCCATATTGTTTGTGCATTTGAAATTCAGTCTGTAGGCATGACCTTCTGCATGATTGTTATGTGTATTGTGAATCCATACACCTGCCCCTGCTCCTAACTTGTTGACAGAGCCATCAAACTCTAAATACCATGTGATTTCTTGGCTGTGGTTAGCACTAAGAGTTTCAGCTATGTTAGGATTGGGCAGACTTGAAATTTCTGTTTGGGGAGCTTCTTCTAGCATGCTGGTTGCATTAATTGTTGTGACAGTCTCATGGGTATGTGCAACCGATTCTTCATTGATGTGTGCTTGTTGTTCTAGAGCCAAAGGCTCATCGTCAGTTGGAGAATTTGTATCATCATTAAACAAAATAAAGGAATCCATATCAGAATGGATTGAGTAAATGGGAAAATTTTCAGGCTTGCTCTCACTACTTACCACATATTTCATAAGTGTTTCTCTGTATAGTCTCTTTGGTTGCCCAAAGACTGAAATCTTAGCATAGGAGAGGTCTAGTTGAAGGGATCCTTGGAGCTTTTCTCCCCATGATCTTGACAGGAGCATACCATATTTTGGTGGGATGTCAGCCACCACCACATCCATGAGGATGGTCTTGTTGGGATATTGGACTAGGGATACACACAATTCTTTGATGAGGCCTAAACACTTGACCTGGCTTGAGTCAAAGGAAAACAGATCTTTATAGGGTCTGGTAATATCAAGGTTCAGCTTTTCCATAACTGTCTTGGGCATCAAATTATGTGATGCTCCTGAATCAAACATAGCGTTGTGCAAAACTTTGTCATGTATATGCAAACTGACATAAAAGGGTGGAATAGGTCCATATGTTGATTTTCCATTAACTTCTGGGCCAAACAGCAGTTCAGGAGTATCATCCAGAACATTTACATCGTCCTTATTCTCTGGTATTTGAAGTGATCTTTGAATTTGTTGCCTATATACATCGTGCTTGGCAAGTTCTGAGAGGGGGATGGATATATTCAACTTAGTTATTTCTGCCTCTAAATTAAATGGCTTTTCCAATGGAGTCCTGGTGTTGATAATGGTAGTTTTTTCTGTTTCATTTGAATTATCTGGTATTTTCTCTTGTTTATCAGTGTTATGGGAAGTGATCGCCTGCAATTTTTCGACTTCGGGAGAGTTTTTTGGAATGCTGTTCGAGTTTTGCTCAGAGGAAGAAGGTGGCAAAAGCTGATCTATAGAAGGCTCCACTTCTGAAATTTCTTCTACAGTCACTTGATGCGGGTTTGGGGCAGTTGTATCAGCTGGTTCTGTTATGACAACCTTGCTCTTAATCTTGTTGGGCTGTTTGCCATCCTTTGTTTTGCTAGGTTCAGAAATGTCAATGGTCCTAGTTCTCAGCTTATATTGTTTGTGTACTTCATATACAACTTGTTTAAAATCAAAAGACTCACCAGACTTAGTGTGAAACTGATTATAGTTATGGTCATCTTGGTCTTCTTGGCTCAGAAAAGTTTGTTGTTCACCCTTTAGATCCATCAGGTTTATATGAGTATCTTCTAAGGGTTCACTAGAAGTAGATCCTTCAACATAGTTATCTTGAAAAGGAGGTCTTATGTCATGGTCTGGGCTAGACCTGCCAGCATTTGTGTTCTATGTTTTCCTAAAATTTGGGTTCCTTATGGTATTAGGTTGTTGTCCTTCCCATGATGATCTTCTCTCAACGCTTTCTACTCTTTCTCCCAGCCTTTGCAGGCCATTGATAATAGAATCAAGCTTTTGATCAAATGCTGAGGGTTCTTCCTTAAAGGTGGTTCTTCTTTCCATTCTAGCTTTGTTCCTTTTGGCAATTAGGTTGGCCTCTACGCTAACAGCAACATTTTGCATGTCTGCAAGGGTCTGAGGAGCTCTTTCTTTTAACTGGTATGCCATGTCTGGGTCGAATCCATCAAGGAATTTATACAAGGCAAGGTCAGGTGGGGGTCTTAAGTTCTGTGGTATTGCATTATAGACATTATTGAATCTTGCACAGTACTCCAAAACAGTCTCCTGAGGGCCCCTTTTAATTGTATCATATTCAGCTAGTATGTGTAAGGGGTCTTTCTTTTTCTCCCATCTGTTGGTAAAGGATTGGTAAAGCTCATCTAGAGTGGTTATGGAGTTTGCAGCAAGTGATCTAAACCAAGTTCTTACATCACCGGTTAAACTTTGAACAAAAATTCTCATTCTCACACTATCATCGCCTATCTCGTAGTTTTCGAAATAGTCTTGCATCTTTTTGGTATGCTGAAGGGCTGTGAAAGGACCGGTACTGTCAAAATAGGTAATTTTGGATTGATACTCCTGAGGTAAGGCCCCAGGATTAGCAGGAAATTGCAGGGGTGCATATCTATTAGCCATATTTGCTGGGATAAGTGGAACAACTGGGACACCAGGGATAACAGGGGTAATTGGAATGGAAGTAGCGGTAGTTGTAGTATGTGCAGTGAATGGAGATGTGGAAGGAGTGCTATGAGATGTGGATGATGAACCAGGGGAAGCAGGAGTTGAATGAAATAAAACCTTGACTGGGGTTGGAACACAGCTTGGGTGAGCTGTTTCAGGACTCGAATAAGCAAAAGCTTCCTGTCTTCCTTGCTTCCTGAGGATCTTTGGGATTAAGTTCAGATTTTCAAAAGCAGCTGGTGGGTCTGGATCTGGATTTGACCTTGTATATCGTGGATTCTTCTTGGGAGCTAGCTTCCGAACTGTTTTAGTGTTTTTCTGGGGATGTTTTTATAATTAACAAGGGACTGATCAGATTTTGGAATAGCTGTGTATAGTTTAAAACTAGCATGAAGATGGACTGAAGCAGCTTTTATCTACTCCTGTAAATGTAGAACAAGAACAGTTTCAAAGGCTTCCTGGCTGACATTTAGGCTTCATCTGTAGCTTTAAGGGATATACAGCAATTAGAAAATCAACTTTTCAAGTGGATTTTTACAACCTTCTTCGTAAAATTAACTGAGGAGGTTCCCCAGTGGAGTCGCCATTATGTTATCACTCAGGTTGTCCCTCAGGCTGTAATAAATGGATACAGCCGAGGTAACCATAGACCAACTTTGGACTACAGGTTCTAGCCCACCTGCAATCAGAGAGGGCTCTCTCTTTATGATTTAGCTTTATTTGAAAGGATTTTAGGCTAGCTATTGAATTCTGGAGTTTTTGTTTTGATTTTGGTGGGAAGATTGATGTTTTCATGTAAAGAGGCAGGTATAGTGTGAAAATTTCAAACCATTGGGCATGGAGTCAAAGAGTAGGACTGCTGGTGCGTTTTCTTGGTCACAAGAGAGGTATGGAGCAAGGTAACTGTGCATGAAACAATGTTTCAGGTTTAAAGGATGGAGTGAATGCTAAGTAATGAGAGGCAATTAAGAATCTCTCAATTAGCTTAACAGAGGGAAACAACGGAGCCCTACCTAGGGGCAGTAAAGAATCCCTAGATAATCGGCAAACACAAGTGAATTAGGGTAAACATGAGCCAGAAGGAATTCATATTCATTACCAATTCATTCAGATGAAAACATAAAGAAACAACAGAAATTGAGCATAGAGTGTATTTAAACAAGTTCTAGGCTAATCTTTCTTTCTGCTATTTAGATAGTGGTAAACAATAAACAGAGGTAAGATGCACTTATTGTTTCATGCTGCAGCGCAGGAATTCCATCTTTCAATCTCTAGAAATTATTAACAACACATCAGACAGTGTCTTCTCCAGGATTTCAACAATCTTTGATTACAGAAACAGTCTCAGGTATACAGTGCGAGTCTCTAGTGAGAATTATCAATTGACCAACCCTTAAAACAGTACAGAGGGTGGTATATATAGGGAAAAATTCTCCTAATTGCCTTTATTACAACATGACCTAAACAGGTCTGAGAAATGATTACTTTTAACCTAATCCTATCCAGAAATAAATGTAAGAAAATATCTTGAGCTGCGCTGAGGGCAGCCGTATCAAAACTGATTAAATGTGTTGTCCTCGGTGGCTTGGTGCAGTGTTTCTGTAATAACTGTGCATGGGCTTCTACTCCATTGTAGTTCAGTGGCTTTAAATTCTTTAACTGTGATTTGAGAGCTGGGATGGGTTTGCACAAATTGATTTGACTTTGCTGGCTGTCATTCAATGTAACCTGCTTTGGGAACTGAAGGTTTCCATTAAACAATTTAACTAGTACACTTTGCTGCTTCATCTCTCCTCTGATACTCTTTGACAAATGAATTGAGTTGCGTCTCTCCTTTCGTTGTGGGTCAAATCACAAATTAATGGCCGCTGTTCGGCCCTCTGTTTCTTTTAGAACTGTCTTCTGATCCTTTCTGCATGCTTTGCAGAGAAAAACAGGTTATTTGGCACCTTTTGGGCTTGCTGGGGGCTGCGCGATGAGGACTTTTCCACTTCGGCTCATTTCCCGTAGCCATGCATGAAAAACTGAAAACCTGCCTCAGAAACTGATTCCGGGCTTCCTAAGCACGATTTTCGCCTTTCGCCTCAAAAATTGATGATGATGTCAGCATGACGTAAGCGGGCGGGACCTGGTATGGCGGATGACGTCAACATGATGATGTCAGCATGATGACGTCAGCATGTGACATCAACATGTACGGTGGATGATGTGGCAGGGACATGGTGGCAGTGACGTGGCAAGGGTGACTTGGCAGGAGGACGACATGTGCAGATGATGTGGCGAGGTCCTGGGGTAGTCGTCAAGGGGGGAATAGGCGGTTTATGGTTTTCGTCGGACCGCCTTTGGTACGGGGGTGGTTTCTGTCAGAGCAGCTCCGACGCAATAGAAAGCGGATGCGCGTCCTCCTGTACGGGGAGAGAACCACTGCAATATTGGAGGCTAACGTCCAAACGCAGGGGGCGCTCCGAAATCGGCGAGAGCCGTCGGATGGGGAGGGGGCAGATCGTAGGGCTGACGGGACGGTTAGATGGCAGAGGGGTAAGGGACGGGGCCCGCCCAAATATTTAATGAAAAATGCAATGCGGTGGGGGGGTTTGAACTTAGGAAAGTGGGTTTTGGGGTTCTTTATATAAGGTTTGGGCGGGGTAAATGCTTTAAATAATGTTTAATAAAACTTTTAAACATTAATTTTTGAGAAATGATTGCGGAGGGGAAAGATAGAAGGTTTTGAGGGGTAATGGGGTGAATGAGGAAGGTTATTAGCCTAACCAAATGTTAGGCTAATCCCAGGACACGAAAGGCTAATGCTGGGTTCGGATGAACTCAGCATTTCCAAGACTTTGATAAATATGGCTATAATGCCAAGGGATGGGAATATATATATAGGGGAGTTATATAGTGCTTTTAGTAAGGGAAGGGGAAATGATGTAGGGAGTTAAATAATATAGTTAGTAATTAATATGGAGGTGACCAGAAAGCGCCAAGGTAGGGGACCTTAGGCCATTTTGGGGAATAGAACTTTGTAAAAGAAGAATGAAAATACTTGAGTGAAGCAGATCTTCACCAAGGGCAACGTTATGGAACATGATGAAACTAAGAGGAATCAAGCAGATCTTGACCTCTTTAGGGGAGTTAGTAAGTGATTCGGGGAAAGAAGAAGGGGGGTTAGTAATGTCCGGCTTGATTTCCTCCAGGTGAAAAACGGCATCATGACTGTGATCTGAAAAGGTATATCACTTTAAAACACATAATTGATCATGAATCATCATTCTGCAACCTCAAAAACTACCTACCCAGTCTACTTTTCCTAACATTTTTTTTTCTTCTTTTTGGTTTGGGTGCACCTAGACTTGCAGACCCAGCTTTACAATTTTTTCTTTTTTCTGTTCTCCTATCTAAGTCTACACTTATTTCTTCCAAGGTCCCAGATTAAGCAGTTGGGCTCCTTTGATTCTCTACCTATCTACAATTCTGCCAAGATTAAACTGTTTGGAAAAATATCATTCTCTATATTCTAAAACAGGAAATTGAAACCTAGGGAGGCCAAGATTAAACTGTTTGGCCTTCCCTTAACTGAAAGAAATCTTCAAAAATGGAATGCAGTAGTGGCAGTTAGACTAGCACACTTTCATGGCATCTTGTGGAAATATGGAACACTGTAGCCTGCAAAGTATGACATATTTGGCATGTAAAAATGTCAATCATGAAAAATGAACACCTGTTGCAACAGGAGGCTAACATATAGTTCATGATATTTAGCCTAGGAGAGTATGTGTGAGATAGAAGGTTATGATGAAGTGTCCTTAAGGGGAAAATATATGTATTACTTTAGGTAGAGTGGTTATAGTTTCTAGAAGAGGGACAAATATAGCAAAAATATGAGAGGGTTGTTAGTTACAACCTCCATTTTGTACTAGAGGTTTTTTTTTTTAATCCAGGAAAGAAAGACAAAGGGGGGGAAGAGAGTTGAAGAGAGTGAGATAAATACTCATTTTGTCCTATTTGGTTGTCTAATTGTGTGTAGTAGAATAATTGAACCTTGTGTAACATCCTTTATTATTTGTAATATAATTTTAGTTTGAGTTGTACTATCTGTTCACTATATTTGATCATTGTAACATTATGTTAATACTTTTTGGAGGACACTATTTATTGACTGTACGTTTTATATGAGAGAGAGAGAGAGAATGTGTCATTGCAAAATTGTTTAGCTTATTCAAGATTAATAGGAATAATTCTTGTTTTAGGCCAAGTATTGATTGGTAGGTCCACACTAGTTAACATGAAGTCCAAATAATTGTTAGCTCCCACTCAAATCCGATGTCTAGGCTCTCGACTAATGAAATTACATTTCCTCAAACTGAGACTTAAATCCCTCAGCATGAGGTCTAGTTAGTGTGAGGTTCGAAGAAACTAGAGTGGTTTATATGGGGGGGTATCATAGTGGTTAGATATAATAGGAAAAGGAAACTTATCAAGTGTTAAACATCAACGGACATAGAGTCATCATAAGCCATTAAATTTGTAAATTATTTGATTGCGCTGCTACAAGGTGACAAAGAATTAAGGGGGGACCATGGCATTCCTTGGATGCCTCGCAACACTGCTAGGCCATAGATCATTCATGTTCATGATTGGGCTATTTAACTCAATTTCCCATTAATTTTCAACCACCAATATGAGGAATATCTGAGGGTGCAACAAGAATAACCAATTTTTACATCAACTTATGGTATCATAGAAACATTTCTCTTAAACACGGTAGAAAGGAATAGACGAACAATTTGAGGAGTAGGTGGAAGGAGACTAATGGGGAAAATAATGCCTATAGTGAAAGTAACAATAAAAGAGGAGATGCGGTGCATTAAAGAGAAGTTAGTGGCAATGGTAACGAGCTAGAGGTGAGGAATTCACACAAAATATCATAGTGGAGCTAAAGGAGAATATTCTATTGAATGAGTAGAAGGAGAATCAATAGAGAAGAGAATATTGAGGATGATAGCCAAATTGAGTGTCAGTTTGAGGACGGACGTACCTACATATGAGGATTGAGTACATGCCTTGGATAAGAAATTTGGTTATGAAGAAATGGATGAGGAAAGTAAAGGGAAGTTTGTTGTCACAAGGTTGAAAGGACATGAATCCTTGTGGTGTGATGAAGTGTAGACTAATAGGAAAACATTAGGTAAGGATAATATTAGAATCTAGGATAGAATGGTAACAAAAAATTAAGAAAAAGATCCTACACAGGGATTACCAACTAAATCTTTTCAATTAGTTGTAAAATCTAAATTAAATATTGGAGTTGGAAACATTCAATAGGATTTTGAAAGGGTTCTATAGATATTATGGGCTTGAGGTATTATATTCAAGGTGAGATTGGTATCATGACTCTAAACACAACGATCGATGCTTTCTAGGATAATTTAAAAGACGACGATAACATTTCTATAAAAAATACCAAAGGAGTAGAGCAAAATTTCATGCCAGAGGCAAAGGGAAAAAAAGTAACAGAGAAATATTTCAATCTCCTAAAGAATAAGGTGGCAGTCCAAGAGAGAAACCACCAGAGGAAGTGACTTTAGAGGAAGAATATCATTCCCTAGAGGCAGAGGTAGGGGTAGATACTGCCAACCTATATGCTATAAATGTGGAAAACTAGGCAATATGTCATGGGATTCCCATATAATAATCTAATAGGAAGAAGGAATGTGCAAGTGGCTAAACCTAGAGAAGACATTGGGAGTATAGCGATAACAAAAGATTGTTAGTTTTAAACTTGTACATAAATCACCTGCAAACATATTCTTAAAATAAAAATAAAAAATATACAATGAAGAAAACATAAAATATACACATAGATTTTCTCCTTGAACCCAAACCAGGAAAACCAAATTGATTTTTCATTATTCCTTTCACTATAACTATAAATTATATATACATGTCAAAGCATTAATAAATCACAATCCATTAACCCTATATTAGAACATAAACTTAGTTCTCTTGACCCAATCTACAAAATACCATGGAGAAAAACCATCATGCCCAAAACCATATGCAAAAGGCTTATGAAAAACCATGGGTAGGTCCTCCCACCATCCTTCATTCCACCCCCATCCTTGGGCCCACCCAACCATTATTGTGTCTTCATAAAAAAAAATTTCCTGAGGTACTTCCCTGGACCTCGTGTAGGGGGGCTAGCAGCCCACTACAAAACCCCCTATGACTCCCTCGTTGTGCTCAATGAAACATAACAACCCTTAAATCTAGTTGTCCAACGAATATAAAACATACCTAACCAAAAATCCACTAAAGGAGGAGAATCCTTATTGTTTAAGAGGGATCTAATTTACTCAAGAAAAGAATCTAAGTAACTATGCTTAATGAGATGTTTGTTTAGGACCATGTGCAAGTAAATAGGTAAGTGTTGTAAGGTTTTAATTGATAGTGGTAACACACATAATCTTGTTTATAAAGAGATAGTAGAGAAAATTGATTTAAAGAGAACAAAACATCCTCACGTTTACAAGATTTCATGGTTGCAAAAAGGTCATCAAATCTTAGACAATGAAAAATGTAAGGTAGATTTTCAGATTGGACGATACAATGATGAAATTGTATGATGTAATTCTTATGTATGTTTGACATATTTTACTAGGAAGGCCATGGTAGTTTGAAAAAATATGGCCACAAGCATACACTGGTACCCCTACAAGATGAAGGAGTTAAATAAGAAGTCTTTCATAGTGTTTTGTGTATAAATGGTAAGGAATTATTGCAAGAGGTCAAAAAGAAGGAATTCCATCTTTCCTTGATTGGTAAAAATAAGGTAGTTCTTAGCAACAAAAAATTAAATTATTTTCCTAAGGAAGTCATTGGTGTATTAGATGATTTTATTGATATACTTATGGATGAATTTCCCTATAAAATACCCACTATCCAAAGCTTCGTCCATCATATATATTTGACTATCGTAGAAATTATTCCAAATAAGTAAGTATACAACATGTATCCTTAAGAAAATGAAATGATAAGGAAACAAGTGCAAGAGATGTTAGACAAAGGTCGTATTAGAGAAAGTTTAAGACCATCTCATGTTCCAACATTTATCACCACAAAGAAATATGTTGGATGGAGGATGTGCATCGATTTGAGGGCTATCAACAAAATAAAAATTAGATAAGTTTCCTCTTCCATGCATTGATGATTTAATTTATTGTCTTAGTAGTGATCTATATTTATCTAAGATTGACTTGAAGAGTTGTTAACAAAAAAATTGGGTGAGAGTGGGGGAAGAGTGGAAAACAACCTTTAAGACCGATGATGGACTATATGAGCAGTTTATAATGCCTTTTGGTCTTATTAATGCACCCAAAAATTTCATGAGGCTAATGAAAGAAGTCTTGAAGGAGTTCACTTTAAAAAACATAGTTCCCTCAATGACTTATAGAGGCTACAAGGAACCCAAAATTTTCTTTAGGAAATATCTCCTAAATTGTAGAAGTCTAAGTTCTAAAAACTAAAATAAATCATTAGTGGGTGTTCCCATCACCATGATTTATTTTGAAACCTCTAGAATCTCACAGACAAAAATTTATAGCACAAATGCTAAAAAGTCATGTTTGATGCATGATTTTACAAGCATATAGGAAGCTCGATCTCCTCTAATCATATATCATAAAATATCATGATAAAAGACCTTGAGGCTGAATATATGATCAACTTGATTTCCCCTCACTATGCACCGCATCAAATTTTGTAACGTCCCAAAGGAAAAGTTATAGAAGAAATTCCAACTTGCTATCCATGATGCATCATTTTAAGAGAATTCATGAAGCTCAACTTTGTCTGATCATATCTCCTAAAATATCATGACCCAAGATATGAAAGTTGGACCAGATGATCAGTGGGTTATCCCCTCACTATGGTCCAAGTTTCAAATTTTGGAACCACTTAAAGGAAAATTTATTTCAGAAGTACCAACATAACCTGTTTAAAGATTCACTTAGGAAACCCAAATTCCTATGATCATATTTTCTAAAATTTTGCAACCCAAGTTCTAAAACTAGAACAAAGAGACATCAAGATTTCCCCTCACCATGGTCCAAGTTTCAGCTTCTCGAACCTACCAAAAGAGAAGTTATAGCAGGAAAGTGAACAATAGTAATCACATAGCCTTGCATATCCACATGCAAAATATTAACTCACACATAAAAATCAATACCTCTTTCTTACAACCCCACAGTATAATTTCCATATAATCCATAGAAAAATCAAGGCCCTTTTTCTATTGCTTCGCAACAACAATTTTCTATAGCCATGAAAAATTATAACATATCTAAAAATCAATTTAATAAATAGCTACTCATCATATTCACATATCATAGTTAATAACACTTTTGAAATATAAAATTGGATAAATATCCTAAATTGTAGCAGTTCAAGTTCTAAAAACTAAACCAAATAATATAGAAAATTCTTTAGGGAATATCTCCTAAATTGTAGAAGTCCAAGTTCTAAAAACTAAACCAAAATATTAGTGGGTGTTCCCATTGCTATGGTCTAATTTGCAACCTTTGGAATTTCTTAGATGTAAAGTTATAACACCTATGCTAAAATTTCTTGTTTGATGCACGATTTTAGGAAAATATAGAAAACTCAACTTCCTCTAATTATATCTCGTAAACTATCCTGACCCAAGATGTAGAAGTCTGACTAGATGATCAACGTGATTTTCCCTCTCTATGTACCAAGTCTCAATTTCTAACGCCTCAAATGAAAATTTATAGAAGAAATTCCAACTTGATATGCATGATGCATGATTTTTGGAGCATTCATGAATCTCAACTTCCTTGGATCCTATATCCTAAAACATCATGACCTAAGATCTGAAAGTTTGATAGACGATTAGTGGGATACCCCTTATCGTGGTCCAAGTTTCAAATTTTGGAACCACTTAGAATAAAATTATTGCAAAAATACCAACATAACATGTTTAAATATGCATTTAGGAAACCCAAATTTCTATTATCATATTGCCTAAAATTTCACAAACCAAGATCTAAAAACTAGAGAAAAGGATCAATAGGAATCCCTCTCACCATGGTCTAGGTTTCAGTGTACAAAATCTTGTAGATTCACATGCTAATGCAATTTTCTATTGAAAGAGACAAGAATCTACTTCTACTCTTTACATAGGAAGCCCATAAACATTGAGAAAATAACAATGAATAGAGGAAGAAAATAAAAGGAACATAACACAATAAATATCTGAGAAAAGCCACGACTCAAAATCTCACTATCTATTTTGTATTAATATGGAAAATCAAGATGAAAGTACAATGCTTATTCTCTCTAGAACAATCCTAGCACTCAACAAATTCAATCTCCAACTAATAATCAAGCTCAAGGACAAATCTTAGCCTCTTCACAAGCTTTCCAAGTCTCTATTCCAATGTGTAATTCCTATGAAGGATAGTTTGTATTTAAAGGTAAATAAATCCTCTAAAAATAGTGCAATCCCTCAAGGATTAGTTCTCAATTGCATGGACTATCAATGCAACTTAGAAAAATATAAAACAAATAGTACACCATCCCTGCAATCTAGTCTCAACTGGGTCTTTCATAGGATCGACATGCATGAGTTTCTGATGAGTAAATATTCAGTTAACTAGAGTAGCACTGGTGGAGTTCATTAGTGTCACCATTGTCTGTTAACTCACTATTAGTTCTCTCAATCAGTTTAAGAACTAATTTCACTGAACTGACTCCTGAAACTGAGCCTTCTATTTTACAACTCACAATTAACTCATATTGGACTCCTACAAAGTAGGGAGAACATATACATGACTTCCAAAAGACTTCCAACTCAAATTTCCTAAGTTAAGTATGTTTAATTAACTTAATTTAACTATTTTAAGTTGCTATGAGAATAGAATTCTAATTTAATTCACAGTTTAATTCAAGGACAAATTAAATTGGAATTTCTTGTTGCCATTTCTCAACACTCCCTCTCAAAAAGAAAGGGATTACCAACTACCCCAATCCTGTGTCTGTGAAAATTGAATTTACATCTTGAGAATGTATTTGTCAAGATGTCATCATCTTACTCCTTCGTGGGAATGTAATCTAACAACATGATTTGCCTCATACACAATCTCTAAGATGATGATACCAGATATCAATATGCTTGGACCGATCATGAAAGAATGGATTTTCAGAGATTTTTTTTTTCTTCTAAGTAAAACTATTCTATTAATATGAAACAAAATATGATTACAATGAGGCTCAGGCCTCAGCAAAACTGAACATTATCTATCAAAAAATATCCCGACTGCCCCATCGATGGGAAAACCAGTCCATGAAGGCAAAAAGAACCCACATATGGGTTCTCAGCTTTAAACCAAAAAATATCAAAACATGGAAAAATAACCAGGAAAGTTTCAGCAGAACAAAACAATTCAGAAAAGAACCAGACATCAGAAGAAACACCTAGCTGGTAGAAGGGTGACACCTGGCTGCCAAGAGTCATTACTTAAGGTTGTCTGGGATGGGCACCTCCTTGATGAGGCATGCATACTGATACCATTCATCCTCCTCCTCCGATGCGCCAGTTTGAAGCCCACAAGCGGGTTGAATGCCACCAGAGTTATCTGCCGCTGCATGCAGGCTGCACATGTCTCCCACTCTGCCTCCAGGTGTCTGCACGTCTCCAAATCTACCTTCTGTAGCATGCTGACTACCACCGAGTTTCTTTACATGTGGGGTGGAAAAATCCTTGTCCATCAGTTGCTTGCCTGGGTCACGAGCACTCCTGATCCCGTGAGCCTCCCGTTGTTGCTCCTTAGTGTTCTCCAGCGAAGCATATTGCGGATCGTTTTCCTCAGAGAAAATGATGATGACAGTGGCAGTAATAACAGGCCCATTCAGGGTGTTGCAGAAGCAAAATTTTGTTGTGTGAGGAGCAGGGTGAGGGGAGAGAGGAAAATTTGCTGTATGGACAGCTGCTTCTCTCCGGCTAGCACCTTGGAGCTATGCACGTCCTCGGCCACTGCGGGTATCAGGATACCTGCCAGAGAAGGTGCCATAAGGATTGGGGATGTCAGGGGAAGGGGAAGGGGAGGTAGAGTTAGGGCTAGGCGTCGCAGGAGGGTGGATGCCACCACCACAACATCCCCCTCTTCTGCTACGCATTTGGTGTCGTATGCAAGCCATGGCAAAATTTGAAGTAGAGCTATTAGTGGTGGAATTGGCTAAATGGTTGAGCAGAGGATAAGCGGGAGAAGGCTGAGCTGGTGTCAAATTGCAGAGCCTGGTGTGGGAGAAATGATACCCATTACCAAGGTCTACATAGCTGAGCAACCAACAGCGGCTCCCAGTAACAGTGCGCGAACAAGGCTCCGCTACCTGAGGTGGGAATATGCTATGGAGCATGGGGGGAAGAGCAGCATAATTGTTTGTGGAATCCATTTTGATGCGAATGATGGGTAAATCTAGGCCAGAGTACCCATTTAATGAAACCTGCAGGCCACCATGAATTTTTTTCAGGCTGGCATGGGAGGGAATGCATGCGACCATGTGGCCCGTCCTCTCTCCACCCGACGGTCTAATCTCCATAAATAGCTTGGTTGTCACCTGTATCCAGGTGTGCTTCTTCAGCCTTTGCCATTTCAATCTTCACCAAATCATTGTATTCCTTTAACTGGAGTACAGTGGCAATAGTGGTGAGCGGGCCCGCATGTAGAGACATTCCACTATCCACTCCTATGTTAGCTAAAATATCAGCCACTTTGTTGCCATCCCTAAAAATGTGTTTGAAAGTGATTGCTCTGTGGGTGGAGAGCCACAGTTCAATGAGTTCAAGTCTTTCTGCTAATCTCCAGCTGTTGACCACTTTGTTTGACGATGTCCCCTACAGAATCTTATTAACCATGTTAATGAGAATCTGTGAATCACCTTCAATTAAGAGTGGGAAGAAACCATGTAGTTGAGCGAGGAGAAGCCCTTGCCATAACCCTTCTAATTCAGCCGCGTTATTCGTATCCCATCAAATTGAGCCTATGAATGTGAGAAGGGGTGTGCCTTTATGATCTCTGAATACTCCTCCAAATCCCGCTTTGCCTAGATTTCCTTTCGAGGCTCCATCAAAGTTAAGTTGTATCATGTGTTGGGGTGGAGGATGCCATTTTTCTGGTATCTTTCTCTGTGATGAAGGTTTACTGTGGATTGCTAGCTCTTGGTTCCACTGTAGGTTCCAATTTGCCCATATATTCTGTTCCTGTGGAAGGGAAGGAAAGTCTTCTTCATGCCAGGTTTGGAGCAATAAGGTTTCCCGAAGGTTTTGGCAAACAATGTTCTAGAGGACTTCAAAAGGTGAGGATTGGTCCTTGAAGATGCATCGGTTTCTTTCTTTCCATATTGTCCACCTGAGAAGGCCTGGGATAAGTTTCCATAAAGAATTTAACAATTTTCTCTTATGTGGATTCATTGCCCAATTGTGTACAGTGTTGATGATGTCCTCTTTAATTCATCCATCTTTTTGGCATCTGAAGCTTACTTTTTCCTAGAGTCTGTGTGCTAATGAGCATGAATTCATGAGGTGCATAGTGGTTTCTTCCTCCTGTTTGCAGTTGGGACATATGGAGGGCCTTTGAGAGCTTCTCTTCCATAGATTATCCCAAGTGAGGATTTTATTTTGACAGAGCAACCAAAGGAAAGTGGATACTTTTGGCCAAATGTTGGGGGCCTAGACTTTGTTCCAAAGAGGATCCCTGACTGTTTGATTCCTTATATATATATTATAAGCCTCATGTGTGGTGAAGTGCCTCGTAACCTCATCTGCGTATATACTTCTTATCTGAATAGAAAATTTTCCTATTAGAAAGCTCTACCTCCAGATTTTGCTGAACAGATTCTGTCCTAATGATGTGGCCCATGTTTATCCACTGTCTGTATCCCTGCGATAGGGTGGGCCTCCATTGTTCGTTGACCTTGTCCACCATTTGCACTTCCCAATCCGGTATTTGGTGAGGTTTGATTAGGTCCTTTATCTTGGGTCTTTACTGCCAAGATTTTTCCTAGAACCTTGCATTATTACCATCCCTAACTTCCCAGAAGCTGTGCTGTTGGATTAAATCCTTGTGTTGTTTAGCTACGTTCCAGATTAAGGATCCTGGGCCAACTTATGTGAGTCGGATTATATCATCTACAGGTCGGTTGTTGGCATATTTTTCTGTCCAGAGGATAGCCTAGGGAGTATGCGGCGCCGTGAGCCATTTCCACCAGATGCACGCTCCCATGACAACATTACTGTGTTGGGGATCACAAAGCCCTGTACCTCCTGAGATTTTTGGAGGGCATACTGTGTCCCATTTCACTAGAGCCCATTTTAGGTTTTGTCCCGAATTGCCCCACACAAAGGTTATTTGAAGATGTTTGATTTCCTCGAGGACCCATTTTGGCACTGCCAGAACTGAGAAAAGATACATAGGCATAGATTGCGGGACAAATTTGATTAAGACTAGAAGGCTGGCCATATTGAGGGCTCTGTAAGTCCAGGAGGAGAGTTGTGCTTCCAAATTTTTCAAGAGCAGGTGCCAAGATGAGTGCTTTAGAGTTGTATCAGTCATGGGAGCTCCCAGGTATTTGGAAGGGAGAGCGGCTATTGGGAATCCAAGGATACGAGCTATTGAATCTTGAGTGATAGCACAGGTATGAAAGAAAAAAATTTGGGATTTTCCCTTATTTATGCTAGCTCCAGAGGAATCTGAGAACTCCGTCAAAAGGGATTTTAATTTAAGAGCTTCTTGGACCGAAGGATCGCCGAACTACATGTTATCCTCCATGAATTGTTGGTGGGTAAAAGTAGGGGAGTTAGGAAAGGAGAGGCCTCCTAATTGTTGGGAGTGAAGAGCTTTTTTGATGTTTCTCCCCAGCCCTTCTGCCATAATGATGAACAGAAAAGGGGATAGGGGATCGCCTTGTCGGATTCCTCTGGAGGGATGAAAAGGGGTGGAGTGGATACCATTGACCAGCATGGAGAAGAAGGTGGAAGTTATGAGACTCATGACCCATCTAACCCAGGGAGGGGAGAAACCAAAGGCAATCAACATCTTTTGAATATAATTCCAACTTAAACTATCGAAAGCTTTAGAGAGATCAATTTTAAGAAGCATACTTGCTTTTTTGGACTGCTTCAAGGAATGAATAATCTCGTGAGTGAGAATGATACCATCTGTGATTTTCCGGCCTTCCACATAGCCTGATTTCTCTAGCGATATGAGTAATGGTAGTAGTGGTTTTAGTCGTGAGGTGATAACTTTGGAAACTATTTTGTAAATGACATTACAAAGAGATATAGGCCTAAATTTATTAGGAGTCTGAGATTGCACTTCCTTGGGGATGAGGGCAATGAAGGTTGCATTCATGGAGGGAAGCATCCATCTATTAGTTCTGGATTCCTCAGTGACCTGCCAGACCTCCTCTTTAATAAGATCCCAATAGTTATGGAAGAAGTTGGAAATAAAGCCATCAGGTCCAGGCGCCTTTCCTTCTTTTAATTGTCTCATTGCATGCTCCACCTCCTGTAAAGAAATTTTCCTGAGGAGGAGCTAATTGTGTTCCTCTGTTATGATTTTCGGGAAATTCTTCGTTATCTTATCTATGGCTGGCTTTCTGTCTATCTGAGGTTCTTGGTGAACCTGCTTGAAATACGTAAGAAGTTATTGTTCTATATCCTCATGTTTTCCCAATCGTTCTCCTTGCCGATTCTGGATGTGAGTGATGTTGTTGTGCATTCTTCTATGAATAGCAGTGCGATGAAAAAATTTTGTGTTTATTTTGCCCTCCCTAAGCCATCTAACTCTTGATTTTTTCTTGCATAGTATTTCTTCTTGCTTTGCTCTTTCTGATATTTTTGTCTGAAGGTGTTTTTCCTGATCTGAGAGTACCTCTAATCTTCCTTCTATGATGATCTTCTGTTGTGGTCTTTTCATTTCTTGATCTAGAGAATTTTGTGCTTGGAAGATGTTGCCAAGGTAAGTTGATTCCATTGTTTGATGTTGTTTTTGAGATTTTTGAGTTTTTTTTGGAATTGATACATTTTTGAGCCATCGAGGGGGTCGAAGCTTTTTCAAACCATATTTATCATATTATTGAAGTCTGGATGCATCAGCCAGAATGCTTCAAAGTGGAAAGGCCGTCGTGTAGTGTTTCCCGGTTTTTTCCATTGGAGCGATATTGGCCAGTGGTCTGAGCCTGTGAGAGGCAGGATTGAAGCTGAGAAGTCTCCTCCAAGATGGATTGCATTGTTAGAGAGCAAGAATCTATCCAATTGAGAGGCTATCTAATGTGTGTCTGCTCATTTGTTATTCCAAGTATAGATTCCATTGTTAAAAGGAATATCAATGAGCCAGTTGTTTTGGATGAAAATTTTTAAATGAATGCTTTCATTATCCAGTTTGGTCCTGCCTCCTCTCTTTTCTTCCAGCTTTGTTATCATGTTGAAATCTCCTGCTATGATCCACAGTGGATGAGTTATGTCAGAGTTGATCAAAGATAAAGTGTTCAGAATGTATATCTTACGCATTGCCTCCTGGGGAAAGTAGACATTGGTTAGGTGACCATGCACATTTGTCCTTGTAATATGGAAGGTAGCTTGAATGAAATTCTTACTTGCATGAATGTTCGTAAGCATGATGGCTTGTTCATCCTAGACTATTGCTAGGCCTCCTGAAGCTCTTGAGGCATCCACTGCCATTGCTTTACTGCCTGGCCATGCTTTTGCAAGGGTTTGGTCCAGTGTTGTAGAGTTACATTTGGTTTCTTACATGAAGAAGACTTGGGGTTTCTCCTGCTGAATCATGTTTTTTATCAATCTGTATTTCTCGGGGCTATTGAGCCCTCTAATATTCCATGAAGTTAGCTTCATGATGTATTATTGGGTAGGGAGTTGTAATACTTTGTAAGCTTGGAATATCTTCCTGATTCCACCAGCATTTCCCCAATGTGGATGGTTTGTTGGAGATCTGTTTTCCTTCCTCTCTTTTTATTGTCTTTAGGAATGTTTTTGCCATCCCATTGACTTCCAGGCTGAATGCCAAGGGTTCTTTGCTGTTGTGCTTTGGAAAGGATGACTTCCAGGTTTTCCAGCTGTCTTTCTGGGATCTTGTCATAATATTTTGTCTTGCAAGCTTGTTCTAATCCAAGTATGTCTAGATCTCCAATATCTATGCTTTCATGCTCCTCTTCCATGTGCTGGGTTTCACTCCTTTCCTCTATTGTTTCTGTTGCAGCCGTGGTTGCTGGCTACATGTTATCGACCTCCATTCCCTGTGTGTTCCATTTTGGGATCATACTGGGAGGGGAGGAGGTGAGGTCTATGGTTTGTTTAGACTTTTGGGCCTTCTTTGAGGCAATGGGAAAAAATTGTGATGTCATATTGGGTGTTTCCTCTGAGTAAGTAGGATTTTCTAAGTTATTTAACTTCGACTGGGCCAGGGTTTCAAAGCTATTTTTGGTGGAAGGCATTGAAGAACTGGCAGTAGGTTTTTTAGGGTTTGAAGTAGGTTTTTTGTGGTTGTGGTTCTTTTTGCGGTTGGTGACGTTGGTAAATCCATCTGAGTCAGGTTTATTTGAAGAGGAGGGGGTCGAGGTTTTCAGATTTAAAGGATGGTCACATAACATATGGCCAAGTGAATGGAATTTTTTACATCAAAATGGCACATGTTCATAATCAATTGACTGAATCCATTCAAAATCATCATGGTATAGACTTACCGCATCCGGAAGAGCCTTGCTTAGATGCATATAGACACAGATTCAGGCGTAGGAGGTATATCTTCAGAGTTTTGTCTCCTCTGCAATTTTGATGAATTCCCCTAGACCATTTCCAATATCTTGCAGTGAGTCTTCATCCCAGTACTCCAATGAAAGGGAATATAGGCGGATCCATACCAGTGCCCAGCTTAGATCTTCTTTGTTTGGATTGAATCTTTCGATCCAGTCTCTTAGATACAGAGCCGCTGCATTAAAATAATAAGGTCCTCCATCAAGGACTCTGTTTCGATCTTATATACAATTAAAAAATGCCGTGAAGAAACCCTTAGGCCCCAACGACAGGGTAATGTGCCCTTTTAGCTTCCACTTCGCTGCGATCCATCCATGCAAAGCTTTCTTTGTAGGCCAAAAGCCTATAAATTTTCCAATCAAGGCATGATCCTTCATATACTGGGTTTGAGTGTTGATCCGGTGACTTGGGAGCTCAATATTAGGTCTTTCAGCTGCAACCAGCTTGCAGGTAGCCAATGTCACTTTGGGAGCCTCATTTTCGTCTATATTGGCTATCGGTATACTAGGTCCTTCTCCCATTTCGTCCCGGACCTTTTGCCTAATATCTTCTGCATGCATCTGAATGTTTTCCTTATCATTGGGGGGAGCCACCGTGTCCTCCCCCTGGGGGATGTTCATGATTTGTGCACTGTTCCTTGTCACTTGTTGTTTTTCGTATTACTGAAGAATGTTGACAGAGGCACCGTGGTTTATGCAAGTCTAACCCAAACCCTAAACCTCCATGTTCAATGGCTGACATTATAGTCCTTGTATAAGACCTAGATCAATTTTCAGAGAGTTTGATACAACTTTTATTATCACAATAAATCACTATTGTATCCATCTGCTGACAAACAAACCAACTAGGATCTTCCTCATCCAGATAGCCTCACATGCTGCCTAACTTGTAGCCATGTACTCTGCCTCTGTTGAACTGAGTGCAATCAATCTTTGTTTCCTGTTGTACTAAGAAATTTTCACTGACCCACTACTAAATATCCCTCTTGATGTGCTCTTCCTATCAGATGGACGCCCTACCCAATCTACATTGGTGAAGCCTTGAACCTCCACTCCCTCTGTTTGTCTGTACCATAACCCAAACTGAGTAGTGCCTTTGAGGTATCTCAATACATGTTTTTCTGCCTTCCAATACAACTTGGTAAGACTAACCATCACTTGATTAAGCTAGTTAACTGCATAGCACATATCCGGTCATGTGTTCACCAAGTACATGAGTGAACCCACAAGATTCTTGTAAATAGTAGCTTCCACTACTTCCTCTGAAGTAGCATCCTCCTTCCTCCAGTTACCAGCTAGAGGAGTCTCCATGGGTTTACTACTCTCCATGCAGAATCTCATGAGTATCTTGTTGGCATACTTGCCCTGAGATACAAAAAACTCCCCATCTCCCTTCCATACCTCCATGCCAAGAAAGTAATGTATGAGCCCAATGTCCTTCATCTCAAACTCTCTTGCAAGGTCCTACTTACAAGATTTGATGAGATTCTCGTCACCTATCAGTATAAGGTCATCTACATAAATACAATGATCAACATCTTACCTTCCATCCCTATGTGATACAGGTTGTCACCCGCTTCACTCTTCGTGAAGCCCAACCCAGCGAAGTATCTATCTATCATGGTGTACCAAGCATGGGGTGCTTGATTCAACCTATACAACGCTCTCTTGAGTCGGCACACATGTGACTCACAGTCCAAGGTTTCAAAACCTTTGGGATACTCTATGTACACCTCTTCCTTAATCATTCCATTAAGGAAGGCAGTCTCCACATCCATCTGATGGATCTTCCAACCCATCTATGCTGCTAGTGCCAGAATAGATCTGATTGACGAGTACCTTACAACAGGAGCAAATGTCTCATCATAGTCAATCCCCTCTACCTATGAAAATCCATGGGCCACAAACTTGGCCTTATGCCTCTCCACACTACCATATATAGCTTGATTTACGTTGTAAATCCAACGGGAGCTCACAACTGACTTGTACTACGGTGTCGGGACCAAATCCCAAACACTGTTTCGAACTATGGAGTCATACTCTTCCACCATTGCATCAACCCAAACCGGTTGCTACACTGCTTCCTAAAAGGAAGATGGATATGTCACAACACATGCACCCATAAGTTCCATGTATCCAATGTACCTCTCTAGTGACCTCCTTTGTTTGCACTGAGAAGAGGGTGCTCCCACATTCTCCCGTGCATCATCCAACAATCTGTCAGCCTCTCTTGTGCACTTTCGTCCCTTTATGGATGACTCTACCTGAGTGGATGTCTCCACTCTCTAAACCCATGCATATGGCTACTCCACATCAATCTGAGGCCCCTCAACCTTAGGAGCTAAAATCTCCTCATCTTCATGTAGCTCAAGATCCATCTCAGGGGATACTTGCATGACCTTCTCCTCATTGAACCTGATATCCCTACAAACCACTATCATGCGACTGGTTGACATTTGCACCCGATAGTTTTGGGGTGTATCAATGTACCCCACAAAGATTCCCAACTTCTTTTTTGGCTCAAGCTTCTTCTGTGCATCTTTGGTCACATGGAAATAAACCGATGACCCAAAAATCTTGAAGTGACCAACATCTGGCCTCTTACCGGAATAAGCCTCCTCTGGTGTCTTCATCTCAAGTATCAGATGTGGGATATGGTTTTGAACATAAACCGTTGTGTTGCATGCCTTAGCCCACAAGTGTAGTGGTAGGCCTTGATCATGCAACGTCGCCCTTGCTGTAGAATTTCTCACTGTAGATCACCTGATAATGCAATATACTAAAGCAAAATACTTGATCTACTTCTACAAAAAAACTTGTGGAAGCTTAATTGATTTTGAGAAAGATCAAATAGAACACATATAATAGAGAATGAGAAATCAATCACACATGAACACAAAAGAATACTCTAGGGAAAGCCTCATGTAAAAACCCTGCTATCTGTATTATCATACAAGTGGAAATATCTCTGGATTACACAAAGCTTTAGCTCACAAGCTATCCAACTCTCAGTACAATCCCTCAATTGCTTCTCCTAGATTGAATAGACACAACATATGCCTTCCTTCTGTCCTCCAAGCCTCCTATTTCCTTGCGCAGTTTCTCCTAGGTCCTCTGGCTGCCACCTGTGTGAATTCACCTCTCACACAACTCACCAAACTCTGAAATAACTACTCAATCCTAAAGGAGATAATTCCTTCTGCATGGATGAGTTTCCTATATAGGAAAATTCATCCAACTGATAGTACAATGTCCCTGTCTTTAATCTCAACTGGGTCTTTTTCTGAACTGACATGCATGAGTTATTTATGAGAGAATATTCAATTATCTGGAGTTGCATGCATGCATGCATTAACTGACTGAAAT
This sequence comes from Pinus tabuliformis, assembly GCA_031772625.1. NCBI lineage: Eukaryota > Viridiplantae > Streptophyta > Pinopsida > Pinales > Pinaceae > Pinus > Pinus tabuliformis. Next base: position 1,727,429,609 of record CM062820.1, on the reverse strand, counting down.
CACAATTAGTTCCACAAACTGTTTGGAAGTAATATAACTGGACTTAACTCAGTTAATTGAGGTAACTAATTACAACTCAAAGTACAACTCATCCCGATCTCCTTAATCAAGGGATAACTTCCTCAATCAAAGGGGAAACTGTTTCATGTCTTCACATAGACTTCATGTTTGATTTTCTCCAACTAATTAACTCAAAATGAATTAATTAATTATTTTTCAAACCACTGCTAAGATCAAATTCGAATTTTAATTCTCAATTTTAGTTCAGGGACTAACTAAAATTGGAATCTATCCCGAAATGCTATTTTTAGCATTTCTATTTTATCATTCCTTGTTGCTATTTCCAACACTGGTACCTGAAATGATGTTTATAGAAATGCTATTTATAGCATTTCTTGATGCTATTTTCAACACTCCCTCTCAAAAAGAAAGATATTCAACTCGAACCCGATCTTGAACCTTTGGAATGTTTTGCATGCAACACTTCTCCCTAGTGTTGTTGTTCCAACAACTCTAGAAACAAAAAAAATATCCAACCTAAATTAGAATGATGCCTCTGTCATAAAAGTCTCCAACTGCTATTTCCTCTATCAACTGAAAACTCTGCACATCTGTGCTCTTCAGTGTCTGACTGCTCTAGCCTCTGTCACTTTGATCTATGACTGCATCAATCACACTGATTCCTCCTGCTGCATCTGTGCTGCTTCTGGTCTTACCTCCCAACACTGCATCTACACTACACCTCCTCTCATCATGTTGCATCATGCTGCCTACTGTTGCACTGCAACTCATGATCTAGGTGGATGTTGGTGACCACCCACCTATCCCATTTGGACCCCCACAACTGTCTCTTTCAGTTTTTTGGTTTCCTTAATTATAGCACAGTTTACTATTTTTAGCAGTTTTTCAGGTCCTAAACTTCTGGAGCCGTTTTGAGGCCCTAAACGACATTTTTTTGGAAATCCACTGCCAGCAATTTTTCTGTCTAAAAATCATCTTTTCCGTCGTAGTCCTCAGAGAGAACTTTCCAACGAGCTATCATGTGCGTCAAACGGAGATAGTACGATGAAATAACCCAGCTAGGGCGATGGTAGCTTATCTCTGAGAAGAGATGTGTCGGCTACATGCCTCTGAACTGTTCTCCAAAAACTTTGTTACAATGAGGCTCGAGGGCCTATTTATTGTTGAGAAACAATGGAAAACCATTCACATTCCAAAACCTAACCCTAGAAGATGAAATGCCAAATTGTGGGCCCCGTTTTTGGGTAAGTTGGTACATCAACTTCCCGGGGTCGTGAATTGGTCGTACTATCTCCGTTTGACACACATGATAGCTCGTTGGAAAGATCTCTCCAAGGACTACGACGGAAAAGACGATTTTAGATAGAAAAATTGTTGGCGGTGTATTTCCCAAAAAACGTCGTTTAGGGCCTCAAAACGGCTCCAAAAGTTTAGGAACCAAAAAACTGCTAAAAATAGTAAATTGTGCTATAATTAAGGAAACCGAAAAATTGAAAAAGACAGTTGTAGGGGTCCAAATGGGATAGGTGGGTGGCCACCAACATCCACCTGGATCATTCCTCCCCCCTTAGGAAGCAATGGTCCTCATTGCGTTGAGTTCCTCCCTGAGATGAGGAAGCTTTTGCAGAGCTGGGTCTCTGGTGAGCTGTTCTGCAATTTCTGATGTGTCCAGAAATGGTGGGGAGCATGGTCGGCGACGGTCCACATTGAACACCCGGTGCAAGCGAAGGAATGGAGGAATGCTGTGCTTCAAAGAATTGTTTCCCGTAGCCTTGTTACTGGTGTAAGGACCATGTCGAAGTGGTCTGAGTTTCTAATGGGTTATGGTAAGGTGCTCCCTCTGCAAATGTAACCAAACTTTGTCCCCTACCTGAAACTTGTGTGGTACCCCTCCGGGTAAGAAGAAGTTGTTCCTGTGTTCTGTCATGACTGTATCCCTCTGTTTCTGCTGCTGTGTGGAGGAACCCTTCGCGGGGGTCATGGATGTAGCAACAATATTCCCCTTACTTTGTGAGTGAACCAGACAGAAAATAAATTTCCTAGTCTGTGAGATGAGCTTGCTGCCTTTCTTAGCAGTGATCAAAGAGGTGGCGGTAGGTGGGGCTACCTCTGGTATCCTGTATAATTAATTATCCAAAGAAATGATGACAGCGTGAGGCCTTGATTCATACACAGCATGTCGCCTCCACAAGTATGGCTGGCCTAATAGTACATCACAAACATCCAGAGGTGTGACATCACACAATACCTCATCTGTGAAGGGCTTGATGCTGTAGGGAAGGCGGCACTGCTGGCGAACTTTGAGATCTCGTCCTTCGTGAAGCCAACCGATACTATACGGCTGTGGGTGTGGTGTAGTTGGTAGGCCCAATCGCTTTACGACCTCTGCTGAAATGAGATTCTTTTGGCTGCCACTATCGACAATGAATTGCAGCGGCGAACCATTCACCCACATCTGTGAGTGGAAAAGACGTTTCCCCTCCTCTGGATCTTCGAGCTCATTTTTCTGGATCTTGGCAGTAGCAACAATGGCGCTAGGATCTGCATCAATGATCTGCTTCCCTTTGTCATTCCCCTTGTCGGTTTCTGACTCAGAGTCGGAACATGTATATGATTTGGAAGCCTTCAACTCGGCCACCAGCGACTGCTTGGTCCGACACTCACTTGTGTTATGAGTGGGACTCTTGTGGAACTCACACCACTTTCCTGTGTCCTTCTTCGGCTTCGTGGTGTTGTTCCTTTCTTGCATCTTCGACGGGTTGTCTTGGGTCACCCCGCCTTGGCTTTGTCCTTTGGGCTTTGGATTTGCAGATCTAAAGTCACGCTTCTTCTGTTTGAACTTTTGCTCGATTTTGACAGCGTATTGGTATGTTGTGCCGAGTGAGGAGATGTTCAAGAACTCCATCTCTTCTTGGATGTATCTATGTAAGCAGCCACAGTATTTGAGTACCAAATGCAGCTCAGAATTTTTGATACCCAATTGTGTGCGAAGGGTATGAAAAATGTTTGTGAACTCTGACACATCTTGGTCTCGTCCCTGCTGCAGTGTGGTCCATTTGATGTATTTGTCCTCATAGCTTTTGACAGGGTAGTACTACTCCTTGATGGCATCCCGAAAGTCACTCCAAGTGGGTGCGGCTGAAAACAGTGAGCCTGTACTTTCATCCTTCTGTTCGCAGTAGGTTTCCCACCAGTCCTTGACGTGGGGGGCTGCTTTGAGAAGAGCGAAAACAATCTTTTCCCGACTTGAAAATTCATGAATAGAGAAATACCCATCGAGCAGATTTAACCATTTATCTACAGCATCTGTGTCTATTTGACCCTCGAAGATGGGGATTTCAAAATTAACTTGTACCTTAAACGGTGTGGCATTTCCAGAGTAGCTGTTGGAATCCGATGCGTCGCCTCTAGGTAGCCGCTGAAGGATTTGGGCAAAGTTTTCCATCATTGCGTTCCTTTGTCGCTCGAGGGCTTCTTCGAGCAAGATTTTGATAGGATCTCCTGCCCCCTCGTTTTTCTTCTCATCCTCCATGGGAGGTCGTCGAGATTTGCGAGGCTGGTCTTGCAAAGGTTTGACCAGTTCCAGACCTAACTCCTTATATCCCGACCTTGTTGGGGACATGCAAAGAAAAACAGAGAAAAAGAAGACTGCTCTGATACCACTGATCCAGATTTAAACAGGAACGCAATAAAATACAGAGATAACCATAAAGACAAATATGCAGCGAAAATAATACTACATTTCATTACTGTAAAATACTGAAATATGCTTACAAATAGAAATGGAAATAACCCAGCTACGGCAATGGTAGCTTATCTCTGAGAAGAGATGTGTCGGCTACATGCCTCTGAAGTTTTCTCCAAAAACTATGTTACAATGAGGCTCGAGGGCCTATTTATTGTTGAGAAACAATGGAAAACCCTTCACATTCCAAAATCTAACCCTAGAAGATGAAACGCCAAATTGTGGGCCCCGTTTTTGGGTAAGTTGGTACATCAACTTCACGGGGTCACGAATTGGTCGTACTATCTCCATTTGACGTGCATGATAGCCCGTTGGAAAGATCTCTCCGAGGAATACGACGGAAAATATGATTTTTAGTCAGAAAAATCGCTTAATGAGATGTTTTTTTAGGACCATGTGCAAGTAAATAGGTAAGTGTTGTAAGGTTTTAATTGATAGTGGTAACACACATAATCTTGTTTATAAAGAGATAGTAGAGAAAATTGATTTAAAGAGAACAAAACATCCTCATGTTTACAAGATTTCATGGTTGCAAAAAGGTCATCAAATCTTAGATAATGAAAAATGTAAGGTAGATTTTTAGATTGGACGATACAATGATGAAATCGTATGATGTAATTCTTATGTATGTTTGAAAATTTTTACTAGGAATGCCATGGTAGTTTGAAAAAATATGGTCACAAGCATACACTGGTACCCCTACAAGATGAAGGAGTTAAATAAGAAGTCTTTCATAGTGTTTTGTGTATAAATGGTAAGGAATTATTGCAAGAGGTCAAAAAGAAGGAATTCCATCTTTCCTTGCTTGGTAAAAATAAGGTAGTTCTTAGCAACATAAATTTAAATTATTTTCCTAAGGAAGTCATGGGTGTATTAGATGATTTTATTGATATACTTATGGATGAATTTCCCTATAAAATACCCCCTATCCAAAGCTTCGACCATCATATATATTTGACTATCGTAGAAATTATTCCAAATAAGTAAGTATACAACATGTATCCTTAAGAAAATGAAATGATAAGGAAACAAGTGCAAGAGATGTTAGACAAAGGTCTTATTAGAGAAAGTTTAAGACCATCTCATGTTCCAACATTTATCACCACAAAGAAATATGTTGGATGGAGGATGTGCATCGATTTGAGGGCTATCAACAAAATAAAAATTAGATAAGTTTCCTCTTCCATGCATTGATGATTTAATTTATTGTCTTAGTAGTGATCTATATTTATCTAAGATTGACTTGAAGAGTTGTTAACAAAAAAATTGAGTGAGAGTGGGGGAAGAGTGGAAAACAACCTTTAAGACCGATGATGGACTATATGAGCAGTTTATAATGCCTTTTGGTCTTATTAATGCACCCAAAAATTTCATGAGACTAATGAAAGAAATCTTGAAGGAGTTGATTTTTAAAAACATAGTTCCCTCAATGACTTATAGAGGCTACAAGGAACCCAAAATTTTCTTTAGGAAATATCTCCTAAATTGTAGAATTCTAAGTTCTAAAAACTAAAATAAATCATTAGTGGGTGTTCCCATCACCATGATTTAATTTGAAACCTCTAGAATCTCCCAAACAAAAATTTATAGCACAAATGCTAAAAAGTCATGTTTGATGCATGATTTTACAAGCATATAGGAAGCTCAATCTCCTCTAATCATATATCATAAAATATCATGATAAAAGACCTTGAGGCTGAATATATGATCAACTTGATTTCCCCTCACTATGCACCACATAAAATTTTGTAACGTCCCAAAGGAAAAGTTATAGAAGAAATTCCAACTTGCTATCCATGATGCATCATTTTAAGAGAATTCATGAAGCTCAACTTTGTCTGATCATATCTCCTAAAATATCATGACCCAAGATATGAAAGTTGGACCAGATGATCAGTGGGTTATCCCCTCACTATGGTCCAAGTTTCAAATTTTGGAACCACTTAAAGGAAAATTTATTTCAGAATTACCAACATAACCTGTTTAAAGATTCATTTAGGAAACCCAAATTCCTATGATCATATTTTCTAAAATTTTGCAACCCAAGTTCTAAAAACTAGAACAAAGAGTCATCAAGATTTCCCCTCACCATGGTCCAAGTTTTAGCTTCTCGAACCTACCAAAAGAGAAGTTATAGCATGAAAGTGAACAATAGTAATCACATAGCCTTGCATATCCACATGCAACATATTAACTCACACATAAAAATCAATACCTCTTTCTTACAACCCCATAGTATAATTTCCATATAATCCATAGAAAAATCAAGGCCCTTTTTCTATTGCTTCGCAACAACAATTTTCTATAGCCATGCAAAATTATAACATATCTAAAAATCAATTTAATAAATAGCTACTCATCATATTCACATATCATAGTTAATAACACTTTTGAAATATAAAATTGGATAAATATCCTAAATTGTAGCAGTTCAAGTTCTAAAAACTAAACCAAATAATATAGAAAATTCTTTAGGGAATATCTCCTAAATTGTAGAAGTCCAAGTTCTAAAAACTAAACCAAAATATTAGTGGGTGTTCCCATTGCTATGGTCTAATTTGCAACCTTTGGAATTTCTTAGATGTAAAGTTATAACACTTATGCTAAAATTTCTTGTTTGATGCACGATTTTAGGAAAATATAGAAAACTCAACTTCCTCTAATCATATCTCGTAAACTATCCTGACCCAAGATGTAGAAGTCTGACTAGATGATCAACGTGATTTTCCCTCTCTATGGACCAAGTCTCAATTTCTAACGCCTCAAATGAAAATTTATAGAAGAAATTCCAACTTGATATGCATGATGCATGATTTTTGGAGTATTCATGAATCTCAACTTCCTTGGATCCTATATCCTAAAACATCATGACCTAATATTTGAAAGTTTGATAGATGATTAGTGGGATACCCCTTATCGTGGTCCAAGTTTCAAATTTTGGAACCACTTAGAATTAAATTTATTGCAAAAATACCAACATAACATGTTTAAATATGCATTTAGGAAACCCAAATTTCTATTATCATATTACCTAAAATTTCACAAACCAAGATCTAAAAACTAGAGCAAAGGATCAATAGGAATCCCCCTCACCATGGTCTAGGTTTCAATGTACAAAATCTTGTAGATTCACATGCTAATGCAATTTTCTAATGAAAGAGACAAGAATCTACTTCTACTCTTTACATAGGAAGCCCATAAACATTGAGAAAATAACAATGAATACAGGAAGAAAATAAAAGGAACATAACACAATAAATATCTGAGAAAAGCCACGACTAAAAAACTCACTATCTATTTTGTATTAATATGGAAAATAAAGATGAAATTACAATGCTTATTCTCTCTAGAACAATCCTAGCACTCAACAAATTCAATCTCCAACTAATAAGCAAGCTCAAGGCCAAATCTTAGCCTCTTCACAAGCTTTCCAAGTCTTTATTCCAATGTGTAATTCCTATGAAGGATAGTTTGTATTTAAAGGTAAATAAATCCTCTAAAAATAGTGCAATCCCTCAAGGATTAGTTCTCAATTGCATGGACTATCAATGCAACTCGGAAAAATCTAAAACAAATAGTACACCATCCCTGCAATCTAGTCTCAAATGGGTCTTTTATAGGATCGACATGCATGGGTTTCTGATGAGTAAATATTCAGTTAACTAGAGTAGCACTTGTGGAGTTCATTAGTGTCACCATTGTCTGTTAACTCACTATTAGTTCTCTAAATCAATTTAAGAACTAATTTCACTGAACTGACTCATGAAACTGAGCCTTCTATTTTACAACTCACAATTAACTCACATTGGACTCCTACAAAGTAGGGAGAACATATACATGACTTCCAAAAGACTTCCAACTCAAATTTCCTAAGTTAAGTATGTTTAATAAACTTAATTTAACTATTTTAAGTTGCTATGAGAATAGAATTCTAATTTAATTCACAGTTTAATTCAAGGACAAATTAAATTGGAATTTCTTGTTGCCATTTCTCAACACTCCCTCTCAAAAAGAAAGGGATTATCAACTACCCCAATCCTGTGTATGTGAAAATTGAATTTACATCTTGAGAATGTATTTGTCAAGATGTCATTATCTTACTCCTTCTTGGGAATGTAATCTAACAACATGATCCGCCTCATACACAATCTCTAAGATGATGATACCAGATATCAATATGCTTGGACCGATCATGAAAGAATGGATTTTCAGAGAGTTTTTTTTTTTTCTTCTAAGTAAAACTATTCTATTAATATGAAACAAAATATGATTACATTGAGGCTCAGGCCTCAGCAATACTGAACATTATCTATCAAAAAATATCCCGACTGCCCCATCGATGGGGAAACCAGTCCATGAAGGCAAAAAGAACCCACATATGGGTTCTCATATTTAAACCAAAAAATATCAAAACATGGAAAAATAACCAGGAAAGTTTTAACAGAACAAAACAATTCAGAAAAGAACCAGACATCAGAAGAAACACCCAGCTGGTATAATGGTGACACCTGGCTGCCAAGAGTCATCACTTAAGGTCGTCTGGGATGGGCACCTCCTTGATGAGGCACGCATACTGATACCATTCATCCTCCTCCTCCGATGCGCCAGTTTGAAGCCCACAAGCGGGTTGAATGCCACCAGAGTTGTCTGCTGCTGCATGCAGGCTGGACGTGTCTCCCACTCTGCCTCCAGGTGTCTGCATGTCCCCAAATCTACCTTCTGTAGCATGCTGACTACCACCCAGTTTCTTTCCATGCGGGGTGGAAAAATCCTTGTCCATCAGTTGCTTGCCTGGGTCACGAGCACTCCTGATCCCGTGAGCCTCCCGCTGTTGCTCCTCAGTGTTCTCCAGTGGAGCATATTGCGGATCATTTTCCTCAGAGAAAATGATGGTGACAGTGGCAGTAATAACAGGCCCATTGAGGGTGCTGCAGAATAAAAATTATGTTGTGTGAGGAGCAGGGTGAGGGGAGAGAGGAAAATTTGTTGTATGGACAACTGCTTCTCTCCGGCTAGCACCTTGGAGCTATGCGCGTCCTCGGCCACTGCGGGTATTAGGATACCTGCCAGAGAAGGTGCCATAAGGATTGGGGATGTCAGGGGAAGGGGAAGGGGAGGCAGAGTCAGGGGTATGAAAGAAAAAAATTTGGGATTTGCCCTTATTTATGCTAGCTCCAGAGGCATCTGAGAACTCCGTCAAAAGGGATTTTAATTTAAGAGCTTCCTGGACCGAAGGATCGCCGAACTACATGTTATCCTCCACGAATTGTTGGTGGGTAAAAGTAGGGGAGTTAGGAAAGGAGAGGCCTCTTAATTGTTGGGAGTGAAGAGCTTTTTTGATGTTTCTCCCCAGCCCTTCTGCCATAATGATGAACAGAAAAGGGGATAGGGGATCGCCTTGTCGGATTCCTCTGGAGGGATGAAAAGGGGTGGAGTGGATACCATTGACTAGCATGGAGAAGAAGGTGGAAGTTATGAGACTCATGGACATATGGATCACTGGATGCAGTTCTCCCTAGTTGAGAGGGAGTGTTAAATTGGAAACTAGGGCCAAACTCCATGTGGGTCAGCTTATTTATGGCAGCTGATATTTTTATTGGATCCCTCTCGTCGAGAGGTGTAGGATTGATCCAAAGATCATCCGATTCTGATAAGTATTTATGGAGATATGAATTTATTTTGTTTATATAATTATTATCAAGCCGACCAGCTCTTACGTAGGCTCTAGAAGCCCAACCGACGTGTCTATTCAACCTCTACGTTTTTAGTATAAATAAGAGAGGATTTGGAGTCATTAGAGGACACACTCTTTAGGTGATCTCCTCTCCACGTCTTGGGTTTTTGGAGAAGAAGAGATACTAAAGAGTATGATGCCCTAGCTACAAGTACGATGCCCTAATCCAGCAACTATACACACAGTTAAGTGTGGAAGTGAAACGGTGTTTATACGCTGGACATATTACGCTGTTTATGGTTCATGATATATACGCTCTCTACACAGTCAACGTAATGCTGGACATTGATACGCAGTCAACGTAATAGAATAATATACGCTGGCCTAATAAGCCCTAGCCGCAGTCACAAATGAAATCAATTGTATATATGCCGCAATGGAAATAGAACTTGCCCTAATCATACTCAGGGCAGAGATCCTTACATACACAGTTCATGGAAGACAATTATATGTTGTTCATACGTTGTTCACGATGACCTCTTATACGCAGTTTTTGGAAGCAGCAATGAAATCATCTATACACAGGTCATGGATGTATGAACAGCTGGGAGACCTTATGGAATTAATGGATGAGACCTTACGCAGAATAAATATGTCATACGTTGTAATACGTTGTTCTTATAGAGCCATAGTCATTACATGAAATTCACGAGCAATGACACAACGTAGCAACGGTGAATGGAAGCTGTTCTTGAAGAGTCACAGTCATAACACGCAATCCACGGCAATGAAACAATGCAGCAACAGATATATATATATATATATATATATATATATATACGCAGCATGGCAATATATATATTACACACTGTACATGGATTACACGCACAACAATGCCCTATATTCTACACTCAGCTCAATACGCAGTCATGGCAATATCTGATATGACGATCAAGGTGACACGCAGTTCATACACAGTTATGCTAATATCTGATATGCCGTTCATGGTGAAACGTTGTTCAAGGAAATCTGATACACTATGATGAAACCAGATACATTGTTCAAGGAAAACAGATGCGCTATTCATGGTGAGACCCTATTGTAGTAAGGGTAACAATGAAGCCGCAGCCATAAACGGATCTGCATTTCTATATGGGATAAATCTAAGATCTAAATCAGCCTCCTCTCGGCATACCTGTAATAAAAGATGATGCCCTCGGATGGATAAGTTAGCCTTCACTATGACATACCTGTAGCAGCCTCAACAAGATGTATTGCAGAACCATGGAAGAAGTTTCCATCATAACAGAGATCCTCGACATACATAAAGAAGGAGACTCTATCATCACAACATGAGGCAGTCTCATTATACTTCAAGGAAGAATGATAATGATCATAGTCTAGATCATGACTAAAAGTAATCATACATAGACATGAAGGCTGAGGCAATAGCATAAAGGGCAGCATAATGATGAATGAGGTCATGGACATAAAGTTCAGCATGGTGCAGTATGCAGTGGTGCAGCTTGAGAACCTGATGCAGGATGATGATAGGTGAAGGAGTCACCTTGGAGGATCAGTTGAAGCAGAATGTCTTCAACTGATCTCATCGTTATAGGAGATGATCTATGCTCAGATCTAGACAAGTCAAAGTGTTGACTTCTGTTGTAAATGTACTCTCTCTCTCTTTCTCTGCTGAACTTTGAAGATAAAAGAAGATTTGATCAAAGGGTTTCCCCACACATTGTGGGGTTTGTCCCTGGCTTGTGCCATATCTTGTGTCCTCTTGCCTTGGCTTGTCTTCTGTGATTTATATTTATGTTCTATCTGCAGTTTACTTTATGCTGATGTGATTGCTAATATGGAAAAGAAATTAAATTGCTTCAGCATAGAACATACCTAATCTTAACAAATCTAGTCTCAACTGGGTCTTTCATAGGATCGACATGCATGAGTTTCTGATGAGTAAATATTCAGTTAACTAGAGTAGCACTGGTGGAGTTCATTAGTGTCACCATTGTCTGTTAACTCACTATTAGTTCTCTCAATCAGTTTAAGAACTAATTTCACTGAACTGACTCATGAAACTGAGCCTTCTATTTTACAACTCACAATTAACTCACATTGGACTCCTACAAAGAAGGGAGAACATATACATGACTTCCAAAAGACTTCCAACTCAAATTTCCTAAGTTAAGTATGTTTAATAAACTTAATTTAACTATTTTAAGTTGCTATGAGAAAAGAATTCTAATTTAATTCACAGTTTAATTCAAGGACAAATTAAATTGGAATTTCTTGTTGCCATTTCTCAACACTCCCTCTCAAAAAGAAATGGATTATCAACTACCCCAATCCTGTGTCTGTGAAAATTGAATTTACATCTTGAGAATGTATTTGTCAAGATGTCATCATCTTACTCCTTGGTGGAATGTAATCTAACAACATGATCTGCCTCATACACAATCTCTAAGATGATGATACCAGATATCAATATGCTTGGACCAATCATGAAAGAATGGATTTTCAGAGAGTTTTTTTTTTTTTCTTCTAAGTAAAACTATTCTATTAATATGAAACAAAATATGATTACATTGAGGCTCAGGCCTCAGCAATACTGAACATTATCTATCAAAAAATATCCCGACTGCCCCATCGATGGGGAAACCAGTCCATGAAGGCAAAAAGAACCCACATATGGGTTCTCAGCTTTAAACCAAAAAATATCAAAACATGGAAAAATAACCATGAAAGTTTTAACAGAACAAAACAATTCAGAAAAGAACCAGACATCAGAAGAAACACCCAGCTGGTAGAAGGGTGACACCTGGCTGCCAAGAGTCATCACTTAAGGTCGTCTGGAATGGGCACCTCCTTGATGAGGCATGCATACTGATACCATTCATCCTCCTCCTCCGATGCGCTAGTTTGAAGCCCACAAGTGGGTTGAATGCCACCAGAGTTGTCTGCCGCTGCATGTGGGCTGGACGTGTCTCCCACTCTGCCTCCAGGTGTTTTCACGTCTCCAAATCTACCTTCTGTAGCATGCTGACTGCCACCCAGTTTCTTTCCATGCGGGGTGGAAAAATCCTTGTCCATCAGTTGCTTGCCTGGGTCACGAGCACTCCTGATCCCGTGAGCCTCCCGCTGTTGCTCCTCAGTGTTCTCTGGTGGAGCATATTGCGGATCGTTTTCCTCACAGAAAATGATGGTGACAGTGGCAGTAATAACAGGCCCATTTAGGGTGCTGTAGAAGCAAAATTGTGTTGTGTGAGGAGCAGGGTGAGGGGAGAGAGGAAAATTTGTTGTATGGACAACTGCTTCTCTCCGGCTAGCACCTTGGAGCTATGCGCATCCTCGGCCACTGCGGGTATCAGGATACCTGCCAGAGAAAGTGCCATAAGGATTGGGGATGTCAGGGGAAGGGGAAGGGGAGGCAGAGTTAGGGCTAGGCGTCGCAAGAGGGTGGATGCCACCACCACAACATCCCCCTCTTCTACTACGCATTCGGTGTCGTATGCGAGCCATGGCAAAATTCGAAGCAGAGCTATTAGTGGTGGAATTGGCTAAATGGTTGAGCAGAGGATAAGTGGGGGATGGCTGAGCTGGTGTCAAATTGCAGAGCCTGGTGTGGGAGAAATGATACCCATTACCAAGGTCTACACAGCTGAGCAACCAACAGCGGCTCCGAGTAACAGTGCGCGAACAAGGCTCCGCTACCTGAGGTGGGAATATGCTATGGAGCATGGGGGGAAGAGCAGCATAATTGTTTGTGGAATCCATTTCGATGCAAATGATGGGTAAATCTAGGCCAGAGTACCCATTTAATGAAACCTGCAGGCCACCATGAATTTTTTTTAGGCTGGCATGGGAGGGAATGCATGCAACCATGTGGCCCGTCCTCTCACCACCCGACGGTCTAATCTCCATAAATAGCTTGGTTGTCACCTGTATCCAGGTGTGCTTCTTCACCCTGTGCCATTTCAATCTTCACCAAATCATTGTATTCCTTTAACTGGAGTACAATGGCAATAGTGGTGAGCGGGCCCGCATGTAGAGACATTCCACTATCCACTCCTATGTTAGCTAAAATATCAGCCACTTTGTTTCCATCCCTAAAAATGTGTTTGAAAGTGACTGCTCTGTGGGTGGAGAGCCACAGTTCAATGAGTTCAAGTCTTTCTGCCAATCTCCAGCTGTTGACCACTTTGTTTGACTATGTACCCTGCAGAATCTTATTAACCATGTTAATGAGAATCTGTGAATCACCTTCAATTAAGAGTGGGAAGAAACCATGAAGTTGAGCGAGGAGAGGTCCTTGCCATAACCCTTCTAATTCAGCCAAGTTATTCATATTCCATCCAATTGAGCCTATGAATGTTAGAAGGGGTGTGCCTTTATGATCTCTGAATACTCCTCAAAATCCCGCTTTTCCTAGATTTCCTTTCGAGGCTCCATCAAAGTTAAGTTGTATCATGTGTTGGGGTGGAGGATGCCATTTTTCTGGTATCTTGCTCTGTGATGAAGGTTTACTGTGGATTTCCAGCTCTTGGTTCCACTGTAGATTCTAATTTGCCCATATATTATGTTCCTGTGGAAGGGAAGGAAAGTATTCTTCATGCCAGGTTTGGAGCAATAAGGTTTACCAGTCTTCTTCATGCCAGGTTTGGAGCAATAAGGTTTCCCGAAGGTTTTGGCAAACAATGTTCCAGAGGACTTCAAAAGGTGAGGATTGGTCCTTGATGATGCGTCGGTTTCTTTCTTTCCATATTGTCCACATGAGAAGGCCTGGGATATGTTTCCATAAAGAATTTAACAATTTTCTCTTATGTGGATTCATTGCCCAATTGTGTACAGTGTTGGTGATGTCCTCTTTAATTCATCCATCTTTTTGGCATCTGAAGCTTACTTTTTCCTAGAGTCTGTGTGCTAATGAGCATGAATTCATGAGGTGCATAGTGGTTTCTTCCTCCTGTTTGCAGTTGGGACATATGGAGGGCCCGTGAAAGCTTCTCTTCCATAGATTATCCCAAGTGAGGATTTTATTTTGACAGAGCAACCAAAGGAAAGTGGATACTTTTGGCCAAATGTTGGGGGCCTAGACTTTGTTCCAAAGAGGATCCCTGACTGTTTGATTCCTTATATATATATATATATATATATTATAAGCCTCATGTGTGGTGAAGGTTCCTCTTGCCTCGTAACCCCATCTGAGTAGATACTTCTTATCTGAATAACAAATTTTCCTATTAGAAAGCTCTGCCTCCAGATTTTGCTGAACGGATTCTGTGCCTTGCCTAATGATGTGGCCCGTGTTTATCCATTGTCTGTATCCCTGCGATAGGGTGGGCCTCCATTGTTGGTTGACCTTGTCCACCATTTGCACTTCCCAATCCGGTATTTGGTGAGGTTTGATTAGGTCCTTTAGCTTGGGTCTTTACTACCAAGAGTCTTCCTAGAACCTTGCATTATTACCACCCCTAACTTCCCATAAGCTGTGTTGTTGGATTAAATCCTTGTGTTGTTTAGCTACGTTCCAGATTAAGGATCCTGGGCAAACTTATGTGAGTCAGATTAGATCATCTACAGGTCGGTTGTTGGCATATTTTTCTGTCCAGAGGATAGCCTAGGGAGTATGCGGCGCCATGAGCCATTTCCACCAGATGCACGCTCCCATGACAGCATTACTATGTTGGGGATCACAAAGCCCTGTACCTCCTGAGATTTTTGGAGGGCATATTGTGTCCCATTTCACTAGAGCCCATTTTCGATTTTGTCCCGAATTGCCCCACAAAAAGGTTATTTGAAGATGTTTGATTTCCTTGAGGACCCATTTTGGCACCGCCAGAACTGAGAAAATATACATAAGCATAGATTGTGGGACAACTTTGATTAAGGCTAGAAGGATGGCCATATCGAGGGCTTTGTAAGTCTAGGAGGAGAGTCGTGCTTCCAAATTTTCCAAGAGCAGGTGCCAAGATGAGTGCTTCAGAGCTGTATCAGTCATGGGATCTCCCAGGTATTTGGAAGGGAGAGCGGCTCTTGGGAATCCAAGGATACGAGCTATTGAAGCTTGAGTGATAGCAGGGGTATGAAAGAAAAAAATTTGGGATTTGCCCTTATTTATGCTAGCTCCAGAGGCATCTGAGAACTCCGTCAAAAGGGATTTTAATTTAAGAGCTTCCTGGATCGAAGGATCGCCGAACTACATGTTATCCTCCACGAATTGTTGGTGGGTAAAAGTAGGGGAGTTAGGAAAGGAGAGGTCTCTTAATTGTTGGGAGTGAAGATATTTTTTGATGTTTCTCCCCAGCCCTTCTGCCATAATGATGAACAGAAAAGGGGATAGGGGATCGCCTTGTCGGATTCCTCTGGAGGGATGAAAAGGGGTGGAGTGGATACCATTGACCAGAATGGAGAAGAAGGTGGAAGTTATGAGACTCATGACCCATCTAACCCAGGGAGGGGAGAAACCAAAGGCAATCAACATCTTTTGAATATAATTCCAACTTAAACTATCGAAAGCTTTAGAGAGATCAATTTTAAGAAGCATACCTACTTTTTTGGACTGCTTCAAGGAATGAATAATCTCGTGAGTGAGAATGATGCCATCTGTGATTTTCTGGCCTTCCACATAGCCTGATTGCTCTAGCGATATGAGTAATGGTAGCAGTGGTTTTAGTCGCGAGGCGATAACTTTGGAAACTATTTTGTAAATGACATTACAAAGAGCTATAGGCCTGAATTTATCAGGAGTCTGAGATTGCACTTCCTTGGGGATGAGGGCAATGAAGGTTGCATTCATGGAGGGAAGCATCCATCTATTAGTTCTGGATTCCTCAGTGACCTGCCAGACCTCCTCTTTAATTAGATCCCAATAGTATGGAAGAAGTTGGAAATAAAGCCATTAGGTCCAGGCGCCTTTCCTTCTTTTAATTGTCTCATTGCATGCTCCACCTCCTGTAAAGAAATTGGCCTGAGGAGGAGCTAATTGTGTTCCTTTGTTATGATTTTCGGGAAATTCTTCGTTATCTTATCTATGGCTGGCTTTCTGTCTATCTGAGGTTCTTGGTGAACCTGCTTGAAATACGTAAGAAGTTATTGTTCTATATCCTCATGTTTTTCCAATCGTTCTCCTTGCTGATTTTGGATGTGAGTGATGTTGTTGTGCATTCTTCTCTGAATAGTAGTGCGATGAAAAATTTTTGTGTTTATTTCGCCCTCCTTAAGCCATCTAACTCTTGATTTTTGCATGCATAGTATTTCTTCTTGCTTTTCTCTTTCTGATATTTGTGTATGAAGGTGTTTTTCCTGATCTGAGAGTACCTCTGATCTTCCTTCTATGATGATCCTCTACTGTAGTCTTTTCATTTCTTGATCTAGAGCATTTTGTGCTTGGAAGATGTTGCCAAGGTAAGTTGATTCCATTGTTTGATGTTGTTTATGAGATTTTTGAGTTTTTCTTGGAATTGATACATTTTTGAGCCATCTAGGGGTGTTATCGGGAAAAGTGTCTATTCAGAACGACCCTATCCCACTGGGTTGTGACAGAGACCTCAGAAACAAACAGGGAAAACTACTCTTGTATTCTCCTTTATGAACTATAAACGAAGAGGAATAGGATGAACCAACCTATGTCTTGCGCTAGTCTTTTGATCCAATCTCTCTTCTCTTTGACAGCTTCCAGCTACCTGCTCCCTTACTCGCCCAGCGTCACCAAGTTCCTGCAAGATCACAGAAGAAGGAAACTACACAAAGAAATGGATTTATGTTCATAAAAAGCTTAGGATCAGATTTAAGCTAAACATACAAATATAACAAACATCAGTGATATACAAGCATGTAGGAGAAACTCAAATATTTTTATTGATAAAACAAGAAGATCCAGGAGGAGTTACAACCGATGATTCCTGATCCAGCATCAACCTCCCAGCATAGAATCCCCTCTTCACCTTCCACAAAGCATAAATCACCCAATACTCTGATATCTATCTCAAAACCAACAGCAATTCTCTGCAATGTACAAAATTCCAGCCTTTGGATCTCTTGGTGAGGGATCCATATATAGATGTATGCAAAGAGGATGAGTCAGCTCATGAATTGATTAGTGGCCTCTCTCTGTCAGTTCTTGCTTCCACTTGGAGACTGAGAGCCTCTTACTCATCACTGGTCGAATTCAGTGAGGCAAGTGTCATTGGAGAAGATTCTGGAAGCTTCCATTGTCTCTCCACCTCGTGGAATGACTCTGCCACTTGTCATTTCCCGCTCAACGCACCCTGGTAGTGCATTCAAGTGCGTTGCAACGCACCTAGCCAGTGTATTTGGGTGCTTTGCAACGCAGTTAGCTAGTGGAGCAGCTGAAATGATCCTGATTTGACTAGTTTTGAGCAGTTTCTGGTGGAGAACTTCTGGGAGAAGCTGTAATTTGTTGACCTTGTTTCTTTAGGAGCTGGAACAACACTTTTAGGGACTTAGGATCCCTTGGTTTATGGACATTTCATGCTTATAGCTGTAAGGCACAAAAATGTCTATAACAGTTACCCCCTAAAGTATGAGGCCGTTTATCGGGTGAAATGCTTTATTAGGAGGATCCGAAGTTCTTCTAATGCTGGGGAGGAGACTTGTAATAAGATACAATACAATACATTATCTTCATACTGTTTTCATGATCTAGCTGAGGCGGGCATTCCCATGCTCAGCTTTATAAATTCATTTTCATGTACATAGGACAGACAATCGTCTGATGGTAGACTGATTATTTTGATGAAGTTATCATCCTTTTGGTAGGATGATTATCTATGTTCCAATGCTGTACATTTCAATGTCTTTATTTTTCCTGAATATATCTCGCAGCCCGGATGGATGAAACTAGATTCGGGGTCTTCAATCTCGTCCGATCTTCACTCGAAGTACAAGTCGTTCCATGTGAGAAATGTTCTGAAGTCGAACATGGAAAGACATCGCTTGATTACCAGTCAATGATGTAAACTGTTAACAAGTGTGAGAGGAATCACCGATAATGATAATGACCCTCAAGGTACTGCGGTACAATTCACGTGGTTTGAATAAAGGACTTGGCGTCGAACACCACGCAAAATCTTTCGGTCAAAGGTCATTGATGTATACCTGTCGCCGGAAGTGAGAAACTTTCCATTGAGGCATGCAAGCTTCAAAGTACTGAAGGGGTTGTTCCTAGATCAACTTCTTGGATAATGAGCTAATGTCGACAAGAAGCGATTCGTCAAAGGAGGGCCTTAATGAATCCCACATCAATGACACGGAATGGAGCAAATGATTTTGATGGAGGTGAAAACGATCTGGTGATATACGGTTCAGGGTGGCGGTCATGAAAGAATGAAGTATAATGTATGGTAGTGGATGGGACACGGGTGACTTCTCTGGATGACTTCTCTTGAACATGTCGGCGACACTTATGTGATGGATCGGTAGCATTTGCCCCAAATGTGGATGGTATGGCGTGACCATGGTGATGTGACCGGTGAATGAAACAACCCAACCCGACTCAGGCACGGAGTGGAAGTGTCATGTTCAAGAGCGACTCGCTACCAATAAAGATTCTTTGAGTTTCTTCCCAAATTTTCCCCAGTCATTGCTGACCAGTACCTCTTTATTTTCGTCAAGCTTGAGGAGGATAACATATGCTTGTTCTATAATTTGCCCTTCAGGCAAACCCATCGCTATGTTTTAACGAGCCTAGCGATAGTGAAACTCGTTCTTGTCTAAAGACAAGTTTGTCGCTATTAACCTTTTTAACGAGTTTAACGACAAAGATAACTCGGTCCTTTTCATTTTTAGAGAGTCTGAAAAGGTACGTAAAATGAACTCCAAAATTCCTTTTTCGTCATCTAATCCCTTAAGTCTGAAAAAGTATAAAACAATACAGAATGGATGAGTTTTCGATAGTTTTAACGAGCCGAACAAAACAAGCACTCGATCTTTTTGTGCAATAATCCCTCAGGTCCAAAAGATTAAAATCTAGAGGAGGGATAGCACTTCCGGTCACTTTAACGAGCTGGAAGGCCAAAACTCGGTAATCTTTTCACATTTTACGAGTCAGATGAAAAGAGCTTAAAGAAGACTCGTCTTTTGAGGAACGAGTGATAAAATGGGTAGCAGCTGATTCCAGGTAAGGTTTGGAATTTTCCAATCATGGCAGTGTCACAAGGATGGCTAGTGAAATCACTCTTCGCAGCTATTCCTCAAAATGGGTAAACAATCAAATGGAGGTGAATGATCAGCCAATGGAAAAGTGGAGGTGATGGTGCAAACACGACCAAGACTTTAATGGCCGAAATGCTTCATTCACGGTGGTTATTTACCGGGGAATAGTTCATTTTTTAACGAGCTTAAACGCGGGTGGAAACATTTTCTCATGTCTTATGTTTATTTTTTTAACGAGCTTGAACTATGTGCTAAAACTGCTCAATGATAAGTTTGCATGCCCCCAGCATAATAACGCAAATCGAGGTGCATGCCCCCCCAAGCTTCATTGCATTCAACTCGGTGGTTGGAATGAAGGTTTACCTTTGAGATTTGAAAATGGGATTTGTTTTTTAATGAGGTTGACAAAGTAAAAGAACTATCCTCATGACTCCTTGTTTCATTTTTTAACGAGGTTGACACGAGATAAGAACCGTCCTCAGAGTCCAAATCCATTAGATATAGAAGGTTTCATATTCCACTGTGGCCACTTCCGCCAGGTTACTCGGAGGCGGTAGGGCAAAAGTACCCATTAAGGCAGGGTCTTTTATGAGACCTACTCCGATATTTTGGAGCGAATGATTACTTCCATGGATCATTGGAATGCTTCCAGTAACTTGAGAACCATTGGGGAGGAAGTTTTGCTGATCGACAATTGTAATCCCTCCTTGAAAGGGAAATGCAATCTTTCTGAAATAGGTCAACACAACAGCTGCCATGGCATATATCCATGGTCTTCCTAGTAGGATGTTGTAATCAAGATTCCCATCTATGACTTCAACATCTATTTCTACTGTTTTCCCTCCTAGTTCAACTTTCAAGTTATTTAGGATTCCATATGGGGTATATGTCCTTCCGTCGAATGCTTTTAACGTCGTCGCAGACCGCAACAAGGTTGGAGATCCTAAAGTTTTCCAGTATCTCATCAACATAATACATGTAGATGCCCCCTCATCAATAATTGTTCGATGAACAGTTTTGTTGAGGGCTTTCACTTGAATAAGGAAAGCTATTTGAGCTGGTAACTGAGGGTCATATCCTTTATGATTAAAGGCCACAAGATTGGAATCCATTGGGTCAATCCCACCTATTTCTGATAATAAAGTTTGCTCTTGGGAGAGGCAATTTTGTGGTACCTCAAGTGTCGACATAGCGGATGACGATTGGGCCAGGTCCTCTATTATATTATAATTCTGTGCTATTTTTGCATGAGGATTAAATGTCGATTTGTGCACTACTCCCTTTGGCAACTTTATAATTTGTTTAGGAATGATGGGTGGCACAACTTTGGTCAAAGTTGTTGTCGAACTACTAGGTTGTTCATTAGCCTTGTTGTTCGACACCTGTGGATTCCCGTAATCTTTATTCCTTGCCAAAGCATCATTTTGCTGCTTTGAGATAGACAACATAAGCACTTGGGATCGGGAAGCATTTTGATTAGCAACCAGTTTGGTTCCCGGGCTTGGAAACGGATCAGTCAATACTGCTGAGGTTTTTGAACTCTTAAAGAGTTTCTTAACTTCAACTTTATGTGGACAATCTCTTGTCCGATGATCCTCATCGCATATATGACACCCCGGAGGGGGTTTCCTTCGCCCAGAAGGGTTTGTAAAAGGTTTTTCAGGAGATGACTCATCCTACTTCCTTTTTCTCCCTTTCTTTTTCTTCTCGCCCCCTGGTTGCTTTAGTTGTTTTCCCTTGTCAGTCGACACGGTATTTACCTCTGAGGCAAGAAGTTCCTCATTTGTATTTTGACTAGAAATCTTACGGGCCTTTTTAGATGTAGCCTTTGTCGATTTCGTGTCTGTTGTGCCAATCACGCCATCGATGGCATGAGAGTCATTGTTTGATTTAGGAGGAGGAGGAACTGAGAATTCAGGTCTAGGGGCGTCAGGTATTTTATCGTAGAGCGTGCCAGACTGAGTGTAAATCAAGTCCAAATATTGCGCACGAGCGATAACTTGCTCTTCTGTGACGACTCCCCCTTTTGCCACATCTTCCGTGATGGAAGGTAGTAATGACTTGATAAACCATTCAGCTAAAAGCTGATCAGGAACATATGTTTTTACCATTCTACGACGACGTCGCCACTCATGTATATGATCAGATATGTGAGTGGCCATCGTTTGTTTGAAGTTGGTAAGGAGTTCCGTTCCCGTTTCATACCTTATCGGTAATTGAAAATGGGTTAAAAAGTTTGTGGCTAGGGTGCTGAAGTTGTCAAATGAAGCTCTAGGAAATTCGATATACCATTTTGCTGCCGGACCAATTAACGTCCTCTGAAAAAGGCGAAGCCTAATCGAATCATCGTTTAGGGTGTTTGATGAACACCACAGATGAAAGGTCATCACATGATTCGACGGATCTTCACCCGGATTTCCATTAAATTTAGGAATATCTGATGGAAGTTTATGCGGAATCGCTGGCCACCAAGCGGCATAAGCAATTGGATCATTCGTCAGCCGGTTTAGATCTGGTAATTCTAGAGTTGCTACAAAGGGCAACTATTGATTCAGGTTAGGCGAAGCATACCCAGGATAAGATGGAATCGCCTGAGCAGTGGGTCTTTGCATACCAGCATAATGTATTTGATGCTGGCAACTTTGACAAGGTTGATGGGCATAACCATTATAGTATGGTTGTTGATAACCGCTTTGGAAATGCAGTTGCCCATTACTTACAAAGACTTGTTGCTCAGGTCCTTAATATGATTGCTGGAATTGCGGTTGTTGAGATTGAACCAGCCCTGGTTGTTGGACCATTTGCTGTTGTCCAATACTGGATGATTGACCAAGATGAGGAGTCATAGTACTTGTTTGAGCCTGAGTCGCTCCAGATAAGGAGGCACTAACCTGAGGTTGTGATTGAGTTGTCGAGACAAGAGGTTGTTGTATTGCAACTTGAGAAACTTGGGGTTGACATATAACAAGTAGCGCTTGTACTTGCGACGCAATCACCATACCAGGTATAGTGGGAATATTCGACACAGGGTGGACTGGTTGCATTGAATATACAACCCTTGGTTGTTGAGGCAGTATTGGTACCCAACCACTGGATGTAATTCCAGTTTGACCTGAACTTTGTTGTAAACTCCCATATGGTTGTTCTCTGGGAGGGAACAATGAAAAGGCATACTGCCCTCCATATGGTGGCAATCCAGTACTTAAAGGGTAGATTGGCCTTTGAAGACACATTGGATCAATTTGTTGAGTTTCAACATAAGAAATACCAGATGATAATCCGAATGAAGAAATAGGAACTAACCATGTCGTCGAAGCAGTCCCTGATTGGACTCCGGCTTGTTGTTGATAAATTGCCAGGACAGATGGTATACCGGCGAACATCGTTGGAGTAGCAGCAAGAGGCTCAGTTGCTGCTGTGTCAGACGACACAGTCCTAGATGTCGATGGCTGTTCAGACATATCTAGTCTATCCAAAAGATTTCCTAGCGATTCTACAAGAACTTGCGATGAAGGGAGACTAACTTATAAGACCAACGAGGGAACAGTGATGTTATTCCGATTAAAATAAATTTTTAGACGCTTTGACACAACTTGTTTTTTCAGTTTTAAAGAGTCGAGAAAAAACAAAAGATGACTCTAGTCTCCTTCGATTTTTAATGAGCCTGAAGTGACAAGTGCTCAGATGGACCTTTTCCGTTAAGGAGTCTGAAAAGGAACGAAAGGGACTGCTCTGGAGATCTAGGTAGAGGGAGTACCAAACCAATCGCAAAACTGCAGAATACTTTTTACGGTACGGCAGTCAATCTTCCCGAATGCTATGTTCGGTGCATTGCGATCAGTAGGGCGGCCGACACGGCTTCCTATGGATAAAAGGTTTTAAGCCTATAGGGGTCTCCCAATATATACTTGACGGTACGTGGGAGCACAAGTCCGTACTGGCACTTATCGTCTCAAAGTGGAGGAATCACCCAACCATCAGTGAGGACAACAGTTACCAGGTTTTACGAGACCGGAATACGTCTCTAGCCTAGACCTCTAAATGTTGTGCGTTAAGTTACAAAGCGTTGTTAAGTTCATTGAATTTATTTTAGGTTGATCTTTCTTATGAAGTTTGCCTTTTGGGATCACCACGAGATGTAGATATAATTCCTAAAATGCAATCTAAAGATGATAAGCAAGCTTTTATCTCTTTTCAGCAATGAAAATCCTAGCTACAAGGGGAAAAGAAAGACACAATCTTTTCTCAAAGAGCAAAGAGCACACTGTAAATGCACTTTTCCTAAATCAAGCCAAACAGACTATCAATATGCAAATGCACATGTGCATGTATTTATTTTTCACTTTCTTAATATTGATGCCTAAAAAGAAAGTTGTTGTACAAATTTGAATTCGCTTTCAAGTGAAAAACACAAACAAGCTTCTTTTCGAAATCAAAAGGTAGAGACGATTACGACACTTTATGATTTTGAAGTAAACACTTGTTTCGACACTAGAAATTCACAAATTCAAGCCAAAGGAAAAAGTAAAAGCATAATCGACTGTCAATAGCAAATAAACTTTCTCCTAAGATCAAAATCGACACTTACGACAGATCTAAATCCAAGCACGACAGTATGACTAGTCTACTTTTGCAATGGGAAACTGTAAATGACGTAACAAACACACAAAAACAAATACAGTTTCTTTTATACAACTGAGGCGGAATTAAGGCGAAGAAAAGGGGCTTTTAAACAGACATACACACTGATCACAGGCTGCAAAAATCAGAGGCAAAACTGGAAAAAGTGAGCAAAGAACCTCAACTGCACAGGGCTGAGCTGATCAACGCACCTGATACACAGAGAAACTGAATTGCAATGCAGGTAGCCCTCTCAGGAACTGCGTTGAAATGCAGAGTCTCTTCAAAGAGCCTGCGCTGGAGCAGAAACGAGAATTCTCTCCGAGTTCTAGGTCACAGTTTGCAGTTTAATCTATGGTTTTTGGCCGGGTAAAAGCAATCAGTAATGCACAATCAGAGGGTTGATTTAAAAGAGGTTTAAGAGCTATCACAAAGGGTAATCAGATCATTTGTGAATCAACTGTTCAGATCATAAATAGATCCAATGACTGGATTGAAGTAGCAGATGTCTACTTTGCATTTGTAAATGGCAAATGTAGTTCGATTCGCTACTTCTAAGTTTATGAAACAAACAATCAGAGAAACACAAACAAACTAACTAGACACGATCCCCAGCGGAGTCCCCATTTTGTTATCGGGAAAAGTGTCTATTCAGAACGACCCTATCCCACTGGGTTGTGACAGAGACCTCAGAAACAAACAGGGAAAACTACTCTTGTATTCTCGTTTATGAACTATAAATGAAGAGGAATAGGATGAACCAACCTGTGTCTTGCGCTAGTCCTTTGATCCAATCTCTCTTCTCTTTGACAGCTTCTAGCTACCTGCTCCCTTACTCGCCTAGCGTCACCAAGTTCCTGCAAGATCAAAGAAGAAGGAAACTACACAAAGACATGGATTTATGTTCATAAAAAGCTTAGGATCAGATTTAAGCTAAACATACAAATATAACAAACATCAGTGATATATAAGCATGTAGGAGAAACTCAAATAGTTTTATTGATAAAAAAATAAGATCCAGGAGGAGTTACAACCGATGATTCCTGATCCAACATCAACCTCCCAGCATAGAATCCCCTCTTCACCTCCCACAAAGCATAAATCACCCAATACTCTGATATCTATCTCAAAACCAACAACAATTCTCTGCAATGTACAAAATTCCATCCTTTGG
The DNA here is from genome assembly GCA_031772625.1 of Pinus tabuliformis. Classification (NCBI taxonomy): domain Eukaryota; kingdom Viridiplantae; phylum Streptophyta; class Pinopsida; order Pinales; family Pinaceae; genus Pinus; species Pinus tabuliformis. The sequence goes on along the minus strand of CM062820.1, from coordinate 1,727,404,193 downwards.
ATCTCTTGGTGAGGGATCCATATATAGATGTATGCAAAGAGGATGAGTCAGCTCATGAATTGATTAGTGGCCTCTCTCTGTCAGTTCTTGCTTCCACTTGGAGACTGAGAGCCTCTTACTCATCACTGGTCGAATTCAGTGAGGCAAGTGTCATTGGAGAAGATTCTGGAAGCTTCCATTGTCTCTCCACCTCGTGGAATGACTCTGCCACTTGTCATTTCCCACTCAACGCACCCTAGTAGTGCATTCAAGTGCGTTGCAATGCACCTAGCCAATGTATTTGGGTGTTTTGCAACGCAATTAGCTAGTGGAGTAGCTAAAATGATCCTGATTTGACTAGTTTTGAGCAGTTTCTGGTGGAGAACTTCTGGGAGAAACTGTAATTTGTTGACCTTGTTTCTTTAGGAGCTAGAACAACACTTTTAGGGTCTTAGGATCCCTTGGTTTATGGACATTTCATTCTTATAGCTGTAAGGCAAACAAATGTCTAAAACAAGGGGGTTGAATCTTTTCCAAACCATATTTATCATATTATTGAAGTCTGGATGCATCAGCCAGAATGCTTCAAAGTGGAAAGGCCGTTGTGTAGTGTTTCTCGGTCTTTTCCATTGGAGCGATATTGGCCAGTGGTCTGAGCCTGTGAGAGGCAGGATTAAAGCTGAGAAGTCTCCTCCAAGATGGATTGCATTGTTAGAGAGCAAGAATCTATCCAATTGAGAGGCTATCTGATGTGTGCCTGCTCATTTGTTATTCCAACTATAGATTCCATTGTTAAAAGGAATATCAATGAGCCAGTTGTTTTGGATGAAGTTTTTTAAATGAATGCTTTCATTATCCAGTTTGGTCCTGCCTCCACTCTTTTCTTCCAGCTTTGTTATCATATTGAAATCTCCTGCTGTGATCCAGAGTGGATGAGTTATGTCGGAGTTGATCAAAGATAAAATGTTCAGAATGTATATCTTACACATTGCCTCATGGGGAAAGTAGACATTGGTTAGGTGACCATGCACATTTGTCCCTGTAATATGGAAGGTAGCTTGAATGAAATTATTACTTGCATGAATGTTCGTAAGCATGATGGTTTGTTCATCCGAGACTATTGCTAGGCCTCCTGAAGCTCTTGAGGCATCCACTGCCATTGCTTTACTACCTGGCCATGCTTTTGCAAGGTTTGGTCCAATGTTGTATAGTTACATTTGGTTTCTTACATGAATAAGACTTGGGGTTTCTCCTGCTGAATCATGTTTTTTTATCAATCGGTATTTCTCGGGGCTATTGAGCCCTCTAATATTCCATGGAGTTAGCTTCATGATGTATGATTGGGCAGGAAGTTGTAATACTTTGTAAGCTTGGAATATCTTCCTGATTCCACCAACATTTCCCCAATGCGGATGGTTCGTTGGAGATCTGTTTTCCTTCCTCTCTTTTTATTGTCTTTAGAAATGTTTTTGCCATCCCATTGACTTCCAGGCTGAATGTCGAGGGTTCTTTGTTGTTGTGCTTTGGAAAGGATGACTTTCAGGTTTTCCAGCTGTCTTTCTGGGATCTTGTCATAATATTTTGTCTTGCAAGCTTGTTCTAATCCAAGTATGTCTAGATCTCCAATATCTATGCTTTCAGGCTCCTCTTCCATGTGTTGGGTTTCACTCCTTTCCTCTGTTGTTTCTGTTGCAGCCGTGGTTGCTGGCTGCATGTTATCGACCTCCATGCCCTGTGTGTTCCATTTTGGGATCATACTGGGAGGGGAGGAGGTGAGGTCTATGGTTTGCTTAGACTTTTGGGCCTTCTTTGAGGCAATGGGAAAAAATTGTGATGTCATATTGGGCGTTTCCTCTGAGTAAGTAGGATTCTCTAAGTTATTTAGCTCTGGCTGGGCCAGGGTTTCAAAGCTATTGCTGGTGGAAGGCATTGAAGAACTGGCAGTAGGTTTTTTAGGGTTTGAAGTAGCTTTTTTGTGGTTCAGGTTCTTTTTGCGGTTGGTGACCTTGGTAAATCCATCCGAGTCAGGTTTATTTGAAGAGGAGGGGGTCGAGGTTTTCAGATTTAAAGGATGGTCACATAACAGATGGCCAAGGGAATGTCATTTTCTACATCAAAATGGCACATGTTCATAATCAATTGACTGAATCCATTCAAAATCATCATGTTATAGACTTACCGCATCCGGAAGAGCCTTGCTTAGATGCATATAGACACAGATTTGGGCGTAGGAGGTATATCTTCAGAGTTTTATCTCCTCTGCAATTTTGATGAATTTCCCTAGACCATTTCCAATATCTTGCAGTGAGTCTTCATCCCAGTACTCCAATGGAAGGGAATAGAGGCAGATCCATACCAATGCCCAGCTTAGATCTTCTTTGTTTGGATTGCATCTTTCGATCCAGTCTCTTAGATATAGACCCGCTGCATTAAAATAATAAGGTCCTCCATCAAGGACTCTGTTTCGATCTTCTATACAATTAAAAAATGCCGTGAAGAAACCCTTAGGCCCCAACTGCAGGGTAATGTGCCCTTTTAGCTTCCACTTGGCTGTGATCCATCCATGCAAAGCTTTCTTTGTAGGCCAAAAGCCTATAAATTTTCCAATTAAGGTGTGATCCTTCATATACTGGATTTGAGTGTTGATCCGGTGACTTGGGAGCTCAACATTAGGTCTTTCAGCTGCAACTGGCTTGCAGGTAGCCAATGTCACTTTGGGAGCCTAATTTTCATCTATATTGGCTATCGGTATACCAGGTCCTTCTCCCATTTCGTCCTGGACCTTTTGCCTGATATCTTCTGCATGCATCTGAATGTTTTCCTTATCGTTGGGGGGAGGCACCGTGTCCTCCCCCTGGGGGATGTTCATGATTTGTGCACTGTTCCTTGTCACTTGTTGTTTTTCGTATTACTGAAGAATGTTGACAGAGGCACCATGGTGTATGCAGTTCTAACCCAAACCCTAAACCTCCATGTTCAATGGCTGACATTATAGTCCTTGTATAAGACCTAGATCAATTTTCAGAGAGTTTGATACAACTTTTATTATCACAATAAATCACTATTGTATCCATCTGCTGACAAACAAACCAACTAGGATCTTCCTCATCCAGATAGCCTCACATGATGCCTAACTTGTAGCCATGTAATTTGCCTCTGCTGAAATGAGTACAATTAATCTTTGTTTGCTGTTGTACCAAAAAATTTTCACTGACCCACTACTAAATATCCCTCCTGATGTGCTCTTCCTATCAGATGGACTCCCTACCCAATATACATGGGTGAAGCCTTGAACCTTCACTCCCTCTGTCTGTCTGTACCATAACCCAAACTGAGTAGTGCCTTTGAGGTATCTCAATACATGATTTTCTGCCTTCCAATACAACTTGGTAAGACTAACCATCACTTGATTAAGCTAGTTAACTGCATAGCACATATACGGTCATGTGTTCACCAAGTACATGAGTGAACCCACAAGATTCTTGTAAACAGTAGCTTCCACTACTTCCTCTGAAGTAGCATCCTCCTTCTTCCAGTTACCAGCTAGAGGAGTCTCCATGGGTTTACTACTATCCATGCAGAATCTCATGAGTATCTTGTTGGCATAATTTCCCTGAGATACAAAAAACTCCCCATCTCCCTTCCATACCTCCATGCCAAGAAAGTAATGTATGAGCCCAATGTCCTTCATCTCAAACTCTCTTGCAAGGTCCTACTTACAAGATTTGATGAGCTTCTCGTCACCTATCAGTATAAGGTCATCTACATAAAATACAATGATCAACATCTTACCTTCCATCACTATGTGATACAGGTTGTCACCCGCTTCACTCTTCGTGAAGCCCAACCCAGTGAAGTAGCTATCTATCATGGTGTACCAAGCATGGGGTGCTTGATTCAAACTATACAACGCTCTCTTGAGTCAGCACACATGTGACTCACAGTCCAAGGTTTCAAAACCTTTGGGCTACTCTATGTACACCTTTGGGCGGTGGATTTCCCAAAAAATGTCGTTTAGGGCCTCAAAATGGCTCGAGAAGTTTAGGACCCGAAAAACTGCTAAAAATAGTAAACTGCGCTATAATTAAGGAAATAGAAAAACTGAAAGAGACAATTGTGGGGGTCCAAATGGGATAGGTGGGTGGCCACCAACATCCACCTGGATCAACTCAGTTACTGAGAAGTAAGTGACTAATCTCCCAACTGACCTCCCTGTTGGGCTAGAAACATCCTTTGATGCTGAAGCTTCCTCTGCCACTCCATCCATATCTGTCTCTACCCACTCATCCAGTCCTGCTACTCCTCGTTGGGCTCCTGTAGCAAGGTCTAATCAAAGTGGCTGGGTACCTCAAGGATCCTACCCCTATTTCAACCTTCTTGGGACTATCACTCCACATCACCCCACCTCACACCTAGAGGTATGGATGCATGTGATCTCTCTACCCACTTGGATCAAAATTCTCCCCTATTGGAGATCTCTGCATGAGTGGGTGCCTCCACTCAGCTTCTCCAGTTGTGGCTTCTCCACAACTTCTTGAAGTTGCTTCTCCAATTGTGGCTCCTCCACAATTGTCTGAGACTTCTTCTGTGGCTGCATGTTGAGAGGTAATTTACTCCCTCTCAACCACCAAGTCTCTAACAGTTGCCTTGCTCCTCAAGGATTTGCATGCATCTTGAACCTTAAGAGCATACAGGTTCTTGTTGGTATGTCCTCTAATACCGCTTCCATGCGATCCTTCCAAGCTATATAATTTGAGCTTCCATCAAGGGCATACTTGAGTCTCAAACCGTTGAACGCCATTGGTGAAATTTTAGATGTGATAAGAATTCGATTTCTATAATCAGGAACTTCAAACTTCAAACTTCTCCCTTCTTTGTATACTGTTCTTTGCTTTGATCACCTTTTCTCCGATACCATGTAGAATTTCTCACTGTAGATCACTTGATAATGCAATATACTAAAGCAAAATACTTGATCTACTTCTATAAACAAACTTGCGGAATCTTGATCGATTTTGAGCAAGATCAAATAGAACACATATAACAGATAATGAGAAATCAATCACACATGAACACAGAAGAATACTCTGGGAAAGCCTCAGCTAGAAACCCCGCTATCTGTATTATCATACAAGTGGAAATGTCTATGGATTACACAAAGCTTTAGCTCACAAGCTATCCAAATCTCAGTACAATCCCTCACTTGTTTCTCATAGACTGAATAGACACAACATATGCCTTCCTTCAATCCTCCAAGCCTCCTATTTCCTTGCGTAGTTTCTCCTGGGTTCTCTGGCTGCCACCTTGTGAATTCACCTCTCACACAACTCACCAAACTCTGAAATAATTGCGCAACCTGAAGGAGATAATTCCTTCTGCATGGATGAGTTTCCTATATATGAAAATTCCTCCAACTGATAGTACAATGTCCCTATGTTTAATCTCAACTGGGTCTTTGTCTGAACTGACATGCATGAGTTATTTATGAGAGAATATTTAGTTATCTGGAGAACACTAGTTGCATACATGCATGCATTAACTGACTGAACTCACAATTAGTTCCACAAACTGTTTGGCAGTAATCTAACTGGAATTAACTCAGTTAACTGAGCTAACTAATTACAACTCAAAGTACAACTCATCCTGATCTCCTTAATCAAGGGATAACTTCCTCAATCAAAGGGGAAACTATTGCATGTCTTCACATAGACTTCATGTTTAATTTTCTCCAACTAATTAACTCAAGATGAATTAATTAATTATTTTTCAAATAGCTGCTAAGATCAAATTCGAATTTTAATTCTCAATTTTAGTTCAGCGACTAACTAAAATTGTAATCTATCCCAAAATACTATTTATAGCAATGCTATTTTTAGCATTTCTATTTTATCATTCCTTGTTTCTATTTCCAACACTGGTACCTAAAATGCTATTTATAGCAATGTTATTTATAGAATTTCTATTTTTTAGCATTTCTTGTTGCTATTTTCAACACTTGCTACCCCTACTATGATCCTGTTCTTCCTCTCGGCAACCCCATTCTGTTAATGGTTATGGGGTGTCGTCAACTCTCGTTTAATCCCTTCCACTGTAAATTTTTTCTTAAAATCATTGGAGACATACTCACCACCATTATCAGTCCATAGATATTTAACCTTCTTACCAAGTGCTTTCTCTACAATGCTTTGAACTCACAAAACTTGGTGAAAGTTTCCCCCTTTTCTGCATAAAAAATACCTAGCATTTATGAGAATAGTCATCAACAAATATAACATAGTACCTATGTTTGTTTGTGGATGCTGTCGAGAATGGTCCACACACATCTAAATGGAATCTATCCAGAATAGACTCTGCTCAACTGTCTATGTCTCCAAAGGAAGACTTGGTGTATTTTCCCAAAGTACACTGCTTGCATGCATCAACTTGCTCAAGCATACCTTTAGGAAGACCGGTAGAGATTTGCTGCAATATCTTCAAAGCCCCATGATGCAAGTGCCCCAATCACCTATGGCACAACTCATCGATGTCTCAGCTCAACATATTTTCCATTTTTGAACTCAAAGCATCACAATCCTCTACCTCTATCTTATAGAGATTCTGAACTCGAATCCTTATCTTCTTTAGTTGACTTGTAGCTATGTGTCGAAGGAAATCACATCATATCCTCTATCCTCAAGCATGGTGTTGGGTCCCTATAATACTAGTGATTACCCCATTACTATTATATTTATACCCCTTATTTATATTTTTGTGCCCCTATTACCCCCATATTGTTATTTCTGTGCCCCATAGAATCCCTCTATTGTTATTTTTGTGGATTTATATTATTATTGTTAGGTCGGTTGGATTATATTGTGACTCCTTAGACTCCTATATATATAAAGGAGGTTTTGTCATTTGAATCATCAAAGAATTGTTCATTTATGTAATGTAAAGGAGGTTTCCCCCTCGAAGAGGCTGAATTATAAGGCATTGATCTATCTTTTCTATCTTTTCTTGAGCCGGTTTCATAACATTTGGTATCAGAGCTTTGGATTCTAGGGTTTCGCTGCTCCAAACAGGTCATCGTGGAATTTTCGCTATAACTTTTTTTCTGTAACGTTTTAGAAGTCACAAAAAAAACCCATTTGATAAGAAATCACGCAAAACCTTGGGTCCGAATTTCAGAGCTTTTCGTGTGATATTTTCGGAGATATGATCAGAGGAAGTGGGTCTTTTTGCAGACTCCTGAATTACATTCAAAACAGGTGATGCGGGGAAAATTGTCATAACTTTCTCTCTGGGAATCAGATTGAAATTTCGTAAGAAGGTATAGAAAGAGGACAGAATTTAATTTCTTGTATACCATTTTCAGAACCAAATATCGAAAATTGTACACGTGGCATTTCATACAACTTCGCTCTTCTGGAAAGGTCTATAATCAGGTCATCTTGGGAGATTGTGCATAACTCTTTCTTGGAGAATCCAATTTGGATCAGACTGGTGGCATTGGAAAGAGGACACAGAGAGCTACTACAAGTCACAAATTAGGAACTATATGATTGAAAAGTACAGAGATACATCAGAGGCAATATCGAGCTCCTACAAAGTGAAAAAAGGTGTGTAGATTTTTTTAAATTTTTGCTTAAGCTTGGTTTGAAAATTTATTTTGAAGGAATTCAAAGGGCATAGTAGAGCATTATTATCAGTAACTGATGCCCCGAGGAAAGGAAATGAAAACACCTAGTAAGGAACCTGAAAGCTCTAGCATGACTCATGAAGAATAGGAAGAAATGATACATGATATATCAAAATTACAAGAACAAGTGCAACAAACGTTACGCTCACAAAAGTTAACAGATGCTAAGATAAATGGCGTGGAAGCTAAGATAAATGGCGTGGAAGCTAAGATGAATGGCATGGAAGCTAAGATGGACAATTTGAAGATAGATTTGAACACAAATTTGAAGACAAGCATGGCAGATTTGAAGACAGATTTGACAAATTTTCTACAAGAAATACTTACTAATGGTGAAAAGGTAGTAAAGGAAACTCATGATGAAAAAAAAAGAAATGTTAATCATGATTCCATAGATGCTAATGTTGAATTGAAGAATCACCATATTCCAGAAATCGATATGAGGAAGTTTGATGGCAAGGATCCTGCCACATGGATATTACAGATGGAGCAATTCTTCGATCTCAATAATGTGCAAAACGCACAAAAGGAACGTATGGCAACTATATATTTGGAACCAAATCAGTTTGTATGGTATCAATGGCTTTGTTCTCGTAAAAAATTTATCACTTGGGCAATTTTTATGGAAGAATTGATAACACATTATGAGGATACAAAAAGCAACACTTTTTTTAGCCAATTGATAACTCTCAAACAAAAGGGTTCAATAATGGAGCACATTGAGGAGTTCCAAAAATTGAACATAAGGGTAAAAGATATTCCAGAGGAGTATAGGATTGATGTGTTCATAGGGTCTTTAAAGGATAATATCCAACATGATGTTCACCTTTGGGAACCCAATTCATTAGAGAAGGCATTCAGGTTAGCAAGAAAAATGGAAAGCAAAATTATGGCAACTAGGAAGCATACCACTCACAACTATAAAGATGGAAGTGTTGTTGCCCCTAGTCTTCCACAACCTACAAGGTTGACACCACAAAAATTGGAAGAAAAAAGAGCAAAAGGGCTTTGTTACAATTGTGATAGAAAATACATAAAAGGTCATAAGTGTGCTGAGAAGAAATTATTCTACATAGATTGTGAAGAGGAAGAAGAAAAGGAGCAAGAAAGGTCAAAAGAAGAGAATATATTCCAGGAACAAAGCCTAGATGAAGAACAAATAAATCCGACCATATCTTGTAATGCATTGGCGGGAATTACCACTCCTCAAACCATCAAGATAGAAGGACAAATCAAGAAGAAAAAGGTAATAGTGTTGATTGATTCAGGAAGCACCCACAATTTTATTCATTGTAGGGTAGAAAAAGAATTGAATTGCTTCCTATATCCAGCACCAGAGTGTCAAGTGATGATTGCAAATGGAGGAACAATAAATTGCTTTGGAAAGTGCCATAATATCAAGCTATCCATGGGAGAATATGTATTGACTAGCCCAATGCTTTCCATTCCAATGGGAGGTGCCGATGTTGTACTAGGAGTCCAATGGCTACAATCCTTGGGTACAATAGCTTTTAATTTTCAAGAACTTTTCATCAAATTTTCTACAGAAGGAAAGGAAGTTGAATTAAGGGGTATTGCAGGGAAACCAAGAAAGATAATCAACTCTAATGGCATGACTAAGCTTCTAAAAACAGAGCAAAGAGGTGTAATTGCACAATTATGTTCGCTAGATGTTTCCACATTGGAATCATCTATTTCTCCAGATCTCCAAAAATTCCTGGACAATCATTCCAAGGTATTTGAGACTCCCAAAGGTCTCCCACCTATGCGTGATCATGATCATGCTATTCATCTGATTCCAGGAAGTGTTCCTCCAAACATCAGGCCGTACAGATATCCCTATGTCCAAAAAAGTGAAATTGAACGTATGGTTGCAGAAATGCTAGAGGCTGGTATAATTCAACCAAGTCAAAGTTCTTTCTCAGATCTAGTAGTATTGGTACACAAGAAGGATGGATCATGGCGCATGTGTCCGGATTATAGGGAGCTCAACAAGCTCACTATTAAAAATAAGTTCCCCATTCCTGTCATTGATGAATTACTGGATGAATTGCATGGATCAATTTACTTCACCAAGTTGGATCTTCGTTTGGGATATCATCAAATCAGAATGAAGATTGAAGACATTCCGAAAATGACATTTAGAACTCATGAGGGTCATTATGAATTTTTGGTCATGCCTTTTGGCCTTACCAATGCACCTTCAACATTTCAAGGTTTGATGAATTCAATTTTCAAACCATTCCTTAGAAAATTTGTGTTAGTATTTTTTGATGATATACTAATCTACAACAAGTCTTGGAAGGATCATGTTGAACATGTTGACAGGGTGCTACAACTATTGGAGGAGAAACAATTATATGCAAAAATATCCAAATGTTTCTTTGGAGTCCAGGAGGTGGAATATTTGGGTCATATTGTATCTCATGAAGGAGTTAAGGTAGACCCTAGCAAAATTAAAGCCATTAAGGAATGGAAAATCCCCACATCCATAAAGCATCTGCGAGGATTTCTTGGGTTGACAGGGTATTATCGCAAGTTTGTTAAGAATTATGGGAGAATAGCAGCACCTCTAACAACATTATTGAAGAAAGATTCATTTTCATGGACTCCGGAAGAAACAAAGGCCTTCGAACATCTTAAAGAGGCAATGTGCCAAGCACCGGTCTTAGCTACACCGGACTTCACAAAAACCTTTATTGTGGAATGTGATGCTTCAGGAAATGGAATTGGTGTTTTTCTAATGCAAGATGAAAGACCCATTGCTTTTGAAAGTCGTCCAATCAAGGGAAAGTTTTTAAGCAAAGCTATTTATGAGAAGGAAATGTTGGCAATACTCCATGCACTTAAGAAATGGCGACCCTACCTAATGGGAAGACACTTCAAGGTAAAAACGGATCATGATAGCCTTAAATACTTTTTAGAACAAAGATTATCCTCTGAAGAGCAACAAAAGTGGGTCACAAAGATGTTGGGTTATGACTTTGAAATCATCTACAAAAAAGGGAAGCAAAATGTGGTGGCAGATGCACTCTCAAGAAAGGATGAGGATGTGGAAGCATTGTTGTGTGCCATTTCTATTATCCAACCAGATTGGATAAACGAAGCAAGGGAGGAATGGAAGAATGACGAAGAAGTGTGGGCACTTATTCGAAAGCTACAACAAGATTCCAGTACCTCTGATACATTTAGCTGGCAAAATGATTCGTTATGGTACAAAGATCGCTTATACCTCTGTAAGAATTCCCAGCTAAAACAAAAGATTCTTATGGAATTGCACACTTCTCCCTTAGGAGGGCACTCAGGATTTTTAAAAACTTACCACAGGGTTAAGAAGGAATTTTTTTGGGATGGCCTTAAATCAGATATTCAAAAGTTTGTGGCTTAATGTTTGGTTTGCCAACAAAATAAAGTTGAAACAATTAAGACACCGGGTCTATTAAAACCTTTATCCATTCCAAGCCAACGTTGGGAGGATGTTTCAATGGATTTTATCACAGGTTTACCCAAGTCTGAGGGAAAGAGTGTCATCATGGTGGTAGTTGACAGACTTACCAAGTATGCACACTTTTGTGCATTATCAAACCCATTTAAAGCCAGTACAGTTTCTACTGCATTTATGGAAACAGTTCAAAAGCTACATGGAAACCCAAAGATTATTGTAAGTGACAGAGATCCCATTTTCACTGGAAATTTTTGGACAGAATTATTTTCTTGTCTTGGTACTCAGTTAGCTCATAGCTCATCTTATCATCCTCAATCTGATGGGAAAACTGAGATAGTAAACAAATGTTTGGAAGGATATCTTCGTTGCTTTGTATCTGATAAACAAACACAATGGGTCAAATGGTTGCCTCTGGCTGAATGGTGGTATAACACTTCCTTCCTTACAACAACAAAAATGACCCCATTTATGGCACTTTATGGGTATCAACCACCATCCATCACATCATATTTAAGAGAAAATTCTAAGGTTCAGGCAGTGGAACATCACATCGAACATCAACAACAAGTCCTCCAACTCTTAAAGGATAACCTCATGTTGGCACAAAATAGAATGAAACAACAGGCAGATCAACATCGCAGTGAAAGAAGTTTTGATGTAGGTGATTGGGTATTCCTACGGCTACAACCATATAAGAAAATGTCCCTAAAGCAAGCTAAGAAGGATAATAAACTATCACCAAAGTATTATGGTCCGTACAAGGTGTTGCAAAAGATTGGTACTATGGCATACAAATTGGAGCTTCCTGCAGCTTCTCGTTTGCACCCTGTTTTCCATGTTTCATTTTTAAAGAAGGTTATAGGCGACAAGCTCCCAATTCAAACAATATTGCCAGAACTTGACGAGGAAGGAAAAATTATATTGGAATCGGAAGCAGTCACAGAAACAAGAACTCGACAGCTACGAAATCGATCAATTTCAGAGTATCTTATCAAGTGGAAGAACTTATCCGCTGAAGATTCCACATGGGAGGATGAGAATTTTATGCAGAAGTATCCAGAATTACTCAAGCATTGAGGACAACACTTTTTTTGAAGGAGAGGGGCATGTTGGGTGCCTATAATACTAGTGATTACCCCATTACTATTATAGTTATACCCCTTATTTATATTGTTGTGCCCCTATTACCCCCATATTATTATTTCTGTGCCCCATAGAATCCCTCTATTGTTATTTTTGTGGCTTTATATTATTATTGTTAGGTCGGCTGGATTATATTGTGACTCCTTAGACTCCTATATATATAAAGGAGGTTTTGTCATTTGAATCATCAAATAATTGTTCATTTATGTAATGTAAAGGAGGTTGCCCCCTCGAATAGGCTGAATTCTAAGGCATTGATCTATCTTTTCTATCTTTTTTTGAGCCGGTTTCATAACACATGGAAATAGATACCAAGTTCTTCGTCAGTCTGGGTACATGCATAACATTCTTGAAGGTGAGTGGAGCCACATGCTCCCTCTGAAAAGTAATAGTTCCAGCACCAGTAACACTATACTTATCATCATCACCCATCTTGATATGCATCTTATGATCTTTCTCCTCCAGTTCACTGAATAACTATTTGTCGCCAGTCATGTGGAAAAAATCTCCACTGTCTAAGTACCAGACACTTCCTATCATTGAAGACACCATGCATGCAATGAGGAAAAAGTCCAATTTGAATTGGGAGGCCAAAGCCTCACCTGCCGCTCCTCCTGAGGACTTCTCCTTAGACTTATTCAATGGATAATTTGTAGCAAAATGACCCATCTTGTGACAATGAAATAATTTAACTTTCATCATGTCGTTCTTCTTACCTCCATGATAAGAATACGATTTGGAACGAGAAATTTTACCTTTCCCCTTCCTCACCTTAATCGCTAAGGCACAATTCTCTTCATCATCAGTCTTTGATGAAGAGCCATCCCTGGTGTTCCTCCTGATCTCATCCTATATCAAATCCAACCATAGTCATTCCCAATCTAGCAGCTTCTCCTAACCATTGACAGAGTCTTGATAGCTATGCCAACTCTTTGGGAGTCCAAGAAGAGAAAGGCTCACCATATCCTCCTCCGAAACCATGATTTCAACAATTCCAAGTTCATCCCGACATTGAGTGAACCTGGTCAAGTACTTTGGAATCATCTTGTCTTTATCCATCCTGATTTTACGAAGAGTATCCTTCAATTCCAACTTCCTTTGATCACTTCTATTCTGATACAAGTTCGTCAATGTTTTCCACATAGCATGCGTGGTTTTCTTTCCATGGAGACTCAAGAAAATATGATCTTGAACTCCCTCAAGGATTATCTATCTTTCCTTCACTGCACACTTCTTCCACTCGACAAAGTTTGATGTATCAGTAGCTGTTGGCTTAGGAATTGTTTGTTCAAAAAATTCCTTTAGGTCATTGTCCTCTAGCACAACCTCCATCCTATCCCTCCAGACTATGAAATTCGAGCTGCCTTCCAAGTCATACTCAAGCCTCAACCCATGTAATGCCATCTACTGATCCTGAAATATGTATTGCAAATTTAGATTTCACTTGTAACCCAGAAATACAAAACTTCAAAATATCCTCTAGAGAGCTGATTTTAAATCAACAATATCTCCCTGATCCGAACTCTGATTCGACTGGATTTTTTTTTTTTTTTTTTTTTTTTTAATTTGGGTATCTTTTCCCAAGGAATCAAGATCTTCAATTTGTTTTTGAAACTCTTGCACATAAATTCTCAGATCTTATTTGCAAACTCTCGGCCCAAAAAATAATCTTGCTTTGATACCATGTAGAAAGTCATGTAGATTCACAAGATAATGCAATTTTCTAAAGCAAGAGACAAGAATATACTTCTACTCTTTTCAATGGAAGCCCATAAACTTTGAGAAAATAATAATCAATAGAGGAAGAGAATCAAAGGTACATAGCACAATTTTGGAAAATCAAGATGAAATTACAATGCTTGTTCTCTCTAGAACAATCCCAACACTCAGCAAATTCAATCTCAAACTCACAAGAAATAGCAGGGCTAAAGCTTAGCCTCTTCATAAGCCCTCGAAGTCTTCCAATATGTAATTCCTATGAAGGATAGCTTTTATTTAAATGGAAATAAAGCCTCTAAAAATAGCGCAATCCCTCAAGGATCAATTCTTGATTGCATGCACTATCAATGCAACTCATAAAAATCTAAAACAAATAGTACACTATCTATGCACTCTAGTGTCAACTGTGTCTTTCTTAGAATTGACATGCATGAGTTTTTGATGAGTAAATATTCAGTTAAATAGAGTAGCATGGGTGGAGTTCATTATTGTCACCACTGGCTATTAACTCACTATTAGTTCTCTTAATCAATTTGAGAACTAATTTAACTAAACTTACTCATGAAACTGAGTCTTCTATTTTACAACTCACAATTAACTCACATTGGACTCCTACAAAGTAGGGAGAACATTTACATGAGTTCCAACTTGAATTTCCTAAGTTAAGTAAGTTTGATAACTTAATTTAACTATTTTAAGCTGCTATGAGAATAGAATTCACATTTAGTTCATAATTTAATTCACAGACAAATTAAACTGGAATTGCTTGTTGCGATTTCTCAACATTCATCTTCTGGAGCCTCCCAAAAGATAAGTTATAAAAGAGAAGTGATCAATTGTGATCACGGAGCCTTGCATCTCCATATGCAAAAATATTAACTTGCATATAAAAGCCAAGACCTCTTTCTTACAATCCCGTTGTAGAATTTTCATATAACCACAAAACAACTAAGACATTTTTTCTATTGATTTCATGCAACAGTTTCCTATAGCCATGCAAAATTATCTTAGTTTGGATAGGAAGAATCAACTATTTCACTAGATTATGATGATGTGCCAAATCTCATACAACTAGGTTCAATTAACATTTTATTAATTTTCATTTAACACGAATGAATGTATCTAAATATTGGGTTGATAGATGTGATTGTGTATATTTCATAATTAACCAACATATAACTAGTGAATTATCATAGTTTGGATAGGAACAAAAAAAATATTTCACTAGATTATGATAATGTGCTAAATCTCATAAAACCAGGTTTAATTAGTATTTTATTAATGTTTAATTAGCATTTTATTAATGTTCATTTCAAAATAATGAATATAGTATGACTGCTTGATCTAGTGGACTCATGTGTTGCCATTGCATTTTTTGTAGGGTATATATGCATGGAAGTTTCCCCAAAATCTAATGAATTGGAATTTGACTATTGCTTGGCACATTGATTAGAGGGAAATAATAGTCTTAATGTCTTAGTAATTGACTCCAAAAGCATTGGATTGATGGTTAATAAAGGAGTATGTCTAACCTAAAACCAAAAATATGGAATAAAGGTGTTTATATATATCAAGATTATAGACCAAATGAAACTGTATACAACTATACAAATTTAGCATTGCGAGAAACCTCCATCAACAAATAATGTTAAAGAGTAAATGATCAAATGTACAATAATTCTTAGTTCGTTATAAGAATGATAATGATGTAGGAACATATAAAAGAAATATATTTCACCCACATGATTTTTTTTTTTTGAATTTTTATTTTTATGTTTTCTATAATTCATGATATTTAACCTAGGAGAATATGTGTTAGATAGGAGGTTATGTTGAAGTGTCCTTAAGGGGAAAATGTAAATATTACTTTAGGTAGAGTGGCTATAGTTTCTAGAAGAGAGACAACCATAGAAAAATCTAAGAGGATTGTCATTTACAACCTCTATTTTCTACCATATGTTTTTCTCTCTAGGAAAGAAGGACTAAGGAGGGGGGAGAGAGTTGAAGAGTGTGAGAGAAAGATTCATTTTGTCTTATTTGGTTGTCTGGTTTTGTGTAGTAGAATTATTGAACCCCGTGTAAAATTTTTTCTTCTATGTATTATAATTTTAGTTTGAGTCATACTCTCTATTCACTATATTTGAACATTGTAACATTGTATTTATATTTTTTGGAGGACACTCTCTTAACTCGCTGCAGGATTTATATCAAAGAGCGAGAGAGAGATTTCAAAATTATTTATATTTTTCAATATTAATAGGTGGAATTCTTGTTTTAGGCCAAGTATTGATTGGTAGGTCTACACCAGTTGACATGAAGTCCAAATCATTCTTAAATCTGTTGGGTCCCTATAATACTAGTGATTACCCCATTACTATTGTAGTTATACCCCTTATTTATATTGTTATGCCCCTATTACCCACATATTTTTATTTCTGTGCCCCATAGAATCCCTCTATTATTATTTTTGTGGCTTTATATTATTATTGTTAGATCGGCTGGATTATATTGTGACTCCTTAGACTCCTATATATAGAAAGGAGGTTTTGTCATTTGTATCATCCAAGAATTGTTCATTTATGTAATGTAAAGGAGGTTGCCCCCTCGAAGAGGCTGAATTCTAAGGCGTTGATCTTTCTTTTCTATCTTTTCTTGAGCTGGTTTCATAACATTTGGTATCAGAGCTTTGGATTCTAGGGTTTCGCTGCTCCAAACAGGTCATCGTGGAAGTTTCGCTATAAATTTTTTTTCTGTGACGTTTCAGAAGTCGCAAAAAAATCCCATTTGAGAAGAAATCGTGCTGAACCTTGGGTCCGAATTTCAGAGCTTTTCGCGTGATATTTTCGGAGATATGATCTCAGGAAGTTGGTATTTTTGCAGACTCCTGAATTACACTCAAAACAGGTGACCTGGGGAAAATCATCATAACTTTCTTTCTGAGCATCGGATTGAAATTTCGTAAGAAGTTACAGAAAGAGGACGGACTGTAGTTTTCTTTTATATATTTTTCAGAGTCAAAGGTTGAAACAGTGACACGTGGCATGTCGTACAAGTTAACTCTATTGAACTAGTCTATAATCAAGTCACTGTGGGAGATTTCGTATAACTCTTCCTTGGAGAATCCAATTTGGGTCAGACTTGTGGCATTGGAAAGAGGACCCAGAGGGCTACTACAGGTCACAAATTCAGAACTAGATAATCAGAAAGTATAGAGATACATCGGAGGTAATATCGAGCTCCTACAAAGTGAAAAAAGGTGTGTAGATTTTCTTTAATTCTTGCTTAAGCTTGGTTTGAAAATTTATTTTGAAGGAATTCAAAGGGAATATTAGAGAATTATTATCGGTAACTGATGCCCCGAGGAAAGAAAATGCAAACACCTAGTAAGGAGCTTGAAAGCTATAGCATGACTCATGAAGAAGAAGAAGAAAGGCTATATGATATATCAAAATTACAAGAACAAGTGCAACGAGTGTCACTTGCACAAAAAGCAACAGAATCTAAAATGGATGGTTTAAGGAAAGATGTAGAAGCTAACATGGATGGTTTAAAGAAAGGTGTAGAAGCTAAGATGGATGGCATGGAAGCTAAGGTGAATGGCATGGACGCTAAAATTGATGGCATGGATGATAAGATGGATAAGTTGCTACAAGAAATAGTCACTAAGGGTGAAAGAGTACTAAAGGAAACTCATGATGAGAACAAAAGAAATGTTAATCATGATTCCACAGAATCTAATGTTGGATCGAAGACTCACCATGTTCCAAAAATCGATATGAGGAAGTTTGATGGCAAGGATCCCGCCACATGGATATTACAGATGGAGCAATTCTTCGATCTCAATAATGTGAAAAACACACAAAAGGTACGTATGGCAACTTTATATTTGGAACCAAATCAGTTTGTATGGTATCAATGGATTTGTTCTCGTAAACAATTTATCACTTGGGCAATTTTTACGGAAGAATTGATAGCACATTATGAGGATACAAAAAGAAACACTTTTTTTAGCCAATTGATAAGTCTCAAACAAAAGGGTTCAATAATGGAGCACATTGAGGAGTTCCAAAAATTGAACATAAGGGTAAAAGATATTCCAGAGGAGAATATGATTGATGTGTTCATAGGGTCTTTAAAGGATAATATCCAACATGATGTGCGCCTTTGGGAACCTGATTCATTAGAAAAGGCATTCAGGTTAGCAAGAAAAATGGAAAGCAAAATTATGGAAACTAGGAAGCATACCATTCACAACTATAAAGACGAAAGTGTTGTTGCCCATAGTCTTCCACAACCTACAAGGTTGACACCACAACAATTGGAAGAAAAAAGAGCAAAAGGGCTTTGTTACAATTGTGATAGCAAATACATAAAAGGTCATAAGTGTGCTGAGAAGAAATTATTCTACATAGATTGTGAAGAGGAAGAAGAAAAGGAGCAAGAAAGGTCAAAAGAAAGGATATATTCTAGGAACAAAGCCTAGATGAAGAACAAATAAACCTGACCATATCTTGTAATGCATTGGCGGGAATTACCACTCCTCAAACCATCAAGATAGAAGGACAAATCAAGAAGAAAAAGGTAATAGTGTTGATTGATTCAGGAAGCACCCACAATTTTATTCATTGTAGGGTAGCAAAAGAATTGAATTGCTTCCTATATCCAGCACCAGAGTGTCAAGTGATGATTTCAAATGGAGGAACAATAAATTGTTCTGGAAAGTGCCATAATATCAAGCTATCCATGGGAGAATATGTATTTACTAGCCCAATCTTTCCATTCCAATGGGAGGTGCTGATGTTGTACTAGGAGTCCAATGGCTACAATCCTTGGGTACAATAGCTTTTAATTTTCAAGAACTTTTCATGAAATTTTCTGTGGAAGGAAAGGAAGTTGAATTAAGGGGTATTGCAGGGAAACCAGGAAAGATAATCAACTCTAATGGCATGACAAAGCTTCTAAAAAAGGAGCAAAGAGGTGTAATTGCACAATTATGTTCACTAGATGTTTCCACATTGGAATCATCTATTTCTC
Source organism: Pinus tabuliformis (assembly GCA_031772625.1). Taxonomy (NCBI): domain Eukaryota; kingdom Viridiplantae; phylum Streptophyta; class Pinopsida; order Pinales; family Pinaceae; genus Pinus; species Pinus tabuliformis. The sequence goes on along the minus strand of CM062820.1, from coordinate 1,727,385,195 downwards.
CAGATCTCCAAAAAGTCCTGGACAATCATTCGAAGGTATTTGAGACTCCCAAAGGTCTCCCACCTATGCGTGATCATGATCATGCTATTCATCTGATTCCAGGAAGTGTTCCTCCAAACATCAGGCCGTACAGATATCCATATGTCCAAAAAAGTGAAATTGAACGTATGGTTGCATAAATGCTAGAGGCTGGTATAATTCAACCGAGTCAAAGTTCTTTCTCAGCCCCAGTAGTATTGGTGCACAAGAAGGATGGATCATGGCGCATGTGTCCAGATTATAGGGAGCTCAACAAGCTCACTATTAAAGATAAGTTCCCCATTCCTGTCATTGATGAATTACTGGATGAATTGCATGGATCAATTTACTTCACCAAGTTGGATCTTCGTTCGGGATATCATCAAATCAGAATGAAGATTGAAGACATTCCGAAAATGGCATTTAGAACTCATGAGGGTCATTATGAATTTTTGGTCATGCCTTTTGGCCTTACCAATGCACCTTCAACATTTCAAGGTTTGATGAATTCAATTTTCAAACCATTCCTTAGAAAATTTGTGTTAGTATTTTTTGATGATATACTAATCTACAGCAAGTCTTGGAAGGATCATGTTGAACATGTTGACAAGGTGCTACAACTATTGGAGGAGAAACAATTATATGCAAAAAGATCCAAATGTTTCTTTGGAGTCCAGGAGGTGGAATATTTGGGTCATATTATATCTCATGAAGGAGTTAAGGTAGACCCTAGCAAAATTAAAGCCATTAAGGAATGGAAAATCCCCACATCCATAAAGCATCTGCGAGGATTTCTTGGGTTGACAGGGTATTATCGCAAGTTTGTTAAGAATTATGGGAGAATAGCAGCACCTCTAACAACATTATTGAAGAAAGATTCATTTTCATGGACTCCGGAAGCAACAAAGGCCTTTAAACATCTTAAGGAGGCAATGTGCCAAGCACCAGTCTTAGCTACACCAGACTTCACAAAAACCTTTATTGTGGAATGTGATGCTTCAGGAAATGGAATTGGTGTTGTTCTAATGCAAGATGAAAGACCCATTGCTTTTGAAAGTCGTCCAATCAAGGGAAAGTTTTTAAGCAAAGCTATTTATGAGAAGGAAATGTTGGCAATACTCCATGCACTTAAGAAATGGCGACCCTACCTAATGGGAAGACACTTCAAGGTAAAAACGGATCATGATAGTCTTAAATACGTTTTAGAACAAAGATTATCCTCTGAAGAGCAACAAAAGTGGGTCACAAAGATGTTGGGTTACGACTTTGAAATCATCTAAAAAAAAGGGAAGCAAAATGTGGTGGCAGATGCACTCTCAAGAAAGGATGAGGATATGGAAGCATTGTTGTGTGCCATTTCTATTATCCAACCAGATTGGATAAATGAAGCAAAGGAGGAATGGAAGAATGACGAAGAAGTGTGGGCACTTATTCGAAAGCTACAACAAGATTCAAGTACTTCTGATACATTCAGCTGGAAAAATGATTCATTATGGTACAAAGATCGCTTATACCTCTGTAAGAATTCCCAGCTAAAACAAAAGATTCTTATGGAATTGCACACTTCTCCCTTAGGAGGGCACTCAGGATTTTTAAAAACTTACCACAGGGTTAAGAAGGAATTTTTTTGGGATGGCCTTAAATCAGATATTCAAACGTTTGTAGCGGAATGTTTGGTTTGCCAACAAAATAAAGTTGAAACAATTAAGACACCGGGTCTATTAAAACCTTTATCCATTCCAAGCCAACGTTGGGAGGAGGTTTCAATGGATTTTATCACAGGTTTACCCAAGTCTGAGGGAAAGAGTGTCATCATGGTGGTAGTTGACAGACTTACCGAGTATGCACACTTTTGTGCATTATCACATCCATTTAAAGCCAGTACAGTTTCTACTGCATTTATGGAAACAGTTCAAAAGCTACATGGAAACCCAAAGATTATTGTAAGTGACAGAGATCCCATTTTCACTGGAAATTTTTGGACAGAATTATTTTCTTGTCTTGGTACTCAGTTAGCTCATAGCTCATCTTATCATCCTCAATCTGATGGGCAAACTGAGATAGTAAACAAATGTTTGGAAGGATATCTTCGTTGCTTTGTATCTGATAAACAGACACAATGGGTCAAATGGTTGCCTTTGGCTGAAAGGTGGTATAACACTTCCTTCCATACAGCAACAAAAATGACCCCATTTATGGCACTTTATGGGTACCAACCACCATCAATCACATCATATTTAAGAGAAAATTCTAAGGTTCAGGCAGTGGAACATCACATCGAACATCAACAACAAGTCCTCCAACTCTTAAAGGATAACCTCGTGTTGGCACAAAATAGAATGAAACAACAGGCAGATCAACATCGCAGTGAAAGAAGTTTTGATGTAGGTGATTGGTTATTCCTACGGCTACATCCATATAAGCAAATGTCCCTAAAGCAAGCTAAGAAGGATAATAAATTATCACCAAAGTATTATGGTCCGTACAAGGTGTTGGAAAAGATTGGTACTATGGCATACAAATTGGAGCTTCCTGCAGCTTCTCGATTGCACCCAGTTTTCCATGTTTCATGTTTAAAGAAGGTTATAGGCGACAAGCTCCCAGTTCAAACAATATTGCCAGAAGTTGACGAGGAAGGAAAAATTATATTGGAACCGGAAGCAGTCACAGAAACAAGAACTCGACAGCTACGAAATCGATCAATTTCAGAGTATCTTATCAAGTGGAAGAACTTATCCGCTGAAGATTCCACATGGGAGGATGAGAATTTTATGCAGAAGTATCCAGAACTGCTCAAGCGTTGAGGACAACACTTTTTTGAAGGAGAGGGGCATGTTGGGTCCCTATAATACTAGTGATTACCCCATTACTATTGTAGTTATACCCCTTATTTATATTGTTGTGCCCCTATTACCCACATATTGTTATTTCTGTGCCCCATAGAATCCCTCTATTATTATTTTTGTGGCTTTATATTATTATTGTTAGGTCGGCTGGATTATATTGTGACTCCTTAGACTCCTATATATAGAAAGGAGGTTTTGTCATTTGTATCATCCAAGAATTGTTCATTTATGTAATGTAAAGGAGGTTGCCCCCTCGAAGAACCAAATCCCACTCAAATCCCATGTCTAGGCTCTCAAAAAGTGAAATTCCATTTCCTCGAACTAGGACTCAAATCCTCGAGCATGAGGTCCCACTCATACGAGGTTACAACAAACCATAATGATTTATGTGGGTTGGGGGTTGTCATAGTTGTTAGCTACCATAATAGAAGGACACTTGTCAAGCAATAAAATAAATGGGCTTAGAGGCCCCACGAGCCATTAATTTTGCAAATTTCATGATTGCAGTGCTCCAAGGTGAACAAGTATTAAATGGGGCCCATGGCATTATTTGGATGCCTCACAATTATGCTAAGCCATAGATAATTCATGCTGACCATTCAACTATTGAAACTTAGTGGCCCATTAATTGTAGACCACCAATACGAGGAAAATTTGAGGGTGGAATAGTAATCACCAATTTTGGCATCAACTTGTGGTATCATAGAAAAATTTCTCTTGAACATGGAAGAAAGGCGTAGACTAGCAAGTCAAGGAGTAGGTGGAAGGAGACTAGTGGGAAAAAGAATGCCTATTGTGAATGTAGCGATATAAGAGGAGATGAGGTGCATTAAAGAGAGGTTGGTAGTAATGGAAACTAGCTAGAGGCGAGGAACTCACTTCGAAGATGCTAGTGAAGCTAAAGGAGAATATTCTTGCGAAGAAGAAGGAGGAGGATCAACATAGGAGAAAATGTTGAGGATGAAAACTAAATTTGGTGCCAGGATGAGGATGGACGTACCTACATATGAAAGTAATTTGAATGTCAATGAGTTAGTGGATTGACTAAATGCCATGGATAATATCTTTTGTTAGGAAGAAATAGATGAGGAAAAGAACGAGAAGTTTATTGTCACAACGTTGATACCACATATAACCTTGTGGTGTGATGAAGTGTATATTAATAGGAAAAGAGTAGTTAAGACCAATATTAGAAGCTAGGATTGAATAGTATAAAAAATAAGAAAAATATCCTACACAAGGATTACCAACTAAATGTTTTCAAGGAGTTGCAAAACCTAAATTAATTATTTGAGTTGGAAACATTGAATAGGACATTGAAATGGGTTCCATATATCTTATGGGCTTGAGGTATTATATTCAAGGTGAGATTGGTATTATGAGTCTAACCACAACCATGGATGCTTAGTAAGCTACTTTAAAAGATGAGGAGAACATTTCTAGAAAAAATATCAAGTAGTAGAGGAAACGTTCATGTCAGAGGCAAGGGAAAAACAAGGGGCATAGAAATATTTCATTCTCATAAAGAAGAAGGTGGGAGTCCAAGAGAGAAACCACCTAGAGCAGGTGACTTTAGAGGAAAAAGATCGTTCCCTAGAGGAAGAGGCAAGAATAGAGACTACCAACCTATATTCTACAAATGTGGACAATTAGGCCATGTGTCATGGGAATGCCGATATAATATTCTAATAGGAAAAAGGAGTGCACATGTAGCTAAATATAGTGAAAATTTGAGTATAGTTACAACTAAATAATGCAAGTTTTAACCTTGTACTAAACCACTTGCAAAAAAATTCTTGAAAAAAAATAGATAATGGACAAAACATAAAATATACACATATATATTCTCCTTGAACCCAAACTAGAAAAACCAGATTGATTTTTCTTTTTATTCATTTTAATGTTACAATACATTATATACATTCCAAAGCATTCATAGACCCCAATCCATTAACCCTAGATTATAACATAACAATAATTCCCTTGACCAGATCTACAAAATACCATGGGAAAAAACCATCATGCCCGGAAAAATGTGTAAAACCATGCACAAAACCATGTGTAAGTCCACCCACCATCGGGGTGCTACCATAACAACACTTACAGGTTGTTGTCCAAGTAATATAACACATACCCAACAAAGAAGCCACTAAAGTAGGAGAATCCTTGTTGTTGAATAGGGATCTAATTAACTCAGGAATAGAATCGAAGGAATTATCCTTAATGAGAAGTAGGTTTAGGACCATGTGCAAGTCAAGAGGTAAGTGGTATAAGGTTTTAATTGATAGTTGTAGCACACATTGTCTTGTTTCTAAAGAGATGGTAGATAAAATTGATTTAAAGAGAACACCACATCCTCCTCCTTACAAGGCGTCATGGTTGCAAAAAGGTGATCAAATCTTAGACAGTGAAAAAATGAAAGTAGATTTTTATATTGGAAGATAGAATGAGGAAATATTGTATGATGTAATTCCTATGGATGTTTGCCATATTTTACTAGGAATGCCATGGCAGTTTGATAGAAATGTTATTCATGATTGTATAAGGAACACTTACACAGTTCAGGAATATGGTCACAAGCATACACTTCCATTATGTTGAAGGTTCAAAAATATATGCCTACAACATTATAAGGGAGACCATTCGGTCTGGACCTTAGAGTAGCTCCTTTTCCGTTGAAATGGTGGTTCCAACTAGTTAAACCAGGGCTAGTTACCTTCTCTTCATCTACAATGGCTTAAAATATGACTTTCATCTATTAATAGAGGAGAGACATAAAATCACCTCTCTTGCTGATCAGGAAAGAAAGTGATTCTTACCCTGATTTGGGGCTCAACCAAGCCACAACTAAAGTTTTCTTGTTTGGGAAGAGCACTTCTAGAAATATATAATTAAATCTAAATGCAAAATTATTCTAAAATGCAAGCAAAAGGAAAAGTATCTTAATCCTATCTCAATTAGGTAGATATGGATCTAACCCAACTGAGAGCATAATATTTAAATAATTGAGATTTAAATATGTATGGATTATAATGAATATCAAGCTAACAGATTAGTTCAATTAACTGGCATTATGAATGCCAAAACAAATAATGTTCAAAGAATTATTAACAAAAAGAATTAATTAACATAATTTAGGAAGTAGTTCACAAAAAGATGATGATTATTAATAATTTGATTGATTAAATAATAATATAAGGAATTATTTGTTAAATCATAACTAAAGATTGATTTTTGAGTAAATAGTTACTCAGAAATTAACATTAGAGGACTTTTGAGGTCTAAAATGGGCCTCCTAAGAAAAATGTACAACCAATATGAACTTTATAAGAACCAATAGGATTCAAGATGATGATGTCAACCATGGGGGATGATTCACCATTTTTGGAGTAAAAAAGTAAAAAATTAAAGAATAATAAAATAATAAAACCTTTTTTTTTAAACTCGTATTTTTAACTTATGTCCCTAAGTTTTTACCCAAATTTTGAGCAGGAGTACTTGTTGGATGCAAAATTTAATTTCTCATCCAACGAATACTCATGTTGCATACTTTTGATGGACCATGCAACATGAAAAATGAGAAATACATGAAACAACGTGATTGCAATCACGTTTTTCATGTATTTCTCATTTTTCGTGTAGTAGGGTTCATTGAAAGTATGAAACATGGGTAATCCTTGGATGAGAAATCAAATTTTTCATCCAAAGAGTGTTTGCACTCGAAATTTGAGTAAACCCATAGGGAGATAAGTTGAAAATACGAGTTAAAAAAATAGTTTTTCTTTTTTCCCTCTAAAATTTGATGATGTAATCTAATCTTATTTTATTATTTTATAATTTCCTTAGGAAGCCCATTTTATACCTCAAAATTCCCCTAATGAGTTTGGCCCACAAGAGCAGAGATAAATAGTAAAATATTATTGAGAAAAATTACTCACTTTGACAATAGTGCATAAATATGAATAAAAAGACACATTTCTTCCATCATAAAATGAAACTAGTGTTTAAAACAAAAGTATTATAAATACCAATTTATTGAATTTGTTTCTCTGGTTCTTGTCTCCAACAATCCTTTACAATGCTTTGAACTTTTTCTATTAAAACAAGAGCTGCAATAGTGCAAGCTCTGCTCTTCATACATAATTCAGAATGCAAAAGAAAAATATGCAATAATCCCTAGGTCTGAGATTTTCTCTCCTCTCACCTACAACTCTAAATCCTTATTACAATAGTGCTTTTAAGAATTCCAAAATTGCAGAGAAGAGAAGCCCCTAATACATTCTACAATCTATTATTTATAATTTTACAAAAAGAATTCTCAATAGGAAGTTGTTGAATAGGAGTTCTGCTCAAGAATTTTTGATAGACCCAAAATCCTATTCTTCTATTGTTGGAGCGTTCTCGTTGATTGAAATTTTCTTCTCCTCATCTCTTCAACTGTTTCCCTGCAAAAGATCACTCAAAATTTAATTAAAATCAAAATATCAAATTTGGAATATAAAACATATTCAATCAAAAATTAATTACATAATTAAATAAAAATAAACTTGAGAATTCTATTGATGCCTGTGAAAAGATAATTTGTCAAGGAGAACATAGAAGAATGGATCTACATTTTGTAGAAGTTGTGAGCAAATGAAAACGCAGAAATTAAACTCAGAAAATTAGTTTTGTTCAAAAATTAGGATCTTGATCTTATGCTGAATTTTATACCCCATAAATAATCAAATATGGTAATGAAACTATTTCATAAATATTCTTCGTAATTATATCTATCGAACGAGCCGTCATGGGCTTCATTTGGCCAAGTAAAACTCAACTTATGAACTTCTAAAATTGAGGAGTCAAAACTGCCACAATTCTGAAAAATTTATTGCGTGAGCTAAAAATGGAAATTTTAAATTAAATTTTAATCCTAAATTAAATTACAATTATTTATTAATTAATACTACTTTAATTTTAAATAGAAACCCAAATTAATTGATAAAAAATATGATTTAAATTAGTTAAAATATAAATATATTATATTAATATTATAATTTAATTATATTAAAATTATAATAATTAAATTATAATCATAATGTAACATATTATAATAAAATATAACACAATATATTTTAAACTTCATAACCAAATTATTTCAAATCCAAACTTAATACCAAACCAAAGTCACGTACCATGAGTGTGAACGCTAATGGAGGAGGGAGGAGAGATATGGGTAAGGTGGAGTGATAAGGAATGAGGGTGAGGTAAGGATGGCATAGGCGGGAGGAGAGGAGTCATAGGTGAGTGAAACAAAAATCTTGTGTTAAACGAAAATAGGCACCGTATAAAATCTCAAATCGGCCATCGCAAATCGCAAAATTAAAAATGATCCCCCAAAGAAAACATTGATACACCGATGTGTGATATTGCAATATCACAACTTTTATATCAGGATTTTAAAATCGGTATTTTAAAATTGAGATTTTGGAAGGAGGAGGTGATGTGAAGTGGGGCCCACATGGATTTATAAATTCTACAAATTGAACTATAGTCACTTTGCAATTTTGAGATTTTGGTTTTGACGATTTGTTTTAAAATAAGAAATTGGAATAAATTAGTTGAGATCCTGAAAACACGTTTTTAAACTATTCTACAATTTGGCTGGGTCATTTTGTAGGACTGTCAATAAAAAGTGAAAAAAAATGGTAAAAAATAACAAGGAGTTAATACTTACAACGAATTATCATTTTAATTGCAAAAATTAAAATATTATACATTTTGTACGTTTTTTAAACCCTCGTGACAAAAATGATCAAACTTCAAATGAGTGTCATTTACAAACTGGTTATCCAAATGAGACGAAACAAGTATTGCTGGAAAAATTGCTAAAAGTTGAATCCAATGAAACAATCAAAATATAAATTCGATGAAAATGAAAAATGACAAAATTGAAGGACAATTAAGTAAATGAGAATCATAAAAGGTGTTTAGCCAAAAATTAATGTAAAGGGTGCCTATTATTAAAGTAAATGAATGAAAAATGGGGGGTTATTGTGTTTTCCCTACAATAATGGTGACACACTGGGAAGAACCAGTTATCTCTGGTTAAAGATAATGTATTTTAATTTACCCAAAGGTTAAAAATAATGGAGATCATGAAATCATCTAATAGTAAAACAAACTATGAGTTCCACATAAATAATTTAAGAAATATGAGTTTGTAAAGATAAGTACTCAAAGAAGACTCGAGTAAAATTCATGAATCCAAATTTGGGGAAATTTTATTTTAATACTACCTCGTATGAGAAATAGAAGAAGGTACAGATAGGAGTTTTTGATAAAGCATATATTCATTGTTATGAATGGTCTCTTACATTGCTTCGCTACTAGAGAGCCTGAATAGTACCCTGACAAAGTTTCCTTTTATGCCATACAAACCTAGCTCCGTTGCTAGCAAGCGTCTGGTGAGCCCCATTATTGTAGCAATAATGCTACAACTCCTGGAACTCCCTTCTTTAATTTTATCAACCCGGTAGTTCGTAACAAACTTGGAAGCGACGGTGCTGTATGCACAAGTACTAGCTCTTACTGCAGTTGTCACTTGGTCAGCTGGCACAAGTCCGCTAGGAGCTTAAGCCAACTTCTGTGAACTCTTAGAAGAAGATTTTTAATTGATGGATGAAAGCTAACTCGAAGGAAGCTAATCTAATTGAAAAAAGAAACTGAGAGCCAAAAAGAAACGCAAACCCTAGCAAACCCTAATTCTACCAACTAGTCCTACTGACGCAAAGGAGAGCATGCAAACTACTAAAAGAGATGCCATTACTTCTATGAAGGTAAAATACATGTGTCTAGACTACCTCTATCTGAAGAAAACATCTTTTTGTATTTTTATTTAAGTTGATGGAATTATCATGCATGTGCTTCTAACTATTTTTGACTATGCAGAGGTGGATCAAGGAGGAGAAATGCTTGGGAAAGGTTGGGAAGGTTCATAGAGGGTCTAAAGGGTCCCTAACACCCTTCCAGAGAGTCTCACAAAGTTTGGCTGCCAAGAAACCGTGTTTTTGAGCTTCTACAGGAAGTCTGCAGGGGTTCTACAGGATGTTCAGGATTTCTACAGGATGTTCTGTAATTCTTCTACAGGATGTTTCGAAATGGGATTTTGGAGCATGGATGGAGGGGAAAAGATGGAGGAATGAGTATGGAGGTGAAATAGGGGTGTGAAGAGGCCTAGGACTTGGTGGATGAGGCTAAGGAGCGATTGGATTTGTTCAAGGATGGAGGAAGCGATGATGCACAAGAATGTAGGAATTAGGGCAAGGTGGGGAAAGTATGGCAAATGAAGGGTACAAATCATGGACTAAGGGTTGGAGCATATTATCAGATGGATTATGGGTAGATAGAGAAGGATAACAGGTACTCTGCAAGTGGTTTTCCAAACTGAACAAACAAAGACATGCAAGAAAACAAAGATCTAGTTATGCTACCCTAATATGATCTAGCTAACAGTAACAAGAATGGACAACAAATTTATTTATAACAAGAACCACGTACAACACGTGAGCAAGAACATTCCAAAAGATATGAATGCATGACTAACTCCTACCAATCTATTCTAAACATAAAAAGCTACTTTAACCATCAAGAGCAACCTAAATAACAAAGCAAGTTTTAAATCTAAATGGCAGATTTTACTCTAAGAATGCAGCAAAGACACATAAAGGTAAACAAAGGAGGTACTGGGCGCTTGAGATGGGCCCAACCCCAAGAGCTACAACCTCCTAAGAGAGATTTGGAGTTGGTGCAAAGCTGGATTCATCTTTATTGATTAAGAAATGAAGAGTTACATCAAAACTGTCCACAAGGAGAACTTGAAAATGAGCTGACAGCAAAACTAATCTATTGCCTAAAAATCGAACTACAAAATGACTACAACAAGACTATGAAATGACTAACTACCAGCTACAGAAGTGACTAACCACTAGCTAACCAAAATGAGGCCCTAAGCCTTCTTATTTATACAAATTGAGGACCCCAACAGTCCTCCTAAACTTTAAGGACTCGGCTGCCCAAAACTTGCAGTTAATAGCAGTCCTACTTGACTTGCTTGGCTGCCCTTGTGCTGATTGATTCGGTGGCCCTTGAACTCCGAGCTAATGGTGGAGAATTCAAGGTAAGGGCCCATAAATGAAGGGGACACCTTCCTACAAATCCTCTCCCTTGTTCTCCCACGAATTTGGCTGCCAAGTGCTCATTAAAACCTTCAATTTTGTCTCCAAATTGACCAAAAAGGCTACACAAAGCACACATTAGACTTGTTGGCATAATGACTAACCAAATTCACTCTATTAGCATAAATATAATAAAAAACATTCAATAAACTAATGAAAATGGTGGATTAAGTCGAATTAGGAGGTTGAATGAGCCCAAATAATTATCCATTTTTGGGGCTCATCATCACCCCCCTACTGAAAGTGTTGCTCATCCTCTGAGCAACCAATCTCTCTCCTCATCTTTGATGGCCCTGGTGGCCTCCTTGTCATGCCAAGCTTCTGAAGTGATTTCCTCTTTTCTGTTATGAAACCATGCTTCTTTGCTTCTTCCTACTGCCTGTTCCTTTTCCTAGTGAATTCTCAGCCTTGGTATGAGTGTGCAAGTATATTCAATCTGATGGCAGCAATGGTGGCGAAAGGAGATGAAACCAGTGGAGGATGGAAGAAAAGAGTGGTTGCATGTCTCCTCAACAGTCTTCAAGCTTCAAATCCCTCTCCATAATTGATTCTAGCCTACCCAAAGGCTTCTACAGGATGTTTCTGGTAAAAATATAGAACTTCCTATAGAAAGTTGAACCATGACTAAATTGTGTCCGAACCCTGAAAAGAATGAGTGTTCATGGAGGGGATGGATGTGCTTAGGGTGGCCAACACAGGTGCTGCCTCCTTAGCTAAAATCTCGGCCGATTTCTCCTTTTGCTGCCATTTTTCCAAACTTCCTGTAGAAAGTCCTGTAGCTGAGTTCTGGCTTCCTATAGAAACAGTCTTCAATGTTTTTGCCTGCTTGATTGAAGATGCCTTCTCCTTGACCTGTGCTTTGGTTGCCTTGGGTGTGTCCCTACTTGTTTTGACATTTTTAGTCCTCTCTGCCCGCGTTTGAAACCATTTCTCCCTAGGTGTTTGTGCCTTCATTCCTCCCACAGTTTTGGCCTCAACAATTTGGCCCTTTTTCTTGCTTTTCCTTTTGTTGTTCTTGTGGCTTTTCCTGTGATGGCCTATCCTGGGTCTTCTTACCACTGCCTTTCTCTCTTTCCTCTGTGTGTTTCCTTTCTTCAATTTTGTGCCACACTCAACTTGCTCCAAAAAGGATGTAAGTTGGTTGGTCTGGTTTGGTGAGAGTGCCCTGTTTCAATGCTTCGAGCAGAAAGGGACTGTTGTTTTATGTCTTCCTGTTTTGATCCTCAGGATAGGATTTCTGAGGTGTGCTAGTCTAAACATCAATCTGGGTACATGAGTATGGCAAACTGCAAAGGATTTGGGGCTAACAAGTAGTTGGGGAACAGAATGGTAGGAATACATCCATAGTTTAAATCGGAATGGTGCTTTTATCACCGATGCAGAGGATAAAATGTATTAGGTGGGCACATAAAAAAAAGGACAGATTTCTATCAAAGACATATATATTGCTATACCAATTCCCTGGTTATAATGCTTTTGCTGCCCAAACTCGACTGTAAAAAGGGAATTAAGCTCCCACAGACAGAGTGCAGACCCTCAGTCAATCTTCACTGATAAGTATATTGTCCGCACAAACCAAAGGCATGCATAGAAACAGTCAAATAAGATCTCCACCACCAGTTGTAATCTTCACTGCACAATTCAAAGTGGCACACGACAATGGTGATCTCTGCACATGTAACAATGAGGATCACAAAGACAATGAACAGGAACCCAAATATATAGTAGAATTGATGCAGTCATAATGAAGTTAATATGAAGAACAGTCCAATGGATATAGCTCCAAAAGGCAAAATGCCTCCAATTGGTATTGAGAAAATGGGTTGCATATACCAAGCTTGCTCTGGAATCTGCCTGGGGATTTGATTGGTCTTCGCTGGATCTTCAATTGTAGGTTCCTTGTAGCCAAAGTAACTGCCCACAAAGACCAATGGCACAAAAATTCCAAACCATAAAAGGACCGAGGCAAACATAGTCTCAAAAGGAACTACAGCAGCTGATTTTTTCCCCATAGCAGTGCATTGAGAATGCAAAAGGAAATGCCTGGAAACAAGAATGTTGTCTTCAATGTGTTCCTCCTCTGTTCTGTGCCCTTGAACATCTGATATAGACGTGACAATGCATACCCTGCAAAGGAACCCATAAACACCCATAATAGCAGCATAGCTGTCATTAAACTTCCACGGTTCAATGTTCGCATCATGATCATTGCAACCATTTCAGAGAGAAATAAAACAATCATCAATGAGCTGATGATAGAGAACCAATTAACCGATTGTGCACACTTCAGTTGAGGATGTGGAAAGTGCAGATGAACAACAATTCATAAGTTTTAGCTGAGCCGCCTTTAATTGCTGCGTGATTTGCGTGAGAGAGTGAAGTGGCCAAGTGTACGTGGACACATGAAGACGCAGTGCTGTGATGAGCTGCATGTCCTCTTCTTGTTAATCAATTGCACTGGAGTTAAAGCCGCTACCACTGTCTGTTTTTATTTTTATTTTTAATTTTCACGTATGCTGCATGATTCCTAGCTGATTGCTAGAGAATTGGAAAAGGAACTATCGGCTCAATGTTGCCATATTCGTGCCTTAATTCCACCATTCCATTTGTTTAAGCATTTCTTCAATTAGATTCATGCAACAGAGGAACAAGTTTTAGTCACGTACCTGAAGTCAAATGGCTGCTATGGCCTGTCATTTGCTGCATGCATTGGTTTTTTTGATTGTATGTGGCTTGGATGCTAATTTTTGGTTGTTTTCCTTGTGCAGGTGTCCTCTAGCTAGATGCATGTTGCAGGAGTCCATTTCCACGCTCAAATCTGCACCTTGAAGCTGCTGCTGCTGAATTTTCACCAGACCAGAACTTATTTTCGCCATTGCTCCCAAACGGTAAACCGGATCGATCTGAAACTTGCTGAGCATGTTCCTATCATCATTATGCACCTCCCATAGCAAAATCGTGATCAATGGATGCACGGATTTTGAGAAAAATGGAAAATGGCTGAAGATTTCAGAGATCGATTTCTCGGAAACCGTGCATCGGAATCGGCTGAAACTGCTTGGGTAGGTTACCATCACTCATATGCATATCCCCATGAAACAAGTTTTGAAACGGATGCACGGATATGGAGAAAATGCAAAAATGACTGATGGCGATGGAGGCTAATTTCTTGGAAACCATGCATCGGAATTGGCTGAAACTTCTCAGGCATGTTGCCATCACCCTTGTACAATTCCCCATAAAACGGTTTTTCAAATGGATGCATGGTTTTCAAGTTATGGCAAAAACAAATTTTGTTCTAGGTATTTTTGCTTCAAGGCATTTTGCATTTTTGTTGCATGGTATGAAAAATGAATTTGGGCTGTGATGCAGGTATGGAGATGATGGAGGAGGAGTTGGAAGATTGCATGAGGACTTATGAACCCTTGAGGAAGCTACCATGTTCACCAAACCACTTTTTTCAATCCATTTTTAACTTCTTGTAGTTCCTACAGGAACTTCCTGTAGAAAACACAGTTTTGAGGAAAGAAGCACAATGACATGAAAAAAATGATGGAAAATGGGTGAGGGATGGAAACATGGATGCTTGCAGGCATAACCAATAGATTCCAAGCTTTAGATTCCCTTCCAAAATCGAATCTGGCTCGCTTAAAGGTTCTACAGGATGTTTCCTGTAGAAATACAGAACTTCCTGTAGAAGGCACAAAACTCCCTTGGACTTGGTTGTGAGTGATCCTCCTGCCCTGCAATGTCCTTGCTGCAACTTGAAATTAGCCAATGGAAATTAGTTTTATTTCTCTTTTTCTTTTTCTCTTCTTTTTTTTTTTTGAAAAACAACTAGGGCGCCTCATGGAGGTTTTCACCCTAATTGCCTGCCTTGGGCGCCTCCAAGGGAGGTTTTCACCCAAGGGTCTTATTCCCTTTTATTTTCTCTTCTTTCCAACCCATTGACCGCCTCATGGAGGTTTTCAATCAATGAGCCAATCTAAGGCGCCTCTGAGGAGGTTTTCACCTTAGATTTTTATTTTCTTCTTATTTTCATTTTTTCTCTTTTTGTTTTTTTTTTTTTTTTCTACCCTACCCTACTTGAAAAACAAAATCATTTTCAAGTATAAGAATACTTCCAATGGAGCCATGTGCACATCGAGATTAGAGAAAAAATGATGTGAAGGCTCGAAATGCATGCTTGGACAACTATCCGGACTTTAGAGACCAAATGATCTGACTTTGAAGGGATCAAACATAGTTGAGGAAGAGAGTACCGCTGCAACTTAGTCACCTTCTGAAACCATATCTCAATATAGCTTTGATATCCTTGGTCCTTTTGCTGATCTGGATCATTCTTCATGTCACCTTCTATCATGACCTTCTCATCTTCCTCTTTTTGCTGATCTTTCTCTTGAGTACATGGAGGATTTGATGGTAACCATGAAGGAACTCTCTCGATCTCTGATTCTGATCTCTTCTCTTCATCAAGTGCAGCCCATGGTTCTTTGATCTCCTCTTTGGAATCTTCTTCTGCTGGATGTGGTCCTTCAATGCTTGCAATATAGTCTCTGCTTTGCAACACTCTTCCTAAGCTATGGTGAAGATCATTGAGCTCAAGAGGAGTCATTTGGACATGTTGTGTCCCAGCATTGCAATTGTCTTGAGCTACTCCAATGGACAGGTTTGGAAATGGTGGTATGGGTAGCTGAGTGGGGGCGTAGATTCGAGATGGATGTGGATGGGGTTGTGGTTGGGTAGGCATTTGGGGTTGCCTTGGTGGAGGAGGAGGTGATGGTTGCGGTTGAGCAGGTGGTGGAGGAAAAGAAACGGGAGGAGTGTTGTATTGGGGCATCCACTCCTGATGAGGTGCATTCCACTGAGGCTGTGGCTGAGCATAAGAGTGAAATGAATGAGCAGCTGGTTGGGCGTAATATGGATCTGTGAAGGAACAAGGAGGAGGTGTGAACCATGAAGGGTGAGCAGGGGGACCCCAAGAGGGTATGGAAGTGATTTGATAGGGGTCATAATAGATATGTGATGTACCTTGCATTCCCTACTGGTAGGGTATGGGTCCATGTGGCCTCCTTTGGTTCATATAACAGAGTGATTCAGTGGCTCCTTTGGCTCTCTGGTATGCAGCTTTGAGTCCAGGCAAGGAAGGGCACTAATTCGTAGGATGTTATTCTTTACAGACGAAACACACTTCTAGAGAGTGCATTGGATGTTCGTTCCCAGGATGCTTTCTAGTGCACCTAGGACAAAAAATGGCCAAAGCCCTCTTGGCTTCTTCTTGCTTCTTTTGGATCCGCAAGGTATCCAGTTGCATGGCAAGAAAATGCCTCATATCACTCTTGAAATCTTCGATCTGATTTGCAAATTCATTTTCGGATAAGGTACTGCTCCCAAACATTTTTGCTTGTAGCCATTTGCTCCAGAGGAATGTTTTCTTCTTCTTCTCCCCTAGAGGTTCTTCAGATATGTCTTGATGTCCACCCAGGGGTTCTTCTTAGTCACAGCCATCGAAGAAGAGAGAAGGTTGGCTGTGTGAAGCAAAGGGGGGTGTTGTGAAAATATTTTTCTAACTTATCTCTACTCCTACCAGGCATGAAAGGAAATCTCTTTGGTTTATTTTTGCTTTTTTCTACTTCTACCTGCAAAACTGAAATAGATTGAACTGCAACTAACTATCTTGCTAAAATGAAAATGTGGAATTGAAATGAAAGCAGGAAAGGACTGATCTATTTTGCTCAAATGAAATTGCAGGAATGAAATGCTAGTCTACGCTTGCGGAATTGAAATGCTAATCTACGCTTGCAGAATTGAAATTGCGGAATTGAAATGCTAATCTATGAAAGCGGAAAATGCTAATATACTTTTGCATAAACGAAATTGCATAATGGAAATGAAATAAACTACTTAGCAGCAGATTGTAGTGGAAAATAGAAGAAAAGCGACAATCACCAATACTCTGACACTTCCCCGGCAACGGCGCCAAAAAGATGGTGAGCCCCAGTAGTAGCAATAATGCTACAACTCCTGGAACTCCCTTATTTAATTTTATCAACCCGGTAGTTCGTAACAAACTTGGAAGCGACGGTGCTGTATGCACAAGTACTAGCTCTTGCCGCAGCTGTCACTTGGTCAGCTGGCACAAGTCCGCTAGGAGCTTAAGCCAACTTCTATGAGCTCTTAGAAGAAGCTTTTTAATTGATGGATGAAAACTAACTCGAAGGAAGCTAATCTAATTGAAAAAATAAACTGAGAGCCAAAAAGAAACGCAAACCCTAACAAACCCTAATTCTACCAGCTAGTCCTACTGACGCAAAGGAGAGCATGAAAACTACTAAAAGAGATGCCATTACTTCTATGAAGGTAAAATACATGTGTCTAGACTACCTCTATCTGAAGAAAACATTTTTTTGTATTTTTGTTTAAGTTGATGGAATTATCATGCATGTGCTTCTAACTATTTTTGACTATGCAAAGGTGGATCAAGGAGGAGAAATTCTTGGGAAAGGTTGGGAAGGTTCATAGAGGGTCTAAAGGGTCCCTAACACCCTTCCAGAGAGTCTCACAAAGTTTGGCTGCCAAGAAACCGTGTTTATGAGCTTCTACAGGAAGCCTGCAGGGGTTCTACAGGATGTTCAGGATTTCTACAGGATGTTCTGTAATTCTTCTACAGGATGTTTCGAAATGGGATTTTGGAGCATGGATGGAGGGGAAAATATGGAGGAATGAGTATGGAGGTGAAATAGGGGTGTGAAGAGGCCTAGGACTTGGTGGATGAGGCTAAGGAGCGATTGGATTTGTTCAAGGATGGAGGAAGCAATGATGCACAAGAATGTAGGAATTAAGGCAAGGTGGGGAAAGTATGACAAATGAAGGGTACTAAGGGTTGGAGCAGATTATCAGATGGATTATGGGTAGATAGAGAAGGATAACAGGTACTCTGCAAGTGGTTTTCCAAACTGAACAAACAAAGACATGCAAGAAAACAAAGATCTAGTTATGCTACCCTAATATGATCTAGCTAACAGTAACAAGAATGGACAACAGCTTTATTTATAACAAGAAGCACGTACAAAACGTGAGCAAGAACATTCCAAAAGATCTGAATGCATGACTAACTCCTACCAATCTGTTCTAAACATAAAAAGCTACTTTAACCATCAAGAGCAACCTAAATAACAAAGCAAGTTTTAAATCTAAATGGCAGATTTTACTCTAAGAATGCAGCAAAGACACATAAAGGTAAACAAAGGAGGTACTGGGCGCTTGAGATGGGCCCAACCCCAAGAGCTACAACCTCCTAAGAGATATTTGGAGCTGGTGCAAAGCTGGATTCATCTTTATTGATCAAGAAATGAAGAGTTACATCAAAACTGTCCACAAGGAGAACTTGAAAATGAGCTGACAGCAAAACTAATCTATTGCCTAAAAATCGAACTACAAAATGACTACAACAAGACTATGAAATGACTAACTACCAGCTACAGAAGTGAATAACCACTAGCTAACCAAAATGAGGCCCTAAGCCTTCTTATTTATACAAATTGAGGACCCCAACAGTCCTCCTAAACTTTAAGGACTCGGCTGCCCAAAACTTGCAGTTAACAGCAGTCCTACTTGACTTGCTTGGCTACCCTTGTGCTGATTGATTCGGTGGCCCTTGAAATCCGAGCTAATGGTGGAGAATTCGAGGTAAGGGCCCATAAGTGAAGGGGACACCTTCCTACAAATCCTCTCCCTTGTTCTCCCACGAATTTGGCTGCCAAGTGCTCATTAAACCTTCAATTTTGTCTCCAAATTGACCAAAAAGGCTACACAAAGCACACATTAGACTTGTTGGCATAATGACTAACCCAATTCACTCTATTAGCATAAATATAATCAAAAACATGCAATAAACTAATGAGAATGGTGGATTAAGTCGAATTAGGAGGTTGATGAGCCCAAATAATTATCCATTTTTGGGGCTCATCAGCGTCCATAGTCCAAACATGTTTACTTTTATTTCCAATGCTTCATATTTTAATAATAGGAGTTTATTTCCTCGAAACTATCAATCAGAGGAGTTTATAAAGTGGAGGGGTGGAAGGGATCCATTGGGTTAAACTCAAATCATTTCTTTCCTTGAAAAGGTAAACTATATTATTTAATAAGGATGTGTCTTCCTCCATGAAAAATATTTAAAGCAAGTTGGTTTTATCGTTCCATAAAGATATGTCTTTAATAATAGATGAAATTCATTGAAATAGATAGAGTTAAAATATTTTCCATGAATGCCAATCACTGCTAGGTGAGAAAGAAGGCTTCCATATAAATCATGACAGAATCACAAAAATCAAAGCAAAAGCGAAATCAAAAGGAAAAATATTTTGAAAAGAAATCAACAAAAAAAATAAAAATAAAGAAAACAAAATCTGAAAGAAAAAATCCAAATTTAAAAGATAAAATCCAACAAGGCTACTTATACAACATTAGGGGAATTTTGAGGTCTAAAATGGGTCTCCTAAGAAAAATGTACAACCAAAATAAGCTTTATCAGAACCAATAAGATTCAAGATGATGATATCAACCATGGGGGATGATTCACCATTTTTGGAGTAAAAAAGTAAAAATATTATAAAAGAATAAAATAATAAAACTATTTTTTCAACTCATATTTTCAACTTATCTCCCTAAAGGTTTTGCTCAAATTTTGAGCGGGAGTACTTGTTGGATGAAATTTTTTATTCCTCATCCAAAGAGTATCCATGTTGCATACTTTTAATGTACCTCGCTACACAAAAACTGAGAAATACATGAAAAACACGATTTTCATGTATTTCTCAGTTTTCATGTAGCAGGGTCCATCGAAAGTAAGAAACATAGGTACTCCTTGGATGAGGAATAAAATTCTTCATCCAATGAGTGTTGCTACTTGAAATTTGAGTAAACCCATAGGGAGATAAGTTGAAAAAATAATTATTCTTTTTTTCCTCTACAATTTGATGATGTAATCTAATCTTATTTTATTATTTCCACTATTATTTTATAATTTCCTTAGGAGGTCCATTTTTAACTCAAAAGGCACCTAATGAATGTCTCAACAAAAGAAGTAAAAAAACCAAGTCACGTGAATGTTACTTCTTATGTTGAGATTTAGATAAATTTTATATTATAGAGTTATAAGCATTTAGGCTTCTGATAGCAGTGACGATAAAATTCAGCCCAAATGAAAAAGTTTCGTTCGCTGTAAATTTTCTTGTTTCAAAGAAAAAACCTGTAAAGAGTATCTTAACGATTTTCTAATAAAATCAATGCTTAAAGAAATAGACTAAAGGTTCATAAACTTCCCAGTTTCGCTGATTTGATGAGGATCATTACTGCTTCTTTTAAAAACTTGAAAGAAAACTAGAAAAAGGAGAATGAGCTTAAAATCTGATCTCGTGGAGGTGTTAGAAGTTTTATGAGAAGTTGAAAAACAAAGTTTTATATCAGCTAAAACTATAAACAAAAATGAAATTGAAAGTAAAGAAATGAAAAAGAATGAACGTGGGCATATGAAACTTACCACTGGAGAATTTCATTTAATCTTACCTGAGAGATAATATTTTCTCCAATACAAGGTAACTTATTTTTTTAATTAAAATTAAAAGCATGAAGAATTTGAATTGATTGAAATATTCCTAACCCAAAATCATCATATATTAAATCTATACTAAATCAAACAGTAAACTAGAAGGAAACAATGCTTCATATTCAAGGAATAAAAAATAAACCAAATTCACATAAATGAAAATGAAAGGATGCTTCTTTATGAATTGCAGTAAGGATTGTTATCATAATATTACAAGTTTCATATCTACTCCATGATTTTCATAAATTTTTCATAAATTGTCCAGAATCATGGTTGCTCAAGAGTGCCTTGAAAATCGAAATGAAGTTGCTTACTAAAAGATGATTAGGATATTAAAACACGAATTTAAATAATGAATCAAAGGAAAAAATATAAACAAACCATGGGTGATGAAATTTTCTTGTTAGCAAAGAAGATCGCCGAAGAGAGTAAAAGAGGCACATTTGGATACACCATGTGTTAGAGTTGGTCTGGTCATCCCTCCGTCAGAGATCATTTCTCTTATTGCATTACATTCTTAGGTGCCTCATTCAGCTTGATCATCTGCATTCCGCTAGGGGCATGCCATAATCTGACGGAAGGGTCTTGTCATACATTACCCCTCATGCCTTATCCATGCTGGCTCAGGTTTGTCCGTCAAAATCAAATTTTAAAATCACTTACAGTCCTGTTTTAGTTTATTGATCAACAAAGTTCATTTCAGTCATTGGGTCTAGGGTTAGTCAATTTCGTCTTGAACAATGTCTAATAATGCCAGTAGATTCATGAGGGAGGTCCTTAATAGGTTTTCATTTCCAATATTTTCATCATCATATGCTTGACTACGACTTTTCTTCAAAACTCCGTTTTGAAGAAAATTTGTCATTTCGCTTTGTAATAAATTGTCATGTAATTTTCAAAAAGTTTTTTAGTTGTTGAAATCTCTAGGCACAACCCTCGTCTTCCTTTGTCAAGACATGCTACTATCCCTGCAAAAATTTCCAAAAGAAAACATCATTCAAGCCAAAAATCAAAAGGGAAACAAATGAAACAGAGTTATATTAATTGTGACAAAAAGTGCCAAGTCAAAACATTACAAAGTGGGTTTGTGAGAAGCAAAAATCAAATCTATCACTATAAGAGGTTCTCATGATTTTAAAACATTCATTTGCATGCCAAGAACAAAGAGGAGGCATCTCAAAGTAAGTTTTGGTGAAAGAGTGAGAAATTGGACAAAAACACTGCAACTTGCCGGTGCGGCGCATTGGGCAGAAGGCACGGCGCATTGGGGAGGCGTGGCGAATTGGGAGAAGTTGCACAGTGTATTTTTGAACGGGCGCGGTGCACTGGGGAAGCGCGGCGCATTGGGCAAGATGCGCGGCACACTCCACTGTCTGGCCCAAAAAATTCCAGAACGCCCTCCAAACGCCCAAAACGTGCAAATTTCTCTTGAATTCAAGTAGGTAGAGCTCCTCCTTCGCTGTTAATCATCCAAGTTTATGGTGTATATTATGTTTGATGTGGTGAATGCTAAAACAACAACTCAAACCCTACCATGTCAACATCTTCACATGAAAATTGCTGCCTAGGGTTTCAAAGATTGTTTGCCACTAAGGTTACTCTTTTCCATCATTCCTTTTCTCCTTGATTCCATTTGTTCCTTGACTTCATTGTTCCCTATCCCCTGAGATTACTAAACCCCTATCCCAAATTCCTTTTCCCAAACTTTAAATGTGAAAACCCTAAGCCCTATTCCCACACATAAATCCTAAACCCCCTCCCATATTTCCCTCACAAATCTATCCAAAAATTCCTAATCCCTTACTACTATTTCTCCTTCCTAACAGTCCCTTGTTTCATTTGTTTCCCCTTGGTGGCAGAGTTTGAACACATCACTAAAAGAGGGGTCCAAATATTTTTCATACACCAGCATCTTTTTCTCCAAGGCAGTTTGAAAAACAACAGTCATGGCATCTGAGCATTCATCAGATTATGAAATGGAAACCCAAAGTGACTCTCCCATGGAGGAACATGCACCCCGGAGGCCTCATAGAGGAGGTAGACATATCAGAGAAGAACCAATCACCCTCACCGAATTGCAAGCCTGCCCTCTTGCCATGTTTTATTTCCAGCATTAGTCATGCTATGAGTTTTGTCAAAAGGTGGCTAGTGTTCAATTTCATCATGAGTTGGCTCGTCTATTTGTGCTGCATTTACATGGAGATCAGGCTACCTTAGCCAGTGTCACCTTCACACTTACACCAGAATCTGTCTCACTAGAAACCGGCATACCAACATTGGGGAACCATGGACCAAGAGAAAATTGATCGAAAACATTATGAACCATACATTAAAACCGGTTTCTTGAGGCAGTTCAAGAGAGTGTTTCCATTTCGATACCTGAAAGATGAATATGCTCCACTAATGAAATTGATCATGAAATATTTCAGCCGTGAGGGATGGTTCTCTCGTTTATATGCTTATCACATCAGGTTGCTCATGCATTTCACCAAGGTACAGATGATGAATATTCCGTATTTCATTTGCCGGAACATAGAGAGGATGACCACCCTTGTGCAGCACAAAACCCCTCAGTAGCAACTTAACAGTGTTTATCATTTGATCTTATTAAGATTTTGGTGGTTCATCAGCTTGGATTGCAGGGCATCACTTGGGATGATTTCATCTCTCGTGACTTCTTCAGAGCTTCATAGGGATTATCAGAGGTTAAGCATGAGGGTGGACCTTCTCATCAGTATGAGCGCCATGAGACTATTAGTATGTCGGTATTCATCACATATCAGAGGGGCACTAGACATTTGTTTGCAACAGTGAAGCGAGTGTTATCTCCACCCAGTGTGGAAGGGGCCTCGCTTCCAACATCAGCACCACAGGTACAGGACAAAGGCAAGAGGCCAATTCAGGATGAGGGGCCTTCAGGTGAACAAGAGACTAACTTTATTCTCATTCATGATGATGATACAGATATGGGCCCCGAAACTGCCAAACTTAGGGAGATCATCCAGGAGCATCAAACAGAGATCCAAGCCTTATCCCTTGACTTGGAGAGGGATAAGTGGACTATGAAATACTTGGAGTAGAGGAACAAACAGCTTGAAGATCATCAAGCATTCATGGAGTTACAAAACATCCGCGAGAATCACCAAGCTGCACAAAGGAGAAGGGTTGAGCTCACTTCATTGGAGCAAGAGATTAATGATGATGAGAGTCTTGGCTCGAAAGAGTCAAGATCCACTTGGATGGACTATTAGAAAAGGCTGATAGAGACAACGCATTGCTGAGACATATGGCCTTTCATTACAGGGCGCGGCATATGAGTTCCAAGGCACGAATCAAGAATTTAAAGGCAAAATTAAAGAAGGCAATAAGGAAGCAAAAGAGGCAAAGGGAGCTTGATCGTCTCCAGATACTAGCTGAAGCCTCTTTAGCTCAGCATGACACTTAATGAAGAAGCTCCAGCCCAAATTTCAAGAAATTTGGGGCATTTTTGGCATTTTGACAAATTTTGGCACAAAAAACAGGGTTTTTCTCCCTATGCGCCGCGCCACGTGGCGCGAGCTTTTGCTAGGGAGCTCCAAATTGAAAAATGTTTACATTTTTGGATTTTTCATGAAAAATCATGGTTTCGGTGCATGGCCAAGAAATTTGGGCAAGTTTTGTGTCCCCAGGAGGTCAAAAACACTCAGAAAATGACCTCACTGCCCCTATTTTGACACACAGGAAGCCGTATTGGGAGATTGAAGTTTTGGAGGGGCAAATGACATACAAATTTAGAAATTCCACTTGGGTTGGAAAGTAGACAGGTAGGGCTTTCCAACAAGCACACTTGGGCTCAATTTTGAATTCAGGAAGTGCCTCAAAATCAGCTCCAAAGTGGCGCGACGCATAGAGAATCAAGCGCGGCACATAGAGGATTTTTGCCCATTTTTCACTGTTCAGATCAGTAATTCGCCCAGTTTTGACCAGTTTTGCTTCTTGATGTTATTATTGAATTTTCATGATGTAATTTGACAAGAATAATGTAATATTGACACATTTTTACTTGTTCTAGAATATTCATTCACCAAAAGGTGAAATGTGAGTGAATGAATCAATTTCTTAGCAAATAGGGGTAAGTTGTTTGACTACCTAGTTTTCAGTTCCTTGTTTAGGATTGGTTCAAACAACTCCTAGGATGATGAGCTTGACCCCTAGAGGCAAGGGAACAGGTTTTGCTTGTCTATATTATGTAATTTCTAAGTCATTTTCAGGGTTGGACACTTGGGATTGCTTAGCACTTCATTGTACATTTCATTTCTACAATTTTGGCAAAGGAAAGACCAGGGTTTTGTAGCACTTGTTGGGATCCTTGTGGCTCTGTATTTGGATGGTGTTTCTTCTCCATGTATTTGTATTTTCATGAATGTTTATGTATGCGATTTCCCTTCTCTTGCTTCTGAAATTAAACTGATGAGTACTTAAGGTGGAATTCATAAACTGTTATGCTCTACCTTTGACTTTTGTTTAGTTTTATATGTTTTCTTCAGTTTGTAGAGGATCCCTGACATAATCTTGCCCTCTTAAGCTTCTCAGCAATCCTTTCTATCCATTCATTCAATTTAAGGCATCCTAACCATTGCTTTCCTCGCCCCAACTTGAACTCTTCATGAACTGGCCTTCATCCCCGGACCCAAAATTTGCCTGTCCCTTTTTCCAACAAAACCCAAAAAAACTCAAATTAAATCCTTGTAATTAATACCTAGCCTAAGATTAGTTGTTAAATAGTCATCTCAAGCCCCATCGATTATCTTTCACTGAGATTGACCCAGAGAGAGCCCTCTACTGTTCTCCTAGGGCTAGCTACGAGGCTGAGCGTGGTTTGATGTAGACCTAGAATCTTACCTTTTCAGCCTGAGGTAAATCTAGGCTCTAACATAGTGGCAACCATACTAGGGAAGAAAATGGTTTGCTTGTTGATGTCATTTGTTTTAAAAGCTACAGACGGAGCCTGAATTTATGCTAGGTAGCCTTCGAAACACTTCTGCTTTGTATTAGCGGAAGTAGATAAATGCTACTTCAGTCAATCTTTGGTCTAGCTTGTAATCATGACACTTGACCCGTAAATCGCCCCAGTACATTTGAGAATTCTAAGCTTTTGGATGATAAGTTTAGAATTTGAAAGGGTGAACAAGTTGTTTATGTCCCTTTGATTTCTTGAAAATAACACGCTGGCTTCAAAGAGATATACGAGAGCTAATCCAGATCCAAATCCTCTCCTTGTTTACGAAAATCCCAATTTGATTTCAAGAATTGTTTGTCAAGAGAGTTATGTGACTCCCGTGTTTAAATCTCGTTCATGTCCTACAATTTTTAAGTATCTTGAAGAGCTTGATTTTGATGAAAAGTTTGAATTGTCATTGTTTGAAACCAAATCCGAAACTGCTCTTGGTTCTATAGTTCCAAATCCTGACTTTGCTGCAGCTCTTGAAGTTGAAAGAAACAATAAATCAATTGAGAAATTATCTTGAAGCACCTCCAAAGTGAAATTCACGTTTCAAATATCACTGATTTCCTAGAAGCTGCATCTGCATCCCTTGGATCTTTCATAACAACATCCACCTCCAAAATTCCTATCGAACCTCCCTTCATTCCCACCCTTCCCCCGCAGCCTACTATTTTTGATCAAAAGTCTGCTATAAATTCACCTCCATCTACTCCTTCTACATCCAAAATTGCTTCACCTCCGCATACACCTCCTCATACACCTCACACATTAGCTGCACCTTCTCCCCCAACATCTCCAAGGCCGATTACAAATCCACCAAGAGCAATGGCTGCTTGGTTTGCACCTCTCGCGCTACCTCAAGTTTTGGGTGACATGCCCGCAGATTATCAAAATAAAATTCCTTTGTTTGATGGCACTCCTCAAAGTACCACGACTTAGCAACATGTGGACAAGATGACGAATTTCTTTGAGCTTCATGAGATTGATGCAGAAAATGTGACCATGAGATTATTCGTGCAGACTTTCGCAGGTGAGGTGAGAAAATGGTTCAGAGCTTTGACAGCTAGAAGTATTCCCACATTATAAGAGCTTTAGAGATAGTTCTTGGATCGCTGGGAAGTCAAGAAAGATCCTCTCCATATCACTTCTGAATATACCAAGATCAAGCGGAATGCTAGTGAGTCCATACAAGACTATTGTATTAGATTTAATGCGGTTTATAATGCAATTCTTGATGATTTAAGGCCAACTAGAAATTCAAATTTGCTAAAGTTCCTGGATGGTTTTGATCCAGACATGGCTTATCAATTAAGAGAGAGAGAGATCCAGCTGCCTTAGAAGAAATACAGAAAATCGCCGTTAGTGTTGAGGCAAATTTGAATGACAAGAGATCTAGATTGAAAACCGAGAAGAGAGTTTCAATAAAGGAAGAAGCTTCAACCTCAGATCAGGTGCTTCGAAAGGTAGAAAAGATGATTGAAAGGTTAGGACTTGATAAGCATGAACCACAGATCTAGAATCCTAATTTCTGTGGACAGAAACAACCTCAATTCAGGATCAAACAGCGTGAGCAGCGAGCACAAGAATCGGCATCACAACAACAGCAAGTAAAGACACCTCTTCAGCAAAATTTTGTTGGTCCCGAATCTGATGATGAAGACCATGTAATAGGGGAAGAAAATCACTTCTTTACTCCTGATGATATGCCCACCTTTGTCACCGAAGATGATGAGTATGCAGAAATTTTAGCTGTACACCAGGATGCAGATTTTATCTTGGAAAATGACACAACTCTTTAAGAGGAGTCAGATGAGTATCAGAGAGGTTATATGCATGCCTTTTCCACCCAGCAGCATCAGTATTCACTAAGAAATAGAAAAGTCACCATCAATCCAATCTAGAAAAGAAAGGACGTTCTAGCATCTAAGAATGAGCCACCTGTTGCACCAAATAAAGGAAAAGAAGTTGCTGATCCTACTCCTAGCAAGTCTCCATCAGAAAATGAACGAGTCAATCAACCAATTTTATCAAAAGATAAAGCTGAGAAGAAAGAGGTTCCATCCAAACAGGTAGAGAATACTTCTGCTTTTAGTTTAGAAAATGAAATTTCTAAATTAAAGGTATCCATTCCCTTGACTGAGCTGATGAGGAACAACAGTTATAGAGGTCAAGTTTCCAAAATTTTGAACTTTGATCTAATGTCTGATATGGTGAGTGTGGAAGATGATCAACCTAAACTGATTTTTGGACCAGCATTGAATGGTGAGTCTCTAGACAGTGATGTGCCTCCTTTTTATATCAGTTTGAGAGTGCATGAGTTTGTGTTGCATAATGCTATGTTTGATTCCGGCGCCTCCCACAATCTTATGCTGAAGGCTATGATGAAAAAGTTGGGTTTGGACATTACCAGGAAATACCATGATCTTTATTCATTTGATTCTAGCAGGGTGAGATGTATTGGGCTCAATTTGGACTTCAAGAAGTGCCTCAAAATCAGGTCCAAAGTGGCACGACGCATAGAGGATTTTTGCCCATTTTTCACTGTTCAGCTCAGTAATTCACCCAATTTTGACCAGTTTTTCTTCTTGATGTTATTCTTGACTTTTCATGATGTAATTTGACAACAATAATGTAATATTGACACATTTTTACTTGTTCTAGAAGATTCATTCACCAAAAGGTGAAATGTGAGTGAATGAATCAGTTTCCTAGCATATAGGGGTAAGTTGTTTGACTACCTAGTTTTCAGTTCCTTGTTTAGAATTGGTTCAAACAATTCCTAGAATGATGAGATCGACCCCTAGAGGCATGGGAAGGAGTTAGGCTTGTCTATATTATGTAATTTCTAAGTCATTTTCAAGGTTGGAAACTTGGGATTGCTTAGCAGTTCATTGTACATTTCATTTATGCAATTTTGGCAAAGGAAAGACCAGGGTTTTGCAGCACTTGTTGATCTGAATTTGAAACTACTTGAAATTTGTTTGCAAGGTATTCAATTCAGAAATAAACATGTTTAAAAGACTTCCATGTCTTGCAGAAAGGAAACACATGAAATTTTCAGCTGTTTATGACCCATCTAAGCATAGCAGAATTATTTCCTTTTACTGTTTAACACATTAAAATGAATTTGTTCTGCAAAATAAATCAACCACATATGCAAAAGAAGTTGATAAAGCAGTTCACCCCCTCCAGGGCTACGTCTGTTGGGTCCAAAGCTCCCAACCGGGCTTGTCCTTGTTTTTATTAAATGCTCAAATTGATAATACAGCTGAATAGAAGCATCTATAGGAGAAATAGATGGTAGAAATGGATTCAGAACACTTGAATCCTTCAGGATTGACTATTGGATCACCTCCAATGGATATCTGCAACCCTGTACAGTCTTCCCAATACTGGCCCCTGGTGGCTCCTAGAACTTTCACGGCTTCAAAACGTATGCAAATGACCTCTGATGACTGTAAGACCTGCACCAATGGCTTCAGAAGGTCGAAAATACCCAAAATCAAAAAAACATTCGTCCAAAACCGACTTTCTGGGCCAAAGTTATGGCCATTTACTCCTGACTGCCAGTTTGGCCTAACAAAACCCCAGTTAACTGTAGTGGAGGCCAGTTAAGCCCGCCAAATATGGCGGGACCGCCAAATTTGGCGCTCAGCCAATTCTGCCGCCATCTTACTGTAGTTAAATTTAATATTAGCCTCGAATTCCGTGCCGACCGTTTGGGCTGGCGGTTAATGCTTAGCTCCTGGTTCTGTGGTCACGATCATATGGGTATGGGGGCTGGCCCCCTTTGTTTTCCCGCTGAAACAAATTCAAAGGTTATGACATGTTTATTCCGCCTATCAAACAACGTACAGGGCCATGGGCTAACGGTAAGTTGCTTGATTAATGACTCGGAGGTCTTGTGTTCAAAACCTGCCAATGCCCAAACAATTTTTGAAATGCGCCAATGAGATTTGCTGACGTCACCCAGGGCGACGTGGCGCCCTCCGGGCCTGCCACGTGGCGGATTCTGATTGGCCCTTGAAAAGGGAATATTCTTTTTTTTTTTTTTTTTTTTAAAAATTCAAATTTCTAATGTTTTGGGCAAAATATTCTTTTGACCATATCTTCCTCATACGGCGACCATTTTTTGAACCGTTTGCGGCGCCGGAATCGGGAGGATGAGAACTTTCCAGTCATCCAGCGTTGAACCTGTTTTGAGCACTTTGAATTTTGAGCATTTTTACGACACTTAGGACATGAGCACCTGATCACGCCTCCCCATTGGGAAGATTTTGGACCCCAAAAGCCTTCAACTACCTGTTAAAGAGGTGAGGGTACAACTCCCTCACTCTGTCCACCTCCATCCACTTTGCCTTGTTCGGTTTGCTGCCTTTGAAACCAACCCGAACATAATCTACACTGCCCCTCCTTGAAGTGCGTGTCCTTTTGTCAAGGATTGTATCTTCTTTCAGCTCATCTAAGAATTCTGG
Source organism: Pinus tabuliformis (assembly GCA_031772625.1). Classification (NCBI taxonomy): domain Eukaryota; kingdom Viridiplantae; phylum Streptophyta; class Pinopsida; order Pinales; family Pinaceae; genus Pinus; species Pinus tabuliformis. The sequence goes on along the minus strand of CM062820.1, from coordinate 1,727,355,043 downwards.
CGAGAAATCTTCTATAGATGGCAGCTGAACAACACTTTCATGATCAGCAATCAAAGGAGGTTCATACAAACGTAAGTTCTCCACATTGACAACAGAATACATTTGCATGTAGGAAGGCAAATCTAATTGAAAAGCATTATTTCCAACCTTCTTGAGGATTTTGAATGGACCATAACGAATAGGCTTCAGCTTTTTACCTTCTCCTTGCATCCTTTCCTTACTAATGTACAGCCATACCTCATCCCCTTCTTGAAACTTGTGATCGACTCTATGCTTGTCGTGTCTTTCCTTGTACTTGCCTTGACTCTTCTCAAGCTGTTCTTGAATTTGCTGATGTATTTGCTAAATTCTTTCAATGAATGAACGAGCTTTGTCAATATCACTATGTCCCTCAATGGCAACATCTTTCTCAAGTATGAAATCAAGAGGTGATTTTGGCAAGTAACCAAAACAAGCTTCAAACGGTGAGGTGTTTGTGGAAGAGTGCTTGGCACGGTTGTAGGCATGCTGTATGTAGTGCAAATGTTCATCCCAAAGCTTGGTATGCTTGCTGCAATAACCTCTCAAGAGGTGCACAATGGTTCTGTTCACAACTTCTGTTTGTCCATCTATTTGCGGATGGAAAGCAATGATTTTCTTCAACTTTGTGTCCATCATCTCCCATAGGTTGGACCAAAAATTCCCCACAAATATGGAATCCCTGTCACTAATAATGGAAGTAGGCAAACCAAAGTGAATCCATACATGATGAAAGAATAATTCAGAAGTTTGTTCAGCAGTTATAGTTTTCTTACAAGGCATAAGTATACACATTTCGCTGAAACGATCAACTACTACATATAAATAATCATGCTGCTTTCTAGATTTTGGCAAACCTCCTACAAAATCCATAGAGATGCTCTCCCATGGTCTAGAAGGTACCAGCAAAGGAGTATATAAACCAAGCTTCCTATTGCTAGGCTTACTTGTAGCACATAATGAACAACCTCTTATGAACCTTGAAACCGAATCTACCATGCGAGGCCAATAGCAATACCTCTATAGATGTGCAACTGTTTTGCTCACACCAAAATGGCCAGCAATAAGAGAAGAATGAGCTTCTCTTATGACATTTATCCTCTCCCCCTGTGGTATACACAACTTGCCCAAATGAAACAGCAAATTGTTATGCATGTGATAATCATTTTCCTCTACATGATTCCCTTTACTCAAGTTAGCATACACATCTTTAAAGTCATCATCAGATGCATTTTGTTCTATGTAACTATCATGTACAATGGAATCATTCTTAAGTAAAGTAACATCACTAATAATAGGCCTTGAAAGCATATCAGCAACCTTATTCAAAGTACCTTTCTTGTACCTTATTACCAAATGGAACTGTTGCAAGAAGCCCATCCATCTGAAGTGTCGTGACTGTTGTAACTTGCTTTGTGATTGCAAGTACTGTAAGGGCTGATGGTCGGTATGTATAACAGTTTCTTTGCCCATCAAATAGTGTTTCTACTTTTTGACGCTTTGTACCAACGCATACAACTCCTTATCATATGTAGGATAATTTACAACAGCACCATTAAAAGTTTCAGAATGAAAAGCAATAGGCTTACCATGCTGTAGAAGAACTGCACCCATAGCATAATCACTAGCATCAGTTTGTATCTCAAATGGCTGTCTCAAATCCGGTAATGCAAGGAATGGAGCTGAACTAATCTTCTCTTTCAAAGATTCGAAAGATTTTTGCTGCTTGCCTCCCCATTGGAAAGCATGCTTCACACTTGTCACTGCATGCATAGGAGCTGCTATAGAAGAGAAGTTAGAGATGAACTTCCTCCAATATTGAGCTGCACCCAAAAAACTTCTTACCTCTGTTATGGATTTGGGAGTAGGCCACTTCACAATAGCCTCAATCTTAGCAGGATCAATTCTCAAAGCACCTCCTCCTACTATGTGTCCCAAATAAACCAAAGAAGTCTTTCCAAATTCACACTTTGACATTTTAAGAAATAACTGATTCTTGTTCAAAACATAAAGTACTTTTCTAACATGCATGACATGATCTTCTCTAGACTTGCTGAAAATTAAGTTGTCATCTAAGTAGACAATAACGAAATCATCAAGAAAAGGACGCAAGACATCATCCATTACGCGCATGAAAGTTGCAGGTGCATTGCACAAACCAAATGGCATCACAAGCCACTCAAAGAGTCCTTGTTTGGTTTTAAAGGCTGTCTTCCATATGTCACTTTCTTCAATTCTTACTTGATGATATCCACTATGCAAGTCTAACTTAGTGAAATATCGAGCATCTTTCAGTTGGTCTAGCAAATCATCTATCCTTGGGAGTGGGTAATGATTCTTTACCGTTATCTTGTTCAAGGCCCTGAAATCAACACACATACGCCAAGTGCCATCTTTCTTTGGAATCAATACAATCGGTGACCCACATGGCGAAGTACTTGGCCTTATGAAACCCTTGTCCAACAAGTCCTTGATTTGCTTCTTGATTTCAGCATTCTCCATAATAGACATGCGGTACATGCCTATGTTTGGAAGAGGACAATCTGGATGCAAATGGATTTCATGCTGAATCTCCCTCTTAGGAGGCAAACCTGTTGGCTCCTGAAACATCTCATGATATGCATCAACTACATCATACAGATCTGATTTAAGTTTTGGATCACAATTGTTAAATGACTCATGATTCACATCAACCTTGGGCTTAATCATAAGAAGAACAAAATTCTTACTTGAATTGACCAGCCTTTTTACCTGTCCTGCATTCACCATCGCTATATTTGTCTTCTTGCGATGAGCTCTAACAATGAACTCCTTGCCATCTTTGAAAAGATGATATTTGTTTTCATGGCGATGAAAGATAGCTTTCCTGTCAAACAAGTAAGGACTTCCCAAAACAATTCCTGCTATATCAAAAGGTACCACATCAAGTTCAACTGTGTCAATAAAATGTGCAGTAATTGCAAAGCGCAATGTGCACTTTCTTGAAACTTGTAAATTTGCATCCTTGCAAATCCATCTAAGTGGATATGGCTTCGGATGTGGAACGGTCTCAAGTTTAAGCTGCTTGACCAAGTCCTCTGATATAAGGTTTTCTTGTGACCCACTATCAAAAAGTGTGTCAATTTTAGTATGTTTTGAAATCACCCTCACATGAAACAGTTCAATTCTTTCTTCCTCCTTAGGAGCTTGTACATGGCAGTTTGAGGTACTAGTGCTGGCTTGAGTTTCAATTTCTTTTCCCTTCAAGTTTTTCAAACCCATGGCTATAATTTTGGTTTCATCACCTGAATCTTCCCCTAAATCTTGTGGTGTAGATGTAGTAGCAGCAGTTTTCTGTTTCCCTTTGGATTTGTTAGATTGAGGTCTTTTTTCAGGATGTAATTTCCAACAATTTTTCTCCTCATGGCCTGGTTTAGAACAGTGTTTACAGATCACTTTCTCACTCTCCTCCTTGACAGATGCATTCTTTTTGCCCTTTCCCTTGGAGGTTTTCTCTTTGCTTTTCCCCTTGGGGGGCTTGTTTCTACCCTCTTCAAATGTGTTTTTTCCCCTTGCCTCTAAATGGGTAGCTTGGACACAAACCTCGTCTAGGCTAGTAGGGTTAAACATCAAGATGGTGTGTCTAAGGTAGCTATGCAAGCCACCAATGTATTTCAGCAAGGTTTCCTGGGTCTGCAAATCTACCCCTAACAAGAGAGCTCTTCTCCTGAATTCTTGGGTGTAGTCTTGGACACTCTGACCCTTAAGTTGTCTGAAATTTTGCCAGTTCATAATGGCTTTCTGCATGTGAGCAAGAGGATAAAACTGTTTTTTAATGGCTAACAGAAATTCAGGCCATGTTAAGGTAACCTTACCAAATTTCTTGATCTCCTCTTTAGTCTTGGCCTCCCACCAGACCAAGGCTGCTCCATCCATTCTCAAAGAAGCCAACTGAATCTTTGTGGCATCATCATGCATATTTTGGATCCTCAAGTAAACTTCCAACTGCCTAATCCAGTTGTCAAGCTTTTCTACATTCACTTCACCATTAAACATAGGTAATTCGAATTTTACATCAAGCTTCAAAAAAGGACTTTTTCCAGAGGATCTATGCTTATGAACAGAAGAAGACGAGGATGAAGAGGAAGAAGGTGAAGATGGGGGTGGTGGATCACCATTACCTCCATGTCCTTTCTTGGAATGATCATCATCCTTCTTACCTCTTGAAGAGCCCTCTCCTTCATGTGGATGTTTGGACCCTTCTCCAGCCAATTTCTCATTTCTTTCTTGGTACAATATCCTCACCATTTCAGTGAGATCTAAGAAAGCCTTTCTGAAAACTCTTTCTTCTTCTCTTGGATCTGTCTCTATAGGAATTTCTCCTTCATGTTCAGACATCTTTGAAGCTTCTGCTGAGACTCTTGAGGGTGAAATTGAAGGTGGAGGTGATGTCTCTCTGGCCTTCCTTGACTGAGGATTCTCTCGTTCTCTAGTCAACTGTCCTTCCCCTCTTTTATGTTTCAACCTGGTAAGCATCAATACTTGCAAGACAATTAGAAGGTATTTGCACAAAAATAATCAAAAGACAACTACACCAGAGATTGACTGAAAAGAGCATTTATCTACTTTGCAATTGTCTAACAAGAGCATTTCGAAGGCTTCCTGGCTCAGTTCAGGCTCTGTCTATAGCTTATTTGACTGATTTTGATACAAAGAAGCAACAATCTAGCTCTGGTACCAACTTGATCTGAATTTGAAACTACTTGAAATTTGTTTGCAAGGTATTCAATTCAAAAATAAACATGTTTAAAAGACTTCCATGTCTTGCAGAAAGGAAACACATGAAATTTTCAGCTGTTTATGACCCATCTAAGCATAGCATAATTATTTCCTTTTACTGTTTAACACATTAAAACGAATTTGTTCTGCAAAATAAATCAACCACATATGCAAAAGAAGTTGATAAAGCAGTTCACCCCCTCCAGGGCTACGTCTGTTGGGTCCAAAGCTCCCAACCGAGCTTGTCCTTGTTTTTATTAAATGCTCAAATTGAAAATACAGCTGAATAGAAGCATCTACAGGAGAAATAGATGGTAGAAATGGATTCAAAACACTTGAATCCTTCAGGATTGACTATTGGATCACCTCCAATGGATATCTGCAACCCTGTACAGTCTTCCCAATACTGGCCCCTGGTGGCTCCTAGAACTTTCACGGCTTCAAAACGTATGCAAATGACCTCTAATGGCTGTAAGACCTGCACCAATGGCTTCAGAAGGTCGAAATTACCCAAAATAAAAAAAAAATTCGTCCAAAACCGACTTTCTGGGCCAAAGTTATGGCCATTTACTCCTGACTGCCAGTTTGGCCTAACAAAACCCCAGTTAACTGTAGTGGAGGCCAGTTAAGCCCGCCAAATATGGCGGGACCGCCAAATTTGGCACTCCGCCAATTCTGGCACATCTTACTGCAGTTACATTTAATATTAGCCTCGGATTCCGTGCTGACCGTTTGGGCTGGCGGTTAATGCTTAGCTCTTGGTTCTATGGTCACGGTCATATGGGTATGGGGGCTGGCCCTTAGGGGCTGGCCCCCTTTGTTTTCCTGCTGAAACAAATTCAAAGGTTATAACATGTTTATTCCGCCTATCAAACAACGTACAGGGCCATGGGCTAATGGTAAGTTGCTTGATTAATGACCCGGAGGTCTTGTGTTCAAAACCTGCCAATGCCCAAACAATTTTTGAAATGCGCCAATGAGATTTGCTGACGTCACCCAGGGCGACTTGGCACCCTCTGGGCCTGCCACGTGGCGGATTCTGATTGGCCCTTGAAAAGGGAATATTCTTTTTTAAATTTTTTTTTTTTTTAAATTCAAATTTCTAATGTTTTGGGCAAAATATTCTTTTGACCATATCTTCCTCATACGGCGACCGTTTTTCGAACCGTTTGCGGCGCCGGAATCAAGAGGATGAGAACTTTCCAGTTGTCTAGTGTTGAACCTGTTCTGAGCACTTTGAATTTTGAGCATTTTTACGACACTTAGGACATGAGCACCTGATCACTTGTTGGGATCCTTATGGCTCTGTGTTTGGATGGTGTTTCTTCTCCAGGTATTTGTAAGTTCGTGAATGTTTATGTATGCCATTTCCCTTCTCTTGCTTCTGAAATTAAACTGATGAGTACTTAAGGTGGAATTCATAAACTGCTATGCTCTGCCTTTGACTTTTGTTTAGTTTTATATGTTTTCTTCAGTTTGTAGAGGATCCTTGATATAATCTTTCCCTCTTCAGCTTCTCAACAATCCTTTCTATCCATTCATTAAATTTAAGGCATCCTAACCATTTCTTTCCTCGCCCCAACTTGAACTCTGCAAGAACTGGCCTTCATCCCCGGACCCAAAATTTTCCTGTCCCTTTTTCCAACGAAACCCAAAAAAATCAAATTAAATCCTTGTACTTAATACCTAGCCTAAGATCAGTTGTTAAATAGTCATCTCAAGCCCCATCGATTATCTTTCGCTGAGATTGACCCGGAGAGAGCCCTCTCCGGTCCTCGTAGGGCTAGCTACGAGACTGAGCGTGGTTTGATGTGGACCTAGAATCTTACCTTTTCAGCCTGAGGTAAATCTAGGCCCTAACACCATGAAGAATGTATATGCCTATAGTCACAAAGTTATCCCAACGAATGAATACTTGAATTCGATGAAATTATTATTGAAACACATTGAAGCTTTCAACCACTATGATAACATAAAAGTAGCATGTATATAAAGATAATCAAACAAGACTTCATGTTAGCATAGTGAAAGAGCAGTATGAATTGAAAATAGACCTACTAATACATTTAATATGATATTATAAACTTATGAGTTTCCGAGAGAATCTCAGTGAAAGGTAGGAGCTCAAGTTTTCCAAAAAATTGTTAATGGACAAAACTCCAATAAATAAAGACTTTATTTCATAATGTTTCCGGTGACATTTGTTTTTGTGATTTTAATTTAATTTCTCCTTTAATAGAAGAATTCCTTGTATTTAGAATATTAAAGAGAAGCAAGATCTTAGAAAAATGAAAAAGCAGAGGATCGAGATTCCAGAATTTACCAATTAGAGGCCCTGAATCCTCATAAGAAATGAATATTACTAAAGGGAAAACAATATGAATGAGCACGATGTAATGGTTCTACTCAAATCAAAAATTGTAATATTGAGAATAGGCACAAATAAAATCATGGATAAGATCACTCGCGGTAAGAATTTTATGCGAAAATTTCCTCGGTTTGTAGAAAATTAGAGCAGTAATGAGTATAATCATTTCATTCCAGCTGCACTTCTGAGAGATAGATTATGATTATTTACTAGTATTTCTAAATGAAAAACATGAATTCCCATGAGACTGGATACATCGGCATATCGAAAGAAAAATATCGGAGAAATTTTATGGTTGTATTTTTGAAACATGCGATATGCTTACCTTCCGATATGATTTTGAATGTAATGGCTAAAAATTATAAGCAGGAAGGAATATCAGAGGTTATTTATAGGAGTTTTAACATCGCGGGTGTGAAAGGCTAACATTCAATTGGAAGTCGCAATATGAAAGTTCCAATATAAGTAGCAGGAAGTTTATCGAGAATCGAAGGTTTGGGCATATCAGAGATCTACGGATTGAGATATTAGAGATCGGGGAAATGAGTTTCATTGTTAGGGTCCAGCCCTAACTTCCTTATTAATGTAATAGGGTTGAGTCATAGTTATATTTAAGTAAAGAGTCAATATTGCCCATATTAATAATTGTAAGTGTTGACCCGCATTTAAAGAAGGGACCACAGTTAGTTGCAAATGGGCCATGGTATTAGATAGATGGTATTAATAAGAACCATGTTATTGACCCATGGTATTGCATGTATGAATCCTATATAAAGGATAGAGACTCCCCTCGAGGAGGATCATGTCTTATTTTGTAATTGAGCCCAACTCTATTGGAGGTTGCCCCCTTGAAGAGGCAAGTGAACATTGCTTTCCTTTCTGAATAATAAAATAATTGCTGTTATTTCTTATTATTCTGTGTTTTGGGTATATTTCGTTGCATATTAGGTATTTTGGTATCTTCTCGCAGGTCAAGAGCATAAAATTCATATTGAAAACTTCGATATCTAGAGGCTCCGATAATGCTACGTGGTAGTCTTGTGGGGTCAAGCCTTTTATCATTATATTTACAAAGTTCTTAACACAACTTCTCCTTTTAAAAAAACCCTTTTAATAGTTATATTAACTATCATGAGTATTCGATCTGAGAAAGATGTTATCAAAACTTTTGTATGAGGAGAGTTGCGATATTGTAGTAATCCTTTATGAATTTTTTGATAATGTATTAAAGGTATATATGGGTTTTAATGAATAAATTAAAGGATCTTCAAATTATGATGAAACAAAAAATAATTCCTTGAACATGTTGTAGATTTAAAAATGGTTGGCTGCTTTCTTATCTCAAGTCTTCAAAATCAAGTGAATAAGGACTTGCAAAAATAAACAAAACAAAAATAAGAAATAAACTAAAGAAAAGAGAAACTAACAATGGATGAAGATGAACCTATAAAATGCATACCTGGGAGAATATTGATTGTAAATTTTACCCGATGAATCTTAAAATGCCCTCATGTTCAACATCATCTACTTATTTAATAAAAATTGGCAAGTAATGAGCTTTTCAATTGCATCCACTTCAAATTTACGTTAGAGGGAAAGAGCGGTGAATCAAAAGAATTCCTTGAAAAATTCATAGATGATTTTATCACAGAAACATTTTTTTAAAAACCATATGATGAATTTTTACTAAAGTAATGTAATCAAGTGTATCACAAGTGTATATGATTCGACTATGATATGTTTTAATCCACTTTGCCAGGAAATGATAGGGGAATTCCAAGGAAAAACTTGAACTCATTACTTGTTTATTAAAAATTTGCAGTAATAGAATAAATTCAAATATAAAAAATGAACTGATCTAAATTAATATATTCCTATTTCTAACTGAACGGAAGGAAGCATGACTAGGTATAGTCATACTTCCAATGCAACCATTCTCTCATTTTAACTACTGCATGTATGTATAGATCAAACATCAGTAACAAAAAGACAAGTATAATTAAACAAAAAGAACTAAATCTGAATGCATCATGTACATCTATTGCTAACATACTTAAAAAAATTAACTTATTTATAATAACCTTCCCTTGAAATGTCCCTTCCAGCTGAATTTCAATTGGATCATAGAAATGTAGATAGATTTTCGTTAATGATTGGAAGAGATTCAAAATAAAGGATAATAGGACAGATTGTGGAAATGAACTTTTAGATACAATGGCCTGCAAAAAATTGTCAGCCTTATGTGCATATGTTAAATTATTAATAATCTTCAGTGTAAGAAAAATTTTCAAATGTATTTCAATTGGGTCTATTAAATATGGATAGAAATCTAATAGATTTGAAGGAATATTATTTATTAAATTAGATTGTTGGTCATATTGGATCAATTTATTCCCAAGTGTTGTTTCATATTAAGAAAGACTTATAGAAAGAAAAGTAAGCTGATAAGATACAACCATAAAATAGAATTGAAAGATCAAAAGCTCTTGATGGTTATAATTTAGATTTTGTGATTCTTCTTCACATTCTAGCAATACATATTGCGAATTTTCAACACTTAGTTGTTCGATATGGCAATAAAAGACATCTAAAAATAGAAAAATGTTAACAAAAAACAAATTTGAACATAATAAAAATAGACGAAGTAAAAATAATAAAATCAAATCATAATTTACAATATTGTTACAATTAATGTTACAACACGACTGGAATTGATTTAAAACAATTCCCCCCTCACAAGCATTAGCTAGAAAATAAGAAGGATCATTGGCATTGACTTGTGGAAGAGGAAATGATTTTGAACCATGAACAAGTGTAAGATCTTGATGATCATATGAATTATAAATTGGAAAAGACTCTTGAATGTCAAAATCATGAAGATCATTTTTTACTTGAGAATGAGAATTAGTTGGAACAACTTCTGAGTTATAATGTTCTTCTTTCCCACATATGATTGATCTTTGATCATGGGAATTTAATTGAGCAGAAGATGTTTCAAATTTATCAATGTAAGAATTATTAGCATAAATAACTTCATGAAATTTATTAAAATTTTCATCATTCCCATCAGAGAAATAAAAAGGAGAAGGAAAATTAAACTCAGGTTAATCAATGTTGGAGGAATGATCAAGAAATAATTCTTTATCTATAGGAATTTACAGGGTAAGTTCCTCAGACAGAACACCCAAGGACACAGCTCACAAAATCCTCACAGAGGGAAACAATCCACGGCCTTAGCCAACGCGACCACTTTAGGAAATTTATTAATAAAAGAATGAAAATTTACATAAGCTTCTCTCGTGAACGGTTACCCTACAAATGACCCTCCATGCTCTTTAAATAGAGATCATGGACCAATTAGGTGTTAAGCCACAGATCAAGTGTCGGTAATACCGAGAATGAACCATCGGATCACTACATATTGTGACCGTCAGATTGTAAGTTACAAAGGTACATAGTAAAGAAACACACTTAACCTCACTCTACACTAGACCAAGTTATACTTAACTATTTCCTATGTGTCAGAATATCCTATCATCTCCCTTAAGAAAAACTTAGGATAGGATTGAAGGATGTACAAATATGACACGATAGGAGAAGGAAGGAGGCATTAGAGCCTATCCCTCCTTAGTGACAACTTCATGAACTCCAACCATAAATCGAAGTTTAGTAAACTTCACCTCTGTGAGAGCCTTTCTAAAGATGTCTGCAACTTGAACATCTGTTGAACAATATTTCACTTCAAGAACATGGTCATGAATGAGCTTTCTGATGAAGTGCATGTGTAGTTCAATGTGTTTGCTATGCTGATGTTGGACTGGATCTTTACATAGTTGAATGGCACTTTGATTATCACACCAAAGTGTAGTCAGATGTACTGCTAAAAGCCAAACTCTGACAGGATTTGACGAAGCACATGGCTTCCTTACTAGCTTCTACAACACCATGATACTCTACTTCTGTTGAAGAAAGAGAATTGACACTTTGTTTCTTGCAAGCCCATGTAATAGGTCCTGAACCAATAGTGAACGCATAACCTGTAGTAGACTTCCGATCACTAGGGTCACCAGCCTAATCAGAATCAGTGAAACCAACAAATAGAGGAGATGCTTCTGCACTGTAATGAATCCCAAAATGAATTATACCTCTAACATAACGAAGTATTATTTTAGCTGCTTTCCAATGACTTTCATGTGTGTTTTTCATAAACCGAGCAATAAGGCCAACAACAAAGGAAAGGTCAGGACGAGTATGGGTCAGATACAAAAGTTTTCCTACAAGTTGATGGTATAAGGTAGCATTAACTTCAGGGGAAGTACAAGTGACTAAAATTTTGGATCTAGACTGAAAGGGAGAAGGGGATGGCTTATAGTCTTCCATGTGAAAATGGCATAGAAGATCACATGCATACTTGGACTGGGAAAGGGGAATACCTTCCTTGGATTGCAAGACTTGAAGACCAAGGCCTTAAAGGCCAAGAACATGTTAAATAATTCACTCTTGAGTTTTAAGAAGTATACCCAAGTGCATCTGGAGAAATCATCATGGTTTATAAGGTTGGGATCACTACCAGTAAGGATAAGATCATCAACATAAATAACAAGAATGATAAGAGACTTGCCCACTTTCTTGGTGTAGACAGTATTGTCAAAATGACACCTAGAAAATCTAGTTTCTAAAAGAAAGCTATCCATTTTGGCATACCAAGCCCGAGGGGCTTGCTTGACACCATAAAGGGATTTCCTATGCCGACATACAAGACTAGAGTCTGTTTGTATAAAGCCAATAGGTTGTTCCATATAGAATTCTTCATGCAAGAAGGAAGATTTAACATCCATCTGATGGAGTTCCCATTTGAAAGAGGCATCAAGGGAAAGAGCAAGGCAGATAGAGTTCATTTTGGCAATAGGGGATAAGGTTTCAGTATAGTCAATGCCTTCAACTTGTGAAAAACCGTTAGCAACAAGACAAGCTTTATGTTTATCAACTTTTTCCGTTTGGTCCATACTTGGTTCTGTAAACCAATTTGCATCTAAAAAGTTTTCATCCCTTTGGAAGAGGAACAAGATCCCATGTATCATTTGCTAATAATGAACGATATTCTTCATTCATAGCTACGTCCCAATCTGGATGGCCTGAAGCTTCTACAAAGGTGTCAGGATCATAATTGGCTGAAGCTTGAGCTAGTAAATAAGAGGCTCTATCGAACTGAGAATGTGTGCATCATTGATCTGTAGGATCACCGACAAGAGCACCTGCTGCATCTCGAGTAGCATGGACCCATTTTGGAAGCTGAGGAGCTGAAGGAGGATCCTGAGAATGTGGGGGAGGATTGTCATCCTCACTGTCATCATCTGAAGAAAAAATATTTTCAGTAGAAGGGATAGAGAGAGGTGGCACATCCACCGAACTAGGCTCGTAGGCTAATATATTTTCAGCAAATTTTACATATCTTCTAATGATAAAATTTTTAGACTTAAGTGGAATAAGTTTGTATGCTTTGACATCTTCAAAATATCCAACAAAAATACATTTTTCACTCTTAGGTTCTAAAGCTTTATGTTTTTCATCTGGAATATGGGCCCATGCTTCACTTCGAAAAACACGAAAGTGACTTACATCTGGTTTGATTGAGCTCCATGCTTCTTCTAGAGTGATATTCTTTAAAACCTTAGTAGGAGTGCGATTTACTATGTAATTTGCACTGTTAATTGCTTCTACCCAAAAATTAAGACTAAGTCCTTTAGATTGAAGCATACAATTAGCCTTTTCCTTCAAGGTGCGATTCTTCCTTTAAGCTACACCATTTTGTTGTGGAGTATATGGAATAGTATGTTGCATTTGAATTCCATTCTCAGTGCAAAGGTTGATGAATTTGTTATTAACATATTCTTCGCCATGATCAGATCTTAGCTTAAGAATTTGATGTCCATATTGTTTTTCAACAAAGGCCTTAAAGGCCAAGAACATGTTAAATAATTCACTCTTGAGTTTTAAGAAGTATACCCAAGTGCATCTGGAGAAATCATCAATGAAAGTTAAGAAATACTTGTAACCAGAGAATGAAATAACTGGAAGTGGACCACATAAATCATTATGCACAAGCTGTAAAGGGGATGAGGCGTGCTAAGAGGCACATTTTTCAAAACTATCCTGATGATGTTTTCTGAGTACATATATGGAACAAACACCATCTCTGCAAGATACGATTAGAAAACATGTCACCATATTTTATTTACATAGATTCTGAAGGGAGCGATAGTTTAAGTGACCAAATTGCTCATGCCAAATTTTGCTCACTTCATCATTCTGAGCAAAAAATATCGAGGGAAGATTTGATGACCCAAAGTTGTTAAACTTATACAACTTTGTAGAATCATCAACAATTCCAGTAGCTAAAATATGTCTAGGATCTCTTAGGTCCTTAATTACAACATCATGAGGTGAAAATTCAATGATTTTACTTTCACCTGAATAAGTTATCTGATATATAGATAGAAGGTTGCATGATAAGCTTGGAACAAATAATACATCATTAAATTAACCATTTTCTAGGTGCACAGTTCCAGTCCCTACAACACTAAGAGATCTATCATCACCAACATATATATTTTTGGTGTTACAATCATTTAAAGAAGAAAAGATGGCTTTGTTTTTGGCCATGTGATGAGAAGCTCCAGAATCAATGAGCCACTCATGATAATGAGAAGAAGAAGATACATTTAGTGCATATCCAGACTGAGATGTTTGACAACCACATGCAGAAAGTTCTATTCCTGAAGATGAAGTTGAAGTTGAAGAGTGCTCCAAATGGATGTTATGCTTCTTCATTGCTGCTTCCAAGGATTCCATCTTTTTAAAGCATTTGGATTCTAAGTGGCCATCTCGATTACAAAAGTGGCATGTCTATCACTCTTCTTCCATTTGTTTTTATTTTCCTTATCATTTTGTTGAAATGATTTTTCATTTTGAGACTGAAATTGCTTAGGACCATTCTTTTTAGGATACTGCTTCCTAGGATTCTTTGAATTTGGTTGTTGCTGGGTGGCTAAGGCTTTCTTAGAAGAGTTTACAAGATTAAGAAGACCAAGATATAAGAGATTTTCTTGTTATCTTATTAAAGAATCACAAAAGGAATCAAAAGAGGGGGACTTGTAGTCTTGTCCTTAAGAAATAAAGGCTCCACTAGTAGAATGTAAGGTGGAAACAAACACAAAATATGCTGGTCCCAACTTAGTAAGAGTGGAATAGATAAGGCTACCATCTTCTTTATTAAACTTAACACCTTCCAAGATAAGTCTAAGGGTCTTGAACTTGGACAAAAAATATTCAATGGAAGAAAAATTATCGGGATCCATTGTAAGCAACTCATTTTGAAGTTGATGGGCTCTAATTTCATTTTTAATTCCAAAAAATTTAGTGAGCTGTTTCATTGCTTCATTAGGAGAATCAAGTTCTGCGATATGAAATCTAACGTCTGGAGAAATAGACATCCATATCAACCCATATGCTTGATCTCGCCTATTTTCCCATTTGGCTACCTTGTCTTCATCTTGAGGTTTGGTTTCTTGGCCTAAGGCTATTTTGTAAAGACCTTTACTTTTAAGTAAATCCACAATGTAGGACCACCATTGGAAGTAGTTGGTGCTGTCAAGAATAACTTGGCATGGACTTTCCATTTTAACAGAATTTGAAGCTATGGATGTTGAAACTAAGTGTTCCAATGGAAAGATCTCGAAAAATTAGGCTGATTCAAAAAAACGGCTTCCGGATGAAGAAGATATGGCTTTTTGAAGAAAAGTTGTTGAAGATGCTGACGAAGTGCGTGAATGTGCGGAAATGAATGATAATGTTATATTTTAAAAAAATACCGCCCCTTTCCAAACATAAATCTAATTAGCTCACTTAAAAAAAAATTATGTGACTCACTTTTATAAATAAGTGAAAGTCATTTTTAAAATGGTACTTTGTGAGCTACCCACTAAATTTTAACTTAAATAAATGATAAAGAGACTTTAGAATTATAAGTGACTCACTTTTTATAATGGGTGAGAACACTTTACATAAAGTAACTTTAAAACATAATCTATATGTGCTTTTTGAAAAAGTATCTCAACAAAAAGAAAGACTTGAACCCAAGACCTCTATTCTCATAAGGTAACTTTGGACCAAGTGAGCTAGTTTAAAAGGTTAGTAATTTTTGGAAAAGAGGAAGGGTTTTTTTTTTAAGTCATTAAAGCTTTGGGATGCGTGCTTACTTGAGAAAGATCTTTTTTGCCTGCAAAACAAAAACCAGAAAACCCAACACGGACATACAAAAAAAAAAAAACCTTATGGTTTGAAGTTAGCTTTACCTGGAAACTAAAACATTTCCTCAATGTTTCTGATTTTCCGAGATCATACTAAGGCACGATGGAAAAGAGCATACGCATGAGAAAAATCCTTCCTTTCTGTTTCTAATTTGACCAAATCGCATAGAGTCGCAGGACAGAGCATACACAAAAATGAAAGGTATAGATCCGGTAATAAAAAACAAAGAGATAAATAGACTGAAATAAACAGAGAGAAAATAACTAAAAACTGCAAATAAACACTGTATACCTCTAGATCTTAAAATGACATAGCTAGGGCTACCAAAAAAATTTTCACATGAAATGAAAGGGATTCCTCACTGGAATAGATGATCCTAACACAATAGAGTAGTCCTCTCAGCCCAAAAGCAGTAAAAAACAATAGATCTAGGAAACAACAGTCGGATGAAGTTCTACCGGCTTCAGATTTGGATCACCAATGGATGCGGCCCTCAAATAGCTCTGATACCATGTATGAATTTACAGGGTAATTTCCTTAGACAGAACACCCAAGGACACCGCTCACAAATAGATCACAGATCAATACACCAGTATTCTTGATGTGGTTAAAACCCTCAAAGAGGGAAACAGTCCATGACCTGAGCCAACGGGGCCACTTCAGGCAATTTATTAATAAAAGGATGAAAATTTACATAAGATTCTCTCATGAACGGTTACCCTACAAATGACCCTCCATGCTCTTTAAATAGAGATCATGGACCAATTGGGTGTTAAGCCACAGATCAAGTGTCGGTAATACCGAGGAGAGAATGAACCATTGGATCACTACATATCGTGATCGTCAGATTGTAAGTTACAAAAGTACATAGTAAAGAAACACACATTACCTAACTCTACACTAGAACAAGTTATACTTAACTATTTCATATGTGTCGGAATATCCTAACATTTTCATGATAAAAACTAATAGGAAATTCATTTGAATCAGTCTCACTGCTTTCTAGAATAGTATTCATGCAATGAGAAGGTAAATTACTATCAGCAAAAATATTGGGATAAAGGGAAAAATGTGAATCTGAAGAAATGAATCTACAATATTTTCTGTTTATATTTTCTTCATTACTAATTTTATATATTTTATTGTTCAATTGAATAATTGTGCTTTCTTGAAGAATATTGTTTGACTACCCTAAATTTGACATTTGATCATCATGAAAGAATTCATAAATTTGTGTAGAAAGTTTCACATTATTGGAAGTTTGAATTTATGTTTGTACTAGTTGATCTATAATTTGATTTTCTAAATTTAATGCACAATGATTTTTAGATTTCAAGGCAATTTTTTCTCCAAGATTGTTGCTAGTATCTTCTTGCATTTGAATAGTAAAATTTTCCAAGCTTTGTGATTGAGATTCACTGACATGTGAAGGTGCATCCTGATCATTATTAACACTATAGGAAGTGTGTACTAAATAAAGGAATTGATCGTACATAGTAGATGCCACTTCATCATCATTAGTTTGTACCTCCATATTGGAATTCTAAATTATGTTAATAAAATTTGAAGAGGATTGATCAAAGCTTGTAATAATTCCACATGGATTGTGAATGGGAGGAAGAGAGTAAATATATTCAAACCAATCTAATAATACATCTTTCGAAGGTTTATCTTAAATTTTAAATCTCAAATAATTTAAACGAAATCTAATGGTAAAATCAATAAAAGGCTCATTTTCGAACTTTTGTATACCTTCAATTTCGTCACATACTTGTTCATAGTCATAGCCGACAGATTTACAAAGGAAAAATGTGATAAATTGATCCCAATTATGAATAGATGCAATTGGAAGAGATTGACTCCATCTTCTGGCTTTTCCCAAGAATGTAATAATAAAAATCGTGCATAAAATCCCTTCATCAATTCCTTGAAAATCATAATTTGAATTTTTTTTTAATAAATTGAAAGGTATGATCAAAAGTAAAAGCATTACTCTTACCATTAAAATTTACCTGAGACAAGAGTTTTACTTCTTTTGGTGGAGTATTAACAGATGCACGTTGAGAAATAAAACTCTTGTCCATAAACCAAGGGCTCCTAAGTCCCTAAACCAAGGGCTCCTAAGTCCCTAAAAGTGTTGTTTCATACCCTAAAGGAACAAGGTCAGCTGATTACATCATCTCCTAGAAGTTCTCCACAGGAAACTACTCAGAACTGGTCAATACTGGACCATACAGGTTGCTCAGTGCTAAGGGTGCAATGTATCCCACTTGCCCAGTGTAAAGGGTGCGATGCATACTGAAAAGCCCTTTTGTAGGGTGCGATGAGCGAGAGTGGACAAATGGAAGAGATATTTTGTGAGGTGAATGATCATAGAATCTTCCGGAAACTTCTCCTATGACACTTGCCTCTCTGAATTCACCCAGGGATGAGTAAGAGATCATCAATCTCCAAGTGGAATCAAGAACTATCAGAGAGAGGACACTAATCAAAATCCTAGAAGCTGACTCACCCCCCTGCAATCATCTATATATGGATCCCTTATCCCAGAGATCCAGAGGCTAGAATTTTGTATCTTGTAAGGAAGTGCTGTTGGTTTCTTGTTGGAATATCATAGTGTTGGGTGATCTAAGCTTTTCATGAGGTGAAAGAAGGGCTTTCATCTAGAGGATGACGCTGGGTCAGAACAATTGGTTGTAATCCTCTTTGCTATTCTTGATATTAATAAAGCTATTCAAGTTTTCCTCCACATTCTTGTATGTTTGATGATATATGCATTTGTGTGGTCAATATATATCTGGTCCTATATTGTTTATGATTGTAGATCTCTGTTCTTTGATAGTATTATGCTGCTTTGATTCCATAAGTGCTCTTTGAAGCTGGGTAGACAAAGGAGAAGCGACAAGGATCTGTCAGAAGGGAGAGGAACTGAGCAAGGAACCAAGCGCAAGAATGAGGTTGGTGTCCTTCATTCCCCTCTTATCTACTTCTCATAAAGGAAAACGAAAGTGGTTTTAGTTTGTTTGTTTCTAAGATAGCTACCAGTCTTAGTGGGACTAGCAGCTCTGAGTGGACACTAGATTTGCTGATAACAAAATGGCGGCTCTGCTGGGGAGTGAATATATTGTTTGTTTGTCTATATTTGTTTGTTTTATAAACTTACAGACGGAGCCTGAAGTCAAGCCAGCTAGCCTTAGAACTACATTTTCTATGAAAGTGCAAAGTAGATCAATGCTGCTTCAATCTATCTCCAAGTTTTGTTTATAAACTGAACAATCAATTTGCAAACCTTCTAATTGACCTAGTGGTGGCTCTAGTAACCTCATTAGATCAACGCCTGTGATTTCTATTTACTGTACATCACTTGCTCGGCCTAAATCCCTGAACTTAGATGCAAACTGTGATCTGGAACCCAGTTGAAGTCTCATCCCTGGACCATCGTACCTTCTCCTCTTGGGAATCTGGATGCATCACACCTCCCTGTGCAATAGGTGCGCTGCATCTCACTTTCCTTGTGTTACAGGTGCGCTAATCAGACAAGACCTCTTCTGCTCTCAGTTTCTGGTTTCTGTGTTCACTCTCTTCAGTTCTATTCAGGAGTTTTGCTGTCTGTGATCAGTATACCTCTATGGAAACCCCCTTCCTTTCCATCATTCCACCTCCATTGTGCAAAGAACTATGAATGTTTTTATGTATTTTGCACCATTTTCAGTTCTCTTTTACAAAGTAGTAGCATAATCGAACTGTCGTTTCTTTATTTGGAAGTGTCGCAAGTGTCGTTTTTAGTCAAAGAAAAGAATTCTATTGTTCTTGATGGTTGATTATATAGTTACTCTTGTATTTTATTTGAATTAGTAGTTTTTCAAGTGTCGAAAGTAGTTTTCAATTCAAAATAGCAAAGTGTTGTCATTATCTTCCTTTCGTTTTTTTGAAGATAAATTTGTTAGTACTGTCGCTTTGAAAAGATAATTCAAATTTGTACTTAGCATTCTTCTTGTCATTCACACATTAAGAAAGCTGAAAAAAAATACATGCATGTGCATTTGCATTTAGACTGCTTGTTGGTTTGATTTAGGACAGTGTATCTTGTGCTCTCTGCTCTATGTTGAAAGAATATCATCTCTCTTTCTTTAGTAGCTAGGATTTTCATTGCAAAAAGAAGATTAAACGATTGTTTATCATCTTAGATTGCATTTTAGGAATTGTATATCTACATCATGCGGTGAACCTGAAAGGAAAATTTCTTAAGAAAGATCAACTGTAAATAAATTTAATGAACCTAAAAATGCTTTGGAACCTAATGCACAACATCTAGAAGTCTAGGCTAGAGATGTATTATGGCGTCGTAAAGCCTGGTAACTGTCGCTTTCACTGTTGGTTGGGTGATTCCACCTCTTTGAGACGACAAGTGCCAGTACGGACTTGTGCTCCCATGTATTGTCGATTATATATTTGGGAGACCACAATAGGCTATATCCTTTATCCATAGGAAGTTGTGTCTGCCGCCCTATCGATCGTAATGCACTGAACACAACATTCGGGAAGATTGACTGCCATACCGTAAAAAGTATTCTGCATTTTTGTGATTGGTTTTATTTAAATCCCTCTGTCTAGATTTCCAGAGTAGTCTCTTTTGTTCCTTTTCAGACTCCTTAAAGGAAAAGGTCCATTTGAGCACTTGTCACTTCAGGCTTATTAAAAATCGAAGGCGACTAGAGTCATTTTTTGTCTTTTCTCGACTCTTAAAAATTGAAAAAACAAGTTGTGTCAAAGCGTCTAAAATTTATTTTAAATCGGAATAACACCACCTTTCCTGCATTGATCTTAGGTTGAGAAAAATGGAGTCCACCAACCAAGGATTTCCCCTTGGAGAAAATCCTAGTCCTTTCTCCTCTTGGGGAGATGTTGGTGCACCCCATATGGCCACATTGTCACTTCTAGGATTGACAATCGGCTTGCTCGTATGGCTCTTCTCAACCTCTGTCGTTCAGAACACCGTGATTCCTGAGCAATCAAGTCAGCAACTAGATGATACCAAAGCTACCCTCCAACCTCCTAATTCGTATGATTCCCCCTCTCCTCCTTCCTCTTCGCTTGATGAAGCTGGTAAAGCCAAAGATCAAGTAACTAAGAAGGAGAAGAAGGGGAAGGAAAAGAAAGAGAAGAAGAAGAAGGAGCCAAAGGTGAAAAGGGGTAATCGGGCATCGTCTAGTGAAAATCCACACATTGCACTATCCAAGCCTAAATCTCCATGTGTTATTTGCAAAAGAGACCACTATCATCAAGATTGTCCTTGTATCCCTGGGATCTTAAGGGACTAGTCTCCTCGTTTGCACAATACGGTGTCGTCAACCTCTGATGATCATGTTGAAAGTACACCGTCAACTAGTGAAAGCGAAGCATTTGGACAAAAAAGGAAATGTAAATTTCCTTGTAAACTGTGTGAACGCGATCACGTCGTCCACCGTTGTCCCTTCCTGGACGAAGCTAAAAGAATTTTGGATGACGTCCAGCTTCACCGCTACGGCTTCCTCCTGGATACAAGAAACTCTTGCCAAGTCCATCGCTAGTTGAAAATCCGACTGACACGCCATCGTGGTTGGTCGAAGTGTATATCATTGAAGATAAACCATCTAAATCCACACCAGACAAAAGTCAAAAGGTCGAGGTGGAAGTTGATCCGGTCTTGCCTTTAGAAAGTCCATCTTCAGATGATATAGTCACCGGAGAGAACGAGAACGACATTGTTCTAATTCTTTTCATAAACACAGACTCCGATGAACATGGGGGCAATATAACCGTTCCTTTACCGCAAGAAGGAAGTTCGTCAGAGTCATATATGACCGTCTACTCGGTCCCACCTCCAAGAAACCTAGTTGTTTCCTTCGATTGGAACCTACTAGGCAGACCCCATTTACCGGCTAGTGTACCATTCCGAATCATTACACAAGTATATAGAATGGTCATGGCTGGTAGCATCATAGATGAAGGGGCTTCTGTGAGTATCCTCTCCTCAACTACTTGGAAAGCGCTTGGTTTGCCATCGCTTCTACCTGAGATGAGAAATCTGACAGGCTTTGACAAAGGAACAGTCGACCGTTCGGGATCCTTCCCAATGTGCCGATAAAATTGAGAAGGAAAACTGTTCACATGAACGTAATGGTAGTCCAAGGACCTCTGGATTATAATCTACTCCTTGGGCGTGATTATATTTATTGCATGGGAGCCATTGTTGCCTCACTCTTTAGAGTAATGTGTTTTCTGCATGAAGGACGAGTGGTCAAGCTCGTAGACAAGCTTTCGTTCCCCGACTCACACATAGAAAATAGTCAAATACCATCCCTAAATGGTCTTTTCACGCAAGGAATGTCTCATCAATCTCCAGTCCGTCCACCTGAAGAGCGCGAGTGATTCGGGAGGACATGACTGAAACCCAGGTGCACCCTGGTTTGTTTTGGCAGGAAAACCTTGGGTATAGGGTAGGTTTCCACAGAGGATATATAACTAGTCTGACACACCCGTCCATTTAGGAAAATGGGATTAGACTGGAAAACGATTCCCTCATCAAATTTATGTGAGTGGAGGCAACCGCGCCACTCACCTTTGTCTATTTCGGTAGACATCGCCAAGGAATCATTTTGTCTGCAACGCGGATGGGGAGCTTTCTTATGGTAACCTGAAAAATTTTCGCTATACCTAGGGGCATGCAAACCTTTTTGCATGCAAGCGAAGAACGACGATTTATTTTCATAGTTTTTAGTTTCTCAACCCTTTAAACTTGTAGGATTGGTCGTTCCTAACTTTCATAAAGAAAGGATCCTGGACAAAGCTTTGAAAGGTGAAAGCTCCATAAAAAATGGCATCTTAGATGAGATATCCTTATTATACGACTGGCACGAGCAGTTTTTATGTGGAGTTCAAGCTCGTTAAAAATTAAACCTAAGCAATGAGCAAATGTTTCCCCCAGAGTTTAAGCTCATTAAAAAATGAACCGATTTCCGGTAAATAACCATTGTGAATGCATTATCATCAGCTTTTGAGCCTTGGTCGTGTTCTGATCATCACCTCCACTCTGTTTTAGCAGATCATTCACCTCTATTTGATTGTTTACCCCTTTTGAGGAATAGCTGCGAAGAGTGATCCTGTTAGCCATCCTTGTGACACTGGCGTGATTAGAAAATTCCAAACCTTACCTGGAATCATCTGCTACTCGAAATTATCACTCATTCCTCAAAAAACGAGTCTCCTTTAAGCTATTTTCACCTGACTCATAAAATATGAAAATATTGCCGAGCGATTGGCCTCTCCAGCTCGTTAAAGTGACCGGAAGTGCTATCCCTCCTCTAGATTTTAATATTTTTGGACCTGAGGGATTATTACACAAAAAGATCGAGTGCTTATTTTGTTCGGCTCGTTAAAGTTACCGAAAATTCATCCCTTTCGTATTATTTTATACTTTTTCAGACTTAAGGGATTATATGACAAAAAAGGATTATTAGAGTTTCCTTTACGTCCCTTTCAGACTCTCTAAAATTGAAAAGGACTGAGTTATCTTTGTCGTTAAACTCGTTAAAACCGAATAACGACAAACTTGTCCATACAGACAAGAATGAGTTTCACTGTCGCTAGGCTCGTTAAAACATAGCAACGGGTTTGCCCGAAGGGAAAATTATAGAACAAGCATATGTTATCCTCCTCAAGATTGAAAAAAATAAATAGGTACTGGTCAACAATGATTGGGGAAAAATTGGGAAGAAAACTCGAAGAAACTTTGTTGGTAGCAAGTCGCTCTTGAACATGACACTTTTGCTCCGCATCCAAGTCAGGTTGGGTTGTTCCGTTCACCGGTCATATCACCATTGGTCCACCGCACCATCCATATTTGGGGTTAATGCTACCAATCCATGTTAGTGTCACCAGTATGTTCAAGAGAAGTTGCTCATAGAATTCACCTGTGTCTCATCCGTTGCAATACATTCACACTCCTTTCTTTCACGACCGCCACCCTGAACCCTGTATCATCAGATCGTTTTTACCTCCATAATCATTTACTCCATTCTGTGTAATAGATGTGGGATTCATTAAGGCCCTCCTACGATGGGTCACTTCTTGTTGACATCAGCTCATTATCCAAGAAGTTGACTTAGGAACAACCCTTTCAGTACTTTGAAGCTTGCATGTCTGAATGGCAAGTTTCTCACTTCGGCGACATGTTTACATCATTGGCCTTCGATCGAAAGTTTTTGCATGGTGTTCGATGCCAAGTCCCTTTTCACACCACGTGAATTGTATTGTAGTAGCTTGAGGGTCATCATCATTTTCGGTGATACCTCTCGTGCCTGTTAACAGCTTACATCATTGGCTGGTAATCAGGCGATGTCTTTCCATGTTCAACTCCAGAACATCTTTCACATGGATCAACTTGTACTCCAAGTGAAGATTGAACGAGTTTGAAGACCCCGGATCTAGTTTCATCCATCCGAGCTGCGATATATTCAGGAAAACAAAGACATCAAATGTACATTATTGCTGCACAGATGATCATCCGAATCAAAGGATGATGACTCTATCAGAATCATTAGTCTCCCGCGCAGACGATTGTCTGTCTTATGTACATGAAAATGAATTTATAAAGCTGAGCATGGATGCCTGCCTCAACTAGATCATGAAAAATATTATGAAGATAATTTATTGTATTATATCTTATTATAGGTCACCTTCCAGCTTGAAAAAACTTCAGATCCTCATGATAAAGCATTTCACCCGACATCAAAAGATTAACAACCTCATGCTTTAGGGGGAAACTGCTATAGAAATTTTTGGGAACTGCAACCCCAATCATACATGTCCATAAACCAAGGGCTCCTAAGTCCCTAAAAGTGTTGTTTCATACCCTAAAGGAACAAGGTCAGCTGATTACATCGTCTCCCAGAAGTTATCCACAGGAAGCTACTCAAAACTGGTCAAAAATGGACCATACAGGTTGCTCAGTGCTAAGGGTGCGATGCATCCCACCTGCCCAGTGTAAAGGGTGAGATGCATACTAAAAAGCCCTTCTGTAGGGTGCGATGAGCGAGAGTGGACAAATGGCAGAGGTAGTTTGCGAGGTGGATGATCATAGAATCTTCCATAAACTTCTCCTATGACACTTGCCTCTTTGAATTTGCCCAGGGATGAGTAAGAGATCATCAATCTCCAAGTGGAATCAAGAACTATCATAGAGAGGACACTAATCAAAATCCTAGAAGTTGACTCACCCCCCTGCAATCATCTATATATGGATCCCTCATCCCAGAGATTCAGAGGCTGGAATTTTGTATCTTGTAAGGAAGTGCTGTTGGTTTCTTGTTGGAATATCATAGTGTTGGGTGATCTAAGCTTTTCATGAGGTGAAAGAAGGGCTTTCATGCTGGAGGATGACACTGGGTCAGAACAATTGGTTGTAATCCTCTTTGCTATTCTTGATATTAATAAAGCTATTCAAGTTTTCCTCCACATTCTTGTATGTTTGATGATATATGCATTTGTGTGGTCAATATATATCTGGTCCTATATTGTTTATGATTGTAGATCTCTATTCTTTGATAGTATTATGCTGCTTTGATTCCACAGGTGCTCTTTGAAGCTGGGTAGACGAAGGAGAAGTGGCAAGGATCTATCAGAAGGGAGAGGAACCGAGCAAGGAACCAAGTGTAAGACTGAGATTGGTGTCCTTCATTCCCCTCTCATCTACTTCTCATAAAGGAAAACGAAAGTGGTTTTAGTTTGTTTGTTTCTAAGATAGCTACTAGTCTTAGTGGGACTAGTAGCTCCAAGTGGACAGTAGATTTCCCGATAACAAGGAGACATCATGATTGAAATAAAATTTAAAATACAAAAACTCCAATAGACAACAAGTATTCAGGCCCTACTTCTAGTGCCAAAAATGTTGAAGGCTCAAAATTCTCTGCCTACACCATTATAAGGGAGACCATCCAGTCTAGACCTTAGAGAAACTCCTTTAATGTTGAAATGGTGGTTTCGACTGGTTAAACAAGGTACAATTACCTTCTCTCCATCTCAAATGTCTTAAAATATAACTTTCATCTACTAATAGAGATGAGACATAAAATCACCCCTCTTGTTGATCAAGCAAGAAAGTGATCCTTAAGCTGATTTTGCGCTCAACCAATCCACAATTAAAGTTTGCTTGTTTGGGAAGAGGACTTCTAGAAATATAGAATTAAATCTAAATTCAAAATTATTCTAAAATGCAAGAAAAAGAAAAAATATCATAATTTTATCTCAATTAGGTAGATCATATAGATCTAACCCAACCGAGAGCATAATATTTAAATGAGTGAGATTTAAATATGTATGGATTATAATAAATATAAAGCTAATGGAGTAGCTTAATTAACTGACATTATGAATGCCAGAACACATTATTTTCAAAGATTTATTAACATAAATAATTAATCAATAACATTTAGCAAGTAGTTCATAAAATCATGATGATTATTAAATCAATAACTTGAATGATTAGACAATAATATAAGGAAATCATTTACAAAATATTATTATTTGTTAAATCATAATTAAAGACTAATTTCTGAGTAAATAGTTACTCAAAAATCAGAGTTCAACCCACAAGAGAAGAGATAAATAATAACATATTATTGAGACAAATTACTCACTTTGTCAATAATGCACAAATATGAATAAAATGACACATTTCTGCCATCATAAAATGAAACTAGTGTTTAAAATAAAAATATTATAAATACAAATTTATTGGATCTGTTTCTTTGGATTTAGTCTCCAACAATATTTTACAATGCTTTGAACTTCTACTGTTAAAACAAGAGCTGCAATAGTGCAAGCTCTGTCATTCATACATAATTTAGAATGAAAAAAAAAATCTTCAATATTCCCCAGATCTTAGATTTTCTCTCCTCTCACCTACAACTCTAAATCCTCATTACAATAGTGCTTTTAAGAATTCCAGAATTGTAGAGAAGAAAAACCCCTAATACATTCTACAATCTACTATTTATAATTTTACAAAAGAACATTTCGGTAGGAAAGTTGTTGAAAGTAGTTCTGCTCAATCAATGTTCATTGGCCCGAAATCCTATTCTTCTATTGCTGGATCATTCTTATTGATTGAAATTTTCTTCTCCTCGTCTCTTCAACAACTTCTCTACAAAAACTAACTCAAAATTTAATTAAAATGCAAATTAAAATCAAGATATCAAATCTGGAATATAAAACATATCCAATCAAAACTTAATTACATAATTAAATAAAAATAAATTTGAATTTTCTATTTATTCCTATGAAGGTCTAATTGGTCAAGGAGAACATAGACGAATAGATCTACATTCAACAAAATATGTGAGCAAATGAAAATGCAGAAAATTAAACTCAATAAATTAGTTTTGTTCAAAAAATCGGAGTTTGATCTTCTGCTAAAATTTATACCCTTTAAATGATCAAATCTGGTACTGAAACTACTTCATAAATATTCTCCTTGATTTTATCTATCCAATGAGATGTTTTGGGCCTCATTTGGCCATGTGAAACTCAAATTACGAACTTTTAACTTTGGGAAGTCAAAACTTCCAAAATTCTGAAAAATCTATTGCATGAGCTAAAAATGGAATTTTTAAATTAAATTCAAATCCTAAATTAAATTACAACTATTTATTAATTAATGCTAATTTAATTATAATTAGAAACTTAAATTAATTATAAACAAAATTTAATTGATAATAAAAAATATGATTTAAAAATTAATTAAAATATAAATATATTATATTAATATTATATTTTAATTATATTAAAATTATAATAATAAGATAACATATTATAATAAAATATAATACAATATATTTTAAACTTCATAACGAAATTATTTCAAATCTAAACTTAATACCAAAACAAAGTTACACTCTATGAGTTTGGAAGTTAATGGAGGAGGGAGAAGAGATATGGGTGAAGTGGAGTGATAAGGGATGAGGGTGAGGTAAGGATGACATAGGTGGGAGGACACGAGTCATAAGGTGAGTGAAAAAAAACTTTATGTTAAATGAAAATAGGTACCGTATAAAACTTCAAATTGGTCATTTCAAATCACAAAAGTTAAAATGATCCCGCAAAGAAAACATCGATATGCCGATGTGCGATATCACAAATTTTATATCGGGATTTTGGAAGGAAGGCGGTGATGTGAAGTGGGGCCCACATAGAGTAAAAAATCCTACAAAATGAACTACAACCACTTTGCAATTTTGAGATTTCAGGTTCGGCAATTTGTTTTAAAATAAGAAATTGGAATAAATTACCTGAGATCCCAAAAATGTGTTCTTTAACCGTTCTACAATTTGGTTGGGTCATTTTGTAGGACCATTAGTGAATGATGAAAACTTCGTAAAAATTAACGAGTTAATATTTACAATGAATTACCATTTTAATTACAAAAAATAAAATATTATACATTTTGTATGTTTTTTAAATGCTGGTGACAAAAATGATCAAACTTCAAAGAAGTTCCATTTACAAACTGGTTGTCCAAATGAGACGAAACAAGTATCGCTGGAATGCTTGCTAAAATTTGAATTCAATGAAACAATCAAAATATAAATGCGACGAAAATGAAAAAATGGAAAAATTGTAGGACAATTAAATAAATGAGAATCCTAAAAGGTGTTTAGCCAAAAACTAATGTAAAGGGTCCTCATTATTTAAAGTAAATGAATAAAAAATGGAGTTCTTTTGGGTTTTCCCTACAACACCTTACAAGATGGAGGAGTTAAATAAGAAGCTAGTCTTAGTGTGTTGTGGATGAGTGGAAAGTAGCTATTGTAAGATGTCAAAATGAAGGAATTCCATCTTTGCTTTATTAATAAACCCAAGGTAATTCTTACCAACACAAGTTTAAATGATTTCCCTAAGGGATTCAAGGGTGTATTAGATGATTTTATTGATATACTCATGAATGAATGGGCAGATAAAATACCCCATCATATATATTTTATTCTTGTAAAAAGTATTCCAAATAAGTAAGTCTTCCAAATACTTCTTAGTTCATTCTAATAATGAGAATGATGTAGGAACATATGAGAAGAAATATATTTCACCCACATGAATAAATTTTTTTTGTTTGTTTTTTGTTTTTTGTTTTCTTCTATAATTCATAATATTTAGAGTGGGAGAGTATGTGTTATATAGGAGGTGAGGTTGAAGTGTCCTTATTGGGAAAATGTAAATATTACTTTAGGTAAAGTAGCTATAGTTTATAGAAGAGGGACAACTGTAGCAAAAATTTAAGAGGGTTCTTAGTTACAACCTCAGTTTTATACGAGAGGTTTTTTTCTCTAGGAAAGAAGGACTAAGGAGTGGGAGAGAGTTGAAAAGAGTGAGAGAAATATCCATTTTGTCCTATTTGGTTGTCTAGTTGTCTATAATATAATTATTGAACCCCATGTAACAACTTTTCTTCAATGTTATATAATTTTAGTTTGAGTTGTACTCTTTGTTCACTGTAACATTATTTTAATCAAGCTTATCAAACTTAAAAATCAATGGGCATAGAGGCCCCACCAACCATTAATTTTCCAAATTTTGTGATTGTGCTTCTCAAAGGTGACTGAGCATAAAATGGGGCCCATGTCATTCCTTGGATGCCTCATAAGCCCTAGATCATTCATGCTAATGATTGGGCTATTGAAAATTAGTGGTCCATTAATTGTAGGCCCCACCAGCCATTAATTTTCCAAATTTGTGTTTGTGATGCTCAAAGGTGGCCAAGCATAAAATGGGGCCCATGTCATTCCTTTGATGCCTAATAATTATGATATGCCATAGATCATTAATGCTCACGATTGGGCTATTTGAAAATTAGTGGCCCATTAATAATAGGCCACCAATATAAAGAAGATTTGAGGGTGGAACAATAATCACCAATTTTGGCATCAATTAATGGTATCATAGAAACATTTCTCTTGAACATGGTAGAAAGGCATATACCAACAAATGGAGGGGTAGGTGGAAGGATACTAGTTGGAAAAATAATGCCTATAGTGAATGTAACCATAGAAGAGAAGATGAGGTGCATTAAAGAGACATTGGTAGCAATGGAAACTAACTAGAGGCGAGGAACTCATAATGGAGATGCTAGTGAAGCTAAAGGAGAATTGCCTTGTGAAGAAGGAGTAGAATAAATAGAGGAGAAAGTGTTGAGGATGACAACCAAATTGGGTTCCAGGATGAGGATGAAAGTACCTAGATATTAAGTTAATTTTGATGTTGACGAATCAATGGATTGAGTAAATTCCATGTATAAGAACTTTGATTACGAACAAAAAGATGAGGAAAAGAAAGTGAAGTTTGTTATGAAAAGGTTTAAAGGACATGCAACCCTGTCATGTGATGAAGTACAAACTAATAGGAAAATATTAGGTAACACCAAGATTAGAAGCTAGGATAAAATGGTAGAAAAAAATAACAAAAATATCCTATGCAAGGATTACCAACTAAATATTTTCAAGAAGTTGCCAAACCTAAATTAAATATTGGGGTTGGAAACATTGAATAGGATGTTGAAAGGGGTTACATATATCTTATGGACTTGAGGTATGATATTCAAGGTGAGCTTGGTATCGTGACTGTAAACACAACCATGGATGCTTAGCAAGCCACTTTAAAATATGAGGAGAACATTTTTAGAAAAAAATATCAAAGGAGTAGAGGAAAATTTCATGCTAGAGGCCAAGGAAAAAAAAGTAGAATAGAAATATTTTATTATACTAAAGAATAAGGTGGGATTCCAAGGGATCAACCACCCATTAGAGGTGACTTTAGAGGAAGAAGATCATTCCCTAGAGGCAGAGTTAAGGGTAGAGACTACCAACTTAGATGCTAGAAATGTGGAAAATTAGGCCATATGCCCATTTAATACTCTAATAACAAAAATCACCATGCATGTGGATAATGCTAGAGAAGAGAATGTAGTATAGTGAAAAATAAAGAATGTAGGTTTAAACCTTGTACATAAATCACCTGCAAACAAAATATTAAAAAAAAAATACAATGGAGAGAACATAAAATACACACATATATTTTGTCCTTAAACCCAAATAGGGAAAAACAAATTGATTTTTCATTGTATTCCTTTTAATGTTACAATACATTGTATACCTTCTAATGCATTCATAAATGCTAATCCATTAACCCTATACTAGAACATAATCATAGTTTCCCTGACTACATCTACAAAATACCATGGAAAAAACCATCATGCCCAAAACCACACACTAAAACTATGGGTAGGTACACCCTCAATCCTTGGGTCTGCCCCCATCCTTAGTTACACCTAACCATTATTGTTTTTTCATTAAAAAAAGAATCCTAGGGTGCTTCCCTAGACTCCATGTAGGGGGGCTACAACCCCTTGCAAAACACCCCTGCAACCCCCTTGTTGCGCTCAATGCAACATAACAACACTTGTAGCTAGTTGTCCAAAGAATATAACACATACCCAATAAAGAAGCCACTAAATCACAAGAATCCTTGTTATTGAAGTGGGACATACTTTACCCAAGAAAAGAATCTAAGGAACTATCCTTAATGAGACATTTTTTAAGACTATGTGTCAGTAAAGAGGTAATTGTTGTAAGGTTTTAATTGATAGTGGTAGCATATTGTTAGGTCCCTATACTACTAGTGTAACCCCTTATTTTTATTAGTGAAACCCCCTTATTCTATTATTGTTACTGTGGAGCACTGGAAAGGTATGTTTTTGATGAACAATTTAGTGACTTTTCAGTAGCAATTGTAACCCTTTCTGTATAATGAGCTTAAAGAGATAAAGAATTTTAATAGAATGTGTGAGAATTAGCATGGAAAACTTAATCGCTGATAATTGTTATTTTTCCATGCAGGAAAGGGTGGAAACGAAGGATTGCCATTCGAAAGGAAAAGACAAAGAAGCAATAACTGCTGTCCCTTTAGGAGGGAACCGGATGCGAACAAGATCGAACAGATCGAAGCAAGACGACCCTGGAAAGGAAGAAGGATTATCGACTCGACGGAGCAGGGGAAGAAAAGTAAAGGATTAACGGCTTGGCGAATCCCTCAGGATCTTTGATCCTGAGGGATCGCTGTTTTGCTTATTTTTGTTACCTAGATACCTCCGCCGTTACTCTTATAAAAAGGGACAGCACTGTTAAGCAAGAGGAATTTTTGTTCATATATGTAACTGTGAATTCCAGATTCAACTTTGATCATCGACTCTCACTAAGACTTGTTTTGCTGTACATTTGTTGATGTTTTAATACAAAAGACTTGGTGTTTATTTCATCTCTGCGGCTGGAGTAACCTAAGGCAGTGTGCCGTTGGAAGCTAAGGGCCCGGCTCCGAAGGACACTTGCTTTTGTATCATTATAATTTGGTTTTTGTGTGATTTGCTTATCTTTACAGTTCAGTAATTTGATATGTTTTTCATATGCTATTCCATGCTCTGTTACAATTAATTCATTAATGGTTTCTTTCGAGAAGATTTATGTCGTGACTCTGTATTGCGTGAGTGAATCTCTTCAGAGTTGATTGCATGTTTGCAGTCTAAGCCAACTGTTTCTGTTACAGAGCCTTCATATTGAATATTGCTGTATTGGATTCATTTGAAATCTCAGTTATTGGAATCCGGAAGTAATATTATTCTATTTGGAAACATAGTCATATTCTCTTTAATCATCAGATTGCTATAGTAAGTGTGTTGTGTATATACGTTTGATAATTTCTGTTCCATGATTCATTTGTGAATATTGTTCCATAAAGTATAATTCATTGAAGTTGCTTTAGAGAGAAGATTGCTATTTGATTGCAGGATGTGAGTTTAATTCAATAGAGCAAGCGTAGTCTGACTCGCGAGATTTAGTTTATTGGATTGCTGTTCCATTTCTTGTTGTTCCATTTATTGCTGTTCCATTTCAGATTTGCTGTTCCATTTTTTGTTTGCTGTTCCATTTTACTTTCTGCCGTTCCAGTTACTTGCATTTACTGTTTTGGTGTGAGAGAAGGTCTAAGGCTGTAGTGAGCCTCAGCAAGTCGCTGCTTAGCTCCCAGACCGATGGTCCATGCTCTAATTTCCTTTCCATCAGTTTCTAGAGGGATGGGTTATCGCTTCCGTACCCTTGACTGATAAACTACGTTGTGTGATTTTATTCTTTTTAAAAGCAATTTAGTCATAGGTTTAGTAGCCGTTTACTCTTGTATTTTCTAGACACTGTACTACTAAGCATTACTCTGACGAATAGCCTCGGATTGAGTTACTCTTTGCAATAACAAAGCGTTCCCGGATTGACTTATTAATGTAGCATAACTAGAGGTGAAAGAGACCCTTGTTACAGCTCTACATTTTGGCGCCGTTGCCAGGGAAAGAGTACAGCCATTTGTCTTTTACAGAGTAGTGTACGAGTCTGCTAGGGGAGAGTTGGATTTTAAAAATGGAAGGTAAGAACCTGCGTACGGAGCATGTAAAAGCCCTGCTCCACCATCTGCTTTCCTGGCAGAATTGTGGGTTGAATAGAATTTGGTAGTTTATAGAGTGCATGACTAAGCAGAAAAAGCCAGAAAAAATTATCAAACCTCTGTTCAAACCCGAAAAAGCCAAAGGGCCGGTGACCCTTGGCCGAACAACCTTCATAGACGAAATCTATAAGAAAACTGAATCTCAGCCATCAGTAGGGTTTAGGAAGACCAATTCTAAACAACCTACTAGTTCCCTTCAGGCCACAGGATCACCATCTGTAGCCTTCGCCGAGGTGCATAGTCAGACTGATGAACAGGACTTTCAAGAAATTGAAAATTCTATTCCAGAACGACTGTAGGAAGGGAATATAAGCAATCTTTGCGAAGGAGAAGGGGAAACAAGAGAAGTTGAGGAGCCAAGATCTCCTCCTAGGATAATTCATCCATTAAAAAGCCCAGATAAAGGAAGCGCTGTAAAAATTATTGTTGAAGGGATTCAATCTCCTCAAGCAACAAGGACTCTCGTTATTCCACATAAAGGAAGTACTATTAAAACAATCCCTGTTAAGGCCGTTCCTTCTCCGCCTAGGAATACCCTCTTAGAAATCCCGGAAGGTTACTGGCACATATTCGATCCCATGGCACAGAATTAGCCAAACACTCAAACTTCTACATTACAATATCCTATAGTGGATTCCACAGCAAATGCTCCTATGAAAGCAATTCCCCTTCAACACATTCCTACATTTCATGGACTTACATTAGAGGATCCTGATGCATTCTTATTTGAATTTGATGTATTATGCAGGGGATATGATTACACCACTGACCCCCAGAAATTGAAGTTGTTCCCCTCCACTTTGAAAGGAGAAGCTTTAAGATGGTTTATGGGTTTAGGTGGTGGGGTTATAAATAACTGGGAGCAGATGAAAGAATCTTTCCTAAAGAAATATCAAGATTATTGTAGGTCTAGAGAACTGAAAGATGAAATATTTCAGATGACAGCTAGACCAAACGAAACACTAGAAGAATATGTAGAACGTTTTCAGTATAATTTGCAGAGATCTCCATATGCATCACTACCTCTGCCTGATAATGTGTTAAAAACAACATTGATTAGAGGCATGAAGGAACAATGGATTGAAACATTAAATATCACGGGAAAAAGGGATATTTATCAAGAAAATTTTGCTGACATCATTGATTTATGTATCAGGAGCTCGAGAGGTAGCACGAGGATAAAGCTTGCAGATTATGATCGGTTTGTCAGAGATAACAAAATACCAACAGAAGGAGTAACACGTGTAGAACTTGGGAATTTATTAGCAAATTTTAAAACTGATATCCTGGGGACATTGACTACACAACTTGATATTGTGCAGGCTAAACAGAAGAAGATAGAGGCAGAACAGAATTTGGCGATCTTCTGCCCCCGATGTAGAAGAAAACATAGCCACAAGGAATGTTCGCTAGATGCAGTTCAAACATGTGCTATCTGTACAAAAGATCATCTTACTGAAAGTTGCCCCTCACTTCCTGGATTGAAAGCAGTATATAAGGAAGCAGAAGAAGAGCCAGAATCAGCATACTTCGTTAACCAGCGTCGCCAATGGCAACCAAGGCAATCAGGTATGTTTTCAGATCCAACTTCTTCTTTTCAGCCTCCACAATATAACGCTCAGCAATATAGTATGTGGCAAAACCAATCTCAACCTCCATTTTCGAACTGGTCATCACAACCATTTCCTTCTTCAAATCCATGGATGAATCAGCCAAGCCAATTTGGTTGGCCGAATTTTCCTTACGCCCCACCATATTGGTAGAATAGCTCATACCCTCCGCAATGGACCCCCCCTACTTCACAAAGTTCACCCTGGCAGACAAATTGGCCAAAATCGACATATCAGCCAACAGGAACTATTCCGCTCCCTCAACCGACTCTGCCAGCTTTGCAACAAAATCCCCAGTCTAATCTGAGACCGCAACTCCCAGCCCAACCCAATCCGAATCCTAATAACAGGCCTCTCCAATCCCTCCAAATTATAGAATCAGCAGAAATCGGACCCGAACTGAGGGAGTGCAATGATCTTCAGTTAAGATCTGGGCGTATAATAGAAGCAGAGGGAGATAAAACAGTTCACATTGAAGATCAGTTACCAATAGAACAACCATTACAAAAAGAGGGTGCAAATAAGGAGCAGACTCATCATCAAGCAAATACGCCCTCTCCTCCCTTCCCAGAACGATTAGTCATACCACGACCTGTACAACATCCAGACTTTGACATTCTGGGAGAGCTACAAAACCTGTACATACGAATTCCTTTCCTCCAAGCCATTCAAGACATCCCTATATATGCAAAAACTATAAAAGAATTGTGCATAAAAAAACCAAGGAGGAATGTAACCACTAACCCAAGAGTCCAAGTAGTCGGTACTTTATCTGACCTGTTATCAGGAGCACCCATTAAATATGAAGATCCAGGAAATCCAATCGTAACTGTCCAAATCTATGGCCAGACCCTGACTAATGCTTTAGTTGATTTAGGAGCTGCAATTAATATTTTGACAACTTCTACTTGCCAAAATCTCGGTATTACATCGGTAGAACCCACCTCTACTTTGTTAGAATTAGCTAACCGATCTGTAGTTCGACCAGAAGGAACTCTATATGATGTCATGGTCTCTATAGATTCTTGGGAATACCCAACTGATTTCCTGGTAATTAATCCAAAAACCCGACTAGATGGACACCCGCTAATTTTAGGTAGACCTTGGCTTGCTACCGCCGATGCTTACATTGGTTGCCGGCAGGGGAATATGACCATAACCAGAGGACCAGATATTAAAAACCTAGTCCTATACCCTCCAGCACAGCCAAGTCTGACAATGATAAAAACTAACCAGCACCCTGTATCATACCTTACTGACAATATCAGATCACCATTGACTATACAGAGGGCCCTAGACTTTAAAGACCAAACAGAAGATGATGCCATCAATAACTTTGTTAGTCAAATTGAATCTAGACCTCATGCACAGTGTTTTATGATAGAAGCTGCATTCGAGAACGAACTAGAAGAAGATCCCTTGAAAGACACACATGACCAAACGATACCTATAACTTCTGTTGCCAATAGTAAAGCAGTGGAAATTGAACCAGGAAAAATGCTAAACATCAATGCCAACCTTACACCAGATCAAGAAATAAAACTCATCCACCTGTTACGGAAGCATCAAGAAGCATTTGCGTGGGATTACCCCGATATGAAAGGGATTGACCCCCAATTGTGCACCCACCATATTTATATAGAAAAAGATGCAAGACCTGTCCGTCAATCGCAAAGAAGACTCAACCCTCACCTAAAAGATGTTGTAAAAGCAGAACTTCAGAAGCTTTTAGATGTTAATTTTATCTATCCTATTTCTGATAGTAAGTGGGTCTCTCCACTTGTGGTTGTACCCAAGAAGAATAGGAAATGGAGGATTTGCGTGGATTATAGAGAGTTAAAAAAAGCCACACAAAAAGACCATTTTCCCCTCCCATTCATAGACCAAGTATTGGACACGTTAGCAGGAAAGAAATTCTTTTCTTTCCTAGATGGCTTCAGTGGATACAATTAGATTCAGATTGCCCCTGAAGACCAGGATAAAACTACCTTTACTTGTCCTTGGGGAACGTTCACCTATAGAGTTCTACCCTTTGGCCTATGTAATGCTCCTGCCACATTCCAAAGGGCGATTCTTAGCATCTTTGCAGATTTAATAAATGATGGGCTTGAAGTATACATGGATGACTTTACACCATACGGAGATGATTTTGATCCAGCTCTGGACACCCTAGAAAAAGTCCTACAGCGTTGCATTGATACCAGGGTTTGTCTAAGCCACGAAAAATGTTATATGATGATGACTGAAGGACTCATTCTTGGACATTTCATCTCAGCAGATGGAATTCAGGTAGATCCGGCCAAAATTCAAATTCTGTTGCTTATCCCCACCCCCACTACTCAGACAGAGGTACGCAGCTTTCTTGGATTTTCTGGGTATTACAGACGATTTATAGAACATTATTCACACATTGCTGCACCTTTATATGCATTAACTGGTAATGTTGATTTCATGTGGACAGAAAAATGCGACCGCGCTTTCCAGGATTTAAAGAAGCTTGTATCAACAGCTCCAGTCCTTCGAGGACCAAACTGGAATCTACCGTTCCAAATCTCATCTAATTCCTCAGACACAGCAATCGGTGCAGTCCTGGGGCAGGAGGAGGATAAAAAACCATACGCTATTTATTATATCAGCAAAAATTTATCCCCTGCTGAATTAAATTACACTGTCACCGAAAAGGAATTCCTCGCTGTAATACATGCTGTCAATAAATTTAGACATTATATTACAGGCTATCCCGTTGTTTTATATACAGATCATTCTGCTATCAAATATTTAGCAAATAAGCCTGTTACAAATGCTAGAATAACGAGATGGTTGATCTTATTGCAGGAGTTCGATATCACAATCAAAGATAGACCCGGCAAGGAAAACCCTGTAGCTGATTTTCTCTCACGAATACCAAAATCAATTGAGGCAGCAGCAGTGGAAGACCAATTTCCCGATGAGCACCTGTTTGCTGTTGCTGTTCAAACACCTTGGTATGCTGATGTTGCCAACTACCTTGCAGTAGGTAAGCTACCAAAACACTTAACCCCTAATGAACGTAAGCAGATTATTCAGAAGAGTACTCGGTTTTCGTGGATCGGGGGTTATTTGTTCCACACAGGGGCAGACATGCAAATTAGAAGGTGTATCCGAGAAGATGAAATTTTCGACATATTAAAAGCTTGTCATAATGGACAATGTGGGGGACACTTTGCCGAGAAACGAACGACACATAAAGTATTGCAGACGGGATACTACTGGCCTACAATCTTTAAGGATTCAAAGAAATTTGTTCAAACCTGTGACAGCTGCCAGCGAGCAGGACGACCTGGTCAAGCTGACAAAATGCCTCTGAGGCCACAATTAGTTATTGAACCATTTGAACGATGGGCTCTTGACTTCGTTGGACCCATCAACCCATCATCAAATCAGAGAACATATATTTTGGTAGCCACAGAATATGTTACCAAATGGGTTGAGGCCGAAGCGTTGCCTAGAGCTACAGAAGATTTGGTAATACAGTTCCTGTTCCATTTGTTTGTACGATATGGTCTTCCGAGAGAAATAATCACAGATGGAGGACCACAATTTGTCGGAAACAAATTAGCTGCAACACTTGACAATTATCACGTCCAGCACAAAATTACTACCCGATATCACCCACAGGCGAATGGGCAAGTAGAAAGTAGCAATAAGGTAATAGAATCAATCTTAACAAAAACCATTGCTTCACATAGGCGTGATTGGGACACCCGACTACCTGAAGCACTCTGGGCCTATAGAACCACCTGGAGAAGCACCACTGGTTATTCACCCTATCAATTAGTGTTTGGGAAACAACCTATTTTCCCCATAGAATTCGAAATCCAAACACTACGAACTTCACAGGAAGTTGGCATAGATTTAAGTGAGGCACAAATCAATCGACTACAACAGATTAATGAACTGGACGAAATAAGGCTCTCTGCATTACAAAACACAGCACTTATTCAACAGCAGCGAGCTAAATGGCATGATGCACTTATCAAGAATAAAGTCTTTCATGAGGAGACTGGGCTCTGTTATATGACTCTCGGTTTCCGGATTTCCCGGGGAAACTGCAGACTCGTTGGTTGGGGCCATACGAGACCCAGAAAGTACATGATAATGGGACCCTTACCCTCATCACAATCGATGGTTCTGGATATGCATTCAAGGTAAATGGCCATCGAGTTTGTCTCTATCACAGGCCACTCACTAGGGAATCCTTCTGTGAGCAGCTACGTCAAGACACTGACATGGAAATTTTAGGAGAGGAAGTAAAACCTTCCTCACCTATAGTTCAGTAAGGAACGCATTTTTTTTGACCTGTACATAAGTTCTTGTATATACGTTTTCTTAATATTTCTTTGATCTTTCTTTCTCAAGATTGTTTTTTACAGTCACCGTGTTTTTGCTGTTCCTTTTCCAAAAAGGAACAGTAGTTGCTTGTTTCCGTGTTTTTGCTGTTCCTTTTTCAAAAGGAACAACATTTCTGTGTTTTTGCTGTCGCTTTTTCAAAAGGAACAACATTTCTGGGTTTTTGCTGTTCCTTTTCCAAACGGAACAACAGTTGCTTCATCGTGTTTTTTTTGCTGTTCCTTTTTCAAGAAGGAACAACAGGTGTGAGTTTTTGCTGTTCCTTTTCCAAAGGAACAACAGTCACTTATTTTCATGTTTTTGTTGTTCCTTTTCCAAAAAGGAACGACAGTTTCTTGTTTCTGTGTTTTTGCTGTCCCTTTTTCAAAAGGAACAACATTTCTGGGTTTTTGCTGTTCCTTTTCCAAAAGGAACAGCAGTTGCTTCATCGTGTTTTTTTGTTGTTCCTTTTTCAAAAGGAACAACATTTCGTGTTTTTGCTGTTCCTTTTTCAAAAGGAACAACATTTCGTGTTTTTGCTGTTCCTTTCTCAAAAGGAACAACATTTCGTGTTTTTGCTGTTCCTTTTTCAAAAGGAACAACATTTCGTGTTTTTGCTGTTCCTTTTCAAAAGGAACAACATTTGCGAGTTATTGTTGTTCCTTTTCAAAAGGAACAACAGTTGAGAGTTTTTGCAGACAGCACTCATGATCTTAGGCTGTTTCTTCTCAAAGAACGGCATCCCAACTATTTGTTTGCATGGATTCTTCTCTTTCAAAAGGAATACCATAGCCATATCTTTGCTCTCAGCAATGATTCATATTAAGGATGCTTCTCGCCCATGATCTCTCCAGTCTTTAAGATACAACTATATACTTATGCAATGAACATCAATTACAACATGCCGAAGTCAGCAGATCATAAAATCGCTATCTTTATAGAGCCTAGTATTGATAAGAGGACAAAAGGAGGGACATACTTTACTTCTAATCACCATTGTCATTGACTTATTCCCATTGTCCTGGTTGGTTATCTTTATCATGGCGATCTCCTTAAAAATCTTTCTCTGATTATTACACAGGAATAAGAACAGAGGATTTATATCTTCTTGTTGGGATGATAAGACTTCTTCCACCATTCCCACTCTTAAGGAGTGCTGAACCACCCTTATGTGTAAATAAATAAGAAAAAGGTTCTTTGCAAAGAAAGAAATGATAATCAATATGGATTATTAATTGTCAAATGCAGGATAGGGGGTCTCATCAAGAGCCAGCCTACCATGATCATCAGGTTGGAAGCGAAGTGGCATTCCCAACATGGCCACCGCACCAGGGATATGGTCCAAGAGGTACACTAAATAAACAGACCTTGGAACAGGGGGTCTCATCACGAGCCGGCCTGCCCACGATTTGCTCCCTCCTTGTGAATGGCATTATGGCTACCTGGTTACCAAGCCAGCATAATGGCCTGCATTTTGACAAACCACTTTTTATACACATACAGGATCATGGTTCCACGGGTGAAATAAACAACTCTGCCAAGGTTATGAACACCTGTCGGCAGCAGAGCTCTGTTAATGGTATCGAAGTCATAATAGTTACACCAACAGGGATGATATTAATACCTCTTCGTCTCTTCTATCCTATGAATAATTCATATTTTATTTCCCAATGAACATATCACACGAACACTCATTACTACCAATCATGGCAAGGGAACTGACAATGAATTCTGGGGATTTCGTACGATTGACAGACGTCCCATCCCCCGGCCTCGCATCATATTATGCAGGCTCTTATGTAAAATGCGATCCACCTTTTTGCCTCGATTTCGGTATTTCGTTTTCCATCTAAAACATGGCGTAATTCTATATGATGTTCCTTTATGACTGGTTACACGATGGCTGCTGCTCCTCTATTTGACGGCTAGGGCAGCCTATCACATCGCGGGGGGGAAGGTAATCTCATTACTCCACGAGTTACGTGTCAGCACACCATTCGGGGTAGATAGTGTACGAAAGTATGGCATGGTTTAACGGTATGATAATTCTATTTTATGCAAAGTTGCCATCCGCAATCCATTTTTGCTGCATACTCTGTTTTTTTCCGCGACGATCACCTTCTCTGCATCCCAAAACAGCACAGGCAGTTGCTGTTCCATTGAAAATCCTTAGTAGAACCATGGGAGGAAAGGTAGTCCGAAGCGAACCTCAAGAATTGACAGTCTCTGCTGCTGCCCGGGAGATCCTGGAAAAGGCTGGATGGCTGAATTATTTCAGTCGCCTACAAGAATCAAACGAGACAGTGGCGTTGGAATTTCTGCAAAACTTGCAGGAGGACCACTCCATAGTAAGAGAAAGGCGGATAGCGGTCACTGACGATGTAATTGCAGAAGTCTCAGGCCTACCAGCCACCGAACCTGTATGGATGCTGAAGAAAGAAAGACTGCAGAAGATTATGGAGATTTTTCAGGACGAAGGCCAAAGCTTGACAGTAAAGGGGAAGGGAGTTCTGCCAGCAACGTTAGGAGAACCCTGGACCGAACTAGCAAGGATAGTACAGAGCTACATTACGTGCGAAGGAAGGAGGGACGTGGTAAGACCACGCCATCTTAAACTTTTAGCTGTTTTGAAAGAGAAATGTTCTGTAAATATGCCTGCACTTTTAAATTCACTATTGCATGATGCGGCCCGAAGCCTGAAAACGGCACAACACGTAGAAGCAGTTGTTAGCCACCATAGACTGATTCGATTGATAGTGAGCCATAGTCTCACTCAACAGCAGAGCAGCTGGGAGGAGCTCGTTGCATTGATTGAAGGGAAATTGGCTGCACCATCCCCAAAACCTAAAACTTCCTCTAGCACACCGGAACGATCAGAGAAACGCAGAGAAGTGGCAGCAGGAAAACGTGTTGCTCCAAAATGAAAGCATTCTTCAAGTACACCGGAGCGACCAGAAAAACGCAGAGAAGTGATAGCAGAAAAACCTGTTGCTTGCACACCTGAACAACCAGAGAAACCAAGAAAATCAGTCCGGCTAGCTCGAATTCGAGGGAGGCTGGAAAAGATTCGAGAAAGCACCAGCCAACCAATTGAGATCATAGACGAACCTCCAGAACCAGAAGGAGTACCTTCCGAAGAAAATGCTGGGCAATCTGGGGGCGAAGCTGAGCAAGCCAGAGGAGGAGGTGAGGAGAGAGAAGTGCACTCTGAAACAGAAACGGAAGCTGAACACCCTAAGGCAGTCACTGAACAGGACAATCGGGAGGAGGAAGTAATACAGCCAGAAAGCAGCCCGCTGCGAGACCCTGTGGGCGAAGAAGAATTGGCCGCAATCCTGGCCAGTTTGGGGGAATATGGCCAACCCTCCAGCCCAGCAGGTCCTCCCGATGAACCTCCAGAGGAAGACATACCTGAGGGTTCACATGCAGAAAAGGAAGGAGAAGAAAACCCGCCCATTCATGAGGAAGAAATAAGGGACACCAACCGAGAACAATCTGCTCCCAAGGCACCAGAAGAAACTCTAGATAGAATAGGAGCAGATTTAAGGGCCAGTCGCAAACCCTCTGCTGAAGCAAGGGAAATCAAGAAATTAAGGACTAAACAGCAGAGGCTGCTGAACACTATAGCCCGGCTCCGACAGCAAATTCGGATTTTGAAAGCCAGTCTGAGGATACAAAGGACCACAAGGAAAAGAAAGAGGACCACTGCAGCAAAATCCCGCAGAACAAGAAGACGAAGGACTTACAGTCGCACTGTTGGTCGAAACCCGATTGGAAGATCTGCTGCTATTCCAAATGACACTGAGGAACAAACTGCTGTTCCAATTGTCACAGAAGAACAGACTGCTGTTCCAAATGACGCTGAGGGACAGACTGTTGTTCCAATTGACGATGAGGAACAGACTGCTGTTCCAATTGATAATGAAGAACAGACTGCCGTTCCATTTGGGGCAGAGGGATAGGATGATGTTCCATTAACAGAGGAACCACAAAAA
The DNA here is from genome assembly GCA_031772625.1 of Pinus tabuliformis. Classification (NCBI taxonomy): domain Eukaryota; kingdom Viridiplantae; phylum Streptophyta; class Pinopsida; order Pinales; family Pinaceae; genus Pinus; species Pinus tabuliformis. The sequence goes on along the minus strand of CM062820.1, from coordinate 1,727,312,045 downwards.
CCTTTCATTCGAGTTAAGAAAGAAAAGGAGAATAAGGAGATTCAAACAGAGGCACCACCCTCACGGGTGATCCGGGTTCTGAACTCCAAACAGCATAATAAAAAGGTTCAGGTAAAACTCCCGGCCTCTACGGCCCTATGGAAAAAGGATCCAAAAACACGAACCTTGCACAAGATGATGAAGCAAGCTCAGCAAGAAGCTGAACAGTTGAAGGAACAAACAGTCCCCCGGGAGAAATATGAAGAGTTGCAACAGCAACTTCGGGATATTAGTCAGTCCAAGAGCCAGGCCTTCAAAGGCTGGCAAAAGTAGCAAGAAAAGGTTGCAAAGGTAACTCGTCGATTAGATATTGTTGTTAGGCAGATGGACACTGTGTGTTATTTGTATAATGACGTTCTAGCCTGTAGGGCCCCTGCTAAAAATTATGCTTTATTTTTGCTTGAACGATATTTACGATTAAAGATAAAAGCTGTCAGGGTAGGTGCCCCTATACAAATCAATGTTGTTAATGATTTCATAGGTTGTTGCAAGCATTATGGAGTTAAGGTTCAAAGGCTATTATGTGAATTTTACTTGCATAACCTCGTGCTAGACCAGGAAACTGATTTAAATCCTGGCCCTTTTGTTGGGGACATCCAATTGCAAGCCTTCGTTTCCTTCGGGGTTAATCAGCTAAAATGGCTCAGGGCTTATAACACTTTTCGAAGACAGGAAAATAGCCTAGACTTGTGGGTAAGAGTTGAGCCTAGAGACCTAGTACTGTTATGGAGAGCACATAGGAACCTTATGAGAACCCCGGGTGTTATGGAGACATTAGGACCCATGCACGAGGACCTAATCCGACAAAATCTGGAATATTTTCTGACTATTAAAGACCTTGCCATTGATGCTACAAAATTTCGATACCAGACTTCGAACCCAAACATCCAGCTCAGGGAACCATTCAGATATGAAAATTTTGAGCTAGCTGCCAGTCGATTGAACCTTTATGGTGAGCGTATTTTGCAAGCAGGGCCATCCTGGTTAGGGTATCGATTTCGTAGTCCAATTATTTGGCACCCTGCACCCGGATATCAGGCCTTGTATGAAATGCCTGAAGGTCAAACAAATCAGTTCTTTGATGATCTAGTTGCTCATCACGACTGTAGGCCTCCACACGAGGTTCCCTCTCCAGCCTATTCTCTTACCACTTTGCATGTCAACTATAATGTTTTCATGAGGGCATGAAACAGGGTAAGCAGGGGGGTGTGTGGAGCACTGGAAAGGTATGTTTTTGACGAACAATTTAGTGACTTTTCAGTAACAATTGTAACCCTTTCTGCATAATGAGCTTAAAGAAATAAAGAATTTTAATAGAATGTGTGAGAATTAGCATGGAAAACTTAATCGCTGATAATTGTTATTTTTCCATGCAGGAAAGGGTGGAAATGAAGGATTGCCATTCGAAAGGAAAAGACAAAGAAGCAATAACTGCTGTCCCTTTAGGAGGGAACCGGATGCGAACAAGATCGAACAGATCGAAGCAAGACGACCCTGGAAAGGAAGAAGGATTATCGACTCGGCGGAGCAGGGGAAGAAAAGTAAAGGATTAACGGCTTGGCGAATCCCTCAGGATCTTTGATCCTGAGGGATCGCTGTTTTGCTTATTTTTGTTACCTAGATACCTTCGTCGTTACTCTTATAAAAAGGGATAGCAGTGTTAAGCAAGAGGATTTTTTGTTCATATATGTAACTGTGAATTCCAGATTCAACTTTGATCATCGACTCTCACTAAGACTTGTTTTGCTGTACATTTGTTGATGTTTTAATACAAAAGACTTGGTGTTTATTTCATCTCTGCGTCTGGAGTAACCTAAGATAGTGTGCCGTTGGAAGCTAAGGGCCCGGCTCCGAAGGACACTTGCTTTTGTATCATTATAATTTGGTTTCTGTGTGATTTTTTTATCTTTACAGTTCAGTAATCTGATATGTTTTTCATATGCTATTCCATGCTCTGTTACAATTAATTCATTAATGGTTTCTTTCGAGAAGATTTATGTCGTGACTTTGCATTGCGTGAGTGAATCTCTTCAGAGTTGATTGCATGTTTGCAGTCTAAGCCAACTGTTTCTATTACAGAGCCTTCATATTGAATATTGTTGTATTGGATTCATTTGAAATCTCAGTTATTGGAATCCGGAAGTAATATTATTCTATTTGGAAACATAGTCATATTCTCTTTAATCATCAGATTGCTATAGTAAGTGTGTTGTGTATATACGTTTGATGATTGCTGTTCCATAATTCATTTGTGAATATTGTTCCATAAAGTATAATTCATTGAAGTTGCTTTAGAGAGAAGATTGCTATTTGATTGCAGGATGTGAGTTTAATTCAATAGAGCAAGCGTAGTCTGACTCGCGAGATTTAGTTTATTGGATTGCTGTTCCATTTCTTGTTGTTCCATTTATTGTTGTTCCATTTCAGATTTGTTGTTCCATTTTCTGTTTGCTGTTCCATTTTACTTTCTGCCGTTCCAGTTACTTGCATTTACTGTTTTGGTGTGAGAGAAGGTCTAAGGCTGTAGTGAGCCTCAGCGAGTCGCTGCTTAGCTCCCAGACCGATGGTCCATGCTCTAATTTCCTTTCCATCAGTTTCTAGAGGGATGGGTTATCGCTTCCGTACCCTTGACTGATAAACTGCGTTGTGTGATTTTATTCTTTTTAAAAGCAATTTAGTCATAGGTTTAGCAGTCGTTTACTCCTGTATTTTCTAGACACTGTACTACTAAGCAGTACTCTGACGAATAGCCTCGGATTGAGTTACTCTTTGCAATAACAAAGCGTTCCCGGATTGACTTATTAATGTAGCATAACTAGAGGTGAAAGAGACCCTTGTTACAGCTCTACAGTTACCATATAGTCCCCATGTTTTTATTATTATGCCCCGTAGAAGCCCACTATTGTTATTGTTTTTCCCCTACACTATTATTGTTATGTAGGCTTTGATTGTATTGGGACCCCTTAGACTCCTATATATAGAAAGGAGGTCATGTCATTTGTATCATCTAAGAATTGTTCATTTGTGTAATGTAAAGGAGGTTTCCCCCTTGAAGAGGCTAATTTTGAAGTCGTTGATCTATCTTTTCTATCTTTTTGTGAGCTGGTTTCATAACATTTGGTATCAGAGCTTTGGATTCTAGGGTTTCGCTGCTTCAAACAGGCCATCGTGGACTTTTCGCTATAATCTTTTCCTTTCAAAGACTCAGAAGCTAAAACAAAAACCCACTTGCATCGAAATTGGCCTGAACCTCGGGTCCAAATTGTAGATCTTGTCTCACTATATTTTCAGAGATATTAGCGGAGGAAGTTAGGGTTTTGGAAATCTCCAGAATTCCATCTCAAACAGGCCATTGTGTCAGTTCACTATAACTTTTGTTCTACGCAGGTTAATACATTCAAATTAAAATCCGTTTGAGTTGAAATAATTCTAAAGCTCAGGTCCAAATTTCAGATCTTATCTCGCTATATTTTTGGAGATATGATCCAAGGAACTTAGGGTTTTTGCAAGCTCCTCCCAAAAAGGTGACCTTGGGAAAATCATCCTAAAATTCTCTCCAAGTATCAGATTGACATTTCGTAAGAAGTTACAAAAATAGGATGGCCTGTGGTTTTTGGTATATCAGTTTTTGGTCTGAAGATCGAAACAATGACACATGGCACTTCGTACAAGTTTGTTCTACTGAAAAATTATATAATCAGGTCATATTGGGAGATTGGGCATAACTCTTTCTTGGAGAATCCAATTTTGATTAGACTGGTGGCATTAGAAAGAGGATGCAGAGGGTTACCATATGTCACAATTTACAGATTTGGATATTTGAAACTACAGAGTTATATTCATTTCAAGATCGAACTCCTAAAAGAAAGAAAAATATATATGAGGAAGTTTGACAACAAGGATCCGGTAACATGGATAGTATAGATGGAGAAATATTTTGATCTGCATGATGTGCAACTGTTATAAAAGGTACATATTGCATCTTTATATTTAGAACCGAATCATTTTATATGGTGTAGTGAGCTTTGTTCTCATAAAGCACTTGTCACCTGGTCAATTTTCATGGAGGAAATAATAACACATTATGAGGAGACAAAGAGAAACACATTCTTTAGCCAATGGATAAATATCAAACAAAAGGGTTCAATGGTAGAGCACATTTAGGAATTCCAAAAATTGAATATAAGGGTAAATGATATTCTAGAGAAGCAAAGGATTGATGCCTTCATAGGGACTCTAAAATATAACATCTAACATGAGTTTCACATTTGGGAACCTCATTCATTGGAGAAGGCATACGAGTTGGAAAGAAAAGTGGAAAGAAAAATTATGGAAACAAGGAATTCTACTACTCACAACTATAGAGATGGAAGTGTTGCTTCTCATAGCCTTCCACAACCTACAAGATTGACACCACAATAATTGGAAGAAAAAAGAGAAAAAGGGATTTGTTACAATTGTGATAGAAAATACATTAAAGGTCATAAGTGTTCTCAGAAGAAATTATTTTACATAGATTGTGAAGGGAAATACGAAATGAATCTGACCATATCTTGTACTGCGTTGGAAGGAATTACCACTCCTAAAACTCTCAATATAGAAGGACATATCGAGAATAAGAAGGTTCAAGTAGTGAAATATTAGGAAGAAACAGATCAAGAAATGTCAAAAGAAAAGGATACTCACCAGGGATCAACCCCAGAGAAAGAAGAAATGAATCTGACCATATATTGTAATGCATTGGTAGGAATTACCACTCCTAAAACTCTCAATATAGAAGGACATATCAATAATGAAAAGGTTCAAGCAGTGAAATATCACATTGAGCATAAAAAACAAGTTCCCCAACTTATAAAGGATAACCTTACTTTGGCACAGAGTAGAATGAAACAACAGGAAGATAAATATCACAATGAAATAAGTTATGATGTAGGTGAATGGGTATTTCTACGACTACAACCATAAAAACAAATGTACCTCAAGCAAGATAAGAAGTATAATAAATTATCGCCAAACTATTATGGTTCGTACAAGGTGTTACAAAATATTGGTACTATGGAATACTAATTGGAGCTTCTTTCATCATCCCGAGTGCACCTAGTTTTCCAAATTTCATGCTTAAAGGAGGTTATATGTGAGAATATCCCAGTTCAAACAATATTTCCAAAACTTGACGAGGAAGGAAAAATCATATTGGAACCGGAAGTAGTCACAAAAACAAGAAATCGATAGCTATGGAATCGATCAATTTTAGAGTATCTCATCAAGTGGATGAACTTACCCGCTCAAGGTTCCACATGGGAGGATGAGAATTTTATACAAAAGCATACAAAACTACACAAACATTGTGGACAACACTTTTTGAAGGAGAGGGGCATGTTAGGTCCCTATAATACTAGTGTAACCCCTTATTGTTATTAGTGCAACCCCCTTATTCTATAATTGTGCCCATATAGTCCCCATGTTGTTATTATTATGCCATATAGAAGCCCACTATTGTTATTTTTTTTCCCATACAATATTATTGTTATGTAGGCTCTGACTGTATTTGTTGGAAATAATACTGAGAGGGGGGGGGGGTGAATCAATATTATTAAGTCAAATGTTCCTTTTTCAAAATCAAATGATATACGCTACTTTAGTTAATTGAACCTGCGTATATACGCAACTATGCAGAAGAAAACCCACGTATATAATGCAAACTTTTTAATTTAATTTATCTTTCTGATGTTGATTGGTAATGTGTGATTCAGAAGCAAATAACCAGTAACTAGAACCAGTAGAACAGAGCAAAAAGACAATCGCACACAAGAACACAAGATATAAGGTGGAAACTCAATGTGGGTGAAAACCACCTGCTGCAATTCGTCTCTATCTTCTCTTTAATTAGAAACTTCTTTTTACAATTGTACTGGTGCAATCCTTTACTAGTACGCAGGCTGCAACCTGCAAAGAGCTACAACCCTCTCTCGTTTTCTAGCTTCTCCTGGAAGGGAGCTACAACCCCCTTAGCTCTTGCACTAGCCAAGATACTAGTACATAGGTGCTGGCCTACAGAAGGCTACAACCTTCTCTGTCTTTCAAGGACCACGTTTCATAAATTTTTAGAATGGATCCACAAATAACATCAATCAAGAATTTCTGCATCAACCAATCACCTTTTCACCAATCAAAACTGAATCAACATAAACACTTCTCTGACTACTGTACCCAGATCACAGTAACAGTACCACACACCAAATCTGAACCCAGAATACTGCAGCAATGAACAGAAGCAGCAAGAATATAAATCAAGATATGTATGCTACTTCACTATTCATCAACCTGTGTGTATATGCTTCTGTACCAAAACCAACCTGCATATACGCTTCTTTCATTCACAGAAAACGCGTGTATACGCACCTGCACTTAACTGAACCTGCATACAGATCTATAAAGGATAATTTATTCTTTTAAAACATTCAGTCATTAGTTAACCCAGATTATCAGATTTATAGATCAAGAGAACGCCGCATATAACAAATCAAAATCATACAGAGATACCAATGTTCAAGCCTAGAGATTTTGATCCATCAATAGTTCTTATCCTTCTTGCGCTCAGGTTCCTCCTTCATTCAGATCTAGATCTGCACCATAACCCAATCACCAGTATTCCAGATCTAGAACAATATTAGATATTCAATAAATCAGATCATGTCTTGCCATATGATCTCCTTCCTCTTTTATAGTTTTAGGCCTTCCACAATACCATGGTCCAAAGCCATAATAAACAATATCAAGGGCCCAATACCTGGGTCAACACTTCTGACAAGATACCATGGTCCAAAACCATAGGTTCAAATTCCAAGGACTAACGACCATGGACCAAAAATAAGTTTCCCACCATGTACGCGGTTTTATGTGCGTGAAAGTGCGTGTATACGCATACACGACTTTTGAACGTCTAACCCGCGTGTATATGCGTCTTCAGCAAGGTGAACCTGCGTATACAAGATTTCCTTCATCCTGAGAGCCTGAACTAAGATCTGTCACCAAAGTGAGTTTCCATCAAGGACAACACCTGTACCATAGCGCCACACCTGTGCCATAATGCGAACAATCTCCCCCTTTGGACCTGATGGCAACCCAAGATCCTCATTCTCCCCCTTTGTCATCAAGGGCAAAGGGTTGTGCTCCCCATAAGTACATGTTGATATCTCTGCTCTGCTGTGCTGAACATGCTCCCCCTGACTGTAGGAAAGATATGTAAAAAGACTCATGACTTACATATCGTAAATGACCTTCCTATCACCAAAGGACTCGATACATACATCCATCACCCAACCAAGTGGGGATCATCCCCCCAACCAAGTGTGTGAAACATCAAAAATTTACATATGATAACCAATTACATTGCATCAATCATCCCAGGCATAGTGGGGAAACCAAAATAGGCTGTTACATGACCTTGATATAGAGAAGATATACATGACATAGAGATGAAATATCAAGACTATGCAAATCACCAATAACTACTATCAGTAGCATCTGGCAATAGCAGCAACCATGTTCTCCTTCTGTTCTCCTTTCTGCAGCTGATCCACCTGAACCAAACAGCTTGAGTACTTGAACCAAGAGCTTCTAAGGTAATGCCAACAATGCATTATTAGAAGATTATCTGCTCCCCCTGAACCTGTAACAGATCAACTCTGACAGACCCATATCAGACTCTTTGCAACCAGATTCTGTCCCTGCTGATTTCCTTCAGAAACTCCATATACGCGACTGAACCTGTATAAATCGGCGTATGTACGCGGATACCCCTTATCCAACTCGCGTACACCAATTTTTCTTTGAAATAGACAAGCTTCAACAGCAGGATGAAGCATCAACTACTCCCAGCTTCTGTCTGAGGTATTCAAAATTTTCCCTAGGCAGTGGTTTGGTGAGTATATCAGCAACTTGTTCCTTAGAAGGAACATACTCCAACTTGACCTTTTTCTCAAGTACTTGTTCCCGAAGAAAATGATACTTGATGGGTATGTGCTTGGTCTTTGAATGCATGACAGGGTTTTTTGAAATGTTGATTGCACTTGTATTATCACATAAGATAGAGACAGGTGGAGTACAAGTGATTTGAAAATCCTGCAGGATTTGCATCATCCAAAGGAGTTGTGTGCAACAAGATGCAGCAACCACATATTCTGCTTCAGTTGTAGATAATGCAATCGAACTCTGTTTCTTGCTGAACCAAGATACTAATCTAGACCCCATAAAGAATGCACCACCACTTGTGCTCTTCCTGTCATCCACGCTTCCGGCCCAATCTGCATCCGTGTAAGCTGAAGTGTGAGATCCGTATCTCTAGGATACCATAAGCCATAGTTTTGAGTTCCTTGAAGGTACTTGAAGATTCTGTTGACTTCCTGAAGATGAGTTTCCTTTGGATTTTCCTGAAATCTTCCAACTATTCCTACTGCATGCATGATGTCTGGTCGGGTACCTGTCAAATAAAGTAGACTTCCAATCATGGATATGTAGGTTGGTTGATGCACTGCTGCTGATTCATCATTTGCACTGAGACTGCATCTTGTAACCATGGGGGTACATACTGGTTTTGCATCTTCCATGCCATATTTCTTCAATATCTGCTTGAGATACTTGGTTTGAGATAAAAATATACCGCCTTTATTTTGTTGGATTTGCAATCCAATAAAATATGTCAGTTCTCCAAGCAAGGACATTTCAAATTCTTTCTGCATCACCAAGGCAAAGCTTTGTGTTATAGACATTTTTGTGCCTTACAGCTATAAGCATGAAATGTCCATAATTCAAGGGATCCAAAGTCCCTAAAGATGTTTTTGAGGAACAAGGTCAACCAATGACAGCTTCTCCCAGAAGTTCTCCACCAAAAACCACTAAGAAATAGTCAATTTAGGATCAATTCAGAGGCTCCACTAGCTGCCTGCGTTGAAATGCAGAGTCTGCACTGGCTAGGTGCACTGCAATGCAGGTGGAAGCATTACCAGGGTGCACTGAGTGGGAAATGACAAATGGCAAGCTCATTCAACGAGGTGGAAAGACCCTGGAAGCTTCCAGAATCTTCTCCAATGACACTTGCCTCAATGAATTTGACTAGTGATGAGTAAGAGGTTCTCAACCTCCAAGTGGAAGCAAGAACTGACAGAGAGAAGCCACAAGTCAAAACATAAGCTGACTCATCCTCTCTGCTTACATCTATATATGGATCTCTCACCCAGAGGTTCAGGAGGTTGGAATTTTGTACTTTGCAGAGAATTGCTATTGGTTTGAGATTGAGATTAGCACATTGGGTGATTTATGCTTTGTTGGAGGAGAGGAAGGGATTCCTTTGCTGGGAGGTAGATGCTGGATCGGAACTCACTTGGTTGTATCTCCTCTTGGACTTTATTATCTTATCAATAAACTATTTGAGTTTCTCCTACATGCTGTGTACCAATGATGTTTTGTTATGCTTACATGTTTAGCTTAATCTGATCTTGAGCTTTTTATGAATGTATATCTGTATCTTTGTGTAGTTTCTCTCTCTTGTGATCTTGTAGGAATTCGGTGAAGCTGGGCCGGTGAAGGAGCAAGAAGCTGGGAGCTACTGAAGAGAGGAGTGATTTGGATCGACAAACTAGCGGAAGACACATGTTAGTTAGATCCTTCTTCCTCATTTACATTTCATAAAGAAGAATACTCAAATAAGTTTCCTTGTTTGTTGCTAAGGCACTATCACCTCTTAGAGTGGGATAGGGGCATTCTGAATTGGATACTTTTCCCAACAACAAATTGGCGACTCCGCTGGGGAGAGTATCTTGTTAGTTTATTTGTGTTTCTATTGTTGTTCTTCTCATAAACTCAGGAGTGCCGAATCGAAATGCATTTGCTATTTTCAAATGCAAAGTAGAGATCTGCCACTCTAGTCCACTCACTGGGCCTGTTTTTATGATCTGAACAAACTGATCCACAAGTGCTCTAACAGCCCTTTGTGATAGATCTTAGTCCTCCTTTAAATCATCCTCCTAATTGTACCTGATTGATAGCTTTGATCCGGCCAAAAACTGTAGATTTAGCTGCAAACCGTAACCCAGAACCCAGAAACAACTCTCGTTTCTGCTTCAGCGCAGACTCTGTGAAGAGGTTCTACATTTCAATGCAGGTCCCGTGAAGGATACCTACGCTGAATTTCAGTTTCTCTGTGCTGAGGGTGCGCTGATCAGCCTTTGCCTTGTGCAGCTGTGGTTCCCTGCTTCCTTTTGCTCAGTTTTATCTCTGTTTTTTGCAGCCTGTTATCAGTCAGTGTACCTATCTGAAACCCCTTTTATTTGCCTCAATTCCGCTTCAGTTTTATAAAGAAACTGTATTTGTTCTTTGTGTATTTGTTACATCATTTGCAGTTTCCCATTACGAAAGTAAACTAGTCATACTGTCGCCCTTAGATCTAGACCTGTCGTAAGTGTCGTTTTGATCTTAGGAGTGAGTTTGTTTGCTATTCACAGCTGATTGAGCTTTTACTTTTGTCGGTTGGTTTGAATTTTTGCATTTCTAGTGTCGAAACAAGTAAATGATAAAGTGTCATAATCGTCTTTTTGATTTTGAAAAAGGAACTTGTTTATGTTCTCACTTGAAATCGAATTCAAATTTGTACAACAGCTTTCTTTTTAGGCATCAATATTAAGAAAGCGAAAACAAATACATGCATTTGTGCATTTGCATTTTGATAGTTTGCATGCTTTGATTTAGGAAAAGTGCATTTACAGTGTGCTCTATGCTCTTTGAGAAAAGATTGTGTCTTTCTTTTCCCCTTGTAGCTAGGATTTTCATTGTTGAAAAGATATAAAAGCTTGCTTATCATCTTTAGACTGCATTTAGGAATTGTATCATACATCTCGTGGTGATCCAAAAGGCAAACTTCTAAGAAATATCAACCTAAAATAAATTGAATGAACTTAACAACGCTTTGTAACTTAACGCACAACATAGAGGTCTAGGCTAGAGACGTGTTCCGGCGTCGTAAAACCTGGTGACTGTCGATCTCGCTGATGGTTGGGTGATTCCTCCTGAGGGACGATAGCGCCAGTACGGATTGTGCTCCCACGTACCGTCGAGTATATATTGGGAGACCCCTATAGGCATAAAACCTTTATCCTTAGGAAGCCGTGTCGGCCACCCTACTGATCGCAATGCACTGAACACAGCATTCGGGAAGATTGACCGCCCGTACCTTAAAAAGTATTCTGTGGTTTTGCGAAAAGTTTGGCACACCCTCTACCTAGAACTCCAGAGCAGTTCCTTTTGGCCTTTTTCAGACTCTATAACGGAAAAAGTCCATCTGAGCATTTGTCACTTCGGGCTCGTTAAAACATCGAAGGAGACTAGAGTCATCTTTAGCTTTTTCTCGACTCTTTAAAACTGAAAAAGCAAGTTGTGTCTAAAGCGTCGTTAAAATTTATTTTAAACGGAACAATCACCCCCTTTTCCTACGTTGATCTTTAGGTTGAGAAAATGGAACCCACCAACCAAGGAATTCCCCTTGGTAGAAATCCTAGTCCCTTCTCCTCTTGGGGAGATGTTGGTGCGCCCCATATGGCCACATTGTCGCTTCTAGGACTGGAAATTGGCTTGCCGGTCTGGCTCTTCTCAACCAATGTCGTTCATAACACCACTATTCTTGAACAGTCGAATCAACAGTTAGACCAATCCAGAGTTTCCCACTAGCCTTCTACTTCCTCTAATTCTTCCTCTCCTCCTTCCTCTTCGCTTGATGGAACTGGTAAAACAAAAAACCAAGTTCCTAAGGAGAAGAAGGAAAAGAAGAAGAAAGAGAAGAAGAAGAAGGAGCCAAAAGTGACTGGGGGAAAACAAGTGTCGTCTGACAAAAATCCACACACAGCACTGACTAGGCCTAAATCGCCATGTGTCATATGCAAGGGAGACCACTTCCACAGAGATTTTCCCTGCATCCCTAGGATACTAAGGGACTGGTCTCCCCGTTTGCACAATCCGGTGGCATCAACCTCTGATAGCCATGTTGAATGCATACCGTCAACTAGCGAAAGTGAAGTCCTTGGACAAAAAGGGAGAGCTAGATTTCCCTGTAGACTGTGCGAAGGTGATCACGCCATCCACCGTTGTCCCTTCTTAGACGAGGCGAAAAGAGTTTTGGATGATCGTCCAGTTTCACCGTTACGACTTCCTCCTGGATATAAAAAACTCTTGCCGAGTCCTTCGTTAGTTGAAAATCCAGCTGGCCCGCTCAAGTGGTCAGCTGAAGCACCGGTCATTGAAGATGAACCAGCTGAATCCATACCCGACGAAAGTCAAAAGGTCGAGGCGGTAGTTGACCCGGTCTTGCCTTCAGAGGATTTATCTTCGAATGATACAGTCACTGAAGAGGATAAAGATGACACCATCCAAATTCTCTTCATCAACAAAGACTCTGACGAGCACGGGGGCACTCCCCCCATTCCTTTATCGCAGGAAGGAAGTTCGTCAGAGCGATACCCGGCCGTTTACTTGGTCCCACCACCAAGCAACCTAGTTGTCTCCTTCGACTGGAACCAACTAGGTAGACCCCGTTTGCCAGCAAGCATACCATTCAGAATTATCGTCCAAATATACAGAATGGTCATGGCTGGCACCATCATTGATGAAGGGACATCTGTGAGTATCCTTTCCTCCACTGCTTGGAAAGCGCTTGGTTCACCAGCGCTTTTGCCTGAAATGAGAAATATGACAGGCTTTGATAAAGGAACCAGTCGACCTTTAGGGATCCTCCCCAATGTGCCTATCACATTGAAAGGGAAGACCGTTCAAATGAACGTGATGGTCGTTCAAGGACCCTTGGATTATAACCTACTCCTTGGACGAGACTATATATATTGCATGGGAGCCATCGTTTCCTCACTCTTTAGAGTAATGTGTTTTCCGCACGAAGGAAGAGTGGTCAAGCTCGTGGACCAGCTTTCATTTCCCGGATCACGCATCGCAAATAGTCATATACCATCCCTAAATAGTCTCTTCACGCAAGAAATGTCTCAACCCACGGTCCGTCCTCCCGATGAGCGCGAGTAATTCAGAGGTATATGACTGGAACCCAGGGGGCATGTGTCCTGGTCTGCTTCGGCAGGAAAACTTTGGGTATAGGGTAGGTTTCCGCGGGAGAATATGACTAGTCTGTACCCCGTCCGTCTTGGAAGAGGGGTTATTCTAGAATAATATTCTCTTGTCAAAGCTATGTGTTTGGCGCTCGTTGTCACTCACCTTTGTCTATCTCGGTAGATATCACCGAAGAAGTGTTTTGTTTGAAAGATTAACGAGACAATATTTGGGTAACCTGAAAGAGGTAGGCCTCTCCCGGTAAAACAAATGTTTTATTGGACTAAGAAGGGGTAACCTTGAAACCATACTTTATACCTGGGGGCATGCAAACCTTTTGGAGTGCAAGCAAGGGGCGACTATTCATTTTTTAAATTTTTAGGTCCTCCCTTTAAACCTATAGGTCTAACCCTTTAAACTCGTAGGATTAGTCGTTTCCGAACTTGCATAACGAAAGGATGCGGGGCATAGCTTTAGTAAGGCGCAAGATCCATAAAAAATGGCATCTTACATGAGACATTCTTATCATATGACTGGATTATCGAGCAGTTTTAGCACATAGTTCATGCTCGTTAAAAAATAAACATAAGATTGAGCAGTTTTAGCACATAGTTCATGCTCGTTAAAAAATAAACATAAGACTGAGCAGTGTTTTTCCGCGTTTAAGCTCGTTAAAAAATGAACTACCCTCCAGTAAATAACCACTGTGAATGTAACGTTATCAGCCATTAAAGCCTTGGTCGTGTTTGCACCGTCACCTCCACTTTTCCATTGGCCGATCGTTCACCTCCATATGATTGTTTACCCATTTTGAGGAACAGCTGCGAAGAGTGATTTCACTAGCCATCCTTGTAACACTGCCGTGATTGGAAAATTCCAACCTTTACCTGGAATCAGCTGCTAACCCATTTTATCACTCGTTCCTCAAAAGACGAGTCTTCTTTAAGCTCTTTTCATCTGACTCGTAAAATATGAAAAGATTGCCGAGTTTTGGCCTTCCAACTCGTTAAAGCGACCGGAAGTGCGATCCCTCCTCTAGATTTTAATCTTTTTGGACCTGAGGGATTATTGCACAAAAAGATCGAGTGCTTGTTTTGTTCGGCTCGTTAAAACTATCGAAAACTCATCCCTTCTGTATTGTTTTATACTTTTTCGGACTTAAGGGATTAGATGACGAAAAAGGACTTTCGGAGTTGACTTTACGTACCTTTTCAGACTCTCTAAAAATTAAAAGGACCGAGTTATCTTTGTCGTTAGACTCGTTAAAAACATTAAATAGCGACAAACTTGTCTTTAGACGAGAACGAGTTTCACTATAGCTAGGCTCGTTAAAACATAGCGATGGGTTTGCCCGAAGGGAAAATTATAGAACAAGCATATGTTATCCTCCTCAAGCTTGACAAAAATAAAGAGGTACTGGTCAGCAATGACTGGGGAAAGATTGGGAAGAAACTCAAAGAACTTTATTGGTAGCAAGTCGCTCTTGAACATGACACTTCCACTCCGTGCCAGAGTCGGGTTGGGTTGTTTCATTCATCGGTCACATCACCATGGTCTCGCCATACCATCCACCTTTGGGGTAAATGCTACCAATCCATCACACAAGTGTCACCGATATGTTCAAGATAAGTCATCCAGAGAAGTCAACCGTGTCCCATCCACTACCATACATTATCCTTCATTCTTTCATGACCGCCACCCTGAACCATATATCATCAGATTGTTTTCACCTCCATCAAAATCATTTGCTCCGTTCCGTGTCACTGATGTGGGATACATTAAGGCCCTCCTTTGACAGATCGCTTCTTGTCGACATCAGCTCATTATCCAAGAAGTTGATCTAGGGACACCCCCTTCAGTACTTTGAAGCTTGCATGCCTCAATGGCAAGTTTCTCACTTCCGGCGACAGGTATACATCAATGACCTTCGACCAAAAGATTTTGCGTGGTGTTTGACGCCAAGTCCTTTATTCACACCACGTGAATTGTACTGCAGTACCTTGAGGGTCATTATCATTATCGGTGATTCCTCTCGCGCTTGTTAACGGTTTACCTCATTGACTGGTAATCAAGCGATGTCTTTCCATGTTCGACTTCAGAACATTTCTCACATGGATCGACTTGTACTTAGAGTGAAGATCGAACGAGTTTGAAGACCCCGGATCTAGTTTCATCCATCCGGGCTGTGATATATATTCAGGAAAAATAAAGACATTGACATGTACAACATTGCATCACAGACAATCATCCTACCAAAGGATGATGATTTCAGCAGGATCATCAGCCTATCATCAGACAATTGTCTGTCCTATGTACATAAAAATGAATTTATAAAGCTGAGCATGGGAATGCCCGCCTCAGCTAGATCATGAAAACAATATGAAAAATAATGTAATGTATTGTATCTTATTACAGGTCTGCTCCCAGCATTGAATGAACTTCGGATCCTCCTAATAAAGCATTTCACCCGATAAACGGCCTCATACTTTAGGGGGCAACAGTTATAGACATTTTTGTGCCTTACAACTATAAGCATGAAATGTCCATAATTCAAGGGAGAAGTCCCTAAAGATGTTGTTAAGGAACAAGGTCAACCAATGACAGCTTCTCCCAGAAGTTCTCCACCAAAAACCACTCAGAAATAGTCAATTCAGGATCAATTCATAGGCTCCACTAGCTGTCTGCGTTGAAATGCAAAGTCTGCACTGGCTAGGTGCACTGCAACGCAGGTGGAAGCACTACCAGGGTGTGTTGAGCGGGAAATGACAAATGGCAAGCTCATTCAACGAGGTGGAAAGACCCTGGAAGCTTCCAGAATCTTCTCCAATGACACTTGCCTCAATGAATTCGACTAGTGATGAGTAAGAGGTTCTCAACCTCCAAGTGGAAGCAAGAACTGACAGAGAGAAGCCACAAGTCAAAACATAAGATGACTCATCCTCTCTGCTTACATCTATATATGGATCTCTCACCCAGAGGTTCAGGAGGCTGGAATTTTGTACTTTGCAGAGAATTGCTGTTGGTTTGAGATTGAGATTAGCACATTGGGTGATTTATGCTTTGTTGGAGGAGAGGAAGGGATTCCTTTGCTGGGAGGTAGATGCTGGATCGGAACTCACTTGGTTGTAACTCCTCTTGGACTTTATTATCTTATCAATAAACTATTTTAGTTTCTCCTACATGCTATGTACCAATGATGTTTTGTTATGCTTACATGTTTAGCTTAATCTGATCTTGAGCTTTTTATGAATGTATATCTGTATCTTTGTGTAGTTTCTCTCTCTTGTGATCTTGCAGGAATTCGGTGAAGCTGGGCCGGTGAAGGAGCAAGAAGCTGGGAGCTACTGAAGAGAGGAGTGATTTGGATCGACAAACTAGCAGAAGACACAGGTTAGTTAGATCCTTCTTCCTCATTTACATTTCATAAAGAAGAATACTCAAATAAGTTTCCTTGTTTGTTGCTAAGGCACTATCACCTCTTAGAGTGGGATTGGGGCATTCCGAATTGGATACTTTTCCCAACAACACTTTGACTCATAGCGTCTTCAATGCTGCCAAAGATAATATCATCTACATACACAACAAGTATTAGCAATTTGTCATTTTCAATTTTTATATAAAGATTGCTATCTGCTGATCCTTTTGAAAAACCTTGTTGATGAAGATAATTGTCCAAACGGTAGTACCAAGCCCTTGGAGCTTGCTTAAGACCATATAGAGCCTTTTTAGTCTGCATACAAGATTTGGATCATTCCCAAGAATGAAACCATCTAGTTGCTCGACGTATACTTTTTCTTCTAAGTCTCCATTCAGAAAGGCTGACTTCACGTCCATTTGAAATACTTTGAAATTCTGAAAGCTTGAGAGAGCAAGGAACATTCAGATGGCCTCAAGTATAGCAACAGGAGCAAAATTTTCTTCGAAGTCTATTCCTTCTTGTTGAGCATACCCTTTACACACAAGTCTAGCCTTGTTTCTAAGTACTTCCCCATTTTCATTCAACTTATTTTTGAAGATCCATTTTGTCCCTATGACATTCTTATCTTTTGGTCTAGGAAACAACTCCCAAGTGTTGTTCTTTTCGATCTACTCAAGTTCTTCATCCATCGCCTTGACCCAACATTCATCTTTGCATGCCTCTCTTACATTTTGTGGTCCAATGGAGGAGAGCAATGCCAAATAGCTTGAGGCTTCTGCAATTGTTCTTCTTGTTTGTACACCTGCTTCTTTCTACCCCAAAATCTGAGATTTTGGATGATTCTTTTGAACGTACCTAGATGGAGTCTTATCTTCTATCCTTATTTGCTCCTCAGGTGCCCCTTGAGGTTCTTCTTCATCATTTGTCTGATTCGGAGAGTAGTCTTCATCCTCTTCGATATTTTAATGATTTACTTGCCTAGGGATGTATCCTTTTTCATCAACCACTACATCAATGTTGTCAACAATTCTTCCAAGTCTTTTATTGTAACACTTATATGCTTTGTGGTGGGGAGAATAACCAAGGAGAATGCCTTCATCTACTCTAGGTTCAAGTTTGCCAAGCTGTTCATCAATGTTCTTAATATAGTATTTTCTCCCAAAAATTTTGAATTGATTTACCGAAGGAGTCTCACCATACCAGAGCTCATGAGGAGTTTGAGTGCTGTTCATTCGGACATTTGTTTTGTTGAGAATAACAACCGCAGCATATGCAGCTTCACCCCAGAAGGTTGCAGGAGTTCCAGACTCATCAAACATAGCACGGGCCATTTTTTGGACTGTTCTGTTCATCCTTTCGACCACTCCATTTTGCTGAGGAGTCCTAGATGTAGAGAATTCCCTTCTTATTCCATGTTCTTCACAGAAATAGAAAAATTAATTTGAGGTAAACTCCCCACCTTTGTGGGACCTGAGGCACTTAATTTTGTAATCTGATTTATTTTCAGCCAAGGATTTGAAGGATTTGAATTTTCGAATGCTTCGTCTTTGTGCTTCATAAGTCCTAACCAAACAAACCTGGAGAAGTCATCAATGAATAATATCAAGTATTCTTCTCCTCGAGGTGACCTTGTCCTGAATGGACCACATACATCTGTATGAACTAGTTCAAGAGGCCTGCTAGTTGATCCTTCCTTCTCAGGAAAGTTAGTTCTGGTTTGCTTACCAAGCTGACATGATTTGCATATGGTGTTATCTGGAATTTTGATATCTGTAAGACCACGAACTGCCTAGTATTTGCATGCTTTCCTTATTTGTAAAAAGCTTAGATGCCCCAACCTCCTGTGCCATAACCAGTGTTCATCGTCCTTGCTCAAATAGCATTTTTGTTGTCCTTCTTCAAATATGTATAGATTATTTGGAGTTCTTCTGCCTTTGATCACTGTTTTTCTCGTATCAAGATCACGAACACTGCATCCATTTGATCGAAATACTACCTCGGTTCCTTGATCGCACATGTGACTAACACTTAATAGATTATGCTTCAAGCCATCAACATATAAAACATTTCCAGCTTTGACCTTTTCTTTCAACTGAGCAGTGCCTTTTCCTTTTATGGCTGCAGGGGTATCGTTTCCAAAAGAAACCTTCTTTCCCTTTTCTAATGCAGTATATGATTCAAGTTTTTCTTTATCCCCTGTCATATGCTTTGAACATCCGCTGTCGATATACCATAGATTTTCCTGTCCTTCTACATAAAAAGCTATTCCACATCTTTCTGGTTGTGGTTCCTTCATTCTCCATGTTCTGGAACTTGAGGTTTGTTCCTTCTGAGTTGTCTTCCAAAACCTGCTCCTGCATTCAGAATCTTCATGGCCAAAGTTATTACAAATAGAACATTCATCTTCATTTTCAAGGGCTGAAAAATTGTTATAAGTCCTTTTCGTGATTCCAGTCATATTCCTTTGTTTTTGAGCTTCTCTAGTCATGATTGTCTTATAAGCAACACATCGAGTTGCTTTGTGACCAAAGTTATGGCAAGAGAAACATTGGCCATTGAAGAAACTCTTACGATTATCAAATCTATCATCCAACAGATTGTAGTTTCTACTGACATCTATTCTTGAGGCAAATTGGGAAGATTTTACCTGTGCCTGTAGCTTGCCCTCGATTTTCTTGATAGTCTTTGTTAGTTCTTGAGGTAAACTGTCCCTGATTTACCTAATGATTTCTATTAGGCCTTTGCTCGCTCCTCCTTGCTGCATCAAGATAACTTTTGGAGGTGGATGCTTGAGATGTTTCTCCATTATATCCCAGACCTATCTTGATTAGTGGAGAACGCTGCACATTGATAATCTCATCCAGAGTTTCAGATCCTTTAACAAATTTAAGATTAATAGCTTTCCTTTTCTCAATCTCCTTTCTAAGACCACAATTTCACATTCCAATTTTTCAAGATGTTTTTCCCTTTCAGTCAGTTGACATTGCAGAGAATTAATAATCTCATTTTTCTCTTCTAAGAAAATTTTGAGATTAGACATCTCTTCATAAAAACCTTCTACATCTATAACATCCATGTAGTCATCATATTCAAACCCATTAAAATTTTATACTCATTACCTCGTTCATCTTCGTCACTATTTGATAGGCCATCACTGTCTTCATGAGCGTAGTAACTTTTCTTAGTTGCATTTTGTTTCTTGTTCCATCTAACAGGTTCCTTCCCTTTGTTAATCTTATCCTTGTGAGGACATTTGGCAGCATAGTGACCAACTCTTCCACAAGCAAAGCATTTGAAAGGTAACTTACCTCGAAACCGTCCAGTACCCCGTTGAATATTTCTGACAAAATTTGATTCTTCTTCTTCTTGTGACACGTGTCTTGACTCGTAGTACTCGCCTTTTCCTGAAGCCTTCAAGGCAGCTTCTCTCCTGTCTGATGGACCTCCTTTCCTCATTTCATAAGCGGTTAGAATTCCGTGCAGCTGTGACATTTAAGGCTTTGTAGATTATCTTTTTCTTCTATTGCAGAAACTTTAGATTCAAACCTAGGGGACAAAGATCTTAGAACTTTTTCAACAACAACAGCCTCTTTTATTTATTCACCCAAATTTTTCATACAATTAACAATCTCATCTACACGAAGAAAATAGTTAGGCATACTTTCATCATTATACATCTTGAGATTTTCATACTAAATCCTGAGGGTTTGAAGTTTTGCTCGTTTTACCTGATCATCTCCTTCATAGCTCAGAACAATCTTGTCCCATATCTCTTTTGCAGATTTAAACTGCATTACCTTGACAAATTCTGATTGAGATAGGCATCCTAATAGAGTATTTACCGCCTTTGCATTTGTTTCATATTTCTTCTTCTCAGCCAGATCTGTAGGAGTTGATGATGGAAAAGTATACCCTATATTTTGATATCCTAGACTTCTGTACCAAGAGATTGAAGATAGGCAGTAACTCTTACCTTCCAATAAACGAAGTTTGTCCCATAAAAAATTGGTGGCCTGATTGATGCTTCCCTCTCTTAGTTGCTCATGATGCAAGATCTTTCTTCAAGCGATCAAGCTTCTTCTGAAGAACCTGCTCTGATACCAATTGTTGGAAATAATACTAAGAGGGGGGGGGGGGGGTGAATCAGTATTATTAAGTCAAATGTTCCTTTTTTAGAATCAAATGATATACACTACTTCAGTTAATTGAACCTGCGTATATACACAACTATGCAGAAGAAAACCCCCATATATAATGCAAACTTTTTAATTTACTTTATCTTTCTGATGTTGATTGGTAATCTGTGATTCAGAAGCAAATAACCAGTAACCAGAACCAGTAGAACATAGCAAAAAGACAATTGCACACAAGAACACAAGATATAAGGTGGAAACCCAATGTGGGTGAAAACCACATGCTGCAATTCGTCTCTATCTTCTCTTTAATTAGAAACTTCTTTTTACAATTGTACTAGTGCAGTCCTTTACCAGTACGCAAGCTGCAACCTGCTGAGAGCTACAACCCTCTCTCATTTTCCAGCTTCTCCTAGAAGGGAGCTACAACCCCCTTAGCTCTTGCACTAGCCAAGATACTAGTACGTAGGTGCTGGCCTACAAAAGGCTACAACCTTCTCTGTCTTTCGGGGACCACGTTTCATAAATTTTCAGACTAGATCCACAAATAAAATCAATCAATAATTTCTGCATCAACCAATCACCTTTTCACCAATCAAAACTGAATCAGCATAAACACTTCTCTGACTACTGTACCTAGATCACAGTAACAGTACCACACACCAAATCTGAACCCAGAATACTGCAGCAATGAACATAAGCAGCAAGAATATAAATCAAGATATGTACGCTACTTCACTATTCATCAATCTGCGTGTATATGCTTCTGTACCAAAACCAGCCTGCGTATACGCTTCTTTCATTCACAGAAAAAGCGTGTATACGCACCTGCACTTAACTGAACCTACGTACAGATCTATAAAGGATAATTTATTCTCTTAAAACATTCAGTCATTAGTTAACCCAGATTATCAGATTTATAGATCAAGAGAGTGCCACATATAACAGATCAAAATCATACAGAGATACCAATGTTCAAGGCTTGAGATTTTGATCCATCAATAGTCCTTATCCTTCTTGCGCTCAGGTTCCTCCTTCATTCAGATCTAGATCTGCACCATAACCCAATCACCAGTATTACAGATCTAGAATAATATCAGATATTCAATAAATCAGATCATGTCTTGCCACATGATCTCCTTCCTCTTTTATAGTTTTAGGACTTCCACAATACCACGGTCCAAAACCATAATAAACAATACCAAGGGCCCAATACCTGGGGTCAACACTTCTGACGAGATACCATGGTCCAAAACCATAGGTTCAAATTCCAAGGACTAATGACTACAGACCAAAAATAAGTTTCCCACCATGTATGCGCTTTTATGTGCGTGAAAGTGCGTGTATACGCATACACGACTTTTGAACGTCTATCCCGCGTGTATACGCGTCTTCGGTAAGGTGAACCTGCGTATACAATATTTCCTTCATACTGAGAGCCTGAACTGAGATCTGTCACCAAAGTGAGTTGCCATCAAGGACAACACCTATACCATAGCGCCACACCTGTGCCATAATGCCAACAATCTCCCCCTTTGGACTTGATGGCAACCCAAGATCCTCATTCTCCCCCTTTGTCATCAAGGGCAAAAGGCTGTGCTCCCCCTAAGTACATGCTGATATCTCTGCTCTGCTGTGCTGAACATGCTCCCCCTGATTGTAGGCAAGATCTGTAAAAAGACTCATGACTTACATATCATAAATGACCTTCCTATCACCAAAGGACTCGATACATACATCCATCACCCAACCAAGTGGGGATCATCCCCCCAACCAAGTGCGTGAAACATCAGGAATTTACATATGATAACCAATTACATTGCATCAATCATCCCAGGCATAGTGGGGAAACCAAAATGGGCCGTTACATGACCTTGATATAGAGAAGATATACATGACATAGAGACGAAATATCAAGACTATGCAAATCACCAATAACTACTATCAACAACATCTGACAATAGCAGCAACCATGTTCTCCTTCTGTTCTCCTTTCTGCAGCTGATCCACCTGAACCAAACAGCTTGAGTACTTGAACCAAGAGCTTCTAAGGTAATGCCAACAATGCATTATTAGAAGATTATCTGCTCCCCCTAAACCTGTGCCAGATCAACTCTGACAGACCCATATCAGACTCTCTACAACTAGAGTCTGTCCCTGCTGATTTCCTTCAGAAACTCCATATACGCGACTGAACCTGTATAAATTGGCGTATGTACACGAATACCCCTTATCCAACTCGCGTACACCAATTTTTCTTTGAAACAGACAAGCTTCAATAGCAGGATGAAGCATCAACTACTCCCAGCTTCTGTCTGAGGTATTCAAAAGTTTCCCTGGGCAGTGGTTTGGTGAGAATACCAACAACTTGTTCCTTAGAAGGAACATACTCCAACTTGACCTTTTGCTCAAGCACTTGTTCCCGAAGAAAATGATACTTGATGGGTATGTGCTTGGTCTTTGAATGCATGAAAGGATTTTTTGAAATGTTGATTGCACTTGTATTATCACATAAGATAGAGACAAGTGGAGTACAAGTGATTTGAAAATCCTGCAGGATTTGCATCATCTAAAGGAGTTGTGTGCAACAAGATGCCGCAACCACATATTCTGCTTCAGCTGTAGATAAAGCAATTGAACTCTGTTTCTTGCTGAACCAAGATACTAATATGGACCCCATAAAGAATGCACCACCACTTGCGCTCTTCCTGTCATCCACGCTTCCGGCCAAATCTGCATCTGTGTAAGCATGAAGTGTGAGATCTGTATCTCTAGGATACCATAAGCCATAGATTTGAGTTCCTTGAAGGTACTTGAAGATTATCTTGACTGCCTGAAGATGAGTTTCCTTTGGATTTGCCTGAAATCTTCCAACTATTCCCACTGCATGCATGATGTCTGGTCGGGTACCTGTAAAATAAAGTAGACTTCCAATCATGGATCTGCAGGTTGGTTGATGCACTACTGCTGGTTCATCATTTGCACTGAGACTGCATCCTGTAACCATGGGGGTACATACTGGTTTTGCATCTTCCATGCCATATTTCTTCAAGATCTGCTTGAGATACTTGGTTTGAGATAAAAAGATACCGCCTTTATTTTGTTGGATTTGCAATCTAAGAAAATATGTCAGTTCTCCAAGCAAGGACATTTCAAATTCTTTCTGATCACCAAGGAAAAGATTTGACTCATAGCCTCTTCATTGCTGCCAAAGATAATATCATCTACATACACAACAAGTATTAGCAATTTGTCATTTCCAATTTTTATATAAAGATTGCTATCTGCTGATCCTTTTGAAAAACCTTGTTGATGAAGATATTTGTCCAAACGGTAGTACCAAGCCCTTGGAGCTTGTTTAAGACCATATAGAGCCTTTTTTAGTCTGCATACAATATTTGGATCATTCCCAAGAATGAAACCATCTGGTTGCTCGATGTATACTTCTTCTTCTAAGTCTCCATTCAGAAAGGCTGACTTCACGTCCATTTGAAATACTTTGAACTTCTGAAAGCTTGAGAGAGCAAGGAACATTCAGATGGCCTCAAGTCTAGCAACGGGAGAAAAATTTTCTTCGAAGTCTATTCCTTCTTGTTGAGCATACCCTTTACACACAAGTCTGGCCTTGTTTCTAATTACTTCCCCATTTTCATTCAACATATTTTTGAAGATCCATTTTGTCCCTATGACATTCTTATCTTTTGGTCTAGGAACCAACTCCCAAGTGTTGTTCTTTTCGATATGCTCAAGTTCTTCATCCATCGCCTTGACCCAACATTCATCTTTGCATGCCTCTCTTACATTTTGTGGTCCAGTGGAGGAGAGCAATGCCAAATAGCTTGAGGCTTCTGCAATTGTTCTTCTTGTTTGTACACCTGCTTCTTTCTACCCCAAAATCTGAGATTCTGGATGATTCTTTTGAACGTACCTAGATGGAGTCTTCTCTTCTATCCTTATTTGCTCCTCAAGTGCCTCTTGAGGTTCTTCTTCATCATCTGTCTGATTTGGAGAGTAGTCTTCATCCTCTTCGATATTTTCATAATTTACTTGCGTAGGGATGTATCCTTTTTCATCAACCACTACATCAATGCTGTCAACAATTCTTCCAAGTCTTTTATTGTAACACTTATATGCTTTGTTGTGGGGAGAATAACCAAGGAGAATGCCTTCATCTGCTCTAGGTTCAAGTTTTCCAAGTTGTTCATCAGTGTTCTTAATATAGCATTTTCTCCCAAAAATTTTGAAATGATTTACCGAAGGAGTCTCACCATACCAGAGCTCATGAGGAGTTTGAGTGCTGTTCATTCGGACATTTGTTTTGTTGAGAATAACAACCGCAGCATATGCAGCTTCACCCCAGAAGGTTGTGGGAGTTCCAGACTCATCAAGCATAGCACGGGCCATTTTTTGGACTGTTCTGTTCATCCTTTCGACCACTCCATTTTGCTGAGGAGTCCTAGATGTAGAGAATTCCCTTCTTATTCCATGTTCTTCACAGAAATAGAAAAATTAATTTCAGGTAAACTCCCCACCTTTGTGGGACCTGAGGCACTTAATTTTGTAATCTGATTCATTTTCAGCCAAGGATTTGAAGGATTTGAATTTTCGAATGCTTCGTCTTTGTGCTTCATAAGTCCTAACCAAACAAACCTGGAGAAGTCATCAATGAATAATATCAAGTATTCTTCTCCTCGAGGTGACCTTGTCCTGAATGGACCACATACATCTGTATGAACTAGTTCAAGAGGCCTGCTAGTTGATCCTTCCTTCTCAGGAAAGTTAGTTCTGGTTTGCTTACCAAGCTGACATGATTTGCATATGGTGTTATCTGGAATTTTGATATCTGGAAGACCATGAACTGCCTGGTATTTGCATGCTTTTCTTATTTGTGAAAAGCTTAGATGCCCCAACCTACGGTGCCATAACCAATGTTCATCATCCTTGCTCAAATAACATTGTTGTTGTCTTTCTTCAAATATGTATAGATTATTTGGAGTTCTTCTGCCTTTGATCACTGTTTTTCCCGTATCAAGATCATGAACACTGCATCAATTTGATCGAAATACTACCTCGGTTCCTTGATCGCACATCTGAGTAACACTTAGTAGATTATGCTTCAAGCCATCAACATACAAAACGTTTCGAGCTTTGACCTTTTCTTTCAACTGAGCAGTTCCTTTTCCTTTTATGGTTGTAGGGGTATCGTTTCCAAAAGAAACCTTCTTTCCCTTTTCTAATGCAGTATATGATTCAAGTTTTTCTTTATCCCCTGTCATATGCTTTGAACATCCGCTATCGATATACCATAGATTTTCCCATCCTTCTGCATAAAAAGCTATTCCACATCTTTCTGGTTGTGGTTCCTTCATTCTCCATGTTCTGGCACTTGAGGTTTGTTCCTTCTGAGTTGTCTTCGAAAACCTGCTCCTGCATTCAGAATCTTTATGGCCAAAGTTATTACAAAGAGAACATTCAACTTCATTTTCAAGGGCCGAAAAATTGTTATAAGTCCTTTTCGTGATTCCAGTCATATTCGTTTGTTTTTGAGCTTCTATAGTCATGATTGTCTTATAAGAAACACATTGAGCTACGTTTTGACCAAAGTTATGGAAAGAGAAACATTGGCCATTGAAGAAACTCCTGTGGTTATCAAATCTATCATCCAACCGACTGTAGTTTCTACTGACATCCATTCTTGAGGAAATTTGGGAAGATTTTACCTGTGGCTGATTGTAGCTTCTATTTGTCCTTAAGGTAGCTTGCCCCCAATTTTCTTGATAGTCTTTGTTCGTTCTTGAGGTAAATTGTCCCTGATTTACCTGATTATTTCTATTAGGCCTTTGCTCGCTCCTCCTTGCTGCATCAAGATAACTTTTGGAGGTGGATGCTTGAGATGTTTCTCCATTATATCCCAAACCTGTCTTGATTAGTGGAGAACGCTGCACATTGATAATCTCATCTAGAGTTTCAGATCCTTTAACAAATTTAAGATTAATAGCTTTCATTTTCTCAATCTCCTTTCTAAGACCAACAATTTCACATTCCAATTTTTCAAGATGTTTTTCCCTTTCAGTCAGTTGAAATTGCAGAGAATCAATAATCCCATTTTTCTCTTCTAAGAAAATTTTGAGATTAAAAATCTCTTCATAAAAACCTTCTACATCTATAGCATCCATGTAGTCATCATCTTCAAAAGCCATTAAAAGTTTATACTCATTACCTCGTTCATCTTCGTCATTATTTGATAGGCCATCATTGTCTTCATGAGTTTAGTAACTTTTCTTAGTTGCATTCTGTTTCTTGTTCCATCTAACAGGTTCCTTCCCTTTGTCAATCTTATCCTTACGGGGACATTTGGCAGCATAGTGACCGGCTCTTCCACAAGCAAAGCATTTGAAAGATAACTTACCTCGGAACCGTATAGTACCCCGTTGAAGATTTCTGACAAAATTTGATTCTTCTTCTTCTTCTGACACATGTCCTGACTCGTAGTACTCGCCTTTGCATGAAGCATTGAAGGCAGCTTCTCTCCTGTCTGATGGACCTTCTTTCCTCATTTCATATGCGGTTAGAATTTCGTGCAGCTGTGATATTTTAAGGCTTTGTAGATTCTCTTTTTCTTCTATTGCAGAAACTTTAGATTCAAACCTAGGGGACAAAGATCTTAGAACTTTTTCAACCACAACAGCCTCTTTTATTTCTTCACCCAAATTTTTCATACAATTAACAATCTCATCTACACGAAGAAAATAGTTAGCCACACTTTCATCATTATACATTATGAGATTTTCATACTGAATCCTGAGGGTTTGAAGTTTTGCTCGTTTTACCTAATCATATCCTTCATAGCTCAGAACAATCTTGTCCCATATCTCTTTTGTAGATTTAAACTGCATTACCTTGAAAATTTTTGATTGAGATAGGCATCCTAATAGAGTATTGACTGCCTTTGCATTTGTTTCATATTTCTTCTTCTCAGCCGGATCTGTAGGAGTTGCTGATGGAAAAGTATACCCTGTATCTATGATATCCCAGACTTCTGTATCAAGAGATTGAAGATAGGCAGTAAATCTTACCTTCCAATAAACGAAGTTTGTCCCATAAAAAATCGGTGGCCTGATTGATGCTTCCCTCTCGTAGTTGCTCATGATGCAAGATCTTTCTTCAAGCGATCAAGCTTCTTCTGAAGAACCTGCTCTGATACCATATGTTGGAAATAATACTGAGAGGGGGGGGGGTGAATTAGTATTATTAAGTAAAATGTTCCTTTTCCAAAATAAAATGATATACGCTACTTCAGTTAATTGAACCCGCATATATACGCAACTATGCAGAAGAAAACCCGCGTATATAATGCAAACTTTTTAATTTACTTTATCTTTCTGATGTTGATTGGTAATCTGTGATTCAGAAGAAAATAACCAGTAACCAGAACCAGTAAAACAGAGCAAAAAGACAATCGCACACAAGAACACAAGATATAAGGTGGAAACCCAATGTGGGTGAAAACCACCTGCTGCAATTCGTCTTTATCTTCTCTTTAATTAGAAACTTCTTTTTACAATTGTATTGGTGCAGTCCTTTACCAGTACGCAGGCTGCAACCTGCTGAGAGCTACAACCCTCTCTCGTTTTCCAGCTTCTCCTGGAAGGGAGCTACAACCCCCTTAGCTCTTGCACTAGCCAAGATACTAGTACGTAGGTGTTGGTCTACAGAAGGCTACAACCTTCTCTGTCTTTCCGGGACCACGTTTCATAAATTTTCAGACTGGATCCACAAATAACATAAATCAAGAATTTCTGCATCAACCAATCACCTTTTCACCAATCAAAACTGAATCAACATAAACACTTCTCTGACTACTGTACCTAGATCACAGTAACAGTACCACACACCAAATCTGAACCCAGAATACTGCAGCAATGAACAGAAGCAGCAAGAATATAAATCAAGATATGTACGCTACTTCACTATTCATAGATCTGCGTGTATACGCTTCTGTACCAAAACCAACCTGCGTATACGCTTCTTTCATTCACAGTAAAAGCGTGTATACGCACCTGCACTTAACTGAACCTGCGTACAGATCTATAAAGGATAATTTATTCTTTTAAAACATTCAGTCATTAGTTAACCCAGATTATTAGATTTATAGATCAAGAGAGCGCCACATATAACAGATCAAAATCATACAGAGATACCAATGTTCAAGGCTTGAGATTTTGATCCATTAATAGTCCTTATCCTTCTTGCGCTCAGTTTCCTCCTTCATTCAGATCTAGATCTGCACCATAACCCAATCACCATTATTCCAGATCTAGAACAATATCAGATATTCAATAAATCAGATCATGTCTTGCCACATGATCTCCTTCCCCTTTTATAGTTTTAGGACTTCCACAATACCGCGGTCCAAAACCATAATAAACAATACCAAGGGCCCAATACCTAGGGTCAACACTTTTGACGAGATATCATGGTCCAAAACAATAGGTTCAAATTCCAAGGACTAATGACCACAGACCAAAAATAAGTTTCCCACCATGTACGCGCTTTTATGTGCGTGAAAGTGCATGTATATGCATACGCGACTTTTGAATGTCTAACCCGCGTGTATACGCATCTTCGGCAAGGTGAAACTGCGTATACAAGATTTCCTTCATCTTGAGAGCCTGAACTAAGATTTGTCACCAAAGTGAGTTGCCATCAAGGACAAAACCTGTACCATAGCGCCACACCTGTGCCATAATGCCAACAGTATTCGGACCCCTTAGGCTCCTATATATATATAAAGGAGGTGTTTTCATTTGTATCATCCAAGAATTATTCATTTGTGTAATGCAAAGGAGGTTTCCCCCTCGAAGAGGCTGATTTTTAAGTCATTGATCTATATTTTCTATTTTTTTGTGAGATGGTTTCATAACAAACATATAATCTTGTTTCTGAAGAGATGGTAGAGAAAATTGATTTAAAGATAACACCACATCCCCCCCCCCCCCCCCCCCCCCCCCCCAACCAACACAAGGTTTAATGGTTGAAAAAGTGTCATCAAATCTTAGTCAATAAAAAATGTAAGCTATATTTTCAAATTGGAAGATAAAATGATGAAATATTCTATGATGTAATGCCTATTGATGTTTACCATATTCTACATGGATGACCATGGCAGCTCAATAGGAATGTTATATGTGATTTTATAAGGAACACTTACACACTTGAAAAGAATGGTCACAAGCATACATTTCTTCCCTTACAAGATGAAGGACTTAAGTAAGAAGCTAGTCATAGTGTGCTTTGAATGAGGGATAAGGAGCTACAACAAGAGGTTAAGAAGAAGGAATTCCATCTTTGCTTGATTAGTAAACCAAAGGTAATTTTTACCAACACAATTTTAAATGATTTTTGTAAGGAGGTTAAGGTTGTATTAGATGATTTTACTAATATACTGATGTCTGAATTACCAAGTAAAATATCCCCTCTCCAAAGCATCATCCACCATATAGATTTGATTCTTATAGAAAGTTTTCCAAATAAGGAATACTACAACATGACTCTTTAAGAAAACGAAGTGATAAGGAAACAAGTGCAAGATATGCTAGACAAAGGTATTATTAGAGAAAGCTTAAGACGATTTGATGTTCCAACAAGGCTTACCACAAATAAATATGGTGGATGGAGGATGTGCGTCAATTTGAGGGACATGAATAAAATCAAAATTTGATGGGTTTCGTCTTCCATGCATTGATGATTTAATTGATTGTTTAAGTGGTTCTATATATTTCTCTGAGATTTAATTGAATAGTTTTTAACAAAAACATTGAGTGAGAGTGAGAGAAGAGTGGAAAAAAACTTTTAAGAGTGATGATGGACTATATGAGTGGTTAGTAACGCCTTTCGGTTTTACTAGCACACCCAACGCTTTCACGAAACAAATGAATGATGTGTTGAAGGACTTCACTTTAACAAATGTAGTTCCCTCAATGGATTATAGAGGCTACAAGGTACCCAAAATATTGTTTTTTCTTTCATTAGCTTGAAAATAAGATATAATAACACTTTGTCACATACCTCTATTAAATTTTTCCTACCCACACTTGCAAAAAATCATTTTCATCTATCATACACTTTTTCAAACACTTTATATATATGCATTTCTCCAATACTTTGTATACAACCAATTGAGTATTATTTTTCTTGAATGCATTTTTTTAGACACTTTTTACAAAATCAAATAAAATATATTACTCTAATTCCACGTTTAACATACTAACTGAAATAGACCACATAAGCATGCAACTTTTGATTTTTGACTTTGACGTATTTCATCAAATAGCTGATATACAAATTGTAATAAAACACCTTTAATAAAATTCTTCAAATTATTTTCATGCAAATATGCATATATCATTTAGATATATACTAACAGACAACAATACTATCACCATACAGAAAACAACATTTTCATTTAGGCATTTCATCAAATAGTTTGCATGCAATGAATCATTATACCATATAAGCATTTCTTCAAACACTATACATGCAAACTTATATAACAAATTATTTCCATGCATATAGGCATATCTCAACTACAAAAATACTATCACATACAATATTGTCTCCATCCACAAAGCAACAGTTTCATTGGGATATTTTATCAAACAATTTGTATGTAATGACTCATTAAACAATTTAGGCACTTCTTCAAACACTTTGAATGCAAAATACTATAGAAAATTATTACGGCATATCTCCTAAATTGTAGAAGTACAAGTTCTAAAAACTAAACCGAATGATTAGTTGGTGGTCCCGTCACTATGGTTTAATTTGCAACCTTTGGAATCTCCCATATGTAAAGTTATAGCACAAATGCTAAAATTTCCCATTTGATGAACGATTTTAGGACCATATAGGAAACTTGAATCCCTCTAATCATATCTTGTAAACTATCATGACCCAAGATCTAGAAGTTCAACTAGATGATCAATGAAATTTCCCCTCATTATGGACCAAGTCTCAATTTTGATAATGTCCTAGAGGAAAAATTATAGAAAAAATTCCAACTTGATATGCATGACGCATGATTTTAGGAACATTCATGAAGCTCAATTTCCTTGGATCATATTTCCTAAAGTATCATGACACAATATCTGAATGTTTGACTAGCTGATCAATGGGATACCCCTCATCATGGTCCAAGCTTCAAATTATAGAACCACTTAGAAGAAAATTTATAGAAAAAATACCAACATAACCTATTTAAAGGTGCATTTAGGAAGCCCAGATTCTTATGAGCATATTTCTTAAAATTCACAAACCAAGATCTAAAAACTAGAGCATACGATGAGTAGGAATTCCCCTCACCATGGTTTAGGTTTCAGCTTCTGGAACCTACCAAAAGATAAGTTATAACAAAAAATTGATCAATAGTAATCACACAACCTTAAATCTCCACATACAACATATTAACTTGCACATAAAAATAAATACCTATTTCTTACAACGCCATGGTATAATTTCCATATAATCCACAAAACAATCAAGACATTTTTTGTATTGATTCCATTCGACAATCTCCTACATGCATGCAAAATTATCCTAGTTTGGATAGGAAGAATCAATTATTTCACTAGATTATGATCATGTGGCACAACTAGGCTTAGTTAATATTTAATTAATTTTCATTTAACATGAATGAATGTATCTAAATATTGGGTTGATAGATGTGATTATGTATATTTCACAATTAACCAACATATAACTAGTGATTTATGGTAATTTGGATAGGAACAATAAACTATTTCACTAGATTATGGTCATGTGCCAAATCTCATACAACTGAGTTTAATTAATATTTTATTAATGTTCATTTAAACAGAGTGAATGCAATATCACTTCTTGATCTAGTGGACTCATGTGTTGGAATATTTCATTTAAATATTTTAGGAAAAAGCTAGTGAATTGCACATTGACTATTGGTTGGCACATTGATTAGAGGGAAATAATAGTCTCAATGTCTTAGTAATTGACTCCAAAAGGATTAAGTTTATCATTAGATTGATGGTAGACTAAATGAAATTGTATACCAATATACAAACTTAGGAGTTTTGATAATGTCCATAATCAAATAATGTTAAAGAAAAATTGATCAAAGGTACAGTACTTCTTAGTTCATGATAAGAATGAAAATGATGTAGCAAATATCAGAAGAAATATATTTCACCCACATGAACAATTTTTTTTATATATTTTCTATATTTCATGATATTTAGCCTAGGAGAGTATGTGTTATAGAGGAGGTTATGATGAAGTGTCCTTAAGGGTAAAATTTAAATATTACTTTAGGTAGAGTGGCTATAGTTTCTAGAAGAGGGACAACTGTAGAAAAATTATGATAGGGTTGTTAGTTACAACTTTTATTTTGTACTAGAGGTTTTTTTTTTCTAGGAAAGAAGGAAAAAGGAGGGGAAAAGAGTTAAAGAGTGAAAAGAAGATTCATTTTGTCCTATTTGGTTGTCTGGTTGTGTGTAGTAGAATTATTGAACCTTGTGTAAAATCCTTTCTTCTTTGTAATATAATTTTATTTTGATTTGTACTCTATGTTCACTATATTTGGTCATTGTAACATTGTGTTATTTGTGGAGGCACTCTTAATTGATTGTAGGTTTTATATTAGAGAGATAGAGTGTTATTTCGAAATTATTTAGCTTATTCAAGATTCATAGGCACAATTCTTATTTTAGGCCAAGTATTGATTGGTAGGTCCACACCAGTTAACATGAACTCCAAATCATTGTTAGCTATTGGAAATAATACTGAGAGGGGGGATGAATCAGTATTATCAGATCAATAATTTAATTTTCAAAACTGATTTGTATACGCTACTTTATTTCAGTGAACTAGCGTGTATACGCAACTGTACTTAATGCAACCATCGTATATGTAGAGATCTTTTGATTTACCCAAATTATCATGTACTGAAATTTAATCAATATATCAGGAATTCATTAGACAGTGCAGTAAAAATAGATTAAAGCATCACACATAAGCAACACACATGAACACCAAGATATAAGGTGGAAACCCAATGTGGGTGAAAACCACCTGCTATTTTTGTCTCTGTATTCTTTTAATAATAAGAAAATTTTGTTTACAATTTTTGTACTGGTGCAGTCTTATACCAGTACGCAGGATTTTACCTACAGAAGGCTACAACATTCTCTCATTCTCTAGCTTCTACTAGAAGGGAGCTACAACCCCCTAGCTCTTGTACTAGCCGTTATGTTTGCTTAGTACGTAGGCACCGACCTATAGAAGGCTACAACCTTCTCTTTTTCTTCCAGGGACCACGTTTCATAAATTTTTAGACTGGATCCATCAGCAACATCATAAGTGTAATTCAATCATCAAATGTATCTACATCAACCAATCACCTTTTGAACCAACCACAACTAAATCAATCAATCACTTTGACAACCCATCAATCTGATCATTCAGAATACTATCACTAGAATACAGTAACCAAAACCCAAACTAGAACCCAAAACTCTGCAATAGCAAACAACAACAACTGAAACATATTTGATAAGGTATACACTAATTTCATGTGCCGAACTTGCGTGTATATGTGCTTTCCTCAAAGCCAACCAGCGTATATATTTCCAAATATTAATTCATAATTCTACTGCTATACCAGACTTCAGTTATACCTAGATCATATTGTTTATAGAATAGTATATGTGTCAATATTCAGATCTAGAATATTCATGAGCTAAAACACACAATGATAGTTCATTTTACGCCTTAAAATCCTGATCCATCATTAGATCTTATCCTCCATCAACCGCTAAGGTTCCTCCTTGGTTCAGATCTAGCAATGCACCATAACCCAATAACCTGCATACTAGATCTCACACTTCATCAGATATTCAATGCTTGTGTATATTGGCCTAATGATCTTCTCCTCCTCTTATAGTTTTAGGCCTTTCTCAATACCATGGACCAAAACCACTGAGGACCAATGCCTTGGATCAAATACCTAGGGTCAATACCTCAGACCAAATACCATGGACCAATACCATGGATCAAAATACCATGGACCAAATACTTCGGACCAAAACTTAGTTTTCCAAGGTATATGTGCTTTTCTTTCCGCGAAAGTGCATGTGTACGTTATACGCTCCTTTTTTTCTATTAACCTATGTGTATACACGGCTTGGTCAATGGCGAACCTGCATATACCTCTCTTTCTTCATTCTGTGAAGATTGATCTATAATTCTTTGCTATATTCTGATTCCTTGAAGCTGCCCTGCATTGCATTCTGTCACATCTGATATCTCTTTTGTAGATTCATCTAGTTACCATATACAAGTGAGTTGTTCATCTACAAGTGGGTTTCCATCAAGTACAACACATACATCATGATGCCAACAATCTCCCCCTTTGGACTTAATGGTAACAACAACCACACCAAGTCACTTTCCCCCTTTGACATTAAGGGCAAAGGGTCATGCTCCCCCTGAGTTCATGTTAAATTCTCTGATATGCTGAAGTGTGCTGATTGAGCTCCCATGATCAAGTCCATGCTCCCCATGAGCATAAGCAAGGTCTGCAAAAAGGTGTTCTAAAAGAAGAACATGAATCTATACATACATCACAAATGACCTTCCTATCACCAAAGACTCATACATACATCTATCTCCCAACCAAGTGGGGATATACCAAATTTGACTCATCCACCCAACCAAGTGGGGATATATAAAAAAAAAACAAGAAACATTACATCATCCATCCCATGCATAGTGGGGTTACAAATTAGGTATTTTCGTGACCTTTACAAACAAAGACCAAATTTTTAAACAAGACCATGATAGTCATCAGCAACATCTGTCAATCAGCATCCAGACCAGTATATGTCCATAATTAGTTCCCAAACTATCATCAACCATGTTCTGCCCCTGAACTTGTTCCACCTGTTCACTGTCAGATCTAATAATTGCATATGTCAGTAAGAGATATCAAAGCATCATCATCAATTAGATATTCATCAAGTTATCAACAAATTTATGACGACCAATATATTTCCACATTTTATCAACAAAGTGAAACCATCATCAAACAGAGTAGATAATTGACAGAACCATAGCAGACCCCTTTTTTCTGAGTTTGGCCCACTGCTTTCCATCAAACCAGTAGATACGCGACTGTGCCCACAGAAACCTATGTATGTACGTGACTACGCTTTATGAAACTCACGTATAACCACCTTTCTTTGAAAAAAATAGGATTTAACAACAAGATTATGCAACTACTCCCAGTGATGAGCCCCAAAAATGGGTAACTTATTGGGCTCATTTTGCCTATTGTTCTCCATTAATCCACCATTCTTCATAGTTTATGCATGATTTTTAGTATATTTATGTTGATTGAATGAATGAGGATAGTCACTTGACCATGAATACTAATACATGTTTATTGTAGATTTTTGGACAGCTTTTGGACCAAGGTCAAGCATTTATGAGCCATTTGACAGTCGAATGCAAGGGGACAAGGCTGAGGATTCATAGGGAGGGTGCCTCTTGCACTAAATGGCCTCTTCCTCGAGTTCTCCACCATCATCTTGGAGTTTAGAAGCCCACCAACGTTGACTCCCAAGGGCAGCCGAGCAGCTTTTATGAAGTGATTGAGTACTAGCAGTTTGGGAAACTAAGCCCCTCAAATCAAGGAGGAATGTTGGAGATCCTTGTGGTGCATAAATAGGAAGGCTTCCAGCCTTCATTGGTTACTTTTTGAATAGTTGTATTCTGTACTATAGTGCTGCTAGTTTCTCAGCTCATTTTGTAGCTTCTGCTGTACAGCTTCTTTTGTGACATGGTTATTTTTGAGTAATGGAAAGCAGTTTCATTTGGCACTAGTTCTTAGCTTCTTCTTAGGAGCCTGCAGCTCTTGGGGTTGGGCCCAACCCAAGTGCCAAGGCTTCCTTTGTGTACTGTTATGTGTTATTGATGTCTTTATCAAATAATTTCTGTTAAGTAGAATAAAGTCTTGCTTGGTCACCTAGGTCATTGTTGATGATTAAAAAGGATTTTCATGTTCATATTGGTTTGATAGGTTGATAACAGAGAATATATTCAGAAAAAGGCAATTAAGCACCCCTGATCTCACCTCTCCCTCCGTGGGACCATGATCTAGGACCAAGGCGTCCTTGCCGCCACCAAAAACACTGTCTTTGCTTCGTCATGCAATTGTTAGTGTTAGATTCTCATTTGTGGAAGTTGATACCAGTTGCGATTACATGCTCAGGTCCATGATTTCTTAGTTTGCATAGCTATTTCACATGATTTTTTTTCCAATAAACTTCTGTTCATTTTCTTTGCTAATATTTAGGTCAGATTAGGTTAAAGTAGCTAGATCTTTGGTTTTCTGAGTCTTTGTTTGAATAGTTTGGAAAATAACTTGCAGAGCACCTATGATACCTCTTTTCCTACCCCTACTCCATCAACACCACCTGCTCCATCCTCTAACTCTGATTCTTGCCTCACATTTGCTACGTTCCCTCACTTTGACCTAATTTCCATATTTTTGTGCAACATTGCTCTACCCCTCCTTGAACAAATCCAGCAATCCTTATCACTCACCCGCTTCGTTCACCAGGTTCTGGACCCCTCCACATCATCATCCAACCTCTGTACCCACTTCTTCACCTTTCTTCCACCATCAACCCTCCAAAATGCCCTTTTGGAACATCCTGTAGAAGCCACAGAACATCCTGTAGAACCCTTGCAGACATCATGTAGAAGCTCACGAAAGCGGTTTCTTGAGATTCGATCACTATGAACCTCTTTGGAAGGGTGCTAGGGACCCCCTTAGGCCCTATTCTCACCTTCCCAACCTCCTGCAAGCTTCCACTCCATTTCATTTCACCAATCAACCTCTGCACAGTCAAAATAATCAAAACACCTGCAAAGTGATTCCACAAATATTATTCGAAAATACAAAAAGATGTTTTGTTCATATTTCTCTTCAAAAGTAGCTTAGTCACATGCATTTTACTTTTCTAGAAGTCAATGGCATCCATTTCTATAGCTTTCATCCTTTTACTTGCACAAGTAGGGTTAGTCAGTAAAACTAGGGTTTGTTAGGGTTTGCGTTCCTTTCTAGATTTCAACTTATTTTTGCAAGTAGATTAACCTCTGGTTGAGTTAGTTTTCATATATCACAGTTAAAAGCT
Organism: Pinus tabuliformis; assembly: GCA_031772625.1. Classification (NCBI taxonomy): domain Eukaryota; kingdom Viridiplantae; phylum Streptophyta; class Pinopsida; order Pinales; family Pinaceae; genus Pinus; species Pinus tabuliformis. Next base: position 1,727,274,126 of record CM062820.1, on the reverse strand, counting down.
TCTTCTAAGAGCTCATAGAAGTTTTCTTAAGCTCCTAGCGGACTTGTGCCAACTGATCAAGTGACAGCCTGCGGCAAGAGCTAGTACTTTTTCATATAGCACCATCGCTTCCAAGTTTGTTACGAACTACTAGGTTGATAAAAGGAAAGAAGGGAGTCCCAGGAGTTGCAGCATTATTGCTACAATACTGGAGCCCAACATTCTTTTTGGCGCCATTGTCGGGGAGGCGTCAGAGTATTTGTGATTGCTGCTTTTCTTCTATTTTCTACTACAACCTTTTGCTAAGTAGTTTATTTCATTTCCATTCTGCAATTTCATTTATGCAAAAATAGATTAGTCCTTTCCTGCTTTCATTTCAATTCTGCATTTTCATTTCAGCAAGATAGATTTTAGTTAGTTTCAGTTCAATCTCTTTCATTTTTGCAGGTAAAAGCAGAAAAAAACACCAAAACTCCACCAAAAATATTCCATTTCATGCATCATAGGAACAGAGACAATATAGGGAAATTATTACCCAACACCCCCACCACATCGCTGAGTCACCCTTCTCTCTTCTTCAGTGGCAGTGATCCAGAAGAACCTATAGGTGAACCTCCAGAGATATATGAAGATCCTATAACAGAAGAAGATCAAGAAAAAATTCCTTTTGAGACCATGGCTGAAAATAGAAACGATAGAGAAGATGAGGAGAGAATAGAAGGTGCCTTTCCCATCTGAGAGACCAATGGGGACATGAAGATGAAAAACATAAGTCCCTCAGCCTTACCTCATTTCCATGGATTGACCACTGAAGACCCTGATACCTTCCTGTTTGAGTTTTTTGTCCTGTGTCGAACTTATGACTATGCAAAAGACGAGCAAAAGTTGAAACTCTTTCCCTCTACCCTCAAGGATGCAGCACTACGCTGGTTCATGGGGTTACCTGGAAACAGTATCACGACTTGGGCTCAGATGCAGCAAGCCTTTAACAACAAATAACTGGACTACTGTAGGTAAAATGAAACAAAGGGAGAGATCTTTCAGATGACCATGGGAAGTGATGAGTCTTTAGAAGACTACGAGGAAAGGTTCCAACTTAGCTATAAACGGGTCAGGTGCATGCTTGACCTTGAATCTCTGAAGCTAGTTCTGATCCGAGGAGTCCCCGAAGACCTTCTAGATACCCTCCATCTACTAGCTGAAGGAGACATCTACCAACTACCTTATGAAGACATAAAGACTGTGTTTAGAAACCACTCTAGGGCAGCCCGGAAACGAGGTAGAGGGAATCCACTCTCAGCTAGTACCACCTTCTCCAAGCATGAGTTTGCTAATCAGATGGAAGACCTCAAAAGTGATATGAGACAGACCATTTCCATGCAACTGGATACTTTCCGAATCCAACAGAAGAAAGAGGAAGCTGAGAGGGCTTTGGTCATTTTTTGTCCCAGATGTACAAGGAAGCATCCTAAGAATGAGTGTCCATTGCACTTAGTGGAGGTATGTTTCGTTTGTGAGGAAGACCACCCCACGAACCAGTGCCCAACCTTACCTGGACTTAGAGCCATGTACCAAGGGGCTGAAGGGGCCACTGAGCCACTCTACTTCCTTAACCAAAGGAAGCTGCATGGGTCCAGACCTTACTAGCAGGGGATGCAAGGAACATCCCAAACTTATTACAACCCCAACCAATTCGCTCACATGCCTTCTTGGGGGCCTGTTGTGGCCACCAACAACCCTGCTCCTTATTTAGTATTAGCAATAACACTAGATAAGTGGGGAACCTTAGTAAAAAATTCAAAAAATTCAATTTAAACTCATGTATTATACTCAAGAAAATATCGCATTGCGCGAAGAAGATAAGACATTTCCTTGTGAGTAAAATGATAAAATACGAGAATGCGACGTGAAATCCATCACATCGCATGCATTAAGAAACACTCACAAACAAAAACTTTAAGAAATTTCCGATGACCGATATGCGACATCGCATATCGCAACATCGCAAAAATAGCACATAACTATTTAACGAATTGTAACAATCTGCGATCTTGCGATAATGCGATACTGCGATCGGCAATCTTGCGTTCGCACAAAACATCAATCTGGGATTCTACGATAAACATGATCGGCTGACACTGCGATAACACATCTTGATGAAAATGCGATAACGCGATGATGCGATGCAGCGATGCGAACCATAGAGATCGTCCATCACAGATTTTCCCCGGCTCAACATTCAAGAAAAATCGAATACGCGCGTTAATGAAAATTAATGAATGTATGCCAAGTGTTAATGAAAGAAAGTTTTGTGTTTTTTGAAGAGTTATTTCATGTCAGGTGGCATGTTTTTGTACATCCGTAGAGCTCAGAGCTTTCTTATCAATTTTTATTATCATTACCCTCTCCTTATGTGTGAACTGTATGAATGAAAAACAGAAACAATATGAAGCAATATGCAGGGAGCGATTAAGGAAAAAGGATAAAGCTCCAATGCTCGAAAGCAGAGAAGAAATGCCCTCATGAACGAATACTGCATGCAACAGAGCCGCAAATTTCAGAGCGCTGCTGAGCTATTCATTACAGATCTATCAGTCAGAGCCATGGTTCAATGAATAGTTGAACAATGCTGATATCAACAGGCGATTTAACGCTCAAGGTTAGAAGCTCACAAAAACAGTATGTTTGCAAAATTGTAAAGCTTATACCCAGTGAAGGAAAGGCGCTAAAGGCAAAAAACGCACCAGAAAGGCCCGGATCAAAGAACGGAGGCAGTTTTCAATGCGCGATTAGCGGCTAGCACTAATCGCGCATCGCTGAGAAAATTGCTCAAAAAGCAAAGTCCTTAACTGCTTAGTCACTCATAAGCTCGGAAACGCAAGAAAGCAAAGGCAAAGGCAATTTAAGGGTTAACCAAGTGGAATTTGGGTTATTATTGAGCATACATAGTAAATCCACATAGCCAGAGATGATTCTAAAGCATATCTGCTATTTTGCTGGAAAAAATGGTGCCAGCGCTTGCCATTTCTGTTTGCTTAGCTCAACCAAAAGTGGAAGACAGTCAGCCGACTCTACCCAGGCAAATATTGAATGCTCGCAACATTAAGGAGAAAATGCAGAAATAGTTAGATATTAGATTTAATTTTTAGAAATAATTTTGCTTAGAAAAAGGGCGGTCATTTAAACCGTATCCTGAATATGTGTAATTAAGTTATTTAGTTAGTAGTATTTAAACCCTTCTCATGCATTTAGATAAGGGTCCAGAAATTTATCAAAAACTTGTCCTCAGAACATGCACTTTTGCATCCTCAGAGGAGGTTTTGGTGAATGAATGGATCAAGATTTGTTGATGTTTGCATTTGATATCTACTACTGATGTTGCACTTTTGTACTCTTAGTAGATGTTAGAGCAAGGAGAAATAAATCATTATTGCTTGAAGCTTATGAGTAGGACCAGTCATAAATGGTACTTTTATCTCTTGACCATTTCTGCTTATATGTTAAAGCGATATATAGTTTTTAGTTGTTTATATGTTATTGCATGAATGCTTGAGTTACCATTTGGCACTTTTGTACGGTGGTAGCTATTTGTTTATGTTTAATGTATGAATAGCTTATTATGCGATATGCTGTTCATAACTGTTTTGCCTAACTTTTTATGCAAAATAGTTCATCTTAATTGATTTCCTTTCTTATAATCACTGGATGATCTTTATTACGAGTTGTTATATGAAATCTCTTTAGATCGCATAATAGAATAGTTACATCCCGGGTTAGCATAGATTAGATGTGCTGTTTTTATTAGATTACCATAGTATAGAATTAGATTAAAGTTTGAATTAGAATAAATTAGATAGTTACTATTAGATCAACAACATCCAATTCTACACACACACACCCATAGATTGGGAAACTGGTCCCGTTATCCCTAGTCGACCCACTATACCAAACGGATAAGGAGCTGCCAACCAAGGTTCGGACCGGGCGGGTATCCCCCTTGTTGTCGACCTAATTTTCGGGGCTTCAACAGGGCCCCCTGCTCATCCTTCTTGGTCCACACCTCCTCCTTGGTCTTATCCATCTCAATGCCATACTCAACCTGCTGCTCATTCGTTTCACTCTCATGTCTAGCCACAACCTCAGTGGAATGAACCTCAACTGGGGTGGAGGCCCCAATACAGCTCTCCTCCCGCTATTTTTCCTCCACCTCCTACTCAACCACAACCATTACCTCTTGCTCCTCCAAGACAACCCCAGATGCCTGCTCAACCGAACTCGAACCCCAACAATAGACAAGCCCAACAGGTATACACTGGAGAGACGACATGCCCTACCTATGCTGTGTAGATTCAAGAGATCAACCTACGGTCTGGAAAGGTCCTTCCAGATCGCCAACCTCCTCCCCTAGAGGATGAGGAAGGGAAATAGGAAAGTGAACCCAAGGCCATTCCACCCTTTTGTGAGAGACTAACAGTAGCAATGCAACCAAACCTAGAGGAGACTGAACTTCTGGGAGAACTTAAACAGTTGTGTGTGAAAAGCCCACTTCTCCAGGCCATAAAATATGTACCAATCTACAAAAAATTGATCAAGGAGAAGTGTTTCAGGCACCCAGGCAGGTGCAAGAGAGATGCCTCGACTATCAATGTCATAGGACAACTGTCTGATCTGATGTTGGGACAAGTAATCTGTCCAAAATATTTGGATCCTGGGAGTCCTGTAGTAGATTTCCACATCAATGGCACCATAATCCCCCACACCCTGATCGATCTAGGGGCCACCATCAATGTGATGACCAGGGACACTATGCTCAAACTCAACCTTCAGAGTTCCTTAAGAAAGACCTTGACAATACTACAGTTGGAAGACCGCTCCACCGTGACTCTCAAAGGGATTATGGAGGATGTCTTGGTCTTTGTTGATTCTTTGGAGTACCCTTCAGACTTTTTGGTCCTTCGGCCAAAGGCAAAACTCACTAGATACCCCCTCATTTTGGGAAGGCCTTGGTTAGCTACTGCAGATGCTTACATCAGTTGTCGAGCTGGGAGCATGACCATCAAGAATGGGCTTATGTCCAAACAACTAGTCCTATACCCTCCTGCCCAACCTCTGTTAGAACATGACTTACCACTTTGGTTGGAGGAGGGAGATGAGGGTGAAGTCTACTCTACACCATTGTGCACAGTAGAAGCCGCCAGGGGAGGTCCTCTAACTGAGGATGACTTGATCAAGAATTTGATTCAAAATCCACCTCCCAGTGCACTATCGTTAGAGGAGTTAGTGGAAGGTACCCAAGCCAATGCTTTAGTGGACCTCTGTGTGGCCGATCCAACCTCACCCAGAGTTAAAAATGTGGAATTTGGCCTTGAAAGAACCTTAAATATCAGCTCATCCCTATCTTCCTCTCAGGAGAAGGAGCTATGTAGCCTATTGAACCGTCATTTGGAGGCTTTTGCCTGGAGCTATAAGGAAATGAAAGGAGTCCATCCGTCAGTCTATACCCATCACATTTACATTAAACAGGATTGTAAACTAGTCAGGTAGCCTCATAGGAGAATGAATCCAACCCTTAAGGACATCATTAAAGAAGAATTGCAAAAGTTGTTGGATGTAGGATTCACCTAACCCATCTCGGATAGCGAATGGGTTTCTCCTCTAGTGCTTGTACCCAAGAAAAATTGGAAGTGGAGAATCTGTGTAGATTATAGAGAACTTAACAAAGCCACCAAGAAGGACCATTTCCCTTTGCCGTTCATAGATCAAGTGCTAGATGGGTTGGCAGGGAAGAAGTTCTTTTCTTTCCTAGATGGGTTCAGCGGGTATAATCAAATCCAAATCAGCTCGGAAGACCAAGATAAGACCACCTTCACTTGTCCTTGGGGAACCTTTTCCTACCGGGTCCTTCCCTTTGGGCTATGCAATGCTCCTGCCACTTTCTAGAGAGCAGTATTGAGCATATTTGTTGAGCTGGTTCACGATTCCGTGGAAATCTATATAGATGACTTTACTCCTTATGGGTCTAACTTCCAAGAAGCATTTTCTAACCTGGGAAAAGTTTTAACCAAGTGTATTGATATGAACCTGTCCCTCAATCCTGAAAAATGTGAATTCCTAATGACTGAAGGCACCGTGTTAGGTCATACCAATTCTCAGCAAGGATTACAGGTGGATCCTAACAAAATTGATATCATCCAAAAGGTTCCACCTCCTTAAAAGGTAAGATATGTTCTGAGTTTCTAGGCTTAGCAGGATATTATAGAAGACTCATTAAAGATTTCAGTAAGCTAGCCTTGCCATTGTTTGGCCTCAGCGAAATATGTTGAGTTTAAATGGACTAACGACTGTCAAGGGGCTCTAGATGAGTTGAAAGATAAGCTGGTGTCCGCCCCAATCTTGAGAGGTCCAAACTGGGCCCTACCTTTCCACATCCACACTGATGCCTCGAAAAAAGCCATAGGGGAAGCCTTAGGAAAAGTTGAGGAGAAACTACCATATGCCATATACTTTGTTAGCAAAAACCTGTCCAAGGAAGAGATGAACTATACTGTAACCGAAAAAGAGTTCCTCGCTATAGTCCATTCCCTAAACAAGTTCAGACACTACATCACTAGTTATCAAACATTCATACACACTGATCATGTTATGATTAGATATTTAATGAATAAGCCTGATGTAAATGCTTGTATCATTAGATGGTTACTCTTGTTGCAGCAATTTGATATGACCATTGTGGACAAGCCAGGTAAGGAAAATGTTGTTGCTGACTTTTTGTCTAGATTGGATTTGCCTGCAGGTGAAGAAGGGACAATGGATGACCAGATGCCAAACGAACACCTATTTGCTATTTCAGTACTCTCTCCATGGTTTGCTGATATAGCAAATTACTTGGTCTCAGCACAGTTCCCTCCACACATATCCTCAAGAGATAAGAGCAAAATTGTGAGGAAAAGTGCCCCATTCACTTGGATCGAGGGCAACCTATTTAAACTTGGCCCAGATCAGATATTGAGGTGTTGTGTTAGGGAGGAGGAAGTTTTTGACATCCTCCTCACCTGTCACGATGGGCTCTATGGAGGTCACTTTGCAGCGAAAAGGACTGCCTTCAAAATTCTACAAGTAGGCTACTATTGGCCCACTCTTCATCAAGATGTCAAAAGATACATCAGCCAATGTGACCGATGTCAAAGGATGGGGAAACCGACTCCAAGGGATGAAATGCCCCTCCAACCTCAACTGACCTTCGAGACATTTGAGAAGTGGGGCATGGATTTTGTGGGTCCTATCAACCCTCCTTCAAAGCAAAGGTATTACATCATTGTGTGCACAGACTACCTGACAAAGTGGGCAGAAACCAAAGAAATCAAGGCAGCGACAATAGGAAAAGTGGCTATTTTTTTAAGGGAAAATATCTTCTACAAATTTGGCTACCCAAGAGAGCTAGTCACCGATCAAGGAAGTTAGTTCACCTCTAACCTGATTGAAGACCTGCTCGCTCATCACAAGATCAAGCACAGAAATTCCACCCCTTATCATCCACAAGCTAATGGGCAGGTGGAAGTTACTAATAGATCGTTGGAAGAGATTTTGACTAAAGTGGTGAGCAGCAGGAAGAAGGATTGGGCAGATCGCTTGGTTGAGGCCACCTGGGCCTACAACACCACTTGGAAAACTACAACATGTTTCAAACCTTATGAGCTGGTCTACAGGAAGAAGGCTCTGCTGTCCATAGAATTCAAGTACAACACATTGAGGGTGGAAGCTCAGCTAGACCTAGATCTCAGCCATGTACAACGGGAAAGATTACTGCAGATGAATGGATTAGATGAACAGAGAATGCAGGCCCTCCTCCACTCAGAAGTAGTTCAACTCCAGAGGAAGATATGGCATGACTGACACCTTAATGAAAAGCAATTCCAGCCAGGAGATTGGGCACTGCTGTATGACTCAAGATACAAGGATTTCAAAGGGAAACTGAGGACAAGGTGGTTAGGACCATATACAGTGGAGAAATGCAACGACAATAGTTTAGTCCTTATCAGGACCATTGATGAAGAAGCCATCCCCATGTTCGTTAATGGGCATCGATTGAAAATCTACAGGAAACCCCTTTCAAGGCAGGAGTTCATTGTAACTTTGGAAAAATCAGTGCTGGTAGTGGAGCAGGGCCTTGTCTCTACTCCACCCACACCTTGAGCATAAAAAAAAAAAAGAGAAATGAAATAAAAATATCCCTGGGTGAAAACTTCTTAGAGGCGCCCGGGGCAGACAGTGAGGGTGAAAACCTCATGGAGGCGCCCCAACTATCTCTCTCTCTCAAAAAAAAATAAATAAAAAAAATAGGCCTAATCTCTGTGGAATAATTGCAGGTTGCAGGGAATATATTGCAGGTTAGGCAGGTCGTGAAAAACAAGGACAGGGGTCCGCACCAGGCTATAGGACACCCTCACAGACACTTCCTCCATGACCACTCGCCTCTCCTAGGATTTGATCATATTCGGGGGCGGATTTCACCTTCTAAAGGAAGTTCTGCCTATTCTACAGGTAGTCTATGTCTTCTACAGGAAACATCCTGTATAACCTTCGGGCAAGCCAAAATCGATCTTGGAGGGGAATCTGAAGGTTGGAATCCGTTTGTTAGGCCTGCAGCCACCCCTGTTTCCACCCATCACCATATGGCACCCTGTTCCATCTTTTTACACCTCCGTCACCCAACTGGTTATGTGTTCCTGCACAGTCATACAAGAAACCTTGTTTTCCGTAGATTTCCAGCAAGAATTTTTCAGCCACAAATTAAGCAATGATGTCTACCTCACCCTACCTATCAATCTCCATTTGGACTCTTCATCAACCAAATCCCTCATCAGCAATATAACCCTGCTCGTTTAGCTTGCATTCCAGGAGGATAAGTAGCTACAGGACATCCTACAGGAATCCTGTAGCAGCTGATCCCTATGGGAGACATATTCTGGAAGTAGGAACAACTGAAACCAACAAAGGGAACATGCAAAAGGCTCCTCTTGGACGTGAAAACATCCTCGGTAGCTGAAACCAAACAGAGCCTGTACATGCAGTGTTAACAACCGAAGGATCGAGTTCCAAAACCCGTGCATACATCATCAAAGAATGAAGGAATGGGTTCTAACACCCATGCACGAGGCAGTAGCAAGCGAAGGAATGGTCCCGGGACCCAAAGTCTACATAATGTGTCCATGGCCACGCAGGTAAGTGTCTAAACCCATTCGTAAATTGCATAAACTATATTTCAAAAGCTGCATGCCTATGAAAATGGTTCAGATTGAATGGGATCGGTGGCCAGTCAACTGGCCACCCTCAGCCAGTTACATAGCTTCGTGGGATCCGAACAAGCTCAGTTACATTCAAATTTGCCGACGAAACATGCAGCCAACATGTGTGGAGTGTCCAGTCGGGGAAAGTCATCAGGACTGGAAGTGGTGGCGGTGGTTAATGGCAGAAGGGGAGGTGATGGCGATCAGAGACACGCAGAGAAATGATGGCCATTACATTGGATCAACGGTTCGGTCTGGCCACCTCATCGCCACGCCACAAAGTGCGTTGCAGTTAAAAGATGCTCGGCTAAAGACTGTCACCACCCTCTATTCATTCGCACTTGCAACCTTCTCAGCTGAAGTATGTGTCCTCTGCTTCCAAAATCTGTTAACCCGTCATCCTCTACCGAGTTTTTTGGCCTGTTTCAAAAAAAATCTCCCGTGTACCAGCCTCGTTCAGAGGCGCAGTGACATGCTACAGAAGTTGGAAAGAGTTCTACAGGAAGAAGCTCTACAGGAAGTATGGCACAACTTTCCAAAGCAGGGAAGCCTAGACTTTTCTTCGTCGAATTCAGAGTTCCGAGAGAGGTAGGCTCGAAAACACTCTTCCATGCATGGTATGTTTCGAAAAGGTGGTGAATTGAACTGTCTCAAATTGGGGAGTCCGAGAAAAATCTGCCTGTGAGTTGGAAATAGTAGTTTTCCTGTGTGTTGCACGATATTTCTCAGTCGTTTTTGCATCAAAATTATCCTCCATAGTTCTTGTTAAAAAAGAAAATTCTCCTGTAGGAAAGATACACAACTATGAGGGCCAGCCTATGTATGAAGAATTCAAATTTGCATGTTTGTATGTATGTTGGGAATAAACATTGAGCTCTGTACTCTGTCTGTGGAAACCCAATTTCTTCCTTCATAAATACACAGCCGAGTTCTGGGCAGCAACAGCCTTAAAGCCAAGGAATTGGTGTTAACCGATAGTTGAAATCCCTTCTCAAAGTTCAGGTGGGAAATCTATAAACAACATTCCCTTTCTGATCAGAGCATAAAATAGGGCACTCTCACCATGCCAGGGGGGTTTATTAGGAAAGATCCTTCGGGTCCCAACAAGCTGCGTGAGCATCTAGAGGTGGTGGACCTCTTCACCCGCGCTAATTGGATGTCCTTTTGTGACAAAATTCAGGGTCATGACGATGAGATAACAGAGGAATTCTTAATGTCCCTAAAACCTGAATCAAAGACATAGGCCACAAAGAATTTTAGGGGTTTGACCCTAGAAATTACCCCTGAGCCCATCAGTCGTGCTACTGGTCTCCCATTAGGGCTCCCTTATAGCAAAGAAGAAAGGTCATTGGGCCAGGCAGCTAAGAAAGCATTCTTCCTACCTAAGGAGCATCCTGTAGAAGACAAGAACGGGGTCCGGAGAACCAGATTACCTCCTCTCTAGAGCGAAGTCAGTTTCCAAATCATGAAATACATTACCTGTGAAGGGAGGTTCAACATTGTCTACGGCTATCATTTCAGGTTGCTAAGTGAACTAAGACATGGAATGGATTTACCTCCAGAAAAGAAGCTGAGCATCGCCTATTTTCTTCTGCAGTCATTAAGTGAATGTGGCACAAAATTGAATGAAGGGACACCGGATCAGTTAGCCCATCATAGGTTCATCAAAATATTAGTGGAAGATGCCCTGCACACCTACACTGTCCCCCTCTCTTGGGAAATTTTCCGAAACATGTCCAGAGATGACGATATTAGAATTCTGGAGGAGGAGCTCACCACATCGAGTAGTGAAGAAGGGGAACACACTGAAGTAGGAGAGAAAACCAGTGGTAAAGAAACACAGGACAAACAAGCACAGGCAGGACAAAAAGAGAAAGAGGGAAAGGGCCAAATTGTTGAGCCCAAAATAGTGGGAGGAACAACAACACAAACACCCAAGGAAAAACGATTGTAGAGTAGAGCCAAGAGGGCTGAAAAAGTCCAACTGAAGAGTGTCACAGCCAGAGAAACCACACAGAAACAAAACGAGAAGACACAGTCAACAAAACAGGTAGAAACAGGCACAGGGATTTCTACAGGAAGCGGGGAAAAAGAGCAGCAAGAGGAGAAATCACCCGAGATATTGGCTAGAGAGGCAGCAGTTGTGCTTGCTGCCCTAAGCACATCTCCAAAACAAAAAGGGAAGCGAAAAAGGGAAACATCCATGTACTTTAAAGCAAGAAGGAGCACACAGATAAAAGTGGGTAGACCCCAACCACAGTCAAAAGAGCCAATTATCATTGAGGATGCCACAACTGAACAAAAGGAGGAGTCTCCCCCAAAGATATCTATCACCCATGAACGAGGGAGCCTGAAAACATCCACCTGGAGAGAACGGATTGAAATGATGGACTCAAAGGCAACTCTACAGGAAGCTGAGATGGTTCTACAGGAAACTCTGGCTAAGCTAAAAGAGACTGAGAAATTGGAGGAAAAGGCGGCCAAACAATCATAGGAAGAAGAAAGGACAGAGGAAATATTGAACCAAGCCCTCAACCCAGTTTGGGCTCATACTATAACCTGTTAGAAGCTGGGAAAATAATTCCCCAGAAATTTGCGGTGCCACTATTCTTTGCACTGGAAGAAGAAAGAATTAGGACTCACACTTGGATGAGGATTGCCAAGTCCAAGGGTGTGGAAGACATAGGCCCCCTAGGAGAACAACTCAGGAAGTCAAGGAAATAATTGGCCATAGTGAAGCATGTGGAAAGTAGTCAGAGGTCCAAACTATAGGAAGAGAACGAGCTGCTGAAACATCAAGTACAGCTATAGGGAATCCATAAGGAAGACAGGCCCTCCATTCCAGGAGAACAACAGCAACAGGAAAGCCTCCAATAGAAAAAGAAACCTTGGATGAACAACAAAGAAAGGATGGGCTGCAGGCTGAGCTCAAGGCACTAAAAAAACAACTACAGGAGAAGGATTTGCAGGCAGTAGAGGAGATACAGTCTCTAAGGAAACAGGTACATGAGAAGGAACCCCAACTGACCTGCATGGCCAGCTGGGCAATAGAGGCTGTACAGTGTAGGTAGCCTGCCAAGTCATACGCTTTGTACCTTAAAGATCAATGGTTGCAGTTCCAGATTAACACCTTGGCCCAAAGGGGCACTACTCCATTTCAAAACTACCATCAATTCATGGCTTTTGTGATAGTAGCTCATCAGAGCACAAGGATAAATTATCAGAGTTTTATTTACAAAACTTGGCCCTTCCAAACATGAATTCGTGGGATCCCAATGTTGTGGTAGGAGATGTGCAACTTATGGCCATGCCCTCTTGGTTGAATCAAGAGGAAAAAAGGGCAACAAAGGTTCGAAATATTATGGACAAGGAACTCAGTGAGCCACTAATGATCAGAGCAGAGCTAGATGATCCCTCAACATTGATAAGTGCCCACCAGCACTTGGCCAACAACCCTTAGGATTTACCAGATTACATTGAACGACAAGCTCAAGCTATTGCACACTTTGAGGACATGGAGAGACTATTGGGGGATAACTGCCTTCATGCTTGCACAAGGAGGTGGAACACACTACCCCACAGTTTGAAGATAAGAGAATACCACTCTCCAACCAGGATGAGGGAGGCCTTGGAAAGGGTACCCCTCTATAAACAGTCAATGCAAAATCTGCAGGCCAATTGGATCGGCCTAAAGTTCAGTCCTCCCTTGCTTTTGGAATTGCTAGAAGGAGTTAAGGAAGAAGAAGAAAACAGGCAGTGGGAGGAAGTGGAAAGAAAAGCAGGATTTCATGACCGGGAAGAAGACATCATCTTAGAGGCCTGGGACATGAGAGAGGCAATCAAAACTATCAAGGATGATGAGCTAGATTAGTTGCTCAGAGGATGAGCAACCCATTTAGCAGGGGGGTGATGATGAGCCCCAAAAATGGGTAACTTATAGGGCTCATTTTGCCTATTTTTCTCCATTAATCCACCATTCTTCATAGTTTATGAATGCTTTTGAGTATATTTATGTTTATTGAACGAATGAGGATAGTCACTTGACCATGAAGACTAATACGTGTTTATTGCAGATTGTTGGACATATTTTGGAACAAGCTCAAGCATTTATGAACCATTTGACAATCGAATGCAAGGGGAAAAGGCTTAGGATTTGTAGGGAGGGTGCCTCCTGCACTAAATGGCCTCTTCCTCGAGTTCTCCACCATCAGCTCAGAGTTCAGCAGCCCACCAACATTGATTCCAAAGGGCAATCGAGCAGCTTTTATGAAGTGATTGAGTACTAGCAGTTTGGGCAGCCAAGCCCCTCGAATCAAGGAGGACTGTTGGAGGTCCTCATGGTGCATAAATAGGAAGGCTTCTAGCCTTCGTAGGTTATTTTTTGAATAGTTGTATTCTGCACTATAGTGCTTTTAGTTTCTCAACTCATTTTGTAGCTTCTGTTGTACAACTTCTTTTGTGACATGGTTATTTTTCAGTAATGGAAAGCATTTTCATTTGGCACCAGTTCTGAGCTTCTTCTTAGGATCTTGCAACTCTTGGGGTTGGGCCCAACCCAAGTGCCAAGGCTTCCTTTGTGTACTGTTATGTTTTGTTGATGTCTTTATCAAATAATTTATGTTAAGTAGATTAAAGTCTTGCTTGGTTACCTAGGTCATTGTTGATGATTAAAAAGGATTTTCATGTTCAGATTGGTTAGATAGGTTGATAATAGAGAAGATCTTCAGAAAAAGGCTATCATGCACCCCTGATCTCACCTCTCCCTTCATGGGACCATGAGCTGGGACCAACGCGTCCTTGCCGCCACCAAAAACATTGTCTTTGCTTCATCATGCAATTGTTAGTGTTAGATTCTCATTTGTGGAAGTTGATAACAGTTGCGATTACATGCTCAGGTCCATGATTTCTTAGTTTGCATAGCTATTTCACATGATTTTTTTGCCAATAAACTTCTGTTCATTTTCTTTGCTGATATTTAGGTCAGATTAGGTTAAAGTAGCTAGGTCTTTGGTTTTCCGAGTCTTTGTTTGAATAGTTTGGAAAATAACTTGCAGAGCACCTGTGATACCTCTTTGCCTACCCCTACTCCATCAATACCACCTGCTCCATCCTCTAACTCTGATTCTTGCCTCACATTTGCTACGTTCCCTCACTTTGACCTAATTTCCATATTTTTGTGCAACATTGCTCTACCCCTCCTTGAACAAATCCAACCATCCTTATCACTCACCCACTTTATTCACCAGGTCCTGGACCCCTCCACATCATCATCCAACCTCCGTACCCATTTCTTCACCTTTCTTCCACCATCAACCCTCCAAAATCCCCTTTCGGAACATCCTATAGAAACATCGTGTAGAACCCCTACAAACTTCTTGTAGAAGCTCACGAAATCCGTTTCTTAAGATCCGATCACTGTGAACCTCTCTAGAAGGGTGCTAGGGACCCCCTTAGGCCCTCTTCTCACCTTCCCAACCTCCTGCAAGTGTCCACTCCATTTCCTTTCACCAATCAACCTATGCACAGTCAAAATAGTCAAAACCCCTACAAAGTGATTCCAAAAGTATTATTCGAAAATACAAAAAAAATGTTTTCTTCATATTTCTCTTCAAAAGTAGCTTAGTTACATGAATTTTAATTTTCTATAAGTGAATGGAATCCACTTATGTAGCTTTCATCCTTTTACTTGCACTAGTAGGGTTAGTCGATAAAACTAGGGTTTGTTAGGGTTTGTGTTCCTTTCTAGCTTTCAACTTCTTTCTGAAAGTAGATTAGCCTCTGGTTGAGTTAGTTTTCATCCATCACAGTTAAAATCTTCTTCTAATATCCCATAGAAGTTGGCTTAAGCTCCTAGTGGACTTGTGCTAGCTGATTAAGTGACAGGCTGCGACAAGAGCTAGTACTTGTGCATATAGCATCGTCGCTTCCAAGTTTGTTATGAACTACCGTGTTGATAAAAGTAAAGAAGGGAGTCCCAGGAGTTGCAACATTATTGCTGCAGTATTGGAGCCCACCACCCAACTTTCATCTGAGATATTCAAATGTCTCTCTCGGCAGTGGTTTAGTGAATATATCAACAACCTTTTCTTTGGAGGGAACATACTCAAGTTTGACCTTTTTTTCAAACACTTGTTCACGTAGAAAATGATATTTGATGGGTATGTGCTTGTTCTTGGAGTGCATGATTGGATTCTTTGAAATGTTGATGGCACTTGTATTATCACATAGAATGGAGATAGGTGGAGTACATGTGATCTGAATGTCTTGCAAGGTTTGCATCATCCAAATTAGTTGTGTGCAGCAAGATGCAACAACCACGTATTCTGCTTCAGCTGTAGATAATGAAATTGAACTTTGTTTTTTGCTGAACCAAGACACTAACCTGGAATCCATATAGAATGCACCACCACTAGTGCTTTTTCTATCATTAACATTTCCTGCCCAATCTGCATCTCTATATGCATGAAGTGTAAGATCGGTATCTCTAGGATACCATATACCAAAGTTCTGTGTTCCTTGAAGATATTTGAAAATCCTTTTGACTGCCTGAAGGTGTGTTTCCTTAGGATTTTCTTGGAATCTTCCAACTATTCTCACTACATGCATGATGTTCGGTCAGGTACTTGTTAAATAAAGCAGACTGCCAATCATGGATTTGTAAGTTGGTTGATGTATTGTTGCCGATTCATCATTTGAGCTAAGACTGCATCCAGTTACCATTGGGGTACATACTGGTTTAGAATATTCCATAATGTACTTTTTCAGGATCTGTTTGAGATATTTGGTTTGTGAGAGAAAAATACCATCTTTATTTTGTTGAACTTGTAGACCAAGAAAATAGGTAAGCTCACCAAGCAAGGACATTTCAAATTCTTGCTGCATTACTGAAGCAAAATTCTGACTCATGGATTCTTCATTGCTACCAGAAATGATATCATCAACATAAACAACAATTATTAGCAATTTATCATTGTCAATTTTTTTTATATAGATTGCTATCTGCTGATCCCTTCGAAAAACCTTGTTGGTGGAGATATTTGTCAAGACGGTAATACGAGGCCCTTGGAGCTTGTTTTATACCATAGAGAGCCTTTCTGAGCTTGCATACAAGTTTTACACCATTTCCAAGAATGAATCCTTCTGGTTGCTCAATATAGACTTCTTCTTCTAAGTCTCCATTAAGAAAGGCAGATTTTACATCCATTTGGTATACTTTGAATTTCTAAAAACTAGAAAGAGCAAGAAACATTTTTATGGCTTCAAGTCTAGCAACAGGTGCAAAAGTTTCTTCAAAATCTATACCTTCTTGTTGAGAATATCCTTTACAAACAAGTCTAGGATTGTTTCTAATAACTTCTCCATTTTTGTTTAGCTTGTTTTTGAATATCCATTTAGTTCCTATGATATTTTTATCATGAGGTCTAGGAACTAATTCCCAAGTATTATTATTTTCAATTTTCTCAAGTTCTTCATTCATGGCCTTGACCCAACATTCATCTCTGCATGCTTCATTTACATTTTTAGGTTCGGTGGAAGATAGTAATGCTAGATAGCTTGAGGCTTCAGTAATAGTTCTTCTTGTCTGCACACCTACCCCCTTTTCTCCTAAAATTTGAGTTTCTGGATGATTTTTCTAAACATACCTGGATGGAGTCTTTTCTTCTATCGTTATCTCTTCTTCTGGTGCTTCATCGGTTTCTTCTTCAGAATCAGTGTGATTTGATGTGGGGAAATGAACCTCATCTTCTTCATTATCATAATCTTCAATTCTTATCTATTTTGGATTTTTGCATTCTTCATCAACTACAACATCAATACTTTCAATAATTTTCCCAAGTATTTTATTGTAACATTTATATCATTTACTTCGGGAAGAGTAGCCAAGAAGAATTCCTTCATATTCTCTGGGTTCAAACTTACCAAGTTTTCATCAATCCTTTTGGTGTAACATTTGCTTCCAAAAACTTTGAAGTATTTTACAGTAGGAGTCTTACCATACCAAAGTTCATGTGGAGTTTGAGTGTTGTTTAGCTGAAAATTTTCTTGATTGAGAATACTTATGGTGGCAAATGCAGCTTCACCCCAAAAGGTTGTAGGAGTTCCAGATTCATGTAGCAGGGTACAAGCCATTTGTTGAACAATTCTGTTCATCATTTCTACCACTCCATTTTGTTGAGGACTCCTTGCGGTATAGAACTGCCTTTTTATTCCATATTGTTCACAAAAGTCCAAGAATTCATCCAAGGTAAATTCCCCTCCTCGATCAGATCTGAGGCATTTGATTTCGCGATCTGATTCATTTTCAACCAAAGCTTTGAAGGCTTTGAACTTTTCAAATGCTTCATCTTTATGCTTTAGAAGACCTATCCAACACATTTTGGAAAAATCATCAATGAACAATATAAAGTATTCTTCTCCACGAGGTGAATTTTTCCATGATGGTCCACATAAATCAGTATGAACAATTTCAAGAGGCTTACTAGCTGACCCTTCCTTTTCGATGAATTGATATCTAGTTTTCTTACCGAATTGACATGATTAGGATATAGTATTTTCAGGAATGCTGATATCTGGAAGATCACAAACAGCCTGGTGTAGCACCTAAATCTGCCTCAGGCTGAAAGAAGGCAAAATTTAGGGTAACCACAAACCACGCTCAGTCTGGTAGCTAGCCCTACCAGAACAGGAGAGGGCTCTCTCCGAGTCACACTCAGTGAATAGATGAACGAAAAGGACTGAGATGACTTTCCAATGAACAATTTATCTTAGACTAGTAAGTGAAAATGAACATAAGGAGGGATTTTTATGAATGACTGTGTTTCTGGGATGTTAGGGGACCACTAGACCTCAATGAACAGAGAACTTAACATAAAGGCACAAATTATTTCATGAGGCAAGGTAGGAAGAAAGCATAGCAATTTTAGTTTTAAGATAAGGCGGAATGGAGAGATTGATTAAGAAGGTGAAAAGGGCATGGACAACATGAATCCTTTTCAACAGAAGAATGAAAACTGTACATGAAATTTTCCCACAGGTAGAGCAATAAAATTGAATTCTACCTAATCTCATTCGAAAAATTTCACCAGAAATGAATATGAAATGAAATATGGAACATAGCAAGATACATATCAAGCATAAGAGACACAGTTGCTACACTCACAACCACAGGAATCTCATGAAACAGAGCCATTTCCTTCCATTAATTATCTGTAAAAATATACAATGCAGAAACAAATTTTCTTTCCCACAGTCTCCCAGAAGTTACAGGCCAACCAACCAAAAAAAATTGCTTTGCAAATGGTTTGCATACAATATATAGAATGTGCCATGAAGAGATAGAACGCCAAAGGGTCACAAAATGAAGGTGGAAAGCCAAGCATCAGCTACAGGTGCAGCACCAAAAACATGACACATGGCTTGGGTAACCCTTTGCCTTCCTTTGCCACTTGTATAACTGACCATATGGAGTGAAAATATTTATAAAACCGTCGCGCTCCTCCTCCTGTGCGTCATGCTCGTTTCCAGGTGACTTTTGGAGGCCCTCCCGATGTCAAAATTGAGCGCAGGATAGCTTGTTGGCAAGGTATTTGAGTCTAATTTCCAACTCAACTGGAATTTTTCGATTTGGAGTTCATTTTCTCTGTCAAAATCAAATCTCCCAAGACTGGTCAAACTGTGCCAAATGAGGCTGCCTCAAGGCAGAGTGCTGTTGCAGTCAACTTTTGAATGCCTTCCTCAATCTCAAATTACACTAGTGATAGCTCATTGGAAATCCTGTCCTGTCTAATTTCCATCCCAACCAGAATTTTGCAATTTGGAGTTCATTTTCCTTATCAAAAATCAAATCTCCCAAGATTGGTGGAATTGTGCCAAATGAGGCTGCCTAAAGGCAGAGTGTTGTTACAGTCAACTTTTGAATGCCTTCCTCAACTACAAATTGAGCTCATGATAGCTCATTGGAAAGATACTTGTCTCTAGTTATCATTTGGATCATCAAGAAAGTCATTCTTCCAACTGCGCTAGGGAAAATTTGATTTTCCTGTGGTCGCTCCAGAGGTGCATCAATTCTCCCAAGGCAACTGTATTTTTGACATTTCCTCAAAACCATAACACCTGTGTAAAAAGTGAAGGAGGGTTTTCATCCTTGTTATGTTATGGACCAAAATCTCTCTCAGTTTTCCCAAATTCATCTTGGATTGCTTAGAAACATCATTTGAGTGAAACATATCCCGGTGTGTGGGACAAGGGATTTGCCGAAATGAAGCGAAATGAAGGGGATAGGGAGCTTCTAAATTCTTGAGGAAATTTTGGGAAGTATGGAGGGATGTTAGGAAGTATGGGAAAGTGGAATCTCAGAAATTGAGTGAGGGGAAGGGGTCCAAAAAGGCAAAACACGGGCCCAACCATAGAAAATTGCCAGGTTGTAGCAAGAAACTAGGGTTTGTGCGAAAATGAGGAATTTGGGGGATCTCAGTGATGTGAAGTGTTTGATAAGGTATTTTAAGGATAGGGGAAGGTGTATGAACATCAGGATATAAGCTTTTCCGATGATTTGACCATCCAAGAGAAATTAGCTTCAGAACCCTAGGAGAGGGAAATGAACCTTGCCTAGGCACAATTGAAGCACGAACAAGGTGTGAAATGACCCAATGGAAGTTGACATGATGATGAAAACCCTCTGGATAATGGTAGACTCAGCTGAATGGTGACATGGAACATCATTTAGACAACGTTGACAAGGGTAAAATCACACCCTAGACCTAATGCCTAGTGACCAAATTTTACTTGAAGACTCACTGAAATGATAAAATTTGACCTTGACACCTTAAAATCACTTGTGTAAGAGCATTTTTGATCACTGGAGGAAGGCTGCAAATACTGACACTAACACCTGGAATCTGCATGCTTTTCTTATTTGAGAAAAGCTTAGATGTCCCAATCTTCTGTGCCATAGCAAATTTTCATCATTTTTACTTAGATAACACTATTGTTGTCCTCCCTTGAGTATGTATAGGTTTTTCGGAGTTCTTGTACCTTTAATCATAGTTTCTCTTGTATCAAGCTCACGAACAAAACATCCATTTGATCGAAAAACTACTTCATTTCCTTGGTTACAGATTTGACTCACACTCAACAGTTTATGCTTTAAGCCATCAACATACATAATATTCCCAGCTTTAAACTTTTCTTTCAAGAAAACAGAGCGTTTACCTTTTATGACAACAGGAGTGTCATTTCCAAGTGATACACTCTTTTCCTTTTCTAAGGCATTATATGAGTGTAGTTTTTCTTTGTCACCTGTCATGTGTTTTGAGCATCCACTATCGATGTACCGCTAGTTTTCTTGTCCTTTTGCATACAAGGCTATACCACATCTTTCTGTTTGTGATTATTTATTTCTCCATATTTTGGGATTTAATGGAGTTTGCTCCTTTTGAGATATTTTCAGAAATTTACTCCTGCATTCAAATTCTTCATGGCCAAAGTTATTACACATTGAGCATTCTATTTCATTTTCAAGAAGAGAAAAGTTATTATAGGAACTTTTCTTGATCCCTGTCACATTCTTTTGATTTCATGCTTCTCTAGTCATGATGGTTTTGTAAGCAACACATTGAGTAGCTTTCTGTCCAAAATTATGACATGAGAAACATTAACCATTAAAGAAGTTCCTGCGATTATCGAATCTACTCACCTGGTGGTTGTAGTTTCTATTGATATTCATCTTTGAAGAAAATTAAGTACGATTTATCTGAGGTTGGTTGTGGCTTCTGCTCATCCTTGAAGTAAATTGAGCCTGATTTTCCTGGTGATCTGCTTTATGCCTTTACTGACGATTGTCGAACTTTTCACTGTTATTTGCTACATCAAGATAGCTTTTAGTGGAGGTTGACGGCTTCTGTGTTTGAGATGCTTCTTTAGTATATCCAAGACCCGTCTTTATCAGAGGAGAACACTGCACTTTGATAATTTCATTTAAGGTTTCCAATCCTTTAACAAATATAAGATTGATAGCTTTTCTTTTCTCAAGATCCTTTCTTAGACCCACAATTTCACATTCTAGTTTTTCATTGTGTTTTTCTCTTTCAGCAGGTTGGTATGTCAAGGTATCTATAATCATATTCTTTTCTTCTAAAAATATTTTGAGTTTAGAGATTTCTTCATAAAGGTCATCTTCATCTAAAGCATCCAAAAAATCATCGTCTTCATAAGCCATCAAAAGACTATAGTCATTATTATTTTCATCTTCAACACTATTTGATAAACCATCGCTATCTTCATGAGTATAGCAGCTCTTTTTACTTACACTTTGTTTTTTATTCCATTTTACATATTCCTTCCCTTTATCATATTTATCTTTATGAGGACATTTGGAAGCATAATGACCAAATCTACCACAGGCAAAACATTTGAAAGGTAGTTTACCTCTGAATCTTCCGTAAACCCGTTGAAGCTCCTTGACAAAGTTTACTTCCTCTTCTTCTTCTAAAAGATGTCCCGATTCATTGAGTTCTTCTTTTCCTTTTGCTAAAGCTTTAAATGCGGATTCTCTCATATTTGATGGACCTCCTTTTCTCATCTCAAAGGTAGTTAATATTCCATGAAGCTGTGTCATAGTAATAGTCTGTAGATCCTGCTTTTTTCTATGGTAGATACTTTTGATTCAAACTTAGCAGACAAGGATCTTAAAACTTTTTCAACTAAGGTAACTTCCTTTATCTCTTCACCCATATTATTCATGCAATTAAAAACCTCATCTATACGTAAGAAGTAACTAGCTATCCTTTCATCATTGTGCATCTTGAGAGTTTCATATTGAATTCTGAGAGTTTGTAGTTTAGCACATTTTACCAGAGAGTCTCCTTCGTAGCTTGGAACTATTTTGTCACATATTTTTTTGGTGGATTTGAGCTGCATAACTTTGACAAACTCTTATTGTGACAGACTTCCCAATAATGTATTGATAGCCTTGGCATTGGTTTCATATTTCTTTTTACCTATCATATCTGAAGGAATTGCTGATGGAAATGTATATCCGCCTTCCACGATTTCCCAGACATCTATTCCAAGTGATTGAAGATATGCTATGGTTCCTACCTTCCAATAAACAAAGTTTCTCCCATCAAAGATTGGCGGTCTGATGGATCCCCCGCTTTCTTGATTACTCATGATGATGGATCTTCCTTCAAGTGATCAAGCTTATTCTGAAGTACCTCCTCTGATACCAATTGTTGGAAATAATACTGAGAGGGGCGCTGAATCAGTATTATCAGATCAATAATTTAATTTTCAAAACTGATTTGTATACGCTACTTCATCTTAGTGAACTAGCGTGTATATGCAACTGTAATTAATGCAACCCGTGTATATGAAGAGATCTTTTGATTTACCCAAATTATCATGTATTGAACTTTAATCAGTATATCACGAATTCATTAGGCAGTGCAGTAAAAACATATTAAAGCATCACACATAAGAAACACACATGAACACTAAGATATAAGGTGGAAACCCAATGTGGGTGAAAACCACCTGCTGCTATCGTCTCTGTCTTCTTTTAATAATAAGAAGATTATGTTTAAAATTTTTGTACTAGTGCAATCTTATACTAGTACGTAGACTTCTACCTACAGAAGGCTACAACCTTCTCTCCTTCTCCAGCTTCTACTGGAACGGAGCTACAACCCCCTAGCTCTTGTACTAGCTGTTATGTTTGCTTAGTATGTAGGCACCGACCTACAGAAGGCTACGACCTCTTTTTCTTCCAGGGACCACGTTTCATAAGTTTTCAGACTTGATCCATCAATAACATCATAAGTGTAATTCAATCATCAAATATATCTGCATCAACCTGTCACCTTTTGAACCAACCACAACCGAATCAATCAATCACTTTGACAACCCATCAATTTGATCATTCAGAATACTGTCACTAGAATACAGTAACCAGAACCCAGAACTCTACAACAACAAATAGCAGCAACTAAAACTTATTTTATAAGGTATACGCTACTTTCATGTGTCGAACCTGTGTGTATACGCACTTTCCTCAAAGCCAACCAGCGTATACATATGCAAATATTAATTCATAATTTTGCAGCTACACCAGACTTCAGTTATACCCAAATCATATCATTTAATAAATAATATAAGTGTTAGTATTCAGATCTAGAATATTCATGAGCTGAAACACATAATGATAGTTCATTTTACTCCTTAAGATCCCAATCCATCATTAGATCTTATCCTCCATCAACTGCTAAGTTTCCTCCTTAGTTCAGATCCAGCAATGCACAATAACCCAATAACCTGCATCCTAGATCTCACGCTTCATCAGATATTCAATGCTTGCGTATTTTGACCTAATGATCTTCTCCTCCTTTTATAGTTTTAGGCCTTTCTCAATACCATGGGCCAAAACCACTTAGGACCAATAACTTGGATCAAATACCTAGGGTCAATACCTCAGAGAAAATACCATGGACCAAATAATTTGAACCAAAACTTAGTTTTCCAAGGTATATGCACTTTTCTTTTTGTGAAATTGCGTGTGTACATTATACACTCCTTTTTTTCTGTTAACCTGTGTGTATACATGACTTGGTCAATGGTGAACCTGTGTATACCTCTCTTTCTTCATTGTGTGAAGACTAATCTGTAATTCTTGGCTGTTTGCCTACTATACTCTGATTCCTTGAAGCTTCCTTGCATTGCATTCTGTCACATCTGATATCTCTTCTTTAGATTCATCTAGTTACCATATACAAGTGAGTTTTTCTACTACAAGTGGGTTGCCATCAAGTACAACACATACATCATAATGCTAACATTAGCTCCCACTCAAACCCCATGTCTAGGATCTTGGATAGTGCAATTCCATTTCCTCAAACCAAGACTCAAATCCCCCAGCATGAGCTCTAGATGACACGAGGTTCGAAGAAACTAGAGTGGTTTCTATGGGGGGGTGTCATAGTGGTTAACTATAATAGGAGAAGGCAACTTGTCAAGAATTAAAAATCGACGGGCATAGAAGCACCACAAGCCATTAATTTTGTAAATTTGTGGTTGTGTTGCTTCAAAATGACCAAACATTAAATGGGGGCCATGGCATTCCTTGGATGCCTCACAATTCTATTAGGCCATAGATCATTCATGCTCATGATTTGACTATTAAAACTTAGTTTCCCATTAATTATAGACCACCAATATGAGGAATATTTGAGGGTGCAACAATAATCACCAATTTTGACATCAAGTTATGGTATCATAGAAAAAATTCTCTTAAACATGGTAGAAAGACATAGTCGAGAAATTTGAGCAGTAGGTGGAAGGATACTAGTGGGGAAAATAATGCCTATAGTGAATGCAACCATAGAAGAGAAGATGAGGTACATTAAATAGAATTTGGTAGCAATGGTAACTATCTAGAGGCGAGGAAATCACATTGAAAATTAGTGGAGCTAAAGGAGAATCTTCTAGCAAAGAGGAAGGAGGAGAATCAATAGAGAAGTGAATGAGGAGGATGAAAGCCAAATTTGGTTTTAGGTTGAGGATGGAAGTACCTACATGTGATGGTAATTTAAATGTTGATGAGTCAATGGATTGAGTAAATTCCATGGATAAGAACTTTGATTACGAAGAAATAGATGATGAAAATAAGTGAAGATTGTTGTCAAAAGGTTGAAAGGACATGAAGCCCTGTGGTGTGATGAAGTGGAAACTAATAGGAAAAGAGTAGGTACGACCAATATTAGAATTTAGGATAGAATGGTGGAATAAATTAATAAAAATATCCTACACAAGGATTACCAACTAAATCTCTTCAAGTAGTTGCAAAACCTAAATTAAATATTGGAGTTGGAAATATTGAACATGATGTTAAAATGGTTCTATATATATTATGTGCTTTAGGTATGATATTAAAGGTGAGATTTGTATCACAAACCTAAACACAACCATGGATTCTTACTAATATACTTTGAAATATGACAAGAACATTTCTAGAAAACATATCAAAGGATTAGAGGAAATGTTCATGCAATAGGCAAGGGAAAAACAAGTAGCACAGAAAGATTGAAATCCCCTAAAGAAGAAGGTGGGAGTCCAAGAGAGAAACCACCCAAAGGAGGTGACTTTAGAGGAATAATATCATTCCCTAAAGGTAGAGGTAGGGGTATAGACTAACAACCTAGATGCTACAAATGTGGACAATAAAGCCATATGTAGTGGGATGCCCATATAATACTCTAATAGGAAAAAGGAATGTGCATGTGGCTAAACCTATAGAATACATTGTGATTATAGTGATCACTAAAGAATGTATGTTTTAAACTTGTACATAAACCACTTGCAAATGGATTCTTAAAATAAATAAATAAATATACAATGGAGATTAAAATATACACATAAATTCTCTCCTTCAACCCAATCCAAGAAAATTGAATTGATTTTTCATGTTACTCCTTTAAATCTTACAATACATTACATACATGTTGAATCATTAATAAAAACCAATCCATTAACCCTAGATTATGATATAACAATAGTTCCCTTGACCAGATCTAGAAACTACCATGGGAAAAAACCATCAAACCATGTGGAAAATACATACAAAAAACCATGGTAGGTCCTCACACTATCCTTGGGTCTGCGCCAATCCTTGGGCCCAACTTACCATTATTGTGTCTACATCAAAAAAAAAATCTTGGGGCATTTCCCTAGACGCTGTGTAGGGGGGCTTGCACTCCAATGCAAAACCCCCCTATGACCTCCTTGATGTGCTCAGTGCAATGTGGTAACACTTATAGCTAGTTGTCCAAAGAATATAACACATACCAAACAATGAAGCCACTAAAGGAGAGTAATCCTTGTTGTTGAAGAGGGATCTAATTTACTCAAGAAAAGAATCTAAAGATCTATCCTTAGTGAGATGTTTTTTTCTGGACCATGTGAAAGTAAAGAGTTAAGTGTTGTAAGGTTTTAATTGATAGTGGTAGCACAAACAATCTTGTTTCTATAATATATGGTAGAGAAAATTGATTTAAAGAGAGAACCACATCATAACATTCACAAGATTTCATGGTTGCAAGAAGGTCATCAAATCTTAGACAATGAAAAATGTAAGGTATATTTTCAGATTGGAAGATAGAATGATGAAATATTTTATGATGTAATACTTATGGATATTTTTCCATATTTTACTAGGAAGACCATGGTAGTTTGAAAAAATATCGTCATAAGCAAACATTAGTCTCCCTACAAGATGAAGGAGTTAAATAAGAATCCTTTCATAGTGTGTTGTGTATGAATGGTAAGGAGATATTGCACGAGCTAAAAAAGAAGGAATTCCATCTTTCCTTACTAGGTAAACCTATGGTAATTCTTAACAACACAAGTTTAAATGTTTTTCCTAAGGAAGTCAATGGTGTATTAGAT
This sequence comes from Pinus tabuliformis, assembly GCA_031772625.1. NCBI lineage: Eukaryota > Viridiplantae > Streptophyta > Pinopsida > Pinales > Pinaceae > Pinus > Pinus tabuliformis. Next base: position 1,727,247,424 of record CM062820.1, on the reverse strand, counting down.
GATTTTATTGATATACTTATGGATGATATTCCAAGCAAAATACCCCATATCCAAAGCTTCATGTTGGCTTATGGGGGCCCGACTGAGGTTCAGAGTTATTTAGCCAAATAAATCCCTACACTACTGGCCCTTTCAGCATCATCCCACGGAGCGCAGACTGAGGTATCACCCGAATCGGTATGGGGGGATGCTGGAACCAAGTTTCCGCACCCTTGAGATGGCTATGATATCGGTTTAGTCCAACTATACCCGCCTTCACTCAGGTTGCTTCACGTTCTATTCCACCCTATAATACCCTTGCGAAGTGTTACAATCAGTCTTCGTGCAACCCTAACCAAGGGCTGAGATGCTTTCGCACTGCTATGGCAGTGAACTGCGCTATTTGCCAAACTAGACTAAGTATCTTACTTATCTTAGTGACAAAGCTTAATTATCTTCGCGGAAATGGATATTCTTCCTTGTGTTCACTTTGTTGGCATTATGATACAAGTGTTGTCCTTGATGGCAACTCACTCAAATGAAAGATCACAGTACAACATGTTAACAACAAAGAATTATATATCAGACTACATAGAATGAAGAAATAGAGGTATACATAGGTTCACCTTGACCAAGCTCCGTATATACGTAGGTTCATTGACCACAAGTAGCATATACGTACACACGCACTTTCACAGAAGGAAAAGTGCGTATACCTTGGAAAACTAAGTTTTTGGTCTGAGGTATTTGGTCCATGGTATTAGTCCAAGGTATCTTGTCTGAGGTATTGACCCTAGGTATTTGGTCCAAGGTATTGGTCCTAAGTGGTTTTGGTCCATGGTATTGAGAAAGGCCTAAAACTATAAAAGGAGGAGATATCATTAGATGAGGTGTGCAAGTATCGAATATCTAATGAAGTGTGAGATCTAGTATGCAGGTTATCGGCTTATGGTGCCGTGCTTGATCTGAACCAAGGATGACCCTTAGCAGTTGATGAAGGATAAGATCTAATGATGGATCGAGATCTTAAGGCTTGAAATGAATTGTCATTATGTGGTTTGATCATGCATAGTCTAGATCTGAATACTGACACTTGTTATTCTAAAAATATTATGATCTCGGTATAATTGAAGTTTGGAATAGCTGCAGAATTATGAAATAATATTTGTAGATGTATACACTAGTTAGTTTTGAGAAAAGTGCATATACACACAGGTTCGACACATGGAAGTAGTGTTACCTTATGAAATATGTTTCAATTGTTTTTGTTTGTTTTTGCAGAGTTCTGGGTTCTGGTTATTGTATTCTGGTGACAGTATTCTGAATGATCAGATTGGTTCTGATTTAATGATGGGTTGTCAAAGTAATTGATTGATTTGGTTGTGGTTGATTCAGTAAGTGATGATTGAGTCTCTGTGATTGGTTGATACAGATTTATTTGATGATTGAATTGTAGTTGTGATGTTGTTGATGGATCTAGTTTGAAAATTTATGAAACGTGGTCCTTGGAAGAAGAAATAAGGATGTAGCCTTCTGTAGGTCGTCACCTACGTACTAGTAAACATATCGACTAGTACAAGAGTTATGGGGTTGTAGCTCCCTTCCTGTAGAAGCTGGAGAATGAGAGAAGGTTGTAACTTTCTACAAGTAGAAGCCTGCGTACTGGTATAAGTCTACACTAGTACAATATTTTAAACAAATTTGCTTATTATTAAAAGAAGACAAAGACGATAGCAGCAGGTGGTTTTCACCCACATTGGGTTTCCACCTTATCTCTTGGTGTTCATGTCTGTTGCTTATGTGTGATGCTTTATTCTGCTTTTACTGCACTGTCTAATAAATCTCTGATATGCTGGTTAAAGTTCAATGCATGATAAATTGGGTAAATCAAAAGTTCTCTGCATATATGCTGGTTTCTTTAAGTACAATCACATATACATGGTAGTTCACTTAGCTAAAGTAGCATATACAAATCTGGTTGGAAAATTAAATTATTGTTCTAATAATACTGATTCACCCCCCTCTTAGTATTATTTCCAATAATTGGTATCAGAGTAGGTCCTTCAGAAGAAACTTGATCGCTTGAAGGGAGATCCATCATCATGAGTAATCAAGAAAGCATGGGATCCATCAGACCACCAATATTTGATGGGAGCAACTTTTTTTATTGGAAGATAAGAAACACAACCTATCTACAATCACTTGGAATGGATGTCTGGGAAATCATGGAAGGAGGATATACATTTCCATCAGTAATTCTTACAGATACGACAGGTAAAAAGAAATATGAAACCAATGCCAGGGCTGTCAATACATTATTGGGAAGTCTGTCACAATCAAAGTTTGTCAAAGTTATGCAGCTCAAATCAACCAAAGAAATATGGGACAAAATTGTTCTAAGCTACGAAGGATCTACAGACTATCACTATGACACAACTTCACGAAATCTTAACTGCCTTTGATATGAGAAAAGGAGGCCCATCAGGTATCAGAGAAGCCACATTTAAAGCTTCAGCAAAAGTAAAGGAATAACTCAATGATTCAGGACATATTTCGGAAGAAGAAGATGATGTAAACTTTGTCAAGAAGCTTCAACGAGGTTCCAGAAGATTTAGAGGTAAACTACCCTTCAAATGTTTTGCGTGTGGTAGAGTTAGTCATTTTGCTGCCAAATGTCATCATAAAGATAAATATGATAAAGGGAAGGAATCTGCAAAATGGAATAGAAAACAAAGTGTAAGTAAAAGGAGTTACTATACTCATGAAGATAGCGATGGTTTATCAAATAATAATGAAGATGAAAATAGTAATGACTATATACTGCTAATGGCTTATGACGATGATAATTTTTGGGATGATTTATAACAAGATGACCTTCATGAAGAAATCTCTAAACTCAAAATCTGTTTAGAAGAAAAGAATATGATTATAGATACCTTGACACACCAACTTGCTAAAAAAGAAAAGCACAATGAAAATCTAGAATGTGAAATTGTGGGTCTAAGAAAGGATCTTGAGAAAACAAAATCTCTCAATCTTAGATTTGCTAAAGGATCAGAAACCTTAAATGAAATTATCAAAGTGCAGCGTTCTCCTCTGATAAAGATAGGTCTTGGATATATTGAAGAAGCATCTTAATCACAGAAGCCGTCAACCTCCACTAAAATATATCTTGAAGCAACAAAGAACAGTGAACAGTATGCCAATCGTTTGCAAAGGCATAAAGCAGATCACTAGGTAAATCCGACTCAATTTGCTTCAAGGATGAATAGAAGCCACAACTAGCCTCAGGTAAATCATACTCAATTTTCTTCAAAGATGAATATCAATAAAAACTACAATCACCATGTCAATAGATTCGATAATTGCAGGAACTTCTTTAATGGTCAATGTTTCTCATGTCATAATTTTGGACACAAAGTTTCTCAATGTGTTGCTTACAAAACCATCATGACTAGAGAAGCACGAAATCAAAGGGATGTGACAGGGATCAAGAAAAGTTCCTATAATAACTTTTCTCTTCTTGAAGATGAAATAGAATGCTCAATCTGTAATACCTTTGGCCATGATGAATATGAATGCAGGAGAAAATTTCGGCAAACATCTCAAAAGGAGCAAACTCCATTAAATCCCAAGATATGGAGAATGAAATAACCTCAAACAGAAAGATGTGGTATAGCCTTGTATGTAGAAGGACAAGAAAATCAGTGGTACATTGACAATGGATGCTCAAAGCACATGACAAGTGACAAAGAAAAACTTCACTCATATAATGCCTTAGAAAAGGAAAAGAATGTCTCATTTGGAAACGACACACCTGCTGTCATAAAAGGTAAAGGCTCTATTTTCTTGAAAGAAAAGGTTAAATATGGGAATGTTATGTATGTAGATGGTCTAAAGAATAACCTGTTGAGTGTCATTCAAATGTGTGATCAAGGAAATGAAGTGGTGTTTCGATCAAACAGATGTGTTGTTCATGAGCTTGATACAGGAGAAACCGTGATCAAAGGTACAATAACTCCAAACAACTTATAAATACTCTAGGGAGGACAACAACAATGCTATCTAAGCAAAAATAATGAAAACTGGCCATGGCATAGAAGATTGGGACATCTAAGCTTTTCTCAAATAAGAAAAGCATGCAAATTCTAGGCTGTTCCTGATCTTCCAGATATCAGCATTCTTGAAAATACAATATGCAAAATATGTCAATTCGGTAAGCAAACCAGATCTCACTTCATTGAAAAAGAAGGATTGGCTAGTTAGCCTCTTGAACTTGTTCATGCTGATTTATGTGGACCATCAAGGAAAAGGTCACCTTGTGGAGAAGAATAATTTATTTTGTTCATTGATGAATTTTCTAGAATGTGCTGGATAGGTCTTCTAAAGCATAAAGATGAAGCATTTGAAAAGTTAAAAGCCTTCAAAGCTTTGGTTGAAAATGAATCAGATCACAAAATCAAATTCCTCAGATCTGATCGAGGAGGGGAATTTACCTCGAATGAATTCTTTGACTTTTGTGAACAACATGGAATAAAAAGGCAGTTCTCCACTGCAAGAAATCCTTAGCAAAATGGAGTGATAGAAAGAATGAACAAAATTGTTCAACAAATGGCTCAAGCTATGCTAGATGAATCTGAAACTCCTGCAACCTTCTGGGGTGAAGCTGCATTCGCCGCCGTAACTATTCTCAACCAAGAAAATGTTCTGGTAAACAACACTCAAATTCCACATGAACTTTGGTATGGTACACTGTAAAATAGTTTAAAGCTTTTGGAAGCAAATGTTATATCAAAAGGACTGATGAAAAACTTGGTAAGTTTGAGCCTAGAGAAGATGAAGGTATTCTTCTTGGTTACTCTTCCCAAAGTAAATGATATAACAGTTATAATAAAAGACTTGGGAAAATTGTTGAAAGTATTGATGTTGTAGTTGATGAAGCATGAAAAAATCCAAAACAGATAAAAACCAAAGATTATGATATTGAAGAAGACGAGGATTATTTTCCCACATCAAATCACAATGATTTTTAAGAAGAAACCAATGAAGCACCAGAAGAAGAGATAACGATAGAAGAAAAGACTCTGTCCAGGTATGTTCAGAAAAATAATTCAGAAACTCAAATTTTATTGGAAAAGGGGTAGTTGTACAAACAAGAAGAACTATTACAGAAACCTCAAGATATCTAGCATTACTATCCTCCACCGAACCTCAAAATGTAAATGAAGCATGCAAAAATGAATGTTGGGTCAAGGCCATGAATGAATAACTTGAGCAAATTGAAAAGAATAATACTTGGGAATTAGTTCCTGGACCTCATGATAAAAATATCATAGGAACTAAATGGATATTCAAAAACAAGCTGAATGAAAATGGAGAAGTTATTAGAAACAAGGCTAGACTTGTTTGTAAAGGGTATGCTCAACAAGAAGGTATAGATTTTGAAGAAAACTTTGCACTTGTTGCTAGACTTGAAGCCATAAGGATGTTTCTTTCTCTTTCTAGCTTTCAGAAATTCAAAGTATACCAAATGGATGTAAAATATGCTTTCCTTAATGGAGATTTAGAAGAAGAAGTCTATATTGAACAACTAGAAGGATTCATTCTTGGAAATGATGCAAAACTTGTATGCAGACTCAGAAAGGCTCTCGATGGTCTAAAACAGGCTCCAAGGGCCTGGTATTACTGCCTTGACAAATATCTACGCTAACATGGTTTTTCAAAAGGGTCAGCAGGTAGCAATCTATATACAAAGATTGACACTAATAAATTGCTAATAATTGTTGTTTATGTTGATGATATCATTTTTGGTAGCAATAAAGAATCCATGAGTCAGAATTTTGCTTCAGTAATGCAGAAAGAATTTGAAATGTCCTTGCTTGATGAACTTACCTATTTCCTAGTCTACAAGTTCAACAAAATAAAGATGGTATTTTTCTTTCACAAACCCAATATCTCAAACAGATCTTGAAAAAGTACGACATGGAAGATTCTAAACCTGTATGTACCCCAATGGTAACAATATGCAGTCTCAGCTCAAATGATGAATCAACAGTGGTACATCAACCAACTTAAAGATCCATGATTGGCAGTCTGCTTTATATAACAGGTACCCGACCTAACATCATGCATGTAGTAGGAATAGTTGGAAGATTCCAAGCAAATCCAAAGGAATCACACCTTCAGGCGGTCAAAAGGATTTTAAAATATCTTCAAGGAACACAAAACTTTGTTTTATGGTATCCTAGAGATACAAATCTTACTCTTCATGCATATACAAATGCAGATTGGGCAAGAAGTGTTGATGACAGACTAATGGTGGTGCATTCTATATGGGTTCTAGGTTAGTGTCTTTGTTCAGCAAGAAACAAAGTTCAACTATGTTATCTACAACTGAAGAAGAATATGTGGTTGTTGCATCTTGCTGCACACAACTACATTGGATGATGCAAACATTACAAGACATTTAGATCACATGCACTCCACCCATCTCCATTCTATGTGATAATACAAGTGACATCAATATTTCAAAGAATCTAATCATGCACTGCAAGACCAAGCACATACCCATCAAATACCATTTTCTACATGAATAAGCTCTTCAACAAATGGTCAAATTGGAATATGTTCCCTCCAAAGAATAGGTTGCTGATATATTCACTAAACCACTACCCAGAGAGACATTTGAATATCTCAGGCAAAAGCTGGGAGTAGTTGCTGCATCATCCTGTTGTTAAATCAAAATTTTTAGAGAAAGGTGATTATATGCATGTTTCCTAAAGTGAAGTCGCGTACACACATGGGTTTCTATGGGTCAAGGAGCATATATGTTTTTCGGGAAAGAAAAATAGTGGGGCAGGCTCTGATATGGGTGCTCTAACTGATATTGATGATATGCTTTGTTCATTAATTTTATCTAACTAACAAAGATTCCTTGATATTTGATCTGTTAACAATGCACAGGTAGCACCGGTTCACAGGGAGCATTAGCCTTCATGTACATTCAACATTGTTGGCATTATGGTTGCTGAGTCTAGCTATGGCTTCAGATATTTATACCATTGGCTGCTCAAGTCATGTAAAATTCTAGGACTTTGCTTATGCTCAGGGGGATCATGGACTCAATCATGGGAGCTCAATTAGTACATTGTAGCATATCAGAGAATTTAGCATGTACTCAGGGGGAGCATGACCCTTCGCCCTTGATGTCAAAGGGGGAGAGTGACTTGGTGTTGTTATTGCCATCAAGTCCAAAGGGGGAGATTGTTGGCATTATGATATAGGTGTTGTCCTTGATGGCAACTCACTCAGATGAAATATCACAGTATAGCAAATTAACAACAAAGAATTACAGAACAGACTACACAGAATGAAGAAAGAGAGGTATACGCAGGTTCACCTTGAACAAGATGCATATATATGCAGGTTCACTGACCACAAGTAGTGTATACGTACACACGCACTTTCACAGAAGTAAAAGCACGTATACCTTGGAAAACTAAGTTTTTGGTCCAAGGTATTTGTTCCATGGTATTTTGATCCATGGTATTGGTCCAAGGTATCTGGTCCGAGGTATTGACCCTAGGTATTTGGTCTAAGGTATTGGTCATAAGTGGTTTTGGTCCATGGTATTGAGAAAGGCCTAAAACTATAAAAGGAGGAGAAGATCATTAGGCCAGGTGTGCAAGTATCGAATATCCGATGAAGTGTGAGATCTAGTATGCAGGTTATTAGCTTATGGTGTTGTGCTTGATCTGAACTCAGGATGAACCTTAGCAGTTGATGAAGGATAAGATATAATGATGGATTGGGATCTTAAGGTTTGAAATGAATTATCATTATGTGGTTTGATCATGTATAGTCTAGATATAAATACTGATGCATGTGTTATTCTGTAAATATTATGATCTGGGTATAACTAAATTCTGGAATAGTTGCAAAATTATGGATTGATATTTGCAGATGTATACGCTGGTTAACTTTGAGAAAAGTGCATATACACATAGATTCAACACATGGAAGTAGCATATACCTTATAAAATATGTTTTAGTTGTTTCTGTTTGTTGTTGTAGAGTTCTGGGTTCTGGTTACTGTATTTTGGTGATAATATTCTGAATGATCAGATTGCTTGTGATTTAATGATGGGTTGTCAAAGTGATTGATTGATTTGGTTGTGGTTGATTTAGTAAGTGATGATTAAGTCTCAGTGATTGGTTGATACAGATGTATTTGATGATTGAATTGCAGTTGTGATGTTGTTGATGGATCCATTCTGAAAATTTATGAAACATGTTCCTTGGAAGAAGAAATAAGGTCGTAGCCTTCTGTAGGTTTCCGCCTACGTATTACTAAACATATCAGCTAGTACAAGAGTTAGGGGGTTGTAGATCCCTTCCAGTAGAAGGTGGAGAATGAGAGAAGGTTGTAACCTTCTATAGGTAGAAGCCTGCGTCCTAGTATAAGTCCACACTAATACAGGATTGTGAACAATTTTTCTTATTATTAAAAGAAGACAAAGACAATAGCAGTAGGTGGTTTTCACCTGCATTGGATTTCCACCTTATATCTTGGTGTTCATGTGTGTTACTTATGTGTGACTTTTTATTCTGCTTTACTGCACTGTCTAATAAATCCCTGATATATTGGTTAAAGTTCAATGCATGATAAATTAGGTAAATCAAAAGTTCTCCGCATATACGCTGGTTTCTTTAAGTATAGTCGCGTATACATGTTAGTTCACTTAGTTGAAGTAGCGTATACAAATATGGTTGGAAAATTAAATTATTGATCTGATAATAATAATTCACCCCCCCTCTCAGTATTTTTTCCAACACACTTAACCAATACAATTATACACATGCGCGCATCATATAAGTATTAAAAGTGAAATTCATACCCAATATAACATATGCATAAATAGGAAATAAATACATAGAAATGATATAAACTTCTCTTTATTAATACTTCCAACTTCTTTAGAGACTCTACTTTCCCTGCGCACTTGGCTGCAGGTGTCCGCGCACTCAGCTGTGGATTTCTAGACCTCCTTGCACTCAGCTGTAGAGCCTCTTCCTATGCTACAACCCAAAAATATACTTTACACTTCAAAGCTATCTTGCATACATCATTATTGATTCTTCGACTATTCTCTCAAACTACTTAGAGCTTTGCTCTATTTATACAATCCCATGGTCCGCAGACCATGGGTAGATATTCTACAACCGAGATTACATTATCAAAATTAAGGGTGGACAACCTTATGAATTTTTAACAACTACGTGCTTCGCGCCCACAAAATGTGGAGTCTTTACATTGGATTTACGAAATCAAACCAAAATTTGGGCTCTAAGCCCCAAAACTACCCTTGGGGGATCCCGCGCCCAATAGGCCCCCAACACAAACATTGTGACTCACCCTCGAGTCACTCTGGCATGTAGAGATCTTTGCACGAAGACCTCCCAACCCTAATTGGATTGCTGCAAGCTTGGCGGCGCACTGAGCGACTGCCTGTTGAACTTCCTTTTACGCGATGTTCGATGACTGCTATCATTGAAATTCTACCCTAAATCTGCTCCTCAGTTGCTTGTAGCTATGTGAGATTTTCTTCAATGTAGGATATAATGGTATAAGCCTCGTTGATCCATGGTTGTAGGCGTGCTTTCAAAACCACCTCTTTATGCTGAGCGACATCTACCTGCTCCTTGAGCGCCTTTGCCTGCTGCATCCTTGCAAGCCTCTGTGTAACAGAAATCATCTACATGGTCCCTTTTACCTTATCGTACCTTTTTTGTAGCTTGCACGCCTCTGTCTCTAGGCACTCTATGTTCAGGTCCTCTTGCAGGGTGGTGAGGACCTCAAACGACTGCTCGAACAACTTCATGCAGTCTGTCACTACAATGTCAATCGCCGCCATTGCTGTTGTGATCGCGGTGGTGCATTGTTCTCAGACCTCTAGTAGAGTTGAAGGTTGTGCCTTTAGATATAGTTATGCTATCTGAAGGTTCAGCTCCAACTGAACTCTAGCCATTTCTGCTCTCGCGTTATGCACCCCTGTCACTAACGTTTCAACACGCGCCTCCGCCGGTTCCTTTGCTTGGATGGCCAACTCTAGGATTATCTAGAAGGATTTCTCCACAACCTACACCATCTGTTGGTTCTGCTCCATAGCCTCATTGCGCTGTAGGCTCAACTGCTCAATGTTGATGCGTTTCTCGCTCATTAACTGTATAACGCCGCTCTCCCTGGCCTGAAGTTCTACAGTGACTCCATCCTGCAATAGATAGAGCGTCTCTCAAGGGAGTGCAACCATGTTTAACCCAACCCCTTTCAATTTACTGACCATAGGCCTGTCGGTCTCATTCTCTATCATGAGTGCTCCATTTGGTAGCACTATTGTGTTGGTCATCTTGGCGTGCAACATTTCCTCAGCCAAGAAAGTGTTGACTGTGAGGCTGGTTGACACTATGCCCGCCTGTGGAGTGCGCACCTACAACTCTTGTATCTATGTCTAGAGAGCCCAAAACACCAACTGGTGTTGTTCCTCAAACTGTTGGAGAGCCTCTATGGTGACATCCCTCACCATTTCGCTGATATCATTTAGATCACCTTCAGTAAGGGTGATTAGGGCGAATGAAGTCTTTGAGGCCTTTGTCTTCTTTCGAAGCCCTACATTCTCTCGTGGTCACGGACATTTTAGCTGGGTGGATGTTGTCTATGGGTCTGCGCTACCTTGTTCTCTATTAGTATCTAGTTTGGGCAAAGGTGAATTCTGTCCTTCACACTCTTATTCTTCTATTTTCTACAGCTCCTCGGCTAACTTCACAGTATCGCGCACCGCCTAGGCCTTAGTTTTTTTTTCTTCCTTCCTATGCTTTTTCACTAGCTGCACCATCCATAATTTTGTCTCTTCCTTCTTCCACTGTGTGACGAACTTATCTGCTTCAACCGCAGAGCTAGCTGGAGTGTGCCACTCCGACGGCCAAGACCAAGGACTGCGAATATCACATCGTCAGTCACCAAATACAGTAACGCATGCCATATCTTCATAGGGTCCTTCCGAACCCTGATGAAGACATGGTGGAAGTCTGACTTGAACTTCGCAAATCTCTATAGATAGTTGTAGATAGTGGGAAATAACCACGGATTGTGATTGATCCCCATCCTGATGTTCATCTCCATGAGCACCCAAAATATCTTGCTCTCCCTTATCCTTTGTGCATCCCTGGTTACCCACAATGAAGCGTACTTTGCTGCCTCTGGAAGGTCCTACACGATTGATAGGAACTAGCTATCTTTGGGAAATCCATGCCACGAGTACTATTGACAATAGGGGCCATGCGTAATGGAATGTTTTACCCTGCTCCTGTGCCTTGCAACAGTTTGAAAGAAACTCACCGCATAGATAGTTTGCCCAGTTGAACTGGACCCCTTTTGTGCATTGCATTGCAAGTGCAACCACTGGTGCAGGCACCTCATCCGTGTGGCACTTCCGCATCACCTTCCTTGCCAATATCTATGTCACGACCTTGATAGCAGGGTTGTTGATGTTGGAGATGGCATACCCTTGCTTCTTCTTCTCCAACTTAAATTTATTTTTCATGGCCTCTGTGATGGCCAAGTCATCACTCTTTCCCTCTAAAATGTTTGCTGGGTCCTCCCCTGTGCAAGGGATCCACGTAATCCTGTGAATCAGATGGTCTGTGATGGGGATGGGCTCCTCCAGCCATAAGCACCCATCATGCACCAAACAGAGTAGCTGCTTGATGACGAAAATGGTCACTGGAGTGCGGTGGTAATGTGATACCCATAGAAGGTTTAGCAACCCTACTTTCTCAACACCTTTGAGCCATTTGTGTGGCTCCATCTCTATTATTCCCTTCGGCACATCTACCTTCTAGCGCATTAACTGCATGGTCGCTAGGTGCAGGAACTTCTTGTGGTTCACAAGGTCTCAATCTTCAAGCTTCAATATGAGAACCCATCCCAAGTGCACTCCCTTAAACACAATATCATCTAGGAGTAGCGGAGTTTACAAAGAGCTCTTGCTCTCATCTATATCCTTAGGCACCTTGGCTTTACCCTTTTGTGGAGGAACATATGTAGGTGGCTTGGTGAGAGTGTCCGCACCCTGGGTTTCGACTTCCATCTCTACATCCTCCTCCTCAACCAGGATTTCTTCAAACTCTCCCTTCTCATTGGCCTCCAAATTAATGGCCTTCCCTTTTTCCTCCATTGTGAGCTTGGTCCTTAGTGGATTTCTGGGTGAGATGCACACCAGTACCATGGCCCACTTATCCTTCTTAGGTTTTGGCATGCGTGGTGATTTAGGGACCTCTGCGATTATTTCGACGCTTTATGAGGCTTCTACTTCCGCAATTGCCTGCGCAGTTTGCTCGACTGTCATTACTCCAATATCCATGACTTCTTTAGGTGCTACCATAATGTGATTGCACAATTCTCTCAGTGTCTCTGGTAATTTCTCAAGCAACGAATTTGCTTTTAGAATATTGAATAAGTCTTGGTTCATGAATATCTGAGCGCCCAACAACTCAATTCTCAAATTGCCAAGTGTTATTTGTTGGACATCCATTTGTAATTTATAGGTCCTTTTGAATTTGAATTCGACCGTTCCCCCTATATTCGGTCCATTAATGCTAGATTGGTGGAAATTTTTCAAGAATCTAGCCCATAAAGGTCACCTTAAATGCCTTTCGCCTGCTCCATTTGGTCTCAAAGAAGGCATCACATCATGAATAGTGACTGCAACAGTCACTTTCCGATCGAACTGCATAGCAGCACAACTGTCCTCACATTGTCGTTGACCCTGTGATAATTCTCTACTGTGCTCAATCGTGACATCGTGCAGTTCCTGGGTAGAGTAGTTTATAGTCCCGTGTCTCCTTTCAGCTGCTTGGAGCACTATGAATGTGCTTTTTTCGGCTAGTCAAATTCCTGGGCCACCTATGTATGGCTTCAAATGACTGCCATTGACTTTTCCTGGGAAGGTTCCTCCATTTAACTTTACCAACTGCACCGCGCCACCATCAATAATCTCCTTAATAACATACGGCCCTAGCCAATGCATTCTGAGCTTCCTTGGAAATTGATTAAACTTACTACATACAATAGTACCAAATCATTCACCTTAAAGGTGCACAACTTAATATGTTGATCGTGCCATGCCTTTTCATGTTTCTTTTGGACCTGCTAGTGAAATCCAACGAAAAATCGTTTTTCTTCGAGCTCCTCCAACTATGAGAGCCTCTCCTCCAGGGCTTAGTTATCCATCATACCTGTGAGCTCCACTATGCATAGACTAGGCACAATGTATTCCATAGGCATTACAGCTTCCACTCCATAGACAAGTCTGAAAGGTGTCTGTCCCGTCAGTTTCTTGCATGTCGTTTGATAATCCCATAACACTACAAGTACATGTAGGTCCCAATCACTTTGCTACGCATTACATACCTTGGTCAACATGGTCTCCAGTACTTTTTTGAATGCTTATACTGTCCCTTTAGCCAGTGGGTGATACGATGTGCTCTTCTAATGATACACCTAAAAATCCTCCGTCAACATGCTAATTGTTTCGTTCAGGAAGTGCCTACGCAATCGCTCATCAAGATCTTCAGACATCCAAATCATGTCAGTACATGTTCAAATAGAAACTTTACAGTAGTTGTGCACATGCAATACTTCACTCACTACGCTTCTGCCCAACGAGTCAAGTACTTCATCACAGTGATAATATACCTCGCACCTATCTTTCCTTTAGGCTGAATAGGTGCTACAAAATCTATTGCCCACTTTTCGAAAGGTTGCAATGTCATTTGTGGATTCAAAGGCATTTAATCCCTCCATGATGGCTTACCTATTCTTTGGCATACATCATAGGCCTTACAATATGCTTTTGAATCCTGATGAAGGGTTGGCCACCACAACCCTGTGCGTATAATTTTCTGTGTAGTTGCTCTTCGTACGTAATGTCCTCCCGCAATGTCCCCATGAGTGTTCGTGAGGATGCTGCTTCATTCAAACTCAAGTACATACCTTCGCAGTATTTCATCATTCCCTATCTTGTATAGATTCCCAGTAATAACAGAGAAGTCTGCTGTGCAAACCACTAATTCCTTATTTTGCTAGATAGAGTATCCTTCCGACGCAGTTCCAACTGTTAGAAAGTGAATTATATCATTAAAATATACATCCTCTATGCACACAGCAAAGAGATGCGTGTTGGGTAATCCTTCTTCCAAACTAGTAGGTTCTTCCCCTGTCTCGATGCGTGCCAGGTGATCTGGTCCTGCATTCAATCATCCAGGATTCACAACAACTTCAGAATCATATTCTTGGAACAATAAAAGCCATTTTCAGATTCTCCCCCCCAATACAGGCTTATTGACCAAGTATTTTAGCGCAGAGTGATATGTATACATCTTAAAGTGACCTCCTAGCAAGTAGTGTCCATACCTTTGGAGTGCATACACCATAGCTAGCCCCTCCACTCTATGGTGGAATAGTTCTTCTCTACTTTTGATAATCTGTGATAGCGAACATGATAGGGTGATACAAGCCTTCTCCACCCTCCTGTGTTAGTACTACCCCTAGCGCTATACATGATGCGTCAACATGGGCATGAAACTCTTTCTTCAAATTCCGGAAGACAAAAATCAACGCAGTAACCATACTTTCCTTCAATATATCCAAGCTTTTCTTACAATCATCGTTTCAATAGAACGTGACATCCTTCTTCAACAATTTTTCCATCAGTGCGATGATTTGGGCATAGCCTTTGATAAAATTTCTGTAATACCCCATATGTCCCAGAGTAGTGCAACTATTTCACACTTCTTAGCACTTCCAAATTTAGAATCACCACGATCTTCTTAGGGTCTACCATTAGCCCTTGTCTTCAAACCACGTGCCCCAATAGTTTCCCAAAAGGAACAAGAAACACACACTTCTTGAGGTTGAGCGTGATTTGGTATCTTTAGCAAGTATCTAGCATCAAGCACAAGCTCGGTACATGGTGCTTAACCAGCCCAAATAGAGTCCAGTCATCAAAATAGACCTCCAAGAACTTATAAATATATTACTTGAATTCCGCAACAACCACGTGCGAAAAGATGGCCGGTGCATTCTTCAATCCAAATGGCATGACAATATATTGAAAGCAACCCCACTCAGTCGCGAAGGTTGTCTTGCTCCTATCCTTCGGCGTGATTTTAATCTGGTGGTACCCCGAGAACCCATCAATGAAATAATATGCTTCCTAACTACCCACATTGTCCAACACTTCATTCGCGAATGGAGTTGGGAATGGATCATGTACACAAGCGTCATTTAATTTTTTGAGATCTAGGCATATCCTTATCTTGTCCTTCTGCTTCTTTTCTTGCACCACCATTGGGATTACCTAATCGGATTCTTCCACAGGCTCAATGATGCCTTCCGCAAGAATTTTGTCTAGTTCTACATGGACCTTCTCCTTTTATTTCAGATTTAAGCGGTAACGCCTCTGCTTAACTAGCTTCGCATCGGGCTTTAACGTGATCTTCATCACTCCCAAATCTCCTATTATTTCTTTCAAATCTGTAAACTTGGTCGGGAATAAGTGCTGATATTCATGGAGTAATTCAACAACCTTTTCCACTGTTGCGTCGTCTCAGTGGTCTCCAATCTTCGCGAATTTGGGCTCTACCTCCGTACCAATGTTCACCTGCTTAGTTTTCACCGGCGCAGTTATATCAGGGTTCTCAATTTATGGTCCTTGAACCTCGCGGTGGCCTTCCATCTCTGGAATGTTAATTTTCCACGGGTCTTCATCCTCTTCTTCAGCAGTTACATTATAACATTCCAATGCGCAACTAAGCTGAGTATCCCATTCACGATGTGCCAGGTGTAAAGGATCCCGTGAAATCCTAAATATGCATGCTTTTACTTCCTATAGTGCTTCCTCAATACTGTCAAATCCATCTTAAAAACTAAATGTCATCATGAACCCTTTGCGTAGGATATCCCATTCACTTGTCCCATGGCGAAGCTTTGTTTCTATATACCAGTTCATCGATATAACATCTAGGGTATGAAACAATAGGTGCACCCACTTAAGTTGTGGCTTTTCTCCATATGCCTGCGTCCACTTGGCCAAATGCGCCCGCAGATCATTCTCCTCATCATACTTGTATGTTAGTCACATCTTAGGCTTCCCAAAGCATGCTCTCATCATTCCTCTACATTCATGCCAATTGTCAAAGCTTCCTTTGTGCGTACCCCACCATCTCGTGGGCGTAGCATGCAGTACCCAGTCTAAGTCTTGGAAGAATTTTTTTTCGGCACCTCCGTTTCAAATGCATCCAAGAAGGTATATACCTCATTTGGACCATCATAAGTAGGCAGATCTCTTATTTATGTCGACACGTAGTGCAAAAACCTGGTAATCATATTGCAATTCAGCGTAGTTACCTCATGTAACCAATTCTGCCATTGTTCTATTTCTTCGTCAGAATCCAAAGTGCAGGGGCTCTCGCTCTCCCATGTAATCTATCCATCCGTGGTGGGATTCACCCAGTCTTGGTCACATGATGTTATCTTATATATACAGTCTAAATTATCATCACTTTCATAGTCGTGAACCGGTTTCATATAACGCGATCCTTCAGCAGGGTCCAGGGGTACAATTACGCGTAGTGACTTCTTCTCAAAGATCATATTGCACTTCTTCAGGTTAATTACCCCATTCATGTGAGTGGCCCAATCAATTCCCAAGAGCATGCGGTAGGGATTGCAGTCATCAACAGTCTTTATCACTTCAAAGTCTTCCAGCGCACTCGCTCCCTCAATATCCATAGTTATTCCCTGCAATCGCCCCATGGGTATTATTTTCTGTTGGTTCGCCATTCTTAGCTGAATTGGAGACCATTGCAACATAGGTCTCCCCATTCGATCCCATGTCTATTTTGGCAGAAAATTCACATCTGATCCCAAATCTAAGATGACTTGATCCATTTCATATTCTCCGATTTGCGTGGTAAGTCTCATTTCTCGTCCTGTTCTTGTCTTATGTTTTCTGATCTTCCAGACTATGCTCGGTTCTCCTGGCACGGTCCTATCACATCTGTTGATGAGTTCCTATAACCATTTACAACCTTACTTTCATGCAGTAACTTCATACAGGTTTCCAGGAAAGTTGTCAGGATGGATGGGTCCATTTCCAGCTCCGGATTATCTCTGCTTGTTGAAGTGGAGGCACCAGTGAAGCTATTCTTAGATTCCATGAAGGTTTTCTGAGTGTGCTCAAAATCAAACTCAGGCTCTTTCATTGGGGCTTTACAAACCCAAGTACTGTCTTCTGGCTATTTCCCTCTGTCATCCCCCATCATGATTCCACTTTGGATCACAATGTTTACGTTCAGATCTTCCTTGTTCGGCTCAGACCTCATCATTTGTAGGTTCTGAGTCGGGGGAGGTGGTAACGCTCCTTTGTCGCGTATCTGAGCTATAAGCATAGGAAATATTCTATCTCATGATCAAACAATGTGCAATACTTTTATGACAAGTGCATTGGATTCGTGCAATCATAGACATAATGTCCTAGACCTTTACAATTGTAACAAATCAACTGTTCGCAACCTCTACCAGGTCCATCTCTGCCTCAACCTCGTCTGCGCCCTTGAAATCCTGTTCATGCCATTCCTGCATTCTGGTCAAGGGGTCGTATTTCGGCCTGATCTCTGTAGGTGGTCATCCTATCCATCATCAACTCATAACATCTACAAGTATGCTCATCATGTCCCACCGACCTACAAAATTTGCAGAACAACTATTGCGAATTTTGCGTATACTTCTGTAACAAGTGGCAGTTGTCCATGGCATGTTTTCTTGCTATTTGACAGATAGCACACTATAAAGTAGGTGCCATGCTAGGTCCTACTTGAGATTCTGGTCTTAACGACATCGGTACTCCTCCTGCGAGGTAATTTGTAAATACTAGGCAGTGGTATTTTTCATGACCTTGACTCTTGCATTTCACGCACCATACTTCTTCACGCACTTCTGGTTGAACTGTCCCGTCCTGTTTCAAACTCTGCATCTCAAGGCACAATTTCTTCAGCTACACGTGGATCTACTGAACTCCTAGGTTAGGATCCTACATTGGGGTCTTGTGAAGCCTCATGGAAATCTCCAAAGCTTCTTCCTGAGTTGTTATCTTCTACTGTGATAGTGCACTCCTTAAATGTGGTAGTAGCGAGGCTACAAACCATTCTCGATGCTGTCCATATATGAGATTCATATTGGCTTCGTTAATCGTACATTTCAGCCTCTGATCCAACTCCTAAGGAGTCTTGCCTAGTAGCATCATGATCTCTTTGAATCCTACGATTGACTGTGCTTCAAACTTAGGCCTGCTAAATTCTCTATTTAGCACTGTTTGGATATCCGTGACTCTCGCATTTGGGTTATCATTAGAGTACTTAATATACCAGGTTCGCACATGATCCTGTAGGGCGCTAACCAACATCACTTTATTTATATGGTGTAACACCTTGCGCTTTCCATATAGCCTTTATGACAAACCAGAATTGGTCCGGATCCTCATTTCCCAAGCCTTTAAACACAGGCAACTTCACTGTGTTTGCCATACTAAATCGCAGTGGTGATGGATTTGGTACGGGTGAAGATGGAGGTGATGACGGTGAAGCCGGTGGTGGTGTGGGTGGAGGTGGTATTCACGAAATTCTTTGTCTTATCAGCTGAATAGCACTTCACGGAGATACCTTCTCGAGCTCTTCCTCATCCCCTCACAGAGGTGAAATAAAGGGGCTACTTTTTGGACCCTTATTTCCTTTATTTTTGTAAACCTTTCCGCTTTGTGTAGCCTCGGACACAAAGGTAACTGCATAATCCACTTTTCGCACAAAAATTAATCCAAGTATTCCAAGACTTTATGTACTTACCTCGTGGTCCTTTGAGAAAGTGTTTCTTTGCCTCACTATAACTGACTAAAGTGTCAACCGAGAACTCAGTAATGAATCTTCTTATAATATGATTGAGCCAACGATCAACGATGTGCTGATCTTATCCTCCGATGCTTCCAATCTTCTCACCAGCTCTGGGGTCCACATAATAGGACTGTCAAGTTTCCAGATTCCTTGGATATCTGCTAGCTTCGCAATCCACTCGCATAGCTCAATAGGGAAGGATGCGAAAAAGATTTCATGGATCTCCGTATACAGGTAGCTGTTTAGCCACTCTTCTTTCGACAGTCATGGGTTTCTGTTCTCTCACACTGAAAACTCGTGAATTCTTCTGTCCAATTAGCCTTCAATTTCCTTCTTTGTTGGATTCCAATGATATGACATCACACATCTATTATGCAGATTCCAATCCTAGCAAAAAAACCATTTGCTGGCTTATGGGTGCCTGACCTAGGTTCAGAGTTATTTAGCCAAACAAATCACTACACTACTGGCCCTTTTGGCATCAGCCCATGGAGTGCGGATTGAAGTCTCACCCGAAGAAATATGGGGGGATGCTAGAACCAAGTTTCCGCACCCTTGAGATGGCTGTGATGTTGGTTTAGTCCAACTATACCTGCCTTCGCGCAGGTCACTTCGCGCTCTGCTCCACCTTATAATAACCTTGCAAAGTGTTACAATCAATCTTCCTGCAACCCTAACTAGGGGCTGAGATGCTTTCGCGAACTGCGCTATTTCCCAAACTAGACTAAGTACCTTACTTATCTTAGTGAAAAATCTTTATTATCTGTGTGGAAATGGATATTCTTCCTTGAATTCACTTAACAAATACAATTATACACATTCACATATCATATAAGTATTAAAAGTAAAATTCATACCCAATATAACAGATGCATAAACAAGAAATAAATACATAGAAATGATAGAAACTTATCTTTATTAATACTTCCAATTGCTTTACAGACTCGACTTTCCCTACGCACTCAGTTGTGGACTTCTAGGCCTCTATGCACTCAACTGCAGAGCCTTTTCCTACGCTACAACCCAAAACTAGAATTTACACTTCAGAGCTATCTCAAATACATCATTATTGATTCTTCGACTATGCTCTCAAACTACTTAGAGCTTCTCTCTATTTATACAATCCCATGGTCCACGGACCATGGGTAGATCTTCTACAACTAACATTACATTATCAAAATTAAGGGAAAACAACCCTATGACTTTTTAACAACTACGTGCTCCACGCCCACAAAATGCGGAGTCTTTACATTGGATTTACAAAATCGGACCAGAATCTGGGCTCTAATCCCCAAAAATTCCCTTGGGGGATCCTGCACCCAACACTTCATCCATCATATAGATTTGATTTTTGTAGAAAGTATTCCAAATAAGGAAGTACACACCATGACTCCTTAAGAAAATGAAATTATAAGCAAACAAGTGCAAGAGATGTTAGAAAAAGGTCTTATTAGAGAAATTTTAAGACCATCTGATGTTCCAATATTCCTTACCAAAAACAAATATGGTGGATAGAGGATGTGAATATATTTGAGGGCTATCAAAAAAATAAAAATTAAATAAGTTTCCTCTTCCATGCATTGATGATTTAATTTATTTTTTGAGTTGTGCTATATATTTCTCTAAGATTGACTTGAAGAGTTGTTAACAAAAAAATTGAGTGGGAGTGGGAGTAGAGTGGAAAACAAACTTTAAGACCCATGATGGACTATATGAGTAATTTATAATGCCTTTTGGTCTTATTAACACACCCAACACTTTCATGAGACTAGTGAATAAAGTCTTGACGAAGTTCACTTTAACAAACGTAGCTCCCTAAATTACTTATAGAGGATACAAGATACTTGAAATTTACTTTAGGGCATATGTCCTAAATTGTAGAAGTCCAACTTCTAAAAACTTATTCAAATGACTAGTGTGTGTTCCCATCACTATGGTTTAATTTGCATCCTATAGAATCTTTTAGATGAAAATTTATAGCACAATTGCTAAAATGGCATGTTTGATGCAAAATTTTAGAAGCATACAGGACGCTTGAATTCCTCTAATCATATATCGTAAAATATCATGACCAAATATCTCGATATTGGAATATATGATCAACATGATTTCCCCTTAATATGAGCCTCTCAATTTCTGTAATGTCCTAGAGGAAACGTTATAGAAGAAATTCGAACATGATTTGCATGATGCATGATTTTAGGGAAATTCTTGACACTCAAATTCCTCTCATCATATCTCCTAAAATATCATGACCCAAGATATCAAAGTTGGAAGAGATGATCAGTGGGTTATCCCCTTACCATGGTCCAAATTTCAAATCTTGGAACCACTTAGAAGAAAATTTATATCAAAACTACCAACATAACATGTTTAATGATGCATATACAGAACCAAAATTCCTATCATCATATTTCCTAAAATTTCACAAGCCAAGATCTAAAAAATAGGGTAGAGAATCAATATGATTTCCCATCACCATTGTCAATTTTCATCTCCTGGAACCCCTTAGAAGAGAAGTTATAGCAATAAAGTGAAAAATAGGAACCACAGAACCTTGCATCTCCACATGAAACATATTAACCTACACATAAAAATCAATACCTCTTTCATACAACCCCATGGTAGAATTTCTATATAATCCACAAAACCATAAAGGCATTTTTTCTATTGATTCCAAAAAACAATTTCTATAGTCATGCAAAATTATAAAATATCTAAAAATCAATTTAACAAAGAGTTAGGCATCATATTCACATATCATAGTTAATAACACTTCCAAAATATAACAATGGGTAAATCTCCTAAATTGTAGCATTCTAATTTCTAAAAACTAAACCAAAAAATATAGAAAATTCTTTAGGGAATATCTCCAAAATTATATAAGTGAAAGTTCTAAAAACTAAACCAAATGATTAGTGGGTGTTCCCATCACTATGGTCTAATTTGCAACATCTGGAATCTCCTAGATGTAAAGTTATAACACAAATGCTAAAATTTCTTGTTTAATGCTCGATTTTAGGCGCATATAGGAAAATAAAATTCCTTTAATCATATCTCATAACATATCATGACCCAAGATATATAAGTTGTCTTAGATGATAAACGTGATTTCCCCTCACTATGGACCAAGTCTCAATTTATATAATGTCTCAAAGGAAAAGTTATAGAAGAAATTCCAACTTGATCTGCATGATGCATGATTTTAGGATCATTCATGAATCTCAACTTCCTTGGATCATATCTCCTAAAATATCATGACCCAAGATCTGAACGTTTGACTAGACGATCAATGGGATGCCCCTCATCAGGGTCTAAGTTTCAAATTTCTAAACCACTTAGAAGAAAATGCACAGAAAAAATAATATAACATGTTTAAAGATGCATTTAGGAAGCCCGAATTCCTATGATCATATTTCCTAAAATTTCACAAACCAAGATCTAAAAACTAAGGTAGATTATTAGTAGGAATTCCCTTCACCATGGTCTAGGTTTAAGCTTCTGGAACCTCCCAGAAGAGAAGTTTTATAATAAAAGTCATCAATAGTAATCACAGAGCCTTGCATCTCCATATGCAACATGTTAACTTACACATAAAAATAAAGACATCTTTCTTACAACCCCGTGGTATAATTTTCATATAATCCAAAAAACAATCAAGGCATTTTTTCTATTGATTTCATTCAACAATTTCCTATAGCCATGAAAAATTTTCATAGTTCGGATAGGAAGAATCAACTATTTCATGATATTATAATCATGTGCCAAATCTCATTCAATTAGGTTCAATTAACATTTTATTAATTTCATTTACAATAATGAATGTATCTAAATATTGGGTTGATATATGTGATTGTGTATTTTTCAACATTAACCAACATATAACTAGATTATGATAGGAACAATAAACTATTTCACTAGATTACAATCATGTGCCTGTTGGGCAATTTATTGGGCTTAAATTGATTCATTAAATTACCAACCAGGGAAACTCGTAAGCTTGTGATGGTGCTAGCAATATATATGCAAGAGTAGGCAACTAACTCTATGTCTAGCTAAATTATTTACGATTCAATATAATATGCAAGGGAAGAGGCTCCTAACTAAGGAGGTCCTGGTTGTCCTTCCCTACAGTATCATAGAGAAATCATTGATTACATAAAACCAAAAACTTGAAATGAAGACAAGAGAATGAACTTTAATTGTTGTTCAGATTCAAAGAGAGAGAAAGACTAACTTAGTCTCTTGATTGTCCCCTCATATACTGATCCAAACTAAACTAAGATTCATTCATAAGCATAAGAAATGAAATAACTTGAAATTTAAAAGCAAAAGAATGAATTTCAATTATCATGCAAATCAAATAGAGGGAGAGCCTAACTTAGACCCTTGGTTGTTCCCTCATATGCTGATAAGATGTTAATTTAAAACTCATTCACCAATCACAAACAATTCCTCAAGCATCTAAGAAAGTAAATGAAATAAGATCTAATATGACATAACATGTTCCTTTGATCCTTCTAGAGTGAGCTCAATTGTCCTAAGAACAAAGTGACAAGCTATTCC
Organism: Pinus tabuliformis; assembly: GCA_031772625.1. Lineage (NCBI taxonomy): Eukaryota > Viridiplantae > Streptophyta > Pinopsida > Pinales > Pinaceae > Pinus > Pinus tabuliformis. Next base: position 1,727,223,877 of record CM062820.1, on the reverse strand, counting down.
ATATACTACATTAAGGCAACTTATATCTAAAACTACATAATGGAAATATATGTAAAATGAAGCTTTATTCTATTCCATCATAAGTTGGATACATGCTCCAAGAGTCCTCCCTTTGTAATGGAGGAGGTACTCCTATTTATACAATGGGATGAGATAACAAACTCATAATGATGATCCACTAATCTCTCTTTAGTTCCATACATTTTCCAAATATCATACAACTGGTTTTAATTAGTATTTTATTAATGTTCATTTAAAAATAATGAATGCAATATGCGTGCTTGATCTAGTGGACTCATGTGTTGGAATTGCATTTTTTGTAGGGTATATATGCATGAAAGTTTCCCCAGAATCTAATGAATTAGACATTGAATATTGCTTGGCACATTGATTAGAGGGAAATAATAGTCTCAACGTCTTAGTAATTGACTCCAAAAGCATTAAGTTTATGATTGGATTGATGGTTATTAAAGGTAATGTCTAACATAAAAGGAAAAATATGGAAGAAAGGTGTTTATGTATATCAATATTCTAGACAAAATGAAATTGTATACAACTATACAAATTTAGGTGTTGCAAAAAACCTCCATAAACAAATAATGTTTAAAAATAAACTATTAGAGGCACAATACTTGTTAGTTCATTATAAGAATGAGAATGATGTAGGAACATATCGAAAGAAATATATTCCACCCACATGAATAATTATATTTTTATTTTTTTTTGGAATTCATGATATTTAACCTAAGAGAGTATGTGTTAGATAGGAGGTTATGTTGAAGTGTACTTAAGGGGAAAATGCAAATATTACTTTATGTAGAGTGGCTATAGTCTCTAGAAGATGGAAAATTATACCAAAAATATAAGAGGTTTGTTAGTGACAACCTCCATTTTGTAAAAGAGGTTTTTTTTCTCTAGGAAAAAAGGATGAAGGAGGGGGAGAGAGTTGAAGAGAGTGAGATAAAGATTCATTTTGTCCTATTTGGTTGTCTGGTTATGTGTAGTAGAATTATTGAACCTTGTGTAACAACTTTTCTTCTACCTAATATAAGTTTAGTTTGAGTTATACTCTTTGTTAACTATATTTGATCACTATAACATTGTGTTAATATTTTATGGATGATGCTCTTAACTGGATGCACGTTTTATATCAAAGAGAAAGATAGAGAGAGATTTCAAAATTATTTAGATTTTTTAATATTCATAGGAAAAATTCTTGTTTTAATCCAAGTATTGATTGGTAATTCCACACCAGTTAACATGAAGTCCAAATCATTGTTATCTTCCACTCAAATACCATGTATAGGCTCTCGGATAGTGAAATTCCATTTCATAAAACCAAGAATCAAATCCCCCAACATGAGGTCCCGCTATCATGAGCTTCCCATAAGCCATAATTGTTTTTGTGTGCTGGGGGGTGTCATAGTGGTCATCTATACGAGGAGCAGGCCACTTATCAAGCGTTAAACATTGATGGGAGTAGAGGCCCCACAAGCCCTTAATTTTTCAAATTTTGTGATTCTACTACTCCAAGGTGATTGAGCATTAAATGGGGCCCATGACCTTCCTTGAATGCCTCACAATTTTGCTAGGCCATAGATCATTCATGCACACAATTTGGCTATTAAAACATAGTGGCCCATCAATTGTATACCACCAATATGAGGAATATTTGAGGGTGGAATAGTAATCACCAATTTTGGCATCAGCTTATGGTATGATAGAAAACAGTCTCTCGAACATGGAAGAAATGCTTAAACGAGCAAGTCAAGGAGTAGGTGGAAGGTGACTAGTGGGAAAAAGAATTCCTATAGTGAATGTAGCCATAAAAGAGGATATGAGGTGTATTGAAGAAAGGTTGCAAGCAATGGAAACTAGCTAGAGGTGAGGAAATCACACTGAATGGATCAATGTGTTACGTGGGAAGATAAATGCCTCCATTGAGGAGGGTACATATCACACTGAATGGATCAATGTATTACCAGGGATCCTTTAGTGACCTTCCAGGTTTTATTTGTGAAAGTAGTTATGCAACCTTCACCTCCCAACTGCCCTGTTGAAATTAGATTTTTCTTTAGATCTGGAACATGCCTTACCTTCTTCAATAGCAACTGATTTCCATTTTTCTATTTTATGAAAACTGTACCCATTCCAACGATTTTACAGGGTTTATCATCACCCAATCGAACTTGTCCAAAATCTCCTTGAACATAATCATGAAAATGTTTCTTATTAGGTGTGGCATGGAATGAGGCCCCTGAATCTATCATCCAGGCATCAATAATATTTTCTAATGAAAGAATCAAAGCATCTTGCAACACATCACTTGTTACATTCGCTTCATGATTAGTTTCTTGCTGCGCATCTCCTTCTTTTCCCTTCCGAGACTTGTAGTCTTTCTTCAGGTGTCCTTTCTTCCTGCATTTCCAGCACACTATCCCTGATCTGGACTTGGATCTGCCTTTTCTTGACTTACTGCGATATCCTGGGCTCTTTCCTCTTTCCATTTTTCTTCCCCTAGTCTTTGCAGTCAAAGAATTACCTGATGTCTCACCGGAGCTTTTCCATCGCATTTCCTCGCTAAGGATTGCACCAACAACATCATCAAACTTTAAAGTACTAGATCCAGAGATAGAGTTACTAACGGCCATAACTAAACCATTCCAACTTTCTGGCAATGAGCACAGAAATAATAGAGCCCTAAATTCATCATCAAAATTTACCCCTATAGAACTTAACTGATTTGTAACTATATTAAAATCATTTAAATGATCTGAAACAGATCCACCTTCTCACATCTTCATATTAAATAAACGCTTCATAAGAAATACCTTATTTGAGGTCGAGGGTTTTTCATATAGTTTGGCCAATGCCAACATCAAACCCTGTGTTGTTGTTTCCTTTGAAATATTAAATGCTACCGACGCCGCAAGGCAAAACTGTATTGTTCCAAGTGCCTTTCTGTCTAGAATGTCCCATTCTGTGTCTATCATACTCGTTGGCTTCTTTGTCTTTCTGTTCAATGGTAGATACAAATCTCTCTAATATAGATAATCTTCCATCTACATCTTCCACAGCTGGTAGTTTTGGCCATTGAATTTTTCGACCCTAAACCTACCATCTTCCGCGACTGCTCCCACTCGAACCAGGAACCCTTCTCTCCGAGTTTATCAGCCAAATAGAACTTGAGCTTTGCTACTAGTTGTTAGAAAATTATATATTACAGAGCAATGGAACACATAAAATATTGCAGAAATATAAATACAGGAAACACATAAAACAAGAGAGACATAGATATACATGTTTCACCTAGTTTGGGCTACGTCCATAGAGAAACAACTAGTCCTTCCTTTTATATTATCCAGCAAACTGAAGAGATACAACCTACATCAGATCCGTTGTAACACCCTCTTCGCTCTCAATCTCCTCTCTCTTCCTCACTCAGAATCCATATATCCATAAACACAATACAATTCCCTCATATATAGTGAGGGGTTCCCTTCTAGGGAAAGAAACCCTAAATTAAACATAACTTCTACCGTTAGATCATCCACCTAATGAATGGCCCAGATTGACTAGAAATTACTAGACTTTTACAAACAAATTTTACATCCATTTTTAGCTTCAAGGGCACTGCCCCCGAACCCCTGCCAAGGGACCGCTATCCCCTAGACCCCCCCAACCAGGGGGGATTATCCCCCCCCAAACCCCTACGGGGGGGACAAGTCCCCCTCGCACCCCCCCCCCCCCCACGTGGAGGGGTGTACAGTCTTCCTGGGGTATACATCCGGCTTAAACCTTTGAATACAGAAGATAATCAGGCTCCACACCCAACAACTTTTACCATGCTTTTAGTTTCATCATTATTCCCATTTATGAAGCCATTTTTAATGAAAAACCACCTAGGATGTCGCAAGATGCCAAGATTGTCTTAAAAGAATCAACGACTGGTTTTATCCAGACAATTTTATGTATATAAGGGTATATGGTTGTCGAGTTCCTCCTCATGCTCTACCCTTTATATTATTGATAAAATACTTTCTAGAGAAGTGGCTTATCAAACCATTGAAGCAAGGATAACAACTGAGTTACACAAAGCGTCAAATAAACTTTGGCTCCATTTCCCAGTGCCAATTGGTATCTATACTCATTAGAACTTCAAACATGCTGGAAAGGAGTTGGCAACCTTTCATCGATTTAATTTATCTTCAATTCCTTTGAAATTGCATGAAATTTACAAAGAAATTGAAAATGAAACCACTAATGCAAGGATTAGAAAATATGAGCATGAAAGAAATATTTATAATGACTTGTTCTATAGGGCAAGATCTTATCAAGAGGTATATAGGAAATCCAAAAGGCTATGTCTAGACAATTTTAAACCTTTTTTGGTATTTAGAGAAGCTAGAAGAGCTTCATTGTCATTAAGCAAGAAATAAAGGAGGCGATAGAAATTTGATTTTCAACCTCTTCAACAAAAGTAGTCATGGGAAAATAACCAATACAAGATGAAAACTGATTTTTGAATTTGCAAATAAATTTACAAAAAAAACTATCATGGAGAAAGTAAAGGTTGTTGGTATAGAAAAACAATGGGAGAGATTTTAAAAATTAATGAACTCAGAAGTGCCAAAGAAGAAATATAATTCCTTAACAGTGAAAGAAACACATATACAGGATGTTTTTAAGTAGAAAAGGACATCTCTTACTTCAAGTCCTTCTAGAACTTGTTTAGTTGATCCAATGCTCATGATTCAAACTCCCATCAGTTCCAGAACAGTTGTTGGCTTGTTGGGGCCTGACCCAGGTTCGAAAGAGTTATTAGCCAAACAAACCCCGTACTATCAGCCCTTTCAGCAACAGTCCGTGGAGCGTGGACTGAAGTCTCACCCAAGGTAGTAGAGGAGGGTGCTCAAACTAGGTTTCCACAACCTCGGGATGTCTTGATGGGGACTGGAAGGGTCGCGAACCATTCTGCACCCTTGCACCACACTGCGTTGCTGTCAGGCTTTTGCGTAGATCCGCACCAATGCGCTTTCTTATTAATGAGTTTATTACAAATTTGATCTACTTCTTACAGTCTTTAAGCAAACATTTAACAATAATAACCAGTGCGCGCAATCATAAATATGCATAAATTCAGAACATAAGAAAACAAATAGATTCGTGATAAAACACGCAATGATTCAGAAAATATTATCTTTATATACTTCCTACTCAGTACAAACAAATCTGCCCTACGCACTCAGCTGCAGGGGTCCATGCACACAACTGCAGACTCTACTAGGCCCCCGCACACATAGCTGCAGAGCCTCTATCTATCTACCAACACCCTTGACTTGGACTTACAGACGCAAAGAGAATATTACCTTCATAAACCCATAACATTCAAGATCTAAACCAAAAATTGACCTCTAACCTTAGAGCCTCACTCTATTTATACCTTCCCATGGTCGGGCGGACAACCCTTTGACTCGACCTATTACATTTCATGCTCCGCGCACTTCGTGGAACTTTTTACAATATCATTTCCCTAACTTATGGGCTTTAAGCCCCAAAACCATTACGTAGGGCCTCTGCTACCCAACAGGCACCCAACACAATCATCATGACTCATCCCGAGTCACTTGTCGGTGCGGCGCTATGCGCTGCCAAGGCTTCGTGGTCCACCATCCCTGTGAGTGACGCACTACATTCTGTTGCTCCCTCTTTGTCTCCTACAACTCTTCTTCAAGATCCTGCTCCATTGAATCTACTAATTTTCACAACCGATGATGCTCATTCTGCTCTGCTTGGTTAACACAGCACACTCCCTCGTAGGATTTTAGCTCAAGCTGGGGTGCCACATGCGGGAATTCTTCGTACTTAAGCAACAAATCTATAATTTCTGGTCTACTATACGCACTATCTGCTGCAGCTTGTGTTGCATTTTTGCAAGAAAAATGTTGCTGTCTGCAAGATCCAAATCTTCAAGGTGTATTAAAGACCAACTATTAACTGCAATTCCATCACTTGTCTCAATATTCATGATCTTTCCCTTATCTTTCATGGGTTGCTGGCAAACCTATGGTTTAGGCAGTGACATTCGGACCAGTTCTGCTTCATGTCTAAGAATTTCTGGTACATCCCCTACCATCAGTGCTGAACTCAGCGCGGTGTCCGCGGCCGTCGACACCACACTATCCAGAAGGTCCTGCATCCCCAGTGGCCATATTACAACCCTTGGGCTTACTCCTTTAGCAACAATGACCAACAGTTGCATACCGGTGGGAAGGAACAATAGCTCACATTTCTCGATACCACAGATCATGCGATGGATGCCCCTTTGCGATTTATAGACATGTTGAAATTTAAATTCAGTCATTCCCTCCTTTTCTGGCACTTTAACGTTACATCTACAGTAGATCGTTTTGAATTTGGCTCGTACTTGGTATCTTAATTACCCGCCACCCACTCCTTTTCACCTTAGCTCAGACATCTTGTCATGAACAGTGACAACAATGGTCACGTCCATGTTTATCCACGTAGCAGCGCAGCCCCTTCTATGCAACCGTGACCTTTGTGACATACCGATTCTACGTGCACCCTTGTTGTTGCGCAGCTCCCTCACAGACTACGTTATCATCCCGTGCTCTCTTTCAATTGTTTGGAGTGGTGAGACTATATTTCAGTTGGCTAGTCAGGCAGTCGGCCCACCCCTGTAGAGCTTCAGGTGACTGTGATTTACTCTGCCCGGGAAGGGTTCTCCATTAAGCTTGCTGAGCTGGACCGCACCTCCATCTCTGACTTCTTTGACTACATAGGGTCCCAACCAATGCATTTAGAGCTTTCCAGGGAATTTCTCAAACTTGTCTATAGTAATACTAGATCATTTTCTTTGAATGTGAGCAACTTTATATGGTGATCATGCCAGGCTTTTTCCCGCTGCTTCTGTACCTGCTGATGGAATCTTGCTAAAAACCGTTCCCCCTCAAGTTCTTCCATTTGCACGAGCCTCTCTTCTAAAGTCCTGTGGTCTGCCATGCCTGTTGTTGCTACTATGCACAAACTAGGCATAATGTATTCCATTGGCATGATGGGTTCCATGCCATAGACTAATCAGAAAGGTGTCTGGCCTGTCAACTTCTTGCACATTGTTTGGTACACCCATAGCACAATAGGTATGTATAAATCCCAATCGTTTCACTGTGCATGACATACCTTGGTCAATGAAATCTCCAAATGTTTGTTAAAATATTCAACAATCGCATTTTCTTGCAGATGGTATGGCGTACTTTGTTGATGATATATCTGGAACTCCCCAGTGAGTGCGCTAATAGTCTCATTCAGGAAGTGTGTTCTGTGGTCGCTCAAACTTGACTTAAAGAAGGCTAAGGTAATGGAAGAGAAAGAAGGTAGGGTTACGTGGGCAGAAGAGTAGTTGTGAGACGAGAAACCTAACTAGGAGATGGAGCAGCTAGCCTGGACGAAGCTTAGGTGGATGAGAGAGTGATGGAGATGCCCTGCACGATGTACCCTTAACCAATTCAACCAAGTCCTGCACACAATCAAAATCTTAGCTAATATATCCTAACTGTCACCGAAGCAAATGAATAGTAGCTTTATTTCTTAAAGAGAACCATGTACAACACTTAATCAAAGAAACATCTCAAAGAGTCTGAACGCATGACTAACTTCTACAAATGAAGACATTACACCAAAGATTGCATGGTCAAGCAAACTAGTGTTTTTGTTGGGCAGCACTGTTTCTGCAATACCAGCCCCTGATCCAATAAGGGAGAGGTGAAACTGAGAGTGCAGACAACCCCTTTTTCTGGAGCATTATCAATTATTATCCTATCAATCTATTATACACATTTGAAGCAATTCTATTCCTCAACAATGACCTAGTTAACCAACACAACTAAATCTTGCTCAACAAAACCACGTTTCAAATGCATAAAAGGAAAATCACAGTGCTTAAGGGAAAGATAACAATACAAAGAAGGAGGCCCTAGGCTCTTAGGTTGGGCCCAACCCCGAGAGCTATGGCTCCTGTTAAAAAACTCAGAGCTGATATCAAATCTGATTGCTTCTCATTATCAAAAAAATAATCATAAGTCAAGAGTTATGCCAACAATGGCTACAAGAGAACAAAACAGAGCTAGCAGCACTGTAGTACAAAATATGCAAGAGTTTTTCAAAAGTCCCTCATGAAGGGTGAGGCCTTAACATTTATACACCACGAGGCCCTAGCTGGCCTCCTAAGTCCATGGGACTTGGCTGCCCAAACTGTCAGTGAACAACTCCTTCCAAAAAATATGTTTGGCTGCCTTCTAGATCCGGTTTTGGTGGCCTTTGGAGCTCGGAGTTGGGGGTGAAGATCCCAAGGGAGCCTATTTAATGCCATAGACAACCCCCCTACGAATCCTCAACCCAAGCTTGGCTGTCTCCTAGCCCATGTCTGCTCGGTTTTGCTCCAACATGTGTCAAAAAATCCTGAAATGAGCACATGTTAGCCTCCTAGGAATAGTGACTACCCTTATTCGTACAAATGACATAAACATACTAAAACATAATGCATAAGTTATGAAAAATGATAGATTGAACAGGGATAATTAGGCCAAATGAGCCCAAAATGTTACCAAATTTGGGGCTCATCAGCATGTAGCTGCCACATCTCTTCTCAAAGATAAGCTACCAATGCTCGACCTAGTTTATTTCCATTTTGTATGTAAGCATATTTCAATTCTTTGATATTAATGAAATGAAGTTTTATTTATGCTGCATCTCTTTGTTTATTTTTATATCTATATTTTATTTCTTTTCCACATAAGTCTAGATCAAAAAAATTATAACAAAAATGCTAAAATGGCATGCTTGATGGACAATTTTAGGAATATATAAGAAGCTCGACTTCCTCTAATCATATCTCATAAAATATCATGATCCAAGGTATGGAATTTAGACTAGATGATCAATGTGATTTCTCCTCATTATGGGCCCAGTCTCATTTTTGGTAATGATCCAAAGGAAAAGTTATAAAAGGAATTCCAAATTGATCTGGATGATGCATGATTTTAGGATCATTCATAGGGCTCAAATTTCTTTGATAATATCTCCTAAAATATCACGGCCCAAGATATAAGATTTGGACCATATGATCAGTGGGATATCGCTTCACTATGGTCCAAGTTTCAAAATTTTGAGCCACTTAAAAGAAAATTTATAGCAGAAATACCAGCATAACCTGTTTAAATATGCATTTAGGAAGCACAAATTCCTATGATCATATTTCCTAAAATTCTGCAACCCAAGATCTAAAAAGTAGAGCATATGATCAGAAGGATTTCCCCTCACCATGGCGTAATTTTCAGCTTTTGGAACCTCTTAAAAGAGAATTTATAGCAGAAATGTGATAAATAGTAATCATAGAGCCTTGCATCTCCACATGCAACATAGTATGTTGCACATAAAAATCAAGACCTCTTTCTTACAAGCCCATGGTAGAATTTTCATATAATTGACAAAATATTGAAGGCATTTTTTCTATTGATTTTGAGAAAAAAATTTCTATAGCCATGAAAAATTATAACATGCCTAAAAAACAGTTCAATGAAATCATAATATTCGCATATCATAGTTAATAACACTTCTGAAATATAACAATGGCTAAAATTGAAGGTGGGACTTTGATTTTCCACCCGAACATATACTAAATGTAGCTTATATTTCTTGCAGCAATTACCCTCAAGCCAATCCATGATACAAGGGGATGTTTCAAGAGGACTCAACTAGAACTCATGCTTACAAGTTTTTCTCCTCACCCAAAAATCCATTCCTATCCTCGAACTTCTTTCATTCAATAGAAATCCCACCACCTCTTGCTATTTGAATGTCCTTTTGTCCATTTTCTTATGTGTCTCTTCATGTTCCTCATGAAACATTCTTCAATATATTTCTTGCTAACTGAACATTCAATTAAAAAATGGTTCCAACTAATTCCTCTCAGATGTGTTCCCACTCTTCATTCCACTCAAATAAATTTATAATCATTTATAATCGTAGTACAATTACATTTTAAAAATTAGGGGTATTATACTAGTGTTGTTACAAATTCCACCCCCTTAAGGTGAACATTTTTCTTGATATTCATAGCAGCAAAATTCTAAAACAAAATTGAGCTTGAATTTATAGCTCTTTCTCTCATTGACACTTCCCATGTCCTCAAATGTCATTTATAGGCATTCCATTCACTATACTCTGGTCTCGTTTAGAGAAAAGTTCACCTCATTATTTCCCAAGACACACATAGTATATGCTTGATCCCACTGAGTATGATTATGAACTTTTAGAAATTTATTTACTTTAGTTGTATCCTCCTTGCAGTCACACACCTTGAACCAAGTTTAGACATCCTCCTCTCTGCTTCTATGTCCCTCATGCGTTCCATTCCTTGGCAAGGCTTCCTCGCACAAGAAGAGTCTTCATAGCCAATAAATCTCTTAGCCTTTCTTTAATAACACAATTATAGTAGTCATGGCATCTCATCATGGAATCAAAGCATATCATAGATTTCCAACACCATTATAATGTCTTAGTTCCTTTTGTTTTCATCTCCATTAATTGTTACTGCACACTCTAATATTGCTATTATGATGATGCTTTCTTTGTTTTGCAATGAACCTCAGATATATATTATGGGAAGTTCAATAATTCACCTATACCAAAAGAACAAAAGTCATATGGGAATCATAAATTTGTAAATCAATATATAACATACTTTCATCAAAATATTTATTTATGAAGTTAACCATGAAATTGTGAATCAATTTAAACCACAACATAATCATATTAAGACACAAATCAAGTCACTATGAATCAAAGAATCAAACCAAATTAAATCATAGCCTTAAAATAAATTTTTTGATAATTAATTCTTATCTTTGTGGCTTCCTCTTTTCTCTTGCACTAAGTTTTTTATCAATTGAAGAAAGCACTCAATGTTGTATATGGAGTCTTTAGTCAAATTTGTGTTCAATTCCAGTTCACTGAATGTGTTCCATCTAAAAAAAACACCCATTGGTAGTTATATTGCTCCATGCATTCTTTTCATATAGGTCCAAATAAGCCCCACCTCTCTCACCTCCCAACGTGTGTGGGCACTACCAATCTTGGTAGTATTTTTTCAACGTGAGTATTATTTACCACCACAACTCCCACATCACCAGAACTCCCTCATCATCACATATCCTAGGCCTAGGTACACCCAAATTTTGGGCATTCTCTCTATCCCAACATCGTCACACCTCCAACAAGGCATGTCTCCTTGATCTACAAGTGTATAAGTGCCTAATTAGTCAATATGTATGCAAAGAATGGTTTATCAGCTGAAGAAAGCACATAGTGGCATATGTGCCTCATGATTTGAACAAGGAAAATAATTATTTGTTAATATACCTATTAATATAACCTTTGACATTTCCTTGTCATAACATAATATTAACATGGGCACATAAATGCTATAATTACAATATCATAATAGTAATTAACAACAGGAATTCTCACATGCTCGATGGATCCCTTACATGAGAGGGTATATAATAGGACAACCACAATATGTTATGCTAAACATGTCATTCATATATTCATTATAATTTTATGAGCATTCACTGATCATCCTTCCACAAAAATGATCCCAAACAATAACTTACGAAATGAAATAACATTATATACACTCATTCCATCATAAACATGTACAAGAAATATAGCACATTCATAGTTATAAGGTTATAAAACATTTTTGTATCCATGCATGGAGTGTGTTAATTTGCAGATAGTAGTTTCAAAAATCATTCAAAGGAATTCTCACCCAATTCCATTCCTTTTACTTTTCTCCTTGCTTCCATCATTAGTGCTATCTACTTAAATTTATTTTGTTGAAATATTCAACATTTTATTTGTTAAACACACACATGGCAGTAGCAGAATATTAAATATAAGCAGGAGAGTACATTTATTATTAACAAATGATATACATTTATAGTACATTCATATGACCATTGGTTTCGTATTCCAAGGTCTCTTGGACTTCCTTAGTATTCGGCTTCCACACCAACCCTTAGAGGATTAGGTGTCCAACATTTCCCACCTTAATATGAAGGGGCATGTATGAGTCCAAGAAGAGAGTTGTAATACAATGGGGTATGTATGAGTCCAAGAAGAGAGTTGTGATACAAAATGTGAAAAAAACATTGCAGCACTAGGCTGAATGTGCTCTCTGAAATGTTGGTATAAAGGGCGGTGGTTTAAGGATGACCACCAACACGGGAACGCTTAGGGAAATTTCTAGAACTCTTCCAATTTTGGCATGAAGCTTAGGTCTTCTACTAGAGGAAGTGCTCCTGATGTTTTGAAGAGGGAAACCTTAAACCAATAAAGGGAGGTATCAACCTGTGGTGGTTTAAGGATTACCACCAACTCTAGAATGCTTAATGTAATTCTTGGAACTCTCCTGAAACTGACAAGAAGCTGAAGTCTTCTACTAGAGGAAGTGTCCCCAATTCTTTGAAGAGGTGTCACAAACTGAAGTCATGCTGAGGGGCATCTTTGTCTTTGGCTACAACTCTGAATCTGGTATGGCAGGTTGTGGCTCAAGCTCGCTTGATGTGGCTTTGAATCTTGTAGATGACCATCATTTCCCCCTGTCAGATACCATGTGAGATGATGGAGACAACTCAACTGCAAGACTGTTCAATACTCTAGAGAAAGTTCTAACATATTACTGGAATATCTTCTTGGCTGTTGATGCCCATTGCTAAGCAACGATCCATCCAAGATGAATCTTTGTTCTTGCAGGAGGTTTTTTTTTGAAGCATCTATTTGAAGAATGACTGGTTTTATGCCAATTATTACATGGATGAAGATCAAAACAATGATATTTTAGATGGCCAACTCGGTCATAGTGTTGGAATTTCACAATCTATTGTTGTCGAAGAGCGATAGAATCTGGAACAGCTGCAGGTGAACTGTAATGAAGGAATCCAACACTCTGAAGCTAGATGGGCTTTGAGTAGTCTGGAATATGAAAAGACATCTCCTTATCATATCCAAGACCTGTTCTATGCTTGTTGTGGACAAGCTCTTCACAAGGTCTGATGATTGGCTTGGGAAGTGTAGGCTAGACTTCTAAATCTACATTCACATTTTCTCTTGAATCAGCCTCAAATTTACCGTCTTGATTATTTTTTGCATGTTGATGGAAGTCAATTTTTGATTCAAAAGGAGAATTGTTCTAAACAAAAACAATTTCAGAATCATGACTATACTTTTGTAACTCCTCTTATTGTAGTTGTGATTCTAGCCACAGAAACTCTATCTTTTCATGTGCATTTTGCATACAGGTTTGAATGTATGAAAGAGAGGCTTTGCTAATTTTGACTGTGCTATCAGTAGTGGATCTGATTAGAGTTTTCAGTAACTCTAATAAGCCATGAATTTTTTCCATTATTCAACCAAAAAAATGGGCAAAGTTTTAAGAAACCAAATACACAGTGTTGTTGCAAATCCACACCAAAACAATATGCCAATTTAAACATACATTCCCATGCATTAAGGGCTAGTGATCTCTCTCTCTCTTAAAGCATAAACTTCAACATTTAAATAATGGAATAACTAGCCTTTGTCCTTACGCAGCTCACAGGGTCAAAACGCAGTGGGTATATGGTAAAAATAATTTTTATGGAAAGTAAAAATAGAACTGAGGTTCACTTGGGGGTGGACTGCAAAACCAGAAAACAAAAAATTCCCATACTGTCAACTAAAAAAACAAGAAATGAGTTTTGATGACATTGAGTTTTTCTTCCCGAGTTAGATTTTTGGTGGCAGTGTGATCACGGAGTGTATAAGTTCCTCCCTCATAGGAATCAACTATGGACAAGTTGCAAATGACTTGCCATCACCAGAACTAGTAGTGGGTCTTTTCAGAGCATGCACTCGACAATAGGACGTTAGGTTACCAATCTCTGAAAGTGCACCACTATAGCTCATTTCCCTGACAATAAGCTTTGGATTGTTCAAGTTTTTTTCATGTCAGGTTCAGTAGAGTTAGGCCTTCCAATGCCTGAGCAATGAGGCGCAAATATGACATTACAGTTCCTGATGAGGATTTTGAGTTAGCCCAACAACAACATGTGAGAAAATGCCCCCCAGATGCAGAGCGCTTGAGAAAGCAAATGCAAGAGCTCGCTGTTGGTTATTATATTTACTGCAACTGATGCTCCCAGTATACAGTTGTATGTTCAGATTAAATGGTCGGTGCCAACAACTAAATAGTTGTACGCTCAGATTAAATGGCCGATGCCAACAACTAAAGGTTGTTTACTAGGCATGCGGATAAAACTACAACCAAAGACTAAAGGAGGAAAGGATGGGCATCGCTTCACCGAAATACATGAAATACATGAAATACCGTGTCAAAAATGAATCCGTCATTCCCTAAAGCCAACGTCGCAACAATACCTATATATCATGCTCTCCCCCATCCCTCACAACCATTATCACTCAGTTATCTTCTTCGACATACCTCTTCACTTCATTTCTGAGTAAACAAAAAAATCCACTCTATACACTTTCAGTGACACAAATTTTCACTTTCAGAACTCCTACTTTTACTTAACATGGATGGATTCAATACACTTCTCTACTTCGTTTTCATGCTCGGATTGATGAGCTAAGACTCTCTTGCATGGGCACCAGCATTGTCGCCCATTACAGCTACTCCCAATATGTCAACGGTTCAATCTTGTGAGATCTCGAGGAGAAGATGAAGAGAATGCGGCAGGAGACGGTGACAGAGAAGATGTAAAGGTACAGGGACGTTATCTTTGTGGTCTCCATTACTCTTCTTCTCATTTCAGTGGGTTACCATATGAAATAAATGCACAAACAAATATTATAGTCATCTTGCTTAGCGCATGCACCAATTGACCTCTCATGTCCACGACACATAAAAATGGAACCAATGCAACAATAAATTACAACAGTGCAAACTAACTAAAACTCCACATTATTGAGTGGGAAATGAAGAACATGTTACTATGATAAGAGAATACAGAGGCAAGGTTGAGTCTAAGCTCACATCTTATCTGGTCATCCACATCTGGTGAGTCCAAGGTATTTTATCTTAAGATGAAGGGTGATTACCATCGATATCTTGCAGAATTTAAAACTGGTGCTGAGAGGAAGGAAGCTGCTGAAAGCATGTTTCTTGCATACAAGGCAACCCAAGACATTGTGATTGCAGAGTTGGCTCCAACTCACCCTATCAGATTGGGACTGGCCCTTAACTTTGCTATATTCTATTATTATATTTTCAATTCACCGGATCGTGCCTGTACACTTGCCATGCAAGCCTTTGACGAGGCAATTGCAAAGCTTGATACGTTAGGTGAAGAATCTTATAAGGATAGCACTTTGATCATGAAGGTACAAAAATGTTATGTCAGCATTGACAAGTTGACCAGAATGGCGTTTTTTAAGTAGATTATTACAGAGAAACGACTGAGTGAAACCACTAAGCACATTCAGAATGGCAAGACAGAAATGGCATAAATAACACAAAGTGAAGGAGAGTTTCTATGCCTAGCAATGAAATAGGACAATATATGGACCAGAAGGTCAGAATTTATTGGCAGTGTGGCAGAGAAGGCACATATACATTAGGTGAAGGATTGTCAGACCTCAATCAATGCACATGAAGGTTGTCCAACTCAACGTTGAGCTTTAATAGCAAACAACTTTAATCACAGTTTTCGATGCATTCAATGCATAAATGAAGAGCACTATTTAACACCAAAACAGCTCCAAGCTAGCACACAAATGAATCAATGAGCCATACACAAAGCCGATTTCTTTATATACAATAGAGCCTTACTCTTCAGCTCATACAATGCACATATTAAGAGCAACAACCATCACAAAAAAGGAACGACCCTTCCAACCAACGCTTAGGTCTGACAAACACACAGAGAAAGACCACAGAAATTCATGGCTCAAATATGAGCAGGGCAAGATATAGTATGCTATGATACCATGTTAAACGCACACATGGAAACAGTAGAATATTAAAGATAAGCAGGAATGTACATTTATTATTAACAAATGATATACGTTTATAGTAAATTCATATGAGCTTTGGTTTCATATTCCAAGGTCTCTTGGACTTCCTTAGTCTATTCGGCTTCCACACCAACTCTTATAGGATTAGGTGTCCAACATTATTTAAGTCACACTATCCTCATCCATGTTCATTAGCTATTAATTTTCATCCTTTGTCCTTTCTCATTCATGCTCACCACAATTTTCAAGGGCCTTAATATAACATAAACATAAACAATGTTCCATTCATACCTTCTTTCCCAATGGTATTCCACACAACATATAACCCATTAAATAACCTTGCTACATTACCCAATCATGGCAAATACAAACTCTACTTCCATCCCATTCACACAATGATCATACTTTTAGAGATTGATCACCTACCATGCTACTATGAGGGTTTTCAATGAATGACCTTTCAAGAAAGAAAATGTCATTATAACTTCGATATCTTAACCACATTACATTAAAATTTAGGACAAAAACTATTGTGTGCCATTTCCATGGTTGGTACATTGCTTCCCATTTTATTCAAGTGGACTCACCCAAACCCATCTTAGTTGTCCTGTCATATTTTTCTACTATATTACTTCCATTTATCTTATCCATAAGGTTTAACCAAGATCTTGCACTTTTTGTTTGATTCTCCTTTAGCTCTTCTCAAAAGCTCATCTTCTTTCCTTTCCCCGCACTCAACAACCACCAAGGACCAAAACATAAAGATAGGAATAAATAAGAAGCAAGGAAAAATGGAAATATCACAACAATAACACATATTAAAAACAGAACCATCACAGCCATCCTCAAGGTCAATAGTCATAATAACAAAGAAAATATGAAGCCAATCAATGAGTTCTTGTGTTCAATGGGTCCTTCACCACCTTCTCTCTTTCTCTATAGATATGTGTGTGTGTGTGTGTGTGTGTGTGTGTGTATCTCTTGTTACTGGGAAAAGTGTCTATTCAGAACTGCTCTATCCCACTAAGGTGTGACAGCTGCGTTAGAAAAAAACAGAGAAAAACTACTTTTGTATTTCCTTTATGAACTATAAATAGAGAGGAATAGAAAGAACCAACCTGTGTCTTGCACTAATCCTTTGATCCAATCCCTCTCTTCTTTGAAAGCTTCCAGCTACCTGCTCCCTTACTTGCCCAGCTTCACCAAGTACCTGTAAGATCACAGAAGAAGAACACTATACAAAGACATGGATCTATATTCACAAACAACTTAGGATCAGATTTAAGTTAACCATACAAATGTAACAAGCATCAATGATACAAAAGCATGGAGGAAAAACTCAAATAGTTTTTATTGATAAACAAGAAGATCCAGGAGGAGTTACAACCGATGGTTCCTAACCCAGCATCAACCTCCCAGCAAAGAAGCCCCTCTTCACCTCCAACAAAGCATAGATCACCCAATACCTTGATGTTTGTCTCAAAACCAACAGCAATTCCTTACAATGTGCAAAATTCCAGCCTCTGGATCTCTGGGATGAGGGATCCATATATAGATATGTGTAAGGAGGATGAGTCAGCTTGTGATTTGATTAGTGTCTTCTCTCTGTCAGTTCTTGCTTCCACTTGGAGACTGAAGGCCTCTTACTCATCCTTGGTCGAATTCAGTGAGGCAAGTGTCATAGGAGAAGATTCTGGAAGCTTCCATTGTCTCTCCACCTCGCGGAATGACACTGCCATTTTTCATTTCTCACCTAACGCACCCTCATAGTGCATTTAGGTGTGTTGCAACGCACCTAGCCAGTGTATTTAGGTGCAATGCAACGCACCTAGCCAGTGGAGCAGCTGAAATGATCCTGTTTTGACTTATTCTGAGCAGTTTCTGGTGGAGAACTTCTGGGAGAAGCTGTAATTTGTTGCCCTTATTCCTTTAGGGGTTAGAACAACACTTTTAGGGACTTAGGAGCCCTTGGTTTATGGACATTTCATGCTTGGAGTTGTAAGGCACAAAAATGTCTATAACTGTTGCCCCCTAAAGTATGAGGCCGTTAACCTTTTAGTGTCGGGTGAAATGCTTTATTATGAGGATCCGAAGTTCTTTCAATGCTGGGAGGAGACCTGTAATAAGATACAATACAATACATTATCTTCATACTATTTTTCATGATCTAGCTGAGGTGGGCATTCCCATGCTCAGCTTTATAAATTCATTTTCATGTACATAGGACAGACAATTGTCTGATTGTAGACTGATGATTCTGATAGAGCCATCATCCTTTTGGTAGGATGATTATCTGTGCTGCAATGTTGTACATTTAATGTCTTTATTTCCCTGAATATATATCGCAGCCCGGATGGATGAAACTAGATCCGGGGTCTTCAATCTCGTCCGATCTTCACTCGAAGTACAAGTCGATCCATGTGAGAAATGTTCTGAAGTTGAACATGGAAAGACATCACTTGATTACCAGTCAATGATGTAAATTGTTAACAAGCATGAGAGGAATCACCGATAATGATAATGACCCTCAAGGTACTGCAGTACAATTCACGTGGTGTGAATAAAGGACTTGGCGTCGAACACCACGCAAAATCTTTCGGTCGAAGGTCATTGATGTAAACCTGTCGCCAGAAGTGAGAAACTTGCCATTGAGGCATGCAAGCTTCAAAGTACTGAATGGGGTGTTCCTAGACCAACTTCTTGGATAATGAGCTGATGTCGACAAGAAGTGATCCATCATAGGAGGGCCTTAATGAATCCCACATCAATGACACGGAACGGAGGAAATGATTTTGATGGAGGTGAAAACGATCTAATGATATACGGTTCAGGGTGGCGGTCATGAAAGAATGGAGCATAATGTATGGTAGTGGGCGGGACACAAGTGGCTTCTCTGTATGATTTCTCTTGAACATGTCGGCGACACTGATGTGATGGATTGGTAGCATTAACCCCAAATGTGGATGGTATGGTGTGACCTGGCGATGTGACCGATGAATGAAACAACCCAACCCGACTTGGACACAGAGTGGAAGTGTCATGTTCAAGAGCGACTTGCTACCAATAAAGATTCTTTGAGTTTTCTTCCCAATTTTTCCCCAGTCATTGCTGACCAGTACCTCTTTATTTTTGTCAAAGCTTGAGGAGGATAACATATGCTTGCTCTATAATTTTCCCTTCGGGAAAACCCATCGCTATGTTTTAACGAGCCTAGCGATAGTGAAACTCGTTCTCGTCTAAAGACAAGTTTGTCGCTATTAATCTTTTTAACGAGTTTAACGACAAAGATAACTCGGTCCTTTTCAATTTTAGAGAGTCTGAAAAGGTACGTAAAGATAACTCCAAAATTCCTTTTTCATCATCTAATCCCTTAAGTCCGAAAAAGTATAAAACAATACAGAAGGGATGAATTTTCGATAGTTTTAACGAGCCGAACAAGACAAGCGCTCGATGTTTTTGTGCAATAATCCCTCAGGTCCAAAAAGATTAAAATATAGAGGAGGGATAACACTTCCTGTCCCTTTAACGAGCTGAAAGGCCAAGGACTCGGAAATATTTTCATATTTTACGAGTCAGTTGAAAAGAGCTTAAAGAAGACTCGTCTTTTGAGGAACGAGTGATAAAACGGGTAGCAGTTGATTCCAGGTAAGGTTTGGAATTTTCCAATCACGGCAGTGTCACAAGGATGGCTAGTGAGATCACTCTTCGCAGCTGTTCCTCAAAATGGGTAAACAATCAAATGGAGGTGAATGATCGGCCAATGAAAAAGTGGAGGTGATGGTGCAAACACGACCAAGGCTTTAATGGCTGAAGTACTACATTCACGGTGGTTATTTACCGAGGAATAGTTCATTTTTTAATGAGCTTAAACGCGGGTGGAAACATTTGCTCATGTCTTATGTTTATTTTTTAACGAGCTTGAACTATGTGCTAAAACTGCTCGATTAATCCAGTCGTATGATAAGAATGCCTCATATAAAAACGACAACTTTTAGAGTTTTTCCCGACATCCTTTCTTCATGCAAGTTAGGAAATGACTAATCCAAAAAACAGATAACTAATCGCTCTTTGCTTGCACTCCAAAAGGTTTGCATGCCCCCAGGTATAAAACAGAGTTTCAAGGTTACCTCTACTTCTCTCCGCCAAAACATTTGTTTTACCGAGAGAGGCCTACCTCTTACAGGTTACCCAAAGATTGTTCTATTCACAGCGCAAACAAAACACTTCTTTGGCAATGTCTACCGAAATAAACAAAGGTGAGACAATCCACTCACATAACTTTGACAAGAGAATATTGTTCTAGAATAACCCTCTTTTCCACTCACGGACGGGGTACAGACTAGTCATATTCTCCCGCGGAAACCTACCCTATACCCGAAGTTTTCCTGCCGAAGTAGACCAGGGTGCACCTGTCGTAGCCGTTGTCTTACTGGTTTGACATCTGGATACATCATAATTTCATGTTCAACGATACTCGAGTCAATGCCTGGCATTTCACTGTATGACCAAGCAAAGACATATCTGAATTCGCGAAAAAGAGCGTTATATATTTCCAGTTCTGATGGAGAACAACATTTGCCAACATAATTATTCTCTACAACATCTGTTTTGGTCGAGATATTTATGGCTATAGTCTCTTAAATGTTGGACAAGTTTCGCTCGAAATCCACCATATTTACAGTATTTGACAGAAAATCTATGACTGAAGGATGATAAAGGTCATTTTGAGTATCTTCTCCACAATCCGGAAGAAGAGAACGATGGTGGGAATCATTCCATGGTGCTCCTTCAATTACCATTGATTGGACAATTCCTTCGTCGGTGACATGCACTCGCGACCAAGGATCTGAAGGAGTACCATATTCTCTAGACCTATCTATCCAGACGCTTGATGAGCATTGATTTGGGTTTGCCTCCCATGCTAGGAACATTGATTGCTATAATGTTTCCGTTGGGCTTGGGGGCAAAACCACTGCATGACCCATGTCGATATCGTTTTCTAAGATCTTTATAGAAGATATCATGTTGCAAGTTCCTATCGATGCTACTTCCGCTAGATTGATTGGAGGTGGAAGAGAGAAAGTTACCATTAGTATAGGATCTTTTAGTAGCCCTATTCTGATATTCTGAAGCGAATGGGGGCTTCCATGGATCATGGGAATGCTTCCAGTAACTTGAGAACCATTGGGGAGGAAGTTTTGCTGATCGACGATTGTAATCCCTCTTTGAAAGGGAAATTCAATCTTTCTAAAATAGGTCGACACAACAGCTGCCATGGCATATATCCATGGTCGTCCTAGTAGGATGTTGTAATCAAGATTCCCATCGATGACTTCAACATCTATTTCTACCGTTTTCCCTCCTAGTTCAACTTTCAAGTTATTTAGGATACCATATGGGGTATATGTCCTTCCCTCGAATGCTTTTAATGTCATCGAAGATCGCGACAAGGTTGGAGATCCTAAAGTTTTCCAGCAACTCATCGACATAATGCATGTAGATGCCCCCTCATCAATAATTGTTCGATGAACAGTTTTGTTGAGGGCTTTCACTTGAACAAGGAAAGCTAGTTGAGCTGGTAACTGAGGATCGTATCCTTTATGATCGAAGGATACAAGATTGGAATCCTTTGGGTCAATCCCACCAATGGCTGATAATAAAGCCTGCCTTTGGGATGGGAAATTTTGTAGTACTTCAAGAGTCGACATAGCGGATGGCGATTGGGCCAAATCTTCCACTATGCTATAATGTTGTGCCGCTCTAGCGTAGGGATTAAATGTCGACTTGTTTACTACTCCCTTTGGCAGTTTTATCGTTAATTCAAGGATGGTGGGTGGCACAACTTCTGTCGAAGTTGTTGTCAAACTACTTGGTTGATCTTTATCCTTGTTGTTCAACAGCTGTGGATTCCCATAATCTTTGTTCCTTGTCAATATCAAAGCATCATTTTGCTGTTTTGAAACCGATAACATTAGCACTTGAGACGAGGAAGCATTTCCACTTTCAACCAGATTTGTTCCTGGATTTGGAAATGGATCAGTTAACACTGCGGAGGTTTTTGAATTCTTGAAGAATTTTTTAACCTCAGCTCTATGTGGAAAATCTGTGGTCCGATGATCCTCATCACATATAAACCATGGGGTTTTTGGTTTCCTATTTCCAGGAGGGTTTGAAGAAGATTTTTCAGGTGATGATTCCTCCTGTTTCTTCTTCTTCCCTTTGCCTTTCTTCTTGCTTCCTGGTTGTCTGGTTTCTTCGCCTTTGTCTGTCGACACGGGATTTACTTCCGAAGCAAGAAGCTCGTCTTTTGCATTTTGACCTGAAATCTTACGGGCCTTTTTGGATGTAGCCTTTGTCGATTTCGTGTCTGTCGTGCCAATCACACCATCGCCGGCATGAGAGTCATTGTTTGATTTAGGAGGAGGAGGAATTGAGAATTTCGGTCTAGGGGTGTCAGGTATTTTGTCGTAGAGCGTGCCGGAATGAGTGTAAATCAAGTCCAGATATTGTGCACAAGCGATAAATTGCTCTTCTGTTACGACTCCCCCCTTTGCCACATCTTCTGTGATGGAAGGTAGTAATGACTTGATAAACCATTCAGCTAAGAGCTGATCAGGGAAGTACGTTTTTACCATCCTATGACGACGTCGCCACTCATGTATATTATCAGATATGTGAGTGGCCGTTGTCTGTTTGAAGTTGGTAAGAAGTTCTGTTCCCGTTTCGTACCTTATTGGTAATTGAAAATGGGTTAAAAAGGTTGTGGCTAAGGTACTGAAGTTGTCGAATGAAGCTCTAGGCAATTCAATGTACCATTTTGCCGCTGGACCCGTTAACGTCCTCTGAAAGAGGCAAAGTCTTATCGAATCATCATTTAGGGTGTTTGATGAACACCATAGATGAAATTTCATCACGTGATTCGATGGATCTTCACCCGGATTTCCATTAAATTTAGGAATATCTGATGGAAGTTTATGTGGAATTGCTGGCCACCAAAGGGCGTAAGCAATTGGATCGTTTGTTAACCGATTTAAATCAGGTAACTCTAAGGTTGCCACAAAGGGTAACTGTTGATTCAGGTTAGGTGAAGCATACCCAGGATAAGATGGAATTGCTTGAGCAGTTGGTCTTTGCATACCGGCATAATGCATTTGATGCTGGTATGTTTGGTAAGGTTGGTGGACATGACCATTGTAAAATGGTTGATTTTGACCGTTTTGAATGTACGGCTGTCCACTGTTCGCAAAGATTTGCTGCTCAGAACCTTGGTATACTTGTTGGAATTGCAATTGTTGGTATTGCACCAGCCATGGTTGTGAAGCCATGTGTTGTTGCGCGATACTAACCGTTTGACCAAGGTGAGGGGTAATTGTACCCGTCTGGACCTGTGTCGCTCCCCTAGTCAGCGATTGTGGTTGAGTCGCAGGGTCAAGGGGCTGTTGCATTACAACCTTAGAAACCTGAGGTTGGCATACAACAGGCAGTGTTTGAACTTGTGACACCGTCACAATAGCTGGCGTAGTCGGGATATTCGACATAGGTACACATTGTTGCATCAAATACACAACTCTTGGTTGTTGAGGTAGTATAGGTACCCAACCACTTGAGGTAATTCCAGTATAACCTGAATGTTGTTGTGAACTCCCGTATGGATATCCTCCCGGAGGGGATAATGAAAGGGTATACTACCCCCCATACGGTGGTAATCCGGAACTCAAGGGAATTGTTTGTCCTTGGGGACCAGACTGCCCAAATTGACCTCCAAATGGATCAATTTGTTGACACTCAACATAAGAGTTTTTGGATATTATTCCGTATGAACAAACAGGAATGGACCATACTGTCGAAATAACCCCTGAGTGGGCTCCTTCTAGCGGCTGAGAGCTAGTCAGTACAGATGGTATGCCGGTGAACATCGTTGGAGTGATGGCAGGGAGTTCTGCCGTCGCTGTGTCTGATGACACAGTCTTAGATGTCGACGGGTGTTCAGACATTTGTAGTCTATCCAAAAGATTACCTAGCGATTCTACAGGATCTTCCGCTGGTGGTAGACTAACTTCAGATGAAGAAGGATATAGAGTGATCCTGACTCCAAAGTGCGTTGGAGTACTTGTTTGAGGATCTTCTACAATTTCTTCTATTCCAATCAGACCAGGTGGAAGGGGAAGACTGTCAGGTCCGTAAAATATTTCTGGTGCCGAAGAAGGTGTGAAATCGGCAGCGACAAATGTTTGAAGAGTAAGACTCTCCGAACCGGTTGTAGATGGAACTGGTTCGGTAACACAAGTGTTTATTCTCAAACTAGGATCAGTATCACTGTCCTTCTGTGGCCGTTGAACTTCTTCTGTAGAGGCAGGGATTCCAGAAATGTTTGGAGTAACCGGAGTCTCTGATGTCATTGGAACACTTGTTCTAACTTTCATAGGAGATTTGGAACCAGTTAAACGAGTTCGCTTTGCCCGTACTGGTTTCGATTCCGGAGACAAAGACGGTTGACTCGTAAGCCTCCGCGAACGACGGGGTATCAATTGACTTTCTTCCACGATTGCGGATTACTCGATCAACTAAAATAAAGGGAAGGTATGTTTCCGAATTAAATGAATTTTAGACGCTTTGACAAAACTTGTTTTTTCAGTTTTTAAGAGTCGCGAAAAAACAAAAGATGACTCTAGTCTCCTTCGATTTTTAATGAGCCTGAAGTGACAAGTGCTCAGATGGACCATTTCCGTTAAGGAGTCTGAAAAGGAACGAAAGGGACTGCTCTGGAGATCTAGGTAGAGGGAGTACCAAACCAATCGCAAAATTGCAGAATAATTTTTACGGTACGGCAGTCAATCTTCCCGAATGTTGTGTTCAGTGCATTGCGATCGATAGGGCGGCACACACGGCTTCCTATGGATAAAGGATTTAAGCCTATAGGGGTCTCCCAAAATATACTCGACGGTACGTGGGAGCACAAGTCCGTACTGGAACTTATCGTCTCAAAGTGGAGGAATCACCCAACCATCAGTGAGGACAATAGTTACCAGGCTTTACGACACCGGAATACGTCTCTAGCCTAGACCTCTAAATGTTGTGCGTTAAGTTCCAAAGCGTTGTTAGATTCATTGAATTTATTTTAAGTTGATCTTTCTTATGAAGTTTTCCTTTTGGGTTCACCACGAGATGTGGATGTAATTCCTAAAATGCAATCTAAATATGATAAACAAACTTTTATCTCTTTTGTGCAATGAAAATCCTAGCTACTAGAGGAAAAGAAAGACACAATCTTTTCACAAAGAGCAAAGAGCACACTGTAAATGCACTTTCCTAAATCAAGCCAAACAGACTGTCTATATGCAAATGCACATGCATGTATTTGTTTTCGAATTTCTTAGTATTGATGCTAAAAAGAAAGTTGATGTACAAATCTAAATTTGCTTTCAAGCGACAAACACAAACAAGCTTCTTTTTGAAATCAAAATGTATAGATGATTACGAAACCTTGTGATTTTGAAATGAATACTCGTTTTTGACACTAGAAAATCACAAATTCAGACCAAAGGCAATAGTAAAAGTATAATCGACCATCAACAGCAATCAAACTTTCTCCTATGATCGAAATCGACACTTGCGACAGATCTAAATCAAACGACGACAGTACGACTATTCTACTTTTGCAATGGAAAACTGTAAACGACTCAACAAACACACAAAAACATCTATAGTTCTTTTGTACAAAGGAGGCGGAATAACAGCAAGGAAAAGGGGTTTTAAACAGACATATACTGATCACAGGCAGCAACATTCAGAGACAGAACTGGAAAGAATGAAGCATAAGAACCTCAGCTGCACAGGGCTAGTCTGATCAGCGCACCTGTAACACAGAGAAACTGGATTGCAGCGCAGGCTGCCCTTTCGGGAAGTGCGCTGAAATTCAGGATCTCTTAATAGTACCTGCACAGGGCCAGAAACGAGAATCTGTCCGGGTTCTGGGTCACAGTTTGCAGTTCAGTCTTTGGTTTTTGGCCGAGTAAAAGCAATGAGTAATGCACAATCAGGGGTAGATCTAAGGAGGGTCTAAGAGCTATCACTAGGGAAATCAGATAGTTTGTGAATCAGCTGTTCAAATCATAAACAGTTCCAGTGAATGGATTGAAGCAACAGATCTCTACTTTGCATTTGTTATGGCAAATGCAGTTCGAATGCTACTTATGAGTTTATGAAACAAACAACAAAGAGATACACAAACAAACTAATTAGACATCGATCCCCAGTGGAGTCGCCATTTTGTTACCGGGAAAAGTGTCTATTCAGAACTGCTCTATCCCACTAAGGTGTGACAGCTGCCTTAGAAACAAACAGAGAAAAACTACTTTTGTATTTCCTTTATGAACTATAAATAGAGAGGAATAGAAAGAACCAACCTGTGTCTTGCGCTAATCCTTTGATCCAATCCCTCTCTTCTTTGACAGCTTCCAGCTACCTGCTCTCTTACTTGCCCAGCTTCACCAAGTACCTGTAAGATCACAGAAGAAGAACACTATACAAAGACATGGATCTATATTCATAAAAAACTTAAGATCAGATTTAAGTTAACCATACAAATGTAACAAGCATCAATGATACAAAAGCATGGAGGAAAAACTCAAATAGTTTTTATTGATAAACAAGAAGATCCAGGAGGAGTTACAACCGATGGTTCCTGACCCAGCATCAACCTCCCAGTAAAGAAGCCCCTCTTCACCTCCAACAAATCATAGATCACCCAATACCCTGATGTTTGTCTCAAAACCAACAACAATTCCTTACAATGTGCAAAATTCCAGCCTCTGGATCTCTGGGATGAGGGATCCATATATAGATATGTGTAAGGACGATGAGTCAGCTTGTGATTTGATTAGTGTCTTCTCTCTGTCAGTTCTTGCTTCCACTTGGAGACTGAAGGCCTCTTACTCATCCTTGGTCGAATTCAGTGAGGCAAGTGTCATAGGAGAAGATTCTGGAAGCTTCCATTGTCTCTCCACCTCGCGGAATGACACTGCCATTTGTCATTTCTCGCCCAACGCACCCTCATAGTGCATTTAGGTGCGTTGCAATTCACCTAGCTAGTGTATTTAGGTGCAATGCAATGCACCTAGCCAGTGGAGCAGCTGAAATGATCCTGTTTTGACTTATTCTGAGCAGTTTCTGTTGGAGAACTTCTGGGAGAAGCTGTAATTTGTTGACCTTGTTCCTTTAGGGGTTAGAACAACACTTTTAGGGACTTAGGAGCCCTTGGTGTATGGACATTTCATGCGTGGAGTTGTAAGGCACAAAAATGTCTATAACATGTCTCTCTCTCTCTCTCTCTCTCTCTCTCTATATATATATATATATATATATATATATATAGATATATATATCGAGTATTTTCCAAGGTCTTATAGCAACCTTAAAATTTTAACATCCCTTGAAATAACTCCTGGAGGGATCTACTCTTTTAGGAGAACTTCCCATTTCTTATTCATGATATACTTGGTCCATGCTATGCTACAGCATAGAATTGTCCATGTTTTTACTTTCTGTTGCAATTAAGTCTTCTTATGTGTTATTACACACACTCATTTTTTAGTTATATCAACATAAAAAAATTAGTTGTCAACTTACCATGCTAATACCAATAATCTTTCTATGCAATTATTCACACATCTACAATTCATGTAAGTCATGTGTTTCAAGAATGAGGAATATATAATTAGCATGTTCATAACCATGTTATCATAAGATTGGAAATTAGCATTTTCCAAGACTAGCATGATCAAATATGGAAACCAACTTTTTACCAAGGATAGTAGCTATGACATAGTCTATAATCAGCTAACTGTAATTTCTCTAAAATTTATTAATTAAATGGAATTAATAAATTTTAATAACAAAATTAAATTTATGGAAATTGTTGTCCTTTGTAGATAGTTCTAGGGTGATGAATTGTGTTGTTGGGAACAGGATCCACCAAGGACATTTTTGGGGTGAAAAGCCCATGTTTTGGGTCAATTTTGTAATAAAATTGTAAAGTCTCTGCATTTTGTGGTCACGAAGCACAAAGGTGTCAAGAGTTATAAAGGGTTGTCTGCCCTTATTTTTTAAAGTGTTAAATCGGCTGTAAACATCCACCCATGGTCAGTAGACCATGGGATGGTATAAAAAGGAGCTAAGTAAGTAATTTCTAAGTAGTTTTTAGTCAAGTAATTCTTTAGTGAAGTGTGGAGTGAAGAGTCTTGGTAGAGAAGTCTATGTGTTCGGGTCTTAGCGTAGGTAGAGGCTCTGCAACTGAGTGCGTAGAGGCCTAGGGTCAAAACCCACAGCTGAGTGCACGGATCACCGCAGTTGTGTGCACAGGGCAGATAGAGTCTGTAATAGTTTGAAGATATCAATAAAGAGAATTATTCTACAATTTTTGTGTATTTATTTCCTTTTAATGCATTTGGTTATATTGTGTTTTGGTTTAATTTACAATGTTTATGTAATGCGCGAATATATGTGATTATATTGGTTAATTGAACACAAGTAAGAATATCAGTTTATGCGGTGCTAACTGTGATTGTTTAGTAAGATAAGTAAACACTTAAGATAACTTGGGAACCTATACCATACACTGCCATAGTAGCGTGAAAGTACTTGGATCGCGGATTGAGGTTGTGCGAAGTTCAATGATACACCTTCGTGGAGGTACTAAAGGCCAGAATAAAGGGCTAGATTGATAGAGCCCTAAAGCTTAGTGACCTATGCGAAAGTAGGAACAAAGGGTATAAACTGACATCACGACCATATTAGGGTGCAAAAACTTGGTTCCAACATCCCCCCATACTTCTTCGAGTGAGACTTCAGCCCGCGCTCTGTGGGCTGATGCCGAAAGGGCCAGTAGTATAGGGATTTGTTTGACTAACTAATGTTGAACCTGGGTCAGGCCCCACATAGCCAACAAATGGTTCTGTTGGCGAGACCGGAATGTGCATGAGGGATGTGTGATGTCGTATCACTGGAATCCAACTAAGAAAGAGATCAAAGACTGGTTGGATAGTGTTATGCTCCTATAGTAATAGGTGTCATATTTCATGATTGACTGATTGAGCTCTGTAATATGTTCATCCCTTTTGCAAAGGTTTTCCATATTATCAAAAAATAAAAAAAATTAAAAAATGTAGAGAGGGTATACCCTAAAAGAAAAATCAAAGGGTGAAAAAAATAAATGGTCAAAAGAAAAAATGAAAAGAAATGAACCCCAATAAAAAAGACCAGGAAAGTGTGCTAGTCCAAAATGCCACTACTAATTCATTTTCTGTAAATAAAGCATCATGTACAGCTTGCTGAAACTCTTTTTTACCACAATTGATGAATGGCCAAATAGCTTAATCTTGGCTAGTTCATGTTTCAATTTCCTGTTTTAGAGATAGAGAATAAAATTTGTCCAAACTGTTTAAACTTGGCAGATAAGTGGATTGGTAGAGAAGCAAAGGAGCTCAACTGTTTAATCTGAGCCCTTGGAAGAAATAAGTGCAGACTTAGATAGGCTTATCATGCAAAGAAAAGAAAATTGATGAGGGTTTGCCAGTCTAAGTGCACCGAGTGAAAGAAGAAAAAATTTTAGGCAAGGTAGGCTAGGTAGGTAGAATGGTGTTGCAAAATGTGACTTGTGATGTATTATGTAAATATGTTAACTTTCAGCCCCATCACAAGTGCAAAGCAGATACTCTTGGAGCAGCTCAGGCGAGGCATGACTTATCTCCCATTCATACTTTTTCCCCAAGTCATTTAGTAATTTCCCCCAAAGATGTTAAGGTCTGATTAGTATCACATAAACCATTCCTTCCATTTTTCATCAAGCCTAAGTAAAACCCCTTTTACTTAGGAATTTTGTACAAGTATCACATAAAGCCCTTTGTTTACCCTAAGCCTAAGTCTAGCAGTTAGCGCTTTCATTTACATTTCTTTCATATTAAAAAATTAACTTTTAGTATTTAAATCCCATATTTTTTTTCCGTTATCCCGTATTATGTATATATGATAAAAATCCCCGCATTACTACATATCCCACCCCTGGTTAAACTATAACCATAGCACTGTATAAATGAGGGATTAATAGTTCATCAGGAGCTTATTAATAGCTTTTGTCGTGCAAAAACCTCGGGATTAATTAACCTTTGGTTAATTAATAACCTAACCAAACCCCGCGAACCAATTGTAATAGTCCCGACACCATTAAAAAACGTTAAATATCATCGGCCCCCCGCTGTTTAAACCTCCGCCATCTCCAACGATTGTCCACTCTCCGATTTGGACCTCCACATCCAATGATCCTTAACCATTTCACGACCCCCTTTTCGCCAAATGTTAAGCCGCGGAGGAACGGTGGTTTTGGCCAAGTACTGTGGACATGCGTCAACCGTCCGGCATGTTTGCTACCCCTCTGACCGAAACTGCCTAAGCCCAAAAGCGGTGCGGGCAAAACCGCTTACCGCCCTCCCCTTGCTGACGTCATCTACTGACGTCAGTTGTACTTTGCTGATGTCACTGCCATGTCACCTGCTGACATCATTGCCACGTCACTGCCACATCATATATTCCGTACCCCCCACTGATGTCATGGTGACATCATCCATCCTTCGAACCAAAATTTCCCGCCAAAATTCATTTTTGTCCATTAAAGGGGAAAAAGGGTCATTTTTTATGTTTTTCACTGCAAAACAGTGCTCCGGGCTAAAAGGGACCGAGTTTGCAGTTCCATTTTTCGCGACCACCTCTGACTAGAAAAGCTCCAGCGCCAGCTCTGCGACCAACCATTCAACCTGCATAATACATTTTCTTCCTCTTTTAACACAGTTGAACCAGCACCGAGGAACTTCCGAGCTTGCAGAAGATAGAAATGGAGATTTACAGGGATTTTGCCCACCCTAAACAATTGAAGCCTGCAGAAATATGGATTGCCAGAGAAAGGCGGTGAAAGGACGCGCAAGCAGCTTTGTTTTACCAGACAATGATGTACAGAGATAAACAGGGAAAAACATAATCAAAAAGTATCAGAGGAGCATTAAAGAGTATCAGATCAAAGTCAAAGTGTATCAGATCAGAATTGAAGACTGTTAGATCAACATTAAAGAAAGCAGATCAACATTAAAGACTATCAAATGCACATAGTTATTGCAGAAGAAAGCTGTAGGCTGAACCCTAAAAGCCTGCCTCCACCACAACATCAGTCAGTTGTTCCTATTTGTCTTGTAAATTACGTTAGGTTAAAAACTAGATATTATCTCACATCCTTTATGAGATATTTTTGTACATATTTTGTTGTATAAATACCCCCTTCATCAGAGTTTTGAAGAGTTTTTGGTTATGTGTATATTTCTCTAGACTTTGCTGTAATACTGAACTTGGGAATAAAAAGTTGTTGGGATCAAACTGTTGTTTGGCCTACTGAATGAAGAATTGATGCAGAGGACCTATCACAGAATTCTTGAATCAAACTCCGGATCAATAAGTCCCTTATAACTTGTGTTTTTACAGTTTTCATGTTTACTATATCATCTGCGTTTCATGATCTAAATAGTAAAGGAAAAGATTAATTCAAAATTTGCTTAACTGCACTCTGTTTCCAGTCTTTATTATTCTTCGTGTTTTCTTCAAAATTAGTTTAAACAGTGAATTCTTAATTGCTCCTGTTTCCTGATTCTCTCATATTGATTATTTGATAAGGAATTCTTAACTGCTCTTTGTCGGTAAGAATTCACTTTCCCTCTTTTCAATATGTTGAAGGATTCTTAACTGCCCTTCACCCATTTAAGTCCATTCCATCTAATTCCAACCTTTTAATTTGTTCCATGTTTGAGTACCTTTCTCGTTGATGCCATCCTCTGTTAGAAACCAAATCTAGAAAACCATCTTCTTTTGACTCCATCATGCCCAATGGACAGAACTCTTTAGTTTTGCCTCACTTTTCTATTGAATCTGACCACCCAAACTCAAAAAAAAAACCCTGTACTTCATAACTAGCCTAGAACCTTCAAAAACAAAGCTAAATCATAAAGAGAGAGCCCTCTCTAAGTGCAAATTGGATAGAATCTGTATTTAAAAGATTGGTTTGTGGTTACCCCGACCGTATTCCCTTTCTTACAACTTTTGGGAACAGCTTGAGTGATAACATCATTGGCGACTCCACTGGAGAAATGAGTAATTGTTTGTAGCTATTGTTTTCTGTATAAGCTACAGATGGAGCTTGAAGTTAGCTAGGTGTTGGAGTCAGTCTCGTCAGTCCTCCGTCAGAGATCAAAACTCTTTCTGCATCTGATTTTTAGGTGTCTCGCTCCATTCACTCAACTGCATTTCGCTAGGGGCATGCCACAATATGATGGAAGGACCTAGTCACTCATTTATCCCTTATTCCATGTCCTTCTGGCTAAGCTCTATTTATTAAATTTCATTAAGACAGTCTTGAAATCATTTACAGTCTTCTTTTTATCGCTTGATAAGTAAAGGGTCAACTAGGCATTAGATTTAGGGTTTGCTTTTATTCCTGTCAAAGTTGTCCAAAGGTTAGTCGATTTCACCATTCAGCTGAGTGTACCATTATTCAGAGGGTTTTCATTATCATGTCAAGTTCCACTGGGTCATTTTACACCATGTTCATGCTTCAGATGCGCTTGGGTAAGGTCATTTCCCTCTCCTAGGGTTTTGAAGGAAATTTCTCTTGGACGGTCAAATAAGCGGCAAAACTTGTGTCTTAATGTTCATACACCTTCCCCTATCCTTAAAGTACCTTATCAAACACTTCCCATCACTGAGATACCCAAAATTCCTCATTTTCGCACAAACCCTAGTTTCTTGCTACAACTTGGCAATTTTCTAGGTTGGACCTGTGTTTTTCCTTTTTGGACCCCTTCCCCTCACTCAATATTTGAAATTCCACTTTCCAATACTTCTTAACATCCCTCCCTACTTCCAAGAATTTTCCCAAGAATTTAGAAGCCGCTTATCCCCTTCATTTCGCTTCATTTCGACAAATCTCTTGTTCCACACATCGGGATAGGTTTCACTCAAATGATTCTTCTGAGCAATAAAAGATGCATTTTTGAAAAATGAGAGAGGTTTTCGTAAAACAAAGGCTAAGGAAGCAAAACCTCCTTCCCTTTTTACATAGGTGTCATGGTTTTATAGAAATGTCAAAAATACAATCGCCTCGGGAGAATTGATGCACCTCTGACGTGACCTTGGGAAAATGAAGTTTTCTCCTAGCTTGGTTGGTCATATGACTTACTTGATGAGTCAAATAGTAACTCGACACAAATCTCTTTCCACTTAGCTATCATGAGCTCAATTTGGAGTTGAGGAAGGCATTCAAAAGTTGACTGTAACAACACTCTGCCTTTAGGTAGCCTCATTTGGCACATTTTGACCAGTCTTGGGAAATTTGCTATTTTACAAGAAACATGAACTCTAAATTACAAAATTATAATTGGGTTGGAAATTAGACTCAAATACCTTTCCAACGGGCTATCCTGCGCCCAATTTGGACACCGGGAAGGCCTCCAAAGGTCACCTGGAAAAATGTGTGACGCACACAAAGAGCACGGTGCACTGGGAGAAAATTTCCAGTGTAAATTTACATTGGCGCGACGCACATGGGAGGCACGGAGCACAGGGCTAAAAGTCCTAAAATTCATTGAAATTTCTCCAAATTGCCATTTATTTGGGTGGATTTCCAGGTAGGATCAACATCTTAATGTTTCATCCATTTTTGTGCTGAGTGATGGTGGTGCAAGGGTGATAAGGGTTGAAACAAAAATTCATACCCAACACAAACAAATTTGCTGCCAGGGTTTCCGAGCTCATAGTTTTGTCACCAAGGACTCTCCTCCTTCCCCATTCTCCCTTGTTGCCTCATTTCCTACCCCCCCACCAAGTTGATCAATCCTACATTACATTCAACATCCCAAAACCCTAGCCCTTATTAAAATCTCCTCAACCCTATATAACTAATCCCAAACCCTAAACCGTATTCCCATATATAAAATCCCCCTCCTCTCCCTAATTAAAATTATCGCAATAATTCTTATTCCTCAATATTTTTCCCCTTCCTAACAATCGCTAACAGTCCCCGTTGCATTTTTTTTTTCCCTTGGTGGCAGAAATTGGAATACAACACCAAAAAGAGTAGTTCAAGCACAGTTCATACACAACAGTCATATTGTCTTCAAGGTATTTTGTATAGCAGTCATGGCATCTGAGCATTCATCAGAGTATGAGATGGAAACAAAAAGTGATTCATCCTCAGAAGAACAGGCTCCTCAGAGACATCACAAAAGTGGCAAACATGTTAGGGATGAGCCAACCACCCTCACTGAATTGCAGGCCTACCCTCTTGCTATATCATGTTTCCAGCATCTATCATGTTTTGAGTTTTGTCAAAGGGTGGCTAATGTTCAAGTTCATCATGAGTTGGCCCGTCTTTTTGTCCTTCACCTACATGGAGATCACTCTATCTTGGTCGGTGTCACCTTCACACTGACACCTGAAACTGTCTCATTAGCAACCGGCATGCCAAATATTGGAGAACGAAATGGAATATGACACACCTAGAGCATAGGAACAAATGACTTGAGGACCGGCAAGCTGAGATAGAGTTGCAACTGATCAAGGAAAACCGGCAACACATCATGGCAGCACAAGGTAGACCTATGGAGAAAAGAGCTGAGGACCGGGAGTATGTTTTAGAGAAAGTTAACATGCACTTGGAGAGGCTGCTGGACAAGGCCGACAAGGACCATGCATTGCTGAGACACATGGCTTTCCACTACATGGCGTGAAACAAAGTGTGCAAGGCCCGAATTAGGAATTTGAAGGCGAAATTGAGGAAGGAAATCAAGAAGCAAAAGAGGCAAAGGGATCTCGATCGACTTTAGATATTGGAAAAAGCCTCTTTGGCCCAGCATAACACTTGATAAGGAAGCTTCAGCCCAAATTTCAAGAAATTTGAGGCAATTTTGGTCACGTGGCAAATTTTTGGTCACAACACAGGTTTTTTCTCCCAGTGGCGCGGCGCTTAGGATTGGGAGCTCCAAATCACAAATAGTTTGCATTTTTGGATTCAGCATGAAAAATCATGCCTGTTGGTGCTTGGAAAAGAAGTTTGGGCAAGTTTTGAGTCCCGAGGAGGTCAAAAACACTCAAACAATGACCTCTTTGCTCCTATTTTGACACACAGGAAGCAGTTTTGGGAGAATGACGTTTTGGAGGGGAAAATGAGCACCAAATTCAGAAATTCCACTTGGGTTGGAAAGTAGATAGGCCAGGCTTCGCAACAAGCACACTTAGGCACAATTTAGACTCTAGAAGGTACCTCAAAATCGCTTCCAAAGTGGCGCAACCCGTATAGATTTGGGCGCGGTGCATATAGAGAAAAAGGCTAAAATCGTGCCCGTTTCGCGAAATTACGATTCGCGACTTTCTCCAAGTGGGCCCGCTCATTTACACTATATTTTTCTCGGAAATTAAGGCAATGTTTAAAATGTATTTTCACTAATGGTGGGCTCCTATACAAGTGGCAAAGGAAGGCAAGCAGTCACCCAAGCCATTTGTCATTTTTGTAATGCTGCACCTGTAACTAATCGTTGGCTTTCCACTTCAACTTTGTAATGATTCTAAAAACTCCCCAACTCTTCGTCATTCTATTTCCTCAAGGCATAGTCTATTTATTGTATGCAAACCATTTGCAAAGGGCAGGTTGGCTTGTAATACTCAGGAGACTGTGGGAGAGAAACTCAACTCTTCATTGTATATTTTGACAGAGGATTAATGAAAGGCAGTGGCTCTGTTTCATGAGATTCATGTGGTTGTGAGTGTAGCAAATGTGTCTCTTATGTTTCATATGTATTTCGTAATGTTTCACAGTTCATTTCATATTCATTTCTAGTGAAATTTTCTAAGTTAGATAAGGTAGAATTCATTTTTATTGCTCTGCCTATGGGAAAATTTCATGTTCAGTGTTCTTCTTTTGTTGAAAAGGATTCATGTACTTATGCCCTTTTCACCCTCCTAAGCAATCCCTCCATTTCGCATTGTTTCAAACTAAATTGCTAGGCTTTCCGCTTGTCTTGCCTCACGAAATAATCTGTGCCTTTGTATTAAATTCTCTGCTCATTGTTGTCCGTTGGTCCCATACTATCCCAAAAACTTAGTCATTCATAAAAGCTTGCTTTCTTGCATCCATATTTACTTACTAGCCTAAGATCAATATTTCACTGTTATTCATCTCAGACCATTCCATTTACTTATTCGCTGAGCGTGACTTGGAGAGAGCCCTCTCCTGTTCTGGTAGGGCTAGCTACCAGAATGAGCGTGGTTTGTGGTTCCCCTGAATTTTGCCTTCCTTCAGCCTAAGGCAGATTTAGGTGCTAACATAGTGGCGACCATACTGGGGAGAAAATGGTTTTCTTGAAGATTGTTTTTCCCCAGTACATATCTCAAGTTCAAAGCTGATTGTTGATGGTGAACAACGATCAGACATAAGAAGACGACTGAAATCATTCACCTGGTGACTCCTTTCACTGAAGAATCCAGCAACCAGTGCTTCATGGTGACTCCACTACAGAGGGATCAATAGCTTTGAGATTTTTTTTAAAATGGAGCAGATTTCAAGAAGATACGCTCCCATGAGCCTAGATCACATTCCAGGCTTTCCAAATAAGATTCTGAAAGTAGATTGGTCAACGAATTTTCCTACATTTAAAGATGATGGTAAGAAGGACGCTGCTTTACATCTAGTTCGATTTCACATGCATATTCACAAGTTGAAGGTTGATTTTCCTGAAGATTTCTTAATGAAGATATTCCTGGCCACTCTAGAAGGTGAAGCCCAATCTTGGTATGAAAGTTTTTTGTCTGCTTGTATTTATTGTTTAAAGGGTTTTCATGCCATGTTCTTTGAGAAGTATGAAGACTCTTATCCAACATTAAATTTAGTTCATGACTGTTGCAAATACACTGATGGTTTTATTGAAAGCCTTGAAAAATATTATGAAGATGATAATTTCATGGATGAAGAGATCATGGAAGCCCTGTGTAAAAACCCATTTCAGTAAAATGAAGATGATCATGAAAATTTGCAGCAGAATCAAGATTGTAGTACGGTGGAAGATGAAGGAATTTTGCATCTTGACAGTCAACAAGAATCACATGAAATGGATCAGCAGTCTGAGGAAGATTTGTACACTCCTCCACTTGAAAATATTGAAGGAAATCATTGTTCGTGCAAGAGAAAATGAAAACCCATATCTCCTTTGTATGAAGATGAAATAGAGCGATTCTTGAACAGTCATGTTCCAGCTCAAGTTAACACAGATCTGCAGTGTGAACCTGGTCAAGAAGCTGATGGTGGAAATTTTTCCTCTTCTGAAAAGGACAACAGTCCTGTGGGCAGCTTTATAGATTAGCAGGCTGAACATTTCCATATGGCTTGATGAAAGAAGAAGTTTTGTTTCAGATCTGGAAGAAATAAAAGATGATATGCAAGAAAATGATGTTCCAATCTCAGATAATGGGGATGCTAAATCAGATCAAGAGACAGATGGTGAGGAGGAAAAAGGGAGTTGCATGGTTGAGGCTGCCACAAATGGAGAAAACAGAGGTACAAACCTAACTGGCCTTATCTCAACAGAACTAGACCTTCATGAGGAGTGATCCGGATTTAAACAGGAACGCAACAAATTACAGAGATAACCATATACATAAAGATGCAGCGGAAATAATACTTCATTTCATTAATGGAAAATACTGAAATATGCTTACAAACAGAAATGGAAATAAACTAGCTAGGGCGATGGTAGCTTATCTCTGAGAAGAGATGTGATGGCTACATGCCTCTGAACTGTGTTACAATGAGGCTCGAAGGCCTATTTATTGTTGAGAAACAATGGAAAACCCTTAACATTCCAAAACCTAACCCTAGGAGATGAAACGCCAAACTGTGGGCCCCGTTTGGGTAAATTGGTACATCAACTTCCCAGGGTCGCAACTTTGGCATACGATCTCCGTTTGACGCGTACAATAGCTCGTTAGAAAGATCTATCCGAGCACTACCACTTTGGGAAAGGCAACATCGGTCCATGGACCCATGTTGCCCCCAGATTTCCCAAAAAACGTCGTTTAGGGCCTCAAAACGGCTCCAGAAGTTCAGGACCCGAAAAATTGCTAAAAATAGTAAGTTGTGCTACAATTAAGGAAACTGAAAATGCTGAGAAAGACAATGGTGGGGGTCCAGGTGGACTTGGCAGGTGGCCACCAATATCCACCTGGATCATTCCTCCCCCCTTAGGAAGCAATGGTCCCCATTGCGTTGAGCTCCTCCATGAGATGAGGAAACTTCTGCTGAACTTGTTCCCTGGTGAGCCACTTGCCCTGCTGAAGGAGTTGGCCCGCTTTGACAACTCGATACAGTTGGATATTCTGTTGGCGAGTGTTCTTGATCTGTGTGTCCATGATCCGATCAGTTGCAGCTTGTTCCATGCAATCTGGATTTAATTCTGTGGGTTTGAGCTGTTCTGCAATGTCTGATGTGTCTAGCAATGGTGGAAAGTATGGCCGAAGGCGGTCCACATTAAATACTGGGTGCAGGCCAAGGAATGGGGGAATGCTGAGCTCAAATGCATTGTCTCCCATAGCCTTAGTAATGGTGTAAGGACCATATCGGAGTGGTCTCAATTTTCGATAGGCTCCAGTAAGGCGTTCCTTTTGTAAATGTAACCAGACTTTGTCGCCCACCTGAAAGTTGTGTGGCACCCGATGTTGATCATGTCGCTGCTTGTACTTGGCATTTGATTTCTCAAGAATGTCATGGACCTGCTGGCGAATATGTTGGATGCGCTCAATGAAGCTGGTGGCCTTATCTGTTTCGGACTGGACATGAGCTGAATTCATGTGAGTAGTTGCAAGTGGCATGGCCACATCAATGGGGCATAGTGGCTGGAATCCCAAACCCACCTGAAAAGGGCTATGGCCAGTGGAGCTGTGAAGAGCTCGGTTGTAGCTGTGCTGAACGTAGGGGAGGCTCTCGTCCCATGTGCGTGGATGCTTTGAGTTATACATGCGCAGAATGTGCACAATCATCCTATTGACAACCTCTGTCTGGCCATCAGTTTGAGGATGGAAGGCTGTGGACTTCGTGAGTTTGGTGTCCAGCATTGACCAGAGACTGGACCAAAAGGTGCTGAGAAACCGACTGTCCCGATCTGAGATGATAGACTGTGGGATCCCAAAGTGCACCCACACTCGTTCAAAGAAGAGTTTAGCAGTGGCTTCTGCTGTGATATTCTTCTTGCAGGCCATCATAATGGCCATCTTTGAGAACCTGTCGACGACCACAAAAACACAGTCATTTCCATGCTTAGTGGAAGGAAGGCCTGACATGTAATCCATGGAGATGGATTCCCAAGGTCGACTAGGGGTAGGCAACGGGGTATAGAGGCCTTGCTTCTTAATGGTCGGTTTGGCAATGGCACAGGCAGTACATGATCGGATGTACTTCCCAACATCCTGTCGAAGATTCGGCCAATAGAAATAGTTTTGCAGTACTGCCACTGTTTTCTCGACCCCGAAATGCCCAGCAGCCCGACTGTAGTGTGCTTCCCAAATCATCTTGGCACGCTCGCTTGAAGGAACACAGAGGTGACCGAGGTGGCATAATAGGGCATCCTGGAGGTGAAAATCTGCAACCTGCCGACCCTCCAAGAGTGTCTGGTATGTGTGGCCGAATTCTGGGTCGCTTTTGTAGAGAAGTGGCCAATCAGAAGTCTCGTGCCCGCAAGAGTTGAGCACGGTGGTTAGTGCCATGATCGGTGGTCGACTGAGGCAATCTGCAACATTATTGGTGCTGCCCTTTTTATACTTGATATTCAAGTGAAACTGTTGCAGGTATGTAGACCACTTCTGATGGCGATCATTCTGCAATTTCCCTTGGGTCTGTATGAACTGCAGAGGTTGGTGGTCTGTGTGGATGACCGTTTCCTTCCCCAAAATGTAATGCTTCCATTGTCGGCAGGCCTGTACAATGGAATACATCTCTTTATCATAAGTGGGGTACTTCCGGACTGTGTCTGAAAGTGTTTCACTGTGATATGCCACTGGATGTCCATGTTGAGTAAGGACTGCCCCAATAGCATAGTCAGAGGCATCTGTCTCGACCTCAAATGGTTGTTGTAAATCTGGTAACGCGAGCACTGGTGCTGTGCAGAGGCGATCCTTCAACTCCCTGAATGCCTTCTGTTGAGATTCAGACCAAAAGAATTTTGCTTTCGCCCCGCCCTTGGTGACTTGACTCAAGGGCCAAGAAATATGAGAAAATCCCAACACAAACCTGCGGTAGAAGTTGGCAAGACCTAGAAAGCTGCGGAGCTCTGTTAGAGTGGTTGGAGAGGGCCAATCCCGAATGACTTGGACCTTGGCTGGATCGACATGCACCCCCTGTTCATCAATGATGTATCCCAGATACTGAACCTCGGTCATGCCAAAAGTGCATTTCTCCAAATTGGCGCATAGCTTGTGTTGCCGTAGTGTTTGGAGAACCTGTCGGATGTGGTGGAGGTGCTCTTCCCAACTCTGGCTGAAGATCAGAATGTCATCCAAGTATACTACTACGAAGGAGTTGGTGAATGGCCGCAAGATGTCATCCATTAGCCTCATAAAGGTTGCAGGAGCATTCGTCAATCCGAAAGGCATGACCAACCATTCGAAGAGGCCCTCCTTCGATTTGAAGGCAGTCTTCCACACATCTGAGGGTTCAATTGGTACCTGGTGATATCCTGACTTCAGATCGATCTTGCTGAAATATTTCGCCCCCTTTAGTTGGTCTAGGAGGTCATCAATCCGCGGGATCGGGTACCTATTACGAACAGTGATCTTGTTCAGCGCCCGATAGTCAATACAGAGTCTCCACGTCCCATCCTTCTTCTGTACCAACACTATCGGGCTCCCACAGGGCGAAGAACTCGGACGGATGTGACCTTTCTGCAGGAGCTCCTGAATCTGCCTCTTGATATCATTGTTCTCCAGAATGGAGCGTCGATAAATTGGTCCATTGGGTAGCGGCGCACCTGGGGTCAGATCGATGGAGTGCTTGACTTGACAGTGCAGAGGAACCCCTGCCGGGGAGGTGAAGATGTCTTTGTACTCCTCCACAATCTTGTCCATCTGTAGCTGCCGTGCAGAGGGACCCCGTTTGGAGGCCGCGGCCACTGTCTTCTTCTTCCCTTGAGGGCGTATCATCAGGAAAACAAATTTCCTGGTTTTGGAAATGATCTTACTGCATTGTTTTGCAGTAATCAAAGAGATGGCGGCAGGTGGTGCTACCTCTGGTATCCTGAACAACTTATTTCCCAATGTAATAATAACAGCACGGGGCCTTGATTCATACACAGCATGTCGCTTCCACAAGTATGGTTGTCCTAGTAATACATCACAAACTTCAAGGGGAGCAATGTCACACAATACCTCATCCGTGAAGGGCTTGATGTTGTATGGAAGGCGACACTGCTGGCTCACGCGAAGATCTCGCCCTTGGTGAAGCCACCCAATGGTGTATGGTTGTGGATGTGCTGTGGTCGATAAGCCCAACCGCTTCACGACCTCTGCCGAAATGAGGTTCTTTTGACTCCCGCTATCAACAATGAACTGTATCGGGGAGCCCTTTACCCACATCTGGGAGTGGAAGAGACGCTCCTCCTCCTCTGGATCTTCGGGTTCATTTTTCTGGATCTTTGCGGTAGCAACAGTGGCGCTGGGATCCGCATCAATGATCTGCTTCCCTTTTCCATACCCCTTATCGGGTTCTGACTCAGAGTCGGAACATGCATCTGATTCTGAAACCTTTAGCTCAGCCACCAGTGACTGCTTGGCCCGACACTCACTTGTGTTGTGAGTGGAGCTCTTATGGAACTCGCACCATTTTCCAGTGTCCTTTCTCGGCTTCGCGGCGTTGCTCTTTGCTTGCAGCTTCGGCTGGTTGTCTTGGGTTGTCCCGCCTTGGCTTTGTCCTTTGTTCTGTGGTTTAGGGGCACCTTTCCCCTGCTTTGGATTCGCAGATCCAAAGTCTCGCTTCTTTTGTTTAAACTTCTGCTCGACCTTGACGGCATACCGGTATGCTGCGCCGAGCGAGGGGATGTTTAGGAACTGTATTTCTTCCTGGATGTACTTGTGCAGGCAGCCACGATATTTGAGTATCAAATGTTGCTCCGAATCCTTGATACCCAACTTTGTGCGAAGGGTATGGAAAAGATTGGTGAACTCCGGCACGTCTTGGTCCCTTCCCTGCCGCAGCGTGGTCCACTTTATGTATTCATCCTCATAGCTTCCGACAGGGTAGTACTGCTCCTTGATGGCATCCCGGAACGAATCCCAGGTGGGTGCGGCTGAAAATAGTGAGCCAGTACTTTCATCCTTCTGCTCGCAGTAGGTTTCCCACCAGTCCTTGACGTGGGGGGCTGCTTTGAGAAGAGCAAAAACAATCTTTTCCCGACTCGAAAATTCATGAACAGAAAAATAACCCTCTAGCAGATTTAACCATTTATCTACGGCATCGGCGTCTATCTGACCCTCGAATATGGGGATTTCAAAATTAACTTGTACCTTAAAGGGTGTGGCGTTTCCATAGGAGCTGCTGGAAGCCGATGCGCCGCTTCTGGGTAGCCGCTGAAGGATCTGCGCAAAGCTGTCCATCATCGCGTTCCGTTGTCGCTCGAGCGCTTCTTCGAGCAAGATTTTGATGGGATCTCCTACCCCCTCGTCTTTCTTCTCGTCCGCCATGGGAGGCCGTCGGGATTTGCGAGGCTGGTCTTGCAAAGGTTCAACCAGTTCAAGCCCTAACTCCTTATATCCCGACCTTGTTGGGGACATGCAAAGAAAAACAGAGAAAAAGCATACCGCTCTGATACCACTGATCCGGATTTAAACAGGAACGCAACAAATTACAGAGATAACCATATACATAAAGATGCAGCGGAAATAATACTTCATTTCATTAATGGAAAATACTGAAATATGCTTACAAACAGAAATGGAAATAAACTAGCTAGGGCGATGGTAGCTTATCTCTGAGAAGAGATGTGATGGCTACATGCCTCTGAACTGTGTTACAATGAGGCTCGAAGGCCTATTTATTGTTGAGAAACAATGGAAAACCCTTAACATTCCAAAACCTAACCCTAGGAGATGAAACGCCAAACTGTGGGCCCCGTTTGGGTAAATTGGTACATCAACTTCCCAGGGTCGTAACTTTGGCATACGATCTCCGTTTGACGCGTACAATAGCTCGTTAGAAAGATCTATCCGAGCACTACCACTTTGGGAAGGGCAACATCGGTCCATGGACCCATGTTGCCCCCAGATTTCCCAAAAAACGTCGTTTAGGGCCTCAAAACGGCTCCAGAAGTTCAGGACCCGAAAAATTGCTAAAAATAGTAAGTTGTGCTACAATTAAGGAAGCTGAAAATGCTGAGAAAGACAATGGTGGGGGTCCAGGTGGACTTGGCAGGTGGCCACCAATATCCACCTGGATCAAGGAGGTAGCTCATTCCATCTATGAACAACGAGATGAGATCTTTGTTCAAGTAAGTGAAAAATCTCTGGGTGAAATTATGGTAGATGATATAAATGATTGTGTTTGGTTTTAAGAATCATTTGAGGTTTCTTTTCTCATGATTGATGAATGCAAAGACAATCTGGCTATCATATCATATAAAGATGACCTACAATATATTCAGAATTTAGCAGACCAGACCATTCAGGATTCCCTGTCAGAGTCTTCCTCATATGTCTCATGTTTTGAAATGTTCTTTGAAGAGGAAATTTGCTCACCTATTTGTTCAGAATTTTTTGAAGACCAGGAGCATACTCTTATTTATGAAGAAAGACCAGAATCAAGAGAAAAAGATACTTTGTTTTTTCAGCAAGAGGAAAGACTTCATGTTTTTCAGGATCCAATGGCAGATTTGTTGCAGTCAGCAGTGAAGGTTATTATTTCAGTATTCAGTGATGAAGGGGATCATGGTCAATCATGTTTTTGGAGGCCCAGTTACCAGTATCTATTGTTGACCAGAAGATCTGATCTAGAGAATCAATCAAGGAGGAATCTACTTGATTGATTACATTGGAAGACACATTACACATGATTGTACATATTGCATTAGTACAGAGGTGGCTATCATCATGATTTGAAACCCTCGAATCTTGATGGACTACTACCATTGAATAAGTTTTGTCAGTTCTTGTTTTAGTTAAGTCAGTCATGAGTCATTTCCTTTTTCATTGAGTCG
Organism: Pinus tabuliformis; assembly: GCA_031772625.1. Taxonomy (NCBI): domain Eukaryota; kingdom Viridiplantae; phylum Streptophyta; class Pinopsida; order Pinales; family Pinaceae; genus Pinus; species Pinus tabuliformis. The sequence goes on along the minus strand of CM062820.1, from coordinate 1,727,179,466 downwards.
GTTTTTTCAGTCATTTCAGTTTGCATTGAGTCAGTTTCAGTCAATAAATTGAGTCATGTTGGTTTGTCGGAATAATGGACTCCATAGCCGAATGGACGAAGGCACTGTATAGCTCTTCCAAAGATCTTCTGTTCTTGGCACCTCCAAGGAGCTACCATTCTCCATTGGAGCCAATGTTAGATTCGGTCCTGTCAGTCCTCCGTCAGAGATCAAAACTCTTTTTGCATCTCATTTTTAGGTGTCTCGCTCCATTCACTCAGCTGCATTCTGCTAGGGGCATGCCATAATCTGATGGAAGGACTTGGTCACTCATTTATCCCTTATGCCATGTCCTGCTGGCTCAGCTTTGTTTATTAAAGTTCATTAAGACGGTCTTGAAATCATTTACAATCATGTTTTCATCGCTTGATAAGCAAAGGGTAAACTAGGCATTAGATCTAGGGTTTGCTTTTATTCCTGTCAAAGTTTTCCAAAGGTCTGTCCATGTCACCGTTCAGCTAAGTGTACCATCATTCAGAGGGTTGTCATTATCATGTCAAGTTTCACTGGGTCATTTTACACCTTGTTCATGCTTCAGTTGCGCCTGGGTAAGGTCATTTCCCTTTCCTAGGATTTTGAAGGCAATTTCTCTTGGATGGTCAAATCATCGGTAAAAATTGTATCCTGATGTTCATACACCTTCCCCTATACTTAAATTACCTTATCAAACACTTCCCATCACTGAGATCCCCCAAATTCCTCATTTTCGCACAAACCCTAGTTTCTTGGTACAACTTGGCAATTTTCTTGGTTGGACCTATGTTTTGCCTTTTTGGACTCCTTCCCCTCACTCAATCTTTGAAATTACACTTTCCCCTTGTTTTTAACATCCTTCCCTACTTCCAAGAATTTTCCCAAGAATTTAGAAGCTGCTTATCCCCTTCATTTCGCTTCATTTCAACAAATCTCTTGTTCCACACATCAGGATAGGTTTCACTCAAATGATGTTTCTAAGCAATAAAAGATGAATTTTTGAAAACTGAGAGAGTGTTTTGTCCAAAATAGGCCAAGGAAGAAAAACCTCATTCACTTTTTACACAGGTGTCATGGTTTTATAGAAATGTCAAAAATACAATCACCTCGGGAGAATTGATGCACCTCTGAAGTGACCTTGGGAAAATCAAGTTCTCTCCTAGCTTGATTCGCCAAATGACTTGCTTGATGAGTCAAATGATAACTAGACACAAAGATATTTCCAATGAGCTATCATAAGCTCAATTTAGAGTTGAGGAAGGCATTCAAAAGTTTACTGTAACAGCACTCTGCCTTTAGGCAGCCTCATTTGGCACATTTTGACCAGTCTTGGTAGATTTGATTTTTGAAAGGGAAAATGAACTCCAAATTGAAATATTTTGGTTGTTTTCGAACGTAGACTCAACGAAATTTCCAACAAACTATCCTGCACCCAATTTGGACACCGGGAAGGCCTCCAAAAGTCACCTGGAAAAAGGCGCGATGCACATAGAGAGCGTGGCGCACTAGGAAAAATTTCCAATGTAAATTTACATTGGCGCGACGCACATGGGAGGCGCGACGCACATGGGAGGCGCGGTGCACAGGGCTAAAAGGCGTGAAATGCATTGAAATTTCTCCAAATTTCCATTTATTTGTGTGGATTTTCCAGGTAGGGTCAACATCTTAATGTTTCATCCATTTCTGTGCTGAGTGATGGTGGTGTAAGGGTGATAAGGGTTGAAACAAAAATTCATACCCAACACAAAAAAATTTGCTGCTAGGGTTTCCGAGCTCACAGTTTTGTTACCAAGGACTCTCCTCCTTCCCCATTCTCCCTTGTTGCCTCATCTCCTACCGCCCCACCAAGTTGATCAATCCTACATTACATTCAACATCCCAAAACTGTAGCCCTTATTAAAATTTCTTCAACCCTATATAACTAATCCCAAACCCTAAACCTTATTCCCATATATAAAATCCCCCTCCTCTCCCTAATTAAAATTATCCCAATAATTCTCATTCCTCAATATTTTTTCCCCTTCCTAACAATCCCTAACAGTCCCTGTTGCATTTGTTTTTTCCCTTGGTGGCAGAAATTGGAATACAACACCAAAAAGAGCAGTTCAAGCACAGTTCATACACAACAGTCATCTTGTCTTAAAGGTATTTTGTACAACAGTCATGGCATCTGAGCATTCATCAGAGTATGAGATGGAAACAAAAAGTGATTCATCCTCAGAAGAACAGGCTCCTTGGAGACATCACAAAAGTGGCAAACATGTTAGGGATGAACCAACCACCCTCACTGAATTGCAGGCCTGTCCTCTTGCTATATCATGTTTCCAGCATCTATCATGTTTTGAGTTTTTTCAAAGGGTGGCTAATGTTCGATTTCATCATGAGTTGGCCCATCTTTTTGTGCTTCACCTACATGGAGATCACTCTATCTTGGCCGGTGTCACCTTCACACTGACACCTGAAACTATCTCATTAGCAACCGACATGCCTAATATTGGAGAACCAAATGGAATATGACACACCTAGAGTAGAGGAACAAATGACTTGAGGACCGACAAGCTGAGATAGAGTTGCAGCTAATCAAGGAAAATCTGCAACACATCATGGCAGCACAAGGTAGACCTATGGAGCAAAGAGATGAGAACCGGGAGTATGTTTTAGAGAAAGTGAACATGCACTTGGAGAGGCTGCTGGACAAGGCCGACAAGGACCATGCATTGCTGAGACACATGGCTTTCCACTACATGGTTCGAAACAAAGTGTGCAAGGCCCGAATCAGGAATTTGAAGGCGAAATTGAGGAAGGCAATCAAGAAGAAAAAGAGGAAAAGGGAGCTCGATCGACTTCAGATATTGGCCGAAGCCTCTTTGGCCCAGCATAACACTTGATAAGGAAGCTCCAGCCCAAATTTCAAGAAATTTGGGGCAAGTTTGGACACATGAAAATTTTTTGGTCACAACACAGGTTTTTTCTCCCTGTGCGTCGCGCCATTGGCGCGGCGCTTAGGATTGGGAGCTCCAAATCACAAATGGTTTGCATTTTTGGATTCAACATGAAAAATCATACCTGATGGTGCTTGGACAAGAATTTTGGCCATGTTTTTAGTCCCCAGGAGGTCAAAAACACTCAAAAAATGACCTCTCTGCCCCTATTTTGACACACAAGAAGCAGTCTTGGGAGAATGAAGTTTTGGAGGGGAAAATGAGCACCAAAGTCAGAAATTGCACTTGGGTTGGAAAGTTGATAGGCCAAGGTTTCCAACAAGCACACTTGGGCATAATTTGGACTCCCGCAGGTACCTCAAACTCGCCTCCAAAGTGGTGTGCTGCGTATAGATTTGGGTGCGGCGCATATAGAGAAAAAGGCCAAAATCGCACCCGTTTCGCTTAAATTTCGATTTGCGAATTTCTCCAAGTGGGCCCGCTCATTTACACTATATTTTTCTCGGCAACTAAGGCAATGTTTAAAAAGTATTTTCACTAAAGGTGGGCTCCTATCCAAGTGGCAAAGAAAGGCAAGCAGTCACCCAAGCCATTTGTCATTTTTGTAATGCTGCACCTATAACTAATGGTTGGCTTTCCACTTCCACTTTGTAATGATTCGAGAAACTCCCCAACTCTTAGTCATTCTATTTCCTCAAGGCATAGTCTATTTATTGTATGCAAACCATTTGCAAAGGGTAGGTTGGCTTGTAATTTGTGGGAGACTGTGGGAGAGAAACTCAGTTCTTCATTGTATATTTTGACAGAGGATTAATGAAAGGCAGCAGCTCTGTTTCATGAGATTCATGTGGTTGTGAGTGTAGAAAATGTGTCTCTTATGTTTCATATGTATTTTGTAATGTTTCACCGTTCATTTCATATTCACTTCTAGTGAAATTTTCTAAGTTAAATAAGGTAGAATTCATTTTTATTGCTCTGCCTGTGGGAAAATTTCATGTTCAATGTTCTTCTTCTGTTGAAAAGGATTCATGTACTTATGCCCTTTTCACCCTCCTAAGCAATTCCTCCATTCCGCGTTATTTCAAAATAAATTGCTAGACTTTCCGCCTGTCTTGCCTCATGAAATAATCTGTGCCTTTGTATTAAATTCTCTACTCATTGCTGTTCGTTGGTCCCATACCATCCCAGAAACTCAGTCATTCATAAAAAAATTCTTTCTTGCATCCATATTTACTTACTAGCCTAAGATCAATATTTCACTGTTAGTCATCTTAGACCATTCCGTTTACTTATTCGCTGAGCGTGACTCGGAGGGAGCCCTCTCCTGTTCTGGTAGGGCTAGCTACCAGACTGAGCGTGACTCGGAGGGAGCCCTCTCCTGTTCTGGTAGGGCTAGCTACCAGACTGAGCGTGGTTTGTGGTTACCCTGAATTTTGCCTTCCTTCAGCCTAAGGCAGATTTAGGTGCTAACACCAGGTATCCTTTGAAACTTCTTTTGCTTTGCAATTGTAGAAGTAAATAAATGCTACTTTAGTCTATCTCCGGTCTAGCTTATGTTGAACATCTAGTTTCAAATGCTTGATGAGTTCCTCTTATCAAATAAAGTCCTTAAGAAAGTTTAGATCTCATATCTAAATCCTCTTAAAGAAATCATAAAAGTTGTTTTGAAAAAATCATAAAAAATCGAAATAATCAGAAAATACTCAAAAAAAGAATTCCTGGAAAACTAAACCTTTTCTTCAGAATTATTTTACAGGTTTAGATCTGATCTATGATGGTGGATAGGGATCAGACACACAAAGGTTAAAATCATCCACTTGGAAACTCCACATCAATTTCGTAATCAGGACTCCACTGGAGAAATGAACCTGAAAGAACTATATGAAAAGATCAGGCTTTTGACTTGGATTGTTATCCAAGACATTATGTTCTTTCTTATTGATAAGATTTTTCAATGTATATTGTATTTTAGAGATGACTTTAGATTAAATTTTTATTATTTTCCTTCCAAAAATGTAGATGAAAATTCTCCTTACATATTTTAACAACAGTCTTCTAATTATTATGAAGATCATTTTTTAATTAAGGAGAACCCCAAAATTGAGAATAATCAGCTAATCCCTGAACATATTCTGCTACCTCATAAAGTTCCGGATAGGTATGAACCACTCACTTTGCCTCCTACACTCCATGCTTTCCCTAACGATTATCCCAAGTATCTCCCTAGATTTGATGGAGAGAATGGTGTCACTGCCCAAAAACATATCCAAGTTGTTGAAGATAATCTTAACTTATTTAAAGTGGATGAAGAGGATGTGAGTATTAGGCTTTTTTCTCTTTGTTTGCAAAGCAAAGTCAGGAGTTGTTTCAAAACCCTGCCTGAGGCAAGCATCTCAAATCTTGAGCAGTTTCTCAAACTCTTCCTTGATAGATGGATAATCAAAGTCAATCTCCTCATGATCATAGAAGAATATAATCAGTTAAAAAGACATCCAGATGAAACAGTACAACAGTTTTCAGACAAATTCAATCAAATCTATCATTCGATACCATTAAATATAAGACCTCCCCTTGATTAAGCTCTATTGCATTACCTAAGAGCATTTGATTCAGAGATAGAATTTCATTTGAGAGAGAGAAACCCCTCCACTATGGAACAGATGCAGAACATAGCAGTGGATGTAGAGGTCAATCTGAAAATCAGAAAAGAAAAGTTGAAAACAGAGAAAGAGGAAAAACTTATCATTTTGATAAAGAAAGTAGAGGAAATGATGCAGAAGATCACAATGAAAGTTGAAAGTTTTGTTCAAAATCATCATGACACATTTATTTTACAAGAGGAAAGGGTTGATATTCATAAACAAATTCCTGCCAACTCAACCTACCATAGATCAGAAGACAAATTCATAGAGCAATATGTGGAGGAGCAATCTCCAGATCTAATGTGTGCATTTGATAACATTTATTCTTTCAATGATTCGCCCAAATATGATCAATATGATGATGATTATGTTTCTCAAATCCAAATTAACCTTGCAGAGGAATCAGAAGCTAATTTTGGGAACAAGTAAATTTAGGTTCAACAGCTTGAAAGAATTGATCAGCTTGTTCATTGCAGCAATGAGAATGAGGAGGAAAGTGCAGAAAATTTTGAAATCAATGAAGGAACTTTACCATTTTGTTTTGATTCTTTTCAGTTTATCAGAGATAACTATCATGCAATTAGAAATCAAATGTCAACAAGTCCTGATATTAACCATCTAGAGGGCAATCAAATCTTTGTTCAAGATTGATCATATCTAGATTTGCAGTCCCATAATGCCATTGAATGTCAGGTTGCAGAAGAAAGCTTGGAAGCAGGAATAGATGATCAAAAAACCCAAGTTGATTCCTTGCCCCTTTCTTTTGAATCATCTGAATTGTTTAAAGAAAAAGAAGAGTAGCTTGTAGAAATCTATCAAGTTCCATTTGAACCTATATGTAATGAGTTGCAAGAATCCTTCCAAGTTCTTTATGATCCATCAGCTGACAGGTTGAATGATGAAAGAAATTAGAATTCTTCTCCATTAACATATTGTGAGAGTCAAAATCAAGATGATAATGGTTTTACAAGACAGGCATTACAACCAGTAAAAATATCACAACATAGAACAGTTGAAAACATACATGGTGATAAATACAAAAGTTATTTCTCAATTCCAAGGCATGAAAGCTATCTAGGACATTTGTACAGTTGTTATTTGAATCGGCTCAAGATTAGTGTATATATTTTACAGGATCCTTTTGTACAGTTTCTAGATTCAGCAAAGGAGATCAAGAATTTCCTTATCTTCTCACAGGTTAACAAAGCTAAATTTGATTGCAAGATCTCAATTTTAAACACCATCAAGCATAAAAAACAAAGGTCACTGATGTATATAATGCTTAATTGGTTGCATTTGTTATTTCATTTTACCTAACCAGTTGTCAAAAGGTTGATTAGAGTAAAGTAGGTAGGATTTCAGTTTGTTTTAATTCAGTTTTCAATAAGTTAAAAAATAAATCCTTAAATGTTTGAATCCAATCAAAAGGCCCTAAAGAATTTGATGATTTACTAATTTGGTTTGAAAGTTGCAACACCTCTTTTTTGTTTCAGGTTAGATCTCAAGTTGTGCAGGAGAAAGTTAAAAAAGATTTTTGATGAAAAGACCAAGGTTGCAAGTGCCTACCCAAGTGAGAAGGTGCTCAAGTAGGATTCAAAAAGGAAGAAAAAATGAAAAAATGTGTTTAAGTGTGGATTGGATAATAACTTGTTGCAGTTGAAGCCCAAAGAGAAGTCCCTAAGCTCCACAAGTGTGTTGTCATGTATACAAATAAAGAAACCAAGAAAGAAATATTTCAGAGTAGAGAAAAAGTTATGCAGAAGGCCATCTGACCTGCTGTTCTTGACTTTCCACCAGGGAAAGCCATCCCCAATTGGAGCCAGTGTTATACTCTTATAGTAATAGGTGTCATATTTCATGATTGACTGGTTGAGCTCTGTAATATGTTCATCCCTTTTGCAAAGGTTTTCCATATTTCAAAAAATCAAAAAAATTAAAAAATGTAAAGAGGGTACACCCTAAAACAAAAATCAAAGGGTGAAAAAATTAAATGGTCAAAAGAAAAAATGAAAAGAAATGAACCCCAATAAAAAAAAGACCAAGGAAGTGTGCTAGTCCAAAATGCCACTACTAATACATTTTCTGTAAATAAATCATCATGTACAGCTTGTTGAAACTCTTTTTCTCCACAATTGATGAATGGCCAAACAACTTAATCTTGGCCAGTTCATGTTTCAATTTCCTGTTTTAGAGATAGAGAATAAAATCTGTCCAAACTGTTTAAACTTGGCTCTGCAAGTAGATAGGTAGAGAAGCAAAGGAGCTCAACTGTTTAATCTGAGCCCTTGGAGGAAATAAGTGCAGACTTAGATAGGCTTATCATGCAAAGAAAAGAAAATTAATGAGGGTTTGCCAGTCTAAGTGCATCTAGTGAAAGAAGAAAAAATGTTAGGCACAGTAGGCTAGGTAGGTAGAATGGTGTTTCAGAATGTGACTTGTGATGTATTGTGTAAATATGTTAACTTTCAGTCCCATCACAAGTGCAAAGGAGGTACTCTTGGAGCAACTTAGGCGAGGCATGACTAATCTCCCATTCATACTTTGTCCCCAAGTCATTTACTAATTTCCCCCCAAAGATGTTAAGGTCTGCTTAGTACAACATAAACCATTCCTTCCGTTTTTCATCAAGCCTAAGTAAAACCCCTTTTACTTAGGAATTTTGTAAAATTATCACATAAATCCCTTTGTTTACCCTAAGCCTAAGTCTAGCACTTAGCGCTTTCATTTACATTTATTTCATATTAACAAATTAACTTTTAGTATTTAACTCCCATATAATTTTTTCCCTTATCCCGTATTATGTATATATGATAAAAATCCCCGCATTACTACATATCCCGCCCCTAGTTAAACTATAACCATAACACTGTATAAATGAGGGATTAATAGTTCATTAGGAGCTTATTAATAGCCTTTTTCGTGCAAAAACCTCAAGATTAATTAACCTTTGGTTAATTAATAACCTAACCAAACCCTGCGAACCAATTGTAATAGTCTCGACACCATTAAAAAACATTAAATATGATTGGGCCCCCGCTGTTTAAACCTCCGCCATCTCCAACAATCATCCACCGTCCGATCTGGACCTCCAAATCTAACGGTCCTTAACCATTTCGCGACCCCCCTTGCCACCAAACGTTAAGCCACGGGGGAACAGTGGTTTTGGCTCGGTATTGTGGACACGCGTCAACCGCCCAGCGTATTCGCTACCCCTCCCCCTAAAACTACCTAAGCTCAAAAGCAGTGCAGGCAAAACCACTTACCGCCCTCCCCCTGCTGACGTCATCTACTGACGTCAACTGTCCTTTACTGATGTCACTTCCACGTCACCTACTGACATCACTGCCACGTCACTAACACGTCATCTGTTCTGTACCCCCGCTGACATCATGCTGATGTCATCCATCCTTCGAACCAAAATTTCCTGCCAAAATTCATTTTTTTCCATTAAAGGGGAAAAAGGGTTACTTTTGATGTTTTTCACTGCAAAACAGTGTTGCGGGCTAAAAGGGACTGAGTTCACAGTTCCAGTTTTCGCGACTTCCTCCGACCAAAAAAGCTCTAGCACCAGCTCCGCGACTAACTATTCAACCTGCATAGTACATTTTCTTCCTCTTTTAACATAGTTGAACCACCACCGAGGAACTTCTGAGATTGCAGAAGACAGAAAGGGAGATATACAGGGATTTTTCCTACCTTAAACAGTGGAAGCCTGCAGAAACATGGATTGCCAGAGAAAGGTGGTGAAAGGACGCGCACGCAGCTTTGTTTTACTAGACAACGATGTACAGAGATAAATAGGGCAAACCACAATCAAAGAGTATCAGAGGAGCATTAAAGAGTATCAGATCAAAGTCAAAGTGTATCAGATCAGAATATAAGACTGTTAGATCAACATTAAAGACTATCAGATGCCCACAGTTATTGCTGAAGACAGCTGCAAGCCGAACCCTAAAAGCCTGCCTCCAGCACAACATCAGTGGACCGTTCCTATTTGTCTTGTAAATTACATTAGGTTAAAAACTAGATATTATCTCACAGCCTTTATGAGATATTTTTGTACATATTTGGTTGTATAAATACCCTCTTCATAAGAGTTTTGAAGAGTTTTTGGGTATGTGTAGATTTCCCTAGACTTTGCTATAATACTGAACTTGGGAATAAAAAGTTGTTTGGATCAAACTGTTGTCTAGCCTACTGGATGAAGAATTGATGCAGAGGACCTATCACAGAATTCTTGAATCAACCTCCAGATCAATAAGTCCCTTATAACTTGTGTTTTTACAGTTTTCATGTTTACTATATCATTTTTGTTTCATGATCTGAATAGTAAAGGAAAAGATTAATTTAGAATTTGCTTAATTGCACTTTGTTTTCAGTCTTTATTATTCTCTGTGTTTTCTTCAAAACTAGTTTAAATAGTGAATTCTTAATTTCTCATGTTTCCTGATTCTCTCATATTGATTATTTGATAAAGAATTCTTAACTGCTCTTTGTCGGTAAGAATTCACTTTCCCTCTTTTCAATATGTTGAAGGATTCTTAACTGCCCTTCACCCATTTGAGTCCATTCCATCTGATTCCAACCTTTTAATTTGTTCCATGTTTGAGTACCTTGCTCTGTGATGCCATCCTCTATTAGAAACCAAATCCAGAAAACCATCTTGTTTTGACTCCATCATGCCCAATGGACTGAACTCTTCAGTTTTGCCTCACTGTTCTATTAAATCTCACCACCCAAACTCAAAACAAAATCCTTGTACTTCATAACTAGCCTAGAACCTTCAAAAGCAAAGCTAAATCATAAAGAGAGAGCTCTCTCTGGGTGTAGATTGGCTAGAATCTGTATCTAAAAGATTGGTCTGTGGTTACCTCGGTTGTATTCCCTTTCTTACAACTTTTGGGAACAACTTGAGTGATAACAGATAGGAAGATCCATGAATTCACGGCACATGAGAACAGGAACACATGACTAACAAAGGAACAATGGATGGAAAAATACCTATATATAGAAACCCAAAAGATATTTTTCTATTCCTTTCCGGTTGAGCTATATCAGTGGATCGCGAAGCTAGCGGATAGACAAGGAAGGTGGAGACTTGACGGTCCTATTGTCTGGACCCCGGAGCTAGTACAGACACTGGAAGCCTCTAGGATAAGATCACTTGTGCTATTGATGATTGGCTCGATCGCATCATAGGATGATTTGTGATTGAATTCACAGTCGATACCTCAGTTAGTTATAGCGAGGTGGAGTGACACTTTTTCAAAGGTCCACAAGGTAAGTACTTGAAGTCTTTGAATACATGGATTAAGATGTTATTGTACAAAAAACGGGTTATGTAGCTACCTTGATTTTCGGAGCTACGTGAAGTGGAAAGACTTACAGAAATGAAGGAAGAAAGGGTCTTCAGTATAGCCCACTGATTTCATGTCCATTGGGTCATGAAGAGGAGTAGCGCAGGCTTCTCCGCGAAGTGCAATTCATTTAATAAGATAGAGATTCCCATGACTGCCACCTGCACCCACACCACCTCCAACTTCACCACCATCACCTACGACTTCACCCTTACCACCACCACCACCACCATAGTTCAACATGGCAAATTCAGTGAAGATGCCTTTATTTAAAGGTTTGGGAAATGAGGACCTAGACCAATTTTGGTTTTTCATGAAAGGTGTATGGGAAGCTCAGGGTGTCACAGATGATCACATGAAGAAGGACACATTGGTTAGTGCTTTGCAGGATCGTGCGCTAACCTGGTATATCAAGTACTCTAATGATAACCCAAATGCTGGAGTGGCAGACATCTAGACCGTGCTGAATAAAGAATTTAGTGGGCCTAAATCCAAGGAATAGTCGATTGTGGGGTTTAAGGAAATCACGATGAAACCACGTGAGACACCTTGGGAATTGGATCAGAGGTTGAAGTGAAAAATCCATGAAGCCAATATGAACTTAACAGATGGACAACACCGCGAATGGTTCATGGCTTCCCTCCTGCCACACCTAAGGGTTGCACTATCACAACAGAAGATTATGACTTAGGCAGAGGCCTTGGAGATTTCAATGAGGCTGCATAAAACACCAATGCAAGATTCAAATTTTGGGGTTGAGCAGATCCATGCACAATTACAAAATCTTTGGCTTGAAATGAAAAGTTTGAAGCAGGATAGAACAGTTTGACTAGAGGTGCACGAAGAGGTATGGTGCCTGAAATGTAAAGGTCAAGGGCATGAAAAAGAGCACTGCTCAGTCTTTGCGAACTATATTACAGGAGGATGACTGATTTCTTTAAGGCTGAAAGCCCAAGCAGGACCAAGTGTGGGGCCTACATTGTGGTGCACTATATGTGAGGTAGCAAGGAAACATGTGACGGATAATTGTCATTTGCTGAAAAGTTTGTACAAACACCACAACAACTGTTCTACAACTTCTATAGGTCACTAGGGAATGATGAATGCAACTACAGAAGTTATGAATTAATGATGGATAGAACACCCACCAATAGAGTTCAGGCAGAATTTGGCCCCCTAACCACGGGGCTAGGATGGCGTGAACAAGCTTTCAGGGGTACGAACGAGGCCAAGTTGGAGGAGGACTTTGCAGAGGTCGAGGGCAACTAACCTGCTACAACTGTGAAGGACTAGGACACTATGCCCATGAATGCACTTATCCAATGCAACCGTCGTGCAAATATTGTACTCAGGTTGATCATGAGGTAGAGGATTATCCTACGCTGATAGCGAGGATATGTGACAAAGGGGTGCTACCACATCAGCTGACTCAGAACCTGAAGATGATGAGGTATGAGCCTCGCAAAGAGGATCCAAATGTGAATATAATGCTCTGAAGTGGAATTCAATGGGCGATGATAAGGGGAAACAACTTGAAGACAACACATGGGTTCGCAAAGCTTTGGCGAAGGAGGCTGAATTTGATTTGGAGTGTGCATGTGAAACGTTCATGGAAGCAAAGAAGAACTTCGTTGAGGCCTCTACCTTAGGGAGATAGGATAAGACTAATCAGGAAATGGACCCTTCTATTCTTACAACCTTTCTAGAGACCTCCATGAAGATGTTGTGCAATATTAGAGCTGTGAAGGGATTATAGGAACTTATAAATAGATGTGTTGGAAACACTCCAGGTGAACCATGCATTGTACAAAAGATTGGTAAGCATAAAGAAAGGATAGGATGAGAGATGAGACTGACCATGAAAATAAGAGAATATGAAATGGATCAGGTTATTTTGGATCTGGGGTGAGACGTGAACGTTCTACCAAAGCAGACTTGGGAGCGAATGGTAAGACCCTCACTGCATTGGTCTCTGATTCTGTTTAGGATGGAAAATCAGCAGAATATCATCCCCATGGGATGGATGCGAGGAGTGACTATAGATATTGAAGGTGCAAGCACATTGGCTGACTTTGAAGTAATAGAAATTGTGGATGATAGCAACCTCTACCCTGCGCTCCTTCGCATTGATTGGGCTCTTGACATGAATGGGATAATAAACCTAAAGAAGTGAAAGGTGATATTTGAAAAGAAATCACTCTGCGTAAAAGTACCCTTAGTTCTTGCTGAAGGATTGTGCTATACTGAACCAGTCCATGATTACGAAAGCGATGACGATTTGGACGGCATATATAAGATAACAACGCGATACCAAGATTGGGTGAATCCAACAGCAAATGGATGAATTACATGGGATTGTGAGAGTTCCTGCACCTCAGACTCTGATGAAGAATTAGAGCGTTGGCAGAATTGGCTAGATGAAGTAACCACGCTGAGTTGTAACATGATGACCTAGTCGCTGAGCTCTGTATCATCAGAGGAAAGAAATCTTCCCACTTATGATGGCTTGAATGATATAGATGTGTTTTTGGATGCATTTGAGAGGGAGGTACCAGAAAAACAATGCTTCTAGGCTTTGGACTGGGAACTACGTGCTACGCTCGTGAGATGGTAGGGTATGACAAGGCTAGCTTTGATGATTGGTGCGAGTGCAAGAGGATGATGAGAACATGTTTTGTGAAGACGAAGGTACAAATGATAGAAAAATATGATGGGAGGGATGATCCGTGCGCACGCTTGGAAAAATGGGCTAAGGCCTATGGAGCAAAGCCCTAACCTGAATGGGTGCACTTGTTCTGTCATGCCTTGGATGTCATCCCAATGAACTGGTACTTGGAGATAGAGCTCTGCCATGCTACAAGTGAATGGGATATTCTGCATGAAGGATTCATAATGACGTTCAACATTGAAGATGGGTTTCACTGTATTGATGAAGCTCTACAAGAAGTTAAAGCAGCAATCTTTAGGATACTGCAGGATCCTTTGGATATAATTCAACCTGATTGGACTACTCAAGTGAGTCATGTGCTAGAATGTTATAACATGACTACTGAAGAAGAAGACGAGGATCCATGAAAAATTAATATCCTTGAAATAGAGGGACACCACGAGGTTGAGGGATCACAGATCGAGAACCCTGATATAATTGCGCTACTAAAAATGAAACAGGTAAATATTGGTACAGAGCCGGAGCCCAAGTTAGTGAAGATAGGATATTACTAGGATGACACGACGGTAGATAAGGTCACTGAATTGCTCCATGAATACAAGGATTTGTTCCCTACCAATTTTATGGAGCTAAAGGAGATAATATGACACCTGGGTGTTATGAAGATCACATTAAAACTAGACGCAAAGCCAATTAAGTATGGACCTTACCATCTCAATCCAAAGTATAAGGAGAAGGTCTACTTAGAACTAGACAAGATTCTCGTGGCAGGCATCATTTATCCCATAGAAGAATCTGATTATGTAAGCATAATGGTGGTACATGAAAAGAAGCAGAAGGATGAAATAAGGATATGCGTAGATCTCAGAAAGTTGAATGATGCTTGTGTACATGATCCTTTCCTGACTCCATTCACTAACAAGGTATTGCAAAATGTAGGTGGCCAAGTGTTATATACATTCTTGTGCCTTACAGCTATAAGCATGAAATGTCCATAAACCAAGGGATCCTAAGTCCCTAAAAGTGTTGTTCCAGCTCCTAAAGAAACAAGGTCAACAAATTACAGCTTCTCCCAGAAGTTCTCCACCAGAAACTGCTCAAAACTAGTCAAAACAGGATCATTTCAGATGCTCCACTAGCTAGCTGCGTTGCAAAGCACCCAAATACACTGGCTAGGTGTGTTGCAACACACTTGAATGCACTACCAGGGTGCGTTGAGCGGGAAATAACAAGTGGCAGAGTCATTCCACGAGGTGGAGAGACAATGGAAGCTTCCAGAATCTTCTCCAATGACACTTGCCTCACTGAATTCGACCAGTGATGAGTAAGAGGCTCTCAGTCTCCAAGTGGAAGCAAGAACTGACAGAGAGAAGCCATTAATCAATTCATGAGCTGACTCATCCTCTTTGCATACATCTATATATGGATCCCTCACCAAGAGATCCAGGGGCTGGAATTTTGTACATTGCAGAGAATTGTTGTTGGTTTTGTGATAGATATCAGAGTATTGGGTGATTTATGCTTTGTTAGAGGTGAATAAGGGATTCTATGCTGGGAGGTTGATGCTGGATCAAGAATCATTGGTTGTAACTCCTCCTGGATCTTCTTGTTTTATCAATAAAACTATTTGAGTTTCTCCTACATGCTTGTATATCATTGATGTGTGTTATATTTGTATGTTTAGCTTAAATCTGATCCTAAGCTTTTTATGAACATAAATCCATGTCTTTGTGTAGTTTCTTTCTTCTGTGAACTTGCAGGAACTTGGTGACGCTGGGCAAGTGAGGGAGCAGATAGCTGGAAGCCGCCAAAGAGAAGAGAGATTGGATCAAAGGACTAGCGCAAGACACAGGTTGGTTCATCTTAATCATCTTCGTTTATAGTTCATAAAGGAGAATACAAGAGTAGTTTTCCCTGTTTGTTTCTGAGGTCTCTGTCACAACCCAGTGGGATAGGGTCGTTCTGAATAGACACTTTTCCCGAAAACAAAATGGCGACTCCACTGGGGATCGTGTCTAGTTAGTTTGTTTGTGTTTCTATTGTTGTTCATCTCATAAACTTAGGAGTAGTGAATCGAATTGCATTTGCCAGTTACAAATGCAAAGTAGACATCTGCTACTCTAGTACATTCACTGGATCTGTTTATGATCTGAACAGTTGATTCACAAATGATCTAATCACCCTTTGTGATAGCTCATAAACCTCTTGTAAATCAACCCTTTGATTGTACATTACTGATTGCTTTTACCCGGCCAAAAACCATAGATTAAACTGCAAACCATGACCCAGAACCCGGAGAGAATTCTCGTTTCTGTTCCAGCACAGTCTCTGTGAAGAGACTCTGCATTTCAACGCAGTTCCCGAGAGGGCTACCTGCATTGCAATTCAGTTTCTCTGTGTAGCAGGTGCCTTGATCAGCTTAGCCCTGTCTAGCTAAGGTTCTTTGCTCACTTTTTCCAGTTTTGCCTCTGATTTTTGTAGCATGTGATCAGTGTGTGTGTCTGTTTAAAATCCCCTTTTCTTTGCCTTAATTCCACCTCAGTTGTATAAAAGAAACTGTATTTGTTTTTGTGTGTTTGTTACGTCATTTACAGTTTCCCATTGCAAAAGTAAACTAGTCATACTGTCGTCCTTGGATTTAGATCTGTCGTAAGTGTCGATTTTGATCTTAGGAGAAAGTTTATTTGCTGTTGATAGTCGATTACGCTTTTACTTTTGCCTTTGGCTTGAATTTGTGAATTTCTAGTGTCGAAACAAGTGTTTACTTCAAAATCATAAAGTGTCGTAATCGTCTCTACCTTTTGATTTCGAAAAGAAGCTTGTTTGTGTTTTTCACTTGAAAGCGAATTCAAATTTGTACAACAACTTTCTTTTTAGGCATCAATATTAAGAAAGTGAAAAACAAATACATGCACATGTGCATTTGCATATTGGCACTCTGTATGGCTTGATTTAGGAAAAGTGCATTTACAGTGTGCTCTTTGCTCTTCGAGAAAAGATTGTGTCTTTCTTTTCCCCTTGTAGCTAGGATTTTCATTGCTGAAAAGAGATAAAAGCTTGCTTATCATCTTTAGATTGCATTTTAGGAATTACATCTACATCTCGTGGTGAACCCAAAAGGCAAACTTCATAAGAAAGATCAACCTAAAATAAATTCAATGAACTTAACAACGCTTTGTAACTTAACGCACAACATTTAGAGGTCTAGGCTAGAGACGTATTCCGGCGTCGTAAAGCCTGGTAACTGTTGTCCTCACTGATGGTTGGGTGATTCCTCCACTTTGAGACGATAAGTGCCAGTACGGACTTGTGCTCCCACGTACCGTCGAGTATATATTGGGAGACCCCTATAGGCATAAAACCTTTATCCATAGGAAGCCGTGTCGGCCGCCCTACTGATCGCAATGCACCGAACACAGCATTCGGGAAGATTGACTGCCGTACACTAAAAAGTATTCTGTAGTTTTGCGATTGGTTTGGTACTCCCTCTACCTAGACCTCCAGAGCAGTCCCTTTTGTTCCTTTTCAGACTCCTTAACAGAAAAAGTCCATCTGAGCACTTGTCACTTCAGGCTCATTAAAAATTGAAGGAGACAAGAGTCATCTTTTGTTTTTTCTCGACTCTTTAAAACTGAAAAAACAAAGTTGTGTCAAAGCGTGTTAAAATTTATTTTAAATGGAATATTCATACCCTTTTCCTTCGTTGATCTTTAGGTTGATAAAATGGAGCCTACCAACCAAGGAGTTCCCCTTGGTGGAAATCTTAGTCCCTTCTCCTCTTGGGGAGATGTTGGTGCGCACCATATGGCCACATTGTCGCTTCCAGGACTAACAATTGGCTTGCCAGTATGGCTCTTCTCAACCAATGTCATTCAGAACACCACTATTCCTGAACAGTCGAATCAGCAATTAGACGAGTCCAGAGTTACCCACCAGCCTTCTACTTCCTCTAATTCTTCCTCTCCTCCTTCATCTTCGCTTGACGGGACTGGTAAAGCTAAAAGCCAAGTTCCTAAGGAGAAGAAGGAAAAGAAGAAGAAAGAGAAAAAGAGGAAGGAGCCAAAGGCGAATAAGGGAAAACGAGTGTCGTCTAATGAAAATCCACACACAGCACCGACCAGGCATAAATCGCCATGTGTCATTTGTAGAGGAGACCACTTTCACAGAGATTGTCCTTGCATCCCCCGGATACTAAGGGACTGGTCTCCTTGTTTGCACAATCCGGTGTCATCAACCTCTGGAGATCATGTTGAAAGCACACCGTCAACTAGTGAAAGTGAAGCCCCAGGACAAAAAGGGAAAGCTAGATTTCCCTGTAAACTGTGCGAAGGCGACCATGCCCTCCACCGTTGTCCCTTCTTAGACGAAGCTAAAAGAGTTTTGGATGATCGTTCGGTTTCACCGTTACGACTTCCTCCTGGATATAAAAAACTCTTGCCGAGTCCGTCACTAGTTGAGAACCCAGCTGGCCCGCTCAGGTGGTCGGCTGAAGCACCTATCATTGAAGATAAACCAACTGAATCCATACCAGACGAAAGTCAAAAGGTCGAGGCGGCAGTTGACCCGGTCTTGCCTTCAGAGTTTTTATCTTCGGATGATACAGTCACTGAAGAGAACAAGGATGACACCGTCCAAATTCTCTTCATCAACACAGACTCCGACGAACATGGGGGCAGTCCACCCATTCCTTTACCGCAGGAAGGAAGTTCGTCAGAGCCATACCCAGCCGTCTACTCGGTCCCACCTCCAAGCAACCTAGTTGTATCCTTCGACTGGAATCAACTAGGCAGACCCTGTTTGCCAGCAAGCATACCATTCCGAATTATCGTTCAAATATATGGAATGGTCATGGCTGGCACCATCATAGATGAGGGGGCTTCTGTGAGTATCCTTTACTCTATTGCTTGGAAAGCGCTTGGTTCACCATCGCTGTTGCCTGAAATGAGAAATTTGATAGGCTTTGATAAAGGAACCAGTCGACCTTTATGGATCCTTCCCGATGTGCCCATAACATTGAGAGGGAAGACAATTCGCATGAACGTCATGGTCGTTCAAGGACCCTTGGATTATAACCTACTCCTTGGTCGAGACTATATTTATTGCATGGGAGCCATCGTCTCCTCACTCTTTAGAGTAATGTGTTTTCCGCACGAAGGAAGAGTGGTCAAGCTCGTGGACCAGCTTTCATTTCCCGGATCACGCATAGCAAATAGTCGTATATCGTCCCTAAATGGTCTCTTCACGCAAGAAATGTCTCAATTCCCAGTCCGTCCTCCCGATGAGCGCGAGTAATTCGGAGGGATATGACTGAAACCCAGGGGGCATGCGTCCTGGTCTACTTCGGCAGGAAAACTTCGGGTATAGAATAGGTTTCCGCGGGAGAATATGACTAGTCTGTACCCCGTCCGTGATTGGAAGAGGGGTTATTCTAGAATAAGATTCTTTTGTCAAAGTTATGTGAGTTGACAGATGGAGTCACTCGCCTTTGTTTATCTCGGTAGACATCGCCGAAGAAGTGTTTTGTTTGCACCGCGAATAGAACAATCTTTGGGTAACCTGTAAGAGGTAGGCCTCTCCTGATAGAACAAATGTTTTGTCTGCAAATTGAGGGGTAACTTTGAAACTCTGTTTTATACCTGGGGGCATGCAAACCTTTTGGCATGCAAGCGAAAGAGCGATTATTTATCTATTTTTTGGATTAGTCGTTTCCTAACTTGCATAAAGAAAGGATGTGGGGAAAAAATCTAAAAGTTGCCGTTTTTATATGAGACATTCTTATCATATGACTGGATTAATCGAGCAGTTTTAGCACATAGTTCAAGCTCGTTAAAAAATAAACATAATATCGAGCAAATGTTTCCACCCGCGTTTAAGCTCTTTAAAAAATGAACTATCCTCCGGTAAATAACCACCGTGAATGAAGCATTTTCAGCCATTAAAGCCTTGGTCGTGTTTGCACCGTCACCACCACTTTTCCATTGGCCGATCATTCACCTCCATTTGATTGTTTACCCATTTTGAGGAACAGTTGTGAAGAGTGATTTCACTAGCCATCCTTGTGACACTACCGTGATTGGAAAATTCCAAACCTTACCTGGAATCAGCTGCTACCCATTTTATCACTCGTTCCTCAAAAGACGAGTCTTCTTTAAGCTCTTTTCATCTGACTAGAAAAATATGAAAAGATTGCCGAGTTTTGGCCTTCCAGCTCGTTAAAGCGACCGGAAGTGCTATCCCTCCTCTAGATTTTAATCTTTTTGTACCTAAGGGATTATTGCACAAAAAGATCGAGCGCTTGTTTTGTTCGGCTCGTTAAAACTATCGAAAACTCATCCCTTCTGTATTGTTTTATACTTTTTCAGACTTAAGGGATTAGACGACGAAAAAGGAATTCCGAAGTTATCTTTACGTACCTTTTCAGACTCTCTAAAAATGAAAAGGACCGAGTTATCTTTGTCGTTAGACTCGTTAAAAAGATTAATAGCGACAAACTTGTCTTTAGATGAGAATGAGTTTCACTATCGCTAGGCTCGTTAAAACGTAGCGATGGGTTTGCTCGAAGGGAAAATTATAGAACAAGCATATGTTATCCTCCTCAAGCTTGACAAAAATAAAGAGGTACTGGTCAGAAATGACTGGGGAAAAATTGGGAAGAAAACTCAAAGAAACTTTATTGGTAGCAAGTCACTCTTGAACATGACACTTCCACTCCGTGCCAGAGTCGGGTTGGGTTGTTTCGTTCACCGATCACATCACCATGGTCACGCCATACCATCCACATTTGAGGTAAATGCTACCTATCCATCACATAAGTGTCACCGACATGTTCAAGAGAAGTCATCCAGAGAAGTCACCCGTGTCCCATCCACTACCATACATTATACTTCATTCTTTCATGACCGCCACCCTGAACCGTATGTCACCAGATCGTTTTCACCTCCATCAAAATCATTTGCTCCGTTCCGTGTCATTGATGTGGGATTCATTAAGGCCCTCCTTTGACGGATCGCTTCTTGTCGACATCAACTCATTATCCAAGAAGTTGATCTAGGAACACCCCTTCAGTACTTTGAAGCTTGCATGCCTCAATGGCAAGTTTCTCACTTCCGGCGACAGGTATACATCAATGACCTTCGACCGAAAGATTTTGCGTGGTGTTCGACGCCAAGTCCTTTATTCACAACACGTGAATTGTACTGCAATACCTTGAGGGTCATTATCATTATCGGTGATTCCTCTCGCGCTTGTTAACAGTTTACATCATTGACTGGTAATCAAGCGATGTCTTTCCATGTTCGACTTCAAAACATTTCTCACATGGATCGACTTGTACTTAGAGTGAAGATCGGACGAGATTGAAGACCCTAGATCTAGTTTCATCCATCTGGGCTGCGATATATATTCAGGAAAAATAAAGACATTGAAATGTACAGCATTGCAGCACAGATAATCATCCTACCAAAAGGATGATGACTTCATCAGAATCATCAGTCTACCATCAGACGATTGTCTGTCCTATGTACATGAAAATGAATTTATAAAGCTGAGCATGGGAATGCCCGCCTTAGCTAGATCATGAAAATAGTATGAAGATAATGTGTTGTATTGTATCTTATTACAAGTCTCCTCCCCAGCATTAGAAGAACTTCGGATCCTCCTAATAAAGCATTTCATCCGATAAACGGCCTCATACTTTAGGGGGCAACTGTTATAGGCATTTTTGTGCCTTACAGCTATAAGCATGAAATGTCCATAAACCAAGGGATCCTAAGTCCCTAAAAGTATTGTTCCAGCTCCTAAAGAAACAAGGTCAACAAATTACAGCTTCTCCCAAAAGTTCTCCACCAGAAACTGCTCAAAACTAGTCAAAACAGGATCATTTCAGATGCTCCACTAGCTAGCTGCGTTGCAAAGCACCCAAATACACTGGCTAGGTGCATTGCAACGCACTTGAATGCACTACCAGGGTGCATTGAGCGGGAAATGACAAGTGGCAGAGTCATTCCACGAGGTGGAGAGACAATGGAAGCTTCCAGAATCTTCTCCAATGACACTTGCCTCACTGAATTCGACCAGTGATGAGTAAGAGGCTCTCAGTCTCCAAGTGGAAGCAAGAACTGACAAAGAGAAGCCACTAATCAATTCATGAGCTGACTCATCCTCTTTGCATACATCTATATATGAACCCCTCACCAAGAGATCTAGGGGCTGGAATTTGTACATTGCAGAGAATCGTTGTTGGTTTTGTGATAGATATCAGAGTATTGGGTGATTCATGCTTTGTTCGAGGTGAAGAAAGGATTCTATGCTGGGAGGTTGATGCTGGATCAGGAATCATCGGTTGTAACTCCTCCTGGATCTTCTTGTTTTATCAATAAAACTATTTGAGTTTCTCCTACATGCTTGTATATCATTGATGTGTGTTATATTTGTATCTTTAGCTTAAATCTGATCCTAAGCTTTTTATGAAC
This sequence comes from Pinus tabuliformis, assembly GCA_031772625.1. Taxonomy (NCBI): domain Eukaryota; kingdom Viridiplantae; phylum Streptophyta; class Pinopsida; order Pinales; family Pinaceae; genus Pinus; species Pinus tabuliformis. The sequence continues at coordinate 1,727,157,374 of CM062820.1, read as the reverse complement.
ATAAATCTATGTCTTTGTGTAGTTTCTTTCTTCTGTGAACTTGCAAGAACTTGGTGACGCTGGGCAAGTGAGGGAGCAGATAGTTGGAAGCCGCCAAAGAGAAGAGAGATTGGATCAAAGGACTAGCGCAAGACAGAGGTTGGTTCATCTTAATCATATTCGTTTATAGTTCATAAAGGAGAATACAAGAGTAGTTTTCCCTGTTTGTTTCTGAGGTCTCTGTCACAACCCAGTGGGATAGGGTCGTTCTGAATAGACGCTTTTCCCGAAAACACCAAGAAGCGTACTCCTTCAATGATGGTTTCTCTGGGTACCATCAGATCAAAATCGCACTAGAGGATTGAAGCAAGACAACCTTCGCAACTGAGTGGGGATGTTTTAAGTACACTGTAATTCCTTTTGGATTGAAGAATGTGCCTGCGATTTTTTCGCGCGTAGTCATTGCTGCATTCAAAGAATTTATTCATCAGTTTCTAGAGGTGTACTTTGATGACTGGACTATGTTTGGGCTAGTAAAACGCCATGTGGAAATTTTGTGCCTGATGCTAGATACTTGTCGAAGGTACCATATTGTGCTTAGTTTGAAGAAATGCATGTTTTGTGTTCCTTTTGGGACCCTGCTGGGTCATGTGGTTTGTAGAAAGGGACTGATGGTAGATCCCATGAATATTGCAATGATACTGAACTTGGAGGCATCGAGAAGTGTGAAATATTTGCGCGCAAACTTTGGACAAACTGGGTATTACAAAAAGTTTATCAAGGGCTATGCCCAAATCATCGTGACTATGGATAAGTTGTTGAAAAATGATGTCATATTCTGTTGGAACGAGGAACATAAGAAAATCTTGGATGTATTGAAAGAAAAAATGGTCACTACACCGAGTTTAGTCTTCTCAGATTGGAAGAAAGAGTTTCATGTACATGCGTCATGTATAGTGTTGGGTGTAGTACTGACACAAGCTGCCATAGGAGAATTGGACCATCCTATAACATTCACAAGCAGGAGGTTATCCAAGGCTAAGAAGAACTATTCCACCACCAAGCACAAAGAGTTAGCCATGGTATACACGCTCTACAATTTTAGACACTATTTGCTGGGTGGACATTTTAAGATGTATACAAATCATTCCGCCTTGAAATACTTGGTCAATAAGCCTGTTTTGGGGGGGAGAAAATATAGGTGGTTGTTATTGTTCTAGGAGTATGCTTTTTAGGTTATTGTGAAGCCTGGACAACTGAACACGGGACCAGACCATCTGTCGCACATTGAAATAAGGGAAGAGCCCACTATTGGAGGAGGAATTGCCTGATGCGCAACTATTTGCAGTGTGTGTCATGGATGGTCACTTTGAAGATATCATACACTTCCTAATGACATGAACTACCTCAGAAGGTTACATCGTCCAACAGAAGAAGGAGTTAGTGGTGAGTGAGACAAACATTTATGTCGTTGTCGGGCATCTGTACAAAATGGGGTCTAATGAAGTATTGTGATGATATGTACTGGAGTTTGAAAGGAGAAGTATCCTCGTGGACACTCATGGGGGTCCCACGAGAGACCATTATGTAGGAAGAGCGACTTCGCAGAATATTCCACGCGCAAGGTTGTGGTGGCCAACCCTCCATCAGGATTCAAAAGTTTACTGCAAGGCATATGATGTGTGTCAAACGACTGGCAGGCCATTGCAAAGGGATGAGATGCCTCTAAATCCACAGATGACGTTGCAACCATTTGAGAAATGGGCGACAAATTTTATGGGAGCCATTCAGCCCCAAGGGAAGAAGATGGGAGCATGGTACATTATCACCACGACTGAGTGTTTGACTCGATGGGCGGAGGCATAGCCTATGAAGGAATGCATAGGAGTGACTGCTGCGAAGTTCCTCTTTCAGTATGTACTGATGCGATTTCAGTGTCCAAATATTTTGATGAGCGATTGTGGTACGCACTTTCTGAATGAGACGATCAGTGCGCTGATGGAGGAATTTTAGGTATATCACCAAAATAGCATGCCTTATCACCCACAGGCTAATGAGATGGTGGAAGAATTTAATAAGGTGCTGGAGAATGCACTGACCAAGGTTTTCAATGCTCAGCGAAGTGATTGGGACCTACGCATACCCACAATTCTATGGGCTTCTTGGATAACATGAAAAAATGTAACTGGACAGACTCCCTTTAGGCTTGTATATGGCATTGAAGTAGTGAATCCCATGGAATACATTGTGCATAGTCTGCACATAGCGGAACTCACGGGTATGACGGATCACGGAGCCCTGGAAGAGAGGCTCGCATAGCTGGCTAAGCTTGAGGAAGAGAAATTTCTAGCTGGATTTCACCAACAGGTCCAAAAGCAGCGCGAAAAAGCATGGCATGATCAACACATTAAGTTGTGCACCTTTAAGGTAAATGATCTAGTTTTCTTATATGACAACAAGTTTGATAAATTTCTAGGGAAATTCAGAATGAACTGGTTAGGGCCCTATGTCATTAAGGAGATTACCGATAGTGGACCAGTTCAGTTGGTTAAATTGAATGGAAATCCCTTCCCAGGAAAGGTGAATGGCAGCCAATTGAAGCCATACACCAATGATCGTGCCAGATGACTATATGAGCTTAGCCTAGTCTTAGCACTCTAGGTAGATGAAAGGAGGCGCTGGACTTTAAACTAGACTGCCCGGGTTGCGGAGCTGCACGATTGGAGGATTGTGCAAAGCGAGGAAATTTCACAAGCTTTGCAACAACACAAAGAGAGCTGCACTAACCAGGGGGAAATCATGCAAGTTAGCCTGAAACTGATCGTTAAAGTCACTATTCACGATTTGATGGTAGAAATGCGGCCAAATGAAGTGGGCGGCCAGAATTTAAGACAAAATTTATGGGTCAGATCCTTGGAAATATGTCACCAATCTGGCATTAATGAACCGAATGTCGGGGGAATGGTCGTATTTGAATTCAAAATGCCCTATAAATTACAGGTGGCTACCCAACAAAAAACACTTGGCATTTTGAGAATTGAGTTGTTGAGCTCTTAGATGCACATGAACTAATAATTCTTCAAAGATCCGATAAATAGTTTGCCATTTGAGAAATTACCAGAGGTGACACAAAAACTGTTGAATAACATCATGTTGGCACCCATAGAAGCTATAGACATAGAAATAGTGACAGTCGAGGAGGCAGAGGAAGCTTCCCTGGAGGTTGCAGAAGTATTAGCTAAAGTTCTGAAATCACCATGAACTCCTAGACCGAAGCCGACCCTAATAAAGGAGAGTGCGAAGGATAAAAAGGGAAAGAAAGTTGTAATATCAGTGCACGCGTTGCCGAGAAGGAACCCAACCAATGACAAGCCCACCGCACAGGAGAAGGGCAAAGCCATTAACCTAGAGCCAGAGGAGGAAGAAATTGAAGACATTTCGATGAATGATGAGGACTTAGGGATAGACGTGGAGGAAGTTGAAGTCCATGGTGTTGACCCTATCACTAAGTTGCCTAAGTACATCCCTCCGTGAAAGGGCAAGACCAAGGTGTCAAAGAACATTGACGAGAGCAAGGTCCCCTTGCAAACCCCTCTACTGCTGGATGAGATTGTCTTTGAAGGACCCACTTGGGGCGAGTTTCTCTGTTAAAAATGGAATATTGGGACTTAGTTGACGATGAGAAGTTCCCGCACTTGGCAACAAAGTAGCTGATGCATCACATTATTGACACAACCACTGGGATGACTGCATTGGAAACACAGAAGTGGCTCAGAGGAGTAGACAAGGCAGGTCTTCTCAACTTGCTATGGCTGCGACACTATAATCACACCTCCACAATAGTATTGGTCATCAAGAAATTGCTTTTCTTGGTGCACGATAGGTGTATGTGGCTGGAGGAGCCAATACCCATCACCAACAGATTGATCCATAGGATCACACAACTTCACTACACAGGAGAAAATCTTGCCATGATGTTGGGTGGAAAAGGTGGCGAACAGGCCCTTGCAGAGGCCATGAAGGAGAAATTTAAGCTTGTTAAGAAGCCGTGGGGCTATGCCATCTCAAGTATCAGTGACCCTATAGTCAAGGTAGCCACACAGATTTTGGCAGGGAAGGTGATGAGGAAGTGTCACACAGATGAAGTGCCAACACCAGTCATTTCTCTTGTAGCCCTATGCGTTGAAGGAGTCCAGTTCAATTGGGCATACTATCTCTATGGTCCATTCCTTGTGAATTGCTGCAAGGCATAGGAGCTCAACAAGACCTTCCAATATCTGTGGCTCTTGTTTTCTATTGTACTGGTAGCATGGGAGTTGCCAGAAGATAGTCAATTCCACTCGGTTGTGCCAGACATGCCAGAAGCAGCGAAGTACGCTTCACTGTAGGCGACCAAGGATGCACAATGCATCAAAGATAACAAGATCTTATGGATCTTGATGGAGATGAACATCCACATGGCTATCAATCACAAATCGTGGTTGTCGCCGACTATGTTTGCCAACCTGCAGGGGTACGTGGAGTTCAAGAAAGACTTTCACGAAGTGTTGGTCAAGGCACGAAAGGACCCTATGCAGATATGGTATGACTTGCCTGACTTGGCAACGAACGACACCATTGATGTAGTACTTGATCGATGGCCAATAGAGTGGCGCACTAGATCAGACTTGGCAGTGGGGGCAAGCAAGTCCACTACATAGCGTAAAAAGGAGGAGGCCAAGCTCAAGATGATGCAGTTGGCCAAGAAAAGGAAGAAGGAGGCCGTTGACAAGGCCCAGGCTAAGCAAGATATCACCCAGCAGACTGAAAAGTAGACAGGCAAAATAGAGTAGGGCTCTGATAAAGGCGTGAGGTCACCTTCGCTCGAAATTGAGGAAGAAACAGATGAGCAGACAAAGCAACATGACACGGACCCGCAGGAGACATCTTCCCACATCAAGCATCCAAGGGAACAAGAGAAAGAAGGGTCGAGGAAGAAATCTAAGGCCACTAAGATGTCCCTAGACTCAATCACCCTCACAGAGGGAAATGCACATGACATTGGAGACACGGTGTGGGATGTCACCGCGGAGGCACTACAGCAGTTTGAAGAGTAGCAACAACTACTATTGGGAGCCATCTAGACAGGTCTATAGGAGCTGCAGACCCGTGCATCACAGGCTGGCATGGTGTCCACTAGCCTTGCTATTGGCACTTTAGAATCTACTGAAATGCTACGTGCGAAGGTATCTAACGCGATAGTGCTTCCAGATGGAGCACTAACCATGGAAAATGAAGCTGACAGACCCACTATCAGTGCCCTCAAGGGAGTGGGGTTGAACTTGGTAGTGCTCCCTAGCAAGGCACTCCACCTACTATAGGATGGAGTGATCGTGGAGCTGAGGGCCCGCAAACACCACGATCTATAGGTGATCAGCTAGCAGAGGATTAATAATGAACATATGACCCTATAGAAAGACTCTGCCATTGCCGCCATGACTGATGTAACTGACCAAAATAAGTGTATAATTCAAGTTGTTGAGGAGTCATGTTGAATGGTCCTGGAGTTGGCCATTCCTGAGGAAGAATTGGTTGAGGTGCGCATCCACAAGCTTGCTACAGGGGTGCACGATGCTCGCACAGAGATGGATAGGATTCCGTTGGAGATGAACCTACAAATTACAGAATTACAGTTGAAGGCCCAATCTTCAACTCCACCAGAAGTAAAGGAGCAGCATGCAACCACTATCATAGAGGCGATAGAGGCAGTCGACAGTGCAATAGCAGAATGCACACAATTTTTCAAACAGTCGTTTGAGGTCTTGACGAGCCTACAGGAGGACCCTAATGTACAACAATTGCAAACAAAAGCACGAGAACTACAACAATGCTATGATGAGGTAAAAGGTACAGCATGAACCGTTTCTCTCATGCAAAGATTGGCAAAGCTGTAGGAGGCCAAGCAGTTGAAAGAACAAGTAGATGTAGCGCAACACAAGGAGGCAGTGTTGAAGGTGCACTTGAAGCCCTGTTTAGATGAGGCTTATGCGGTCACGACCTCTATTGAAGGAAAGCTTGTGAATATGAAAGAAACTCAAAAGAAGCTTTAGGCTAACAGTTCAAGACCAGCGACAGAGTAGTTGGTCGAAGAAGTGAAGAAGGTAGCCACATAGTGCACTCCCGAGGTTGCGGTCATACAGGTTGAGCTAGGAGGTCTTCACGCCAAGATCTCCACACCTATAGAGTGACTCGAGGACGAGTCACCATGTCTGTGTAGGGGACCTATTGGGAATGAGATCCCCTAAGGACATTTTTAGGGCTAAAATCCCATGTTTTGGGTCAATTTTGTAATAAAATTGTAAAGTCTACACACTGTGTGGTCACGGAGTGCGAAGGTGCCAAAAGTCATAAAGGGTTGTCTACCCTTATTTTATAAAGCGTAAAGTCAGCTGTAAAGATCCATCCTGTTAGATTCAATCTTGTCAGTCCTCCGTCAGATATCAAAACTCTTTCTACATCTCATTTTTATGTGTCTCGCTCCATTCACTCAGCTGCATTCCACTAGAGGCATGCCATAATCTGATGGAAGGGTCTTGTTAGTTCATTCCCCTCATTACTTGTACCTGCTAGCTTAGATCTTTTCATCAAAGTTATTAAAATCCATGACAGTCAATGTTTTATCTTTTAATGGACAAGACTCATTTCAGTCATTAGGTCTAGGGTTTGCAAATTTTTGTTCTCAAAGTGCTTCAATAATACTTGCAGGCTAGAGGAAGGTTCAATAATTCACTCAAATGATGTTTTTGAGCAAGACAAGATGAATTTGGGAAATCTGAGAGAGGTTTTTATCCAACATAAGCCAAGGAAGAAAAACCTCCTTCACGTTTTACACAGGTGTCATGGTTTTAGAGAAATGTCAAAAATACAATTGCCTCGGGAGAGTTGATGCACCTCTGAAGTGACCTTGGGAAAATCAAGTTTTCTCCTATCTTGGTTGGCCAAATGACTTTCTTTATGAGTCAAATGGTTACTAGACACAAATATATTTCCAATTCATTATCATGAGCTCAATTTGGAGTTGAGGAAGACCTTCAAATGTTGACTGCAACATCACTCTGCCTTGAGGCAACCTCATTCTGCACATTTTGACCAGTCTTGGGAGATTTGACTTTTGATACGGAAAATAAACTCCAAATTGAAAAATTCTAGTTGGGTTGGAAAGTAGACTCAAAGACCTTTCCAACGTGCTATCCTGCACCCAATTTGGACACCGGTAAGGCCTTCAAAAGTCATCTGCAAAAAGGGTGTGGTGCTGGCACAGCGCACTCAGGGGTCCGCATCTGTCACAAAGAAAATGTGCAGTCAAGTCCGCAGAATCCATGACCATTAGGTGCGGGACCACAGGTAATGTGAAGAAAAAGTGCAGACCTAGACATTTTTGTGCCAAAAATAGGGTTTTTCTCCCTGTGCGCCGTGCCAGTGGGAGCTCCAAATCACAAATGGTTTGCATTTTTGCATTTAGCATGAGAAAAACATGACTGCTGGTGCATGGACAAGACGTTTGGGCAAGTTTTGAGTCCCCAGGAAGTAAAAAACACTCAAAAAATGACCTCTCTACCCCTATTTTGACACACAGGAAGTAGTCTTGGGAGAATGAAGATTTGGAGGGGCAAATGAGCACCAAATTTAGAAATTCCACTTGGGTTGGAATTTAGACAGGCCAGGCTTTCCAACAAGCACACTTGGGCACATTTTTGACTCCTGCAAGTGCCTCAAAATAGGCTCCAAAGTGGCGTGGCACATATAGAAAGTGACGTGGTGCATATAGGGAAAAAGGCCAATTTCACCTCCGTTTCACGAAATTCGATTCACAACTTCTCCAAGTGGGCCCGCTCATCTACATTTCACTTTTTCAGCACCTAAGGTGGCATTTAAAGTTTTTTCACTCCAGATTGGCTCCTATCCAAGTGGAAAAAGAAGGCGAACAGTCACCCAAGCCATTTGTCTGTTTGTAACGTTGCACCTGTAGCTAATGGTTGGCTTTCCACCTCCATTTTGTAATGATTCGAGTAACTCCCCAACCCTTGGCGTTTTATCTCTTCATGGCACATTCTATATATTCTATGCAAACTATTCGCAAAGGGTTGGTTGGCTTGTAATTTCTGGGAGACTGTGGGAGAGAAACTCAATTCTTCATTGTATATTTTGACAGAGGATTAATGAAAGGAAGCGGCTCTGTTTCATGAGATTCATGTGGTTGTGAGTGTCGCAAATGTGTCTCTTATGTTTCATATGTATTTCGTAATGTTTCACAGTTCATTTCATATTCATTTCCAGTGAAATTTTCTAAGTTAGATAAGGTAGAATTCATTTTTATTGCTCTGCCTATGGGAAAATTTCAGGTTCAGTGTTCTTCTTCTGTTGAAAAGGATTCATGTACTTATGACCTTTTCACCCTCCTAAGCAATTCCTCCATTCCACGTTATTTCAAACTAAATTTCTAGACTTTCCGCCTGTCTTGCCTCACGAAGTAATCTATGCCTTTGTATTAAATTCTCTGCTCATTATTGTCCATTGGTCCCATACCATCCCAGAAACTCAGTCATTCATAAAAAATTGCTTCTTGTATCCATATTTACTTACTAGCCTAAGATCAATATTTCACTATTACTCATCTCAGACCATTCTATTTACTTATTCGCTAAGCGTGACTCGGAGAGAGCCCTCTCCTGTTCTGGTAGGGCTAGCTACCAGACTAAGAGTGGTTTGTGGTTACCCTGAATTTTGCCTTCCTTCAGCCTAAGGCAGATTTAGGTGCTAACACATCCATGGTCCGCGGACCATGGGATGGTATAAAAAGGAGATAAGTAGGCTCTAAGTAGTTTTTAGTCAAGAATGTCTTTAGCAAAGTATGGAGTGAAGAGTCTTGGTAGATAAGTCTAAGTGTTCGGGTCTCAGCGTAGGTAGAGGATCTGTAGCTGAGTGCGTAGAGGCCTAGGGTGGAAGTTCATAGCTGAGTGCGTAGAGGCCTAGGGTGGAAGTTCGTAGCTGAGTGCACAGAGGCCTAGGGTGTAAGTCAGTAGCTGAGCGCGTGGACCCCTGCAGCTATGTGCGCAGGCGGATAGAGTCTGTAATAGTCTGAAGATATAAGAAGAGAAGTATTCTACAATTTCTATGTATTTATTTCCTATTTATGCATCTTGTTATATTGCATTTTGGGCTAATTTACAATGTTTATGTAATGCACGAATATATGTGATTATATTGGTTAATTGAACGCAAGTAAGAATATCAGTTTATGTGGCGCTAACTGAAATTGTTTAGTAAGATAATTAAACACTCAAGATAACTTGGGAACCTATACCGTACACTACCATAGCAGCACGAAAGTACCTAGATCGTGGATTGAAGCTGCACGAAGGTTGATCATACACCTTCACGGAGGTACTAAAGGTCGAAATGAAGGGATAGACTAATAGAGCCCTAAAGCTTAGTGACCTGTGCGAAAGTAGTAACATAGGGTATAAACTGACATCACGACCATCTCAGGGTGTGGAAACTTGGTTCCAGCATCCCCACATACTACTTCGGGTGAGAATTTGGCCCACGCTTCGTAGGCTAATGCCAAAAGGGCCAGTAGTGTAGGTATTTGTTTGGCTAACTAATGTTGAACCTGGGTCAAGTCCCACATAGCCAACATGTGCCAGAACATATAAATTAAGGTTTTTATTTTGAATGGATGACCAATGTTTAAACTTTAAAGCAAATGTAAATCATAAGTATTTCTAAGAAAACAGAAGGGTTGATTCTTCATTCTTAACAAAATTAATCTTAAAAATAATTTGGAAATCAAAATTTAAGAAGATATATAATCCCTTAAACATTCATATTGAATATCTAATTTATTATATATAGAAGATGCATATAGAAGTTTTCTATAACAAAATAGTACATGTGAAAGAGATGATCGAAGGCAACAATTAAAAGATTTAGAGGAATTAACTAAGACAAAATTTTTAGTTAATTAATTTCTTTTAATAATAATAACTTTGCAGGGGCTTTGAGAGAGATTGTAATTCAATCTAGTCCGACCCAAACTTCTATGTTATCTTGAACATGTGCAGATAAAATAAAACTGGAAACATAATTGAATAACCATAAGAACTCACACAGATAAAAGAGTTGCTCAGAATGAATCTAGAATCGTTCTATTAACTTTGGAACTATCTTAGAAAATTACATCTATTTTAAAGTTTAAAGCATTGGCATCGTTGATCTAGAGAATCAGCCTAGAACTATCTATAAAGGACAACATCATATTGACATCGTTGATCTAGAGAATGGAGATTGAATTTTGTTTCCCTAGGACAATGATTATACTTTTCCCTTAACGGTGAATAAGTGGTTAGTAGGCTAAAATCATTCACCTGATGACTCTACATATTAAATCTCACTTCGAGCAAGCATACTAGATCACATCTAGATCCAGAGATTTTATATCCTTTATTAGATCCGAAGGGATTAGTTAGAATTACATATATTAGATGTAGGTTAGAAGCCTCTCTTGCTACTTTTTCCTCTGTTCTATCTAAAGTACCTTCAAATCTGACCCTTTACAATCAACTCCTATACTTGTTGAATTATCAGATCTTCCTCCAAAACGTTTAGAACTCTTTTCTAGAGGAGTAGTTCTTTAAACTTCACTTTTAGTTCATCATCTTGAGGCTTTTGAACTTACTTATTCACATTTGGAACCTTTTGATAGTGAAGAATATCCTAAACTTTCTCTTTTTGAGTTTAAACTAGCTTATTTTAAATCTTTTTTCGTACATACTTATCCATCCACTTTTACTAAATCTAGAGAGGAACATAGTATTCATACTAATTCTCTAGCTTTTGAGGATCCTGGAAAGGCTTTACCTGAAGTTAAGAAGTCAGTTATTAATCCTAAATTCTTTTAGAAAACCAAACCTTTATTACCTCCTTCTTCTAGTAAAGTTGCTTCTCCTAAAAAGACAACTCCATCACCACATCAAATGGCTAGTATTCAACCAATTGCGGCAACACATTATCCAACCTTAGTCCTTCCACCAACAAGCCAAATTCATGATTTTCCTTATGGGTATCTAAAACATTTACTGAGATTTAATGGAGAGACATGACCATCTACTTAAGATCACTTAGCTAAAATTCTAGATTTTTTTGATAACATTGATATTGAGCATGAATATGTCTACACAAGACTTTTTGTTCAATCACTTGAAGGAAATGTTAAAATATGGTTCAAAAAAATTCAAGATAATTCCATTAATTCATGGGTTGTACTAGTCAACATTTTCAAAAATCAATGGGGAGTAAAAAAGGATGTTGTTTACTACTTAACATAATTTGAAGACTTGAAAAGGAATCCTGGTGAACTTGTAGTTGATTTCATTAAGAGATTCAATAAACTTTATAACAAGATTCCCCTAGATTGTAAACCTCTAGTTATTGTTGCTAAGGTTAGGTTTTCCAAAGCATTTGAAGATGACTTTGTTGTAATTCTTAGGGAGAGAAAATATGAAACTTTAGCAGACATGCAAACTAATGCAATCAAATTTGAAGCTAATAGATCAACATCTGCTAAAGTGAAAGCTAAGGAAGAAAAGGCTAAAAAGGGGATGAAATCTAGAGAAGAAGGAAACTCATCATCAAAAGCTAAAGATGAAAAACATAAAATTGATGAAATAACCTCTCTACCTAGAATTTTTTCTAACATAATCTCAAGAATGGAAAGTCAACCTAGAGTAACCCAACAAATTGCAAATAGACCACACGTTTAATACAAAAGACCTTCTAAACCTAAAATTTTGCAAAGACCAAACACTAATTGGCAAATTCAACCTTCCCTAACGATTTATGATCAATATCTTGAAGAAATTTTTCATATAAATACTAATGATATCAATTATTTTGAAGATCCATTATCACATAATGGTATTGTTCCAATAAATCGAGATGAATATTTGATTCAAAATCATGAAAATGATCAAATTTCCAAGTATCAAGCTTTTTCTAAATTCCTCATTGCTGAATTAAATAGAAGCTATGACCTTAGACCAATACTAGGACCAGGTAGACCGGTCAAAAGGGTTACTTTTGATGAACCCAAAGTAAAATTAGTTGAAACACAAACATCATTAATTTAACAACAAAATCAGTTATAAGAACATAATACTCCTGAAAATTTTGTTCCACGTGTTTTTAATGTTGAAAAAGAGTTAGAGAGAGTTAAAATTCCAATCCCATTATCTGAACTCTCCAAAAATCTAGGTTATAAACATCAAGTATCTAAATGGATTCAATCTTCAAGTATTGATGCAGAGGGGGATTTCATTAGTTTATAGGATGAAAAAACTCAATTTGTCTTTGTTCCTAGTTCAGATATAATGATTGATGAAAGTGTACCTCGTTTTTATGTCACCTTGAAAATTCATGATTACCTTTTATATAATTTCATGTTAGATTCTGGTGCTTCCCATAATCTAATGCCTAAAGTAATCATGGATCAACTTCAATTACAAATCACTAGACCATATCATGATATGTATACTTTTGATTCGAACAAAGTACCTTGCCCAAGATTAATTAAGGATTTAGTTGTAACACTTACTTAGATCCCTGTAAAAAATATAGTAATTAGACATTGTTGTTAAAGACATTCCCCTAAATTTGGAATGTTATTGTCAAGATCTTGTTATCCCAAGATAGGGGGAAGTCTATAAATGGACATGTCTTATGCTACAATCCCAGTTTATGGAGGTGAGAATTTAAGATTATATAGAGAAGTAAGATTCATCGAGACAGTTTGTAAAGAAAATTAAGAAATTAATCATCTCATTTATGCAACTGATCAATATTTTGGATGCTTTACTTTGGATGCTAATGATCTTGTGAATCCTTAAATCGATATTGAAGAAATTATTAATACCGTTCAAATTTGAAATACTCACATTTGGAAAATGTATTTTGATGGGGCATTTTCCAAAGAATGGGTTGGGGTTGTAATTGTACTCATCTCTCCTATTAAGAAAAATATAACCCAATATTTTAAATTAGATTTTGAAGTCACAAACAATGTGGCAGAATATGAAGCTTTTAGGATTGGAGTTAGCAAAGAGTCGTAAATTTCAAAATTTGGCAATATATGGCGAATCATGTTGATTGTAAAAAAAATAAAAAATCTTTTTCAAACTCAACATCCTAGGCTTAGAGCTTATAGGAATGAATTTTGGGATTGTGTAGATAGTTATTTTCCAGATTTCATTATAACATCAATCCCAAGACAAGAAATTAGATATGTTGATGATTTGGCAATTTCTGCTAGTTCTTTTAAAATATCTGATCCTATCCAATTGCATTATCAAATTGAAGTAAAATACATATCTTCCGTTCCTGACAATCTCAAATACTCGCAGGATTTTGAAGACAATGATTTTTTTTTTCACAAGAAATAGATGAATTTTCTACTTTACATGTTGAAGAAGAACACATTGATGAAATCAAATCAAATGAGGATGATCAAGATCCACATTTTAAAAAGAAAATTGTTGATTATGATATCATTTAATTATCAAATAATTACATTCCAAAAGGATTAGTTCCCCTTGAAAAATTGTTTTATTATAATGATGTCTCAACAACTTCACTGTTAAATTCACAACAAGAAGATGTCCACAACTGTAATATTGGTACTTTTGAAGAAATCAGAAATATTAAAATCTCAACATCATTGCCTTAAGAAATCAAATACAAATATGCCAATATTTTTAAACATTATAGAGATGTATTTGTATGATCATATGAAGAATAAAACCCTATGACACAACTATTATTGAATATAAAATTCCTCTTAAACGAGAAGGTAAACCATTTCAATAGAAATTAAGAAGAAAAATTCTAGTCTTGCTTCCAATCACTGAGAAAGAAATAAAAAACTATTGGATGCAAAATAATTGTTCCCTTAAGATATTGTGAATGAATAGCCTACCTAGTACCTGTTACGAAGAAAAATGGAGAAATAAGACTGTGTGTTGACTTTAGGAATTTGAACAAATTGGCTTTAAAGGATAATTATCCATTACCAAAAATGGACCAATTACTTTAGAGAATATCAAGTTCAATTAGGATTTCAATTTTAGATGGATTTTCTAGATATAACCAGATTTTGGTTAGTCCAGAAGACAGAGAAAATGCAACATTTACAATTCCATGAGGTACATTTATGTATTCCAAGATGCCATTTGGTTTAATAATTGTTGGAGAAACATTTCAAAAAGCAATGGATCTAACATTTGTTGGTAAGATAATAAATTTATTTCCATTTATCTTGATGATTTAACTGTATTTTTTTATTCTGATGATAAACACTTGAAACACTTGAGAAAAGATTTTGAAATATGTAGGACATATGGGATTTATCTTAATCCAAAAAAGTCACCTTTTAAAATTAAAGAAGGAAAGCTATTGTAACATATAATTTCAAAATAAGGAGTTGTCATTGATCCAAAAAGAGTCTCAGCAATTCAGGGAATTAGTTTACCTAGAAACAAGAAGGAAATTAAATCATTCTCAGGAAAAATACTTTTCTTGGGAATATTTATACCTAATTATGTTGAGATTGTTAAAGATATCACTGATATGCTTTAAAAAGATCATGAACACTAGTAGAAAATGATAAATTAGTGATTAGGTGACTAAAAATGTTAGTCACCACAACTTTTCCAAGTGAAATAGTACAAAAAATGAGCAATCTTAAGTGACCCAACTAAAAACGACTAACATAAATCACTAATTTAGTCACGAGTTAAAATATATGACTAGATAATAAGCAAAACAACTGAAAATGATTAACATGAATGACTCATTTAGTCTAGGAACAAAAATATGACTACCTGACAAGTACTACAATAATATGAATCAGTTATTTATGTTAGTCATTTCAATTGTGTCAAGCAATTTAAACTTACAAGTGATAGAGGATTGAAAGGTTGCTAAAGATTGGCTTAAAGTTTATCATTCCTTAAAAACTTCTTCATCCTCACATGGTGTATAACTGATCTCACTTTGCAATATTTATCTCTAATAATTTGTAATTTTAAAAATATATATTTTTAATAAAAAATAATGGTTTTATGTATTTTTAAAAAATCTATTCATTGAATCTAACTGGATCTACTTCCAATTTGAAATTAATTTGAAGAGAAATTTTAACTTTTAAGACTATAATATCAAATAAAAACTACTTTAATTTGATATTAACCATCCTAGATCCATATTAACCCCTGGTCTATCAAGCACCGAGAGGGATCCAATCTCTCGAGGTGCAAACTTTTTTTTATTCAAAAACTTGAGGAAAGGTTTACACCTCAAGATATTGGATCCCTCTTGGTACTTGATAGATCTGGGGTTAAGATGGATCTATATTGGTTATATAATACTATATAATATATATATTTCTATTTGTCTCTCTTTTTTATTCCCTCTCTCTATCTCATCCCCCAAACATACACACTCTCCCTCTCCCTCTCTTCCCCCACCCCTTCTCCCCCCCATGGATCCCTTGTTAGCCACTCTCTCTCCCTTCTCTCCCACCTCCGTCTATCTCTCTCCCATAATCACTCTCCCTCTCTCTCTCTCTCTCTCTCTCTTCTATCCAACTACATCAGTATCTCCCTCCCCCCTCCTTCTCTCTCTCCCCTCCATCACTATGACTCCATCTCTCTCCCTTCCCCTTCTCTCCCTATCTCTCTCCTCTCCTCTTCTCTCTCTTCCCTCCTCTCATCTCTCTCTAATTCTCTCTCCATCTCTCCCTTCTCACTCCCAATCTATCTATATCCACCTCCATCTCTCTATGTATTTGTTCTTTCCTCCCTCTCTCACCCCCTCGAACTCGATCTCTCTTTCTGTGTCTCTCCCTCTATCCTTCTCTCTCTTCCTTCATCTCGCTCCCTCTCTCCCACCTCACTATCTCTCTCCCCCATCACTCTCTCTCTCTATGTCTCTCTCTCTCTCTCTCTTTTCCCTCCAACATTTCCACTATCTCCCTCCATCTCTCCCCCATCTCTCTCTCTCTCTCTGCCCTCCAATGTTTTCACTATCTCCCTCCCTCTCTTCCCCTCCCTCCAACCCCCAAATCTCTCTTAATTTTGATCACATTGTATTGTGTTTAAGAAATTATCTAAATTATAAAAACTTAATTGGCTGTAAAATATTAAACCTATATTTTGGATCAATCATGTCAAAAAAATTAAAAATAATTAAAAAATTAAAAAATCATGCACTATATTTAATCTATTATTGCTAGTGACTTTTCTTGCTATCATCCCTTGGATCCTTAGCTAAGATGGATATATGCTGGTTCTTTATATATATTTAGCTAAGATGGATCTGTATGGTTCTTTAACAAGCATAGGTCCATCTTAGCTTAATTTTATTAAAGCCTTAATTTAATTTCTATGGGAATGTTTTTAGCAGTCGTTGTGAGGATAGAGAGTTTAGATATATCTCAAATTGTAACATTTTCCCTTTTAGATTCAATTAAAAAAATGTTATAAAAATAAATTAAAATAAAATATTTTTACTATGAAATATGTTATGGTTTTTTGGAATATGGTATTGAGAAGCCATGGTATTGTTCCATGGTATTGTAACAAAGCCTATTTACAAGTTAATATCCATGGTACAATGAGGGTGAATATCCATGGTTAACAATCTTGTAATATTGTTATAAAATATTTTGATTGTAAAAAAAGTTATGATTTTGGGCATATGGTATTGATAATCCATGGTACTGATCCATGGTATTGTAACAAAGACTATTTTTTACAAGTTAATAAGATCTATAGTAATGTGAGGGTGAATATCCATGATTATGGTTTTTGGGTTGTAGTATTGATAAGCCATGGTATTGGGCCATGGTATTGTAATGAAGCATATTAAGTTAATAAAAAAATCAAAATATAACAAATTGAATTTTATTATTTTTATTAATTTAACTTTTTATTATTAATTAAGCCAATATTTAAATGTTTACACTCATCCCTAATATCACTTTTAACTTCTTTTTCTTCTTTTTCTTTTTAATTTAGCCTCTAACACAAAAATAGAAATTTCTTATTAAAAATAAATCATTTAACCCAATTACAATTTATATCTTTTATTTTTATATTTTAAATATTTCTTTTATTTTTTATTTCTTAAAATTGTCAAATATGTGTAGATAGTTTTTTACATTTAAAACTATCAAATATGTAGAAGTTAGTTACATTACATGTAGCTTAGATGAGAGAACATTTTTCTTAATATAACATATAAACTTCATATTACTTACATCTGACGCATATTGTATCTTATTGTGCATATGTTAATCATATAGCTTCAGTGTGGGTAATTTTTTACATTTAAAATTGTCAAATATGTAGAAGTTACTTTACAGGTAGCTTAGATTTGCACAAAAATAAAATATCGTAAATATGACAAGGGAATGAGTAAGCATTTTTACACTAGTTCAAAATTTCCCCTTGGTTGGTGAATAGAACCAATTTAGAACTATTGCTATTTTTCGTGGAGTGTTAAGTTATTAACCCAAGGTAAAAAAGAATTAGTCTTTTAAATGGTTGAAAAAGGCTATTTCGAATGTTATATATAAGTTACATTTCAAGTAGTTATATCTACCTTGACGTAACTATAATGTTCCAACTCCATTCTTTCACACTTTTCAACATTTTAAAGGTTTGTCTAGTTTAGTGTGATTATGAAATTATATAGTCGATATTGTTTAAGACAAATCCTATTTGCAACATTTTGAATTCTTAAGTGGGATCTTAGGTAGGTAGTTTTAACTAGATGGTGCTTTATAATTCAGGTAAGAGACTTTAGGAGCAATCTTGAATTGCATGCTTATTTCCATTATGCATATAATATTTGCAACTTTTTCCAGGTGAATAACCCAACATCTCGTGTTGAACATGAAGCAAGTACCTAAAAAATTGGGGAAGATTAGTTATTCTATTTCCATAGGGGGATAGATCCAAAGAAGGTAGCAACAATTATCATAAATAGATTTTGTCAGGTTGTATTTAATGAGATATCACTAGAATTTTCTACTGAAGTAAATCAATCAATGAGTTTGAAGCTTGAAGGTAGTGATGAATAGGTATTGCAAGGTCTCTCTATAACACTATCTATCTACATGATTCTAATACCATGATATGGTGTCTCAATAACGCTATTGTCCAGTGTCGGTGGTATATGTAGATAGATTTCTCATGTCCTATAGGTAAATCGTATAATTTAGCTTTCTAATGTCCTATAGGTAAATCGTTCATTAAATTTTCTATGAAATCTCGGAATGTGTTCAAAGTTTGTCTCAGATAAGGAAATATGTATGTACTCTTGAAATTATCTATGTTGTAATAAGATCAAGAATAAATTTTTCATTGCAAAGAATTGAGATCTACCATGTAATTCTTTCCTACATGAAATTATTGATTTGTTAGATCCCAACTAGTTAGGGTTGAATTTGTTTTTGTTGTAATGAGATTAAGAATAAAGTTGTCAATTCAATCAATAGAATCTACTATGTAAGATTTCTTCACTACATGAAATTGTTGATTTGTTAGATCCCAACTTATTAGGAACATGAAGAGTCCTCTTTCATGAGAATATTTATGAATGCTCTATTCTTTCTCAAATAATTACAGATTATAGAAAAGTGGAAAATAAATGATATGCAACTGAAGGATTTTTGTTTTAAATTACATGGAGGGAGTATAAAATAATTTTCAGTCTCCTTCAAATATTCTAGATCACCCACTAAAGTGCTTCATTTTCCTCCTAGTTAATTCCCTTTCTACTATCCCAGTGCTTCTAGAAGTCATTCTCCAAAGTGATCTATTAACTATATTGGAGGGAAAGTGATTACTTGATTGGACCCACATATTACAATTTGATTAAGACTAAGGAATGAGAAAGCTTCATATTATTCAAGATCTCTTTCGCAAGTTAAAAGCATATCAAACAATTTCCTTTCTATTTAATTGATATGACAATCACTCCAGTATTTGTTAGGAATTTGAGACCTTTTGCAATGAAACTTTTTTCTCAAAATTGTGTTCTCAATTAAGGAAATTAAAGAAAATATGAAAATGATGCAATGGAAGGATTTTCTATTTTAGTGCCTAAGAATGCCTTGCTAATGTGAGGGGCTTGGTATTTTCTTTACTCAAAATTAGTCGCGTCTGAATTCCTAGAATTACTTTTCATTTTTGTCATGTTTATATTGCTATCCTTGAAGTTGGTGATCTACTGTGTGTGTAATAAGAAGTATTAACTATTAATCACTCTCAAAGCTGATATTGATGGATGACTAACTTTAAATGTCCCTAGTTGACACTCTAGTATTACATGATCATGCAAAGAAATTATTAATCAATATTAAAGGGAAGATGATTAACGTGTAGTGTTTCTTGGCTTGTCATATAATCACTACATTTTGGACCTCAATAATATATATGAGGCTAGTTATTAGTTGTTACTTGTGGAAATTCCATTTGGCTTAGAAAAACATCCAAGATAAATGTCGATTTCATTGGAATTGGAAATCATCAAGGAGGACTTCACCGAAAGTAGTAGAGGACATGGGAGAAATTGGTACAATGAGCGGATAACCATTAGAGAAACATCGAGGCACCATAATTTCTTGTGTATTTAGATTCACTCAAAAGTAACTAGTCACAAAAGTACCTTTTTTCTAATATTTTCATGTATACATAAATACTCAAAATGCAATTTTAGATTAATTATTCAAACTAATAATTATCTCATAGTCATAATTTTATAATTAAATAGTATAAGATGATTAATATTATATGAAACAATTATTGATCCACATGGATATTGGTGGCCACCTGCCTATTCCGCCTAGAGCCCCCAATAAATTTCATTTGTTTCCTTGTTTATTTCAACATTTACTATTTTTAGCAGTTTTTCGGGTCCTGAACTTCCAGAGCAATTTTGACCCCCTAAGCGGCATTTTTTTGGGGTCTAGGGCAGGCCCGAACCCATATCTAAGGGCCTATGACGAAACCTATAGTACTCATAGAGACCTTTCTAACAAGGTATCGTACGTGCCAAACGAAGATAATATGACCAAGTTACAACCCTGGGAAGTTGGTTGCCCAACTAACCCCAACGAGGCCCACAAACTATTGGTGTTACATCTCTTAGGGTTAGGGTTTTGGTTGTGTAGGGATTTCTCATGTTTTCGAATAATAAATAGGCCCTTGAGCCTCATTGTAACATAGTTCATACACATGTAGCAGCCACCTATCTTCTCAAAGATAAGATACCATCACCCGAGCTATCTTATTCCATTATGTTTGTAAGCATAGTTCAATATTTTTATATTAATGAAATGAATTATTTTTCTGGTGCATCTCTGTGTTTATGATTATATATGTAATTTTTTGAGTTCTTGTTTAAGTTTAGATTAGTGGTATCAAAGCGGTCTGCTCTTTCTCTGTTTTTCTTTGCATGTCACCAATGAGGTCAGGGTATAAGGAGTTAGGGCTTTATTTGGTTGAACCATTGCAAGATTAGCTTCGCGAAACCTGATGACCTCCCATGGCGGAAGGAAAGAAAGACAAGGGGGTGGGAGATCCTTTCAAAATGTTTCTTGAGGAAGCCCTTGAGCGATAAAGGGACGTGATGATGGATAACTTTGCCAGATCCTTCAGCGACTACCCATAGGTGATGCATCTTCATCTAGCAGCCACTTTGGAGGCATTACTCCTTTTAAGGTACAAGTTAACTTTGATATTCCCACATTCGAAGGCTTGATATATGCAAACATCGTAGATAAATGGTTAAATATATTGGAAGGATATTTTTCAGTTCATTACTTTTCCAATCAAGAAAAGATTACTTTTTCACTTCTTAAAGCTGCCCCACACACCAAGGATTGGTGGGAAACCTACAGTAAACAAAAAGACGAGAGTGAACCCTCGTTGTTTTCAGCCACACCCACTTGGAATTATTTTTGAGACGCCATCAACGAATAATATTACCCTGTTAGGAGATATCAAGACAAATACATAAAGTGGACCATGCTACGACGACGAAGGGACCAATATGTGCCAGATTTCACAAATAATTTCCATACCCTTCATACAAACCTGGGTATCAAGGATATTGAGCGACATTTGGTGCTCAAGTACCATGGCTGTCTACAAAAGTACATCCAGGATGAGATGGAGTCCCTAAACATTTCCTCACTTGACTCATCATATCGGTACGCTATCAAGATTGAGCAGAATTTTATGCAAAACAAGTAGTGCTTTGGATCTGTGAATCCAAAGTAAGGAAAAGGCACCCCTAAACCACAAAAAAAAGGACCAAACCAAGGCAGTTCTATCTAGGATAGCCCGCCGAAGTCACAAGCAAAGAGAAACACCTCGAAGATGAATAAATACATAGGAAAATGGTGTGCGTTCCACAAGAGCTCCACTCACAATACAAGTGAGAGTAGGTCCAAGCAGTTACTAGTGGCTGAGATCAAGGCTTCCAAATCAGATGCAGGTTCTAACTCTCAATTAGAACCCGATAAGGGAACTGACAAAGGGAAGCAGATCATTGATGTGGAACCTAGTGCCACCATGGCCACCACCAAGATCCAGAATATTGATCCTGAAGATCTAGAGGAGGGGGAACACCTCTTCCACTCACAGATGTGGGTGAAGGGTTCTCTATTGCAGTTCATTATTGATAGCGGGAGCCAAAAGAACCTCATTTTAGCAGAAGTTGTAAAGTGACTAGGCCTAAAGACTATAGCATATCCACATCCATACACCATTGGGTGGCTTCTCCAAGGACGAGATCTTCATGTTAGCCAGCAGTGTCACCTTCCATACAACATCAAGCCCTTCACAAATGAGGTATTGTGTGACGTTGCTCCTCTTGAAGTTTGTGATGTAATTTTAGGACAACCATACTTGTGGAAGCGACATGTTGTATATGAGTCTAGACCTCGCTCTATGATTATTACTTTGGATAATATGTTGTATAGGATATCAGAGGTAGCCCTACCTACCACCATCTCTTTGATCACTACAAAGCAATGTAGTAAGATCATTTCCCAAACCAAGAAATTTGTTTTCCTTATGATTTTCCCCCAAGCCAAGAATAAGGTTATGGCCACAGCTTCCAGGCAGCGTTCCTGCGCACAACAATAGCAGATGGACAAGGTTTTGGAGGAGTATAGGGATATTTTTGCCTCATTTACAAGGGTACCTCTGCACTGTCAGGTCAAGTACTCCATCGATCTAACCCCAGGCACGTCGCTACCCAATGGATTGATCTATAGATGTTCTGTTATGGAGAACAATTAGATCAAGAGGCAGATTCAAGAACTATTACAGAAAGGGCACATCGGGCCAATCTCATCACCTGGTGGGAGCTTGATTGTATTGGTACATAAGAAGGATGGGATGTGGAGGCTCTATATTGACTATTAGGTGCTAAACAAGATCACTGTCCAGAATAGGTACCCAATCCCATAGATTGATGACCTCTTGGACCAACTCAAGGGGGCCAAATATTTCAACAATATTGACTTGAGGTCAGGTTATCACCAGTTGCCTATTGAACCCTCCAATGTGTGGAAGATTGCCTTCAAATACAAGGATGGTCTTTTCGAATGGTTGGACATGCAATTCAGATTGACGAATGCCCCTGCAACCTTCATGAGACTAATGAACGACATCTTGTGACCCTTCACCAATGCATTCATGTTGATGTATCTAGATGACATCTTGATCTTCAGCGATCAGGTGCTCAAGTTTATGCTCAAAAATAGAAGTGTTAGAATTTTTTTAAAATCAACTTTAGATTGAAGAGCTCTTCATTCTAAATCCAATGTGTGAACGACACTCAAATCTGAGTTCGTATGTAGAAGCTAGAGAAGGTCAAACTTCAAGTTTGACTTGTCTACATGGCAAGATTGGGATGATGTGGCAAGGTATTCAGTGAATGATGAGGTTTCAAGTGGCAACCCGCCATTGGCCCTCACATATCTCATATTACAATGGTAAGTGGTTCAGGTTAAAGAATCGTCCCTGGCACAGACAACTTGCGATGCGATCTAATCACAATCGCAAATCACAGATGGATGTGTATTACAAAAATCGGCCTCCAACAGGTTGGGTTGCGATACAATATCGCAATCCCATATTGCAGGAAAACACAAGTCCCACTAAAGACTACCTCTAGTTCTTCACCGATTGTGATGAGTGATGAGACCCCAAATGCAGGATTTTATATGTAATAGTTTAAGTTCCGTTAGGTCCACCAATATCACAATCACAATGTTTTGTTGTGTTAACAAGACCTTTCGCCCACAAACACTCGTCAATTGCAATGAGCAATAAGACCCCAGATGTAGGATTTTATATGTAACAGTTTAAGTTCCCATCGGGTCTGCTGATATCGCAAACACAACATTTTTCTGTGTTAACAAGACCTTTCACCCACAAACACTCGCCAATTTCAATTTGCGATATGGCTGATAGGTTATGGCCCACGGTGCGGTGAAGTTCTCACTCTGTCAACAGATTTTGGAGCAGAAATGTGGTTTTTGGTCTGATTTGGAGCATTTTGTGGAACAAATAGTGGAAGAACTAAGGGAATTCATAACTTCTTCAATTCTTACCCAAATGGGATACAAATAGAGGTTAGATAACCATTTTTTAGTATTTGGAAATCATTGAGACCTGTTCCAGAGGCATTTGAGCATTATAAACACACTTTTGTTGTAATTTGAGCATAATAGAGAGGCCCAAGCCATTGTAGACCAAGGAGAAGTAGCGCAGGAGGGGTGAACTCCTGTATCATTTGCTTGTTGTTTGTTGTATTTTGATGTTCTTTGTTGTTATTTTGTTGTTGTTCAGTATATGTTTTATGTTAAATTGTTTCTAACATTTACATAAGAAACTCTCATGGGAATCAGTTAATTAAGAAAAAAATATTGAATCCTTAAGAACTTGATAAGCAAATGATAAGAATCTTTGGTTTTATTCTAAATGTGGAATTAGCACAACATTACTAATATGCTCCATTTCAAATCAAGTTGGTATTAGAGCACTGGTTTTTGCTTACTAGATTTTCTTTGTGAAAGAAGGATTTAATTGTTTGCAAGTTTATGTCATGCCTACAAGGTCAAAAGTAAAAAGAGGAGAATGGAAGCTGGTTGAAAGACCTATAGTTGGCTCAAGGGGAAGAAGAGCAAGGTTGCCAAAGTCTTTTACACCAATACATTCTCAAGTTGCAGAAGTTACAGTTGAGTTTTCAAAGACCATGTCCCATGAAGGAGAACCTACAAACATGATAGAGGATGAGAAGACCATCATAAAGGATTTCTTTGATATGATAAATATGGTGAAGGTCCTCTATGAAGAGATGAATAATAGGTTACAAGGACAAAGTTCAAAACCTCCCAAAGGAGAAGGCTCTTCAGGAGGACATAATGGAAAAAGAGGCAATGGGAATGAAGACAAACCTCCACCCTCTCCACCATCCTCTTCATCTTCTACTTCACAAGCATCTTCACCCTCTTCCACTACAACATACCATACTCATACTCATCATCATTTTGCAAAAGGAACTGGTAAATCACCTTTTATAAAGCTTTATATTAAATTCGAGTGGCCTATGTACAATTGTGAAGTGAATGCTGAGAAGCTCGATAACTAGATTCGCCAGTTGGATGTGTATTGTAGAATTCAGAACCTTAAAGAGGATGATATCAAAATTTAGTTGGCTTCCTTGAGAATGGAGGGTGCAACACTCATTTGGTGGGAAGAAAGAACTCAAGACAAGATCAAAAACCATGGTAAGATCTTTATTACTTGGTCTAATTTCATTGTTGCTATAAAAACGCAATTCTACCCTTTAGCCCATATGAAAAAATCTATCATGAATTGGTAAAATTTCAAGCAGTTAAAAGGTCAAAATGTGCAAGAGTATACTCAAGAGTTTAAGAGAAGAGCTATTATGCTAGGAGTAGACTTGTAGTGACAAGACATTTTGCTGAAATATATAGGAGGTTTGCATAGCTATCTTCGACATACCATTCTTATGTTTAATACCATGAATCTTGATGAGGTCTATGTTCAAGCTACACACCTCGAAGCAAGAGGGAAAAATGTACAAGAAGAAGGTAAGAAGAATCCATTCCAGAGTGGTGAAAAAAGGAAGAAATTAAAGGAAAGCTAATAAAAAATGCTTCTATTAAGAAAGAAGGGGAGAAACCTATGTGCAAGAATTGTTCCAAAGAGGGCCATGGTGAAGTGCATTGTTGGAAGCTTCATCCAAAATTATGACTGAAGAAATCTAACAATATAGGGAAATAGAAGAAAAACATTGTTGTACAAAAAGACTTGGGTTCTGACTCAGGTGATGAAGCAAAGATTGGAGCCACAGTCACCAAAGGAAAATCTGTGGAAAAAGAAAGAAAAGAGGAAGTTGTGGCAAGCACCATTGCAACAAATAACTCCATTAGCGCTTCAAATGAGGAAAAACAAATTGAGTTGTTCCATACCATATTTATTTCCAAACACACCAAGATTGATAAGTTGTTTGATAGTGGATCTCAGGAAAATATAATTTCTACAAACTTGGTCAAGAAGTTGAATTTGGAAACCATGCCTCATCATAAACTGTATCTGTTGGGTTGGATAACCAAGGATGTAAATCTTTAGGTCACAAGGAAATGAATTTTCAAGTTTGCAATTACTACCAATTCTGTTGATGAAGTCGAATTAGATGTAGCGCCACTAAATATTTCTGAATTTGTGTTGGGAAACCCATATTTGTATGACAGGAAAGTCATTTTCCATCGTATTGAGAAAAAATATCATTTGTTCAAATATGGAGTGGAGTGTATTTTGAGATCCCATCGTCGAAAGCTTAATATGTCTTTGGCAAGCATAGGGAAAATGAAGTGACTTGTCAAATCCAACAAGAATCTCATGCTCCTTATGATCAAGCAGAAGAATGACACAGAGCATGAATCCTTTGCAGGCTGTGAGGTGCAGATGACAGCTGAATTGGTTGATGCGATCAATCAATATGGAGACATATTTCAATAACCAAAGGGATTCGCATCGAAAAGGGGAATTCAACACAAAATTCAATTACAACAAGACTATCCACTCCCAAATATCGGTATGTATCGAATGTCAATTCTGGAAAGTTTAGAAATTAAGAAACAAGTCTAGCAATTGTTAGATAAAGGCATAATTTGTCCCTCTACTTTTCCATGTGATTCCCCAATTGTTTTGGTACCCAAGAAAGATGGAACCTAGCGCATGTGTGTAGATTATCAATCTTTGAATAAAATTACCATAAAGAATTGACACCCACTACCCATAATAGATGATTTGCTAGATCAGTTGAAGAATGCAAAATATTTCACTACATTAGACTTGAGAAGTGGATATCATCAAGTTAGAATAGATGAGGAGGATAGTTGGAAGACTATTTTTAAAACCAAACAGACATTGTTTGAGTGGTTGGTTATGCCTTTCGGTCTTTGCAATGCTCCAGCTACATTCATGAGAGTTATGAATGATGTTTTAAGATCCTTTCTTGATGAGTTTGTAATTGTCTATTTAGATGATATTTTGATATTCAACAAATCATGAGAAGAGCATGTCAAGCATGTGAAGAAAGTTTTGGATTTCATGAAAAAGGAACAATTATTTCTGAAGATGTCTAAATGTGAATTCGAGAAAACTACCTTAGTGTATTTGGGCCACATAGTTAGATGAGGTGAGCTGAAGATTCACCCCTATAAAGTTTCGGTCATTGTGAATTGGCCAATACCCAAATCAGTCACATAAGTAAGGTGTTTTTTGGAGCAGCGCAGTACTCGAGGAAGTTCATTGTTAATTTTTCTTGCATAGTAGCTCCACTACATGCTTTGACCAGCATGAAGGTTTTCTTCCAGTGGGGAGGCAAACAAGAAAAAGCATTTGATGGTTTAAAACAAAAGATAAGTTCAACCCAAGTTTTAGCATTGCTGGACTTGAAAAAACCCTTTGGAATACAAACAGATGCAAGTGAATACACTATGGGTGTAGTTCTTTTACAAAATGGTAAGCCCATTTAATTTCATTCTGAAATTTTTAACTATGTAGTTATTAATTATCCTACGTATGATAAATATCTTTATGCATTGGTGAAAAGTGTGAAGAAATGGAATTATTACTTGATGGGAAAAGAAACCATTATTCACACTGATTATCAACCTTTGCAATAGTTGCAATCTCAAACAAAATTGCAGCAATCAGGGAACTTTCCTTGGATGGGATTCTTATAGAAATTCCACTTGTTAATTAGGTACAAGAAAGGTATTTACAATAGAGTTGTTGATATGCTTTATATACCGATTGTTAATGCAACCATTTTACTCAAGAATCATTGTGCTTTTGCTGAAAGTTATGTTGAGGAATATGCACATGATGCTGAATTTCAAGAGGTATATTGAAACTTGAGTCAAGGCCACCAAGTTGAGGAATTAGACTACCATATTCATGATAATCCATTGTATCATTTGGGAAAAATTTGTGTTCCAAAGGGAGAGAGAGTAAATGTCACAAGGGAAGCTCACACTTCTCTTATTGCTAGACATTTCGGTGTAAGTAAGACAATGGAAAATATTTAGAGGTATTTTTACTGGCCTCATATGCTTGAAAGTGTGTCACGTTTTGTGAGAGGTTGTTCATTGTGTGCAATCAGTAAATCTAGTAATAGGAAGCTAGGATTGTACACACAACTTGCAATACCTTTGCATCCATGAGAGAGTGTTTATATGGCTTTTGTAGGAGGTCTTCCTTTATCAAGGAAAGGTCATGATTATTTGTATGTAGTTGTGGATAGGTTCACCAAGATGTGGATATTAATGCTTTGTAAAAAGAAAATTATAGCTAAACAAATAACTCAACTTTTCTTTCAAAATGTATGGGTTCATTTTGGATTACCTACGTTTATTGTAAGTGACCGTGATTCCCGATTTGTTGTGAATTTTTGGTCAAGTTTATGGAACTTGATGGACACCAAGTTGAAGAAAAGTACATCCTTCCATCTGCAAATAGATGTTCAAACTGAAGTGGTTAATAGGACAGTTATTCATTTGCTAAGAGGATATTGCAAAAAACATCCTAAGTTGTGGGATGAACAATTGCATTATATTCAGCATGCTTACAACCGAGAAAAACACTCTTCTACTCTAACTTTTCCTTTTGAGGAATGTCTTGGTTATTTACCTAAATCACCTTTGGATTTCATATTTGAGAAAGATGTAGCTGTATATGGACATAGCGACATAGAAAAAGAAAAGAAATTCATTGAGCAAATTTAGTTGATTCACCAAACAGTTCAAGAACAACTAGAAAAGAATCAAGGCAAGTATAAGGCCATGCGTGATAAGCATCGTGTGGACCATTAGTTTCAAGTAGGTTATGAAGTTTGGATATAAATTAGCAAGGAAAGGCTTTAAGGTGAAGGTAAAAAACTAAAACCAATCCGTTAAGGTCCATTTAAAATTCTAGAAAATATTGGTAATAATGCTTTCAAGCTAGATTTGCCTTCATATATGAAAATACATTCCATTGTTAATGTTCAAAATTTGAGATTGTATGAGCCCCCTTTGTTTGAAGATCAAGGGAAGAATGTTCAAATTCCATCTATTGAATACTTTTCATTATAATTCCTTAATGTGCTTTAGCAAGACACTATACCTGACAGAAGGACAAGGACAACAAAAAAGGGAAATATGGATTATATTCGGGTGGGTATCAAAGGAACACATCCATCAAAGGCTAAATGGATTAAAGTGCGGAAGGTGAGGGAACAATACCCTTATCTTTTCAATAATTGAATATAAATCTTTTGTGTTCCAAAAGGCTTCCAATGGGGAGGACTGATCAAGTGCTCAAGTTTATGATAAAAAATCAAAGTGTAAAAATTTTGTTAAACTTAGCTTCAAATTGAAGAGAACTTCATTATAAATCCAATGGTGTGAATGAAACTCAAATCTGAGTTTGTATGCAGAAGTTAGAGTAAGTCAAAGTTCAAGTTTGACTTGTGTACATGGTAGGATTGGGATGATGTGGCAAGGTCTTCAACGAATGAGGAGGTGCCAAGTGGCAACCCTCCAATGGTCCTCGCATATCATATATCTTCAAATCACAGATGGATTTGTATTACGGAAATCGGCCCCTGGCAGGTTGGGTTGCAATGCGATATCGTAATCACATATCGCAGCGAAACACAAGTCCTGCTAAAGGTTGCTGCTAGTTCTTTGCTGACTGGGAAGAGAAATAAGACCCTGAATGCAAGATTTTATATGTAATATTTAGGTTCCCATCAGGTCCGTTGATATTTTAATCACAACATTTTGTTGTGTTAACACTCGCCAATTGTGATGAAGACCCCGGACGTGGGATTTTATATGTAACAATTTAAGTTCCCGTCATGTCCACCGATATAACAATCACAATGTTTTTCTATCTTAATAAGACCTTCCACCTGCAAATACTCATCGATTGCGATTTGAAATACGACCGATAGGTTATGGCTCACAGTGCGGCAAATTTATCGCTTTGTCAGCGGATTTTGGAGCGGAAATGTGGCTTTTGGTCAGATTTGGAGCATTTTGTGGAAATAATAGTGGAAGAAGTGGGGGAAGTCATAAATTCTTTAGTTCTTATCCAAAAGGGATGCAAAAAGAGGCTAGATAGACATTTCTGAGTATTCTAAACTTATTGAGACGGGTTTCAGAGGCATCTAAGCATTGTAAACACACTTTTGTTGTAATTTGAACATAATAAAGAGGTTCGAGCCATTGGAAGCTGGACCAAGGAGAAGCCCAGGAGGGTTGAATTCCTTTATCATGTGCTTGTTGTGTGATGTATTTTGATGTTCTTTGTTTTTATTTTGCTATTATCTAGCATATGTTTTATGTTAAATTCTTTCTAACATTTACATAAGAAACTCTCATGGGAATTAATTAATTAAGAAAAAATATTGAATCCTTAAGCACTCGATAAGTAAATGATAAACATCTTGTGTTTTATTCTAAATGGGGAATTACCACAAAATTACTAATCTGCTACATTTCAGATCATTCAACCAGAGTTGGGAAGAGCACCTCCACCATATTCGATAGGTCCTTCAAACGCTAACACAAGTTGTCTGCTAACTTGGAGAAATGCACCTTTGGCCTAACCCAAGTTCAATATCTAGGTTACATCATTGATGATCAGGGTGTACATGTGAACCTATCCAAGATACACATCATTCAGCATTGGCCAACCCCAACCACTTTAACAGAACTCTGCAACTTTTTGGGTCTTGCAAATTTCTACCGTAGGTCCATGTTGGGGTTCTCTCATATCACTTGGCCTTTAAGTCAAGTCACCAAGGGCAGAGCAAAAGTGTAACAACCCTAGTGAAAATTCCATGTAAAAATATATAAATACCATGGATGATGGGACATGTATTATAAGCTAAATAGTGGGCAAGACATGCTAGTGGGTGTTCATTTGGTTTTTTATGGTTAATGAAATTGGCAAAGGTAGTGGCTAAGGCATTAAAAAGGAAAAAGGGTATTTTGGCACATTTATTTATGAAAATAATGGAAATTAGGAGAAAATTGAGGTGAAAGGTCATAAGTTGCATATTGGGAAGAGGAAAATGAAGGGAAATAATGGAAATTAGGAGAAAAAGGAGGTGAAATGTCACAAGTTACATGTGAGGAGGAAAATGAAGGAAAATAATGGAAAATGAAGAAAATAGAATTCCCATTCATAAAAAGGATTCTAAGGATTAGTTGGAAAGCTTCTCCCTTTCAATGTGAACCTTTTGTCAGTTCAGTTTTGGAGCTCTCTCATTATTCTCTCTTTCCCTCATACTCTTCGAGACTTAGAGTTTTTTTAGAACACTCTTGGTGGGTGTGGCATAATTGGATTCTTGGAGCAAGAAGGAAAAGTAAGAGCACGAAAGTGCAAGAAGGCATCAACATCAGCAACTACATCAGATTTGATTGCAGGTGCTGAGTGGCATGTATGATTTCTTCACTGTTTTGGCATGCATGGCACATGCATGTGGTTTCCTGGTTGTGATCTATCATTGGAATGGAGGATTTCTTGGATCGATAGTGGATTGCCTAGCCTTTCCATTTCTTGGATAACCATGGTAATTGTGGATTTACTTTCATTGTTTTGTTTTGGTTGTTTCTCATGTTTCCTTAGCTTGGGTTGAGTTATTAGTCCTAGAAGCCCTGGTTGAACAAACACTCTGGAAGCCTTGTAACATCTTGGGTTGAGTTACCAGTCCTGGAAGCCCTGGTTGGAAAAACACTCTGGAAGCCCTTAATGGGTTGAGTTACTAGTCCTAGAAGCCTTAGTTGTACAAATGCTCTGGAAGCCTTGTATAAGATGTGGGTTGAGTTACTAGTTCTGGAAGCCTTGGTGAAACAAATTCTTTGGAAGCTCTGGAAGGCTTGGATGGAGACCAATCTGATGATGGTTTTTTTGGTGATGTCCGACTGTGAGGTTGAATCACTATTTGATGGGTTGAGGTGGATCACCTCAAGAAGCCCTCAATGAGTTTTGATTGATGTATTCTATGAGATCCCACATTCATGCTTGAAATATGGCATGGGGTGAATGGCTGAAGAGATATTTGGCTTCGCCATTCTACGGTCAGGTGGAACGTGATAGGCTCATCACTGGTTGGTTCATTGCATTCATAAATGAGAAATACATTCTCTTGGTTTTCATGTGTAAAGGTACTGATGTATTTATGGATTTGATGGCTGATATGTTTATTTTATTTTAGTTCCTATTATGTTGGTTATATGCACATTTTATGAAAACAACTATGTATGACTCCTAGCATGTTTTTACTTGTATGTGAATAGATAATCTATCTTTGACTTAATGGAGGATAATGAAGAAAATGGCATGAGGGAACAATGGTTCATAGCAATTCTCAGATAAGTATGAGATCACTACACTTAATTCTTTTATTTACACTTGTAGATTACATATCGATGATATGTTTGACGAAATGTTTGTCTTGTCTAATGGGGTTTTGGTTATAATCTTGTTCAGTTTATTGTTTTTTCAATTCCATTTCCTTAAATTCAGCAAGGAAGTTGAATCTTATCCATAGTGGCCTCTCGTTGCGTGTTTACCTGGGTTGGCCGGTTGCTTCGGTAGATATTGGAGGAGGGTGTTATAGAAAGCAAAGTTTTTTTCTCAGAAACCCAATGAATCGAATTCTCCGAGTTGCAGAATCATCTCTATTTTGCACAAGTGCTCACCTTACCAGACCTACAAAAAAAATTTGAGATTGAGAGATATGCCTCTGACTCTATTATTGGTACGGTTCTTACTCAACATGGGCATCTAGTGGCTTACCATAGTGAGACACTTTTAGACACAGTCTGAAAGTACCCCACTAATGAAAAAGAAATGTATTCCATTGTGTAGGCCTACCGTTAATGGAAGAATTACTTTCTGGGGAAGGAAACAATCATCCACATAAATCACCAACCTCTATAGTTCATACAGACACAAGGGAAGTTGCAGAACGATTTTCATCAGAAATAGTCCACTTATTCGCAATAGTTCCATTTGAACATTAAGTATAAGAAGGTTTGCACCAATAATGTTGTTGATTGCCTCAGTCGACCACCGGTCATGGTGTTGATCACTGTGCTCAACTCTTATGGGCATGAGACATCAGGGTGGCCACATCTTTACAAGAGCGACGTAGAATTCGGTATCATATACTAGAAACTCTTAGAAGGGAAGAAAGTTCCAAATTTTCACCTTCAAATCGCACTCTTATGCCACCTAGGACACATCTATGTTCCCTCAAGTGAGCGTGCCAAGATTATTTCTGAGGCATACTACAGTCAGGTTACTGGACATTTAGGAGTATAGAAAATAGAGGGGTCTTATAGCAATAGTTTTATTGGATGAAACTTCATTGGGATGCACCATCTATGCCATTTCCAAACCAACCATCAAGAAGAAAGGTCCGTATAATCCTCTACCTACTCCTAGCTAGCCTTGGCAATCTTCCTCCATGGATTACATGTCAGGCCTTCCTTCTACTAAGCATGGTAATGATTGCATTTTCGTGGCTGTCGACAGATTCTCTAAGATGGCCATCATGGCAACCTGTAAGAAGAGTATCACAACAGAGGTCACTGCTAAGCTCTTCTTTGAGCAAGTATGGGTGCACTTTGGGATACCACAGTCCATTGTCTCAAATCCGAACAACTGATTCTTGAGTGCATTTTGCTCAAGTCTCTAGTTGATGCTAGATACAATACTTACTAAGTCCATGACTTCACATCCCCAAAATGATGGCCAAACAGTGGTTGTCAACAAGATTATCATACACAATCTACGCATGTTCAACTCGAAGCATGCACGTGGGATGAAAGTCTAGCCTATGTCCAATGTAGTTGCAACAGAGCTCTCCATAGATCAACAAGACACAACTTGTTTTACATAGGGTTTGGATTTCAGCCATTATGCCCCATTAATGTGGCCATACAATTTGCAGCCACTCAAGTAGATTTGGCTCATGTTCAGTCTGAAGCTGAAAGAGATAACAACTTCATTGAGCACATTCAACGCATTCTCCTATAGGTCCATGATATATTGGATAGAGTCAATGCTAAGTACAAGCAACAGCATGATCATCATCAAGTGTTGCACAAGTTTGAGTTGGGCAACAAAGTTTGGCTACAGTTGCAGAAGGAATTCCTTGTTGGACCCCACTACAAGATTTACCCACTCTGATATGGACCATACACCATCACCAAGGCCATCAGTGACAATGCCTTCGAGCTTAGCATCCCACCGTTCCTTGGTCTACCCCTAGTCTTCAATGTAGATCACCTTCGGTCATATTTTCCGCCATTGTTGGACACATATCACATTGCAGAAAAACTCACACCAACAAATCTCAACTTAGATTGCATGGAACAGTCCCAAATTGATCATATCATGGACAAACATATAAATAACACTTGCAAAAAGAGGATACGACTATATCAAGTTGTCAAAGCAGGTCAACTCCTTCACAAGGGCAAGTGCTACACCATGGATCAGGTTCAGAAGAAAATTTCTCACCTCATGGAGGCTCTACACACAATGGGCATCGTTGCTTCCTAAGGGGAGAGAAATGATCCAGGTGGATATTAGTGGCTACCTACCTATTCAACCTAGACCCCCCAATCAGTTTCATCTATTTCCTTGTTCATTTCAGCATTTATTTTTAGCAGTTTCTTAGGTCCTAAACTTCTAAAGTAGTTTTGACCCCCTAAATGGTGTTTCTTTTTGGGTTCTCAATAGGCCTGTGGCTATGGGTGGGGGCTTGTAATGAAACCTATAGTACTCAGATAGACCTTTCCAACAAGGTATTGTGCGCGACAAAGAGATATAATATGACCAAGTTACGACCCCTAGGAAGTTGGCTGCGAACCAACCTGAATGAGGCCCACAAACTCTTGGTGTTACATCTCATGGGGTTATAGTTTTGGTTGTTTAGGGTTTCCTCATGTTTACCAATAAAAAATAGGTCATTGAGCCTCATTGCAACATATTTCAGAGGCTTGTGGCCACCACATCTCTTCTCAGAGATAATCTACCATCACTCGAGCTATCTTATTTCCATTCTATTTGTAAGCATAGTTCATTATTTTTTTATTAATTAAATTAAGTGTTTTTCTACTGCATCTATGTGTTTATGATTATATATGTAATTTGTTTCATTCTTATTTAATTTTGGATCAACTATAGGGTCTGACTATGAAGGGCATTATAACAATATATGTACTTCTCATTGTATTAGACAATAATCTCTCAGAGTGTGATATCCATCCAACGAAATGTACTAATAAAGGCCATTGTGGGATTCAAAATTTTTCTTTTAGTGGACCATGGTGATATATTTTCTTAGGAATTAGTGTTCTGGTTCCCTAAGGCTTTAACACTTCTCACAACTAGCACCTTCATTCAACCAAGTGAGGTACTCATCTTGGACTGTTGAATCATTTTTGCTCCACAATATAATATGATGTTGTATAAATATCATGATCCTAAAAACATAGGTCATAATAGAAAAGAACTTTTATTGTGGGCAAAAGCATCTCTGAATTTAAGGAACATGAATCTTTTAGGAAAAGTAATAAGGATATTTTTTACATTGATTTTTGTTTTCCATTTGTTTTCATAAGTTATCTATTTTCTGATATTCTTAGAATGTAACTTAGTTGGTATGACTGTGCCTAAGCTTTTGAAGGTTGAATACTAAGTTTCTAAGGTGTTATTTTCTATGGTAACATTTTATTTTCTTTGTCCATATAGGTCATATACCCGCATAGTGGGCACTATTTCTCAACTGAAAAT
Source organism: Pinus tabuliformis (assembly GCA_031772625.1). NCBI lineage: Eukaryota > Viridiplantae > Streptophyta > Pinopsida > Pinales > Pinaceae > Pinus > Pinus tabuliformis. The sequence goes on along the minus strand of CM062820.1, from coordinate 1,727,121,885 downwards.
TATTGCCCAACTGAAGAAAACTTGTTTGAGTTTCATATGTTTATAGGGAAAAAATGGCATTGAAATTATTGATGCTGAGGTATATGTCATATAAATCCTTTATAGTCTACTTTAGTTTATATTCCAATGTTCATCTTCTTTCATGTATTATACTCTGCATTGTATCTTCTTTCATTTTCAGAAGATGAACTCAATATTGATGGTAAGAAGGAAGAATTGAAGAAAGAGAACAATAACACTGGAGTGAAAAATGTACAAAGAGAGAGAAGAGAACCACTCTAATGATGCCCTTAAAGCCAATATCTCGCATGAGACACACACATACAGACTGATGGTCAAGTCTTTAAAGTTGTTGAGTTCACCTAAAATGCCTCAAAAAAATAATGATAATGTTTTGAGGTGATGAAACACTATTTCATGTGTGAATTGTAGTCCAACCAATATTAAGTTGAAAACTCATATTGTAACACTTGAAATTTCATATAACATAATCTACGTGGTTGAAATTATTTATAGTTGTATCTGATATTATTAGTATTGTAATAAAGATATTTAACTTTGTGTTTTCACATTAGAGGAACATGTGCATTATATGACATTTTTTAATTTAGTCACAAAATCATACTAAGTAATTTATGTTTACTAATAATGAACACATAAAATCAATTTAAAACTACTAAATTAATAGTTCATATTGATTAATGATGAACATAAATAAATTGAATATATGACTCAATTAGTCGTTTATAATAATTTTTATTTTTTTTCTCAATAAAAACTAATTCTATTAAGAGAGCGTATGATACAATAAGAGATTACAACCAAGAGAAGCAAGAACACAGGCAGCCAGAAAGGATAGGCTATCCACCTCGGCCCCTAAGAGAAAAGAGAAGAGAGCAGTGCTGAGCAAGAAGGGACAAGAGGAACAGAGGAGCAAGAACAGAATAGAGGATTCTACCCAACATGTGTAGAATCAACTATTCGGCATTTTTTCCCTTTCTTATTACCAACTTTGACCCAATCAAGATGATCCTACTGAGCTGGCATGATTTTCAAACTGAGTTGTGCTGACGGAGAGGGCTCCTTGTCTGAATCCGAGGAGGAGGATTCATGATTCCTTTTCTGTGAGACTGGTAGGATAGACGAATCCACCTGACCAGTCGAGGGTGGATCCTATGCCTGCTCTGCTGCCATTCCTTCCTCATTCTCTTCCTCTTCATCCGAGCTGAAATCAAAATCATCCATGGGGGGAGGATCATGAGGCTTCCAGCTTTTGGATTTCTGCTTAGGATTGGGTTTCTTCTTTTGGGAAGGCATCGTGGGACAAGAGCTCTAAAGGTGTCCTGTATGATGGTAGTTTCGGCAGTGAAAGGTTGTGTTCTCGTAATCCAAGGTTTGAGTCCAATGGAAGTCTCCAATTTTGAGATTGATCTGGTCCGAGAGACCTTTTCTCATGTCTATTTCTGCACAGATTCTGGCAAAGTTGTATAAGCCCTTTTCCCCTCTAGAGATGTCTGTGTCTAAAAAGCGGCCTAGAGTATTGCCAATCCCTTGGAATATAGCCAAGTGCCATAGATGCACCGGGAGGTTTGGAAGTCTGACCCAAATTGGGAGTTTGGTGATTACTGTTGTAGAGGGATTGAAATATGGGAACCAAGGGGTGAGGAATAAACCAGCTGCACCCCAGAACCATGGGCCTTTAGTTAAGGCTTTTTGATAGTCCTCACTGAGAGAAAACACTACAATGAAGAAGCCCTTTGAGCATAACAGAACCTTGCAATTGTTGGTCTAGTTAGAGTGAAGCCATTGGTACAGGTCTACTGTGCATGACCATAGCCCATTGAACCTGCAAATAATGTCATGATCTGCAAACTTTTGGGCTTGCTCATCCAGCGTTGGATGCTTTATTTCAATGGAGGGGGTTTCCTCCAGTTTATCCACCAAAAAATGTTTGGGAGCCTGAACTGGTGGAGTTGTTCTCTTAGGTAACTGAGCATGGACAACGTCCCTATATGAAAACGCCTCAGCTGAGGATGACTATCCAACAACTCCCCCTCTCAAACGAAGGGTAAAAGCAATGGAGGCATTTCTCTTAATGTTGTAAAAAGATAGGGGGTGAAGATCGTCGAGTTGTTTACCTTCGTGGAGAAGTCGTTGAGCTGCAGAGGGAATCCCCAACTTGAGATTCAGAGCATGCTTGAGGTCTTGCACTTGATCCGACACGCTCACCCATTGTAGCAGAGTTTTGCTAGAGATGAGCCTGATCAGGATCTGGAACGAGGCAGAGAGATCAAAATTATGCTTTCCTCTGCAGATCTGAGATGAGAGGAGGTTGGAACTTTGAAGAGCCTTCGTTTCCTGAACTTGCCGCAGGGGTTTGTGAGGAGATGAGGAGAGAGTCCTAAGGTCAATGAGTCTATCCTTGCATTCCGCCCAAAGGAGCTTCCAGATGCTCCATCCAGGTTGATCCAGGAAGCTTAAAGAGTTCTGAAGGTCAAATACAGAGTATTGGCTGTTCTGGGGGGACAGAGATGGTACTAATAGGAATGAGCAACCTTCCAGGGAAAAGTATTTCTTCCAAAGAGCCGCCACTTGAGGAAAAATGAGAGCATATTCTGCATATTCGTCCTTAGCCAATGCATCTGCAATCTGATGGGGGCATCTCTTACTAGAAGCAACAGTAGAGGGACACGAACTGGCTGCCCCAAAGTCCAGAGCGGAATAAATTAGAGGGAGGGGAGCTCTCAGAAGATATTTGAAAACATGCGGAATAGAAATGAAAGAATAGGCCTGCACTCCCTGACTGAGATGCGCTTCTCCATCATCTGCAGGGCCGAGTAGGGGCCAGACGACGATCGAAGGAGAGGAGGCGGCGACAATGCGTCTAGGGTTCATCTTCAGAGCTCTTTCTTCTAGGATCTTAGGAAATCCAATTGGGTCAGTAGTAAACTTCGTTTTCATTCCCTCGTTTATAATAATTATTAATGAAAGTAAATGAAATTAATGTAAACTACTAAATTAGTTGTTTATATAATTAATATGAAACTACCAAAAAAAGATAAATGGATATTGCAAATGATAAATTTGTGATTACAAATGATGACTAAATTTTTCATATATACGACTATTACTAGCTAATTTATAGTATCTTATAACACGATGAAAAATTAGTCATATTTCTTTGGTCATTAATTGGTTTCAAACAATGACTAAAATTTGCATATATATGACTATTAGTAGCTAATTCACAGTATCTTATAACACGACCAACATTTTGGTCATTGATTGGTTTCTCAAATGATCATACAATAATATATTTTGTTGTATATTTGCTCATTAATTGTGACGATTAATGACTAAATAAATGACTAAATTTATGACCAAATTTATGACTAAATATGCTACTAGATGATAAAATTGAGACAACCAATTAATGACTAAGTTACAAATGACTAAAAGTTGGTTGTGTTATTAGATACTGTAAATTAGCTACTACTCGTCATCGACTGAAAAATGGTTGTTTATATGCAAATTTTAGTCCTTTCTTTAGTAACTAATTAGCCGTTTTGTACTAGTGGAAGTCAAATGGACAGTCTAGGCTAGATATTCTTTTTCATGGATCAAGAAGGCCATTTCAGAAGCCTTGGTACTAGCTAGTTTAGGTTACTCAAAACTTTTTAGTATCTTCTCCTTTGCCTCAGATACTACCATAGCAGACGTTTTACTACAAAGGAATGATGATGGATATGAAAAACTAAAATTTCCTTCTTAAGTAAGGTGATGACAGATGTTGAACTGAGATATGACATCATGGAGAAGCACACATATTCCCTAGTGAAATATTTAAAAGAATTTAGGATTTATGTTTTACAATCTCCTATAATTGATTATGTCCCCAATAATGCAATAAAACCAGTTCTAACTCAAGCTCATACAGATGGAAAGAGGGAAGATGGATTGCTATGATACTTGCGTTTGATCTAGATATAAGACCTACCAAGTTGGTGAAAGGACAGAGTTTAGCAAAAAATTTGGCTGAATCAAATTGGAAGATACTTGGAATCAACACCATAAAATAGATTTCGGTTGAGAGGAATCCACAAGAACCTTCTTAGATTTCAAGTAAGAAAAAACCACAAGAACCTTCTCATATTTTAGGTGAGAATAATCAATAAGAACCTTCTTCCAGTACAAATCCTATCCCTCTTCCTTTACATATTGATGACAAACTTTTACTTTCATATTGGTATAAAGACATAGTGCATTTTCTTTGAGAATAAGAGTACCCTCCTGAATTCACAAAGAATCAATATAGATCTCTTAGACTAAAGGCTATGAAGTATTTTATCATAAGTTCGAATTTGTATTGGAAGGATCCTTTCAATATCATTTTATTATGTTTAACTGAAAGTGAAATTGAAGGATTAATTGAACAATTTTATGAAGGAATTTGTGGAGGACATTATGCTTGGAAGGAATCTGCATAAAAAATTTTGAGAGCAGGTTTCTATTGGCCCAAATTGTTTGCACAGGTTGGAGAAAAGGTAAGAAGTTGTATCCCATGTTAGATATTTTATAGAGAATAGATGCTAAAAGCACTTACCCTTGTTCCATTTTAAATTGAAGCTCTTTTTCTACAATGGGGATTAGATTTCATAGGTGAAATACTTCTAGCTTCCAGTAACCAACATAGATGAATTTTAACTGCCATTGATTACTTCATCAAGTGGGTAGAAGCAATCCATGTTAAGAATGAAACTGATATAGTAGTGATGAGGTTCATTGAAGAAAATATATTGTCTATATTTGGGTATCCAAGGCAAATAGTTACAAACAATGCACGGGCTTTGAGTAGTATTAAAATGATAGAATTTTGTCAAAATTATCATATTTCATTTCATCGTTCTACACCATATTACCCAAAAGGTAATGGGTTAGAAGAATCATCAAATGAAAGTCTGGTTAAGGTTATCAAGAACGTATTGGCAGATCACAAAATAATTTTGGATAGTCATTTGAAATATGCAATTTGGGAAAACAAAGTATCACCCAAAATATGTACTCACAAATCCCCTTTCCAACTTGTATATGGAATTGAAGCAATTTTACCTACACAGTAAGCATTTCAAGTCATGAAATTTTTGCAAGAATCATATGAAGAGGCTGATGAATTTTCAAGGCAAATCAATCGGATTGTTGAGCTAAGCTAAGACAAAGATGAAGTTCAGCACAAAATTTGTTAATATCACAACAAAATGAAAATTTTGATTGATAGGAATACTAGAGAAAGTGATTTTAGACAAGGTAATCTAGTTCTAAGTTGGGATTTCATAATAGAGGAAAGTGGTAAGCATGGAAAGTTTGATAATTTGTGATTGGGACCATTTAGCATTGCAGAAGTAAAGGGTAATAATACATTCATTCTACGCAACCTGGAAGGAGAGTATTATTATTTCGAGTGCACCAATCTCATGTTGTCCTTTGTATACATTAATAGACTAAGGAATTATGCCAAAGCATCTAAAATAAGGTTTTTATCTTAAATGGATGACCAATGCTTTAAAATTTAAAACAAATGTAAATTCTAAGTATTTTTGAGAAAACATAAGGGTTGATTCTTCATTTTTAACAGAATTAAGCTTTTAAATGATTTGGAAAGAATAATTTAAGAATATATATAATTCCTTAAACATTCATATTGAATATCTAATTTGTTATATACAGTGGATGTGTATAGAAGTTTTGTATTGCCAAATAATACATGTGCAAGGGATGACAAAAGGAGACAATTAAAAGATTTAGAGGAATTAACTAAGAAAAATAGTTTTAGTTAATTAATTTCTTTAAATAATTATAACTTTGTAGGGGCTTTCAGAGAGATTGACATTCGATCTAGTCCTACCCAAACTTCTATGTTACCTTGAACATGTGCAGAGAAAATAAAAAATGAAAAAATAATTGAATAACTAGAAGAACTCGGAGAGATACACAAGCTACTCAAAATGAATCCGGAATCCTTCTATTAGCTTTAGAAATAGCTTAGAAAATTATGAGCATGTCATTGGTTTATCCCCAAAGTTCAACTCTTTCTCCTTTGAATGATAAAATACTTATAGAGTTCGACTCCAAATATTTAAACTTGAATTAAAATTAATTAAAAAATACAATATCATCCAAAATAATTGGGATATTACAAAAATAGTACCAAAAATAATAAATATGAACTGATTTGAACACTCTGCATAGATTTTGACTATGGTTGTTTGATGACAATAGCTAGAAATCTGCTTTTTTGTTCACTGCTCCTTTTAATATGTTGTCTACTCCTTCTTATATATTGTATGCTCCTAAAATTTAGAATTATGGTCTATTCAATGAGCTCACATAATTTATCCCATCTCTTTTCACTAGGGATAGAAAAAATTAACAAGTTTTTGTATGACTCGTCAATTTCAGTATATTTTTCAAAATTAGACCGAGTTAGAAATAAATGCTTAATTTCATGTTGAATGAGAAAATCATAACTTAAACCTTCGATGAAAGCTTTGCTAGTTATAATTCCTCTTATTTTAGAAAACTTAGCCTTGTTCACTACTATCTCATGTTCCTATGTTGATCATCTTCAAGTAGAATCAATTTGCCACCTATACCTTGCAAACATTTGAGTCCTTTCTAGTGTAGAGCATTGAATTTTCTGTGAAATTTGTTGGTCTGAGATTCTAAGTTCTGACACTTATTTTTGAGTTGTACCATCAAATTTCTCTTTGTCATAAATTTCCTTACTTCTAAAACTACTTTGGCTATATCTTCAAGTTCATCCATTCCAAGGAAATCCAGTGAATAACAGATTGAGGTTTTCCTTGTGCAACTAACTTCTGCAATGGGAATTTAAACCTTTCTGCTTGATGAAATAAAAGAAAATATACAAGAAATGATTGATGTTTGAATGAAACTTCAACAAAAAACTTTATAAATTGATCATGAATAATTTTTTTATAGAAACTGACTGTAATTAAAAATCAATGAAGGCTTATTACCCACAGAGAAAACTGGCAAAAATCCCAGTATCACTTCATCTACCTACTGATCGCTAGGATAACCTAACAAACAGGTGACCATGGAAATAACATGCCTTGTCATTTCTGGAGAAATTGAAGTGTAATAGATTGGATTAGTTCTAGGAAATTTAGAATTTTTCAGGTATGAATGACAAAAAAATATGAGCTAGTTGGGGAAATGTAAGTTTCTAATAGATCTCCATGAGGGAATTAATAGAAAAGGGGTGTAGAGGAGCTTGGAAATGGATTTGTAGTGCTTGGCATATGGATTCAGGTGTGATGGGGAATGAGAAATCATTTTTTTGGGAAATTACATCCCTTAGACTGGGAAGATACCTAACATGGCACCAGGTGACAAATTTTGGAAAGGGATGAGTTTGGGGAATGAAAAATTGGGGCAATAAAAACTCCCGTATATTCAATTCATCACTAATATATTGAAATTTTTGGTTTTCCTAGTTCTGGAGTTCATACAGATCGAACTCGCACTGGGTCCCTTAGATTTATATTGGGTATTGACTAGAGGGATCTCATCTAGGTTAATGAAAGAGGGTAATATAGGGATTTCTACAACTGTTTTAGATTTGCCTTTGTGAGAAGACATTTTAAGCAACAAATTACAATTTAGGGTGACAAATTACCAGGCTATTGATGATCACTAACATAGGAAGATGGTTGCACAATTCTGAAATTTTGGGCCGCACGTGTGTTGCTAAAAGGAGAAATGGTCAAAAAGGAGTATGCAGAGTAATGATATTTTTAAAAGAGGATATTTAAATGGATTAGAAGATCATAACAGTTTTGGAACGTCCAATTAATAAAAATAGACATTGGTGGGAATGATTTAATTATTTAACGGTCATATAATTGTCTGGTGAGAGCGAATAATAGAAAGGCACGTGGCAACACATGAGCAGGAGTGGGAGTGAAGGCGGGAAAGAAAAGTGGTTTGCAAGGGGGGTGTAGGTGGTTAATGGTATTGGCAGGGGGGTCCCAGAATTCATGTGGGGTTTCCACGTATGGTTGGGCTACATTCAAGAATCATATTTTCAAATCCCTCCCCCCGCCCTCTTTGTTAACTATCGAAAGTGCAGGGGTCGGGGGGGTGTCTCAAACTTATCCTCCGTCATTGATCTGGGCGGGGACGATCTCATCCATATATTGTCACACACTATTTAAATGTTGTCGAGGGGTAGTCAAATCAAGCACATTTTTTCTTTAAAAATAAAAATAATTAAAATATGAGGCGATATTTAAGTTGGCATGCCTTTTGGGATTTTATTTTATTTATTAATTTTTTTTTTTATAATCCCTTTTATACAATTTTTCTTTTTTTTCTCTTTTTCTATTTTTTCTATTTTCTTTTTCAATTTTTATTTATTTATCTCCTTTTTATTTTTCTTCTTTTTTAAACATAAAAGGAAAAGTAGAACTTATTGCTAGAACAAAAATAAGTTACAACAAAAATAATGAAGAATAAGCAATAAGAAAGAAGATCAATAAAAATAAGTTGTTAAGGGAGTTCACCTCTCATGAGATATATCTATAAGTCCAGTCCAATTGAGCAACGAATCAATTAAAATGATGCAAAAATACATGAAAATTCCTTGTTAAATAAAAAAATTATCTTCAACCTACAAAAATTCATCTTGAGAATTCTTTTAGGAAGATAAGAGCATTGTTTCATAAGTTCCCTCGTTTTCTACCTATAAAATAAAAATTCTTTATGGCCTCTACTCTCAAACAACTATTAAAAAAATAATCTCATCTTCAACCCTATGCATAATTCTCCATATGAAAGACTTTGGTAAAATAGTAAGGTGTAGAGTTTATATAGGCAATGTCATGGGTTTGTCTCTTGCCATTAAATGATTTTATGGAATATCAATTTCCCCAAAATAATGTTTTAAATTAGTATTTAACCACTGAAATAAAACATATGTGCCCACATCTCCATGTGGATCTGTCTCACCAATAATTCTTGCATGCAGTTAGATTCTTAGAAGATTCCACCTCACTTAGGAGCTAAGACTATAGTCACATAGGCTTTCCAGAAGGTCCAAATGGATGTAGAAGATTGGTTTAGATGGCATCCTCTATTGATCCATACAAAAATAAATAATTCTACCATGTGTTATGGTTGTTAGCATTATGGATAATGTGTTGTCCTTAATGTAAATCAATATAGTTGTCTTGGTACTAATGATTTCACAAGAACAATACAGGCGCAGGCCCGTCCAACAAATATGCTAGTAGAATGGTAGAATGTTACAAGACATATATGGTTAATAACTATTTTTCATTTTGTAAATGTGGTTCAATTCCCTTTCATAAAGAATATTTTATAATGTGATGGTCGAGTTGTTTATATCTTGGTCATCGATGCTTGAAGTGAAAAATAATTTACATCAACATTGAGGTTATGTTCCAAAGGAGTAGGTCATTGACGGTAGGTAAATAAAAACAAAAATTATCCTTAGACCAAATAAAATATTTGTCATTGAGAATTCAGTCCAAAGATCAAATACAATCAATCACATCAACAGTTTGTGCTTGTAATTTTTCTAGTTTGAGACATCCATCAATATCTATAAATTCATAATCCAAAAGGGCATTGATAATGCACTTGGTGATCACAATTCTAAAATTGATATGGCTCATCTTGGAACTTTTTATTTCTTTTTTTCTTTATGTTTTGGCAGAGGGATGAAGATCTGGTGAATGCAAGTTGGTAAGAGTGCTGAGTTTTGATAGCTAGTACGTATATATTGATCTGGAGATAAGAACCTATGATTATCTCAAAAATGTGTTTATGGATTCACTTCTGATATTATTTATTCATTATAGTGACTAATGAATGCAAAAGAAATAAATGGCAGTCGAGAACACACTGCTTGTGTGCACTTTTTCTAATTGAGTTGTCATGAATTGTGGTAGAAAAAGATTAATTGTTTGAATATTTTTTATCCTTGAATTTATTTGGTATTCTTGATGACCTCCTAAGTTGAATTTATTCCTTTATAATGGAGATACATAGAAATTGTGTGCCTTCCAAATTTCATTGTAGTTGCGATAATATAGTGCATAAGGTAAAAAATTTGTAAATCTATTTGGATGAATTTGAAATTAACTATATTTATATAGAGTGTAGAGATGGTTGTACAAGAGGTATAGGACTGACATGAATGCATGGGCACAAGTATTCAACATGGATTCAAATTTATTTACTTTTTACTCTGATAGATGAGTCACTCAGTTTCTCTATTGCATGCTTAATAGGCTGATGTACCGTGTGCATGCAAGTGTTCGAAAGAGGATTTGTAAATCTAGTACAATATAAGAAACTCATGTTATCAAAGGTCATTTCTATTTCTTGTTTGATGAATCAATGGCCTATTCCATTTGATGTCTAGAAGAGATAGAGATTTGAATTGTAGACCAAGAGTGCAACAACAAAGTTTATCTTACCTTAAAATCAATGTGGCAAGTGATTTTAGGTTGGAATATGCAATGGAAAAAGTGCATATCAAATGAGGATCAATTAGGTAAGTATGGAGAGGTTAGAAACTCCAATGTTTGGGTTTTTAGTATTATGCTCATATACTATTAGCTTTTATTTGTCCCTTGCTTAGATCGATATATTCACTTGGTTGATGTGGCTCAATTCCTCCATGCACATCATAATCTTTGTTATATGACTTGCACACCCTGTTGGTTATTCCACATAACTAAATACATACATAGATACTTGTATTTCATTACAAAAGGTGTATATGCATAGATCTAAATTCATTTTTGCAGATCCATGTTATACACTGAATAAGGGAAATTTTGATTTAACATGGTTTAGAATTTTTGATTGAACTAGTTAACAAACAAAGGGAGGGAATTCTTCTTATTTCAAAGATCATTATTTTTTCTTGAGCCTTTTCTTCAAAGTATGTACACATTGGTAGTTCAATTTCTAATTTTGAATATGCAGTGACTTGTTTTATGACTAGTATTGTGACACAACTTTACAATTAGTGTCATCATTATGGGTAGAGATTAATTTGTATTCATATATTGTTGATATCGTAATGAAATATATGATAGAAGGATGGAAATATGTGTGATCTTCAAGGAATTTTGAGTAAAAAAAGGTTGTATAAATATGTAGCACATAAGATAGAGACATAATTATGTTTCTTCTCTTTTTAGTAGCCTTGTTTCTTGTCCTTTGAGAACATTTTCATTTTACCATATTATAGAGATTGAGAGTTGTCTGATGCCTCTTACGGTGCAATTTCTACTTAAATGAATATTCATGTTATGCATATTTTATGTGAAAGGTTTGATGATGTTGCATATTGTTTTGAGATTAAGAATATTATCATGATGGTTGCATTAAAGTTAACTGCAGAATTATGAGGGATCTCCATAGAGGGTTATTGATATTGTGAAAGGATTGATGAGTATGATGATTATATATGAGAATTGGCTTATTATTTGATAGGATTTGGCTTGGTATTGATAATTTCGATGAAGAAAGGATTTAAATTGGTATTTAACAATATTGCAAAGAGTTTGGCTCGGTATTGATAATGTTAATGAGAAAAGGGTTTAACTTGGTATTTGAAAGTAATTGGCTTGGCCTATTTGCTTGATAAATGAGAGGTTATTAGTATCTTGGTATTCACTTATTCAATGATTAAGTATAATAGTTGATGTGGGTCTAGTTTGAAAATTGGATGAAAAGTGGCCTAATTTTTTTTTTGGTTTTAATTTAGTTGGATCCAGTGTGAGAGTTTTGAAATGTGATCCACAGAGGTACTAAGGGCTGGAACCTTTAGTGAGGGAGTAGAAACTTCCTTCCAGCAGTAGGTTGTAAACTTGATCAGGGAGTAGTAGCTTGTTTCCAATTGTAGCTCAAAAATTTTGTGGAGGTTGTAGATTCCAACAAGTAGGAGCCTTGGCATTGGTAAGCATTTGCGCTAGTGCAAGATGTAAGAATAATTTATTTATAATAATAATAAGAAGAAGAGACAACCACGACAATGGTTTTCTCCCGGTTGGGTTTCCACCTAAAATACAGTCTCCCTATGTGTTGATGATGTTTTGTATTTTCATTGTTTATCTATTCTTATGATGAATGTTGCTCATGGTTACTAAATATCCATATATATGCAACATAATGTTCTGCTAATGAGATAATGGTTGAGATAACTTTGAAAATAAAAGGCATAACTAATTAAAATTTGAATTGGGAATGAAATATTGATTCACTAACCCCCCCTAGTATTTATAATAATTGGTATCAAAGAAAAATCCCTTCATAAGTAGTTTGATCGCTAGAAGAAAGACCCAACAAGATGAGCAACCAGAATAGAGCTTTCTCTACCAAGTCACCTTTGTTTAATGGAACAAATTTTTTATTTTGGAAGGTCAAAGTGAGATATTATTTGCAATATCTTGGTGTACATAGATGTTTGGGAAATAGTTGAAACAGGATATTAGTGTCCCAGATCCATTCCATCAGATGATGTAGACGAGAAACAATATGAGAGTAATGCCAAAGAAGTTAATGCCAAACTAGGAGAACTTGTCGAATCTAAGTTCATGAAAGTAATGCAGATCAACACTGTGAAACCAATGTGGGAAAATCTATTCAAAAACTAAGAAGGTGACACAAAGGTAAAAGATGCTAAGTTACAGTCACATAAAATGAAATATGAGTCCCTTAAATGCATAAAGATGAAAGTATTGCAAACTTTCTCCTTAGAGTAAATGAAGTAGTTATCACTATGAGGTGTCTTGTTGATAAGATTGGGGATCCTATAATCGTTGAGAAGATATTCAGATCACTAACCTCTAAGTTCAATGCCAAAGTGTCAGCTATTGAGGAAATGCAAGTTGAGGAAGCTATCTATACAATGACTCCATTGTATTTAGACAACATACAAATTCAGGACAAAAGGGGATACATCATAAATCAAAGAATTTTCCTTCAAATATACATGCAAAGGAAAAAATAGCAAGAGCCTAAAATACTGATAACATTTCAGATGAGGAAGAGGAAACAATTATCAAGAAGTTGCAGGTGGGAACTGGTAATTTTAAAGGTAAGCTTCCCTTTAAATGTTTTTCTTGTGGAAGATTAGGTCACTATGCTACTAAATTTCCATATAAAGAAAATCTTGATAAGAAAGAGAATGGACAGAATGTCACCAAGAAAAATGTCAAAAATAATTTCTCTAGAAAGAAAATCTTTTATTCTAATGTAGAAACCGAAGAAACATTAGATGATTAGGTAGAGTAAGACTCAAACTCCTCTAACACTAGCTACAAAAATTTATGGCTCTTGAAGATTTGTTGGCTAGTGAATCAGATTATTGTGAGAAACATGACTTAGTGAATTAATTGAAAGAAATTGATAGACTCTAGAACCTTAAAAAAGGTCAGGAAATTAAAGAAAGCAGTGGTGTTGAAGAAATAACCTTGTTAAAAAATCATCTAGAGTTTTAGTAATAGAACTTTTGTTAAATAACCTTGTTAAAAGACCCTTTGTAACAACTTTTCTTCTATGTAATAAAATTTTAATTTGATTTATACTCTATGTTAACTATATTTGATAATTGTAACATTGCATTAATATTTTTTGGAGGACACTCTTAATTGGTTGCACACTTTATATGAGAGAGAGAGAGAGAGTGATTTCAAAATTATTTATCCTTTTCAACATTCATAGGAAGAATTCTTGTTTTAGGGCAAGTATTTGGTAGGTCCACATTAGTTAACATGAATTCCAAATCATTGGTAGCTCCCACTCAAATCCCATATCTAGGCTCTCGGATAGTCCAATTCCATTTCCTCAAACCAAGACTCAAATCCCCTAGCAAGAGGTTCGGTTGGCACAAGGTTCCAAGAAACCAGAGTGGTTTCTATGGGGGATGGGAGTGTCATAGTGGTCAACTAATATAGGAGAAGGTAGATCTATCAAGAGTTAAACACCAATGGGAATAGAGGCCCCATAAGCCATTAATTTTGCAAATTTAGGGATTGCATTGCTCCAAAGTGACTAACCATTAAATGGGTCCCATGGCATTCCTTGGATGCCTCACAATTTGTCAAGGCCATAGATAATTCATGCTCATGATTGGGCTTGTTGGGCATGGAATACCCCCACAACATGTTTTGGGGCTCAAAGCCCAAGTTTTGAGTAATATTATTGTAAAGCCTCGCAAATTGCGGGTGCGGAACGTATGTTAGAGTCGTAGGGTTGTCCACCCTAAGTTTTGAATGTAATGTCGGCCCACCCATGGTTAGCGGACCATGGGATTGTATAAATAGAGCGAGGCTCTAAGTTGTAAAGATATCTGATAGAGGATGGGCAGCAAAGGCCTTAGAGCTTGAGTCAAAGTGCGAAGGGTGTCTTGGGTCGTAGTAGTAGGAGCAGCCTCTGCAGCTGAGTGAGTAGAGGCCTAGTAGAGTCTGTAGATGAGTGTGCGGGCCCTTGTAGCTGAGTGTGTAGGGTGGAGTCGAGTCTGTAACCAAAGAAGAGAATAATAAAGAGAATTTTTGTTACCAATCTTGTGTATCTGTTCTGACTTATTATATGTTTGATATCATTTGCAATTATATTGTTTTATTTATTGCATGCACTTGTATGAATTGTGAATATTGTTAAGCATAACTAAAGCATACAAATAAGATAAGTTAATTAACTAATATCGGGTTACTTGGGTAATAACATTGTTCGGCCCCCGATTAGGGCAATGCGAAGACAACATCTCAGATTGCAAGGTATGGGTGTGGAAACCACGTGAAACCATCAGACATCCCCAGTGTAGGTTTTAACCCTGTACAAAAATTACCTTCATACGAATTCTTAAACAAAGAAAATAAACAATGCGAGAGCATAACCCATAAAACACATATGCACAGAGATTTTTCCCTGGATCCCAAAACCGGGACTACCAGCTTGATTTTTCATTATGTTCCTTTCAATTTTACAATACATATTTATACATGCCGAAGCATCCAATACCATGGACCGAAAACCATCGCGTCCAATACCATGGACCGAAAACCATCGCGTCCAAAAAACATGTGCGAAAATCATGCACAAAACCATAGGTGGGTCTGCCCAACCTAACATATGGTCCAAAACCAAAATTTTCAGGGGCGCTGCCCCGGACCCCATAAAGTGGGGTTACGGGTGCCCTTCAAACCCCCTATTAACTACGTGGAAAGAATATAACACAACCCAACAATCTCCCACTTGTTGTTTTCTTTCCACAGGGGGCCACAGAAGAGCTTAGTCATTTTTTCAGCCCTGAGATTCCCATTGCTTCTCTACACCAAGAGAACTTCTCAGAGCTCACATATTTTGTCAATGCATCTGCAGTATTCTTCAAAGTGTCCACCTTTACCAGCAACACCTTTCTGTCTTCTATCATATCCCTCACAAAGTGATACTGAACATCAATGTGCTTTGTATTTGAATGATAAGCAGGGTTCTTTGCCAAGAAAATTGCACTTTGGCTGTCACAGTATATTCTTATAGCTCCCTGTACTAACCCCATACTTGAACACAATATCTGCAACAAAACTGCTTCCTTGCTTGCATGAGTGGCTGCCATGTATTCTGCCTCTGTAGTTGATAGTGCCACTACAGATTGTTTCTTACTTATCCAACTGACTGCACCTCCAAATAGGTTAAACTTGTAGATCTTCTCTGATCCAGATCTCCAGCCCAATCTGCATCAACAAAGCCATGTATATCCAACACTCTATCCAACCCTAGTCTTCCTTGGTAGCACAAACCATAATCACTAGTGCCACGCAAATACCTGAAAACCCGCTTCACTGCTGTCCAGTGCTCCTTCCCAGGTTTTGACATAAACCTGCTCAATACTCCCACTGCATGTGCAATGTCTAGTCTAGTACAGACCGTTGCATACATCAGGCTACCCACTGCACTTGCATATGGAACACGGGACATGTCCTCTTCCTCTTCTTGTGTCTTGGGACACTGTTCAGCAGATAACCTCACACCTACAGGAATAGGAATCTTCACCGGTTTACTATCCTGCATATTAAACCTCTGGAGTATTGTCTCCACATACTTCCTCTGGTTTAACCAGAGTTTCCTCTTTGACCGATCTCTTTTAATTTTCATGCCCAAAATATAGTTTGCAGCACCAAGATCTTTCATGTCGAATTTGGAGGACAATTGGGTCTTCAAGTCCTGGATAATTTCTTTGTCATTTCCAACCAGCAACATATCATCCACATACAAGACCAGATAAGTAATACGGTCACCAATTAATTTAAAATACACACAATGATCTGCTTTGCTTCTGGTGAAGCCAAGTCCCCATATAAATGTATCAAATTTCTGATACCACATCCTTGGTGACTGTTTTAACCCATACAGAGACTTCTTTAACTTGCATACCAGTTCTTTCTTACCCTTCACCGCAAAGCCTTCAAGTTGCTTCATGTAGATTTCCTCTTCCAAATCCCCGTGAAGAAATGTTGTCTTCACATCCATCTGTTCTACCTCAAAATCAAAAGCAGCAGCAACAGATAAAAGTAATCTAATAGAAGTTACCTTGGTAACAGGAGAAAAAATATCACCAAAATCAATTCCCGGCACCTGGGAATAACCTTTTGCTACCAACTGAGCTTTGTATTTATCCACCTTTCCTTCTGCATTTGTCTTCTTCTTGAACACCCATTTGCTGCCAATGGGTTTCCTTCCAGCCGGCAACTCCACCAGATCCCAAGCCTCATTTTTGTGTAAAGATGCCATTTCATCGACCATGGCCTCTTTCCAGAGTTTTCCATCCTCTGAATCCACTGCTTCCTTCACAGTTCTGGGATCATTATCAGTAACAGACAAAGCAAAATTTGAAATGAAAGCAGATGGACTATACCTTTCTGTTTGACTTCTTTCTCGAACTGATCTTCTCACAGCCGGAGTTTGTGGCTCTTCATCTTCTGATTCCTCCTCTGCTGCAGAGTCTGATTCTTCCTCCTTTGGCTCAAACTCTATCTTCTCAGGTTCCTTTGGTTGGACTTCATGTTGAATAACATCTTTTACCTCTCTGAACAACACATCTCGTTTGTACACAACCTTTCGTGTGACTGGGTTCCAAAGCTTATAACCCTTTAAACCATCCTTATACCAAATAAAGATGCGCTTTTCAGATTTACTATCCAACTTGGTTCGTTTCTCCTTTGGAACATCTAAATATGCATCACATCCAAATACCCTTAGATGTGAAAGAGAGGGTTTCTTACCAGTCCATACTTCTTGTGGAGTCTTATCCTCCAACGCTGATGAAGGTGATCTGTTGATCAGGTAACATGCAGTATCCACCGCCTCTGCCCAGAATTCCTGTCCTAACCCGGCACCACTGAGCATGCTTCTTTCCCTTTCCATCAACGTCTTGTTCATTCTTTCTGCGACTCCATTTTGCTGAGGTGTATATGGAGTAGTCTTCTGTCGTGCTATACCACACTTCTTACAAAATTCTTCAAATTCCTTGCTGCAAAATTCTCCATCATTATCTGTCCTCAGCACCTTTATCTTCTTCTCTGTCTGATTTTCCACCAGAGCCTTAAATTCTTTAAACCTGTCAAAGACTTCAGATTTCTTCTTAAGAAAATATATCCATGTATTCCTTAAGAAGTCATCTATGAATGATACATAGTACACAGACTTACCCAGTGATGGAACCTTCACAGGTCCAAACACATCACTGTGCACAAGCTCTAATATTTGTTTCGTCCTCTTACCACCAGAGGGGAAACTCACCCGATTTTGCTTCCCATATACACAATTTTCACAGAAATCAAAATCCAGAGAGCTATTATTCATACCTTCTACCATACCTTTACCATGAAGTATTCGAAGGCCCTTCTCTCCAATATGTCCAAGCCTTTGATGCCACAACATGGTCTTCTCTCTAGAGACCACTAGATTCTCTACTCCATTTTCAGGAACCATAGAACTATTGCACCCATCAATAACAGTGCTACCTTGCAGCTTGTACAGAGTTCCAATCCGAACTCCCTGCATTAATATCAGTGCTCCTCGAACCATCTTGCAGGTATCTTTATCGAACACCGTCTTTACACCTGCATCATCCAACTTGCTTACAGAAATCAGATTTCTGGCCAATGCAAGAATATGTAGAACATCCGGAAGTGTTCTAACCCTTCCACCTTGCAACTTCAACTTTACTTTTCCCCAATCAATGATTCTAGCCTTCCTATCATATCTTAAGAAGACATCACCACCATCGTATTTCTCATACTCGCAAAACCACTCTCTATGGGGAGTGAAGTGAAAGGATGCACCTGAGTCAATCAACCATGCCTCATGATCTACATGTGTACTTGAAGAAGCCAAGTACACATCCCCACCTTCGTGTGACGTGGTTTTCCCCTCTGCAGAAGGAGCATCATCAGATCCCTTTCCTTTATCAGGAGCTTTAGATTTACAATCCCTTCTGAAGTGCCCTTCCTTTCCGCATTTCCAGCACACCACCTTTGTAGGTTTTCCTGGAGATTTAGATCTCCCTCTAGATTTAGATCTACCACTCGATGACTTATTTTTGTTTTTGTTCTGGGACCGTCCTCATATAGACAAGGCATCACCATTCTGGTTGTCCATATTTTTCCGTCTCATCTCCTCTGTTAGCAAGGCTGAGACTATTTCATCAAACTGCAAAGCAGTTGCATTGCAAACTATTGCAATAACCAGACTATCCCACGAATCTGGTAGAGAACACAATAGACTGATGCACTTATCTTCATCTGAAATTTTAATATCAACAGATAATAACTAACTTACCACAATATTAAACGCATTCAGATGCTCTGTCACCGAGTCTCCATCTTTCATCCTCAGGTTATACAGCTTTTTCCCCAGGAACAGTTTATTCACTAGAGACTTAGATTGGTACGAAGTCCCTAACTTGACCCACAAAGCCTTTGCCGTAGCTTCCCCTGATACATTCACCAATACTGAATCCGAGACACACAATCGTATTGTGCTCTTTGCCTTTCGATCCAACTTCTTCCATTCTTCATCGGTCACTCCCGATGCTTTAGTACCCGGATCTACCGCGATCCACTGATCTTTATCCACCAACAGATCCTCCATCTTGAGTTTCCACAACTCAAAATTCTGACCCTTGAACTTCTCAATCTCTATATTTCCACTGCTCGCCATCTTCTTTCACCACCAGAATCGGTCTCACAGATATCCCACTGAACAGGGTCTACCACAGGCCCGAGCGAAACCCCTCAGCAACAAAGGCATCCCCTTGAAGCCAAAACAGCTCCGATACCAAATGTAGGTTTTAACCCTGTACAAAAATTACCTGCATACGAATTCTTAAACAAACAACATAAACAATGCGAGAGCATAACCCATAAAACACATATGCACAAATATTTTTCCCTGGATCCCAAAACCGGGACTACCAGCTTGATTTTTCATTATGTTCCTTTAAATGTTACAATACATATTTATACATGCCGAAGCATCCAATACCATGGACCGAAAACCATCGCGTCCAATACCATGGACCGAAAAACATCGCGTCCAAAAAACATGTGCGAAAATCATGCACAAAACCATAGGTGGGTCTGCCCAACCTAACATATGGTCCAAAACCAAAATTTTCAGGGGCACTGCCCCGGACCCCATAAAGTGGGGTTACGGGTGCCCTTCAAACCCCCTATTAACTACGTGGAAAGAATATAACACAACCCAACAATATCCCACTTGTTGTTTTCTTTCCACAGGGGGCCACAGGAGAGCTTAGTCATTTTTTCAGCCCTGAGATTCCCATTGCTTCTCTACACCAAGAGAACTTCTCAGAGCTCACAGATTTTGTCAATACATCTGCAGTATTCTTCAAAGTGTCCACCTTTACCGACAACACCTTTCTGTCTTCTATCATATCCCTCACAAAGTGATATTGAACATCAATGTGCTTTGTCTTTGAATGATAAGCAGGGTTCTTTGCCAAGAAAATTGCACTTTGGCTGTCACAGTCTATTCTTATAGCTCCCTGTACTAACCCCATACTTGAACACAATCTCTGCAACAAAACTGCTTCCTTGCTTGCATGAGTGGCTGCCATGTATTCTGCCTCTGTAGTTGATAGTGCCACTACAGATTGTTTCTTACTCATCCAACTGACTGCACCTCCAAATAGGTTAAACACATACCCACTTGTAGATCTTCTCTGATCCAGATCTCCAGCCTAGTCTGCATCAACAAAGCCATGTATATCCAAAACTCTATCCAACCCTAGTCTTCCTTGGTAGCACAAACCATAATCACTAGTGCCACGCAAATACCTGAAAACCCGCTTCACTGCTGTCCAGTGCTCCTTCCCAGGTTTTGACATAAACCTGCTCAATACTCCCACTACATGTGCAATGTCTGGTCTAGTACAGACCATTGCATACATCAGGCTACCCACTGCACTTGCATATGGAACACGGGACATGTCCTCTTCCTCTTCTTGTGTCTTGGGACACTGTTCAGGAGATAACCTCACACCTACAGGAATAGGAACCTTCACCGGTTTACTATCCTGCATATTAAACCTCTGGAGTATTGTCTCCACATACTTCCTCTGGTTTAACCAGAGCTTCCTCTTTGGCCGATCTCTTTTAATTTTCATGCCCAAAATATAATTTGCAACACCAAGATCTTTCATTTCGAATTTGGAGGACAATTGGGTCTTCAAATCCTGGAAAATTTCTTTGTCATTTCCAACCAGCAACATATCATCCACATACAAGACCAGATAAGTAATACGGTCACAAATTAATTTAAAATACACACAATCATCTGCTTTGCTTCTGGTGAAGCCAAGTCCCCGTATAAATGTATCAAATTTCTGATACCACATCCTTGGTGACTGTTTTAACCCATACAGAGACTTATTTAACTTGCATACCAGTTCTTTCTTACCCTTCACCGCAAAGCCTTCAGGTTGCTTCATGTAGATTTCCTCTTCCAAATCCCTGTGAAGAAATGTTGTCTTCACATCCATCTGTTCTACCTCAAAATCAAAAGCAGCAGCAACAGATAAAAGTAATCTAATAGAAGTTACCTTGGTAACAGGAGAAAAAATATCACCAAAATCAATTCCCGACACCTGGGAATAACCTTTTGCTACCAACCGAGCTTTGTATTTATCCACCTTTCCTTCTGCATTTGTCTTCTTCTTGAACACCCATTTGCTGCCAATGGGTTTCCTTCCAGCCGGCAACTCCACCAGATCCCAAGCCTCATTTTTGTGCAAAGATGCCATTTCATCGACCATGGCTTCTTTCCAGAGTTTTCCATCCTCTGAATCCACTGCTTCCTTCACAGTTCTGGGATCATTATCAGTAACAGGCAAAGCAAAATTTGAAATGAAAGCAGATGGACTATACCTTTCTGTCTGCCTTCTTTCTCGAACTGATCTTCTCACAACCAGAGTTTGTGGCTCTTCATCTTCTGATTCCTCCTCTGCTGCAGAGTCTGATTCTTCCTCCTTTGGCTCAAACTCTATCTTCTCAGGTTCCTTTGGTTGGACTTCATGTTGAATAACATCTTTTACCTCTCTGAACAACACATCTCGGTTGTACACAACCTTCCGTGTGACTGGGTTCCAAAGCTTATAACCCTTTAAACCATCCTTATACCCAATAAAGATGCGCTTTTCAGATTTACCATCCAACTTGGTTCGTTTCTCCTTTGGAACATGTACATATGCATCACATTCAAATACCCTTAGATGTGAAAGAGAGGGTTTCTTACCAGTCCATACTTCTTGTGGAGTCTTATCCTCCAACGCTGATGAAGGTGATCTGTTGATCAGGTAACATGCAGTATCCACCGCCTCTGCCCAGAATTCCTGTCCTAACCTGGCACCACTGAGCATGCTTCTTGCCCTTTCCATCAACGTCTTGTTCCTTCTTTCTGCGACTCCATTTTGCTGAGGTGTATATGGAGTAGTCTTCTGTCGTGCTATACCACACTTCTTACAAAATTCTTCAAATTCCTTGCTGCAAAATTCTCCACCATTATCTGTCCTCAGCACCTTTATCTTCTTCTCTGTCTGATTTTCCACCAGAGCCTTAAATTCTTTAAACCTATCAAAGACTTCAGATTTCTTCTTAAGAAAATATATCCATGTATTCCTTGAGAAGTCATCTATGAATGATACATAATACACAGACTTACCCAGTGATGGAACCTTCATAGGTCCAAACACATCACTGTGCACAAGCTCTAATATTTGTTTCGTCCTCTTACCACCAGAGGGGAAACTCACCCGATTTTGCTTCCCATATACACAATTTTCACAGAAATCAAAATCCAGAGAGCTATTATTCATACCTTCTACCATACCTTTACCATGAAGTATTCGAAGGCCCTTCTCTCCAATATGTCCAAGCCTTTGATGCCACAACATGGTCTTCTCTCTAGAGACCACTAGATTCTCTACTCCATTTTCAGGAACCGTAGAACTATTGCACCCATCAACAACAGTGCTACCTTGCAGCTTGTACAGAGTTCCAATCCGAACTCCCTGCATTAATATCAGTGCTCCTCGAACCATCTTGCAGGTATCTTTCTCGAACACCCTCTTTACACCTGCATCATCCAACTTGCTTACAGAAATCAGATTTCTGGCCAATGCAAGAATATGTAGAACACCCGGAAGTGTTCTAACCCTTCCACCTTGCAACTTCAACTTTACTTTTCCCCGACCAATGATTCTAGCCTTCCTATCATCTCTTAAGAAGACATCACCACCATCGTATTTCTCATACTCGCAGAACCACTCTCTATGGGGAGTGAAGTGAAAGGATGCACCTGAGTCAATCAACCATGCTTCATGATCTACATGTGTACTTGAAGAAGCCAAGTACACATCCCCACCTTCATCTGACGTGGTTTTCGCCTCTGCAGAAGGAGCATCATCAGATCCCTTTCCTTTATTAAGAGCTTTATATTTACAATCCCTTCTGAAGTGCCCTTCCTTTCCGCATTTCCAGCACACCACCTTTGTAGGTTTTCCTGGAGATTTAGATCTCCCTCTAGATTTAGATCTACCACTCAATGACTTATTTTTGTTTTTGTTCTGGGACCATCCTCGTACAGACAAGGCATCACCATTCTGGTAGTCCATATTTTTCCGTCTCATCTCCTCCGTCAGCAAGGCTGAGACTATTTCATCAAACTGCAAAGCAGTTGCATTGCTACCTATTGCAATAACCAGACTATCCCACGAATCTGGTAGAGAACACAATAGACTGATGCACTTATCTTCATCTGAAATTTTAATATCAACAGATAATAACGAACTTACCACAGTATTAAACGAATTCAGATGCTCTGTCACCGAGTCTCCATCTTTCATCCTCAGGTTATACAACTTTTTCCACAGGAACAGTTTATTCACCAGAGACTTAGATTGGTACGAAGTCCCTAACTTGACCCACAAAGCCTTTGCCGTAGCTTCCCCTGATACATTCACCAATACTGAATCCGAGACACACAATCGTATTGTGCTCTTTGCCTTTCGATCCAACTTCTTCCATTCTTCATCGGTCACTCCCGATGCTTTAGTACCCGGATCTACCGCGATCCACTGATCTTTATCCACCAACAGATCCTCCATCTTGAGTTTCCACAACTCAAAATTCTGACCCTTGAACTTCTCAATCTCTATATTTCCACTGCTCGCCATCTTCTTTCACCACCAGAATCGGTCTCACAGATATCCCACTGAACAGGGTCTACCACAGGCCCGAGCGAAACCCCTCAGCAACAAAGGCATCCCCTTGAAGCCAAAACAGCTCCGATACCAAATGTAGTTTTTAACCCTGTACAGAAATTACCTGCATACGAATTCTTAAACAAACAACATAAACAATGCGAGAGCATAACCCATAAAACACATATGCACAGAGATTTTTCCCTGGATCCCAAAACCAGGACTACCAGCTTGATTTTTCATTATGTTCCTTTCAATGTTACAATACATATTTATACATGCCGAAGCATCCAATACCATGGACCGAAAACCATCGCGTCTAATACCATGGACCGAAAACCATCGCGTCCAATACCATGGACCGAAAACCATCGCGTCCAAAAAACATGTACGAAAATCATGCACAAAACCATAGGTGGGTCTTCCCAACCTATCATATGGTCCAAAACCAAAATTTTCCGGGGCGCTGCCCCAAACCCCATAAAGTGGGGTTACGGGTGCCCTTCAAACCCCCTATTAACTACGTGAAAAGAATATAACACAACCCAACATCCAGGGTGCGGAAACCTAGTTCTAGCACCCTCCCATACTACTTCGGGTGAGACCTCATTCCACGCTCTACAAACTATTGCCGAAAGGGCCAATAGTACCAGGATTTGTTTGGCTAACTCAACTTCGAACATGGGTCAGGCCCCACTAAGCCATCAAATGGTTCCGTTGCTGGGATCAGGATCTACATAAGGGATGTCTGATGTCATGTCACTGGAATCTGACAAAGAAAGAAAGTGAAAATTTGCTAGACAGAAAGATTCACAAGTTCACGACGCAGGAAAATAGGAATCCACAAGTATCAAAGGAACAGTGGTTAGAGCGCTATGCATATACGGAAATCCATGAAAATTTCTTTGCATCCTTCCCATCTGAGTTGTATGAGTGGATCGCAAAGCTAGCAGACAATCAAGGAAGGTATAGGCTCGACAAACCGATTGTGTGGACTCCAGAATTGGTGTGCAGACTAGAAGCATAAGAAGATAAGATCGCGTGCGCTATGGACCATTGGCTTGATTGAATTATAGGAGGGTTTATCACCAAGTTAGCGGTAGATACGACAGTCAGTTACAGCGAGGCGGAACAACACTTCCTCAAAGGACTGCGAGGTAAGTACATCAAATATTTGAACACTTTGATTAAAATGCTATTGTGTGAAAAGTGGGTTATGCGAATAAATTGATGTTTGGGGCAATGTGAAGTGGGAGGATATATAGAAACATAAGTAGTGAAGAATTAGAGACTAGTCCCTTGATTTCACCTCTGCGAGAGAGTGAGGAGGAGCTCGCAAAAGTTTCTCTGAGAAGTGCGATTAATCTGATAGGAAAATGAATTCCACATATATCACCCCCACCTACACCACCACTGGTTTTACCATCTTCACATCCAAATTTTCCCACACCACCTCTGCCACCACCACAGTTTAATATGGTGAGCACAATAAAATTGTTGTTATTCAGAGGAGTAGGGAACAAAGATTCGGACCAATTTTGGTTCGTGGTAAAGGTTGTATGGGAAGCATAAGGAGTCATGGATGAAAATATTAAGAAGGAAACATTGGTAAGCGTGTTGCACGATTGCGCACTTACATGGTACATTAAGCATTCTAATGACCATGCAAAAGCGGGGATCGTAGATATCCAGGCCGTGCTGAACAGGGAATTTAGCAGGCCAAATCAGAGACACAATCCATTATCCAGTTTAAGGAAATTGCGATGCTTCTGGGCGAGACCCCCTGGGAGCTGGATCAGAGACTGAAGAATATGATTCAGGAAGCCAACATGACTTTGACAGATAGACAACACTATGCATTGTTTGTAGCATCACTAACGCCGCATCTAAGGATCGCGTTGTTGCAACAAAAGTTATCTACTTAGGCCAAAGCCTTGGAAATAGCAATGAGATTTCACAAGACCCCAATTCAAGATCCTAGCTTGGGAGTGCAATAAATACATGTGAAATAGAAAAATTTATGTCTGGAAATGCAGAGTTTAAAACAGGACAGGACAACTCGCCCAAAGGTGGGTGAGGAGATATGGTGCATAAAATGCAAAGGCCAGGGGCATGACAAGGACCATTGTCCAATCTTCACGAACTATCTGGTAAGAGGAGGGTCGATGCCATTAAGACTGGAGGCACAAGTAGGACCGAGCATAATGCTTGCATGATGGTGTGGAATTTGTGAGATAGGAGGAAAACATGCTACAGATAATTGTAATCTATTACAGAAGTATACACAGACATCCCAGAAGTTGTTCTGTAATTTCTGCAGGTCAGTAGGCCATGATGAGCACACTTGTAGAAGTTACGAGTTGATGATCGATTAGACTCCTACCTATAGAGTGCAGACTGAAATGCGAGCCCTCGATCCAAATGCAGGGATGGCGCACGCTGGATTTCAGGGGCACGACCGAGGTCATGGTGTAATGGGACCGGGAAGGGGTCACAAATAGCTGGTTTGTTACAATTGTGGAGGGCCAGGGCATTATGCCTATGATTGTATGAATCCGATAAGAGAATCATGTTTATATTGTACCCAATTTGATCATGAGACGAAGGACTACCCTAAATTGATAGCAAGGTTTCACGATAAAGGAGTATTCTAGCCTCCACTGACTCAAAACCTACAAATGTTGTGGTTTGAGCCGTGCGAAGAGGACCCAAATATAAATATAGTGCTTTGAAGTGGTATCACGACAGGAGATGACAAAGGAAAGCAGCCTGAAGAAAGTGTATGGGTTCGCATGGCTCCTACAAAGGAACCTAGATTTGATTTGGAGCGCGCGAAGGAGACATTCATGGAAGCTAAGAAGAGCTTCACAAAGGCCTCCGCTTCAGGTGGTAAGGATAAAATAGAACCAAATATAGATCCTTCAGTGCTCACTACCTTTCTGGAGACATGTATGAAGCTCCTACGTGACAGCAAGGTTGTGAAAGCACTACATGAACTTATCACTAGGTTCGCTGGGTCAAGAGAACCACACGTAGTCCAGAAGCTTAGGAAACATACATCGTGAACAGGAAGGCAAATGAGATTGACTATGAAAATCGGGGAATATGAAATGGATCAAGTAATTTTGGATCTAGGATCGGATGCGAATGTTCTACCAAAGTAGACATGGGATCACATGGGTAAGCCCGCGTTGCAATGGTCTCCTATTCAATTAAGAATGGTGAATCAGCAAAAGATCTTACCAATGGGGAGATTGCAAGGAGTAATAGTGGATATTGAAGGTGTGAGCATGCTAGCCGATTTCGAAGTGATGGATATTTTCAATGACAACAATCCCTATCCCGTGCTACTGGGAATAGATTGGGCCACTGATATGAATGGAGTAATAAATCTGAAAAAGCACAAGATGATTTTTGAAAAAAAGTCACTACGTGTAGTGATACCTTCAAACCCTACGAAGGGAGTGCACTAAAAAAAACCGACGCTCAATAATGATAGTGATGAAAATCTTGACTATATCTACAAGATAACCGTGTGAGAGCAGGATTGGGTGAATCCGACAACATATGGTAGGAATTCGTGGGAGTGCGAGAGCTCCTGCACTTTGGATTCGGACGAACAAGTAGAACGATGGCAAAACCACTTACATGAGGTAACCACACTCAATTGCAACCTGATGATAAGGTCACTACACTGTGTAGCAACAGAGGCAAGGGATCTACCTATGTACGACAGGTTGACATCACCAAAATAGCAGGGGTTCGATGCTCTGAAATTGGTGCTACGCGCTACGACCACAAGATGGTGGGGTACACACTAACAAAGCTTTGAGGACTGGCACGAATGCAGAAGGTGATGCTTATATGATTTGGAAAACCTCAACTGCGGATGAGAGTTGGTTATGATGAGCGAAATAGCCTATGTGACCACCTTTCCAGACAGATACAGACGACTGGTACACAGCCCACACAAATGCACACTGCTCTCACATTAGAAAATAGGAACAACAGGCAAAAGCAGGAAAGTCAAAGCGCACCAAATATTATCTGCAGAAAAGCCTTTGACAAGGTGTGTTAAGTACTAAATAGGGTCCACCATGTGAAACGTACTGACTGGGACCTGCGCATACCCGCGGTTCAATGGGCCTATAGGACTATGTGCAAAACTTTGACTGCGAGAGAAATTCCGAAGCTAAAGTATAACACAGGAGCTGCAATCTGTGAGGAGCATGCAAAGTTGAGTCCACATGTAATAGCACCCGTAGATACAATGATTCACACAGACCGAAGTGAAGAAATCACATAGCTATGTGAAGCAGAACATATTAGACTTTAGGAAGAAATTTGACGGGGAAACTTTAGACTTCGCAAACTTGAAAAAGACTGGGTACGACTAAGGGAGAAAAGCGCTTCAAGCGACACAGAGGTCAAGAGGCTGGAAAATGAAATAAAGGAAGCATTTATAGTTGATAAACCAAGGATGGAAAGGCAAGGTGCATCCGATCATACTGACAAATTAGAGGACTGTCACTGAGAATTGCTTAGTCTGCTACCATGGCTAGGATCGCATATCGCCAAACGCAGTAACCAGGGTAGCACATTGCAAATAGTAGAGTGCATAGTGCCGATCACCACAACGGTAGATCAGGATTCTCCGAGAACCATGCTAGAGGATAGAATGGAGCTCCGCATGGGTGGTTCGACCACCTGACTAGCCATAAGAAGGACAGTCTCAGTGCTCCAGGCAGTTGAAAGGGAGCGTGAGACTATAAAATATTATGTCTAGAAGCTGTGCGATATTGGAAATGCACGTAGAATCAGAACATCACAAGGTTTGTGACCGCGCTTGGAGGGTTGCGTTGCCATGCGGGTTGGCTAGGAAGTGAGCATTGGTGTCACTATTCATGATGGGATGTCTGATTTGAAGCCAAATGGGTTGGGTGGCAGGAATTTAAGACGTGAGTTATGAGCAAGATTTGCTCGAAAATATGCTACCAAGAAAGCATTAATCACCCGAAATTGGGGGAAATGATTGAATTCAAATTTGAAAGGCGCTATAAAACTCACAGTGCTAGCCAACGAAGAACACTTGGTAATTTGAGCATTGAGTGTTTGAGCAGAGCACAAAGTGCTAAGAACCGAGCGATAATTGAGCCCCTAAGTTCGCAAGAGACAGAAATCCCTAAATCACCGCGAACACTGGTTGAAGAAATCCCCAAATCACCGCGAAAAATGCGGCCCAAGAAGGATAAAAAGGCAGTGGGTCCAGTACGCATGTCCCTGAGGAATCCTTGGCACAACAAACTATCTATGGAAGAGAAGGGGAAAGCAATCACAATCAAAACAAATGAGGAAGAAGAAGACTTACAAGCCCTAATTTCCGCAGTAGAAGAAGAAGAAGATATGGATGAGGATATCCAACTATTGCGCTCCGCAACAAAACTACCATCATATGTCCCTCCATGGAAAGGGAAAGCCAAAGTACCAAAGGACCTAGATGAAATGAAAAGCTCCCTCCAAACCCCACTCCTTCCTACCGGTATTGTATTTGGGGCACGCACCTAGGACACGTGCCAACCATGAAATTTGAAGAATGGGACCTTGTTGACAGCGAGAAGTTCTCGCACCTAGAGACCAGGAACATGATGAAGCAGAACACCAAGGGGGCGGTGATAGCATTAGAGCCGTGAAAATGGTTGCACGGTGTGGAAAAGGCTGGATTGTTACACCTGTTATGGATACCACATTTCCACCATGCGCCCATCACCATTTTCGTCATCAGGCAGCTACTTTGCTTGGTGCATGATGGGTATCTATGGCTGGAGGAGCCTATTCCCATCACAGAAGGCCTCATTCGCCGTTTCTCTTGGTTCCCCTATAAGGGAAGGGACCCCACGACTATAGCTAGAAAAGGTAGCGATTTGGCTCTCGCAGAAGCCATGAAGGAAAAATATAAGATGGAGAAAAAGAAGAGGGGTTACGCCATCACCAACATCAAGGACAAGCGGGTGTGCGTAGCAACTCAACTTCTAGCCAGAAAAGTCATGAGAAAATGTCACGCGGATGAGGTACCAGTGCTGATGATCGTGCTAGCCAAGTAGTGTGCGGAGGGGGTCCAGTTCAACTAGGCCAAATTCCTATGTAAATAATTTCTTATAAACTGTCACGAAGCCCAGGAGCAGGGTAATATCTTCCACTATGCGTGGTTGCTCTTATCCATATTGCTGGTAGCGGGAGAATTGCTAGCAGATAGTCAGTTCCCCACCATTGACAGAGAGTTACCAAAGGCCGCAAAGTACGCTTCACTCTGAGCCACCAAGGACATGAAATGGATTTGTGACACAAAAATTTTATGGGTGCTCATGGAATTGAGAATCTAGATGTGGATCAACAGAAGGCCATGCCTATCACCTACAGTGCATTATATTCTACAGAGCTTTGCAAATTTCAAAGATGACATGCACAACATCTATATTAGGGCACGAAGGGATCCAGGGAAGCAGTGGACGAAGATACCATTTGTAGCCACTGACGACACGATCTTTACTATATTGGAGACATGACCTCCCGAGTGGCGCACCCTAGATTTGGCAGAACTGGAGAAAGAGGCAACACAGAAAAAGAAGGATGATGCCATGTTGCGCGTCACCAAACTGGCCTAGAGAAGGCAGAACAAAAAAGTAGCAGCTGAGGTAAGGCAATGCACAAAGCAGCACAAAAACCCATGGAGCAGAAGAATGTCGTAGAAGCAATAACAGTAACACAGATAGCAGAGGCAACAATGGCACAAGCAGATGAGGGTCAAGCAACATCCTTAGGGCAGGAGGCAGAGGAAACAGAAATGACAAAAGGGAGCATAGACCCAGGAGCCACATCCTCACAACTAAAATAGTCATGCATTGTAGAGATATCAGGCCCAAGGAAGAAGGTCAAGGCCTCGAAGTTGGCCATTGACCCGATCAACTTAAGTGAGGGTGATATCCATGACATCGGTGAGATGGTTCATGATGTCACAAGTGAAGCACTTCAAGGATTTATGACGGAGCACCAGACTATGTTGGGGGCCCTCAGGGCGCAGCTGCAGGAGTTATAGGTGTAGCCCCTTAGGAGGGTACCCTGTCTACCCACGTCACAGCAGGAACTTCGGCTGTAGTGTAGATGTTGTGCGCAAAGATGGAAAACACAATAGTGTTGCCAGAGGGAGCTATCGTGTCATCCAATACAATGGATCAGGTGACGATTAACATGATGAAAGGCATGGGCCTTAATTTGGTTGCCCTTCCCTAGGAAACACTATCTTAGCTCTAGGATGGAATAACAACAGAGCTCCGTGCCAGGGAGAGCCACGCGATCCAAGTTCCCAGAAAGAAGAATATTAACATAGAGCAACTTAGCTTGCAGTGCGACAAGATGGTGTCGTAAAACCAACAATTGGTGCAGGCAGTTGATGACGTTTGTTGATGTGTCATGGAGTTGATCATCGCTGCAGATCTACCAGTAGAGGTGCAGATCCACATTTTGGCAAGTAGAGTCCAAAATGCGCAAGAAGAGATGACAAGGGTGCAACTAAAGTTGAATCTCCAGATCGTTGAGCTGCGGTTGAAGGCGCAACCTTCCACTCCCCTAGAAATCAGAGAACAACGCGTCAGCATTATTGCAGTAGGGTTGGAAGATATTGGAAGTGTAGTGCATGATTGTACAAATATGTTGGAACAGGCACTGGAGGTCCTCATGACTTTGCAGGAGTATCCCAATATCTAACGGCTGGAGACATAGGTGCATGGACTCGAATAGAAGTATGATAGCATTAGAGGGACTGCGCAGATAGCAGTCCTCACTCAGCGGCTTGTGAGGATGCAACAAGCCAAGAATTAAAGGAACAGGTAGATGTGGCGTGCCATAAGGAAGTAGTCCTCAAAGCACGCGTTCAGCCATGGATTGACGAGGCCTTCATAATCATGGCGAATATTGAAGGGAAGATTGCACAAATTCAGGGGATGCATGCACAGATGCAAGAAAGTGTGTCAGCCATGGAGGTCTAAGAACAGATGATGCAGCAGGTTCAACAAGCATCGAATCAGTACGTTGAGGACATCAACACCATACAAGAACAATTGCAAGGGCTCCGTGCCAAGATCACTGCGCCGACAAATGACTCGAGGCCAAGTCACAATGTTTGTGTTGGGGGCCTATTGGGCATGGAATCCCCCCACAGCATGTTTTGGGGCTCAAAGCCCAAGTTTTGAGTAATATTATTGTAAAGCCCCGCGAATAGAGGGCTTGGAATGTATGTTAGAGCCATAGGGTTGTTCGCCTTATGTTTTGAATGTAATGTTGGCCTACCCATGGTTTATGGACCATGGGATTGTATAAATAGAGCGAGGCTATAAGTTGTAAAGATATCTAATAGAGGATGGATAGGAAAGGTCTTAGAGCTTGAGTCAAAGTGCGAAGGGTGTCTTGGATTGTAGTAGTAGGAAGAGGTTCTGCAGCTAAGTGCACAGAGGCCTAGTAGAGTCTGCAGCTGAGTGTGTGGGCCTTTGCAGCTGAGTGCGAAGGGTAGAATTGAGTCTGTAACCAGAGAAGAGAATAATAAATAGAAGTTTTGTTACAAATATTGTGTATCTGTTCTGAGTTATTATATGTTTGATATCATTTTTAATTATACTGTTTTATTTATTATGCACACTTGTATGAATTGCGAATACTATTAAGCATAACTAAAGTGTACAAATAAGCTAAGTTAATAAACTAATATCGGGTTACTAGTAAGGACTTCGGTAATAACATTGTTCTGCCCCGAGTAGGGCTGTGCGAAGGCATCATCTCAGGCTGCGAGGTACGGGTAAGTGTGTGTAGGGACGTGCACATAGGGTCAAACTGCGTACCACTTGAAACCATCAAACATCTACAGGGTGCAGAAACCTAGTTCTAGCACCCTCCCATACTACTTCGGGTGAGATCTCAGTCCACGCTCCACGGACTGTTGCCGAAAGGGCTAGTAGCACCGGGATTTGTTTGGCTAACTCAACTCTGAACCTGGGTCAAGCCCCACTAAGCCAACAGGGCTATTGAAACTTAGTGGCCCATTAATTTTAGACCACCAATATGAGGAATATTTGAGGGTGGAATAGTAATAAAAAATTTTGGCACCAACTTATGGTATCATAGAAGATTTCTCTTGAACATGATAGAAAGGCATAGATGAAAAAGTTGAGGAGTAGGTGGAAGGAGGCTAGTGAATGTAGCCATAGAAGAGGAGATGATTTTCATTAAAGAGATTTTGGTAGCAATGGAAAGTAGCTAAAGGCAAGGAACTCACACTAGAGATGTTAATCAAGCTAAAGGAGAATCTTCTAGCAAAGAAGGAGGAGAATCAACAAACGAGAGAATGTTGAGGATGAAAACCAAATTGGGTGCCATGAAGAGGATAGAATTACTTACATATCAAGGTAATTTTAATGTTGATGAGTTGATGGGTTGAGTAAATGCTATGGACAAGAACTTTGATTGCAAAGAAATATATGAGGAAAATAAAGTGAAGTTTGTTGTCACAAGGTTCAAAGTACATGCAACCCTGTGGTGTGATGAAGTGTATAATAATAGGAGAAAGTGATTAAGGACAAGATTATAAGCTAGGTTAGAATGGTAGAAAAATTTAAGAAAATTACCCTACAGGAGGATTACCAACTAAATCTTTTCAAGAAGTTGCAAAACCTAAATTAAATATTGGAGTTCGAAACATTGAATATGATGTTGAAATGGGTTCCATATATCTTATGTTTTTGAGGTATGATATTCAAAGTGATATCTGTATCATGACTCTAAACACATCCATGGATGCTTACCAAACTACAAATATGAGGAGAACATATCTAGAAAAAATATCAAAGGAATATAGGAAACGTTCATGGTAGAGGCAAGGAAAAAACAAGTAACATAGAAATATTTCAATCTCCTAACGAAGAAGGTGGGATTACAAGTGAGAAACAACCTAGAGGAGGTGACTTAAAGGAATAAGATCATTCTCTAGATGCAGAGGTAGGGGTAGAAACTACCAACCTAGCTGAAAAAATGTGGACAATTGTGCCATATGTCATTGGTATGCACATGTTATACTCTAATATGAAAAAGGAGTGTGTGTGTGACTAAAGCTAGAGAAGAAAATGTGATTGTAGTGAAAACTAAAGAATATAGGTTTTAACCTTCTACATAAATCACCTGCAAACAATTCTTAAAATAAAAAAATACACAATGGAGAGAACATAAAATATACACATATATTTTCTCCTTGAACTAAAACCTAGGAAAACATATTGATTTTTCATTGTATTCCTTTCAATGTTACAATACCTTATATACATTTCAAAGCATTCATAAACCCCAATCCATTAACCCTAGATTACAACATAATCATAGTTCCCTTGACTGCCATAAAGTATAATATAGGTTATCTGTATACATTTGTAGGAGCAATGGTATTTTGGGTGTCAAGGCTACAAAGAATACTATCTCTCTTTACAATAGAGGCATAGTACATAGTTGCAACAGAGGCTTGTAAAGAGATATTGTGGACAAAACGATTCCTAGGAGAGACAGGAATAAAGTAGGAAAAGTATGCGCTATATTTTGATAGTCAGATTGCTATTCACTTGGCGAAAATCCCAACATTTCACTAAAAACCCAACGACATTCACAGAAGGTACCATTGGATTCGACATGTATTGGAGGAAGGAAAATTATCCTTAGAAAAGATCTATATAGATATGAACCCTCCTGATATGCTCACTAATATTCTACCAAGAAATAAACATGAGTTATGTAGAGGCATTATAGGACTCGGTGTGACTTGATTCAAGATTCTTCATTCGGCTACAAGTGGGAGAATGTTAAACATGAACCCAAAATGAAGATGTTGGCGCCAACTCTATGTGGTGCCGACTCTCTGACAATCACGCTGACATTGAACCTAACACACTAATTGTCGCCCAACATGACTAACTTCCTGGCTTCATTGTGCAACCTTGAGTTTCACATGAGGAGAAATCTAAATCTCTTCTCCCATCTATAAATTTGTAATCTTCCCTATGCCTGTGTAATGTTATTAGATTTTGTTGTCCCTTTTATACTTTGTCTCTGTGCTCTGTTTTTCTCCATTCAAATCCATCAAATTTCCAAAAAGGGAAGATTTTATTCTCGTTGATTTTCACAACAAAGAAAAAACATTAATTACAAACTCACATAAATACATAATTTGAAACCCAGTTGGACCCTTGGTTAACTAATTGATGAACCAAACTTCACATAACAAATCCGACTTCTCATGCTTGGCACCCATTGGCTCAGCTCTGCCTTATCCCCTATTACATAGTTGTGTTGATCCTTGGATTTTGGACCAACTAGTGAGTGCTTTCACCATCTTCTTGAAAATATCGACAAACACAACAGATAGATTGTCATGTCGAAAATAAACATCGTTGAATTCACCACTATATTTGAATAAAGACCTCCCATGTTCTCTTTGGTCAATGGAATCCACATTTCGACTATGAAATAGATGCCTATAGCCATATCCCTCTCTCATAAATCCTGAATTCAAGGGTATCAAACTCAAATATGAGTGATCTTTGCATACATGATCATAGAGAAATCCAAAAAGAATATATATATATATATATATATATATATATATATATATATATATATATAGATATATATATATATATAGATATATATATATATATATATATATATATATATATATATATATATATATATATATATATGTATATATACTCAAATATGAGTGATCTTTGCATACATGATCATAGAGAAATCCAAAAAGAATATATATATATATATATATATATATATATCTATATATATATATATATATATAGAGAGAGAGAGAGAGAGAGAGAGATCTACAGTAGATCGAAACCATAATCACTCAAATCTATAGATCTGGAATAAGAAATTTCAAGAACACACTAAAATAGAAACCCCATTTAGATTATTAAAAATAAAAAAATCCAAAAAAAAAGGCAAGGCACGAATAGCCTGCTCTGATACCATGTTGAGGTTTTCCATTACACAAAAATGCACAAGGATTAGTAAACTTTGAAACCATTATAATTTATTTTTTTAATGTTCCATGGCTATTGGTCCACGTGATTGATTCCCAATGAGATGACTCTGAAAATCCAACATTCCCCACTAGACTCTATCAAACAAATTCCTTAAAAAGGAAATTTGAATCCTAAATCAAAATTTGTTTTGACAAAAAAAAAACTGCAAAATATCATCGTGAAGTTTCGTTGGAATAAGATGATCTATTTTTTGGATCAAATTGGCTATTTGTTTAACTGGTTGGAGACATTTTTTTATTTTCCTCTCTTTCATTCCATTACTTCAGCCAAGCATATATTTTTAGATCCTACAGACTTCAAGAGATATCGCAACTTCTAGAAATCATTAGTTACCTTGTCAACATCCAACCTTCCTACCAAAAGCAATATGCTATCATTAAAATCTTATTGTTAACAGCAATGAATGAAAAATATAAAACTATGTTTAATCTATGGGCTAAAATTCATAGCATCAGTTTTGTTCTTGTCTTTATATGACTTGTTATCACTTAGAGAAAACCCTTGCTGCAAGAGAAACCCTAAGGTAACCTCAAACCACTTTTAGGTTGAAAGCTGGTCGTTCAACCCAGAGGGGAATCTCTCCGTAAAACTCAAGTACTACTCTATGGTCAATGTAATAGAAGGTTTTCACAATTGAGTTCAGGTGGCTAGATTTGGGTTTAGGTATAAGATAGTTGGATGATCCTCAAAACCTACCATTGGGAATTGAGTCAAGATATCAACTAAATGAAATCACATATCTAATGAGAAATTGCACAAAACATGGGAGTAATATGTCCTTTCACTGTTTTGGCGATTTTGAAGAAATATCAAATCGGAGAAAACAAAGCTTATAAGAGCTGAGAACAACAAGTATTTAATGACTGATAATTTAAGATAGGAGCATCAAATGAAATCCAATCTCATTAAACTAACATTTCAAACGTGAAAGAGATAATTAACAACAGAGAAATACTAACAGGGAAATGAAACACATGAGTTTTATACTAGTTTCTCATCAAACACTACAAATACATTTAATATTGCTCAAACATATCCAGACTACAAGTAATTTTTCAAATGATTTCCAACCCCTTTTCATTATTCATAAACTATCTTTATATATTTTTACATAATGGTTTGCAAAATAATTGAATCCTCATAATTATAATCCGTGTTATTTTTAAATATCCTTTAATTTCATGCACAAAAAAGATAAACATAGAAAATATATAATGAATCGTAGATAATTGTAGGCAAATCTGCTAAAATCTAAGAAAAAATAAAGTGATCTAGTCAA
The DNA here is from genome assembly GCA_031772625.1 of Pinus tabuliformis. NCBI lineage: Eukaryota > Viridiplantae > Streptophyta > Pinopsida > Pinales > Pinaceae > Pinus > Pinus tabuliformis. The sequence goes on along the minus strand of CM062820.1, from coordinate 1,727,084,612 downwards.
CTGTCTGCTTGGAAAATAGAACAGGTCCCTCTATAGATTTTCAACAAAACAGGTCCCTCTGTCTACTTTGTCAACACTACCCCTAGACGTCTTATGCTATTCTATGATTTTCTGGAAAAATCGTTGACAGGCGGGTCATCAGCATCACTGATTTTTTGATCTGAGATGTAACTAACAATCAGTAGGTAAATCCTTTCGAATATCACTGACAACAGAGATGTCACCATCTCTATTGCATTTGAAAAAAAATTGTTGACAGGCACATTGTCGGCATTTTCCTGTAGGTTTTTTTTACTAACCAGTATGCATAGTTTTTTCAGACTAGCTAACAGACACACTGTCAAACTTTTCAAAAACACTTAGAAAGGCATTGCCAACTCTCCCAACCTTCACATTGTATACAAAACTAGCAGGCTAACTATCAAGAAAATGCAAAAACTAAGTTTTTGATATAAACAAGTGGACAAAAATGGTTATGGTACCCTAGCATATTAGCTGAGGGTACTAGCATCTTTGAGTAACACATACAACTTGTCTAACCTCTGCTTCTTGTTCATTCTAGTCTCAATAGACTTTTCTTTGGTAACCTATTTGTTTCCTTTCTTATTAGGGTTTTCAAGCTTATTCTTAGACTTTATGGAATTTTTCTTAGACTTCGCAGGTTACTCATTGATCATTAAGTCTTTCAGAGGGACATCATTTATGTCAATGACTTGTTTAGCTAGCTATGGGTTGCTTCTAAGCTTGATTTTATATTGTAGCTTGTTTATAGGCTATTGTTTTCGGCGGTGGAATTTTAATGGTAACATTCTAGCCTCTAAGGCTATACTATCTTTGAAAATTTTCCACCTCATTATTGTATCATTGTTGATATTGAACTGAATCACAAAGAGGCACGTTGTGCTTTAATTCTGAGCATCCATCAGACTAGTCATGTTCTTATTTGGTAGAAAAAACTTGGATTTCTTCATCATCCAGGCATCCAATCTATTCATCATCATCATTATTGATATCTTCATCAAGAAATGCTTCTGGAAATGGAGGTCAAACAATGGGTTGTTGTTCTTTAGGAGCTTTCTACTCTCTAGGCCGATTCTAAGCACCCTGAGGTCTCTTGAAATTTTGATTTCAAACTTGAGGTTGATTCTCACCTCATGAAGGAGTCAATTTTTCCACCAGTTTCTCCATAGTTTTCAGCATTACATCAAATTTTACATCAAGGGATGAAGATGACTCCTCTTTGAATCCTATTCATCTTTCATATTTCATCTTTGCCTTCTTTTCCAAAAAATTGGCTTCTACTCCAATTGCGTTAATCTACATTTGTTCTAATGTAACAGGTTTTCTTTCTCTTAGCTGATAGCCTAACTTAACATCAAAACAATCCCGAAAATGTAATAATGCTAAACCAAGAAGAGGCTTAACTTCAGCCAAAATGGAATTATAAATTTTATTGAATATGATCATGAATTCTTGTATGATTCCCTTGGGTTTCTCTTGAGTTCATTATACTCAGCTAAGATGTAACAACCATAGTGAAATTTTCATGTAATAAAGGAAAAAAGGACCACGAGTAAGGGACACATATTATAAGCTAAATGTTAGGAAAAAATATCCTAGTGGGCATCACTCTATATGTGTTTTGGCTAAGAAAATTGGCAAAGGAAAAGGCATTAAAAGGAAAAAAAGCATTTTTGGCACATTTATTTATGAAAATAATGGAAAATGAAGAAATTAGAGGTCTCATTAATAAAAAGGCTTTTGAGGAGTAGTTGGAAAGCTCTTAGTGAGTGAAAGTTTGGAGCTCTCTCATTATTCTCTCTCTCTAACTCACTCTTGCTCACTTAGAGCTTTCTTATAGCATTCTAGCTTTGAAGCAAAGGAGAGAAAAAGCAAGAAAATGGAAAGGAAAAAAAGAAAGGATCAAGGAAAGGAAAGCATGATCAAGTAGCTTCAACAAGAATACTTGTAGGTAACCTTTTTCATGTGTGATTTCCTATCTAGTTTGGATATTCATGGCTTTGCATGTTGGTGTATGGTTCTATTGCTGTCAGTGGAAAGGTTTTGTCGCGTTATGACAGTGGGTTCCATCCCTAGCCTATCCTTTTTCCAAATTCCATGGTGTTCTCATGTTTATTTCGGTTTTTAATCTTTAGTTTGCCAGATGGATTTCAAAATCTGAGGCAGAGGTGGTTTCAGGATTCATTCCCAAAGGCCTAGGAATCCCTTGACCAGTTTTGGCGAGATATGCAGTAAATCCTGAGGGATAATTCTTTGTTTATAGCCTAGTGATCCAAGTTTGGATTGGTGTAAAGGCTAAGAGACTGGTCTCAGTTTAGGGCCTAGTGATTGAGGATTGGATTGCGGTAAAGCTTGAGAGACAAGGAGACAGAAAATTACTCAAGGCTAGTGATGGATTCCGAATGGCATTCCAAGTTATATTCAGTTGTTATTGGAGAATGAGTTTTGGTGAGACCATATTTTGATGGGTGTGGAGGTGGTTTAACCTATAGATTCCCTTGGTTATTATTGGATTAGTTGTTCTATGAGATCCCACGTTAATGCTTGGAATATGGCAAGGGTTGACTGATTGAAAGAGAGATTAAGTTCAACCATATCTATGGTTGAGTGGTACATGGAAGTCCCAAACGTAGTCATATTTTCCTATGATTAATAAAATATAATTTCTCTTACTTTTTCACTAATTTATATGTGGATTTAATTGTTATCATATCTCTAATATTTATATGGTTTTATGCTAGTTATAAGCATGGTTGAATGACTAGTTTATGTCATGATTATTTCATATATCTACTAGTAACTGTTAAATGGATGGATGCAAGACCTAATTGATGATATAGTAGTTCAATGGAGAAGGAGGTGATCCCTCTGATTAGGTTTCATAAGTTGTTACATTCTTTTATGCTTTTTCTTGTATCTTATACGTGTAGGTTGCATTGATTCCAAAAGTTTGACAAAATGTCAATCTCAGTTGGGGATGCTCAGGCCTACTCTTGAGGGTGATTTTTGATTGATCATCATTAGTATCACGTCTTTAATGAATTCTGGAAGTTACAACAAGTTCTAGGAAAAGGCTAGGATTATGGACTAGAAAAGTAGCTTAAATCTTGGGGTCGTTAGCACAAAACTAGCAATTTTGGTCCATAGTCACTGGCAGGTAGGTTGTGAGAGTAAATTTGGGTTTCTCGTCTCTCCCTTGCCCATAGAGTGAGAGTGACTATGGCCTAAGAGCTACAGAATAACATTGGGACCCAGGAATAGGCTATCTGAGTGGCTGACTTGTCTCCTGATGGTATTTTTGATGATTTTGGATGACTTTGTGTGATGTTCTAGCAATTTCACTTCCTTAATGTGACATAGGAGGTCAAATTTGATCATAGTAGCATCTCTCTTCATGCTTACCCCAGTTGACATGGTTAGTTTGGGTAGACCTAGGAGGGGATGTTTCAGAGTGGTATCAGAGAATGGTTATGCTCTCCTTGGGAAGTGTTGGTCATACATGCATGTCAGTTGCATGTCTGTCTCTTACACTTTGATTCCATGTGCTTGTTGCATTACATAATGATTGGTCATGATGGTAGTAAGGTTATCATGAGGAACTTGATGTCAATTTTATGGAATGTATCATCATGAGTATATGCAAATCCTTGTATGTTGGGTTGCATTCTTGGTTATTTGATTACATCCATCAGCCTTGTAGGTTGATTACAAGAATTGATCGCTTATGCTCGACTACATGTGGTAATGCTTATGTGTAGTTTATTAAGCATTGCTTATGCAGGTTAATAGTTGCATGAGGAAATGTGTCCAATGGAGTAATTCTTGTTTTCATGCATGTATGGTATTGTTATACTTATGCATGAATAGTTGGCCAAACATGCCTTTTGAAGTCATGGAACAGTGTAAAATTTGAAACGGGAACTGAAACTGTTACCCGTTTTGTAGAGATAGCAAAAAGGTGACCTGATTTTGAAAAGGGGTGATGCAGAACACACATGTTTTTTTTAGAGCATAGTTTTTGGCACTTTAATTTTTTTTATGTACATTACGTTTTAGAATGGTAGTGATTTTCATGCTGATTTAAAAAAGTGGGTATTCTGCATCAGACCCTTCTTTTAAAAAACCTATTTTTTGGCTTTAAATTTTCTAATGTATGAAATATAAATAATTATTTTGTAAATTTGATAATTTTTGAAGTGGTCGTTTTCTTCATATTTTCTTTTTTCTTTTTTTTTTTAAATTTTAATTTTTTTGTAGTGAGGTTTTTATTGTTTGGCATTTTTAAATTACAAGGTCGATATTTTGAATTTTTAATATTCTACATATTTATACATCCTTAATTAATTTTTCAATCCACATGAAATAATTGTTTCTAAAAAACAATATTTTTTAACAATGGACATAAAAATAACCATTTTTAACATAAATATAACTAAAAAACTACACATTTTTGATAATTTTTTAATAGAATTGACATGTCAGAATCACATTTTTTATACGAAAATTTTAACTAAAAATGGTTAAATAATAGGCTTTTTTTATGAATTTCATGTCAAAAAAATAATAACAATCAATTTTTTTTTTCAAAAAATAATGATTAACTTAAAAATAAATGCGAAAGTCACATATTACAAATATTCAATGCATAACAACCTTAATTGAGTGTTTATTCTTCTCATAAAATGTTAAAGTCAAAACATTGCGAAGCTTGATTTCCAAGCATAACTTAAATTTAATCAATAATGTCACGTAATCCAAACTCTTCGTCCTCTAGAATTTCATCATTGTCTTCTTCCACAATATTTTCTGCTTCCTTTTGCTCATTTTCCTCTTCTAATGGATCTTTGATGTCTGCGAATCTCCCAATGTATGTCTTTCCAAACATTCCATGTAATGGTGGTTGGGGTTCCTTTGCCTTTTTTGCCACACGTGATTCACTAAAGTCCCCTTTCTTCAACCCAATTTCTTGCATTGCATCTGGAAGAAATTGAAGAGCATTAATTCTTTGGTGAATGAAATTGCACTGTACTGGATCTTTTTTCAATTGCAATGCAATTTCTTCCTTTTTGAAGGCAACATGCTAGTGTTGTACCTAATTATCAAGCACAAAAGAAATAATGAACTAAATTAGTACAATGATATATTAATTAAAAAATAACATATTGAAATTCAAATCTATATAATAAAACTTACCTGAGCCAAAAAATAAATCCAGAATACAATCTCCTTCATTTGAACATATGTCTATAAGATAGTTAATCAATAATTGTGGTTTTTGATAAATGTTAACTATCTCTCATTTTGCTTCTTTGTCTTCATATGTTAGTTTTCTCACAGCAGCATCATAAGTCAGTATTTGGATATGACTCTTTTTGTCTATCTGATTAAAAATCATATACATATGGCTATCATCTTTTGCCCAACTATCAATATGAATGAACTCACAATCATTTATAAATTGTTGATCTTCATTGTTAAGAAGATTTGACTTTTGCCTGTAACATGAAATAGTAAAAGTTCAATTAACCTATACATAAATGAATTTTTCAACATTAATCAAATATACATTTTAAACATCTTACCATGTAAGTTGCATCCTTGAATTCGTTTTTCCCTTAAAGCTTGACAATATCATTGCCAATTGTGTATCTGAATGAAAAGTCTCAAATCTCCATAATGGTGATGACGTGACTTCTACAAATGCCACAACCACTTTACTAAGAGCTTGATAAGTATAAGGGTCACTATCATAGTTAATGTTTGGAATATTGAAACCATGGGGAATATTTGTAATGACTAGGGCATAATCTCTTTTAGGTATGAGTTTAGCAATGTCTTCACAGTCATCTTGTATTACTTGATATTGAATAGTGTCTAGCCCATTCCAAATGAAATGATTAAGAGTTGATCAATTTCAACATTCTTAATACATTTCTTCCTCAGTCTTTCGATCTTTATTTTTTCATTAAAGGTTTTGAAACTATCTGGCGCTCCATTATCATCCTTCCTCATATTTTATAAAATAAACAAATATATGTGTAAGTTATAAATTAAAAATAGTACATAGATGAATAAAAATGAATGTATAAATCAAGATACCTTTTTAAATGCAAGATAAAAAGCTTTTAATGTTGATGTAGAACTTGAATCTGGATAGTTGCATACAACATCATCCCAACTATGTTCATTCAACAATCTAACCATTTGTTCTTGAATTTTCATGTAAACTTTGTGACTACATAGATAAAGTAACAAAAAGTTAATATAATGATATGTATAACAAATACTACCAAGAACAACATGTTTTATTTAAAAGATAACAATAATCTAGAAATAAACAAAAATAATTCTTCAGACATTTCCCCCAATGATAAGTCCCCTAACCTCACATGAGATAATATTGTTTTGACAATTTTTTCATCTTTCACTCCTTGCATCGTCCTCCAAGGTGTGATAGTCATATCGTCTAGAAGCTACTTCATTTCAAGAGCTGATTTACTGTTGCTACATATCAATGACTTAGACTTTTTGACCCTTTGGTTTTTAATGCCAATGTCTTCCCACATGCTAAAAATATCATCAAACAATTTCCAAACATCTCCAGTTCTAAATTCCAATTGGAAAATGTTATCAACACCTCTGAATAAATCACTATTTTTGTTGCCTTTTCCACCTTTTGAATTGGTTTTCTCTTCAATTTGATAGCCTATTTCCATACAACATTCCTTTCGGAAATTTGTAGTAACATTTATCCTATCCCCACCACATTTTTCTTGAAATTCATTATGAATAAATATAACCCTTTGGATGAAAGTCATAGACATCCTATATTCATTATCTGAATTATGATCCCATGCCACTAACTTTTCTTCTGTATCTGATAAACCAACATAAATGATACATTTCATTATTTCAAAACATGGGTTATTAGGATATTCCTCCATTAATTGCCTTTGAGCTTCTATAGAATGGTTCCCCCCAAGCGCATAATAATTGTATTCAAAACATTTTGACTTATCAAATGCTTCTTTGTTGGGAACTTGAAGTGGATCAACAAGAAGCACATAACTAACCACATGAGCATATGGATTGTACCTCATCAATGTCTTCAAGTTGTGAACATGCAGATGATGTGGCTTTCTGACTTGATATTGACATTGTCCTTCACTTGCCTTATAGGTTTGTCTGACATTAAGCTAAAATGTACGACCACCATCAATTAAGTTTCTCTTTGTCAAATTTTGTCGAATGGAAATTTGTTTTGTTTTGATAATGCCATCCTCTAAATTAGCGCCTGGTGTAATGATTTCTCTACTTTCTTTTGAAGTTTCACTAGGTTCTTGACTGCTGATAGTGACTACTTCAAGATCTTCAACTTTACTTTTCTTCGTCATAACATTCCCAACAGATTTATTCTTGGGCATTGTTACTTTTGGTCTTTTACGACTCTTCTCAGTTCCAATGTCATCTTTAGTAATGGCAACATATGCTTCACTGTTAGTTTCAACTTCATCGTCCTCAAAAGTAACTTGTTTACCCTTGCTAGATTTATCTACCAGAGGCCTTTTTTTTCTGATGTAGTTTTGTAGCATCATCAATTACTACATTTTTCTTATTTTCCATATCTTCTTCTGACACTGAGTAAAAACTGTGGACAACTTTCATGATATCATGCTCTATGAAATGAATGCCTCCCAACCTAATTGAACAAATTTCAACAAAATTCTGCCAAATAAGATATCATATGTCAATAAAAACAAAGTTATAAAAATATAGCAAGACACTTTCAAGAATGCAAAATACAAATATAAATAACAATACTTATGATGTTTTGTGTCATCTCATTTACAATTTTCTTACAAAACTTTGTATATACCTCTCTCGTGTCATAAAATGAATATGATAGTCGATATTTAATCCTTTCATGTGACTTGGCAGCTTTTGTAAGTATGTAAACAACTTCAGTGTCCGGTACCGAACACATATCTATGGCTCTTCCCATTACCTCAAAAATTCCATTATCATTTGGTATATCAATATATAGATATATATTGACATCTTTGCTTTCTCTTTCTTTCACATACCAGATTCTTGATGGAAATTTCACCTCTTTTGAATTCTTCCAGTGTGAAATCATCTTCTTATCATTTGAGGCACTTGAAAGATTTGTAGCCATGAGCTTAGGCAGAGTTCGTTCACCAATGTTTCTTGAAGATGCACCTTTAAGAGTCTTTGGTCAAGAAAGATTCATCAAAATCTTCTTTGATGCCATTTTCCTGAAAGATAGAAACACATAAATCATTAAATAACAAAAACATATTAACTTAAATTAACAATGAAAATATATCATATTTTTTTTTATTTGTGGGTGGGCGAGCAAGGGCGAGTGCGAGCGTGGGCGAGCGAGGGCGCGCGTGGGTGGGTCAGGTGGGCGAGGACAGGTGGGTGGTTGGGCAGGGTGGGCTTGGTGAGGGAGGGCGGGCGTGGGCAGGCCGGCAAGGGCGGGTCGGGTCGAACGAGCGAGGGCGGGCAGGCATGGGTAGGCGTGGGTGGGCGGGAGAGGGCGCGCGAGGGTGGGCGTGGGCAAGTTGGCGAGTGAGGGCAGGGATGGCAAGGGCAAGTTAGGCAGGGCGAGGGTGGCGAGCGGGGCAGGCCAGGTGAGAGTGGGTGAGGGCAGGGCAGTTGGGTAGGTGAGTGCTAGCTGGGTGAGGATGGGCATGTGACCCTGGCCGAGTGAGACGGGGTGGGTGAGTGGGCGTGACCAGGCGCGGGTGGGCAGGCGAGCACGGGTGGGTGAGGGCAGGCAGGGCACATCGGGTGGGCGATGGCAGGTGGGTGGGTGGGCGGGGTGGGCTGGGTGAGGGCGGCGGGGCAAGGGCGAGTGGGTGGGCGGGTCGGGTTGGGTGAGGGCGAGGGTGAGGGCGGGTTTGCAAGGGTGGGTGGGTGGGCAGGGCAGGCGAGGGCGAGCGGGTGGGCAGGGTGGGTGGGCAGGGCAGGCGAGGGCGAGCGGGTGGGCAGGGTGGGCGGGCAAGGGCGGGTGGGTAGGCAGGGTGGGTCTGGTGAGGGCGGGTGGGCGTGGGCAAGTGGGCGAGGGAGGGCAGGTCGAGCAGGCGAGAGCGGGGTGGGTAGGGCAGGCGAGGGCGGATGGGAGGGCGGGTGGATGGGTGGGAAAATGGGGTGGGCCATGCAGGCACAGGAGGGTGGGTAGGCGAGGGCGGGCGTGGTGGCTGGGCGTGGCAGGCCAGGTGAGGATGGGTAGGCAGGCGGGTGGGCGAGGGTGGGGCAGGTTGTGCGGCCAAGGGCGGGTGGGTGGGCGGGGTGAGCTGGGTGAGGGTAGGCAAGTGCGGGGCGGATGGGAAAGCAAGTGTAGGGCGGGTGGGCGGGCGAGGGCGGGTTCAGGATGGGTGGGCGGGCAAGGGTGGGTGGGCAGGCATGTATGTGGGCAGGTGGGCGAGGGCAAGCAGGGCAGGCCGGATTGAGTGAGGGTGGGAAATTCGAGCCGATCCAAGTGAAGGTGGGCGTGTGGGCAAGCCGGGTGAGGGTGGGCGGGCGGGTGAGGGTCGGTGGGCAGGGTGGGGGAGGGCGAGTGGGCGAGGCGGGCATCGGTGGGCATGGGTGGGTGCCTGGGAAGGCCGGGCAGGCAGGGTGGATAGGCGAGCAAGGAGGGTAGGGAGGAGGAGGCCGAGTGGGGAGGGGGGAGTGGGTGGGAGGGCAGGGAGGCTGAGTGGGCAATGTGGGGTGGGCGGGCGGGGAGGGGGAGGCACGATGGAGTGGGCAGAGTGGGTCAGCGGTCGGGGAGGGGGCGGGAGGTTAGAGTGGGTGGGTGTGCAGATGAGGAGGGGGAGGTAGGGCGGGGTGGGTGGGCTGGGGGGGAAGGCTGGGAGGGCGGGTGAGAATCGCCCAACCCCTGCGGGCGAGCGGGCGTGCTGCCGGAGTGGCGTAGCCCAGGCCAGTGCCACCCTGGTTGCCCGCCCGCCCACCCGACTGCTGGCTGGGCGATTCTGACCACCGAAGTGGCATAGCCGAGGCCGGTGCCACCTCAGAGGCCCGCCCGCCCACCCGGCTGGTGGCTGGGCGATTCCCGGAATCGCCCAGCCACCAGCTGGGCAGACAGGCGAGCTGCCGAAGTGGCGCCAACCCTGGCTACACCACCCCGGCTGTAAGGACCTGCGGTTCTTACCGAGACCAGCGTAGTGTGCAAAGGATGGAGTGTAACTTGGTGTGCGCACGAGCTACACAAACAGCAAAGCGACACTTGAAATAACATGAAAAAAGTGCTAGCAAGCATGTTTATATAACAAACAACGTGAACGTTCGTGGTGTAAAGTCGATGATGGAAAGTTATATTTGGGGAATTGGTCAAAGGGCCAACCAATCGCAAAAATAATGAAGGCATTGGTTTGAAGTTAAACGAAGGTCGGCCGAGAGGGGGCATGATCTCTCCATGGAGGCGTATAAGTTCACAAGGCGTGGAGCTCATTTGGACAACGAACGAACTTCGCTCATCATCCACGAAGGCGAAGTGCGCAGGACTTGTGTAGCCGCAGATTTGGTGATGCGCCCATTCTTGGGCAAGGCCACACGAAGGTAGCACGCTATCTTGGTTTTGGGTGAGGGTGAGGGTAGAGTTTGCCCGCCGCTTGGGTGAAGGTTGACACGGGTTCTTGGGTCACTCGGGTCAGTGCCCACTCGTCGTGTAAACATAACGCGATGGAACATTGGTGAAGCCGGTTGTGTGAAGAGGGTGTCTTGGTGACTTGGTGGAGTCACCCACCCATTGTGCACGAAAACAAGGTTCGGTTGTGAAGTGCGAAAGACAGCTCATGTGAGGGCGCGCCCGCCCGACTTGGGCAAGGAAATCTTGGCTATCACACAGAGGTGTGATGATGATGTAAAATTGGCCAAATATGAAACTTGGTGTTTCCAAGTATACTTGTAAAGAATTGTAACTTTGTAAAGTTGTATAATATATTATTCGGGCAGACTCATTGTTCAGGGAGTTTCCCCTCCCTTTATACTATGCAATTGTGTTCATTTATAACTGCTGATGATAATGAATGTGTATGGGTGTTCATTGGTATAAAGGAAACATAATAATTACTTAGTTGATAAACACGAAGTAAGTACGACATATGATTAGGCGTAGTCCACGAACATAAGTATTGGTGAAAAGAAAGTGTTCAGTGGTGCCGCACCTTACCAAGAGCGGTTGAAAGACTACCGCTGGCCTGGGGGCGTGACAGTTGGTATCATAGCAAGGTTTGATTTTGAGGAAATGACAGTGGAAACAGGTACTTGCAGGTGAAGGAAGTTGGTTTCACATACAAGTGGAACAAGAGCTGGTTCATGTTTTGCAGGGAACTTAATGAAGCAGGTGAATGTGGAGAAGACTGAAAGGCAAAGATGGTGGATGAACCTACGACAGGTGAATCTAGCCATAATGCAGGTGAAGTCTTCCGATACAAAGTGTTGGAACAAATGGGTCGATGGAGTTCTAAGTGGGTTTCGATAAAGGCTGAGAACATGAAGATTCAGGAAAGTTGTTCGAAGCTAAGGAAGGAACTTGAAGAACTCAAGTCCCAATGCGAAGTTACGATGGATGATGAACTGAAGGAACTTGACAAGGAGATTTGAACAAGTGGTCTTCATCTTCAAGAGCTCTTGGATGAAAGAGCTCGGTTAAGGAAGAAAAGTGCCATGGTGGAAGCTGAAATCAAGCAAATTGAGGAGGAGATAAAGAAGAAGCTTCTTGGCAAGAAGGTTGTAATTGAGTAGGATGAGCTCGACTACATTGATAGGCTGGGAACTCACTACTGTAACAATCCAGAGGATGTTCGAAAGCTTAGTTCTATGGAAGTAGTCAATGGACACTTGGTTGGTGCACTTGAGCAGAATGCGATGGAGGACAAGCTTGATGGAAGTCAAGCTAGACCAGGATCGAGTTACTTAGAAGAGCCAAGCAAGGAAGTGAAGTACCTTAGGAGGAATGTCAAGTTGGAGCACAAGCCAATTGATACTCTGAGGCCGAATTCTTGAAGAAGGTTGCTAGTGTGAGACACAAGATAAAGCCGACAGAAGGAGGTGATGCCTTGAAGCTAAGTTTTGTGCAGGTGACCGTGAAGGGCAAGAGATTTGCAGCTTTGGTGGATACGGGAGCTACTCATAGCTTCTTAAGTAGGAAAGTAGCAAAGTCTTTTGGGAAGAAAGCAAAGATGGAGAGGGAATGGAGTGCTTTCAAAGCAGTCAACTCTACCATGAAAGCTATTATTGGTGTGATGGAAAACACTCAGGTGAGAGTGGGATCATGGTTTGGAAGGTTGGACTTGAGGATCGTGGACATGGATAATCATTCTATGGTGCTGGGGCAAGATTTCATGAGGCTTGCACAAGCCATACCAATGGTGCACCGGGACATTCTCTTGATCACAACTGAGGAAAGAACCATGATGTTTCCGATGAATAAAAGGAGTTTCTTGGGGTATAGACTGAGGATGAATTCTATGACCTTCTATCCCAAAGATTTGAATGTGAAGCATGAGGATGTGGAGCAAAGAGGACTTAGGAGTATGACTCAAAAAACGAAGGAAGGGAAGTTGATTGACTTCGTTGCAAGAGCAAGGAAGGATGAAGTAAGTGAGAGGGCAATCTCACGAATCTTGGAGCACTTGACAGAGACATCTTCTACTGATGATCTTCACAATGGAGTTGCAAATGAAGGGAGTTCGAGTACTACTTAAGAAGCAGTGGCTAGAGAAGATTATGCAGGTAGAGATCCGGCTGATATAGTGGACTTTTGCAGGTATACTATGGGCATATATGACTTTCAGTTGACAAAGGACAAGCTAGGTGAGCTTGGGTGCACATGTGAGGAGGTTGAGGCTGTGCATAGATATTTGAGGACATAATATCAATCTGATACATGGGTGGATGAGAGTCAGGGAGGAAACTTCCTGGCCCTCCTTTCTCTTTAGAGAACCTTGGAGAAGGGTTGGTGTAGGGACCTTGTTTGGGAGGGGATACACCAACTTAAGCAAGGGGCCTTGGGAGGAGGCTTCTTTATGACAGATTTGCAGACTTGGATGCGGATGACCAGATCTTGGGATGGAGTCTACATGGGCTGGACATCATGGACAACTAGAGTCATGGACATCAGGTTGGAGACATGGAGCATGACAGTTATGCAGGGACATTATGCAGGAGCATGTATAGAGGTGTCATGGACATTCTATGGGGAATGTCGAAGCAAAGGATGTTGTGCAGATGCTGTTGTGACATGGAGATGTATGAGCCAGTGGAGAGGTTGTACACTCTTGTGCAACAAGGCCATGGGCTAAACATGTTGCAGATGGGATGGAGATTCCATGGACCTGAGCATGGGAATTGGACAGATTCTTGAAGAGTCTGAGATGTAGCAGAAGTCAGGGAAAGATTGATGATGGCATAAGGATGTGCATTCTTATGGTTTGGGCGTATGGTTGGATCAGCTACCCAACTAGTTCGATTCATGAGGGGTACCAGTGTGCAAAAGTATGTTGGCATCAAGATGAGGCAATGTCAGCACATGATGGAAGTGTGTTGACATCTGATGAAAGGCTATGGAAGGACAAGACATGATGGAGATGGTAGTTCTACATATGTTGCAAGGATGTTTGCAGTATGTGGAGGAGTTGATATCATGGATAAGACTGTTCAGATATGGAAATCTTGATCTTGGTGGATGGCTACCAGGATGGTATGTTGTTGAGGATGACAACGACTTCAGGTGGAGGAGGATGTAAGGACCTGCGGTTCTTACCGAGACCACCGTAGTGTGGGAATGATGGAGTGCGACTTGGTGTGTGCATGAACTACACAAACAATAGAGCGACACTTGAAATAACATGAACAAAGTGCGAGCAAGCATGTTTATATAACAAATAGCGTGAGCGTTCATGGTGTAAATCCCACAATGGAAATTTATGTTTGGCGCGTTGGTCAAAGGGCCGGCCAATTGCAAAAATAATGAAGGCATTGGTTTGAACTTAAACGAAGGTCGGCCGAGAGGTGCCACAACCTCTCCATGGAGGCATATAAGTTTGCAAGGCGTGGAGCTCATTTGGACAACGAACGAACTTTGCTCATCATCCACGAAGGATAAGTGCATAGGACTTGTGTAGCCACAAAAATAAGAGGAAAGGCGCAAATTTGGTGATGCGCCCATTCTTGGGCAAGGCCACACAAAGGTAGCATGCTATCTTGGTTTTGGGTGAGCGCGCAGGTAGAGGTCGCCTGCCGCTGGGGTGAAGGTTGACAAAGGTTCATCGGTGGCTCGGGTGAGCGCCTGCCCATCGTGTAAACATAACGCGGTGGAATGTTGGTGAATCCGATGAACAATGGAACGTTGGTGAAGCCGGTTGTGCAAAGAGGATGTCTTGGTGACTTGGTAGAGTCACCCGCCCATCATGCACGAAAACAAGGTTCAGTTGTGAAGAGCGAAAGGAAGCTTGTGTGAGGGTGTGCCCACCCAACTTGGGCAAGGAAATCTTAGCTATTACATGGAGGTGTGATGATGATGTAAAATTGGCTGAGTATGAAACTTGGTGTTTCCAAGTATACTTGTAAAGCATTGTAACTTTGTAAAGTTGTATAATATATTATTCAGGCAGACTCATTGTTCAGGGAGTTACCCCTCCCTTTATACAGTGCAATTGTGTTCTTTGTTTATAATTGCTAATGATAATGAATGTGTATGGGTGTTCATTGGTATAAAGGAAACATAATAATTACTTAGTTGAGAAACACAAAGTAAGTAGGACATATGGTTAGGCATAGTCCACGAACATAAGTATTGGTGAAAATGAAGTGTTCGGTGGTGCCGCACCTCGCCAAGAGCAGTTGAAAGACTACCATCAGCCTGGTGGCATGACACCGGCGACCTGCCTGCCCACTTGGCTGGTGGTTGGGTGATTCCCGGAATCACCCAACCACTAGCCAGGCGGGCAGGCCACTCGGGTGGCGCCAGCCCTGGCCGCGCCACCCCAACGACCCACCCACCTGCCAGGCTGCTAGTTGGGCGATTCCCGGAATCGCCCAGCCACCATCCAGGCGAGTGGGCGGGCCACTGGGGTGGCGTCGGCCTGGCCGTACCATCCCGAAATGGCCTAGCCACCAGCCAGGCGGGCGGGGGGGCTGCGAGGGTTGCGCCATCCTGGCTGCCCGCCCGCCCGTGCGGCTGGTGGCTAGGTGATTCTAGGAATTTCCCAGCCACCAGTCGCGTGGGTGGGTGAGCCACCGGGGTGGTGCCACCCTAGGCCATGCAACCCCGGTGGCTCGCCCACCCACCCGATTGGTGGCTGGTCAATTCTGAGAATCGCCCAGCCACTAGCTAGGTGAGCGGGCGGGGCGTCGGGTTGGCGTGGCCAGCGCCGACGCCACCCCAGTGCCTGCATGCCTGGCTAGTGGCTGGGTGATTCCCGTAATCGCCCAGCCACCAGTCGAGCGGTCGAGCCCAGCCACAAAACGGGTCGGCGGCCCGCCCGCCCACCCACCCAGCTGGGAATCGCTCAGCCACCAGCCCAGCAGGCAGGCAGATCGCCAGGGTGGCATGGCCCAGCCGTGGGCATGGGTGGGCGGGCCGCCGAGGTGTCACGGCCCAGGAATGGACATGGGCGGGGAGGGTGGGTGAGGGGGCGGGTGAGTGGGTGGGGCAGGAGTGGGCGTGGGCAAGGGCAGGTGGGCAGGGTGGGGTGTGAAGGGCATGGAGCTGGTGGGGCGAGCATGGGCAAGGATGGTGGGTGAGGGGGCGTGCGTGTGTAGGGAGGGTGGGTGAGGGGGTGGGGAGGGCGTGCAAGTGAGGGGGCGGGCGTGGGCGCAGAGTGCGGGTGAGGGGGCTGGCGTGGGTGGGTGAGGGGGTGAGTGGAAGTGTGGGCAGGAAGGGCAGGTGAGGGGGAGGCCGTGGGCGGGGAGGGCGGGTGAGGGGGAGGCCGTGGGCGGGGAGGGCGGGTGAGGGAGCTGACGAGTGTCGGCGGTGTGTGTGGGGATGGCGGGTGGAAGGGTGGGTAGGTGGAAGGGTGGGCGGTGTGTGAGGGGGCGGGTAGGGCAGTGTGTGAGGGGGTGTGTAAGGGGCCGAGACGGGTGGGGGTCTGTGTGGGGGGCGGGATGGGTGGGGGTCTGTGTAAGGGGTGGGGGGTCGGGTGGGTGTGTGAGGGGGCAAGAGGTCGAGCGGGTGGGTGCGCAGGGTGGGGTTCTTGGGTGTGTGGGGAGAGGTGGGTGGGTGTGAGGGGGGAGGGAGTAAGGGGGCAGGGGGGCAGGGTGTGGGTGTAGGGGGTGAGGGTGTGGGGGGGGGCAAGGGCGGGGGGTAGTAGTGGGTGTGGGGGCGGGTGTGGCTACGGTGCCCACCTCAGTGACCTACTCGTCGGTCGCAGGGGTTGGGCGATTCTGAGAATCGCCCAACCCCCGTGGTGGGCAGGCGGGCCGGTAAGGTGGGCTCCGGCGCCAAGGTGGGCACCAGAGCCCACCCGCCCCCACAACCCCTACCACCCCACCCACCCCCTACCACCCCACCCACCCCCTACCACCCCACCCACACCCTCACACCCTGCCTCCCCGCCTCGCCTCCCCGCCCACACCACAACACCATGGTGGCCCGGCCACGACTGTTGGGCGATTGAGTTTGGTCAGGCCCACCATGCTCACGATGGACGTAATCGTTATTTTGGCTCAGAAAAATTATTAATTAAAAAAAAAAATTCTACCTCATTAAACTAATTTAATATGAAAATTTTCAAGGAAAAAAAATTTAACTTACCTTTCAATTGCGAGAATTCTTCATTGAATATGTTGTTGATAGAAATGTAGCTGCTCCACAAATTCACAAGTCTTTCAACGAACTTCAAATAACCTGGATGTGATGTGAGTAATAGTGATAATGAAATTTAGTATATAAGTGAAATTACAGAGATGTTTTACCATACAGTTAATGTGGGATAATTTGTTTTAAAATATTATAAAGCAAATATTGTAGAATTGTTTTACAATGTGTTGAATGTGGGATTAATTTGTTTGATTATAAAAATTATAAAAAATATTCAATTATTTAGTAAATATTATATACTTTAACTATTAAAATAATTAATGTAGAAGTTGTAGTTTACAATTTTAATTTTAATGATTTATTTCATAAAAGAATTTAGTTTACATTTTTCAACAAATTGTAGAATAAAATAATGAAGGTAAATAAATCTAACAAACTTTTTGGAGGGAAATATTTTCGCGAAACTTTTTGGAGGGAAAATTTCATTCTCTAAGCTATATAATATCTTTAGGAGACTCTCCATTTATATCATTCAACATCTTCTATTTGAAAGGGATGGATTGTTCTAATAGTGAAGTTTCAATTTATACACCATCAACATCTTCATCGTGTAACAACTCTATTCATATTGAAGAATATAGCGGGAATTCTTCCACTATGAATAGAAAGTCAATTCTTCCACTTAGTCCTGATTCTAAGGACTATGAGAGCAACACTGATGAAAGAGGGGATGGAGAATTTCAAATAAATAAAGAGTCACAGATTCCACTTAGTCCTAATTCTAAGGACTATGAAAGCAGCAGTGATGATGAGCTTGGTGACAAATTTCAAAAGAATGGATTGTCATGGTGTCCACTTAGTCCTAATTCTAAGCACTGTGAGAGAAACAATGATGAAGAGCATGATGGTGAAGTTCAAAAGAATGGTGTGTCACAGTGTCCACTTAGTCCTAATTCTGAGGACTATGAGAGCAGCAGTTTTGAAGAGCATGATAGTGAAGTTCAAAAGAATGGAGTGTCACGGTGTCCACTTAGTCCTAGTTCTGAGGACTATGAGAGCAACAGTTTTGAAGAGCATGATGGAAAATTTCAAAAGAATGGAGTGTCACAGTGTCCATTAGTACTAATTCTAAGGACTATGGGAACAACAATGATGAAGAGCATGATAACGAATTTCAAAAGAATGGAGTGTCAAAGTGTCCACTTAGTCATAATTCTAAGGACTACGAGAGCAGTAGTGATGAAGAGCATGGTGATGAATTTCAAAAGTATGGAGTGTCATGGTGTCCAGTTAGTCCTAATTTTAAGGACTATGAGAGCAGCAGTGATGAAGAGCAGGATGATGAATTTCAAAATATTGGAGTGTCACAGTGTCCACTTAGTCCTAATTCTAAGGACTATGAGAGCAACAGTTATGAAGAGTGTGATGATGAATTTCAAGAGAATGGAGTGTCAAAGTGTCCTCTTAGTCCTAATTCTAAGGACTATGAGAGTAGCAGTGATGAAGGACAGGATGATGCACTTAGTCCTAATTCTAATGAGTATAAAGGTAGCAGTGACAAAGGACAGGATGTAGCATCTTCAATAATTAAACAATCACATTTTCGATGTAGTCCTAATTCTATGGACTATGGGAGTAGCACTGACAATGCACATGAGGAAGAATATCCATTAGACATCGAGTCAAATTTTCCATTCAGTCCGAATTCTAAGGACTATGACAAGTAGCACTGAAGAAGGGGAAGATGAAGAATATCCTCCAAGTCAATATTTGAAAAGCAAAGCTGATCATAATGTGGATAACATTCATCTTAATGATGATGAAAATCCTTATACAAATGATGATCCAATGGTGGAGACGTTTCCAAGAAATATCGCATCGAGGAGTAGGAGCAGACCTTTTCGTATCAATGTAAGCTATTCTAGTTATACAAGGGGTAGAGCAGAATATCTGACGAGAAGAAGTTCTATCAGCTCTCTCATTTCAAGTGAATGTTGCCAAAAAGATTGCTTGAAACATATGGATTTCAAATTTGCATTAGAAATCAGGAAGAGATATTTGTCAATGAATAAAAGCATGCAAAATTCATATTTAGTTAGGTGCATGCAATCTACATTGTCAGGTTATGATTATCATATTGGGACTTTATTTATTTGTAGAAAATCTTTCAAAATGTTTCATTCGACTGGGAATTTTCGTCTCTCGAGAATTCAAGAAAATTTGGAAAAGGATCCCACATTTTATTCAGAAGTACGTCATAAAACATAGTTTGGGCCATTATCAAATACTGCAATGTCATGGATGAAAGATTTCTTTTCAAAGCATGGAGAGTGTATGCCAAATAGAGAGAAAATACATATTCCAGATAATTTTTCAAGACGAGAAATCTACAACTTATACAAAGAATATGCAGAAGGTGCTAAGGGACATGGCCAGTTTATTACATATCAATATTTTGTGAAGGTATGGAAGAAAGAATTCAACAATTTCCATATTCCTAAGAAGACAAGGATGGGGATTTGCAGTACATGTACTTCTCTTAAATAAAAAAGGGACAAATGTGAAGGGTCAGAAAGAGGTAAGAATTCATAACTTTAAGTTTTAAAATTGTATAGTCATCAACTATAAAAACATATTTCTTAATGAATTTCTTTTATGTTGTGTAGATTTAATTGTCAAAAAACTTTAGGAGCATCGCTAACAACAAACAAATTAAAGGAAGAAGTTGTACGAGCATCAAAAGAAGTGTTATGATAATTTGAATAAATATTTGGGTTTGATAATTGATGTTATGGACTAGAAGAAAACACTTTTACCACATTTTGTTCGCACACCCAAAAATTTACAAGAGGAAAATTTTATTCAGTTTCACTTGGTCAGTTGTATGGTCTTCAATGGGAAATGTTTCCAAGGGTGTACTTCACAACTCCAAATATCCATAATGATGCAAATCTGACTGTAACCATAATTCATGATGTGATTTCTCATTGGTCTGGTAATCTTCCTAAAGTTTTGTATCTACAATTGGACAACACTTGCTGTGAAAACAAAAATCAGGTTGTTTTTGGATATCTAAACATGCTTGTTAAATTGAGAATTTTTCAAAAGGTAAAGGTTGGTTTCCTTCTTGTTGGGCACACTCATGACCATATTGATCAGATGTTCATTCATTTTTCAGTCACATTGAGGAGGAAGGAAGTTGGGAGATTGCCATCACTAATTGAATGTATGAAGAAATCATACATGCCAGAGCCTACTTTTGATATGTTAGAAGAAACTGTTGACATGCGAAGGTTTATTTTGGGATCATATGGTGAGGGGAAATGCATTGAACAACTTAATGAAATTAGCTTCCAACATCAATTTCGTATCAAAAAAATTGATGGGAATACACTAGTATGGGGCAAGAAGTATTCAACTACTGCAGAATGGGCACCATCAACAGGTTTGCAATTTTTGAAGTTCCTCTAGATCATCCAATATTTGCATCAAAAATATTGTTATTACAATCAATTGGTGAAGTTCAGAATGCACGCAGACAAAATAGAGATATAAATTATTCTGATTGCCTGGAAGAAATTAAAAACTATATTAGATATAAATATGAGTACTTTGACATTGTTGATTCTGTTTGCTGGGAGTCATTTTTCAATAATCAAAGTGATATCATTTCAACAACAAAAAATGAAGATATACCTTTGAAAAATCAATTTATTTGGCCACAAAATGTGTTGAATGAACATGAGGAAATAAACATTGTTGAATAGCAACAATATCAAGGTATTATTAATTCTTCATAGGCAAAGGAAAGAGAGATGTATATTGGTTATAGAAGATCTCGTGCACAACGTGAAGCCATGGAAGACCTTTACAAGGGTTCAGTATAGGATATTAAGGAGGGTTGCATGATTGCAGTGCTAGCAGATGGAGATCCCAATGCCTATCCATTCTGGGTTGCTAAAGTTAAAAGGTCTTTACAGAAAATGAGGATGTTACAAGTGTTGAAGTACATTGGTATGCCACAAATACACACCCATTCAATGGTGTGTATAAGCCAAAGATGGTAGTTGACAAAAAAAATGGCAGAAAGAGAAAAAGAAAGGGTACAAATATAAATCGTCGTCGTACAGACATATTAAAATTGGAGGATCTTGACATACTTGTTTGTGACTTCAATTTAACAAAGAGAGGAACTCTTCGCTTCAAGACGATAGAGATTCTGAAAATGTTCTTACCAGAAGGAACAATGTTGAGATGGGAGTCTACTGAAACCAGTCATAGATCTAGAAGAATTTTAAAACCTAAAATGTTGGGCATGCATGTGGACTCAGATGGGGCACTAGTTGATGAAAGAGAAGAATATGGAACATCTTTGTCAGCATCCAGTCACTCATTTGAAGATGTGAATTCTGATGGTGTGTAAGAAAATATGAGTGATTTTGAATAATTGTTTAAGACAGTTTATATAACTCATGTATGCATCGTATCTTGAAATAAAATTAACGATTTTCATATGGTGTTAAATGAGAAGTTATGAGGCATTTTTATGTTGTTGGATTATATGTCTTAATTATGATAATTTTTATTGTTTAAAATATCGTAATATTAAATTAGAGATATAATTTATGTTTTATTCAATATACAAATAATGACTTTTGAATTCATTTAGTGATGTAATTTGTTCATAATGTCATGGTTTTTTAATTTTATAGTTGAAAAATTTTTAATTTCTTTTGTATCTAGCATGTTATGGTTGAAAACATGTTGAATTTATACTTAGGAAAGAAAAATGATATTCTACCAAAAACATTAATGTGTATTTTTTCCTCATAAACAACTTTCTTTGGCACATAAAAATTTGGTTTTACTAGCATTTTTTAAAAAGTTTGAAAATTGACCCTAAAAAAAATCATTGTTCCAGTATCATCACTTTCATTTTGAAGCTATATTTTGCACGAAAATTTCGTAGTCACTGCCACTTTTAAAACATGTTCAACTTTGACCCCAAAAAATAAAATCATCATTCCAGTATACACACTTTCCATTTTTAGCACCGTTTTTGATGTTTTTTCGGGGTTTTTTGGCCAGAGTTCCCGTTTTGAGTTTATAGTTGTTATAGACATATTTGGGCACTGCAACCCCAATCATACATGTCCATACCAAGGGCTTCTAAGTCCCCAAAAGTGTTGTCTCATACCCTAAAGGAGTAAGGTCAGCTGATTACATCATCTCCCAGAAGTTCTCCATGAAAAACTACTCAAAACTGGTCAAAGCAGGACCATATAGACTGTCGAGTGCTAAAGGTGCGATGCATCTCACCTGCCACATGAAAAAAGTGTGATGCATACTAGAAAGCCCTTCTATAGGTTGCGATAAGTGAGAGCAGACAAATGGCACAAGTCGTTTGCTAGGTGGAAACCCAGAGAATCTTCTAGAAACTGCTCATTTGACACTTGCCTCTCTGAGTTCGCCCAGCGATGAGTAAGGGATCTAAAATCTCCATGTGGAACCAAGAACTATCAGTGAAATGACACTAATCAAAATACCAAAAGCTGACTCACTCTCTTGTAAACATCTATATATGGATCCCTCATCCAAGAGATCCAAAGCCTGGAATTTTGTAATTTGCAAGGAAGTGCTCTTGGTTTCTCTTTGAAGAAATTGTTGGGTGATCTTGCTTTGTATGAGGTGAAGAGGGCTTTCAGGCTAGGAGGATGGTGTTGGGTTAGACCAAGTGGTTGTAATTCCCTCTTCTACTACTTTTACTAATATAGCTATTTGATTTTTCCTCCATATTCTTGTGTATCTTTGAATATTGTGTTGATATATGCATTTGTATGGTCAATATATATCTGATCCTATATTGTTTACTATGATAGATCTCTATCCTTTTATGGTATTATGCTATTGTGAATCTACAGGTGCTCTTTGAAGCGAGACAAGTAAGGAAGCAGTGGTGAGATTCTGTCAAAGGAGAAAGGAA
The DNA here is from genome assembly GCA_031772625.1 of Pinus tabuliformis. NCBI lineage: Eukaryota > Viridiplantae > Streptophyta > Pinopsida > Pinales > Pinaceae > Pinus > Pinus tabuliformis. Next base: position 1,727,061,816 of record CM062820.1, on the reverse strand, counting down.
ACAAGAAAGGAGACAAGTAGAAGACTGAGGTTGGTACTCTCTGTTTCTTTCTCATCTCTCTCTTGTAAAGGAAAAACAAGTGACTTTAATCTATTTGTTTCTAAGATAACTACCCGTCTTAGTGGGACTAGCGACTCTGAATAGACACTAGATTTCCTGATAACAAAATGGTCACTCCGTTGGGGAGCGATTAGTTTGATTGCTTGTCTCTATTTGTTTGATTCATAAACCACAGATGGAGCCTGAAGTCAAGCCAACTAGCCTTCGAACTGCACTTTCTATGCAAGTGCAAAGTAGATCAATGCTGCTTCATTCAATCTCTAGGTTTGTTTATGAACTGAACAATTGACTTGCAAACGTCCTAAGCTCCCTAGAGGTAGCTTGAGTAACCTCATTAGATCAACCCTATACTTTGTAGTTACTGACTATCATTTTCTTGGCCTAAATCCCTGAACTAAACTGCAAACTGTGACCAAAAACCAAGTTAAAGTCTCATTCCTAGACCATCGCACCCTCTCCTTTAGAAAGACTGGATGCATCACACCTCCCATGTGCAGTAGGTGAGATGCATCCCTATTTCCCTATGTTACATGTGTGATGATCAGGTAAGACCGTTTCTGCCTCTAGATTTTGGTTTTTTTTTCACTATCTTCAGTTTTATTCAAGAGTTTTGTTGTCTATGATCAGTATACCATTGTAGAAACCCCTTTCCTTTGCATCATTTAGCCTGCATTGTACAAAGATTTGTAAATGTTTTTATGTATTTTTTCCATTCACAGTTCTCATTTACAAAATAGTAGCTTAATCGAATTGTCGTCTTTTGATTTGAAAGTGTCGCAAGTTTCGTTTTCAGCCAAAGAAAAGAATACTTCTCTTTTTGACAGTCGATTACACTGCTACTCTTGTATTTGATCTAAATTTATAAGTATTTCAAGTGTCGAAAGCAGTTTTCAAATCAAAATCGCAAAGTGTCGTCTTGCCTTCCTGTCGTTTTTTGAAAAGAAAATCATTAGTACTGTCGCTTTGAAAGAAGAGATAATTCATATTTGTATTTAGCATTCTTTTTGTCATTCACAGATTAAGAAAGCAGAAAAAAATACATGCATGTGCATTTGCATTTAGACTGCTTGTTGATTTTGATTTAGGACAGTGCATCTAGTGTGTGCTCTCTGCTCTATGTTGAAAGGATTTCTTTTCTCTTTCCTTAGTAGCTAGGATTTTCATTGCAAAAAGAAGAGTAAACGACTGTTTATAATCTTAGATTGCATATTTAGGAGTTGTATATCTACATCACGTGGTGAACCTTAAAGGAAAAATTCTTAAGAAAGATACCATGTAAAATAAATTCAATGAACATAAAAACGTTTTGGAACCTAACGCACAACATCTAGAAGTCTAGGCTAGAGATGTATTCCGGCGTTGTAAAGCCTGGTAACTGTCACTTTCATCATAGGTTGGGTGATTCCTCCTCTTTGACATGACAAGTGCCAGTGTGGACTTGTGCTCCCACGTACCATCAAGTATATATTGGGAGACCACAATAGGCTATATCTTTTATCATTAGGAAGCCGTGTCTGCCACCCTATCGATCAAAATGCACTGAACACAACATTCGCGAAGATTGACTGTCGTACTGTAAAAAGTATTCTACACTTTTTCAATTGGTTTAGTAATCCCTATGTCTAGATTTCCAGAGTAGTCTCTTTCATTCCTTTTCAAACTCCTTAAAGGAAAAGGTCCATCTGAGCACTTGTCACTTCGGGCTCATTAAAAATCGAAGGCGACTAGAGTCATCTTTATCTTTTTCTCGACTCTTAAAAAGTGAAAAAGCAAGTTATGTCAAAGCATCTAAAATTTATTTTAAATAGAATAACGTCACTATTCCCTCGTTGATCTTGGGCTGAGAAGATGGAGTCCACCAACCAAGGATTTCCCCTTGGGGGAAATCCTAGTCCTTTCTCCTCTTGGGGAGATGTTGGTGCACCTCATATGGCCACATTGTCCCTCCTCAGATTGACAATTGGCCTGTCGGTATGGCTTTTCTCGACCTCTATCGTTCAAAATGCCGTGATTCTTGAGCAATCAAATCAACAACTAGATGATACTAGAGTCACCCCTCAACCTTCTACTTCATTTGTTTCTCTCTCTCCTTCTTCCTCTTTTCTTGGTGAAACTAGTAAAACTAAAAACCAAGTAACTAAGAAGAAGAAGAAAGGGAAGGAGAAGAAGAAGAAGGAGCCAACGGCGAAAAAAGGAAACCGTGCATCATCTAGCGAAAATCCACACACTGCGCCATCCAAACCTAAATCTCCATGTGTCATCTGCAAAGGGGACCATTATCATCGATATTGTATTTACATCCCACGGATCTTAAGGGACTGGTCTCCCCGCTTGCACAATCCGGTGTCGTCAACCTCTAACGATGTTGAGAGTACACCGTCAACTAGTGAAAACAAAGTCACCAAGCATAAAGGAAAATCTAAATTTCCTTGCAGACTGTCTGAAGGAAATCATGCCCTCCACCACTGTCCTCCTAGACGAAGCTAAAAGAGCCTTGGATAACCCTCCTGCATCACCGCAGCGACTTCCTCCTGGATACAAGAAACTCTTGCCGAGTCCATTGCTGGTTGAAAATTTGACTAACAGACCTTTGTTGTCGGTCGAAGCACCTATCATTGAAGATGAACCCTCTGAGTTCACATCAAAATAAAGTCAACAAGTCGAGATGGCAGTCGACCCCATCTTGTCTTCAGAGGATTCACCTTCAGATGATACAATCATCAAAGAGAATGAGAATGACACTATTCAAATTCTTTCCGTAAATACAGACTCAGATGAACATGGGGGCAAGCTACCCGTTCCTTTACTGCAGGAAGGAAGTTCGTCAGAGATGTATCTGGCCATTTATTCGATCCCACCTCCAAGCAACCTAATTGTCTCCTTCGATTGGAATCTATTAGGTAGACCCCGTTTACCATCTAATGTACCATTTCGAATCATAATGCAAACTTACAGAATGGTCATGGTTGGTACCATCATAGATGAAGGGGATTCTGTGAGTATCCTTTCCTCAACTACTTGGAACGCACTTGGTTCACCATTGCTTCTGCCTGAGATGCGACATTTGACAGAATTCACAAAGGAACCAGTCGACTGTTAGGGATCCTTCCAGATTTGCCTATAACTTTGAGAAGGAAAACCGTTTATCTGAATGTAATGGTAGTCCGAGGACCTTTAGATTACAATATACTCCTTGGATGTGACTACATTTATAGCATGGGAGCCATTGTCTCCTCAATCTTTCGAGTAATGTGTTTTCCGCATGAAGGCAGAGTGGTCCAGCTTGTAGACTAGCTTTCATTCCCTGGTTCACACATAGCTAATAGTCAAATGCCATCCCTGACAGGTCATTTTGCGCAAGGAATGTCTCATCAATCTCCAGTCTATCCACTTGATGAGCACGAGTGATTTGGTGGTTGTAACTGAAACCCAGGGGGCATGCACCCTGGTCTACTTCGACAGAAAAACTTCAGGTATAGGGTAGGTTTCCACGAAGAATATATGACTAGTCTGACACACCCGTTCGTTTAGGAAAATGGTATTAGACAGGAATAAGGTACCTCCATTAGAAGGTAGGCCTTTCCCGATAGAACAAATGTTTTGTCAACAAATTGAAGGGTAACCTGGAAAAGGTAGGCCTTTCTCGATAGAAAAAATGTTTTGTCTGCAAATTGAAGGGTAACCTCTGAAACTCTACTTCGCTATACCTGGGGGCATGAAAACATTTTTGCGTGAAAGTGAAAAGCAACCATTTATTTTCCTATTTTGTAGATTCTCAACCCTTTAAACTCGTAGGATTGGTCGTTCCTAGCTTACATAATGAAAGGAGTCAGAGCATAGTTTCAAATCATGCAAGCTCCCTAAAAATGAACCTATCGATGAGACATCATTATTATATGACTGGCACAAGCAGTTTTACATGAAGTTCAAGCTCGTTAAAAAATAAACCTAGCAATGAGCATAGGTTCCACCAGAGTTTAAGCTCATTAAAAAATGAACCCACCACCGGTAAATAACCATTGAGATCAAATTATTATCAGCTTTTGAGCCTTGGTCATGTTCTTACCATCACCTCCACTCTTTTTTAGCTGATCATACGCCTCCATTTGATTGTTTACCCCTTTTGAGGAACAACTGTGATGAGTGATCCTATTAGCCACCTTCTTTACACTGTCGTGATTGAAAAGTTCCAAACATTACCTGGAACCAGCTGCTATATGAAAACATCACTCGTTCCTCAAAAAACAAGTCTCCTTTAAGCTCTTTTCATCTGACTTGTAAAATATGAAAATATTGCCGAGAAATTGGCCTCTCCAACTCATTAAAGCGATTGGAAGTGCCATCCCTCCTCTAGATTTTAATCTTTTTGGACCTGAGGGGTTATTATACAAAAAGATCGAGCGTTTGTCTTGTTTGGCTCGTTAAAACTATTGAAAAGTCATCCCTTTCGCATTTTTTTATACTTTTTCGAACTTAAGGGATTATATTACGAAAAAGGGATATTGGAGTATTCTTTCCGTCTCTTTTCAGTCTCTCTAAAATTGAAAAGAACCGAGTTATCCTTGTTGTTAAACGCGTTAAAACAATAGTGACAAACTTGTCCATTCAGACAAGAGCGAGTTTCACTATCGCTAGTCTCGTTAAAACATAGCGACGGGTTTGCCCGAAGGGAAAATTATAGAACAAGAATATGTTATCCTCCTCAAGCTTGACAAAAATAAAGAGGTATTGGTCAGAAATGATTGGGGAAAATTGGGAAGAAAACTTGAAGAAACTTTATTAGTAGTAGGTCGCTCTTGAACATGACACTTTCACTCCATCACCATGATTGAGTCAGGTTGGTTTATTCCATTCACCGGTCATATTACCATTGGTCCACCATACAATCCACTTTTGGGGTTAACACTACCAATCCATTTCAGTGTCACCGATATGTTCAAGAGAAGTTGTTCAGAGAATTCACCTACCCAGCTTGTCTCATCCACTGCAATACCTTCACACTTCATTCTTTCATGACCGCCACCGTGAACCTTGTATCATCAGATCGTTTTCACCTCTACGAAATCATTTGCTCCGTTCCATGTCATAGATGTGGGATCCATCAATGCCCTCCTACGACGGGTCACTTCTTGCCGACATCAGCTCATTATCCAAGAAGTCGACCTAGGAACAACCCTTTCAGTACTTTGAAGCTTGCATGCCTCAATGGAAAGTTTCTCACTTCCAATGATAGGTTTACATTAATGACCTTCGATCAAAAGACTTTGTGTGGTGTTCGACATCAACTCATGTATTCACACCATGTGAATTGTACTACAGTACCTTGAGGGTCATCATCTTCATCGGTGATTCCTCTCGTGCCTGTTAATAGATTACATAATTTGCTAGTAATCAGGTGTTGTCTTTCCATGTTCAACATCATAACATCTATTCACATGGATCGACTTGTACTTCGAGCGAAGATTGAACGCGTTTTGAAGACCCTGTATCTAGTTTCATCCATCCGGGCTACGATATATTCAGGAGAATAAAGACATCAAATGTACATCATTGCTGCACAGATAATCATCCAAACTAAGGGATGATGGCTCTACCAGAATCATCAATCTGCACACAGACGGTTGTCTGTCCTATGTACATGAAAATGAATTTATCAAAGTTGGGCATGGGAATTCCCGCCTCAACTAGATCATGAAAAATATTATGAAGATAATGTATTGTATTGTATCTTATTACAGGTCACCTCCCAGTTCGAAAAACCTCGGATCCTTATTATAAAGTATTTCACCCGACATCAAAAGGATTTACGACCTCATGCTTTAGGGGGCAACTATTATAGATATATTTGGGCACTGCAACCCCAATCATACATGTCCATACCAAGGGCTTCTAAGTCCCCAAAAGTGTTGTTTCATATCCTAAAGGAGCAAGGTTAGCTGATTACATCATCTCCCAGAAGTTCTCCATGAAAAACTACTCAGAACTGGTTAAAGCAGGACCATACAGACTGCCCAGTGCTAAAGGTGTGATGCATCTCACCTACCACATGCAAAAAGTGCGAGGCATACTGGAAATCCCTTCTATAGGGTGCGATGAGCGAGAGCAAACAAATGGCACAAGCAATTTGCTAGGTGGAAACCCAGAGAATCTTCTAGTAACTGCTCATTTGACACTTGCCTCTCTGAGTTCGCCTAGTGATGAGTAAGGGATCTAAAATCTCCATGTGGAACCAAGAACTATCGGTGAAATGACACTAATCAAAATCCCAGAAACTGACTCACTCTCCTATAAACATCTATATATGGATCCCTCATCCAAGAGATCCAAATCTTGGAATTTTGTAATTTGCAAGGAAGTGCTCTTGGTTTCTCTTTGAAGACATTGTTGGGTGATCTTGCTTTGTATGAGGTGAAGAGGGCTTTCATGCTGGGAGGATGGCACTGGGCCAGACCAAGTGGCTGTAATTCTCTCTTCTACTAATTTTACTAATAATGCTATTTGAGTTTTCCTCCATATTCTTGTGTATCTCTGAATATTGTGTTGATATATGCATTTGTATGGTAAATATATGTCTGATGATATATTGTTTACAGTGATAGATCTCTATGCTTTGATGGTATTATGCTGTTGTGAATCTATAGGTGCTCTTTGAAGCGGGACAAGTAAGAAAGCAGTGGCGAGATTCTGTCAAAGGAGAAAAGAAACAAGCAAGGAGCCAAGCGGAAGAATGAGGTTGGTACTCTCTGTTTCTTTCTCATCTCTCTCTCATAAAGCTAAAACAAGTGACTTTAATTTGTTTGTTTCTAAGATAGCTACTCGTCTTAGTGGGACTAGTAGCTCTGAATAGACACTAGATTTCCCGATAACAATAGTTCCCATTTCAAAGTTTACATTGTTATGGTATGAAATTTAGGTTATCGGGGCGATATTGGTATGTTATGATGCTAATGTGTAGGCTGAGATAGAGCAGGAGATGTAGAGCATCATAAGGAGGTTGCAGATTGGACTTTGGGGTAAGAGAAGATTTCCATACAGGTATTGTATGTTTGGCATGCATGTATGTAAGTCAATGATTGTTATATGCATTAGGTTTATATACATTAGGGTTATGTACATGTCACTTGATGTTATGGTTACATTCATGACAAATGCTAGTTGATTAGTGTAGTTCTATGCACATGTTTCAGATAATCAAGAGTGATCGTAACCTGTAGTTGCTATTGGGTTTTTTATATTATATAACCTGATGATTATGTTATATGTCTTTGATGAGTATGTTATGGATTAACTTGTTGTTGTTATATGACAGTTAGCTTGATGATTAGGTTATATGTTGTTGATGAGGATGATAGTTAGCTCGATGACTAGGGTTATAGAATTTATACCTTGATGTTATATGTATCATGCTAAATTGGATTGGCCTATGCAGATGGCTATGGTTATGATATTCAGGTATGAGCCGACATATTTTTGATATGGTCTTGTACTAATCTAGATTGACTTTTCATATGTGTAAACAATAATTGTGTATGAGTTATGATGTATGTTAGCTAGTGACTATTCTGGATGTTAGCTAATTATGATGTAAACATGTTATCTAGTGATATGTTGTGAATTTATATCATGCTAATTATATTGATTATGTAGACAAGATAGCCTCCCTTGAGACACAGTAAGGTACGATCTTTCTTATGTTGTATATTTATTGCTTGAATTTTTTACTATGTCATGTAGTTGATTTATTTAACATATGGTATGTTGCATGTTGGTTGAATGTTTGATGAATTACATAATATGGGTATGTGTTCAAATGATCTTGCTTTAAGATGATTGTGCTAATACATATGCATTGAGATAGTTGACATGTACTTGAGTATGATAGGTGATAGTTGTACCATTATGTATTATGAATGATGACTATGATTTGACTATGGATTATGACATGATTGTTAGTCCTCATAAAGGTTGATTTCAAATTGATAGACATGATTGTCTTGATATGTGGAACATGTGGTTGACATGTGTGAGCAGTTGCAAGAAACATGATTGGTATTAGTGTGACAAGGTAATAGTTGATGTGTCTATATAACTAACAGTTGGGTGATGTGACAATGCATAGTAAGCCTTAATTGGAACAAGGAAAAAGGTAAAAGAAAGGAATTGGGCAAGAATTTGTTTGGCTAGGTTTGTAAACCCTAACTCCAAACAAATGAGTGCTTTGCCTATAGGGAGTCTTCTTAACCTTGATTTTGTTGACATTACGTGGATACGTGCTAGATTCATGAACATGTACTTGACAGGTATATTAGCTAGTCTCTAGTTATAGGTCGATCTTTCAAGATAATTGGAGTCCCTTGAGAGATGGCATGAATGTGTTCAGTTGCAAGGCAACAAGATTGGAATGACAAGATAAGGCAGTTAGTGTATTTCTATGTTTATTTATGCACTAACATTTATTTGTTTATGGCAGTATGATGCAAGGAGTTCCATGGCAAGAGATTTCCATGAAATCTTAAAGAAGGCGTAGGTTGCACTTTCCTTTGAAAGCACTGGGAACCATGGGGATTGAGTCATCATGTCTGTTGTTAGTCTTGTGCTTTGATATTTTTTATTGTTGCGCTTGATTTACGATTTTGTGTGTGTCTAGTGCATAGCTATGCCACTTTATTTGTGGTGTCATATTGGTATTGGTTTTCATGGTTCTCTTCTTGTTGGTTTCTTGGCTTGCCTTTTATGTTTTGAGTCTTGGGAATTGGTTTCAGAAGAGGAAAAGTTGATGAAGCCTAGGGAGAGTGTGTGGTACCCAATAGATGACATAAGACCCAGAAGAAGTCTAGTGTATGAGTAAGCACAGTGTAAGGTAAGACTATGACAATCGGTTAGACTGGTTTTGCCCATTGTGGTAAATGGATGATGACAGGATAGACATGAGAAAGATAACCATTAAAATTGAAGTAAATATATCTAAGGTGTCAGATGCCTTCGTTATGTTGGGAACTATTTCTTTGCACAAATAAGGAAGTTCTCTTTACCTAGACCTTATGTTATCTTGTAATTATTTTATGAATGATTATGGTGATGTTTATATATGTATATATGTATGTCATTTTCTGACAAGATGATGATTGTTTTATGCTAATTATTATATATATGCATGTATGTATGTATCTGTGTCACTTTTTGACAAGGTCGTCACGGATCATTCTTGTGGAGGAATGATTGCTTATATAGGTGAATGACATGATGAGGCTCTTGGTATTATGGTAATCAAGTGGGAAGAGTAGCCCTAACAAATATACAAGGTTAGTATCATATAGTTATGAGTTTATATTATTATTGTATTATGCCTATGTTATGTTATGGTAGGTAATGCTGAAAGATACATCAACGAAATGAAGCAGTGTGGTTTGTGGCATGTTGGGACAAGCATAGATAAGAGACTAGGAGCAAGGTTTCTTGGTAGAGATAGTGTGCTTTTGGATGTGAGCTACTATTGTTGTGCATATGTTGTATACATTGTACATGTTGCATCTATGATGTTGTGTGGTGTTGTGTATACATAGCATGTGTACATGTTGTTTATGCATTGTAATGTACATGATAGTACATATAGTGTTGTACAAATATTGCATATGCAGTGTTGAGTATAGATGGTGCTATGTACATGATGGATATGCAGCGTTGTGTGTATATGGTTTTGTTCACATGTTGGATATGCAGTGCTATGTACAGATGATGCTATGTACATGTTGGATATGCAGTGCTATGTACATATGGTTTTCTATGCATGTTGTACATATGCTGATATGTACATATGATGTTGTGTGCATGATTGTACAAATGGTGCTATGAGCATGTGGTGTCATGTACATGTTGTACATGTGGTGTCGTGCACATGTTGTGCATGTGATGTTGTGTACATCTAGTATTGTGTACACATTGTACAATGGTGCAGTGTACATGTGGCATTGTGTACATGTTGTATAGATGGTGCCATGTACATGTGATTTTGTGCACATGCTATGCAGGTGGTTGCAGTGTAAAAGTGGTATTTTGTACATGTTGTACATATGGTAATGATGTACATACATGTAGTGCATGGTGTTGTATGATGTGTGTAGTTGTATGTGTGTGATGCACACTATGTGTATGTGCACATGGTTGAGGAGAAGGCACTGGGTGTTTGTCTACTGTGGAAACCGATCCAAAGTGCGTACAAAATAAAGACAAAGGTATAAGTTAAGGATTGATGAAAGGATAAGTATCAACATTTTATTTCAGTTTTATTATGCGACTTATGAATAGGGTATATGATAATTATATGTGATCTATGATTTTGGTTTATGATGGTTACATGTGATTTATGATGTTGATCTATGATGGTTTTGTTTTAAGCTAACCAGATGTAATATGTTAGTTTGACTTGTTGTGACAGGAAGCGAACATAATTGCAAGTGTACCTTATTAACAAGCTACCAATGAGGTATCATTTGAGGTTATTTCAATTTATTTGAATCTAATGGAAAATATGTGTTTGGAATAGAAATGCATGAACATGTATGATTGGGTGGCTAAAATTGACTACAAGAATTAGCAGCACCACCAAAATAAATTGGAACATGTAGCAATATCTTGGTAAAACATTCAGGAGCAGGGCCATTGTGGGAAACTGGTACCCAATAGTGTCCATTGATTTCCATGAGCATGCTATGACCAATATGATGGTTTTGAGGTAGGTATATGCCTTGGTTTTGTATCTTCCGATTCCAAGAAGCCTTATGAAGGGATGATCGTCTGAGATAGGGGATTCCGAGGAACTTGGAAGATGAGTGACTACATGGAATAGGGTGACCATATTTCCCTAGGGACTTTCTAGCAGATAAGGGAAGGTCATGAATATATTGGTTTTGGTTATTGGCATCGCTAGATGGAATCAAATTCACAATGGGGGTGTACCCTAGAACAATGAGCTGGTAACTCTTCACTAAGGGGATAGTGGGACAAGATTGTAACATTGGACATTGGATGCATCTTTGACTGTGGAAGTGGATTCTGGACTTATTGGGAAGCGGGTGAATCCTGGTATTTCTTTAAGGGTGGTGGTCTGAGCCTCTCAATTCCCTTGATGATCAATATAGGAATCATATCCTTTCATTTGCTGGTTTAACAAATGTGCAAATGTGTATATGTGGTTATTGTAAATATCGCTATGAGTTGTATTATAAAGCTCCAGTATGCAGTATGCTTATTATATGGTCATGTTTTCATGATTGTTTACTTTTGAGTAGGTAATTCATTATAAATATTATAACAAGTTAGGTTATAAAGCTCCATGGCCAGTATGTTTTCTTTTTAAGGGTTTTGTTGAGGTCATGGTGTGATTGAACACCGAGGATAGTTTTCCCCAAGGGGGAGGGTTCTATAACATCCTTGGTGAAATTTTCATGTAATAAAGTAAATAAAGGCAAAATAAGACCACGAGTAAGGGACACGTATTCCAATCTAAATGTTGGGCAAAGATATCCTAGTGGGCATCACTGGATGTGTGTTTTTGTTAAGGAAATTGGCAAAAGAAAAGGTATTAACAGGCCAAAAGGCATTTTTAGCACATTTATTTATGAAAATAAAGGAAAATAGGAGAAAAGGAAGGTAAAAGTTCACAAGTTGCGTGTGCGGAGGAAATTGAAGGGAAAAAATGGAAAATGAAGAAATTAGAGGCCCCATTAATAAAAGGGCTTCTAAGGATAAGTTGGAAAGCTCTTAGTTAGTGAAAGTTTGGAGCTCTCTCATTATTGTCTCTCTCCCTCTCACTCTTGGTCACTTAGAATTTTGTTGGAGCATTCTAGATTTGAAGCAAAGGAGAGGAAAATAAAGCAAAGGGAAAGGAAGGAAAGAAAACATCAAGGAAAGGAAAGCAAGATTAGGCAACTTCAGTAAGAATACTTGCAAGAAACCTTTTACATGTTTGATTTCCTAGCTGGTTTGGACATGCATGGCTTTTCATGTTGGTGTATGGTTCTCTTGTTGTCAATGGCATGCTTTTACAGGGTTATGATAGTGGATTTCAGCCTAGACTAGCCTTTTTCCTTATGCCTTGATGTCGGGATGTTTATTTCTATTTTTGAGCTTTGGCTTGTTGGATGGATTTCAAAATCTAGGCAGAGGTGGTCTCATGTTTCATTCCCAAAGGCCTAGGAAATCCCTTGACTGGTTTTGGCAAGATACACAGTAAAACCTAAGGGAGAAGTCTCGATTTATGACCTAGTGATCGAAGTTTGGATTGCGGTAAAGCCTGAGAGACTAGTCTCCATTTAGGGCCTAGTGATCAGAGATTGGATTGCGTAAAGCTTGAGAGACAAGGAAATGTAAAATTCAAGGATAGTGATGGATTTTGGATGGAAATCCAAGTGATGCTCAGTTGTGATCAGAGCACTGATTTTGGTGTGACCTCGGTTTTATGAGGGTGGAGGTGGTTTAACCTATGGATTCCCTTGGTTTTTCTTGGATTAGTTATTCTATGAGACCTCACATTCATGCTTGGAATATGGCACAGGGCTCACTGGGTGAAAAAATGATTTGGTTTAGCGATGTCTATGATCGGGTGGTACGTGGAAGTCTTGAACCTGTTCAGATTTGCCTATGATTAATAAAAGCTAAGGTCTCTTAATGTTTCACTGATTTATATGTGGATTTAATGGTTGTTACATCTCTAATATTTATATGGTTTTATGCTAGTTATAAGCATGGTTGAATGACTCATTTATGTCATGGTTATTTGATATATGTACTTGTAACTGTTAAATTGATGGATGCAAGACCTAATCGACGATGTAATAGTTCAATGGAGAAGGAGGTGATCCTTATAGTTATGTTTCATAAGTTTCTTCAGTTGTTTAGGCTCTCTCTTGTATCATAGACCTGTAGGTTGCATTTATGCCAAGTGTTTGAGAAAATCACAGTCTCAGTTGGGGATGCTCAGGCCTAGTCTTGAGGGTGATTTTTGATTGATCAACATTGTTATCATGTCTTTAATGAATTATAGAAGTTACAACAAGTTATGGGAATAGGCCAGGATTCTGGGCTAGAAAAGTGGCTTAAATCTTGGGGTTGCTAGCAAAGAACTAGCAATTTTGGTCCACAGTCACTGGCAGGAAAGCTTGTGAGAGTCACTTTGGGTTTCTGGTTGCTCCCTTTCTCATAGAATTAGAGATACTATGGTCTAAGAGCTGCATAATAGAAATGGGACCTAGGGATCGGCTGTTTGAGTGGGTGAATTATCTCCTGATGGTTTTTTTGATGATGTTGGATATGTGATGTTCCTTCGATTCTACTTCCTTAAGGTGACATAGGAGGTCAAATCTCATCATAGTAGAATCTCTCCTCATGCTTACCCCGGTTGGCATGGTTACTTTGGGTAGACCTGGGAGGCGGTGTTTCAGAGTGGTATCAGAGTGTGGTTGTGCTACCATTTGGCGGAAGTGTTAGTAATACATGCATTTCAGTTGATGTGTGTCTCTTACACTTGCATTCCATGTGTTTGTTGCATTACATAAAGATTGGTCATGATGGTAGTAAGGTTATCATGAGGAACTTGATGTCGGTTTTATGGAATGTATCATCAGGATTATATGACTGGTTACATGAGTATACGAAGCTTGATTACATCCTTGTCTATTGGGTTGCATTCTTGGTTATTTGATTACATGCATCAGCCTTGTCGATTGATTATAAGAATTGACCACTTATGATCTAGTACATGCAGTTATGCATATGTGTAGTTGATTAAGCATTACTTCTGTAGGGTTATACTTGCATGAGGAAATTTTTACAATGGAGTAATGGTTGTGGTTATATTTATGCATGATTAGTAGGTCAAACATGCCTTGTGAAGTGATGGTATGAAATTTAGGTCATCAAGGTGATATTGGTATGTTATGATGCTAATGTGTTGGTTGGATAGATCAGGAGATGCAGAGCATCATAATGAGGTTGCGGAAATGGACTTTGGGGTAAGAGAAGATCATCATACATGTATTGTATGTTTGGCATGCAGCTATGTAAGTCAATGGTTTTTATATGCATTAGGTTTATATACATTAAGGTTATGTACATGTCTTTTGATGTTATGGTTACATTCATGATAGACGTTAGTTGATTAGTGTAGTTATATGCACATGTGTCAGATAGTCAAGAATCATAGTAACCTGTAGTTGTATGCATTTCTTTTCTTGTTTTATATTAGATAACCTAATGATTATGTTATATGTTGTTGATGAGTATGTTATAGTTTAACGTGTTATTGTTATATGTCAGCTAGCTTGACGATTGGGTTATATGTTGTTGATGAGAATGATAGTTAGCTTGATGATTAGGGTTATAGCATTTATAGCTTGATGTTATATGTATCATGCTAAATTAGATTGGCCTATGAAGATGGTTATGGTTACAATATTCAAGTATGAGCTAACATATTTGTGATATGGCGTTGTATTAATATAGATTGACTTTGCATATGTGTGAACGATAATTGTGTATAAGTTATGATGTAAACATGTTAGCTAGTGAATATTATAGATATCATGATCATATTTATGTTTGAGTTGATATGTTGTGAAGTCATATCATGCTAACTAGATGGATTATGCAAACAAGAAAGCATCTTGTGAGACACAATAAGGTATGAGTTTCCTTATGTTTTATATTTTTTGCTTGACTATTTTACTATGTCGTCTAGTTGATTTATTTAACATGGTATGTTTCAAGTTGGTTGAATGTTTGATGAATTGCATAATATGAGTATGTGTTCAAATGATCTTGCTTTAAGATGATTGTGCTAATACATATGAGTTGAGATAGCTGATATGTACTTGAGTATGATAGGTGATAGTTGTAGCATTATGTATTATGACTGATGACTATGAGTTTTGTTAGCACTCTAAAATTTTACAAGAGTGCAGAATAAAATCACAAAGGTAACCACAAATCTACTTTGGAAGCTAGGATCTAGCCGTGCAAGCTTCAGAGAGGGCTCTATCCATAATATTTAAATTTGTTGTATTAGATATTAGGCTAGTTAAGAGAGGGCTCTCTCCATAATATTTAAATTTGTTGTATTAGATATTAGGCTAGTTATGAGCGTTCGAAGTTTTGTTTTAAATTGATTGGTTGATTAAGTGCTTGGACCTTCCATTGGGGTATGGAATCTGTTAGGGTCTTATAATTTTTTAGAAGATCATTTGATTATGACTAATCATTATTATGTTTGAGATGTTGTAAATAATATTTCCTTGTGCAAATTATTTCCAAAGTGACACCAAGTACAAAGAGTTAGGGAGATTTTTTCATATAAATGTTTGGATTAGATAAGACTACAAGTATTTTCATTAGAAACAAGAACAATCTTTCTGATCATGCACTCAAATCCAATAATTGAATCAAAAGCAAGAGAAATTTGAAGTCTGCACCAGAAAACAAAGAAGAAGGCATAAGTGAGAAATCATTTATTTTGAAATATTAAAATAAATTCAAAAAATAAATGAATAATCAAAATTCTAGAAAACATGAAAAAATTGTTTATTCATTCCAAAGTCCAAAACCCCACACTCACGCATTAATTTCCCCATCGTTAAAGGCATAGGGATATGTGCATATTATAAATCCATGGTTATGAATATGTTTTTTGTTTTGACTTTTTAAAATATGGATGGAAGGCTAAGTGGGTAAAATGAAACGACATGAAAATGAGTAAAATAATTTTACAGCTACAAGAAAATAAATTCGTGAGAGAAATTAAGATGGAAATTTTGCAATCGTATTTTCATGAAAGTGATGTATAGGTGAGAAAAATAGGGAGCTTCATGTAAATGAGTTTTACACATAAGAGGACAAGTAAAATGAATTTTTATAGAGAAGCAAGATATTCTTGTTTTCACAGGGATAAAAATCAAAACAGAAATGTTTTACCAACCACATATTTACAAAAAACAACACATTGTTTTAAAAGGATAAACAAGACATGGCTTTTGAAGACAACACATGGGTTTCAAAATCCATGGGAAGAAAAATAATGCATGGATTTAGAAAACAACCCAAGATTTTTGAAACAGTATATGGATTTGAAATCATTCTAATAAATACTTTGAATTCTAATTCTGAATTTGATTTAAATATTTGGAAATATTAATTTAAATATATTTTTTAAATCCAAATATTTTGTGACAAAACAAAGTATTTAAGACAATGCACATTACAGCAGCAAGGAAATTTACAGGGGAAGGTAAAAGGATAAACAAGACATGGTTTTTAAAAACAACACATGGGTTTCAAAATCCATGGGAAGAGAAACAATACATGGATTTAGAAAACAACCCAAGGATTTTTGAAACAATATTTGAATTCGAAATCATTCTAATAAATACTTTGAATTCTGAAGAATTTCATTTAAATATTTGGAAATATTAATTTAAATATATTTTTTAAATCCAAATATTTTGTGACAAAACAAAGTATTTAAAAGAGGATGGATAAGACAATGCAGATTAGAGCAGCAAGATAAATATGCACAACAATTTTAGAAAAGAATGCAGTAGAAAGAGGGAGGGACAACACAAACATCTATAGCAAGACCAACAACATTGCTCATTCAAAGTCTCAGTCACATGCACAACAGTTTTAGAACATAATGCAGTAGAAAGAGGGACAACACAAACATCTCTCAGCAAGACAAACAACATTGCTCATTCAAAGTAAGAGGGACAACACAAACATCTGCCAGCAAGACAAAGAACATTGCTCTTTCAAAGTCTCAGCCACCACCAGAATGCCTAGAAACAATACATTTCCACCATATTTTTCCATAAATAGCCACAGTCAGCAACAATTCACTTTAATGTCTGAACAAAAGATTAGGAATAGTATAGACTTCCTATTAATTACTTATATTTTAGGAAATATCTACATGTTTTGGTAGATATTGTTTGTAATAATTTTTATTTCAAAGATTATTAGAGAATCTTTTGTAAATCAATTCATTTTTTGTGATTTGATCTTAGTTTTAGCAAAAGATCTTAGGATATTTTGTAAATTAATTTATAAATACTTCATCTTTAGAAGTATCAGAGGTTCATTTTTGTACAAAGAAACACTATTGTATATCTTTTTCTGAAGCATCAACAAATTTTCCAAAGTAATACAAAAGCTCTTTCATAGGATTCATGTGTCAAGTTGTTGGTGAAGTACATCTATCTATTTTATGTGTTTATACCTCTCTGTTTATAACACATATTTGTTTTCCAAATCTAAATTATTCAAAAGATAAGTAAACGGAAGAATTTGTTTAAATCTACACTCTACACGCGGCTATGAATAAGCTACGAATAATTTCTATGTTTTCTTCTAATCTTTGAATATCTAATTAAGGTAACAATGCTCTATATTTTAAAGTGAGCATTAAATTTGTTATTCTTCATTTCACAGACTTTAAATAATCCTGTCGATTTGGCTACCTTGCATTGTGAGATCAATCTGTAGATACTATAGTTAATTTTATGTAACAAACTCCATATCCCAATGGAAATATAAGTTATCAACCAACCACTCAAATACAAATCAAACCCCAAACTTAATAACTAGCCTAATATTTAATCAAACAAAGTTAAATCTTATAGAGAGATACCTCTCTGAAGCTATCAAGGCTAGATCCCAGCTTCCAAAGTTGGTTTGTGGTTACCTTGGTGATTTTCTTCTACAACCTCAGAAAATTACTGATTGCTAACAAAATCTATAGTTCAAATGGGGTATGTTTCAGCTTTTAAAAGGATTTTCACAAGGCAAGGTAGGCTAAACTAGATGTATCCTTTGTATTTAAGTGAAATGAACTGGAAGAAAAGATATAAGTTCAATAGAAGTTAAAGAGAAATTAAGAATTCCTTAACATTAGAAGAAAACATAGAAATTATCTACAACTAGAAGCAGAGTGTATTTTTCAACAAATTTTGTTCATCAATTTTCTATAATATAATTCAAATTTCGGAAAACATAAGCATGGAAACAAAGTAATAACAGATTAATAGTGAGAGATAAACAGGAATCTTGTGAAGAATGTCACTTTTATTACTGATCAGCCCATCAAATGAAAATAGTACAATAACATTTTGGAATGAAACAATCCACGCAGAAATCAACCCTTGATATTTCTAAAAGAGAAGTATTTATAATATATTTACGAAAAATCCTGTCAAAACTCAATAGGATGTATTTCTGAATTCCTAAACTGAATCTAACTAACTTATTACAAATATTTGGGAAAATTCAAACTGTCTAAAGTGTTGGCACTAAATTTGTGGGATTGTTGACTATCTGGCCCTTCGAATCCTATTGTGTTGTTGATGCTGAGCTGTAAAATAAAATCTGCTACTTACTCTAATGATTCACATAATTTATCCCAACGTTTCTCACTCGGGATAGGTGTCTTCATTAACTTTCTGTAAACCTCGTCAACTTCAATATATTTAGAAAATGTTGGTTTGGAAATGAATATGTGTTTAATTTCATACTAAATGTCTAAGTCATGTGCCAAGGCTTCTAAGAATGCTTTTCCTATCATGCAGATTCTTCCACCTATAACTTTGGACTGTCTTTATCCTTGATCATTAATCTCTCACTGTAATCAAACCATGTATTGAGCTTTTCATTTAATACCAATAAATTAGGAAGCCCCTTCTTATAGAGGGTTTCCAGTTTTTTGAAGAATATTTGTACGCTAATATCTAGAGTCTAACAATTTTCTTCAAGCCGCCTTACAAAATTTCTCTTAGTTAGCACCTTCTTGTCTTGCAATATAGTTTTTGTTCTACCTTCAATCTCCAACTCTTCTAATTGTTGTTTGTTTTTAGAGTTAAGGAATTTGATGAGCTCATTAGCTTCACTGTGTTTGTCACCCAAATGTTTCCTAACTTGTTCAATGGCTTCAGTGGATCCCTCAATCACTTCTTGTTGCTCAAATATAATTTGTATAGAAGGCTAGATATCTATCACATCTTCATTGATCCATTTCCAAATATTTTCTTTAACCTGAGCTAAGGTATTACCCATTGAAGTTCCTTTTCCATCATCTGCAATCTCTAGGACAATGTCCAGGATTTATGCATCTCTGCCATGAGAGAATTCTCATATCTATTGCTCTGCCGCTATAGGACTTTCATATCCTCTCGTAATTTCTTTATTTCTACTCCTTGTATAAACATGTTTTCCAGGGATTCGGCCAACTTAATTGATTCATCTACAATTGATATCGGAATTACTGTAGAAGAGGATATTCATACTATTGTAGCTGCTGTAGGAATTCATGTTTGAAGTAAGGATGCAATTGGTACTACACAAGAGGAACTACTTCAAGTGGTGAACTATTATCCTTCTATTTGATCAACTTATCCATCTCTACTTCCATCTCCTTGATCCATGCACTATGATCCACCAGTAGCTTCAACATTTCTTCTTTTTGTAACTTTGTCTCTCCTAACTCTTTTTCTTGGGGAACTTTCATCGCATGTAGCTTCAATTATTTCTTCAAGGCTGCTATGTAATCATTCTTCTTCTTAATGATTTCTTCCATGGCCTTTGAATTACTATGATCAAAACCTACTTTGATCACCATTTCCTCTAAATATTTAATTCTGTTGTCTTCAACAAGAGAGGAAAATTTCTTTAGTTTATGCTAAGATTGAACATTGTTTAAAGAAAGTTGTACTTTGGACGCAGTGAGAGCAGTCTGTGTGAAGGTTGAGTAGACCATTTCTCCTGTCTACCTGTGCATGTCCATTTGATCCAAAGGATGAACATCCCTTGCCTCAAACTCAAAAGTAGTCTACTTGAATTCAGCTTCTGATTTTGGTTGTGGAACCTATGCCTGTAATAATGCCATATGAATCTTCCTTTCTCTATGTTATAGGATGAAATGAGTTGGTGTTGGATTGAGGAAGACTGCTTCCTAAATTGAGAAGAAATGTTGTCCTGAATGGCTTCATTCCTATGTTTAATTTCTTTATATATCTGGAAAATATCTAGCTTCCTCTATTCTGTAGATGAGTCTCGTGTGTGAGGTATTGTAGCTGGGATCTCTTTTGTAATCAAGGATGATGGAGAATTGGTGGTACTACTGTCAAACTTCAAAGTTTGAAGTCTAGAGAGTACAATGGTACCCTATGTTTCCTCGAGTAGTAGGAAGTCTATCTTAGAGACTATCGTATTCTTCTTGGTATAAATATTGAATTATTTGGCTAAGACTTCTATGACTAAAGGAGAGTCCTCCTCTCTTGGTCTCTTCTTGATCTTTTCTCTGGGTATAGGAGTCTCTGAGGCAATCTTGGAAAGCACCTACTCTTCAACCTCCTGCAATGTGTTTTCTACCCAATTCTGATGGTTCATGTATTTCTTTATTTCTATTCTTTGGGTATGCACATAAGGAGTTTCCTTGTGTTCTACTCCTAGCTCATAAATTACCCCAAAGGGGTCATAAGACCATGTAAAGCTAAGAGGGAAATTCATTTGTTTCAGGAGGAGGTCTGCTTCCTCTCCTGCTATAGTTCTACTGTTACAAATATAAGGTCCTATCTGTGTCTTGATCCAAAATTGAGAATTCTTCTTAGCTACCACAAAATGGATGTTGTCTGAGTGGATTATTTTCCCAATGTACTCCAACGCAAATATCCTCATTGGAAGGTTCTCAAGAAGCTTACATGGTGGAAGCTCTAAGCCATAATTTCTTACCTCTGTAAATGATTGTATAGGTACCAATCTCCTGTATTCACCTGTTCACACAGTTGTAACACTTCCAAATCTCCTTACTGATTCTTGGAATCAGCTAGTCACTGAGAAAACAAGTTGTTGGATACAAAAATTGATCAATAAACTCTCTAAAATTGTATTCCTATGATTGTTTCCTGATGACGGAGGTCCATAAAATAATGGATTTAGGCTCTCCTTACTGATTGAGCTTCTACACTGCAAAGGGAAACCTATCTGTCTAGAAGGAGATGAACATATACATAATAATTGAAGAATATCTTAACATTCCTTCAGTTAAAAACTGAAGGGATTGTTAATGAATTACATTTTCAAGGAAGTGACCATAGTCAAAGGTGATTGATAGTCCTTCTCCTGTAGAAAGAGTGGATAGAAAGCATAGAATAGGCTCATCTACCCATTCATTTGAAAAGTAACCAAGAAGGTAGGACAAGTAAAAGATAATTTGTATAGTTCTTTGGGGGGAATAGAAGAGGCATAAGGGGGGTTCTTCTTGGGGAGTTGAGAATCCTCTAGTAGGAAGACCTCAAATTGTGTCTCTCTAAGGAAAGGTGGATTTCTGATAGATTTCTTTGAGAGATTCAAGGGAAAAGGGATTCAGAGAGTCACTGTAGGGGACCTGCACCATTTGGTTTATACTTTTAGAGGTGATGGTGAAAAGCATGGAAAATGGGGACCTGCACCATTTGGTTTATACTTTCAGAGGTGATGGTGAAAAGCATGGAAAATTTTAGGGTCGATGGGTTTTAAATTTTTATTGGGTGAATACTTTGTATCATAATACATTGTTACAAATCGCATCAAATTTATTTTATAAAGAAATTAGGTATGGAGGTTAGCCCACCTTATTTTAAGGGAGAGCGTAAAAAAAATTAAATTTAACCCTTGAAATTAGGATTCACAACCTTCCATTAGCCCTAATTTTCAAGAATAGGTATTTATGTTAGTTATTTCACCCTCCTCATTTTGAGTAAAAAAGGTTTTTTTCTTTCATTTTCCTGTATTTCATGATATTGGTATTAATTTGGAGAAAGTATTAATTCATTTTTATTTAAAAATGATATTTAAATATTGAATAATGCTCTTGCCATCTTCCAAGTTTGCATTTGGTTAGTCATAATCATATACTAGGGTTGTTCGCAAAGTTGTAGAATTTGAATAGTGGTATAGGGTTGTTCACAAAGTACTGAAATTTGAATTAATAAGTCAAGAATCAACGTACATGAGTACATAGTTTGTGTTTTAATGCATTTTTGGTATGTATAATTATTAATTTTCTGATATATACTTGTCATTTTCAAATATTATTTAGATAATAGATTTTTTTGAATTTTCAATCTGGTTAAAATAATTGATGTTTGATTGTTAGTTTTCAGGGTCCTCCCATCTGTGAAAAATTTAGAAATCTCTATTCCATAAAAATAATCCCTTACCTTCCAAAATAAAAAAAACCCAAATTCCATTGTTTGTTTTGTTACTTACCCTTTACCTTCAATGTACACTCTATGTAAATTGTGTTTCTATGAAAAAATGATAACGTAGTTATTACTATTTGAATATCAAGGTGTGAAAAGTTTGAAAAACTCTACCAGAAGAGCACGAGGGCTTCACTCATTGAATATCAAGGTGCGAACAATTTGAAAAACTCTACCAGAAGAGCACGAGGGCTTCACTCATTGAGCCTGTGACATAGAACGTGCATTCGTGGCTTACTAAACAATACCTTAATTTGACCACATATTGGAAAATACCTCTAAAAATTACATTATTTAACCCCCTATCAATATAAATCCAATACACCTTCCCAATTTAAAAAACCCTTATTTTCACTAAATATTGTATGTATCCTTTTTTTGATTCACATTTTTTTATACCCTTTTGTTTTTATATCCCTGGTATAGCCTCTCTTATGGCCCCACATGCATTCTACAATGCACCTTTCTTCTTTTGATATACATTGTAAATGCATATTAGTTCTCCCACAATGCAATTACTTAACCCACACTCAAGCACATCTCATTATGATTTGTGGCATTTAATGGTCTATGGCACACAAATATCAACCATGTTTTAGGAAGATTGATTATGTGCATGTATATAAAATAACATATAAATCGATCTATATGATGATGAAAAACCAATTGATGAATCTTTATGAATAGGTTTGTACCAAATAAGGTGTTCAAGCACAAGTCTAGACCCTCTAGATGCAAGACAACTATCTACAACCAAGGTTGGGGCCCTAAATCTCAAATCAAGGGTGCAATCCCAACCTAGACATGCTTAGAAGAAGAGGATTGACAAGTCCCAACACATGTGCTCTTAAGGGAATAACATGAAAGCATGAAATCACCTTTTGATTCATTGTCATCTCACCAATGAGATATGGGCTATCACTCTTAGACTATGTAAAATGCAACAACGGATTGGAGATAACACATAGGAATTAAATGAATGGACTACAACTAGAACATAAGACAAAATTTTGGTTGTAGAGGTGATCTGCTCCATTTGGCTAGCTCAAAATAATGATGTATTCCAAAATAAAACTCCAAACGCTTACAAGATTTTCTACATGTTGAAGGCAAGCATTACCTTATCATGCACCTCATTAAAGTCAAGGATTCCTTCCACTCTCATACCTTTGAAATACAATTCTAAAATTTCTAGAGGATATTTTAATTATCTAATTTTAAGGTCACAACCAAGCCATACACCACATTGGTGTATGAGACCCGCTTACTTGTGTGACAAGGGACCCACCTCCGCACAGTGATTTGACTGCTAAGTCAATCAAGGCATACATACTCTACCTCCTCTGGTTTTGAACCTGTGACCGCTTAGGAGGAAACACATGCTCTTAACCATTAGGCCCACTCAAGCTAGATATAGTGGATTTCTCCTTAAGGTCTCTTTTAAATAATGAGCGATTACATTGGAACTAACATCATATAGGAAAAAAAAACTACCCTAGAAACAATATTAAGAACTAATATCGCTTCCTTGAAATAGGAATGACCCTGGAATTTCTATAATCAGAGAATCACTTGAAAATTTAAGCTAAACAATATTAAAGTAGTGTCTTGAACACCAAGAACCAAGATCCTTATTGCCCTATAATGAAGCAACCTATGCAAGATCAAATTTACAAAAAAGACCTACCATAGAAAATCCATGTACACAATTCTGGTAGAGAAAACATCTATAATTCCAAAATCAGTTGAAGAGCATGATATAGGACTTTCAAATTCGAAAACCAATTGAGAAGCATGGGATCATACTTCCAAGATTTTATATAATGATTACATGAACAAAGGTGCTGACAAGACGGGCTTAAATGTCCAAGGAGGAAATGATAGGAGAAAAGCTTTGCCAAAAATTGAAAATAATCCTTTCACTGTTCTTTCCCAAGGGATTAAGCCAGTTATTTACATAAACACTTTAGTTATTATCGTTGTATAGAAATTCAATTAATATTTTCTTCTCAGTTTCAAAATTAGAATAGAGAATAACCGTTTTCACTATATACAACCATGATTACAAATATCCCAAAGCTTCTATGGAAAACGTGCTAGCCAGAGGTTATAAAAGGCCAACGAGGTTTGAGGAATTCTAAAAGCACAAGTGATGCAGGAGCATCTGGTCGACAGGGCACAGACCGAGAAAAGGCAGACAAGGTTTCTGAAGAAGATTGGGAGAAGTGAATATTTCAACAAATGGACAACAAGACTGTCAGAGTTTTTTTTTATCATTTTGTTCTTCAAGGATTAAATACAGTATTTAGTTTATTAGCTTAAGTGTCTTTTTAACTTGTTCTGTTTCAATTGTAATAACAGGTCCTAACTAGAGTTGTTAAGGGCTTGTAGTTATAGGCTTTAAATTTAGATTATTATAGAATTAGACAAAAAGACCATAAATCAATGTAAAGCATCAAACCCTTACGGGACAGAAGGAAAAGACAAACTAACAATAGCCAAGTCACGTAACTGGAGTAACTGTCAAGTAAACTGTAATCTGGAACTAACAAACAGTTGTCTAACTGCTGAGCTATTGTATAAGAAGATAGAAAAGATACTTGAAAAAGGTTCTGGAGTGTGACATTGAAAAAGAGAAATAGCAGAGTACAATTCATTCCTTCATATATTGTTCAGTGCATTCTTAAATTTCCAGATTGTGAATTTATGTCCTCGAAGATAAAACATGCATGTACAGTGAATTCTTTTCATTCCATCTAATACAAATAAGAACCGTGACAGAGTTTCACAAAATCCACGCGCATTCATTTCTGTTTACATTCACATATTACAAAGTAGCTACTATAACCAAGTCTCATTACTCCGAGAGGCAAACGCACATATATACAAATTTCTGTTCATGAAAATACATTGCAGGTCGACACAGTAACAGAGCAATCTAACCACAAGCGCTTCACGACCAGCCGAAGCCGAGGTCAAGTGGAAAGCGAAAGGAGTCGGGCAAACAAAGCAAGAAACAACGGTCCTCAAACCACTGGTAAGCAACAGCACCAAGTCCCAAAATTATTACATTCACTGTGTAAAAATATTGCCGGTTATAAAACTTTCAACGGCTAAACAAACAAGAACCCAGAAGATTTCCTAAGCACTACTACAGGATGACCGAGTAACGAGAGAGCAAAGGACCGAGTCATTAACCGAAAGCAACCATAGAAACCCTCTGAATTACAGAAGTGGGTTGAAACCTCACGCAGACCTGACTCATTATCAAATACAGACAACCATAGCAAGCAATTACAGTGCAGACCAAAAGCCACAGAAAAGGGTAGATTAGAAACAGAGCTACCCGGAGGATAGACGGTCGAATCTCCTGCAAGGCCACGGGACCAGTTACCTGCAACCACCATAACACAATATTGTTAGGGTCGCGGATGTATTCAAGTTCATGCAACAGCAAATAGCTCAGTGAAAAACAAATAGAAAGAGCAGAGGGAGAAAGGGGTGGAGCCTTACCTGCTGTAACCAGACCCATAATTCGCAGAAGCTCAGTGACAACCTGACCACAGAGGAGCTGTGAAGGGTTAGTCGGAATTCGAGTTGAGAATAGGAGCATACAGCATGAAACAAAACCCTCACCTGAGTGGACGAAGTTGAATGATGGGTTGAAACCAGAGACGGAGTTGAAACCCTGAGCTTCCCACCGAGACGGAGCCGAGCCCCTGAACAAAACCCATATACAGAGCCGAATACCAGAGCAGAGCCACAGAGAGCGAAACATTACAGTGAAGAACAAAACCCATATACAGAGCCGAATACCAGAGCAGAGCCTCAGAGAGCGAAGCATTACAGTGAAAATGACCAAATGAGCGCGAACTAGCCGAGGAAAAGGGCCAAGGAGGAATTAGGGTTTGCCAAATCCCGAGACGGACAGGTGGAGCGTGGAGAGGCGGAGAAGTACAGAAGGGTGATTAAATATCACCAAACTCATAAAAGCACAATCAAACAATATCCATTAACGAAATAATCACGTAGGTCCACATCGGATTTGGGAGTGTGGGACACGTGGGCTGGGTCCCCATCAATTGGTATCAGAGCAGTTTCTTTTAGTTAAGAGAAGATGGCAGAAGGACAAGTGCCAAGACGAGGACGTGGAAGAGGTGCACGTAGAGGAGCAGATGAAGGATTGCGGGAACAAATTAGAGTTCTTACAGCTCGCTTGGAGGCAGTAGAAGCGGGTAGACGAAGAGACCCAGAACTGGGAGACACCAGTGAAGAGGAAGTGATGACTGCTGCAGAAGGGTCTGATGAAGAAGCTCCAGAATTGAGGTTGCTGCGACAGGTTTTAATGGCCAGCAGCAAACCAAAAACAGAAATCTCAAATTATGATGGCAGTCTGTCTGCGGAAGTCCTGTTGGACTGGATAAGCGAACTGGATAAATATTTTGAAAATGAAGAAGTCAGTGAGGATAAGAGGGTTAAGTTCGCTGCCACTAAGTTGAAGGGACATGCACTATTATGGTGGGACAGTGTCCAAGCAGACAGAAAGAAAATGAACAAGTCGCCGATACGACTATGGTCCAGAATGATAGCGAAGTTGAAAGGCAGATTTCTGCCGAAAGATTACCAGGTGGAATTATATCGGCGAGTGCAGAGCTTAAGACAAAAAGGAATGACAGTTAGGGAGTATACAGAAGAATTTTACAGAGTAAATTTACGTGCTGGTTATACTGATGATAACCCAGAAAAGACAGCAAGGTACGTAAATGGATTGAGGATGGAGATATTAGATGAAATTAGTATTCTTTCTCCCCGGAATATCGAAGAAGCCTTTCAGAGCGCTGTAAAGGCTGAGGAAAAGATTAACAGAAAACAGAACAGCAGAAGAGGGAGAGGAAGTAGCAGAGGACGAGGACAGTCCTACGGAAGAGGCAAAAGTGCTGCAAACAGCGAAGAAGGCAGCAGTTCAAAAACTTCAGGGACAGCCGAAAAAGGGGATAGCACCAGAGGAGGTCGGTCATACCAGAGAGGACGAGGGAATGGCCGCGGAAGAGGGGCGAATGTCCAGTGCTACAGGTGCCACAAGTGGGGGCACAGAGCCTTTGAGTGTCCAGAAGTTGAACAGGCTGGTCAAAGGGGAACGCTGATGGCACAGCCTGAAGAAGCTGAAGCACAACCCCGGGAAGTGGAAGACATGGCAGAAACGGGGGAAGCTTTAATTTTGAATAAAGTATTAATAAAGCCAACCAAGGAAGTGGCCGAAACAACCCAGAGGAAAGCACTATTCCGGACAGTCTGTAAATCGCATGGAAAGTGCTGTAAGGTCATCATAGACAGCGGGAGTACCGATAACCTGGTTGCCACAGAGATGGTGGAAAAGTTGGGGTTGAAGCGGCTGAAGCACCCCACACCTTACAAGGTGTCGTGGCTGCAGAAAGGCCACCAGTTGTTGGTCGATGAACAATGTGAGGTGGAGTTCCGCATTGGCAAGTACCACGATACAGTGGTCTGTGATGTCATGCCAATGGACGTGTGCCACATACTGCTCGGGAGGCCATGGCAGTATGACAGGAAGGTGACACACGATGGCAAAACAAATTGTTATAAATTTACGAAGGATGGGGTCAAACATACACTTGTACCCATCAAGGAGGAAGATACAGCTGAATCAAGCGGGACAAAAGCATTATTACTTGGAGGAAAGCAGTATATAAAACAGATTGAAGAAAATGAGATTAATTTTGTAGTGGTAAGGAGGATGAAGCCAGTATTACTGAGCGTGGAAAGGTCAGAATTGCCCAAAGAGATCCAAGAGCTGTTAGAGGAATTTCAGGATATTGCGGCTGAGGAGTTACCTGATAAGTTACCTCCCAAGAGGGGCATCAGCCACCATATTGACTTAATACCAGGATCAAGTTTACCGAACAAGGCAGCATACAGAATGAGCCCCAAGGACAATGAGGAGGTACGCAAACAAGTGCAGGAATTATTAGATAAGGGACTGATCAG
This sequence comes from Pinus tabuliformis, assembly GCA_031772625.1. Classification (NCBI taxonomy): domain Eukaryota; kingdom Viridiplantae; phylum Streptophyta; class Pinopsida; order Pinales; family Pinaceae; genus Pinus; species Pinus tabuliformis. The sequence continues at coordinate 1,727,033,473 of CM062820.1, read as the reverse complement.
AGAGAGTTTAAGCCCCTGTGCGGTACCTACAGTCCTTGCACCCAAGAAAGGTGGAGAATGGCGAATGTGCACAGATTCGCGGGCCATAAACAAGATCACCATTCGATACAGGTTTCCCTTGCCTAGAATGGATGATATGATGGACTGTCTTAGTGGGGCAGCATATTTTACTAAGATAGATCTGAAAAGTGGGTACCATCAGATCAGGATTAGAGAGGGAGATGAGTGGAAGACAGCCTTCAAGACCAACGAAGGACTGTACGAATGGCTGGTCATGCCATTTGGATTGAGTAATGCTCCAAGCACTTTTATGAGATTAATGAACGAGATGTTAAAGGAGTTTATAGGAAAATTTGTAATAGTCTATCTGGATGATATTTTGATTTTCAGCAGGACGAAAAGAGAACACCTTCAACATATCTGAAGGGTATTCGAAAAGCTGCAGCAGAACAAACTGCTGGTAAATTTAAAAAAATGCACTTTCTTGCAGAAGGAGTTGATTTATCTGGGATTTGTGGTAGTAGAGAATGAGCTGAAGATGGACCCAGAGAAGATTGAAGCGATCATGAGTTGGCCGTCACCCAAGAGTTTATTCGAGGTACGTAGTTTTCACGGTTTAGCAAGTTTTTATCGGAAGTTTATCAGGAACTTTAGTGAAATCTGCGCACCCATGTTAGAAACCATCAAGAAGGCCAGCCAACCTTTTTGCTGGACTAAGGCGGCAGAAAACAGTTTCCAACTCCTGAAGCGTAAGATAACAGAAAGGCCAATCTTGAGACTGCCCGATTTCATCAAACCTTTTCAGGTTCGATGTGATGCCAGCGGGACAGCTATTGGCGTTGTACTCAGTCAAGAGGACAGACCAGTGGCATTCTTTAGTGAGAAGCTGAATGAAAGTCGGCAGAAGTATTCGTCATATGATAAGGAATTTTATGCAGTGGTTCAAGCCTTGAAACATTGGAGGCACTACTTACTGGGAAATGAGTTCGTTTTGTTCTCTGATAATTCTGCTTTGCAGTACATAACTCAGCAGCACAAACTGAACCATAAACATGCTAAGTGGGTGGAGTACCTACAAAGTTTCACTTTTGTGTTGAAACACATAAGTGGGCAAGCCAACAAAGTGGCGGATGCTTTAAGTAGAAGAGCTCTGCTCTTACAGGAAAGTGGCATACAGGTGATGGGATTTGAGTATTTGAAAGATTTATACCAGATGGACGCGGATTTTAAAGAAGCTTTTGAAGCATGCCAGAATCTCGTATTGAGGAATACAAGCCCATGGCTAGATTACAATCTACAAGAAGGATTGTTGTTTCGAGGGGGACAGCTGTGTGTTCCAGATTGTTCGATGAGGGAAAATCTGGTGAGAGAGAAACACAGTGGCGGACTAGCGGGACATTTTGGCGTCAATAAGACAGTGGAGCAGCTCGCGCATTTTTATTACTGGCCAAGGATGAATCGAGACGTGCAAAGATATATAACCAGGTGTAAAATCTGCCAACTAGTGAAAGGACACAGCCAGAACACGGGGCTGTACACACCCCTACCTGTTCCAAGCAGACCGTGGGATTCAGTCAGCATTGATTTTGTCCTAGGATTGCCTAGAACACAGAGGGGGTATGATTCAGTGATGGTGGTGGTGGATAGGTTTTCAAAGATGGCTCATTTCATTCCTTGCCGGAAGACAAGCGACGCCACGAATGTGGCACATCTTTTTTTTACGGAAGTAGTTCGACTACATGGCTTACCAAAAACTATTGTCTCAGACAGGGATGTGAAATTTACAGGACATTTTTGGCGCACCCTGTGGAAAAAGCTGGGCACACAATTAAATTTCAGCTCTGCGTATCATCCGCAGACTGATGGACAGACAGAGGTGGTAAACAGGAGTTTGGGCAACTTATTACGCAGCTTGACGGGAGAGAACTCGCGATTGTGGGACCGAGCTCTTGCCTAGGCAGAATTCGCTTATAACAATTCGCCAAATAGGAGCACTGGTCTTAGCCCATTTCAAATCTTGTATGGTATGCATCCGCGAGGAGTACATGAATTACGAGATTTGGGACAGCTAGAAAGAAGAAGTGCAGACGGGGAAGATTTTGCAGAAGCAATGAGTGAGCTGCATGAAAAGGTCAAGACGAGATTACAGGACAGCACGCAGAAATATAAGCAACATGCAGACACAAGGCGGCGAGAGGTAAACTTCGAAATTGGGGACGAAGTCCTTGCACATTTGCGCCGAGAACGGTTTCCTAAGGGTACGTATAACAAACTGAAGTTCAAAAAAATCGGCCCATGCAAAATTCTGCGAAAATTCTCAGCAAATGCGTATGAAATTCAGCTACCACCTGATATAGGCATATCACCCATATTTAATGTGGCAGACCTGTTTCCATATCATGCCCAGGCAGAGGATGAACGAGTGGTACAGCCACAACGGGACACCCAGTTCGAGGACAGTCTTTGGAAGAAACAGTTACCATCGGTCAAGACCCATGAGATAGAAGGAATCATCAGCACACAGGTGGCCAAGAAGACACGCAGAAAGGAGTATCTGCGTTATCTCGTTAAATGGAAGGACCGTCCAATGGAGGACAGTTCCTGGCTTGACGAGATGCAGATCCGAAAGGCAGGTTACTCGGTGGAAGAACTCATGGAACGGAGCCATGAGAACTCTCTTTTACCCCGGCAGCCTGATGCAGGAGCATCTGGTCGACAGGGCACAGACCGAGAAAAGGCAGACAAGGTTTCTGAAGAAGATTGGGAGAAGTGAATATTTCAACAAATGGACAGCAAGACTGTCAGAGTTTTTTTTTATCATTTTGTTCTTCAAGGATTAACTACAGTATTTAGTTTATTAGCTTAAGTGTCTTTTTAACTTGTTCTGTTTCAATTGTAATAACAGGTCCTAACTAGAGTTGTTAAGGGCTTGTAGTTATAGGCTTTAAATTTAGATTATTATAGAATTAGACAAAAAGACCATAAATCAATGTAAAGCATCAAACCCTTACGGGACAGAAGGAAAAGACAAACTAACAATAGCCAAGTCACGTAACTGGAGTAACTGTCAAGTAAACTGTAATCTGGAACTAACAAACAGTTGTCTAACTGCTGAGCTATTGTATAAGAAGACAGAAAAGATACATGAAAAAGGTTCTGGAGTGTGACATTGAAAAAGAGAAATAGCAGAGTACAATTCATTCCTTCATATATTGTTCAGTGCATTCTTAAATTTCCAGATTGTGAATTTATGTCCTCGAAGATAAAACATGCACGTACAGTGAATTCTTTTCATTCCATCTAATACAAATAAGAACCGTGACAGAGTTTCACAAAATCCACGCGCATTCATTTCTGTTTACATTCACATATTACAAAGTAGCTACTATAACCAAGTCTCATTACTCCGAGAGGCAAACGCACATATATACAAATTTTTGTTCATGAAAATACATTGCAGGTCGACACAGTAACAGAGCAATCTAACCACAAGCGCTTCACGACCAGCCGAAGCCGAGGTCAAGTGGAAAGCGAAAGGAGTCGGGCAAACAAAGCAAGAAACAACGGTCCTCAAACCACTGGTAAGCAACAGCACCAAGTCCCAAAATTATTACATTCACTGTGTAAAAATATTGCCGGTTATAAAACTTTCAACGGCTAAACAAACAAGAACCCAGAAGATTTCCTAAGCACTACTACAGGATGACCGAGTAACGAGAGAGCAAAGGACCGAGTCATTAACCGAAAGCAACCATAGAAACCCTCTGAATTACAGAAGTGGGTTGAAACCTCACGCAGACCTGACTCATTATCAAATACAGACAACCATAGCAAGCAATTACAGTGCAGACCAAAAGCCACAGAAAAGGGTAGATTAGAAACAGAGCTACCCGGAGGATAGACGGTCGAATCTCCTGCAAGGCCACGGGACCAGTTACCTGCAACCACCATAACACAATATTGTTAGGGTCGCGGATGTATTCAAGTTCATGCAACAGCAAATAGCTCAGTGAAAAACAAATAGAAAGAGCAGAGGGAGAAAGGGGTGGAGCCTTACCTGCTGTAACCAGACCCATAATTCGCAGAAGCTCAGTGACAACCTGACCACAGAGGAGCTGTGAAGGGTTAGTCGGAATTCGAGTTGAGAATAGGAGCATACAGCATGAAACAAAACCCTCACCTGAGCGGACGAAGTTGAATGATGGGTTGAAACCAGAGACGGAGTTGAAACCCTGAGCTTCCCACCGAGACGGAGCCGAGCCCCTGAACAAAACCCATATACAGAGCCGAATACCAGAGCAGAGCCACAGAGAGCGAAACATTACAATGAAGAACAAAACCCATATACAGAGCCGAATACCAGAGCAGAGCCTCAGAGAGCAAAGCATTACAGTGAAAATGACCAAATGAGCGCGAACTAGCCGAGGAAAAGGGCCAAGGAGGAATTAGGGTTTGCCAAATCCCGAGACGGACAGGTGGAGCGTGGAGAGGCGGAGAAGTACAGAAGGGTGATTAAATATCACCAAACTCATAAAAGCACAATCAAACAATATCCATTAACGAAATAATCACGCAGGTCCACATCGGATTTGGGAGTGTGGGACACGTGGGCTGGGTCCCCATCAACAAGTGCGGGAATCTACTTATTAACTTGGAAGCTCAAGTTGGGAAGGACTAGTAGGACTCACATCACCTTCCATGACATATATTATAGAATCTTCAAAGCTAAACCAGTGGTCCTTGATTTTGCTACTTGAAATTGTTAAAGTACTTACATGTCCAAAGATAATTTCGTAGCAGCTAGAGATTTTAAAAACACAAATTATTTATCAGAATAATGATCATTTTAACAATATGTCATAGTAAGTTGCAATAAATAGCTATGGCAAAATCAGTTGAAGAGAAGGCGTTGTAACATTCATGTTTTTGATAAGTTAGTTATTAGATGAAAAAATCAAATGCCATAGAAAAAATGATAAGCTAGGATATGGACCAAAAACAAAATGGAAAATAAAAATGTTAGGAGTGATTATTATTTCAGGTACATATCAAATAAAATGATAGGGTAGTTTCTCTAAAAAAGGAAGGCAAAATGAAAATTTTAGATAAGCAATAAAAGAAAAAAATTGCTTTAGAAAATAAAATTAAGGTTGCTAAGTTTAAACGCACCTTTGAAATTAGCTTTTAAATTAATAAATGCTTAATTTCTTTAATTATGATTTAATTATTGTAATAAGGCTTGATAACCTTAAAAATAATTCATATTATATGCTTTTCTCATATCGGCAGAAATGGAAAAATGTCACGACAGGTACCAATAACCACTAAGCAGATTCCAACAGAGATCATTCACTCTGCCTGGATCAACGGTGGAGGAAGACTTTCAGACCCCCTTCGGTTGTTTCCCATTAATGCAAGGGTAGGGGGGGGTCCGAAAAGCAATTTTAATGGTTTCCCCTTCTTACAACGTGGTGTCCCCACAGTGTTTCGGACCCCCAAGGCTTGAAACCATAAACCATCATGCCCCCCCTGAAATCTGCTAGTAGTTTCCTCCATCCAACTATTGACTTCTTCTTGTGCCATATAAATTCGTTAGCTTCCATCCATTCAAGAACCTTCACGTCACTAGTCTATTTTTGCTCACCCATTCACCACCTGTCATGTTATAATGTTGTTTCCATATGATCCAAAATCGTTGCTATGCCTAATTAACCTTTTAATCACCCCTTAAACATTAATTCACATTCCTATGCAAATTGATTGCCTACAGCAACATTTAAACAGTCAATTAAGCCCAATTGCACCTATAAATACCCCATGGCTCCAATATTTTACACTTTTCTCTTCCATTCATATACCAAAAGCGCTATTTGTCACTCTGTGTGTATTTTCGCCACTGTCATCCATCTTTTGATTCAAATAGTTTCTAAATTTTCCCGCAGTAGGATGGCTCCTAAAGAAAAAATACAGAAGACTGCTGAAGAAGGGAATCCTCTACTATCTCCCTTTACCTAGATCATATGCCCCTTGTAGACCCCCTTTTCAAGATCAATGACTGTGAATGTGAATTCGATTTTTATGAATTACATTCATGGTTAAAACTGAAATATGTTAATAAAGAGGACCCCATTCACTTCTGGGAGACACTTTTTCCATAATATTATTTTCCCAAGACTCATCACTACCCTGATCTAATTACTTGATGTCAAGCCAGGTATGATCCTGTGCAAAGAATAATGATGAATCAAGATGGAAAAATCATGATCATGATTACTGCTCAAAGCATAAATCAAATGCTAATGATACCTCCGCCTGACTCCCTTAGCCATTTTTCACCATCAGCTTTGATGGAACTTTATAATAAACTCACTTTCCCACAAAGAGTCCTTATCTTTGAACTTTTCTTACCAAAATAAGTTGAATTACCTAAGAGAAATCCACCATATTCATCTTTCATGTTCCCTGAAGCCACTAGACTTATTATCTCTCTGATATCATACCTCCTAGGCTATGAAAATGACTAATTTGTTGATGAATCCATCCTTGGATTCTTTTCCATTTTTAGCAAAGAATATCAACCTTCTTTCATGTATAATTATAGCCACTTTCTGGCTGATAATAAACACGAACAGTTTATGAAATTGACCACTCAAGGAGTTTTCAAGTACATTCCATTCATAATCCATTTAATTTTGTTTCAGCAGGGACATGTCTTGCCCATTTAGCTTAACAAACAAGATGAACAAGGAGTGAATCAATCAGTGATTCATTGGACAGAGTTAGTAAGAGAAACATCATCCAACTTTACATTATCTCAGTTTATTGACTCTTTTGTACATGCAATTCTCTAATTACTTAACAGCCAGGCAGAGCCCGGAATTGGAGAAGAGATTAAGAGAAAATTCCACCTATCAGAATAGAGCAAGATTGGTGGCTGGTACCTCTACCAAAATTACATTAATATTAGGATATATGGAAGTGAGTTGGCTCCATAAAAATATCTTAAGTATGTTCCAAAGAGGATATTCTCATTGGAATACATCAGGCAGATGATAAATATGGATGAAGTCCATTTTGTCTCAGGTAAGAAGAATTCGCATTTTAAAATCAAAGCTAAGGTAGGGAAATTCATTTGTAACACTAGGTCTACAAGTACAGAGGCAGATAGTATTAAAGAACATGAACCTCCATCCAAGCTTCACTTGTTCTTATGATCCTTTTGGGATCATTTCAGCTCTAAGAGTGCAGTTGAAGGCAACACCTTACAACCATAATCCCATACCAGAATTGGAGAAGTTCATGAACCAGGAGCAGTGGTCTAAAGGAACCCTCACAACAGCAGATGAACAAATTATTTCTACTCCACAAGTAAAGACTCTAGCTACTCAGAGTACTTAGACTAAAAGAGCCAGAGAGGAAACTCAATCAGCTACAGAATTAGGTAAAGATTACTATATCTTACAAAAGAAGTTGAAAACTGGACTATCAATGTCATCAGGAAGCAAGCCACCAGAAATAATTGATCTTGGAGAATTGGAAGATGTTTCATCAGCAGGGACCACTAATCCCAAGCCTCCTTCTACTTCTTCAACTCCTTCTTCAACTAAACCTATGGATATTATTCAATCAACTGAGACCAGCTCAGCAGGAGATACTAATATCTTCTCAACATTTTTTGAAATCAAGCAAATGAATGGAAGTCTTAAATCTAAAGTATATAGTCAGTTTTGGAAACAGACATCCACTTCGTAGCATAGACTTCTCTATGCCTTTTACAATGAAATAGGAAGGATGCAAATGGCATTTTTGTAGGCTCAAATTCCATTTCCCAAATCCATAGCAGACTACAAGAAGACCATATTTTCATTTGATGTAAATCGGATACATCCTATTGATCAAATGGATTTTCATAGGCAATCAAGTGAGATGTTATTTTCAACAATGACTACAACTTCCATGTCTCCTTCCAAGCTCAGATTTTCCTTGTCAAATGTGCAGTCACAACTCAAGATTGAAAAATTGTCATCTTTATCTAAAGATACCAGTTAAAATATTTAGAAGATATTATTGTTAAAATTGGATATGTAAGCAATTGAAGAAATACTGCAAAAGAAGAATGTAGAGAGTACAACCTTGAAGAAACAGTTGAATCTACCTTCAACTGAGGATCCATAGACCAAAGAAGTGCTAGAAAATGAACAGCACAAGGAGGAGATGTTGAATCTCATCATTGAGCAAAACATATAGATCAAGAAAATGGAGGAATAGATAGAACAACTGCTCAAGGAAAAAGAGGCAGTACAACTTGTTGTGACCTCAGTGATAGAAATTCTAATGAAAGGTACAGATCTAATCTCATCTCCTACTCAAATTTCTTCATATTCAACAACAATTGAAACAATAAGATTATCACAGGAGCTATAAGCACAAAAACAGCAAAATGAGAAGTTATGCCAGAAGTTCCAAACCCTGGAATCACGGAAGGAAAAGAATGGTATCTTGTATGTAGAGGAAACGCAAAAGTCACACAGGTTAGAGCTCAAGGTTAAATAGTTAGAGAACAAGACTCTAATGGCAGACACTTTGGCCCAAGCCAAAGAAGACATCTAGTTAGATATTAGCCACTCAATAACAGTAGTATGGCTATCCATACAAATCATTTTTGAGCAGCAAGAATTGATTGCTAAATGTAGGGTAGAGATAGAGACCCAGAAGGAAACATTGGGCACAAAACCCAAAGAAACATCAGGGATAATTAGAGTACTAAACTCTAAAACTAGGCAGCAATTACAAGAGATGAACATTCTAGATAGAACAGCTACTATTTTGGAAATTAAGAAAATCCTAATAAAGAATAATATGTTAACTCAGCTGAAAACAAAATTTGAAGCATTGAACACTACAGTTAGAAGGTTTCATTCTAAATTTAGTATGTTGCATAACAAAGGGTTACCAGAAATAGTGTCATCAAGTGATCAGCTAGTAAAATTAGAGGACTACTGTGAACGACTATATACTATTGCAACAAACATTTGTCAATTTGCAGGGATAAAAAGACAGATTACTGGAAAGGAGTTTTTGGAGGCTTTGATCTCTGACCTCACAATCAAATATGAAGTTGGACACCTTTTTCTCACTAAACCCAATTTTGAGAGATATACCGAAGTTGATGAGATATTTAGAAGGATAATAAATCTTGAGATACCTAGTGAGAAGAGGAGGGATCAATTGTGTGAAACAATTGATTAACTTTCCATTCCCACAAGAAGACAACAACAACAGATTTTGAAGGAACATTCATCATTAACTTCCTGTCTAATAGGGACACATCATGCAACAGTTTTTCTTTTCCTATATTCTTTCAAGCTATTTTGTAATCAGTTCAGGATATTTTTTTAAACTTGTATAAATAACTCTCTTCTATGAGTTATTGAAGGTGGTACCTTTCCATAAACAATTTTGTAAAGCATTGGTTTACAAGCTTTTTCTAGATCACTAATAATAAAGCAAAGGATTCTGGATTTGGTATCATACAATCTCGTTCCATCTATAAGTTTTCATGTGTTTCATTCATTTTGTTTATTTTGCATATGTTTAAGTTTTATAGAGATATCAAGTGAGAATAAATGTGTTACAATTATTCTTAAAATTCCTTATGAAGTTATTATCATAAAGAGACCGAAATATTGGATTGTCTGTCTGAAAGGCTCCCTCTAAATCATAAAATTGTCAGCATATTATGTAATTTTAAGCATATTTTGTTTAACTTTTTAACATTGGAAAAAGGTTTTCCCACTTATGATGATTTAAATTTCTCTCTAAAATCTAAATTAATCATATCTCCTTACTATTCTTTCTGCACACCTTATAAATTCAAATCATTGTCCGAAGTTAAATAACAGCCCTTTTGTTACTTATTAGTACTATCTAAAAGAGGTAATACATCATTCTTATAGTTTGTTACATGTATTGGTCCTCCATAAAAACCAAAACCAAAATACAAAAACAAATATCTTAGATCCTCTAGCATGATCAATTGACCATTATCATCTCAGAGGAATAATTGACCATTCTTACAGTTAATTCTCTAAAGATTTTTTTTTTCTTTTATTTCTTATCTAACATTTTCATTTTGCCTTCCTTTTTTAGAGCAACTACCCTATAATTTTATTTGATATGGACCTAAAATAATAATCACTACTAAAATTTTTATTTTCCATTTTGTTTTTGGTCCATATCCTAACTTATCATTTTTTCTGTGGCATTTTGATTTTTTCATCTAATAGCTAACTTATCAAAAACAAGAATGTTAAAACATCAGCTCCAACTGGGGACTGCTTTCTCCTATAGGATGCAAAGAACTTGCAGATCCATGTGCCTTCTCCTCGGGCTATGGAGTCTTAGCTATAAAAATCACACTAATAGTTGAAAAAGTAAAATAAACCGGACTTTTTACAATGATGGTAGTGAAATCTACTTCAACTTCTCAATAGTGAATGTAATGCTTCAGAAATATTCCATTAACAGGATATGCAGAATATTGTCCTTCTAGATTTTATAACAAAAACGTGTTGTTTCCTTTTACTTTAGCAATAGCTAGAGGTCCAAACCTATTGAAGCCCCGAAAATCGGGTCTACAAAAAGGGGGATACCCACCCGGTCCGGACCTTGGTTAGCAGCTCCTTTTCTGTTTGGTATAGTGTGTCTGACTGGAGATATGGGACCAGTTTCCTAATTTATATGTGTGTGTGTGTTGGACTGATATTTCTCTTTCTAACAGTTTCTAAATGGAATTCTTCTACTCTAACTCTAATCTAATAATATGGAAATTGTATTCTAATAAGTAGAAATATCTAAATCTACACTTAACCCGGGGTGTAACCTTTCCTTTCTGCGATCTAAAATGATTTCAAATAACAACTGGTAATAAAGATCATTCAACTGTTATGAGAAAAGAATTCAATAAAGATGAGCCACTTCATATAAAAAGTTAGGCGAAACAATTGTGAAAAACATATCGCATAATAAGCTATTCATACATTAAGCATAAATAAATAGATATCACCGTACAAAAGTGCCAAATGATAACTCAGGCATTCATACATCAATATATAAATAACTGAACATGAAAATCACTTTAACACAAGGGCAAAAATAGTTAAGAGATAGAAATACCATTTATAACTAGTCCTACTCATGAGCTTCAAGCGATAATGATTTATCTCTTTTTGATATAACATCCACTAAGAGTACAAAAGTGCAACATCAATAGTAGATATCAAATGCAAATATCAATAAATCTTGTTCCATTCATTCATCAAAACCTCCTCAGAGGGTAGAAAAGTGCATGTTCTGGGGATAAGTTTTTGATAAATTTCAGGACCCTTCTCTAAATGCATGAGAAGGGTTTAAATACTACTAACTAAATCTAAAAATAAATTATTACAAAAATGTAGGATGTGGTTTAAATAACCGTCCTCATTTCAAGAAAATAAAACAAAATTAAAACTAAAATTGTATCTAAAATTAAAATTACTTCTGTATTTGGTCCTTGAAATCGCACGCATGCACCATCTGTTTGAGCAGAGTCGGGTGGCTGACTTCCGATTTTAGCTGAGCTGAGAAAACCGAATCGACAAGAGTTGGCGCCATCTTTTCAACCGAATTAATGATACACTTAAGATTCATCCACTGGCTATGTGGCTTTACCAAGTATGCCCAGTAATAATCCCAGTTCAACTTGGTTAACCCTCGGATTGCTTCTACCTTTTCTTGGGCCTTCTGCTTCCAATCTGTCTCTATCATTGCTTTCTTGCAATTTTCGGGGCTTGCAGTTGACTGGGCAATTAGCAGCTTTCCTTTTCGAGAAATATCGGAAACTGCCTCCGTTTCTTGATCTGGGTTTCCTTGACACGTTTTTCTCCTTTTGCGCTTTTTCCTTCTAGTGGATATAAAGTTCAAAATTTGTAAAAATAATAATTATGTGAGCTCTTGACCTTGAGTCTTAAACTATCTATTTCTGGTATCAACATTGGCCAGTATCCACTTAACCATGTCCGTGTATGGGAGAATTTTGGGTCTTGTTGCTATCTGGTGTATGAGTGAGCAAGCTAGCTCTGTAATGGATGCCTCAGAAGAACTATTTGAGCTCGCGGTAGTAGTAACTTCCATTATTCTGGGATTCTCCTCTTCAAGTAGATTATACATGCCTTCCCACGTAGCAATTCCTGCGTCTCTTTTATAGGTTGTGTCCGTATACAAGGGTGCCATTTCTTTTTCTTCAGAGCTTGGAGCTTTGCTTTTCTTTCCCATTTTATCCTGTGTATTGCTTTGTATCATTCTCTGTTCTTCATTCCTACAATTCATAAGTGAAGTGAAAATAATGACAAGGAAGGGTGATGGGAAAGTTTTAAATGCCGAAGATAGATAAAGTATACCACCTTACGTGAGATGATTTTTCGATAAGCATGAAACCATATTCCATTAATAACTGGAAACTAACTCATTTATTAGCATTAAAGCACATAACCAGGTGTCAGTTTATGGAAAATACTTTTTTGAACCACGCTCCTGAAAGATCTGCGATGAAGCGATTTTGTGATTTGCTTCACAATATCACAGATCACAACATCGCGAAATGATAACGTCGTAGAATCACAACATCACAGAGTTGATCGCTTGTGACATTGCATTATTGCATTGTCGCTGATATCGCGAAATCGCAATATCGAAATATTGCAGATCACAGGAATGTGATATATGACAATCTTTGTTATTCTGTTTCCTGCGAAATGTGATTTGTGATCGGTGTCATCGCATATCGGCAAATTAAAGTTTTTCATTGTAAGTTGTGCTTGATGTATGCGATGCGATATTTTATTATTGCGTATCGCAATCTCGCAATGTTGGAATTCTGTTTGTAAGGTGGTATCCTGTCATCTTTTTGTGATGCGATATTTCCTAAGGAAAGATTTTGTCTTACCTTATCATAAAACTCATATTTTTTTAGATTTTGCAAGGGGGTGTCCTAAGCTTATGATGGTAGTTTTATTCAAAAAGGAAATTTGAGCACTACTTGATTTTTTAAAAATTTTAACTAAGGGTCCCCACTTATTTAGTATTAGGAATAACACTAAATAAAAACGGGGGTTGTTGCTAGCCACAACAAAACCATAGGTTGTCAAACTTCCCATGTTTTCCTTTTTCTTCTCTTCTAGAGTCCCATATTAGAACTAGATCTTGCTCCTTGATGTCCCTTTCCATGGCTCTTCTATCAAACAGGCTCTTCATTTTATTCTGATATTTTTTCAGTTTGTATTGAACTTCATCTCTGTTCCCATTTAGGTCAATGATTTGATTTATCCTCCTTGAAAAATCATCAAGTTCATCAGTTGAATCCTGCAGAAAATTTAAAATAGGGAAGACCAAGTTGGTAGGGAAAATTGCATATTTCCCATAAACTAACTAAAAAGGATATTTGCCAGTAGATCTCTTTGGAGTAATCCTATTTTCCGAGACTGCATAAATTAAATGAGTGTCCCAGCTCTTTTTATGATCTGCTAAAGTTTTTCTGATAAACTTTACCAGACTTTTATTAGATGATTCTACAAGACCATTACCTTTAGGATAATATGGAGTTGAATGGTGTAATAAAATCTGATATTTCTAGCTAAACACAATCATTTTAACACTAGAAAATGTTGTCGCATTTTCAGTAACAATCTGGGTCAGACAACCAAACCTAGATAAAATGTTCTCTTTAATGAATCTGATTACTACTGAATCAGTATCATTTCTTACTAGAATTGATTCCGCCCATTTAATAAAGTAATCTGTTGCATTGAGGATCCATCTATGCCGATTGCTTGAAATAGGATGAATCTCTCCAATAAAATCTAATCCCCATTGGAGAAAGGTGTTGAGACTATTGTTGGGATGAGTGGAGGAGCTGCTAGTTTTTGCTTACTAGCAATAATATGGAAAGTGATATAACTTTTGACCTTTGCTCCTACTTGTAAGAACAATGTTGGCCAATAGAATCCTACCCTTAATATCTTATATGTTGTTGCTCTCCAAGCATAATGTCCTCCACAAAATCCTACATGAAACTGATCAATGATTCCTTCAGTGCCTCATGTTAAACATAATAACAAGATATTGAGTGGATGTTTCTAGTACAGATTTGCAGTTATGATGCAATACTTGACTACTTTCAATTTGAGAGTTTTACATTGAATTTTTGAGAATGATGCACAACATTCAAAATGGATCAATAAATTTACAATATCTTGATACCAATTTGATAAAAGAAATTTCTCACCGATGTGTACAGAAATAGTCTGATCTGAAGGTAAGGGTTCTTGTGGATTCTTTTCTTCTGGATGCTCAGAAGGTTATTGTGGATTCTTCTCATTCAAATTTTGGGAAGGTTCTTGTGGATTATCCCCTTCTGCGTAGACATAAGGTTCTTGTGTATTCTTCTCATTCAAATTTTTGGAAGGTTCTTATGGATTCTCCCCTTCTGCATAGACAAAAAGTTCTTGTGGATTATTCTCATTTGAATTTTGGGAAGGTTCTTATGGATTCTCTCCTGGTATTTCCAAAACAAATTTGATGCCTAGCACTTTAAAGTTAGATTCAACTAGGAGTGTAGCTAATCCTTGACCTTTTACTAGCTTTGTGGTTTTGATAGTTAGATCATACTCCAAAATTTGGGTGATCCATCTACCTCTCCTCCCATCAGTATCTGGTTGAGTGAGAACAATTTTAACAGCACTGTTGGGAACATAAGCTATGATGGTTGAATGAAAAACATACATCCTAAAAGATTTCAAGGATTGGACTAGGGAATAAGCCTACTTCTCAATTATGTCATATTTGAGCTCAGCATCTCTCATGATTTTGCTTAAAAAGGCTATAGGTTGGTCATGGGAATCTTTATTCTTTTGTAGTAAAATAGCAGCAAGGGTTATTTCAAAGGCAAAGGAAAATATACTTAATGGTTTGGTATAATCAGGATTGACCAAGGTTGGAGCTTCAGAATTAGCTTTCTTGATTTGATCAAATGCATGTCCGGAACAGATAGTCCATTTAACTTCATGACCCTTCTTAAGCATATCAGTTATATCTTTAACAATTTCAGCATAATTGGGTATGAATATTCTTAAAAAGTTGATTTTACCAAGAAAATCCTGAACTTCCTTTTTATTTCTTGGTAATGTTAATGTCTGAATGGCTGATACTCTGTTTGGATCAATAACTACTCCATCTTTAGAAATTATATGGCCAAGCAATTTTCCTTCTGAGATAGCAAATAGAGACTTCTTTGGATTCAATGATATTCCAAATTTCCTGCATCTTTCAAAAACCTTCATCAAGTGCTTTAAATGTTTTTGATCAAAATTAGAAAATACTGTAAGGTCATCAAGATAAATAACAAGAAATTTATTTACCTGGCCTACATAAGCTATATTCGTAGCTCTCTGGAATATAGCTCATGCATTTTTCAAACCAAAATGAATCCTTGCATACATGAAAGTACCCCAAGGTGTTGTGAAGGCATTCTTTTCCCTATCCTCTTTGTCAACCATAATCTGATTATAACCAGAAAAACCATCTAACATAGAAAGTCTGTTAGCTCCATAAACTTGTTGAAGTAACTGATCCATATTAGTTAATGGATAGTTATCCTTTAGTGATGCTTTATTTAAGTTTATAAAATCAACATAGAGTCTAATTTCACTATTCTTTTTTCTGACAGGTACAAGGTTGGAAATCCAATTAGAGTATCTTAGTGGAAGAATAATATGTGCATCTAACATCTTCTTAAGCTCTTTCTCAATAGTTGGTAGAAGAACTCGATTAATTCTCCTAAGTTTTTGCTGGTAGGATTTAGCTTTAGTTTTCAGTGGGATCTTATCTTCAATGAGGGATGTATCATAAGTTTCAAGATCAACATAAGACCAAGCAAAAACATCTTTTTATTTTTTAAGTAACTTAAGATATTCATTTTTAACTTCTGGGGCTAAAGATGTAGAGATTTTTATATTTTGCACTTGTTCTTGGGTTTCAATATTGATATATTCTATGTCATCTTCAAGAGAAATGGATGGAGGGTTTTGAGGGACATCATTATAATCAAATAATTTTTCTAAAGGAATTAAGCCTTTAGGAATGAAGTTGTTTGATAATTGTATGATGTCATGATCTACAATTTTGGAGTTTAATTCTAGATCATAAACAGATTGAGGATTGACCATATCAAGATTGTCTTCATCAATTTGGAGAAGACAAAATCCACCTACAAGTTGAAGGAAAGATTTCAGTTGTTCATCATCCTCAAAAACCTGCCAATTCTTTTGGTTATCAGGTATAGATGGCCTGTATTTGACCTAGATTTGGTATAAAACCTGTGTTTGATCAGGAATCTTAAATGAGCTTGCAGAGGAAGCCAAAGAATCTGCATGTATGTTTTCATTTCTAGGGACATAAGTTATGTTGAACGCATCAAAGAAATTTTCAATGGAATCCCAAACCTCATTTCGATAAGACCTAAGCCTAGATGCTTTGTTTGGAAAAGATTTCTAACTTTTCTTACAATGAGTTCGGAGTCAATGAAAACACTCAAGTTGTGTACCTTTAAACTCTTGGCTAACTGTAGTACTAGAAGGAAAGCTTCATATTCTGCTACATTGTTGGTAACTTCAAAATCAGGTTTACATGATTGTGTAATGTTTTCCTTTTCTGGTGAGATTAGCACTACCCCAACCCCAACTCTATCCTTTGTACAAGAACCACCAAAGAATAGCTTCCATAAATCAGTCTGATTTGGTATAGGGTTTTCAATTACATCTTCAATTTTTACTTGAGATTCATGTATTTGATTTGAAGAGACTTGAAAACAACGAAAATATTGATCAATAGCATAAATGAGGTGGTTCTTTGGTTGATCTGGTTTGCATACAGTGTGCACAAACCTAACCTCTCTATACAACCTATGTTGTTCTCCCCCACAAACTGGAATAGTGGCATAAGACATGTCCATCTGAAGAGTTCCCCCTAATTTGGCACAGCATGACCTCGAAAGGATCATTCCAAATTTGGGAGGGATGTCAGTGACAACAATATCTAACACTATGCTCTTTACTGGGATTTGGGCAAGAGTGACTACTAAATCCTTAATTCAATCCTAGACAATGTACCCTTTTGGAATTAAAGGTGTACAAATCATGATAGGATCTAGTTATGTCAAGATTTAAATGATCCATGATGGTTTTTGGCATGAGATTATGTGATTCTCGAGAATTAAGCATATTGTTGTATAACATGGAGTCATTTGTCTTTAGTGTCACATAGAAAGGAGGTATTATTTCATCTATCATATCTGAGCTAGGACCAAAGAAAACTATTGGTTTTTCATCTTGAAGGCTAATAACATCACTTTAGCATCAACAGATGTGTTTTGTATCCATTTAGAAACTTTATTTTTATATGCAGGGGTTTTTTAAGTTCTGAAAGTGGTATGGGGATCTTAACTCTTTCTGACTCCTTTTCAACATTAAATGTAGTTAAGACAACTTTTTCAATTTAAGTTGTATCAGTTGGCTGATTTAATGGTCGAATAGTAGTTGTCTTGGTTTCAATAACTTTGGTATGAGGTTTAATTGTTGGAGGTTCCTTAGGAGGTCTTTCAGGGTTAGGTCTAGGTCTAAGATCATATCTTTTGTTCAGCTCTACAATTTGGAATTGAGAGAACGCATGGTATTTGGAAACCTGCAAGGACTCTTGATCTTCTTGAACTTGCTTATTTTTTGAAATAGGAATAATAGTGGTATAACTAGAAGAGGTATCCATATCGTTAATGTCTTTAGTGATAGTCATGGTATTGTCATCAGGCTGTTGATCATCTATCAATAAAGGAGTTGGAACCTCTTGATCATTACTAAGTCTTTGAAGAATTTGTAATTGTGGATTGCTTTTGTATTGACCTTGATTTTTATTTTGAGGTCGAGTGACCGTCTGTTGAACTATTTTGGGTTGAGTCTCAATCTTGGAAATCCCATGGATAGATTTCTAAGAAGTGAAGTAGAGGGCTCTTGACTAGATTTAAGCTTTCTTTGGGCCTTTTCCTCTTTCGATTTTAAAGTGGCTGAGGCATCCTTGTTTGCTTCCACTTCTATAGCATTAGTTTTCATGTCTTCAACAGTCCTAGAAGTTCTTTCTCTTAACATTACAACAAAATCATCTTCAAAAGGCTTTTGAAAACCTAGATTTGGCTGCTACTCTAGGGGGTTTGCAATCAAGGGGCATCTTATGATAAAGTTTGTTGAACCTTTTAATAAAGTCAGATACATGTTCACCAAAGTTTCTTTTAAGTTCTTCAAACTCAGTCAAAAAGTAAAGAGCATCTTTCTTCACACCCCATTGGTTTTTGAATATATTTGTTAACTCCTCCCAAGACCTAGTGGAATTTGTAGGTAACTGCCTAAACCAGGTTCTCACATTTCCCTGAAGAGATTGGACGAACAACCTCATATAAAGATTTTCTTGTTCTATGTTCAAATTATCTACAAAATCTAGAAAAGCTTGAAGATGGTCTTCAGCTGAGGAACCAATTTCTCCATTATACCTAGGAAGGTGTTTTAAATATCTAGGAGGGAGTGCATCGACGTTTTGAGGTAAGACTAAAGTTACATATATGGCCTGTACAATAGGTTGGAATGCCATAGTAGAAGATGGTGTATGAGATGTTTGTGTAGATTTTGAAGAAGAAGAGGAAGATGGTGATAAAGGAGGTGTATATCTATGTGGAGGTGAGGAAGGAGGAGATGAAGAAGGAGGACATCTCCTATATGACTTTAAGGGAGTCTTAATAATTAACTTTTGGACCTGTGACTGAGTACCCTCTTTAGTTTCAAAGAGTGGATTTGAGTGTATAGTAAAGGTCCCTTTAGGTTGTTCAAAAGTAGAAGAGAATGAATAAGTGGTAGGGGATATGAAGTCTGTAGGTTTGTATTCAAGTAAATGAACACCCAAGCTAGACTCAGATTTAGGTGATCCTATTGGTAGTGGGGGTTCTTGACATGTTTCAAGTGAGTGAATGAGGAAAGCTAATTTGACATCAACTCCGCTATCTAAAAGTTCAGAAACCCTAGGTGATAATTGTGTCCAATCTAGATTGGATGGAATCTTGCTATAGGGATCAAATGATAATATATCTTAAGACTGCAAGGCTGAAGAAGAAGAAGATGGTTGAATTTTTTTTTGGAATTGGCCCTTCTCACAAGTTTTTATGGATCTAACAGAGGACTAACTATGTCAAATTCAGAATGAGATATAGTGTGCTTTAAAGGTGCCATTTAGTCACCTTTAAAGGAATAGGATTTATATTGTTGTCCCAGGAAAACTAGTCAAATTCAAATCCCCGACAATGGCGCTAGATTGATGTTGTTCCTTTGAGATGATAATGGTCAATTGATCATGCCAAAGCATCTAAGATATTTGTTTTATGGTTTTGGTTTTGGTTTTTATGGAGGACCAATACATAGAAAAAACTATACGAATGATGTATTAACTCTTTTAGATAGTACTAATAAATAACCAAAAGGCTGCTATTTAACTTCACACGTGATTTGAATTTATAAGGTGTGCAGAAAGAATAGTAAGGAGATATGATTAATTTAGATTTCCGGTATAAATATAAGTCATCATAAGTGGGAAAACCTTTGTCCAATGTTCAAAATTTTAAAAAAATATGCCTAAAATTACAAAAGATGCTGACAATTTTATGATTTAGAGGGAGCCTTTCAGATAGATAATCCAATATCTCAGTCTCTTTATGATAATAACTTCAGAAGGAATTTTAAGAATAACTGTAATTCATTTATTCTCACCTAATATCTCTGTAAAACTTAGACATATGCAGAATAAGCATAATGAATGAAGCACATGAAAACTTACAGAAGAAAACAAGACTGTATGATACCAATTCATACTCCTTTGCTTTATTATCAGTGATCTAGAAAAATCTTGTACATCAATGCTTTACAACATTGTTTATGGAAAGGTACCACCTTTAATAACTCATAAAAGAGAGCTATTTGTACAAGTTTAACAAAATATCCTAAATTGATTACCAAATAGCTTGAAAGAAGATAGGAAAATAAAACTATTGCATGATGTGTCCCTATTAGTTAAGAAGTTGTTGACGATTGTTCCTTTAAAATATGTTGTTGTTGTCTTCTTGTTGGAATGGAAAGCTAGTCAATTTTTTCACACAATTGATGCCACCTCTTCTCACTAGGTATCTCGAGATTTATCAGCCTTCTAAATATCTCATCAGCTTCGGTATATCTCTCAAAATTGGGTTTAGTGAGAAAAAGGTGTCCAACTTCATATTTGATTGTGAGGTGAGAGTTCAAAACCTCCAAAAACTATTTTCCAGTAATCTCTCTTTTTATCCCTGCAAATTGACTATTTCCTGCTGCAACAATATATAGTCTTTCACAGTAATCCTCCAATTTTACTAGCTAGTCATTCGATGACACTATCTCTAGTAACCCTTTGTTATGCAACATACTAAATTTATAATGAAACTCTAACTATAGTGTTCAATGCTTCACATTTTTTTAGATGAGTTAACATATTCTTCTTTATTAAGGCTTTCTTAATTTCCAAAATAGTAGATTTCCTATCTCGAATGTTCATCTCTTGTATATGCTACCTAGTTTTAGAGTTTAGTACTCTAATCATCCGTGAATCTTCTTTGGGTTTTGTGATCAATGTTGCCTTCCAGGTCTCTATCTTTGCATTGCATTTAGCAATCAATTCTTGCTGCTCAAAAATGATTTGTATGGATGGCCATACTTCTGTTATGAAGTGGCTAATATCTAACCAGATATCTTCTTTGGCTTGGGCCAAAGTGTCTGCCATTAGAGTCTTGCTCTCTAACTGTTTAACCTTGAGCTCTAACTTGTGTGACTTTTTCATTTCCTCTAGATACAAGGTATCATTATTTACCTTCTATGACTCCGGGGTTTGGAACTTCTGGAGTAACTTCTCATTTTTTTGTTTTTGTGCTTGTAGCTCCTGTGATAACCTTGTTGTTTCACATGTTGCTGAAGATGAAGCAATGTCAGTAGGAGATGAGCTTAGATATGCACCTATCATTGGAATTTCTGTCACTAAGGTCACAACAAATTTTTTTGCCTCTTTTTCCTTGAGAAGTTGTTTTATTTGTTCCTTTATTTTCTTGATCTATATGTTTTGCTCAATGATGAGTTTCAACATCTCCTCCCTGTGTTGTTCATTTTCTGTTATTTTTTTGGTCTGTGGATCCTCAATTGAAGTCAACTTCATCTGTTTCTTCAAGGCTATAATTTCTACATTCTTCTTTTGCAGTATTTCTTCAATTGCTTTACAATCTTAGGTATCATATCCAATTTTAACAATAATATATTCTAAATATTTTAACTTGGTATCTTTAGATAAAGATGACAATTTTTCAATCTTGAGTTGTGACTGCACATTTTACAGTTGTAGTAATTCTTGAAAATAAAATCTCGCCTGATTTCCTATGCAAATCCATTTGATCAATAGGATGTATCTAATTTACATCGAATGAAAAGATGGTCTTCTTGTAGTCTACTGTGGATTTGGGAAATGGAATTTGAGCCTGCAAAAATTCCATTTTCATCCTTCCTCTTTCATTGTCAAAGGCAAAGAGAATTCTATGATGAGAAGTGGATGCTTGTTTCCAAAACTGACTATATACTCTAGATTTAAGACTTTCATTCTTTTGCTTAATTTCCAAAAATGTTGAGAAGATATTAGTATCTCCTGCTTAGCTAGTCTCAGTTGACTAAATAATCTCCATAGGCTTAGTTGAAGAAGGAGTTGAAGAAGTAGAAGGAGGCTTGGGATCAGTGGTCCCTGCTGATGAAACATATTCCAATTCTCCAAGATCAATTATTTCTGGTGGCTTGCTTCCTGATGACATCAATAGTCCAGTTTTCAACTTCTTTTGTAAGATACAGTACTATTTACCTGATTTTGTAGCTGACTGAGTTTCCTCTCTAGATTTTTTATGCTGAGTACTCTGAGTAGTTGGAGTCTTTACCTATGGAGTAGAAATAATATATTCATCTGCTTCCGTGAGAGTTCCTTCAGACCACCGCTCCTGGTTCATGAACTTCTCCAATTCTGGTTGGGATTATGGTTGTAAGGTGTTGCATTCGACTGCACTCTTAGAGATAAAATGATCCCAAAAGGATCATAAGACCAAGTGAAGCTTGGCTGGAGGTTCATGTTCTTTAATAGTCTGTCTGCCTCTGTACCTACAGACCTAGTGTTACAAATGAGTGTCCCTACCTTGGCTTTGAGTTTGAACTGGGACTTCTTCTTGCCTGCTGAAAAATGGAATTCATCCATATTTATCATCTCCCTAATGTATTCTAGTGAGAATATCCTCATTGGCACATACTTAGGCAACTTGTGTGGAGCCATCTCATTTCCATATATCCTAATCTCAGTGTAATTCTGGTAGAGGTGCTAGTCACCAGTCTTGCTCTATTCTGATAGGTGCAATGTTCTCTTAATCTCTTCTCCAATTCTGGGCTCTCCCTGGCTGTTAAGTAATTGGAGAATTGGATGTACAAAAGAGTCAATAAACTGAGAGAATATAAAGTTGGATGATCCTGCTCTTACTAACTCTGTCCAATGAATCACCGAATGATTCACTCCCTGCTTATCTTGTCTATTAAGCTAAATGTGAAATAGGTCTCCTTGTTGAAACAAAAATAAATGGATTATGACTGAACTAAACCTAAAAACTCCTTGAGTGGTCAAGTTCATAAATTGTTCATCTATATTATCAGCTAGAAAGTGTCTATAATTATACATGAAAGCATGTTGATATTCTTTTCTAAAAATGGAAAATAATCCAAGGATAGATTCATCAACCCATTGGTCATTCTCATAGCCTAGGAGGTATGATAACAAAGAGATAATATTTCTAGTGGCTTCAAGGAACATGGAAGATGAATATGGTGGATTTCTCTTAGGTAATTCAACATCTTCTAGTAATAAAAATTCAAAGATAAGGGATCTCTATGGGAAAGTGAGTTTATTGTAAAGGTCCATGAGAGCTGCTAGTGAAAAATGGCTAAGGGATTCAGACGGAGGTATCATTAACATTTGATTTATGCTCTGAGGAGTAATGGTGATCAATATTTTTCCATCTTGACTCATCACTGTTCTTTGCATAGGATCATACCTGGCTTGACACCAAGTAATTAGATCAGAGAAGTGATGAGTCTTGGAAAAATAATATAATGGCAAAAGTGTCTCCCAGAAGCGAATGGGGTCCTCTTTATCAGCATATTTCAGTTTTAACCATGAATTTAATTCATAAAATCAAATTCACATTCACAGTCATTGAACTTGAAAAGGGAGTCTACAAGGGGCATATGATCTAAATCAAGGGAGACACAAGGACTCCCTTCTTCAGCAATCTTCTGTATTTTTTTTCCTTAGGAGCCATCTTACTGCAGGGAAAATTCATAAATTGTTTTAATCAAACTATGGATGACAGTGGTGAAAATACACATAGAGTGACAAATAATGCTTTTGGTATATGAATGGAAGTGAAAAGTGGTAAATATTGGAGCCATGGGGTATTTATAGGTGTAGTTGGGCTTAATTGATTGTTTAAATGTAGCCATAGGAAATCAATTTGCAGAGGAATGTGAATTAATTTTTAACACATGATTAAATGGTTAATTAGGCATAGCAACGACTTTGGAGCATATGGGAAATGACATCATAAAGTAGCAGGTGGTGAATGGTGAGCGAAAATGGACAAGTGACGTGGAGGTTCATGAAAGGATGGAAGCTAACGGATTTATATGGCGCAGGAAGAAGTCAACGGTTGAATGGATGAAAACTACCAGTGGATTTTAGGGTTGGGGGTGGGGGGGGGACATGATGGTTTATGGTGTTGAGCCTTGGGTTTCCGAAACACTATGGGGGTGCCACATCACAAAAAGGGTCAGCCATTAAAAAAAAAATTCGGAACCCCCCCCCCCCCCCCACGTTAACGAGAAATGGCCAAAGGGGGTCTGAAAATCTTCCTCCGCCGTTGATCCGAGCGGAGTGAATGATCTCCGTTGGAATCTGCATGGTGGTTATCGATGCCTGACATGTCGTTTTTTCATTCCTGTCGATGTGACAAAAGCATATAATATGACTTATTTGCAAGGTTATCAAACCTTATTACAATAATTGAATCATAATTAAATAACTTAAGCATTGATTAGTTTAAAAACTAATTTCAAAGGTGCGTTTAAACTTAGCAACCTTACTTTTATTTTCTAAAGATTTTTTTTTTCTTTTATTGCTTATCTAACATTTTCATTTTGCCTTCCTTTTTTAGAGCAACTACCCTATCATTTTTTTTTATATGGACCTGAAATAATAATCACTCCTAACATTTTTATTTTCCATTTTGTTTTTGGTCAATATCCTAACTTATCATTTTTTCTGTGGAATTTTGGTTTTTTCATCTAATAACTAACTTATCAAAAATAAGAATTTTACAACAGAAGGCACACAATTTTCTTTCAGTACATCTGAACTTACTCTGAGACAACAGAAATATGCAGCATTTGATCAAACTTTGTTGTACCTAATAAAAACAGAAGTTGGAAACAAAATTCCATGCTAAAAAGGTTTTGACCAACTCTAGTCTAACTTAGTTTCCTATTAAACACAGGATTTAGTCCAACTTAGTTGCCTCTAATTCAAACAAAAGTTGAAAACATAAATTTGAGCTAATAGATTATGACAACTCTAATTTAATTTCATTGTAACTGTAAAATAGACCCCTAGAGCATGGAGGAATAAGCATAGACCTCTTGATGTAGTCTTAAGTCATAGGTGACTAGCCATAATACATAATCTCCATTCTTTGAACAATAAAGAGAGTGAAAAGCCTAAAGAGACAAGCCTGTTTGTATCAATATTCCATCTTATTAGCCTTGGTCCAAAAACTAGCTTTAATAAAGTATCCATTGGAGTGAATATTGTCTTAAGAAACTGTAGAGTTCAAGCCCTATTAACTGACTTCCTTAAGAGCTTTGAGCTTAGTCTATAGAAAGACCTCCATTTTCATCGATACCTTCTTGGGAACACCTTCTTTATCTCATTGCAAAGTTATTTAAGATTCTAGGATAGTTTGGTTCTTGGCATGGATTTATAACTACTTATTGAGTATTGACTATTGAGTTATAGAGTATTGAGTATTGAGAGAGAGAGAGAAAGAGAGGAAGAAAAGCATGTTGGAGCTCACTACTATTAGATTGAAAACTTGTAGGTCTGTTGTATTGAAAAACTCGAAAATATGTTGATGACTGAAATCTGAGTTTTGTGTTTACTAAGATCATGTGCTTAGTCGCCTCTAAAAGAAATTCTATTTACTCTGAAAATGTGTGGAAAATGTGTGTCTTTCACTGTGTTCACAATAGAGCTTCAAAAACTTCAATTTCTCCCTCAATTATGCTCCAAATATATGTTACCCTTCTCCACACTACTGGTTCTATTTTATTGTCACTTCTAAGCCTTCCCACTAACTATTTTAGTATTTGGAAACCTACACAAGGCACCCTGCAGCCCACAGTTTTGCTACAACAAGGGCTCAAAACTTTGTTCAAGGGTTAACACCCTTTTCTCAACCTGCGCTAGTCTCTGTGCACCTACAACTTGAAGAGAAGGCCCTGCAATAGACCTCTCGGCCCTCAAACAACCCTCCATGCAATGTTGCACCTGTGGCCCTGAAACCTTACCTTAGACCTATTATCACATATAGATTTTTGTTAAAAATTATTTATATGGGAAAAAATAAAAATGTTGTTTAAGGTTGTAGTTGCTCTCAGGATTTTATATAGGATTATTATTATGATGGTTTGTAAATCTCCAATTATCCTAGTCTACTAGTTCTTAGCCACACTCCAAATCACAACATAGATCATCAAAGAGACCACTGATTCTTTCTACCTCCCATGGTTTAGTTTATCTTGTTAACTGCAACCCAATCAAACTCCTACATTGGGTGGGATCTGTTGTTTCCACAATTCTGGGCTTATGAACCAGATTTGAGGTATCACGAAGAAATAAAATGGTGAAAGGAAGATTTCATCTGGATTCAGAGGAAATAGGAGGCTAAATCCAGGCATTACACTTTACTGAGAAACATTCCACTTCCTCAAATTGGGCTAATTCTATTTCAGGGAACTATTCATGCACTTCAAATCCTATATTGGTACCATCACATGGTCATTGTACTCTAGGTTTTCAAGGAATTATTAAATGTGACGTTGGATGGTGGGCTAGTTTTGTAGAGGGTGCAAATGATCCATATGGCAGAACCGTCCATATTGATTCTCAAAATGAGAGATTTGTTGCCAAGGGTCACAATGCAAAGCAGCTGGCTGTAGGAGATCTAGGCTTCCTTTGTTTGAAATTTTTGTAACAAAACACAGTGATTAGAAATACAAGGAGCAAGTGGTCTACTTGCAGCAGAATGGACAATCTACATATGCTTCCTTTTCAGTATCACCTAAAGCTACTGAAGACTCATATACTGACACAGAGAAAACTGATGATGCAGATGTGGGAGATGAGGGATTGAGAGAGGTTCTTAAATTTCTTAAAGCTGGGATGCCTGGCCTAAAATTCAAGTTTTGAAAGTTGTGACACTAGAATAGGAAAACACAAATATAATCTCAGGGGTTTTTGAGTAGTTAATCCACGATGTCAATAAAGAGAAGGATGATGAAACTATTGGTGAAGATAAAATTGGAGGTGATCTACATAATCATAATGCAACTGTAAGAGGCAATAGTGATTTTATGCAACTTATTAAAATTGTTGTTGTGAAAGTTTCCAATTTTACTCTTTTACAAAGTATTGCAAAAGGTGCACCTACAAGCCTTCCTGTACGCGTACTAGCCAAAATAGAGAGAAGGGGGAATGATTCCTTTTGTTTTCACATTAAGGATGATGGCTCTCAAAAATCTATAAGAGGAAATCAATTGACACCTGCTTGAAATTACCGAGACAACCAAATACACAAATATGCAGCGGAAATAATACTTCATTTCATTAATGGAAAATACTAAAATATGCTTACAACCAAAAATGGAAATAAACCAGCTAGGGCGATGGTAGCTTATCTCTGAGAAGAGATGTGTGGCTACATGCCTTTGAACTTTCTTACAATGCGGCTCGAAGGTCTATTTATTGTTGAGAAACAATGGAAAACCCTTCACATTCCAAAACCTAACCCTAGAAGATGAAACGCCAAATTGTGGGCCTCGTTTTTAGGTAAGTTGGTACATCAACTTCGCGAGGTCGCGAATTGGTCGTACTATCTCCATTTAACGCACATGATAGCCCGTTGAAAATATCTCTCTGAGGACTACGACGGAAAACACGATTTTTAGTTAGAAAAATCGCTGGAGGTAGATTTCCCAAAAAACATCGTTTAGGGCCTCAAAACGGCTCCGGAAGTTTAGGACCCGAAAAACTGCTAAAAATAGTAAACTCTGCTATAATTAAGGAAACTGAAAAAACTGAAAGAAGCACTAGAGGGGATCCAAGTGGAATTAGCAGGTGGCCACCAATATCCACCTGGATCATTCCTCCCCCCAGGAAGCAATGGTCCCCATTGTGTTGAGTTCCTCCATGAGATGAGCGAACTTCTACTACACTTGGTCCCTGGTGAGCCACTTGCCCTAGTGTAGGAGTTGTCCTGCTTTGGCAACTCAATACAGTTGGATATTCTGCTGGCAAGTGTGCTTGATCTGTGTGTCCATGATCTGATCAGTTGTAGCTTGTTCCATGCAAGCTGGATTTAACTCTATGGGTGTGAGTTGTTTTGCAATGTCGGACGTGTCTAGTAATGGTGGAAAGTATGGCCGAAGGCGGTCGACATTGAACACCGGGTGTAGGCCAAGGAATGGGGGAATGCTGAGGTCAAATGCATTGTCTCCCACAGCCTTGGTAATGGTGTAAGGGCCATATCGGAGTGGTCTGACTTTCCGATAGGCTCCGGTAAGGCGTTCCTTTTGCAAATGCAACCATATTTTGTCACCCACCTGAAACTTGTGTGGCACCCAATGTTGATCATGTCGTTGCTTGTACTTAGCATTTGGTTTCTCCAGAATTTCATGGACCTGCTGGTGAATATGTTGGATGTGCTCAATGAAGCTATTTGCCTTATCTGTTTCAGACTGGACATGAGTAGAATCTACCCGAGTAGCTGCAAATGGCATGGCCACATCGGTGGGACATAGTGGCTGGAATCCCAAGCCCACTTGAAAAGGGCTATGGCCAGTCGAGTTGTGGAGAGCCCGGTTGTAGCTATGCTGAACATAGGGAAGGCTCTCGTCCCATGTGCATGGATGCTTTTAGTTGTACATGCGCAGAATGTGTAAGATCATCCTGTTGAAAACCTCTGTCTGACCATCAGTTTGAGGATGGAAGGTTGTGGACTTAGTGAGTTTGGTGTCCAGCATCGACCAGAGACTGGACCAAAATGTACCGAGGAACCTGCTGTCTCGATATGAGATAATAGACTGTAGGATCCCAAAGTGTACCCAGACTCGTTCAAAGAAGAGTTTAGCAGTGGCTTCTGCTGTGATATTCTTCTTGCAGGCTGCCATAATGGCCATCTTTGAGAACCTGTCGATGACCACAAAAACATAGTCATTTCCATGCGTAGTGGAAAGAAGGCCTAACATGTAATCCATGGAGATGGATTCCCAAGGCTGACTAGGGGTAGGTAGCGGGGTATAGAGGCCTTGCTTCTTGATGGTCTGTTTAGCAATGGCGCAGGCAGTGCATGACCTGATGTACTTCCTGACATCCTGTCGAAGATTTGGCCAATAGAAATACTTCTGCAGTACTGCCACCATTTTTTTGACCCCAAAATGTCCAACAACCCGACTGTAGTGTGCTTCACAAATCATCTTGGCACGCTCACTTGAAGGAACACAAAGGTGACCTAGGTGGCATAACAGGCCATCCTGGAGGTGAAAATATTGAACATGCTGACCCTCCAAGAGTTTCTGGTATGTGTGGCTGAATTCTGGGTCGCTTTTGTAGAGCAGTGGCCAATCAGAAGTCTCGTGCCCATAAGAGTTGAGGACGGTGGTTAACGCCATGATCGGTGGTCGACTGAGGCAATCTGCAACATTATTAGTGCTGCCCTTCTTATACTTGATATTCAAATGAAACTGTTGCAGGTATGTGGACCACTTCTGATGGCGATCATTCTGCAATTTCCCTTGGGTCTGTATGAACTGCAGGGGTTGGTGGTCTGTGTGGATGACCGTTTCCTTCCCCAAAATGTAATGCTTCCATTGTCGACAGGCCTGCACAATGGAATACATCTCTTTATCATAAGTGGGATACTTCCGGACTGTGTCTGAATGTGTTTCACTGTGATATGCCACTGGATGCCCGTGTTGAGTAAGGACTCCCCCAATAGCATAGTCAGAGGCATCTGTCTCAACCTCAAATGGTTGTTGTAAATCTGGTAAAGCGAGCACTGGTGCTGTGCAGAGGCGATCTTTCAACTCTATGAATTCCTTCTGTTGAGATTCAGACCAAAAGAATTTTGCCTTCGCCCCTCCCTTGGTGACTTGACTCAAAGGCCAAGTGCTATGAGAAAACCCCAACACGAACCTGCGGTAGAAGTTGGCAAGACCTAGAAAGTTGCGGAGCTCTGTTAGAGTGGTCTGAGATGGCCAATCCTGAAAGACTTTGATCTTGGCTGGATCCACATGCACCCCCTGTTCATCAATAATGTATCCCAGATACTGAACCTGGGTCATGCAAAAAGTGCATTTCTCCAAATTGGCACATAGCTTGTGTTGCCGCAGTGTTTGGAGAACCTGTCGGATGTGGTGGAGGTGCTCTTCCCAACTCTGGCTGAAGATCAGAATGTCATCCAAGTACACCACTACAAATGAGTTGGTGAGTGGCCTAAAGATGTCATCCATTAGACCCATGAAGATTGCAGGAGCATTCGTCAACCCAAAAGGCATAACCAACCATTCGAAAAGGCCCTCTTTGGGTTTGAAGGCAGTCTTCCACACATTAGAGGGTTCGATTGGTACCTGGTGATATCCTGACCTCAGATCAATCTGGCTGAAATATTTTGCCCCCTTTAGTTGGTCCAGGAGGTCATCAATCCGCAGGATCGGGTACCTATTACGGACAGTGATCTTGTTCAGCACCCCATAGTCAATACAGAGTCTCCAAGTCCCATCCTTCTTCTGTACCAACACAATTGGGCTCCTGCAAGGCGATGAGCTCGAACGGATGTGGCCTTGCTGCAGAAGCTCCTGAATCTGCCTCTTGATTTCATCGTTCTCTAGAACGGAGCGTCGATAAATTGGTCCATTGGGTAACGACTCACCTGGGGTCAGATCAATGGAGTGCTTGACCTGACAGTGCAGAGGAATCCCTACGGGGGAGGTGAAGATGTCCTCGTACTCCTCTATGACCTTTTCCATCTGTAGTTGTCGTGTAGAGGGGCCTTGTCTGGAGGTTGTGGCCACCGTCCTCTTCTTTCCTTGAGGGCGTATCATCAGGAAAACAAATTTTCCAGTTTTTGAAATGCGCTTACTGCATTGTTTTGCAATAATCAAAGAGATGGTAGCAGGTGGTGCTACCTCTGGTATCCTGTACAACTGATTTCCCAAAGTAATAATAACGGCACGAGGCCTTGATTCATACATAGCATGTCACTACCACAAGTATGGTTTTCCTAATAATACATCACAAACTTCAAGCGGAGCAATGTCACACAATACCTCATCTGTGAAGGGCTTGATGTTGTATGGAAGGCGACACTATTGGCTCACGTGAAGATCCCGTCCTTGGTGCAGCCACCCGATGGTGTACGGTTATGGATGTGCTGTGGTCGGTAAGCCCAACCGCTTCACGACCTCTGCCGAAATGAGGTTCTTTTGGCTCTCGCTATCGACAATGAACTGTAGCAGGGAGCCCCTTACCCACATCTAGGAGTGGAAGAGACGCTCCTCCTCCTCTAGATCTTCGGGTTCATTTTTCTGGATCTTGGTAGTAGCAACAGTGGCGTTGGGATCCACATCAATGATCTGCTTCCCTTTGTCATTCCCCTTTTCAGGTTCTGACTCAGAGTCGGAACATGCATCTAATTCTGAAACCTTTAGTTTAGCCACCAGTGACTACTTGGCCTGACACTCACTTGTGTTGTGAGTGGAGCTCTTATGGAACTCACACCATTTTCCCGTGTCCTTTTTCGGCTTTGCGGCACTGTTTCTTTGCTTATAGCTTTGGTGGGTTTTCTTGGGCTGCCCTGCCTTGGCTTTGTCCCTTGTTTTGTGGTCTAGGGGCACCTTTCCCTTGCTTTGGATTTGCAGATCCAGATTCTCGCTTCTTTCGTTTAAACTTCTGCTCAATCTTGACGGCATCTCAGTATGCTATGCCCGGCGATGAGATGTTTAGGAATTCCGTTTCTTCCTGGATTTACTTGTGTAGGCAGCCGCGGTATTTGAGTATCAAATGCTGCTCTGAATCCTTGATACCCAACTTCATGCGAAGGGTATGGAAAAGATTGGTGAACTCTGGCACATCTTGATCCCTTCCCTGCCGCAGCGTGTTCCACTTTATGTATTTGTCCTCATAGCTTCCAACAGCGTAGTATTGCTCCTTAATGGCATCCCGAAATGAATTCTAGGTGGGTGCGGCTGAAAATAGCGAGCTTGTAGTTTCATCCTTCTGCTCGCAGTAGGTTTCCCACCAGTCCTTGACGTGGGGGGCCGCTTTGAGTAGAGCGAAAACAATCTTTTCCCGACTCGAAAATTCATGAACATAAAAATAACCCTATAGCAAAATTTAACCATTTATCTACAACATTTGCATCTATCTGACCCTCGAATATGGGGATTTCAAAATTAACTTGTACCTTAAAGGGTGTGGCGTTTCCAGAGTAGCTGCTGGAAGCTGATGCGTCACTTTTGGGTAGTCGTTGAAGGATTTGGGCAAATTTTTCCATCATCGCGTTCTGTTGTCGCTCGAGGGCTTCTTCAAGCAAGATTTTGATAGGATCTCCTGCTCCCTCGTCTTTCTTCTCATCCGCCATGGGAGGCCATTGAGATTTGTGAGGCTGGTCTTGCAAAGGTTCGACCAGATCAAGCCCTAACTCCTTATATCCTGACCTCGTTGGGGACATGCAAAGAAAAACAGAGAAAAAAAACAGAGCGCTCTGATACCACTTATCAAGACTTAAATAGGAACGCAATAAATTACCAAGATAACCAAATACACAAAGATGTAGTGGAAATAATACTTCATTTCATTAATGGAAAATACTAAAATATGCTCACAACCAGAAATGGAAATAAACCAGCTAGGGCGATGGTAGCTTATCTCTGAGAAGAGATGTGTGGCTACATGCCTCTGAACTTTCTTACAATGAGGCTCGAAGGTCTATTTATTGTTGAGAAACAATGGAAAACCCTTCACATTCCAAAACCTAACCCTAGAAGATGAAACGCCAAATTGTGGGCCTCGTTTTTAGGTAAGTTGGTACATCAACTTCGCGAGGTCGCGAATTGGTCGTACTATCTCCGTTTGATGCACATGATAGCCCGTTGAAAATATCTCTCTGAGGACTACGGCGGAAAAGACGATTTTTAGTTAGAAAAATCGCTGGAGGTAGATTTCCCAAAAAACATCGTTTAGGGCCTCAAAACGGCTCCGGAAGTTTAGGACCCGAAAAACTGCTAAAAATAGTAAACTGTGCTATAATTAAGGAAACTGAAAAAACTTAAAGAAGCACTAGAGGGGATCCAAGTGGAATTAGCGGGTGGCCACCAATATCCACCTGGATCACATAGATTGATGTCCATATTGGTACTCAACTTAGTCATGATGATGGTTTTCTTGCTCATTTCTCTCAGCTACAAGATTTTCAACTTTTGGTTTTTAAGGAAATTCCTAAGCTTTAAGATCTAGAATTGGCCAATGTGGGCTCCATTTAAAAATGTAACGAACTTTGTAAGATGCTTTTTGTTTTGTCTGCAGAATAACTTAAGGATGTTGTCTATAATATGCTTAAATTTCTTAAGAACACTAATCCATGTGTTGAAAGAATGGATTTCCTTACCAAGGCAAAGGTTTCTACTTTTGAGAAATGACAGTCTCAAAAGAGAGCGATAAATTCTCTCCCTCTTTATCCAAATGAACAAGACATGTGGGATGAAATCATTGTACCCAACATTAATTACGCTGGAGAAGGATGCTTGGCTCTTCCAAAAATTATTCTACAATTTCTAACTCTCCAAGACTACCTCCTAAGAAATATCAATCTTTTTCGCTTGAAATCGACATATGAAATTCAAGAATATATCCAAGATGTGTTGCCTCGACTAGTAGCATATATTAATAATGATGGAGAAACTCGCTTTCAAGGATGGTCTTGGATGGATGTTCCAATCAAGGAGTTAAAAATCACTAAAGTAAAGAAACCAAACATTCGAGAGGTGAAACCATCTGTTGTTACTATTGTAGCAAAGGTTACATAGAGTGTTTCAAGATACACATCACAGATAACGTTTGAATGGAATGGACTCAAGGAACATGATGTTCTCTTTTTGTTATCTATATGTCCTTTTTTAGAGCCACTTAGTGGTGAGGAAACATCAAAATTAAGTGTCCCAGAAAGGTTTGGGCTCCAATATGTACGTTGATGTGAATTCATTGAGATTCGGGATGAGGATGGAAACCTTATGAATGACTTTATAGGAAGGATAGAAAAATCAAATGCATGAATTGAAGAACTATGACAAAACATGATAGAGCATTTGGAGGTAGGGGGAAACAAAGTTTCATCAAATTCTATAGATTGGTCAATGGGAAAAATGAGCTATCGCAAATTTGTACCAGTTTAAAATAGTATAATAAGTCACAAGGAAATGGATTCCAAAATCCTAAGGGGGCAGAGTTTTTAGGCATAAAATCTGTAGCTCCAAATTTCAAATCAACAAATCATGTGCCACTAAATCAAAAGCATTCAAGTTTAAACACACAAAAAATAGCTTTAGAACCCACTCCAATAGTAAAACAGATATCAAAAATGTGGGAAATGTTTATTTTTATTTTTTAATATGCTTTAAGGGTTCCCAATAAAATTCCTATAATTCAACTATCTCATTAAAACAAAGAACGTGATCCAACAACTTAAAACAGATACTAAAACAAATATAATGAAGCCTATCTTTGTAGAATAAGAAAGACAAATGAACAATAATCAAGAAGATATTAGCAACACATAATGCCCAAAAACACTCACCCTAAACAGATTCTACATCCGTGTTACATTTGAGATTTGATCCTGAATCCTTATCTGTTTAGGTCTCAAGCTTCATGAGATGCAACAAGATAGAGACCTTGTTTAGGTTAAAAATCTAAAATCAACAAAATATTGAACAAGAAAAATAGAATATTGGGGGTACACCCAAACACCTCTAGGATTTCAAAGCTATAGATATAATGGAATCTGAGAAATAACATTTTGCATCTCCTTACTTCAGAGAATGCATAATAGGAAATAATAACTATAAACCATCTAAACCTAACCATTTTCCATACTACTGATAAATTGAATATATTGAGAACTAAATATAGCTACATAACAATTCATGGATATTTTGTTACATCATAAAGAAAAGACTAATAAAATCATATGCAAGAAGCTAAAAATTGTAGTAAAAATTTA
Organism: Pinus tabuliformis; assembly: GCA_031772625.1. Lineage (NCBI taxonomy): Eukaryota > Viridiplantae > Streptophyta > Pinopsida > Pinales > Pinaceae > Pinus > Pinus tabuliformis. The sequence continues at coordinate 1,726,998,648 of CM062820.1, read as the reverse complement.
TAAAAGGAACTAGATAAGTTAAATTTACAAAAAGTAAATTGATAAGAAATGCAAGTCAAAGAACCAAAACCATGGCAACTAATCGGTGACTATGCAACTGTAGCAAGAGTCGTTGCAAAATCCAGGTTCCATTTTCACTATGATATGTAGGATAGTAGTAATATATCATTGCAATATTAAAGAAACACTCCTAGATTTTTCCTCCTCTCTTCAAACTCTAAACCTGGGGCAGAACTCCCAATGAATAATGTGTAAATTAAGAATCTAACCTCCAACAATGCACAAATTTAAACCATATAAGTTCAGGTGGATGCATTAAGTGGGGGCTCAGGGGTCTGTTTTATTCTAGTGTGGTTGGAAAGTGAACCAATATTGTCTGCCATTTGTCCTGCTTAACCTTCAAGTATTTTTTCCCTCGGGTCATGAAATTCCTTCACTAGCTCTGCATGTTTGACCTGGGCACAGTTCTCCAGTGTACCTGTACCATCAAAACCATTCTCCTTTGTTACATCAATTGAATCTTGCTTTGGTTCATGAGGCTCTCTCTTACACTACAAATCTCTGTCTTCTTATTCATTCTCCAGCATTGTATCTCTCTTTATGGCACCTTCTTCCCCTTGTGGTGCCATCTCTTTTGCCTTCTCATCTATTTTATTTATTTCTTCAGTTTTGGACCCATGTATTTTTTCTTTGTTTTCTATTTCCCTTTTTTCATCACTCTCTTCTTTTGCTTCCTTCTTCCTATCAAGACATTCTTCTCCCTTCCCTTCTTCTTCCTTTTTTTGATCAGCGTCTTCCCCTGTTTTAGCCATATCTTCCCCATGATGGGTATCATGCATTTCCTCTTCCTTACTAGCTTCCACTTGTGATTCTTGTTTCTCTGCATCTTTTGAATCTCCTTTTGATTTTCTTAATCTCTTTGGTTTTTTCATTGATTCACTTTCTAGTTTTTTGACTGGTGATTCCTTTACTTTTCACTTATCCTTGAAGATCTACTTGTTGGTGTTACCTCAGCTATGGTACAAAGAAAATGTCAAATTATATTTTCTAAAAGATACATGCCAATATACATGCCAATACCCTCTTCTGCATTCTTATGGAATCCTGCAATCATATTAGCACATTCCCTGCACAAAGAAAAGAAAACGTTCAAACCCTCTTTCATATATGAGAGAATCAAATCATATAAAAAACAAATGACAAGAAATTCAAAAACTTTCTGCATAAAAATAAAGCATGTAATTCTAGCGTGTTTGCATGCACCATAAACTATTACAGACCCTGTACTTGAATAAAATCAAGTAGGAAATACTAGGATGTAAAAGACAATGGGTATTCAAGATTTACTTGAGTTCTGATTCTCTATAGTGTGCATGTTTCTAAAGTAGTCTTGTCCAAGCTGGCATCCTTTGCAGGATGTGTTGTGCCATGTATATAGCTGAGGCTACCAGCATAGATGGTTTCCATTTCAATGCTTCATACTCAACCAAGCATAGTTCAAGAAGATAGAATGCCATCTTCTCAAGCTGATCCATGGAAACAAACCCAAAAGATCATTAAATTTATAAAGATCCCATTTATGGAAGCTTACAATTAGAACAAAATAGTGCATGATTCCTCTCATGAAACACATCGAAAATACAATTCATTTCATAACATAAGTGAGGCTCAATGCCATTTGAATATTTATCAAAATTTCAAGCAAACTAGAATACCTGTTTATCAGCTTGAGCCGCCTTTAGAAACCTTTTCATGAAAACAAAGGGAGTTGGTACAGCCAAATTGAATTTTAACTTGTTGAGCATCAATTTCTCCCGAAGAAAATGAAACATACCATAAACATGAGAAAATTTAACAATTCTAAATATGAATTATTTAAACAATTAGAAATATAAAGCTCGAAATATGGGAGAAAATTATGACATAATAATGTGAGAAAAAAAAATCTCACCATGGAGAGAAAAATTGACCACATGTGTAAACATTGTTTGAGATTGTAATCAGTTCCTTAACCTGTAAAACCCTTAAGGAAAATGAGTTAGAATGTGAAGCCTTATTCTAGATGCCAAATCAAGGGCACAGGAAACATGTTTTTAGTCAAAATAAATCAATACAAAATTTTATCTTAACAACGAACTTTCCCTCCTGTCATTGTTTACCACCTTGGGAGCCCAAATTTCTTCATACCTGGCAGCAACTAGCATGGCAGTCAACCCCACTAGTTGAATATCCTTTCTCGTAATAGTGTACACCATAGAAAGAAGTCTACCAATTAGCTTAATCATGAGAAAAAGTTTCTCATCCATTAAGTCAAATTTCAGACGCACCTATAAGTGCAAATTGTTTATGTTAGAAAATTATCAACAGAAAGGTACAAAAAAAAAATTATTATTACAGAAACAGATAGATATCGATATGTATTAATCAAGTACATCAATTAGCCAGTCAATAAGTATTTCCCGCATCTTCTAGTTGATATCAACTTGGCTTGACATGTAGTTTGATGAGAAGTTGTTTCATGCCCCCAATACAACAAACACAACATACCCAAATAGAAACAAATTAGACATACAACTATTTATTTAGAGTTCAATCTAAACTATAGACATGGATCAAGGCTCACATCAATGCTTGACCTATTGTCCTCATTCATAAATTATAACCTTCCATGATGCTTAAGTGGGCACTTTAATTCTCCAGTGGAGATATTCATGTATGGCACAAACACACGCTGCTCACATGTAATCACTACATACTATATGCAGTGAAAAGATAGTGTCTAATTAAATTGTTTAAATGAAGTGTATTCTTCCAAGACAAGATGTTGTTATTTCGAATAGAGAAAAAACAGTTTGCAAGGCTCCCATGACAAAAGGGGCATACCTTTGTATACTAATAGAAATGGTAAATGTCTTGAACATATTCAACTACAACAAGTTGATTTTCATTATTTGCTTTGTTAATGTTAGGCAAGTCCCCTTCCTCTTCCATGACATCCTTCTCAAGGGATCCATATGCAAGTTGTTTAATAGAAACCATTGGATGGAATTTGGAGCTATGGATTAGACAAACCCTTCACTTTATTTTGCAAAAGAACAGAGTAAAACTCTTTGAATAAAATGAACCATCTACACATGCTAAAATAAGGGCAATGAACCAAATGCTCCTAACCTCACTTCTGGAAGTCAATGTTAACGTAAAAGCTCGTGGAAGCCTTGTCTTCCTTTTTGATGCATTATTCATTGGCATTCTTCTTGAGACACCATTAGCTACAAGTGGGCAGAACCTAGACTTGGATGCATTTGAAGTAGCTTTGCCTGAGATTTCAACATTTGAAGGCCTTGGTGGTATCCTTAAACCTAAAGTACATTTGCTAGAGAGGCCAGTAGTAGAAGGCCTCGTTGAAGCTGAACCATGTTTACCTAAGAGGACAGTAGTAGAAGACCTCCTTGAAACTGAAATGTTTTTACCAGAGAGACCAGTAGTAGAAGGCTTGCGTTGTATCCTTGAACTCGATGGATCTGTTAGGTTCCTATACCAACAGCTTTCATTTTTCATGATTGACCTGGGAAGTGCCAAATATGTTCATCTTTTCATACTGCAAAGGTTCCATATTTTATAAAAGAAATAGAGAAAGTTAAAAAATGTAAAGATGGTATGCCCTAAAAGAATTATCAAAGGGAAAAAAGAGTAAATTAGTCATAAAGAAAAACAAAAATGAACCCCAAAGAAAGACCAAGAAAGTGGCTAGCCCAAATGCCACTGCCAGCTGGATGGATGGCCCAACAGTTCAATCTGGACCATGCCATATTTTAAATTTCTTGTTCTAGACTAGAGAATGGAGATCTGTCCAAACAGTTCAAATCTTGGCAGATCACTAGCTAAGTAGAGAAATTAAGGAGCCCAACTACTCAATCTGGGCCCTTGGAAGAGATAAGGGTAGATTTAGATAGGAGGCCAATCAAAAGAAAAGAGGATAACCAGGGTCTGCAAATCTAAGTGCACCCATGCAAAAGGAAGAAAAAATGTTAGGTGTATTAGGCTGGGTAAGTAGTTGGAGGTTGCAAAGGCAAGGTTTGGATCACCTGGTACATTATCCATCAGAGCTTATCTCATCAATGATAGGAATATCAAAGCAGTTGTTTGATGGCAAAACTATGGAAGCATGTCTAATTCCCCTCTTTCCCCCATAAATCACTCACTAACATCCCCTGAACAACCTTGGGACCTGCCCAACAAGTCCTATTTTCACTTCATTTTTGTAAAAATACTAAGTCAAGCTTTGACTTTCTTCAATGAAAAGAAGCCACATTTCTTGTGTAAAAATCATTCTATACTCCTTTCATATTCCTATGTCTAAGTTTTCATACTATGGACTTAGCATTCATCCATTCAGTTTCAATCCATAAACTCATATTAACCCCTAATTCTATTATATAGCTCCCTAAAAACTACTTCCCCGTCCCTATTTCTACAAAAAGCATATTAAAAACCCAAAAATAATAAATATTCCCACCCCTTGGCACTATAGCCATATAACATAAGTCTTGGGAAATAATAGTCCATTTGGGACTACTATTAGCCCTTCCGAGTCCAAACCTGGGGTTAATTTAACATTCGGTCAAATTAACCCCCCCCCTCTCACACATAAACCTTATAGCAATATCTTCCACGCATACATTTTATTTGGGATTAATTTGATATTCGATCAAATTAATAACCTCCGGAACCCACTTACAAACCCATATAAAAACCCACATAACCTAAGTTTCCCCCCGTGGTATATTTTATAATAGTTAATATACAGCCGCGTCCCCGCGCCGTATCACCCCACCATGTCCATGTCCCGTCAACCGTTGATCTGTGCCCTACAGATCCGACGACCCAGGTGAATTTCGGAGCGCTCCCGACGTTTGACAATTAGCTTTCGATAGCATAGCGGTTTTTCTGTTGTACAAAAGACGCGTGTCTCCATGTGATTGTATCAGAGCCCCTCTAACACTTACCGCCTCCATATCAAAGGCGGTCCGATAAAACCACAAACCGCCTTCTGCCTTCCCGCCCCTGACGTCAACACCATGTCGCCGCTCACATCACTTTCGCATCAACCCGTCTCTGCTCCGTGTCACCGCCACCTCATCCCCCTTACGTCCCTGCCTTGCCACCGTGTCCTGTGCCACGTCGTTGGCCCAATCAACTGCCACGTCACCCTGCCGTACCCGGGACCTGCCGATGACTTCATGCTGACGTCATCACAGAAAAGTGCCAAAAGCACCAAATATGCCAAAATTTGCATAAAAACGTGTGTTTCGACCATTTTGTTCATTTTTATTGGACAAGTTGGAAGCACCAGTGCATGTCGTTTTACGTCGTTTGTCCACCCAAATGTAAATTTGACTATCCCAGCTACTGTCGCCTGCAACTTCGACTCAATTCCTCGCCATTGAACCAGCTCGACACCCTCGGCTCCATAAAAACCAGGTATTTGCCCAAATTCTACCCGTTTACCCCTATTTTTAGCAATTTCTTTGTTTTTCTTGCTTAAAACTCTGCAACTATTCAAACCAAGCACATTTCTGCACCTAAGTGCAACCTGAATTTACTCAGTAACCCTTTTTTCACCAGGAACCCTCTGAACCCACGACAACTTGCAAATTTTCCATTAAAAAAACGTTTTTAAGCTCAGGTTGCCGGAAAAACTCCATACAGCCCAGCATTGTCCCCTTTTTACCACATTCCACTGTAAAAACTTCAGTAATTGGGCTGACAACTATCCCCATTTCCTTCTGTAGTTTTCCCACATTATTTTTAATCCCTGTGTATTCATCAAAGAAAAGGGAAGTTGTTCAAAAAACTCTGCAAAAGTAACCTGTTTATAATAGCCACAGACCTTGAAAGGTTATTGCCTCATTTGAACTCATTATGTAGCTATTTTGCAAATCCTTAGAAGCTCTTTCATCAGCCTATTGTTAGACTAATCCTGTTTCCAAGGATAAGCACTTATAAACCTCAAAATGGCCACTCCCACAACGTTAAATATTGCTCCCTTGAATGCACCACATAAGAACCTGGAATGGTTGGCCCTTGCTGACGGAGATTACCAAATGAAGGAAACAGTAGAACTCACCAACAAATATCATATTGAAACCTTTTGTGAGTTAAGAAAGAAATACAGGAGCAATGTTGATATCCTTGGTATCTAGGAGTCCAATCTAACCATCTATTATCTCCCACAAGTTAATGTGTTCCCTGACCTTATCCATCAATGCTGTGAGAATTATGAGCCCACTCAAAGAGTAGTTTTGGCTCCATCTGGGACTGTTTTGTTTCACATCACCCCTCAAGCCATAAATAGGATGCTCAATTTTGAGCCAACAAAGCCTCTGGTTCCTCTCTCCATGAAACTTTTGCTGGACCAAGGTGCCAAGTTGCCCAGCTCAGAGATCACAAGAATTGCCTAGCTGTTCATGCAACCAGCCAATTCCAGCAGCCTCCTCCTTATCTGCATGTATGGTTTAATGAAACAGGAAGAATGCTGGTATATATCATATCTTGCATCTTGGGATTCAATACCAGTGAGTATGTGGATGAGACAGTTTTAGTAATGTTGTCTATGTTTGCTCCAGGATAGCCCCCTGCTGTCCAATATGATTATGCCACCTTTATTGCTGATAAGATTGTTGTTGGTAAAAGTATCCATTCAGAACGCCCCTATCCCACTCTAAGGTGTGACAGTGCCTTAGCAACAAACAAGGAAAACTATCTTTGTATTCTTCTTTATGAAATGTAAACGAAGAGGAAGGATGTAACTAACCTGTGTCTTTCGCTAGTTTGTTGATCCACTCGCTATCCTCTTTGTTCGCTTCCCACTGCCTGCTCCCTTACTGGTCCAGCTTCACCAAGTTCCTGCAAGATCACAGAAGAGGAAAACTACACAAAAGAAATAGATTTACATTCATAATTAGTTTAGGATCAGATTTAAACTAAACATGCAAATATAACAAAACATCATTCATACACAGCATGTAGGAGAAACTCAAATAGTTTTATTGATATAATAAGAAAGTCCAAGAGGAGATACAACCAAGTGAGTCCCGATCCAGCATCTACCTCCCGGCAAAGGAATCCCTTCCTCACCTCCAAAAAAGCATAAATCACCCAATGCACTAATCTCAATATCAAACCAACAACAATTCTCTGCAAAGTACAAAATTCCAGCCTCCAGGATCTCTGGGTGAGAGACCCATATATAGATGTAAGCAGAGAGGATGAGTCAGCTTATGTTTTGACTTGTGGCTTCTCTCTGTCAGTTCTTGCTTCCACTTGGAGGCTGAGAGCCTCTTACTCATCACTGGTCGAATTCAGTGAGGCAAGTGTCATTGGAGAAGATTCATGAAGCTTCCATTGTCTTTCCACCTCGTTGAATGAGCTTGCCATTTTTCATTTCCCGTTCAACGCACCTTGGTAGTGCATTCACCTGTGTTGCAATGCACCTAGCCAGTGTATTTGGGTGCTTTGCAACGCAGGTAGCTAATGGAGCCTCTGAATTGATCCTGATTTGACTAGTTTTGAGCAATTTCTGGTGGAGAACTTCTGGAAGAAGCTGTCATTTGTTGACCTTGTTTATTTAGGAGCTGGAACAACATCTTTAGGGACTTAGGATCCCTTGGTTTATGGAAATTTCACGCTTATAGCTGTAAGGCACAAAAATGTCTATAACAGTTGCCCCCTAAAGTATGAGGTCGTTTATCGGGTGAAATGCTTTATTAGGAGGATCCGAAGTTCTTTCAATGCTGGGAGGAGACCTGTAATAAGATACAATACAATACATCATTTTCATACTATTTTCATGATCTAGCTGAGGCGGGCATTCCCATGCTCAGCTTTATAAATTCATTTTTATGTACATAGGACAGACAATCGTCTGATGGTAGACTGATGATTTTGATGAAATCATCATCCTTTTGGTAGGATGATTATCTGTGCTGTAATGCTGTACATTTCAATGTATTTATTTTTCCTGAATATATATCGTAGCCCGGATGGATGAAACTAGATCCAGTGTCTTCAATCTCATCCGATCTTCACTTTAAGTACAAGTCGATCCATGTGAGAAATGTTTTGAAGTCGAACATGGAAAGACATCGCTTGATTACCAGCCAATGATGTAAACTGTTAACAAGCACGAGAGGAATCACCGATAATGATAATGACCCTCAAGTTACTGCAGTACAATTCATGTGGTGTGAATAAAGGACTTGGCGTCGAACACCACGCAAAATCTTTCAGTCGAAGGTCATTGATGTATACCTGTCGCCGGAAGTGAGAAACTTGCCATTGAGGCATGCAAGCTTCAAAGTACTGAAGGGGGTGTTCCTAGATCAACTTCTTGGATAATGAGCTGATGTCGACAAGAAACGATCCGTCAAAGGAGGGCCTTGATGTATCCCACATTAGTGACACGGAACGGAGCAAATGACTTTGATGGAGGTGAAAACGATCTGATGATATATGGTTCAGGGTGGCGGTCATGAAAGAATGAAGTATAATGTATGGTAGTGGATGGGACACGGTTGAATTCTCTGGATGACTTCTCTTGAACATATCGGCGACACTTGTATGATGGATTGGTAGCATTTACCCCAAAGGTGGATGGTATGGCGAGACCATGGTGATGTGACCGGTGAATGAAACAACCCAACCCGACTCAGGCACGGAGCGGAGGTGTCATGTTCAAGAGCGACTTGCTACCAATAAAGATTCTTTGAGTTTCTTCCCAATTTTTCCCCAGTCATTGCTGACCAGTACCTCTTTATTTTTGTCAAGCTTGAGGAGGATAACATATGCTTGTTCTATAATTTGCCCTTCAGGCAAACCCATCGCTATGTTTTAACGAGCCTAGCGATAGTGAAACTCGTTCTCGTCTAAAGACAAGTTTGTCGCTATTAATGTTTTTAACGAGTTTAATGACAAAGATAACTCGGTCCTTTTCATTTTTAGAGAGTCTGAAAAGAAACGTAAAGGTAACTCCGGAAGTCCTTTTTCGTCATCTAATCCCTTGAGTCCGAAAAAGTATAAAACAATACAGAAGGGATGAATTTTCGATAGTTTTAACGAGCCGAACAAAACAAGCGCTCGATCTTTTTGTGCAATAATCCCTCAGGTCCAAAAAGATTAAAATCTAGAGGAGGGATAGCACTTCCGGTCGTTTTAATGAGCTGGAAGGCCAAAACTCGGCAATCTTTTCATATTTTACGAGTCAGATGAAAAGAGCTTAAAGAAGACTCATCTTTTGAGGAACGAGTGATGAAATGGGCAGCAGCTGATTCCAGGTAAGGGTTGGAATTTTCCAACCATGGCAGTGTCACAAGGATGGCTAGTGAAATCACTCTTCGTAGCTGTTCCTCAAAATGGGTAAACAATCAAATGGAGGTGAATGATCAGCCAATGGAAAAGTGGAGGTGACGGTGCAAACACGACCAAGGCTTTAATGGCTGATAATGTTACATTCACGGTGGTTATTTACCGGAGGATAGTTCATTTTTTAACGAGCTTAAACGCGGATTGAAACACTTGCTCGGTCTTATGTTTATTTTTTAATGAGCATGAACTATGTGCTAAAACGGCTCGATAACATGGTCTAGTTTTGATTTTTTACCATAGATAGCTTTGCTTTTTCAAAGATAGTACTGTACCCTCAATTGCTGCATCAAACTAGTTAGAAATGAATAACATTTTCTTGAAAATGAGATTAAAACGCAAATATTTCACTTTGAACTACGTAAAAAGAAATTAAAAAGTGTTTTTACCTCTCATTTTACCATTTCATTTGAACTTGGTTTGTTGGAGCTTTGGAGGTGCCTCTCCCCCCTTGATTTTCATCAGCTGATTTCGGGAGATTCTGTGGACGATTCTCGGCGCCGTCTGGACCAGGTAGGAGCTACACCTGAGATCTTTCATTTGATGGTTTCCTTTCTGCATTCTGTGCTTCATTTCCTGCTTTTCTGAGCCCCTAGGGTTTGATGGGCTCGTTCTGCCATCAACGCACCTTGGGCACTCGAAACCTGTGCTGAAGGTTGACCATATCACTGTTTACTGTTTTTATTTATAATGTCCTTGTGCTTTATTCTATCAAGACTTTAATCAAACTCATGTGTGCATGCACATGTTGGTCCTGTTCGTCCAGTAGTTCGCCTGAGAGTGCCAGCCGCTGCCCCAGCAGGAGAGGCCACTGGGAGGGTTATCCTTCGTGACCTTGATGTGGCCGAGACTCTCACAGCTGTGCAGGAGCAGGTTGAGAGCTTTACTCTCGGTATCCCAGATGTGAGGATCGACGAGCTACCTTTGCAGTTACAGCGGCATACTACTGGTGTGCCTAGACGATGGACTCGTCTCTTACGCATGATCGCGCAGGCTGTGACCTGCTATCATGAGCATCACTAGACTAGGGTGCCCCCTAGCATTTTGAGTTTTTGGGTCATGTGACCGATTTTGTCTTGGTTACAGAACATTATATGTAAACCATAAACAGCTATATATATATATATATATATATATATATATATATATTTTGATTTTCGGGGTTTTATTCTGGTTGAGTTATATGATCCACATGTAAAACATTGATGATGTGCTTTCTTTTTATAAATGTCGCAAATGTCTATCTAACACATAGTTTGCTAATGAGTCAGTTAATGTGTTTAAGTTTCTGGAAATATGTTGGTATTGAATCAAATCAAATTGTCTTTCCAAAATCTTAACCCTTAGGAACATGCGATAAATGGTCGGGTTTCGGACGGAATATATACCATTGAGTTGTAGTATTATGAGTTGTGAGTCTAGCCTGATGATTAGTCGGCGTATACCATGGGTGATGGCATCAGAGAGCAGTTCTATCAACGCGCTATACTCAGCGATGTTATTCATTGACTGACCAATACATACACCTCTGAAACTTACTAACTCGCCGCTTGGATCAAAAATGGCCCAGGCTGCGGAGGACAGGTTCCGCGAACTACGACTCGCTCCGTCGGCATATCCAACACACGTCTCCAAAAGGTTTGACATCTGCCATAAATTTAAAAAAAGGTGGATTACTCGACCAAAACGAACACTTTAGCGAAAACAAAATACAACAAAAGCATACTGGTCACTATTTAAGCATAGTAACGCTTGAGGTACAACCCATTACGAGGTTGCGCCAGTGGAATTCCGTCATAATCCATTAGCTCGTAGGCTCCTTTTGCTAACACTCGTTTAACAATATAGGGACCCATCCATAAAGAATTAAATTTACCTGCTCCCAATTTATCGGATTCTTGGTCGTAAAGCAAGACCAAGTCACCTTCTGATAAGACACGGGGTTTGACATTTTTGTCGAACTGCGCCTTGACTTGTTTCTTATGGGCTTCGTTAGCTAAAGCGGCATCACGACGGGTTTCATCCAATTGGATTAATTCCAAGAAACGGGCCTCTTCTTCTAAAGTTCCGGGGAGGAGATCGATTGCGAGTTTAAGAGACGAGATTTCGCACTGGACTGGTAAGACTGCTTCCAGGCCGTATACCAGTTGAAAGGGTCTGAACCCGGTCGCATTCCTTACCGCTGTTCGGTAAGCCCACAAGGCTGAGTACAGGATTAGGTGCCACCTTCTTTTTTGAACTCCGATCATCCTTTGTAACATACGCTTCAGGACCTTGTTGATCGCTTCAACTTGTCCATTGGCTTGCGGATAATACGGAGTAGAGCTGTCGTGAGACAATCCTAGCTTGGCAGCTAATTCAACCATCATGTGATTGCGAAAATGCGATCCATGATCTGTGACTATAGCCTGTGGTACGCCGAATCTGGCGACTACATGATTGAAAAAGAAAAGGGCAGCTGTTTCACCAGTGTTATCTAATGTAGGCATCGCCTCGGCCCATTTGGTAAAATAGTCCACGGCGACTATAATATACCCATGCTCCCCGGTCGAGGTGGGGTTGCATGTCATGAAATCGATGCCCCATTTGGCGAAAGGCCCAACAGCAACTATCGGCTGTAATGGTGCGGGTGGTCTTCTGGCTTTGCTATCAAAAATTTGACAAGCATGGCAACTTCTGACTGCGGTTATGCAATCCTTGAACATGGTTGGCTAGAAGTATCCTGCTCGTAAGATTTTTTGTGCTGTAGCATATCTAGATTGATGCCCCCCACACGTGCCTGAATGACACTCATTCAGGGCTTTTTCAGTCTCCTTAAGGGTGAGGCACCTTCTCAGAACTGTATCGATACCACGACGGTAAAGCGTATCACCGACGATCATGTAGTCTTTTGCTTGGTATCGTATACATTTTTGTTGAGAGTGAGAGGTATTTGGCCTGAATTTTTGGTTCTGGAGATAAATTATTATATCTCCATACCACTCATTGCTTGCAGATATTAGAAACAAATTATCGTCCACGATTGATTCTTCGGATGTTTCATCGTTGGACGACGATGGGAAATCGCATATTAATTCTGCAAAAACTAGAGCTTTCTTTGACTTGGATTTTACAAATTCCAGATCAAACTCTTGAAGGATCGCTAAACATTTTGAATATTTGCCCCCCAGCAACTGTCGCAACAATATATAAGTCATTGGGTTGCAATCTGACAGAATGGTAGTTTTCCGAAAGAGGACATAGTGTCGAAATCTTTGTATCACTTGAACAGCTGCAAGCGCTAGTTTTCAACATAAGAATATTTTCTTTCTGTATCATTTAAGTTTTTACTTAAATAATATATAGGGTGTTCAATTCCATCGACTTCTTGAACTAAAACCATTGCGATGGTTGTATCTGCTGCAGCTAGATACAGGTTAAAATCTCTTTGATAATCGGGGGCGTACATTAATGATGCTTTTATTAAGGAATCTTTTAAAGCATCAAAGGAAGCTTGCGCAACCTGATCCCAGACGAAGGGTACCTCCTTTTTCAAAAGACGTGTATAACCTTTAGCAAGTTCGGCGTAATTTGGAATGAACCTCCTCAGAAAGTTTGCTTTCCCTTGGAGTTTCTGAATCTGAAGCAAATTCGAAGGTGGAGGCAAATTGATGATTGCCTGGACCTTGCAAGGGTCAAGACGAATCCCATCCTTGGAGACTACAAAGCCACTAAACGACCAGAACCAACGCAAAATACACATTTGTGTGGATTGAGTCGTATCTTGTAGTGTCGGCAACGTAGAAATATCGCTCTTAAATGCTGCGGATGATCAGTCCGCTTTCGCGAATGAGCTGGACGGTTATCGAGGTATGGTTGAACGATGTTCTTGATGTCATGGAAGGCATAATTCATTGCCCTCTGAAAGGTCGCCCCTGCGTTCTTTAAACCAAAGGGTAATTTTCGATATGCGAATGTGCCCCACGGACAAATGAATGCAGTCTTTGACTGGTCCTGTGGGCGGATATTTATTTGATTATACCCGGAAAATCCATCCACGAATGAAAATATTTCGCATCCGGCGCATTCATCAATTATCTGGTCGATGAAGGGTGTAGGGTAGTTGTCTTTCGGACAAGCTTGATTTACATCCCTATAATCGACACACACTCTAATTGTCCCATGTTTCTTCATAACAGGGACCATATTCGATACCCAATCAGTTAAAGGAACCGGGTAGATGAAACAAGCATGGAGAAGTTTTTCAACTTCTGCCTTAATGTTAGCGGCTTTCTTGGGGTGCACCTGCCTAAGCCGTTTTCGTACCGGTTTGACATCTAGATACATCTTAATTTCATGTTCAACGATACTCGAGTCAATGCCTGGCATTTCATCATATGACCAAGCAAAGACATCTCTGAACTCGCGAAAAAGAGCGTCATATATTTCTAGTTCTGAAGGAGAACAACATTTGCCGACATAAATGTTCTCTACAACATCCGTTTTAGTCGAGATATTTATGGCTATAGTCTCTTCAATGTTGGATAAGTTTCGCTCGGAATCCACCGTATTTACAGTATTTGATAGGAATTCAAAAACTGAAGGATGATAAAGGTCGTCTTGAGTATCTTCTTCACAATCCGGAAGAAGGGAACGATGGTGGCAGTCATTCCATGGTTCCCCTTCAATCAACATTGATTGTACAATTCCTTCGTCGGTTCCATGCACTCGCGACCAAGGATGTGAAGGGGTACCATATTCTCTAGACCTATCTACCAAAACGCTTGACGAGCGTTGATTTGGGTTTGCCTCCCATGCTAGAAACATTGATTGCTACAATATTTCTATTGGGCTTGGGGGCAAAACCATTGCATGATCCATGTTGATATCGTTTTCTGAGATCTTTGCGGAAGATATCATATTGAAGGTACCTATCAACGCTACTTCTACCAAATCAAATGGAGGCGGAAGATCGAAAGTTCCCATTAGTATAGGATCTTTTAGTAGGCCTACTCCGATATTCGGAAGCGAATGGGTGCTTCCATGGATCATGGGAATGCTTCCTGTAACTTGTGAACCATTGGGGAGGAAGTTTTATTGGTCGACGATTGTAATCCCCCCCGAAAGGGAAATGAAATCTTTCTAAAATAGGTCGACACAACAGCTGCCATGGCATATATCCACGGTCTTCCTAGTAGGATGTTGTAATCAAGATTCCCATCGATGACTTCAACATCTATTTCTACTGTTTTTCCCCCCAGTTCAACCTTCAAGTTATTTAGGATACCATATGGGGTATATGTCCTTCTGTCGAATGCTTTTAATGTCGTCGAAGATCGCGACAAGGTTGGAGATCCTAAAGTTTTCTAGCAACTCATCGACATAATACATGTAGATGCCCCCTCATCAATAATTGTTCGATGAACAGTTTTGTTGAGGGCTTTCACTTGAATAAGGAAAGCTAGTTGAGCTTGTAACTGAGGATCGTATCCTTTGTGGTCGAAGGATACAAGATTGGAATCCTTAGGATCAACCCCACCAATGGCTGATAACAAAGCCTGCTTTTGGGATGGGAAATTTTGTAGTACTTCAAGAGTCGACATAGCGGATGGCGATTGGGTCAAATCTTCCACTATGTTATAATGCTGCGCCGCTCTAGCGCGGGGATTAAATGTCGACTTGTGTACTACTCCCTTTGGCAGTTTTATTGTTAATTCAGGAATGATGGGTGGTACAACTTCCGTCGAAGTTGTTGTCTAACTACTTGGTTGATCTTTATCCTTGCCGTTCGACAGCTGAGGATTCCCGTAATCTTTGTTCCTTGTCGAAATCAAAGCATCATTTTGCTGCTTCGAAATCGACAACATTAGCACTTGCGACGGGGAAGCATTTCCACTATCAACCAGATTTGTTCCTGGATTTGGAAACTGATCAGTTAACACAGCTGAGGTTTTCGAACTCTTAAAGAATCTTTTAAGCTCAGCTTTGTATGGACAATCTTCTGTCCAATGATCCTCATCGCATATAAAACATGGATTTTTTGGTTTCCTATTTCCAGGAGGGTTTGAAGAAGTTTTTTCAGGAGATGATTCATCCTGTTTCTTCTTCTTCCCTTTGCTTTGTTTCTTCTTTCTTCCTGGTTGTTTGGTTTCTTTGCCCTTATTTGTCGATACGACATTTACTTCCGAAGCAAGAATTTCATCTTTTGCATTTTGATCTGAAATCTTACGGGCCTTCTTAGATGTGGCCTTTGTCGATTTCGCGTTTGTTGTGCCAATCACACCATCGCCGGCATGAGAGTCATTGTTTGATTTAGGAGGAGGAGGAATTGAGAATTCCGGTCTAGGGGCGTCAGGTATTTTGTCGTAGAGGGTGCCAGACTGAGTATAGACCAAGTCTAGATATTGCGCACCAGCGATAACTTTCTCTTCCGTTACGACTCCCCCCTTTGCCACATCTTCCGTTATGGCGGGAAGTAACGACTTGATAAACCATTCAGCTAATAGCTGATCGGGAACGTACGTTTTCACCATCCTACGACGACGTCGCCACTCATGTATATGATCAGATATGTGAGTGGCCATTGTCTGTTTGAAGTTGGTTAGGATTTCCGTTCCCGTTTCATACCTTATCGGTAATTGAAAATGGGTTAAAAAGTCGTGGCTAAGGTACTGAAATTGTCGAACGAAGCTCTAGGAAATTCAATATACCATTTTGCCGCTGGACGCGTTAATGTCCTCTGAAAAAGGCGAAGCCTTATCGAATCATCGTTTAGTGTGTTTGATGAACACCATAGATGAAATTTCTTCACGTGATTCGATGGATCTTCACCTGAATTTCCATTAAATTTAGGAATATCTGATGGAAGTTTATGAGGGATCGCTGGCCACCAAGGGGAGTAAGCAATTGGATCATTTGTTAACGGGTGCAAATCAGGTAACTCTAAAGTTGCCACGAATGGTAACTGTTGATTCAGGTTAGGTGAAGCATACCCAGGATACGATGGAATTGCCTGAGCAGTTGGCCTTTGCATACCAGCATAATGTAGTTGATGCTGGTACGACTGATACGGTTGGTGGACATGACCATTGTAAAGTGGTTGATTTTGACCGTTTTGAATGTACGGCTGTCCATTGTTCGCAAAGATCTGCTGCTCAGAACCTTGGTATACTTGTTGGAATTGTGGTTGTTGGTATTGCACCAGCCATGGTTGTGAAGCTATGTTCTGTTGCGCTATACTAATCGTTGGACCAAGGTGTGGGGTAATTGTACCCGTTTGGACCTGTGTCACCCCACCAGTTGGCGATTGTGGTTTAGTCACAGGGTCAAGGGGTTGTTGCATTACAACTTGAGAAATCTGAGGTTGACATACAACAGGCAGCGTTTGAACTTGTGACACTGTCACAATAGCCGGTGTTGTCGGGATGTTCGACATAGGTACACATTGTTGCATAGAATACACAACTCTTGGTTGTTAGGGTAGTATAGGTACCCAACCACTTGACGTAACTCCAGTATAACCTGAATACTGTTGTGAACTCCCGTATGGGTATCCTCCCGGAGGGGGTAATGAAAGGGCATACTGCCCCCCATACGGTGGTAATCCGGAACTCAAGGGGATTGTCTACCCTTGGGGACTGGATTGCCGAAATTGACCTCCAAATGGATCAATTTGTCGAGTCGCAACATAAGAGTTGCCAGATATTATTCCAGGGGAACAAACAGGAACGGACCATACTGTCGAAATAGCCCCTGGACGGACTCCTTCTAGCGATTATGAGCTAGTCGGGATAGATGGTACGCCGGCAAACATTGTCGGAGTGACGACAGGGAGTTTTGTTGTCGCTGTGTCAGTCGACAGAGTCCTAGATGTTGACGGTTGTTCAGACATTTTGAGTCTATCCAAAATATTACCTAGCGATTCTACAGGAACTTCCACTGGTGGTAGACTAACTTCTGATGTCGAAGGAAATAGAGTGACCCCGACTCCAAAATGTGTTGGAGTACTTACTTGCAGATCTTCTACAATTTCCTCTATCGCAATCAAACCAGGTGGAAGGGGAAGACCGTCAGGTCCGTAAAATATTTCTGGTGCCGAAGAAGGGGTTGAATCGACAGCGACAGATGTTTGAGGAGCAAGACTCTCCGAACCGGTTGCAGATGGAACTGGTTCAGTAACACAAGTGTTTGCTCTCAGACTAGGATCAGTATCACTGTCCCTCTGTGGCTGTTGAACTTCTTCTGTAGAGGCAGGGTTTCCAGAAATGTTTGGAGT
Source organism: Pinus tabuliformis (assembly GCA_031772625.1). Taxonomy (NCBI): domain Eukaryota; kingdom Viridiplantae; phylum Streptophyta; class Pinopsida; order Pinales; family Pinaceae; genus Pinus; species Pinus tabuliformis. Next base: position 1,726,980,974 of record CM062820.1, on the reverse strand, counting down.
AACCGGAATCTCAGATGTTGTTGGAACACTTGTTCTAACTTTAATAGGAGATTTCGAACCGGTTAAACGAGTTCGCTTTGTCCGTACTGTTTTCGATTCCAGAGACAAAGACGGTTGACTCGTAAGCCTCCACGAACGACGGGGTTTCAATTGACTTTCTTCCACGATTGCGGATTACTCGATCAACGAAAATACAAAAGGGGAAAGTGTGTTTCCGAATTAAATGAATTTTTAGACGCTTTAGACACAACTTGCTTTTTCAATTTTAAAGAGTCGAGAAAAAGCAAAAGATGACTCTAGTCTCCTTCGATTTTTAATGAGCCTGAAGTGACAAGTGCTTAGATGGACCTTTTCCGTTAAGGAGTCTGAAAAGGAATGAAAGGGACTGCTCTGGAGTTCTAGGTAGAGGGTGTGCCAAACCAATCGAAAAACCGCAGAATACTTTTTAGGGTACGGGCGGTCAATCTTCCTGAATGCTGTGTTCAGTGCATTGCGATCAGTAGGGCGGCCGACACGGCTTCCTATGGATAAAGGTTTTATGCCTATATGGGTCTCCCAATATATACTCGACGGTACGTGGGAGCACAATCCGTACCGGTACTTATTTTCTCTCAGGAGGAATCACCCAACCATTAGTGAGGCAATAGTTACCAAGTTTTACGACGCCGGAACACGTCTCTAGCCTAGACCTCTATGTTGTGCGTTAAGTTACAAAGCGTTGTTAAGTTCATTCAATTTATTTTAGGTTGATCTTTCTTAGAAGTTTGCCTTTTTGGATCACCACGAGATGTAGATACAATTCCTAAATGCAGTCTAAAGATGATAAGCAAGCTTTTATCTCTTTTCAACAATGAAAATCCTAGCTACAAGGGGAAAAGAAAGACACAATCTTTTCTCAAAGAGCATAGAGCACACTGTAAATGCACTTTTCCTAAATCAAATCATACAATCTGTCAAGATGCAAATGCACATATTCATGTATTTGTTTTCACTTTCTTAATATTGATGCCTAAAAAGAAAGTTGTTGTACAAATTTGAATTCGATTTCAAGTGAAAAACACAAACAAGCTTCTTTTCGAAATCAAAAAGACGATTACGAAACTTTATGATTTTGAAGTAAACACTTGTTTCGACACTAGAAATTCACAAATTCAAACCAAAATACAAAAGTAAAAGCGTAATCAACTGTCAACAGCAAACAAACTTATTCCTAAGATCAAAACGACACTTACGACAGGTCTAGATCTAAGGGCGACAGTATGACTAGTTTACTTTTGTAATGGGAAACTGCAAATGATGTAAAAAATACACAAAAACAAATACAGTTTCTTTTATACAACTGAGGCGGAATTGAGGCAAAGAAAAGGGGTTTTCAGATAGGTACACACACTGATAACAGGCTGCAAAAATTAGAGACAAAATTGAGCAAAATGAAGCAAAGAACCACAGCTGCACAGGGCAAAGGCTGATCAACGCACCTGTTGCACAGAGAAACTGAATTGCAGTGCAGGTAGCCCTCTCGGGACCTCCGTTGAAATGCAGAACCTCTTCACAGAGCCTGCGCTGAAGTAGAAACGAGAATTGTCTCTGGGTTCTGGGTCACGGTTTGCAGTTTAATCTACGGTTTTTGGCCGGATAAAAGCTATCAATAAGGTACAATTAGAGGGATGATTTAAAGGAGGACTAAGAGCTATCACAAAGGGCTGTTAGAGCATTTGTGGATCAGCTGTTCAGATCATAAACAGGCCCAGTGAATGGACTAGAGTAGAAGATCTCTACTTTGCATTTGTAAATGGCAAATGCAGTTCGATTCGGCACTCCTGAGTTTATGAGATGAACAACAATAGAAACACAAATAAACTAACTAGATACGTTCCCCAGCGGAGTCACCAATTTGTTGTTGGGAAAAGTATCCATTCAGAATGCCCCTATCCCACTCTAAGGTGTGACAGTGCCTTAGCAACAAACAAGGAAAACTATCTTTGTATTCTTCTTTATGAAATGTAAACGAAGAGGAAGGATGTAACTAACCTGTGTCATTCGCTAGTTTGTTGATCCACTCACTCTCCTCTTTGTTCGCTTCCCACTGCCTGCTCCCTTACTGGTCCAGCTTCACCAAGTTCCTGCAAGATCACATAAGAGGAAAACTACACAAAAGAAATAGATTTACATTCATAATTAGTTTAGGATCAGATTTAAACTAAACATGCAAATATAACAAAACATCATTGATACACAACATGTAGGAGAAACTCAAATAGTTTTATTGATATAATAAGAAAGTCCAAGAGGAGATACAACCAAGTGAGTCCCGATCCAGCATCTACCTCCCAGCAAAGGAATCCCTTCCTCACCTCCAACAAAGCATAAATCACCCAATGCACTAATCTCAATCTCAAACCAACAACAATTCTCTGCAAAGTACAAAATTCCAACCTCCAGGATCTCTGGGTGAGAGACCCATATATAGATGTAAGCAGAGAGGATGAGTCAGCTTATGTTTTGACTTGTGGCTTCTCTCTGTCAGTTCTTGCTTCCACTTGGAGGCTGAGAGCCTCTTACTCATCACTGGTCGAATTCAGTGAGGCAAGTGTCATTTGAGAAGATTCAGGAAGCTTCCATTGTCTTTCCACCTCGTTGAATGAGCTTGCCATTTGTCATTTCCCATTCAATGCACCTTGGTAGTGCATTCACCTGCATTGCAACGCACCTAGCCAGTGTATTTGGGTGCTTTGCAATGCAGGCAGCTAGTGGAGCCTCTGAATTGATCCTGATTTGACTAGTTTTGAGCAATTTCTGGTGGAGAACTTCTGGAAGAAGCTGTCATTTGTTGACCTTGTTTCTTTAGGAGCTGGAACAACATCTTTAGGGACTTAGGATCCCTTGGTTTATGGACATTTCATGCTTATAGCTGTAAGGCACAAAAATGTCTATAACAAAGATTCATGAGCAATTCATGAACCTGGAGAGAGAAAGGGTGTTCAAACATACCTCCTATATATATCACTTGCTAATGTACTATCAGCCTCATAGTTTTCTTGTTTTCCTGAGAAAATTAGATGCCAAGGGGGAGCAAAGGTCTGTAATATTCTAGTCACCGGTCCGCCACCATGTTTATTACTCGCCATATACATATTGTGAGTTCATTGGCCTTTTTGTCTATCCAGCTACCTGCTTATTATCAACAAATCCTCCTCCTAGACTTACTGATGAGATGCAAAATATCCTGCAACTTTCCAAAAGCTACAGCATTAATGACTGGTATTTTTACCAAAACCACACAATAATCAGGGTTTATGGCTGTGAATTAACCCCTGACAGACTACCCAAATATGTCCCAACGAGACTATTTGCCTTGGAATACTTCTGGCAATTTGGTAATGCAGATCTGATCCATTTCTATGGCAAAAGAAAAAAGGCACAGTTGAAAATCAGACATCAATTGGGCCCATTCATTTTCAATAAAAGAGAAGAAGCCTGGGTGGAGGCAGACAAAATGTTGAAAAATTTTCTGTTACTAAAAACAAGCTTCTATTGGGCACCATATGACCCCAATCACTTTATAAGCCTTAGAAGAATCAAATACAGGCTTGCAACATATGAACACTGCACTATCCCTCAAATTGAGAAATTTGCTAATCAACAAGAGTGGGTAAAGGGCACTCTAGTTGAAGAATTTTCTGAGGAAGAAATAGCAAAAAAATCAATCAAAGATCTTGAAAAAGCAATTGACATGGAATCTTTTGGGCAGGTGTTTTTCACAGCCCCTCGGCATCTTGGAGAAGGCACCTCATCTGCCCTACCTCCCAGCAACCTACCCACGTAAGTGCCCCACATGCAGCAACAGATAAAGGAAAAGCAGTGCAGCATTCAGAAGAGCAAGTGCAAAATTTAGAATAGCAAGAAGCAATGACAGACCGGCCTACTTCTACAGATGGACAGAGTCAAGGGAAAGACCCTGTAGCTCAAGAAAAAGTGACTGAAGTTCTTGTGCTACAGACACCTCTAAATGAGGAAAGGGCAAAGAAGAGGGATAGACAGGAAGAGACCCCCCTAGGGACATCCACAGAACAACAAGGAGAAAAGAGGCAAAGGTTAAATCCTTTTTTGGAGGAAGAAATGCCAGAGGGGCCCACAGAATAGAAAATTCCCCCAAGCATGGAGACATCGGCCAGCTCTTTTCAGCAGGAGCAAGAGAGACAGCAGGGGGTTGAAGTACTGTCCACTAGGCAACAGGGCCGACAGGCCTTTGATATTAAAAAACCATTCATGGAAATCAAAGCTAGGAATGAGCCAGTGAGGCTACAGCTGTACAACCAGTTAATAAGGATAGCACCTACCAATCAGAAAAGGCTAATGGCAACCTATGACATCCAGGAAGGAAGAATGACCCTTGGTCACTTCAGACCTACAACTCAGCAACCCCAACCAGCTGCTAATTACATTAGAACCAATCTGGAAGTGTTCGCCAAGGATATCCATCCGATGGACCAGATTGAATTACACAAGCAGACTAGGGAGATGGTATATTCTACTCTAGCAGATAAGACATTGTTAGCCCTCAAATTGCAAAACTCTTTGCACAATACTGTTGCCCAACTAGAGTTGGAGAAACCTTCATCACAGGCCAAGGACAATAGAATCAAGTCCTTGGAGGAGATCATCATAGAGCTGGGACATGATCCCACTGATCCCAAGGGTGTGCAAGCTTTGATAAAAAAGAAGGATGAAGACATAGCTGTCCTAAGAAGACAAATCAAGCTGTCACCCACACTACATCCTCAAGCTACAGAAGTGGCACAACCAAAAGAGGAGCAGGATGTAGTAGCTTTGCTTACAACCTTACATAAAATATTGGTAGAGACAGACAGTGCCTTAGAGGCATCATTACAGGGAAGACAGGGAGAGTTGGCCTCTCAGCCAATTCAAACAGCTCAGATTCTCACAACTACTCCTCCCACGGCCACCACAACTATCCCTCCCACTGTTACAACATCAGAAGCAGGTGCCTCAAGCTCAGCACCAATTTCAGCAACTACCTCAGCACCTACAGAACAAGGGACCAGCTTGAGAATGGACAACATGATGAAAGAAATAGAAGACTTGGAATTGCAAATGGCAGAATTGAAAGAAACCAAGGAAAAGTTGGCTAAGATTGAGGAAAAATATGACAATTAAAAACAAGAAGTGGCTGAGAAGAAAAGGGAAGTCAAAGCCTTAGAAAGAAGAATAAAGGAGCTGGAGAAAGAGCTCACTTTTGATAGGACTCTGGCATATATCAAGAAAATATTGTGGGCCAAGATTGGCCAATCCATTACAGACCAATGGCAATCCATTGAAACTGTTCATGAGAAAATGGATTTGATAAGTTTGGCTCATTTTGAAAACCAAAAGGCTAGAACATCTCTAGGAAACATGTCCGAGCAAGCTAATGGAATGATCCAAATTTTTGAATACTCGCACCAAAGGACAGTTGGCCGAAATGGGAATCAGGAAGAGAACTGAAACTATTTTGCTAAACAAAAGGGTGTTAACCCTTAGGAATTTTGTGCAGACATTGGAGAGAAAATGCCAAGAGATGCAAGAAGAGGTGGATGACTTCAGATTAAAGATCGCAGCATTACAGAGCAGAGGGCTACCTAGCCTAGTAACCAGTGCTGGAAGACTATTACCACATTAGCATTATGCCAACAGTGTTATAGACATTTTTGGGCCTTACAGCATAAAGCATGAAATGTCAATAATATAAGGGATCCAAAGTCCCTAAACATGTTGTTCCTACCCCTAGAGGAACAAGGTCAGCAAACCACAGCACTAAATATCAGTTCTCCACCTGAAAACACTCAAAAACAAGCTAATTCTGGATCATGTCAACTGCTCCACTGAGCATCTGCGCTGAATGTCAACTGCTCCACTCTGTACCTGCGCTGAATGTCAACTCCAATGATGGCTACCTGCGCTAGGCGAGATTGGCCAAGTGGCACAGTCATTCCTCAAGGTGTCAATGCCCAGGAAGCTTCCAAAATGACACTTGGATCAAGGAATTCGCCTTGTGATGAGTAAGAGGGTCTAGATCTCCAAGTGGAAGCAAGAACCTCCAAGTGGACTCAAGAACTGAAGAATAACTGAAGTGGGAGAGGACACTAGTCAGCTTCATGCCAGCCTCAAGCTGACTCATCCTTTCTCCAAAACTCCTATATATAGAGCTCTCTCATGAGGTCTAGAAAAGGCTGGAATCTTGTGAATGTAAGGAAGTGCTGTTGGTTTGAGTATAGAACTATTGGGTGATTTGCTTGAAGGAGGTGAAGAGGAGATTTCTTTCTGCTGGGAGGTGTTGCTGGATTAGGCCTCTTATGGTTGTAACACTCTCAGAACTTTACTTCTTCCATTAATAAAGCATTTGAGGTTCTTCTATATGCATGTGTCTCAATGGTGAATTGTTATACTTGTGTATTTGATTTATTCTAATCCTTGAATCAATTATGAATGTATGCTTCTTGTAGTTTCCCTCTTTTGCCCTTTTGCAGGATCTTTGTGTAGCTGGGCCGGTGAAAGAGCAAGGAGCTGGGAGCAAGCAGCAAGGAGAGAAGATTGGATCAATCATTAGCAGAAGACAACGGTTAGTGGATCTCTTTCTCCCCTCTCTTACATCTCATAAAGAAGTAATCTTGAATAGCTTTGCATTCGGTTGTTGCTGAGGTACTATCACCCTTAGAGTGGGATAGGGTCATTCCGTATTGCATACTTTTCCCAACAACAAATTGGCGACTCCACTGGGGATCGTATCTTGTTGGTTGTTTGTGTTTTTGCTATTCATTTCATAAACAAAGGGAGTACCGAATCGAACTGCATTTGGATCTTTCAAATGCAAAGTAGAGGGCAGCTACTCTAGCTCAGTTTCTGGGCAAGTTTATGATTTGAAGAGCTGATCCACAAGGACTCTAAATAGCTCTTAGTGATAGCTTTTCATCCTCCTTTTCATCCCTTAGTGTGTACTTGACTGATAGCTTCTGATTTGGCCAAAAACTGTGAATTTTTTAGCAATCTGTGACCCGGAAACTGAGAAAAACGAAAGTTTGAATCTTCAGTGCAGGCTGTGTGAAGGCTGTCTGCATTTCAGCGCAGTTCCCGAAGGGGCTACTTGCGCTGAATGTCAAACTGACAGTGTACCACCTGCGCTGAACCAGTCTTGCCTTGTGCTACTGGGGTTTCCTACTGTTTCTTGCCCAGTTTTCACTCTTGTTTTGCAGCCTGTTACCAGTCAATGTACCTATCTAAAACCAACTCTCCTTGCCACTATTCCGCCTCGGTTGTATAAAGAAACTGTGTTTGTTCTTTGTGTATTTCTTGTATCATTTACAGTTTCCCATAACGAAAGTGAACTAGTCTTGTTGTGGCCTCTTAGATCTAGACCTGTGATAAAGTGTCGTTTTGATCTTAAGAGTTAGTTTATTTGCTGTTCATAGCTGATTGAGCTTTTGCTTTCGTCATATGGTTTGAATTTATATATTTCTAGTGTCGAAACAAGTAAATCTTAAGGTGTCTTTTGATTTTGGACAAGCTTGTTTGCTTTCACTTGAAATTGAATTCAAAGTTATACAACAGCTTTCTTTTTGTATCGCACAAACATTAAGAAAGAGAAAAGAAATACCTGCATTGTGCATGTGCATTTTGACAGCTTACATGTTGATTTAGGAAAAAGTGCATTAGTGTGTGCTCTATGATCTGTGTGAAAAGATGTTGTCTTTCTTTTCCCTCAGTAGTTAAGATTTTCAAAGTTGAAAGATTGAAAAGCTTGCTTATCATCTTAGACTGCATTTAGGAGTGTTACTATACATCTCGTGGTGATCCATAAAGGCAAACTGCTAAACAAGATCAACCTTAAAATAAATTGAATTTACATAACAACGCATTGAAACATAACGCAAACACATAGAGGTCTAAGCTAGAGACGTGTTCTGGCGTCGTTAAACGTGATATCTTAGCGTTGAGTGGTTGGGTGATTCCTCCACGGTGAAGCGATAAGTATCAATATGGACTTGTGCTCCCACGTACCGTCGCGTATATATTGGGAGACCCCTATAGGAACAAAGCCTTTATCCATAGGAAACCGTGTCGGCCGCCCTACTGATCGCAATGCAGTGAACACAGCATTCACGAAGATCGACCACCCGTACCATAAAACGTATTCTGTGGTTTTGCGAAAAGTTTGGCACACCCTCTACCTAGAACTCCAGAGCAGTTTCTTTTGGCCTTTTTCAAACTCTATAACTGAAAAAGTCCATTCGAGCATTTGTCACTTTGGGCTCGTTAAAACATCGAAGGAGACTAGAGTCATCTTTAGCTTTTTCTCGACTCTTAAAAAGTGAAAAAGCAAGTTGTGTCTAAAGCGTCGTTATAAAATTTATTTTAAACGGAACATAATCACCTCCTATTCCTGCGTTGATCTATAGGTTGAGAACATGGAACGCCCCAACCAAGGAATTCCACATGATGGAAATCCTAGTCCTTTCTCCTCTTGGGGAGAAGTTGGTGCGCCCCACATGGCCACATTGTCGCTTCCAGGACTGACAATTGGCCTGCCTATTTGGCTATTCTCAACCAATGTAGTTCAGAACACCATGGTTCCTGAACAATCGAGTCAACAGTTAGATGAGTCTAGAGCTGCCCACCAGCCTTCTACTTCCTATAACTCTTCCTCCAATCCTTCATCTTCGCAAGGTAGAGCCGGCAAAAGCCAAGCTCCCATGGAGAAGAAGGAGAAGAAGAAGAAAGAGAAGAAGAAGAAGGAGCCTAAGGCGACTGGGGGCAAGCAAAAGACATCTGACAAAAATCCACACACAGCACAGACCGGGCCTAAATCGCCATGTGTCATATGTAGAGGAGACCACTTCCATAGATATTGTCCCTATATTCCCCGGATACTAAGGGACTGGTCACCTCGTTTGCAAAATTCGGGAGCATCAACCTCTGATAGCCATGTTGAATGCTTACCGTCAACCAGCGAAAGTGAAGGTTCAAGACAAAGAAGGGGAGCAAAATCCCCTTGCAGACTGTGTGAAGGCGATCACGCCATCCACCGTTGTCCCTTCTTAGACGAAGCGAAGAGAGTTTTGGAAGATCGCCCGGTTTCACCGTTGAGGCTTCCACCTGGATACAAAAAACTCGTGCCAAGTCCTTCGTTGGTTGAAAATACAGCTGGCCCGCTCAAGTGGTCAGCTGAAGCGTCAGTCATTGAAAATGAACCTACTGAATCCAGACCAGACGAAAGTCTAAAGGTCGATACGGCAGTTGACCCGGTTCTTCCTTCAGAGGTTTCATCCTCAAATGACACCCTCACTGAAGAGAATAAGGATGACACCATCCAGATTCTTTTCATCAACGCAGACTCTGATGAGCATCAGGGCAATGCGCCCATTCCTTTATCGCAGGAAGGAACATCGTCAGGGTCATATCCGGCCGTGTATTCGGTCCCACCACCAAGCAACCTGGTTGTATCCTTTGATTGGAACCAACTAGGCAGACCCCGGTTACTAGCCAGTATACCATTCAGAATCATAGTCCAAATTTACAGAATGGTAATGGTTGGAACTATCATTGATGAAGGGGCATCTGTGAGTATCCTTTCCTCTATTGCTTGGAAAGCGCTGGGTTCCCCGGAGCTTTTGCCTGAGATAAGAAATCTCTCGGGTTTTGATAAAGGAACCAGTCGACCATTAGGGATTCTCCCCAATGTGCCTGTTACATTGAAAGGGAAGACCGTTCAAATGAACGTGATGGTTGTTCAAGGACCCTTGGATTATAACCTACTCCTTGGACGAGACTATATATATTGCATGGGAGCTATAGTCTCCTCACTCTTTAGAGTAATGTGTTTTCCACACGAAGGAAGAATGGTCAAGCTCGTAGACCAACTTTCATTTCCGGGATCACGCATCGCAAATAGTCACATACCAACCCTCAATGGTCTATTCACTCAAGAAATGTCTCCACCCCCAGTCCTCCTTCCCGATGAGTGCGAGTGATTCGGAAAGATGGGACTGGAACCCAGGGGGCATGCATCCTAGTCTGCTTCGGGCAGAGGAAACCTTGGGTATAAGGTAGAATTTCCGTGAAAGAATATGACTAGTCCGTACCCCGTCCGTGGATGGAAGAGGGGTTGTTCTAGAACAAGATTTTTTTGTCAAGGTTACTTGATTGACAAAGGTCATTCACCATTGTCTACTTCGGTAGACAGTGCCGAGGAAATGTTTTCGTTTGATGGTGTTAACAAAACAATCTTTGGGTAACCAGAAAGAGGCAAGCCTCACCCTTTAAAACGAATGTTTTATCGGATAAGTAGGGGCAGCCTTGAAATTGTACTTTATACCTGGGGGCATGCAAACCTTTTGGAGTGCAAGCTAAGAGCGGTTATTTATCTGTTTTTGGGATTAGCCGTTTCCGAACTTGCATAAAGAAAGGATGAGAGGGAGCAAAGCTTAGTGAAGATGAAGCTCTATAAAAAATAGAGATCTCACAGGAGACATTCTTATCTTATGACTGGTATTTTCGAGCAGTTTTACCGCGGAATTTATGCTCGTTAAAAAATAGAAAAGCGAGATCCGAGCAGTTTTAGCACATAGTTCATGCTCGTTAAAAAATAAACATAAGATTGAGCAAGAGTTTCCTCCAGAGATTAAGCTCATTAAAAAATGAACCTACTCCGGTAAATAACCATTGTGATCGTAAATTTATTAGCCATAAAAAGCCTTGGTCGTGTTTGCACCTGCCACCTCCATTCCATTTGGCCGATCGTTCACCCCCATATGATTGTTTACCCATTTTGAGGAAAGTTGCGAAGAGTGATTTCACTTAGCCATCCTTGAGACACTGCCGTGATTGGAAAATTCCAACCTGTACCTGGAATCTGCTGCTATCCCTGTTTATCACTCGTTCCTCAAAAGACGAGTCTTCTTTGAGCTCTTTTCTTCTGACTCGTAAAATATGAAAAGTTTGCCGAGTTTTGGCCTTCCAGCTCGTTAAAGTGACCGGAAGAGCTATCCCTCCTCTAGATTTTAATCTTTTTGGACCTGAGGGATTATTACACAAAAAGGTCGAGCGCTTGTTTTATTCGGCTCGTTAAAGTTATCGAAAACTCATCCCTTCTGTATTGTTTTATACTTTTTCGGACTTAAGGGATTAGATGACGAAAAAGGAATTTTGGAGTTAACTTTCTGTACCTTTTCAGACTCTCTAAAAATGAAAAGGACCGAGTTTTCTTTGTCGTTAGACTCGTTAAAATGATTAAATAGCGACAAACTTGTCTTTAGACGAGAACGAGTTTCCCTATCACTAGGCTCGTGAAAACATAGCGATGGGCTTGCCCGAAGGGCAGGTTATAGAACAAGCATATGTTATCCTCCTCAAGCTTGACAAAAATAAAGAGGTACTGGTCAGAAATGACTGGGGAAAAATTGGGAGAACCTCAAAGCTTTAATGGTAGCAAGTCGCTCTTGAACATGACACTTTTCCTCCGTATCACATCGGGTTGGGTTGTTTCATTCAACGGTCTCATCACCATGGTCTTCGCCAAACCATCCACATTTGGGGTAATGCTACCGATCCATCGCATCAGTGTCGTTATATGTTCAAGAGATGTTGTTCAGAAAGAGTCAACCATGTCCCATCCACTGCCATACATTATCCTTCATCCACCCATGATCGCCACCCTGAATCATATTTCACAGATTGTTTTCACCTCCACTAAAATCATTAGCTCCGTTCCGTGTCACTGATGTGGGATTCATTAAGGCCCTCCTTTGACGGATCGCTTCTTGTCGACTTCAGCTCATTATCCAAGAAGTTGATCTAGGAACACCCCCCTCAGTACTTTGAAGCTTGCATGCCTCAATGGCAAGTTTCTCACTTCCGGCGACAGGTATACATCAATGACCTTCGACCAGAAGATTTTGCGTGGTGTTCGATGCCAAGTCCTTTTTTCACACCACGTGAATTGTACTGCAGTACCTTGAGGGTCATTATCATTATCGGTGATTCCTCTCGCGCTTGTTAACGGTTTACATTATTGACCGGTAATCAAGCGATGTCTTTCCATGTTCGACTTCAGCGTAATTCTCACATGGATCGACTTGTACTTAGAGTGAAGATCGAACGAGTTTGAAGACCCCGGATCTAGTTTCATCCATCCGGGCTGCGATATATATTCAGGAAATATAAAGACATTTGATATGTACATCATTGCAGCAGATGATCATCCTACTCAAAGGATGATAATTTCAGCAGAGAATTATCAGTCTACCATCAGACGATCGTCTGTTATATGTACCAAAATGAATTTATAAAGCTGAGCATGGGAATACCCGCCTCAGCTAGATCATGAAAGCAGAATGAAAAATAATGTATTGTATTTTATTACAGGTCACCTCTCAGCGATTGAATGAACTTCGGATCCTCCTGATAAAGCATTTCACCCGATAAACGACCTCATACTTTAGGGGGCAACTCTTATAGACATTTTTGTGCCTTACAGCATAAAGCATGAAATGTCAATAATATAAGGGATAAAAAGTCCCTAAACATGTTGTTCCTACCCCTAGAGGAACAAGGTCAGCAAACCACAGCACTAAATATCAGTTCTCCACCTGAAAACACTCAAAAACAAGCTAATTCTGGATCATGTCAACTGCTCCACTGAGCATCTGCGCTGAATGTCAACTGCTCCACTCTGTACCTGCGCTGAATGTCAACTCCAATGAAGGCTACCTGCGCTGGGCAAGATTGGCCAAGTGGCACAGTCATTCCTCAAGGTGTCAATGCCCAGGAAGCTTCCAAAATGACACTTGGATCAAGGAATTCACCTTGTGATGAGTAAGAGGGTCTAGATCTCCAAGTGGAAGCAAGAACCTCTAAGTGGACTCAAGAACTGAAGAATAACTGAAGTGGGAGAGGACACTAGTCAGCTTCATGCCAGCCTCAAGCTAACTCATCCTTTCTCCAAAACTCCTATATATAGAGCTCTCTCATGAGGTCTAGAAAAGGCTGGAATCTTGTGAATGTAAGGAAGTGCTGTTGGTTTGAGTATAGAACTATTGGGTGATTTGCTTGAAGGAGGTGAAGAGGAGATTTCTTTCTGCTGGGAGGTGTTGCTGGATTGGGCCTCTTATGGTTGTAACACTCTCAAAACTTTACTTCTTCCATTAATAAAGCATTTGAGGTTCTTCTATATGCATGTGTCTCAATGGTGAATTGTTATACTTGTGTATTTGATTTATTCTAATCCTTGAATCAATTATGAATGTATGCTTCTTGTAGTTTCCCTCTTTTGCCCTTTTGCAGGATCTTTGTGTAGCTGGGCCAGTGAAAGAGCAAGGAGCTGGGAGCAAGCAACAAGGAGAGAAGATTGGATCAATCATTAGCGGAAGACAACGGTTAGTGGATCTCTTTCTCCCCTCTCTTACATCTCATAAAGAAGTAATCTTGAATAGCTTTGCATTCGGTTGTTGCTGAGGTACTATCACCCTTAGAGTGGGATAGGGTCATTCCATATTGGATACTTTTCCCAACAACAAACAGAAGTAACAATTATGCTACCAATCAAATCACAGCTTCCTCAAGCACTTCAGAAGATATAGGACCCCCAACTGGACAGGCTGTCTTTAATAAATTAGAAAATCTATTCTATATTGCACATGAGATAAATCATCTCTTTGAAGACCAGCCAAACTTTTACAGATACACAGAAGCTGATGAAACACTGATAAAGATACAAATTCATCAGCTATCTACAGAAGATTGGTGGAGAGGAATGATGGAGACGTTGCTCAGGTGATTTTTGGTATTAATTTTTTTTTGTAAACTACAGTTCAGTATATACAGATGGCACGGTCTAGCAAAGCAGCATAAAGCAGAATTGGAATGTTAATTACAGCTCATCAAAAGTAAAGTAGCCCAGCACCAAAGATGAAGACCAAGACAACAACAGGCAGCATAACAACATCAGAAAATCACACGCAGAATAAATGCGTGGTAGGCAGCTGACTCATTCAGCCCAGAAAGTCAAAAATTCTCTGACATAATAGACAGCTAGCAAGCCAATATTAACTACAGTATTTAATTCTTCATTTACTTCCTTGGAAGAGTTGGTGATGTAATTTATTACATGAAGACTCATCATCTAGATATTTTGTATCATATTTTTATATATATACCTCCCCATAGAACGTATTTGGGGTTGGTTGATGATTATCGCTCTAAGAGCTATGCTGTAACTTTCAGATTTTCTAATACAAAGAGCTGGTGGAGTTTATGATTCCTCACTGTCTGGATGTGAATGTGATGAGCTGTGTTCTGCTACAGGATTCCTGTGTTGTTTAATGAAACAATAAGTTTTTCTAAACCATGTTTTGTCTTTTCGATGTTTACTAAATTCACATATATGTTTCATGATCTCAGCAACAAAGAAAAAGAGTAGCTCAAGACTTGTTTAAATACACCCTTTGCTCAATCTCTATTTCTAATTATGTTTTCTGCAGAATTGGTTGTGAATATGAATTCTTAATTGCTCATATTTTCACTGATTCTCTCATTATGAATGTTGTTTAGGAATTCTTAACTGCTCCTACATAATATTCGCACCTTTCCCTCTATCATCATAGTGAAAGATCCTTGACTGCCTTTCATTCCCTGATTCGATGCCATCGATTCCTAGATTTGAAGATTTGTTTCATGGATACCTATCTGGCTCTGTAGTACTAACTCTTTCCCAACAAGCACTTTTAGCAGTACACAGTCATTGACTCCATTGCCCAATGGTCTAAGCTATTCTGAGAGCTGCATATCAGATCTATTTGAAACCATCATCCAACCAAACTCAAAACAAAACCCTGTGCATTATAACTAGCCTAAAATTACACCAAAACAAAGTTAAATCATAAAGAGAGAGCCCTCTCTGGTTGCAGGTAGGCTAGGACCTATAGCTAAAAGATTGGTTAGTGGTTACCTCGGTTGTATTCCCTTGGGAGTCAAAGGGAACAACCTGAGTGATAACATCATTGGCGAATCCACTGGGGAACACAAATTTTTCAATTGCGGTCTATTCCTTAAAACTACAGATGAATCCTGAATGTCAGCCAGAAAACCTTTGAAACTATTCTTGCTTTGCATTTATAGGATTAAATAAAATCTGCTTCAGTCAATCTTCATTCTAGTTTTAAGCTCTAAACAACTGTTCTGAAAATTGGTCCATTCTCCTTCTAATCTGAAATATTTCCAGAAAAATACCAAAAACAAATTTGGAAGCTGCCTCCAAGGAAGAAAACTCGATATACCAGGTCAAATCCTGACCCAGATCCTCCAGTTGTTTTTGACAATCCCAACTTAATCCCTAGTATCCTCAGAAAACAAGAAGAACAAGAAGATCCTGCTGATTCTAGCCCTGAAGCGGTTTAGCAAAGTTATATTCCCACCCCTGCTAAACCTTCAGTCCGTCCTCACATGATTCCTTCTTCTCCTTCTTCCTCATCCACTTCTCAAAGCGACTTCTCTACACCACCATCTACTACCCATATTTCTACCACCATTACTGTTGTTCCAGCTGTCCCATTTCTTCCTGTTGTTCCATTTGTTCCTGTAAATATGGCAAATAGATATGCCCCTTTGCAGCTACCTGGAAATCCCAGGGCTATGCCTCAGGATTATCAAAGTAAGATCACTTATTTTGATGGTACAGGTACATATACTACCCTACAGCATACAAAGAAAATGCAGGACTACTTTGTGAATTATGAGATAGATGATGATGATGTGAGAATGAAAATTTTTGTCCGAAGTTTCACAGGTGAAGTAAGAACTTGGTTTAGGGCACTTGCTGTAAATTCCATAGCCAGTCTGGATGCCCTTTCCCAAAAATTCCTCAACAAATGGGAAAAGAAAAAAGATCCACTGCACATTTTATCTGAGTATGACACTATAAAAAGAGGCCCACAAGAAACTGTCCTAGATTATTGTGCTATATTCAACAATGTTTACAATGCCATCCCTCAAAAGCTTAGACCTCCACCTGATTTAGCCTTAATCAAATTCCCTGATGGATTTGATTCTGACATGGCATATCAACTGAGGGAAAGAGCCCCTCCAACCTTAGCAGACATGCAGAATATAGCTGTTAGTGTAGAGGAAAACCTAATTGCTAAAAGAAATAGGGCAAGAGCTGAAAGAAGAACTACTTTCAAGGAAGAACCTTCAGCATTTGAACAAAAATTGGATGCAATCATCAAAGGTATGGACAGAATTGGGGATAGGGTGGAAACCATCGAGAGAAAGTCATCATGGGAGGGTCAACCAAATACTTCTAGAAACCCAAACTTTAGAAAGAATCAAAATTCAAATGTTGGAAGGCCTTGTCCCAACCAAAACATTATACCTCCTTTTCAAGAAAACTATGCTGAAGCCTCAACATCTAGTGAACCAACCGAGGACACTCACATCAACTTAATGGGTTTGGACAGTGAACATCAGGTCTTTCTAACACAAGAGGATCAAGAGGCCCATAATTGCAATCAATTTCAAACCAAATCAGGAGAGTCATTTGACTTTAGCGAAGGCTATGATGCAGCAGTTTATGAGGTACATAAACAGTATAAACTAAGGAGTAGAATCATATATATTCCTGAACCTATCAAACCAAAGGATGCTAATCAACCAAAGAAAATAAAAGATAAAGCTGCTCTCATAGAATTCCCTGATAAAATAGACCCAAACCCAAGAGAAGTCACTGTGGAGGATATATCAGATGTATAGCCCTCTAAAAATTAGCCATCCTCATCCCTCCCCTCAAAAGCAAGTTCAAATAGCATTCCTGAAAATAAATTCAAAAAAGATTCAATTCAAAATCATACCCATGATGAAGAAAAGGTCACGGATAATTCAGCTGAAAAGGAAAGGCTTGCTGCCCACAATACAAAGACTCGGATAGAAAAACCCTTCAACTTGGAAACAGAAATAGGTAAGCTGAAGATAGCTATTCCTCTCTCTGAACTTGCCAAACATGAAGTATATAGACAACAAATCAATAGGTCACTCCAAATATCAGATAATAGGGATGCTGTGAATGTTCTAGATGATCAACCTGAATTACTTTTTGGTCGTGAAGTTAATGGAAAAATAGAAAATGGAGGAGTCCCACCTTTTTATGTCAGTTTAAACATTCATGACAAGGTGTTACAACAATGCAATGTTTGATTTCGAAGCCTCACATAACCTAATGCCTAAATCTGTGATGGAAAAACTGGACCTAGATATCACAAGATGATACAAAGATTTGTTCTCATTTGATTCCAGCCAAGTTAGGTGTCTAGGCCTAATTAAAGATTTGTGTGTTTCCCTGGTCCAATACCCAACCAAAACAATTCTGATGGATGTGGTGGTAGCTGATATTCCACCCAAGTATGGCATGCTTTTATCCAGATCATGGGGGGCCAAACTCCAAGGATACTTGCAGTTGGACATGTCCTATGCCACTATTTCAGTCTTTGGACAGCCAAAGATATTGTACCGTGAAACACTAATGAAATATGTGGTGAGTAGTCAACAAAAGCCCCAAAACTTCCCCATCTATTCAATACATTCCAACATGGATTCATTCATTTTGTATAATGTTGACATGTGCACCAAAACTGATGCCAAACTCCTGATAACAGCACAACCAAAGAGTATGAATGAACAATCTACTGATCCAGATCAAAAAACTGTCAATATGACTAATGCAATAAAGAAAAATGACACATCAAATGACTTACAAGAACCCAATCTGCCCATGGTGCAACTTTCTAAAACTCTCAATGCAAACCTTGACCATAAAATCTTATGGTATTTAGAGTTTGATGGCTTAGTCAACAAACTAGGAGCAAGGGCAGGGGTCTGGGTATGCAACATGCAAAATGACCAGGCTGAAGGTCATGCATACAGATTAAACTTCAGATGCACAAACAATATGGCCAAGTGTGAAGCCCTTTTGTTAGGTCTCAAACTCATCAAAAACCTAGGTGCAACCAAAGTCTCAATTTTAGGGGATTCAGATCTGATCATACAACAGATGAAGGGAAATTTTGTCACAAATGATCTTAGGTTAAGGGCTTACAGAGGTGCATCCATTGAAATACTTAACACTTTCTCAGGATTTCGACTCTCACACAGTTTGGCAACTTTTGCTAGCACATGCAAGCTATCCTTTGAGCCTAACCACCATTTCACAGCTGAAATCAAACATAGGCCTGTTGTCCCAGATAATGTCAAAAATTGGCAAGTCTTTGAAAGTGACACACAGATAAATAACTTCCTGACTTTGAAGGAAGAGTTTTCCATCATAAACATTGACACTAGCACTATGGATGATCAACAATAGACATACAGAATTAAGCAGAATACATCAGCTGAAACATCAAATCTGATTTTGCATCCAACTACCTTTAATAACGAAAATGTACAATAGCTGAAGCAAACATATTTGGATGGAATAGCTGAAGCAGAAGCTGAAGTAATTGATTTAAATACAATTTTCTGCCCACAGGCTTGACTCCTTTGGAGGATTTATTCGATTCAAATGATGTTTCTAGGAAGCCAAAGATACAAACACTACATGCTGAAATTGAGGACTGCAACATTGGAACCACAGAAAATCCCAGGATGGTAAAACTATCCAAATCATTGCCTACCGATCAGAAACTGAAATACATTGACTTGTTTAAGGAATTCCAAGATGTATTTGCTTGGGGTTATGAAGACCTAAAATCTTATGATACCTCAGTTATCCAGCATACTATACCCTTGAAAGAGAATCAAAAGCCTTTTAAACAGAAACCTAGAAGGGTCAATATCGTCCTCCTTCCCCTAATTGAAAAAGAAGTTAAACGAATGTATGAGACAGGAATCATTGCTCCAATTAGGTTCTCAGAGTGGATTTCAAATCTAGTGCCTACCAGAAAGAAAACGGGAGAGATTAGATTGTGTGTGGACCTAAGAAACTTGAACAAAGTCTCTCTCAAAGACCATTATCCCTTACCAAAAATGGATCATATCCTACAAAGGGTAGTGGGAGCCTCTAGGATCTCATTGTTAGATGGATTCTCGGGATTCAATCAGATCTTAGTGCACCCGGATGATCAAGACAAAACTGCCTTTACAACACCTTGGGGAACCTTTAAATATTTCAAAATTCCTTTTGGGCTTAAAAATGCAGGGGCCACTTTTCAGAGAGCAATGGACATAGCCTTTGCCAAAGAGATCCATGATTTCTTAGTAGTCTACCTTGATGATCTCACTGCCTTTTCAAAATCATATCAAGAACACTTAGAACATTTAAGACAGGTGTTCCTAATTTGCAGAAAATATGGCATATCTTTGAATCTAAAGAAATCACTGTTTGGTCTAGAGGAAGGCAAGCTCCTAGGTCACATCATTTCAAAAGATGGCATTAGGATCGACCAGGACAGAATTCAAGCTATCCTCCAAGTTCCCCATCCAAGAAGCATCAAATAATTACAAGCTTTTCTAGGTAAGATTAACTTTTTGAGAAGATTCATTCCTAATTTGGTTGAGCTCATAAGACTGTTAAAAAATATGCTGAAGAAAGATTCTAAAGTCAAGTGGACCATGGAAGCCAAACAAGCCTTTGAGGACATCAAGATATCTTTGACAAATACACCAGTCCTCACAAATCCCAGGTTTGATAGAGATTTCATTATCTTTTCCTTTGCATCCGAGCATACAATTGTTGTTGTCCTATTGCAAAAAGATGACCAAGGGTGTGAGAAGCCCATTGAATTTTTTAGCAAAGCCCTTAGAGATGCTCCCTTAAAATATCAGATTATGGAAAAGCAAGCTTATTCCCTGGTAAAGGCCATTAAAGATTTCATAATTTACATTTTATACTCTCATGTGATTGCCTATGTCCCAAATGCTGTGGTTAAAGACATTTTAACTCAAGCAGGAATTGAAGGCAAAAGGGGCAAATGGATTGCCAATATCCTAGAATATGACATTGAAATCAAGCCTAAAAAACTAATAAAAGGACAAGGGTTAGCCAAACTAATGACTGAAACCAATTTCCAAGCCCTTGACATCAATGAACTGGACAATGAACAAGAGATAGCGACTCCACAGATCAATCAAGCCTTTTTGCAATCTCCCTGGTATGCTGATATATGTTTTGTATTGTTAAACCTACAAGCTCCTCCAGGTTTGTCCAGAACTAAGAAAATATTCTTGAAAATGAAAGCATCAAAGTTTTGTATCATAGACAATGTTTTGTTTTGGAAAAATCATGAAGGAATTTTACTTAATTGCCTAACATTGGATGAAACTGACAATGTCCTCAAAGAATTTCATGCAGGTGACTGTGGAGGACACTTATACTGGAAGTCTACAGCTGATAAAATCCTAAGGGCTAGATTTTATTGGCCCTCCTTGTTTGCTGATGTGAAAAAATTTGTAATGTGTTGCCACAAGTGCCAAATCTTTGAAGGCAAGAAAAAGTTGTTACCTCTACCACTTAAACCTATTTCAACCGAAAGACCATTTCAGCAATGGGGTTTAGACTTCATTGGAGAAATCCACCCTTCCTCCTCTGGCCAAAATAGGAGGATTTTGACTGCTACAGACTACTTTACCAAATGGATAGAAGCCATCCCTTGTAGGCAAGCTAATGACTCCATTATCATGCATTTTTAGAAGCCAACATTTTGTCCAGGTTTGGCTGTCCAGATAAAATTATTACAGACAATGCTGCTGCTTTCAAATCCAAAAAAATGATCAACTTTTTCCATAAATACCACATGAACTTTGGCCATTCCATAGCCTATTACCCTCAAGGCAATGGCCTAGCTAAATCTTCCAACAAAAGCCTCATCAACATCATCAAAAAGATCTTGGAGGAGAACAAAAAGAATTGGCATAAGAGGTTGGTAAATGCATTATGGGAAAACAAATTGACCACTAAAAGATCCATTGGTACAAGTCCATATGAACTAGTTTATGGAATGGAGGCAAGGTTCCCTTCATCTTTGGGAATCCCTGTAATCAAGTTTCTACAAGAAATACAGGCTGAGCCTAATGATATTCAAATAAGGATCAATCAGAATATACACTTGCAGCAAACAAGAGAAGAAGTATATCAGAGAACCCAGATTCTACAAGATAAACTCCAAAAGATCTTTGACAAAAAAACAAAGGCTGAAGACTTCCTCATAGGAAACAAAGTGCTCAGATGGGATTCTAGAAGAGAAGACAAAGGGAAACATGGCAAATTTGATTTTCTTTGGAAAGGACCTTATGTCATACATGCTGTACAAGGTAACAATACCTATTTCTTGAGGAGTTTGGATGGCTCAAATACTGAAGAAGGCCCAGTCAATGGGCGAATGCTCAAACATTATTTGGATTCCAGCCAATCAGAATAACACCACTGTGTATTGTACATAAATATTTGTAATTCCAGCATTTTTATTTACAACGGTTAGATAAGGAAAAAAGTGAAGCAAATTTTGAGGAAAATCAGGGAACTGCACAATTTTTTATATATGTTTTGAGTCTATCATTGGAAATCAAGAGCAAGACTTGGGAACTATAAATATGATGATAAATACCCAGAGAAACCAGCAAAGACAGAGCTGCGATTTTAGAGCAGACCAGCTCATAAGGACTGTATACAGGATACAGAGGTTCAGATCATTAATATTCAAGAGAAGGAAATTTCGGACTAAAGCAATAGTGTTAAAAAAAAAAAACAAGGCAATCTGACCTACTATTCTTGGCCTTTCAAAAGGAAAGGCCATCCCCAAGTGGAGCCACTGTTAGGTTCCTATACCAATAGGTTTCATTTTTCATGATTGACCTAGGAAGTGCCAAATATGTTCATATTTTCATACTGCAAAGGTTCCATATTTTGTAAAAGAAATAGAGAAAGTTAAAAAATGTAAAGAGGGTATGCCCTAAAAGAATTATCAAAGGGCAAAAAGAGTAAATTGGTCATAAAGAAAAACAAAAATGAACCCCAAAGAAAGACCAAGAAAGTGGTTAGCCCAAATGCCACTGCCAGCTGGATGGATGGCCCAACAGTTCAATCTGGACCATGCCATATTTTAAATTGCTTGTTCTAGACTAGATAATGGAGATCTATCCAAACAGTTCAAAGCTTGGCAGATCACTAGCTAAGTAGAGAAATTAAGGAGCCCAACTGCTCAATCTGGGCCCTTGGAAGAGATAAGGGTAGATTTAGATAGGAGGCCAGTCAAAAGAAAAGAGGATAATCAGGGTCTACAAGTCTAAGTGCACCCATGGAAAAGGAAGAAAAAATGTTAGGTGTATTAGGATGGGTAAGTAGTTGGAGGTTGCAGAGGCAAGGTTTGGATCACCTGGTACATTATCAATCAGAGCTTATCTCATCAATGAAAGGAATATCAAAGCAGTTGTTTGATGGCAGAACTATGGAAGCATGTCTAATTACCCACTTTCCGCCATAAATCACTTACTAACATCCCCTGAAGGACCTTGGGACCTGCCCAGCAAGTCCTGTTTTCACTTCATTTTGGTAAAAATACTAAGTCAATCTTTGACTTTCTTCAATGAAAAGAAGCCACATTTCTTGTGTAAAAATCATTCTATACTCCTTTCATCTTCCTATGTCTAAGTTTTCATACTATGGAATTAGCATTCATCCATTCATTTTCAATCCATAAACTCATATTAACCCCTAATTCTATTATATAGCTCCTGTTGTGGCGGGCAACAACCCCCCCCCTTTTTCTTTGTTCATTTAAGTGTTAACCAAAATACTAAATGAATGGGGACCCTTAGTTAATGTTTAGGAAGAGCAAGAGTTTCCTTTCCTCAAAATAAGGTTACCATCATAAGCCTAGGTAGGTCTTTTGAATATTTTAAACATAAGTCTATGATAACGAGAAAATCTTTAAAGTCACGTTGCAAAAAAGATAGGAAATGCCTCCATTTCTCTTTGAACATCAGTATGTGCAAGACACCCGTGTTAAGTATAACATCGTGTCGCAGCAAACTAATACTCATAAGGAAAAACTTAAAAATTTACCGATCTGCAATAACACCGATCATAAGATCGCATATCGCATAAATGAGCCGACAGGATTTGGCAAACATCAAACTTCTGCGATCTGCGATGTTGCGATCGCTACGATATTGCGTTCTCGCGATCTGTGATTGTGCGATTTGCGATGGCGCGATCTGCGATGTTATGTAAGCAAATCATAAATCACTTCATTATGAATCCTTCAGGCACGCCATTCAAGGAAAAAGTCACTTACCATAATCTGACTCGAAATCATGCGCTTTTAATGATAGTAAATGAATTAGTTGTCAGTTATTAAATGAAGTAAAGATGCGTGCCTTTGTAGAGAATTACTTCACGTAAGGTGGCATATTTGATACATCTGTTGCATTTAAAACTCTCCCATCACCTTTCTGAATCAGTCATTTACATTTCACTCGTAATCTGCCGGAACGAAGAGCCAAGACGATTCAAACCCAAACGCAGGAAGAAATGGGAAAGAAAAATAAAGCCCAAAGCTCTGAAGCGAAGGAAAATATGAAGGAGATGGCGCCTTTGTATACAGACACAGCCTGTAACAGAGACGCAGGGATATCGACATGGGAAAGCATGTACAGGCTGCTTGAAGAGGAAAATCCTAGAATAATGAAGGTTGCTACTGTCACGGGCTCACAACGCTCTTCCGAGGCATCCTTAGAGGAGCTAGCATGTTCATTTCTTCACAGGATAGCAGGAAGACCCAAAATTCTACCATATACGGATATGATCAAGTGGATACTTGACAATGCAGACATGAACAACAAACAATTCAAAGTTCAAGGACACGGGCTCATCGGATCATTCGCTGCGCAAGATTTGAAGCTTATGTATCTTCCTGAACCGCAGGCGACTTACAATGCACAATTCGTCAAGAAATTTTCGGCAGAGAACCCAGACCTATCAGAGACCACGAAGGATTGGTCCAAAAAAGAGGACCTGCTCAAAAAGGACAAAAACGGTATGTACATCACTGGTTCCCTCACCTCTCCGTATTGTTTTGCTGCAGCCATGCTTTGTAGGTTATTTGGGATGCCGGATATCAATAAGTTTTCGTCTAAATGGCTACCATTAATTGATGCTGCCACAAACGCCGATATTATGGATTGGGCCAAGATCCTTTCTGATAATCTATACATGGCTGTTATCAATTACCGGTCTAAAAGATCCTTGTCTCAAAGGATCTATCCTCCTTTTTATCTGTCTGCATATATTATGGATTCTATGTGTTATGTGTCTAAATTTCCCATTATGGGTTGGAAATGGACTACCCAGGACCCATTACCTATCCATGTTTATCATAAGGTGTTATGGGATTCTCAGTTCGTCCCTCACTTCTACCAGATTTTCCACGAGCTTATTTTGCCCTTGTATAGAATAATGTATGATGAAGACCCCCCGAGGTGCTCACCCAAGGCACAAATAGACATCATCCCCATCGCAAGATGGTTCGGGGAAGAATGGTTTACCTATATTAGAGTGTTTGGAAGCACTGTACCTCCACATGTCCTACCTCTATATATTCCTGATAAACTTTTGGCTCAGGAAATTGCTTATCAAACCTATTCAGAAGGTGGCCTTACCAAAGACCTAAATGACAAAAAGAAGGCCATATGGCCTCAATTTCCTGTAGCTTGTGGGGCCTTCTCATTGTTCGATGTAGGACACGCTTTCAATGAAGTGGAGAATGTGACGTGTCTACAATTATTTAAGTTCCCAGCAAGGCCATTTGACCCAAATGATGTTGCCCAAGATTTCACAACGAACGTCAAAAATAAAAGTATTCGTTGAAAAGAAAGATTTGTTTGATGATTTGTTTCAAAGTAGAAGCTCACTCCAAGAAATTTTGCGGGAAGCTCGGTCGAGGTTGTCTCCAGATGACCTCCAAAGATTCATGTTATACAGGGAAAGAAGGATGGCTAGTGTTCCTCTAGAGAAGCTGCGACTGCCTGCCAGAGAACCAACTCCAAGCATTAGCCTCAGTGGAAACTCTAGCACTTCCAGATCTAAATCCAACGCTGCACAAGGAGTACCAGAACATCCTAAAGATTCTGGATGCGACCAAGGAAAAAACAAAGAAACAACTAAAGATACAGCTCAGTCAAGTGCATTGTCGCAACAGCAAGTTATCGCCTCCCCGCCAAGAGATGTCCCCCCTCCTGTCATCGAAGCACCACTCGTCACAACAGAACTAGACAAAGAATGGGAAACCTTCAATGAACTGATCAATCTTGAAGGGAAAACCCCCAAAACACCTGTGAACAACACACAAGTAGTGCAAGAAGTGGTTTCGACGATAGTCAGCAGTGTCACGGAAACGGAGCACATTCCTATCGCTCCGCCTCCTGAGCTTCTACTTAATGTAGAAGAAATTCCCCCACTAGATGTATTCTATAGTCCCCAACACAAAGCAGTTGTAAGGAGACAGAGGAAGAAAAGAAAACTAGAAAATACACTGTCACAAGATGCTGAACATTTGGACGTCTTATGGAAAGACCCCAACAATAACCCGACTGAAAATCTCACTAAGTTGTCTCATATCATAGGAGCATATGCTTCTGCAACTATTGACAAGGCATCGGAAGTTCAGAAACTATTGAAAGAACAAGAAGATCAAATACAGCTGCTACAACGACAGTTGCATCAAGCCAATGCTAATATTGAAGCTTCCAAACAGCCCGAGAAGCTGCAGGAAGACTTTCAACAGATGCAGATAGGCTATCAAAGAAGTCTAGACGAGAAAGGAAAACAATTTCAGACTTTACAGGAAATGCATAAAGATGAGCCTAAGCTAGCAGAATTTATTTCAGAATCTACTGGCTTAAATGAGCAACTACTGCAGTAACAGGAAGAGTTGTGACGTAAAATATCACAGTGGAGTCACTATTGTGAGCTAAGCGATAAAATCACCAATCAAGTGGTAGACTTGCGGAGTGACTATGATCAGAGTGACAGGCGGGTGACAGAATACTTAACTTGGTAGGATGAAGATGCAGGGAAAAGAGCAGGTGCACCCAGGATAAACGAAAATCATAAAGAATTGCTCTTTAATAAATGGGATGATCAAATCAGGCAGGCGGAGCGAGAAGCGGAGATAGCGCTACACAGGCAAGCATTCTTATTGACTGTGCAAATGAGAATTTACACAGGACCAATTTAATCGCAGAGACCACCCCGGGGTACCTACCAAATAAGTTACAACTGGAAGCAGAATGGAAGCAGAAAGCGCAGGCAAAGGGAAAGGCGATCCAAGCATTAAACAGTTTGGATTGGGAATGTTACTAGACATACTTGGTCAAACCACACAGTCAATGGATGACGGTGAAATGCATCACAAACGCGGTCGAAAAAGTAGTGCCAGCTCTCGTAGATGTTGTTTTCGCAGCCCAGCTCAGCACAGAAGTCAGTCAACCGACTCTCCTCAAGCCCATGATGAACACTTGCAACTTTAAGGACCAAATACAGAAGTAGCCTTATTTTAGAATGTTGTTTTTTCTTTTAATTAGATTAAAAAAAGGACGGTCATTTGAAAACCGTATCCTAAATTTTGTGAAAATACTGTTATTAGAATTAGGAAGTAGTATTTTAACCCTTCTCATGCATTTAGAGAAGGGTCTAGAAATTTGTCAAAAACTTGTCCTCGGAACATGCACTTCTACATCCTCAGAGGAGGTTTTGATGAATGGATGGATCGAGATTTATTAATGTTTGCATTTGATATCTGCTACTGATGTTGCACTTCTGTACTCTTAGTAGATGTTTGAACAAGTAGAGATAAATCATTTTTGCTTGAAGCTTGTGAGTAGGATTAGTCATAAATGATACTTTTATCTCTTGACCATTTCTGCTTATATTCTTAAAGTGATATATAGTTTTCAGTTGTTTATATGTTAATGCATGAATGTGTGGGTTACCATTTGACACTTCTGTACGGTGGAGTCATTTATTTGTATTTGATATATGAATAAATTATTATGCGATATGCTGTTCACAACTATTTTGCTTAACTTTTTATGCAGAGTGGTTTATCTTAATTGATTTCTATTCTTATGATAGCTGAATGATCTTTATTACCAGTTATTGTTCGAAATCTCTTTAGATCGCATAATAGAAGAAATACACCCCGGGTTAGCGTAGATTAGATGTGTTTTTTCTCATTAGATTACAATACCATAGAGTTAGTTTAGAAGTTTGAATTAAATTAGCTTTAAGTACTCCTAGATCAGCATCATCCAACTCTACACACACGCACACCCCTTAGATTTGGAAACTGGTCCCATTATCCCCAGTCGGACCCGCTATACCAAACGAATAAGGAGCTGCCAACCAAGGTCCGGACCGGGTGGGTATCCCCCTTGTTGTTGACCCGATTTTCGGGGCTTCAACATATTTGGCGCTAGAAGGAGGGCCTGAACATAGTGTCTGTTGGAATGATTTTCAATTGTAAAATTTGAATCAGGATGGCTGCTTATAAAATTCCTATTTGGAGTTGCATCCATGTTCCTACCTCTTCCAACACTCCACCAGAAGTGGTAAGACTCTTGTCTCAGGTAAAATTCAATGGTAAGAATAATTCTTCTGCTTTTAACCATGCTCTTCAGTTTATTCAAAAAGTTTCAAGTTCTGATATTCAGAGAATTGATGAAGGCGTTTTATGCATAATTTTTACTCTTACATTCACGGCGGAAGCTAGAAAATGGTGCAGAACCCTCCCAGTTGCATCAATTCACAGCTGGGACCAATTCGTCAGGACTTTTATTTTTGAATTTGATTGTTATGACTATGATCAGGTATATGATGAAATTGATTATCTACGGAAACAAGATGAATCTGTTAGGGATTTTAATATGTGATTTCATCTTAATTGTCTAAAGTATGATCTTGAAAGTGAAATCATGGATGAAGAATCTTCAGATTATGTTGAGTATTCCTTGCCTCCTATGTCTGATCAAGCGGAAATTAGTTCAAGCTTTGTCTCATTTTCTTCTAATGTGAATGAGGATTCCAAGTTGAATATACAAATCAGCCATGATGAAGAACGTCCCCAAAGCCTAGGAGTCATGCATGCTCTAATGCAAGAAGATAAAAGCGAGAATGCTGGAGGAAAGCCTACCTTGGAACCAGGAGATGTCTTTGATACAAGGTCAGATAATGTCATTGCCAATCAACAAATGTAGATGCCAAGGTTAGAACAACAAACTATTTCTCTCTCAAAAAGTATCAGTACACAAAGGTATGATCTAAAGCCCGATGTCTATGATGAATCTGATGAAAAAAGATTTTTCCATGATGAGATTTTCAAATGCATTGTTCCAGAATCACATTTTTCTCTTTATCCTGATGTTTTTAGTGATGATAATTTTTCTCCTCTCAATACTAAAGATATCTCAAAAAACACAGAGGGTTATTCAAATGAGTCATCATTAGGTTTTCAAGATAAAAAGACAACTATAGAACATCCTTTGACCATTTTCAAACAAGAACCACTTGACCTTCCTTGTCTGAAAATATATGACGAAAAAGAGAAATCTAGGGAAACCTGTAAAATCATTTATGATAGTTACTTTGACGATGATGATGTTGTTGATTTATCCCAAGTAACTCAACTAAGCTCAGATAATGAGAGATATCCTAATTCAGAAATCATATCAGTCAATCCTCATTTCAAAGTAAAAGATCATTTGCATGATTTTACTATCCAACACAATACTCCGATCTATGATTCATATCATGAGAAAACCCCCATGCCTGTCCACAATCATAACTTGTCTTTTGATTCACAAGATGGAGTTCGAAATAACTCGGATCCCATAATTCTCGCCAGTTCTTGTGAGAAGCAAGATATTACAAGTAAATCCCAGTTGTGTTGTATCATTATTTGTACAGATAATCTTTTCTTTCTTTCTCACTTGCACTCATTTTGTACAAAATCGGATTGTGTTTTAAATTTTCACACTTTTGATAGATTACTGTGGCATGTTGAGCATCTTATCAAGGAACATTCGAAAGGCATGATACTATTTTTGAGAGCCAAACTATGTCAAGAAAGTATAGAACCTTTTCAATTTCAGGATCAATCAATATCAGACTTTCTTAAAAAACTTCTTTGGCATCCAAAACATCATCAACGAAAGAACGTACCTTTCGAAACTTGTTGGCAATTCGTGCCAATTGATAAGAATCTTTCCAGGAATTTCCATCTATTCTGCATTGATTTATATATGGAAACTTTCCTTTTATACGAAATCACTAAAATCTCAACTTTAATGAACAATAGGTTACAAACCATTGAAACTAAAAAATCACGTTCACAACTTGGCTTGTCATCTTTCCTATTACGAGATCATCAATCCATAACAGAAATTCATCCTGATTTTTATGATCCGATAGGTTCCCAGTTGGAAAGAAGCTTTCATGAGAAAGAAATATCAGACAGAATTCCAACTGAGGTTACATATTCTTATTCCCCATCCAACATTAAAAGTTCAGGAAAAGTTTTGTTCTCAACGCTAATGTTTGGAAGTTACATACGGCTAGGAATGAAAATGAGGAGATGGTTCCACTGGAAGTATCATTTCACCTAGTTAATTTTCTGTATATAGTTAGAATAGGAGTAGGAGTAACTTAGCTAGTTTATTAGGTTTTAGGTTCACTTTTAATAGTTGGTAGAAAAGAGATTATCCCTATGCTGTGCATAATCCTAAAGAATGTCTGCCTCTCATTTCGTTAAATTTTTCCCCATAATAAAATTTGCTATGGTTGACAGCATTTGACATTTACTAAAGACACCATTTCTCTGTCAGGTTTTGAACTTCTGCTTGTGTGAATAGCAAATCTTTCAGAAACTTGATCTTTATTATTTATAGATATAGTTAAAAAAACTTTAAACCAGATACGATACTAGTCTCAACTTCCAAAAAGCTTGACAAAAGTAATCTTAGTAAAGAAATTGTTTTATATCAGTACGATGAAAAGTGTCAATAACAAAATAAAGATTCCTTGTAAAAGTAGCCATTTCCAAAAAACTCTATTATTGTCGTCCAGAGCTTTCTTAAGGAAAGCAATGATATCCTCCCTGTTATAGAAAATCGCAGCATTCAGAGAGACAATCCAAGAAACGCTATATCTCAAAGAATGAGAGGTCTCATCACGAGCCGGCTTATCGTGATCACAGATATTATAATTTGCTGACTTTGCCAAAAAACTGTCCACCAAAACAGTGCAACGACTCAAGATTGTTGAAATCAAAAGACAAGGGGTCTCATCACGAGCCAACTTGTTCAGCAAAAGTGTAAATCAAGTGAATGACTGTGTCATAATTTGGCTACCAAACCAAGACATTGTTCTTTAGAGAGAAAAAAAAAATGTCAATCTGGGTTTTTCTCCGAAGGTTGTAGATCACCTCAAGCAGGATAAAGGATCATTACTGGGTAATAGGTAACCCTGTCGAGGCTATGGACGCCTGCTGGCAGCAGAGGCTCTACCTGCGGTAAAAGAGCATATTTAAAAGACTGTTGTTATAGACATTTTTGTGCCTCGTAACATGGAGCATGAAATGTCGATAATTACAGGGATCCTCAGTCCCTAAACATGTTGTTCTTACCCCTAGAAGAACAAGGTCAGCAAACCACAGCACTTCCCATCATTGCTCCACCTGAAAACACTCAAAAACAGGCTATTTTTGGATCATGTCAGCTGCTCCACTGAGCATCTGCGCTGGAATGCAACTGCTCCTCCTTGTACCTGCGCTGAAAGTCAAATCTAATGAAGGCTACCTGCGCTGGGCGAGATTGGCCAAGTGGCACAGTCATTCTGCAAGGTGTCAATTGCCCAGGAAGCTTCCAAACTGACACTTGGTTCATGGGATTCGCCCTGTGATGAGTAAGAGGTACTTGATCTCCATGTGTAAGCAAGGATCTCCAAGTGGACTCAAGAACTGAAGTTTAACTGAAGAGGGAGAGGACACAAGGCAGCTTTATGTCAGTCTCAAGCTGACTCATCCTTTCTTCTTCTTTCCTATATATAGAGCTCTTCTATGAGGTCTAAGGAGGCTGGAATTTTGTGCAAAGCAAGGAAGTGCTATTGGTTTACAGTTAGAGCTATTGGGTGATTGCTTTTATAGAGGTGAAGAGGAGATTTCTTGCTGCTGGGGAGGTGCTGCTGGATTGGAGCCATTGATGGTTGTAACCTTCTCAGAACCCTGTTACTTTTATCAATAAAGCTTTGAATGTTCTCCTATATACTTGTATTGCATTGATGTATTGTATTTACTTGTATATTTGATCCACTCTAATCCATGCATCAGTTATGAGTACATGTATCTTGTAGTTTTCTTCTCTCTGTTGTGCAGGATCTGTGTGTAGCTGGACCGGCAAAGGGAGCAAGGAGCTGGGAACAAGAGACAAAGAGAGAGGATAAGGATCGACAAAAGCGAAAGACACCGGTTGGTTAATCTTTTCTTCCTTCTCTCTGTACTTTCATAAAGGAAAACATTAAAGCTTTACTTTCAGTTGTTGCTAAAGACTGTCACCTTTAGAGTAGGGATAGGGTCATCCGAGTCGGATACTTTTCCCCACAACAAACTGGCGACTCTGCTGGGGATCCTAGTATCTTGTTGGTGTTTGTAGTATCTTTGCTATTCATTTCCTGAACCAAAGAGTACCGAATCGAAAAGCTTTTGACTATATCAAAAGCGAAGTAGAGGGGCTGCTACTCTTGCTCATTTTTGAGCAGATTCATGATTTGAAGAGCTGATCTACAAAAGACTCTTGTACTCTTTGTGATAGCTTTTCAGCCTCTTGATCATCCCTTAGCCTGTACTTGACCTATAGCTTTTTATTTCAGCAAAAACAGTGCATTTTTGAGCTTTTTATGACCCGGAAATCCTTGTAAACGCAACTCTCGTGTCCCAGAGCAGGCTGTCCACAGGCAGTCTGCATTACAGCGCAGGTACTCCCTTCGGGAACTGCGCTGGAAGTCAATTTGACAGACCAGAGCCTGCGCTGGTCCAGTTAGCCAGTGTCTTGCTGAGGTTTTCCATTGTGTCTTAGCCCTGTTTTCACTGATTTTTTGTTGTTGCTTGCTGGTCATTGTACTTGCTGTAAACCACTTTCCTTGACATTATTCCGCCTCAGTTGTGTGATGAAACTGTGAATGTTCTTTCAGTATTTCTTGTTTCAGTCACAGTTTCCCATTGTGAAAAGCGAACCAGTATAGCTGTGGCCTCTTAGATCCTGAACTGTAAAAGTGTCTTTGTGATCTTAAGAGCTAGTTTTATTACTGTTCATGGCTGTTTGAGTTTGTTTGTTTTTCATTTTATGGTTTGAATCTATACATTTCCAGTGTCTAAACAAGTCGATCATAAGGTGTCTTTTTGATTTTGGACAAGCTTGTTTATTTCTACTTGAAATTAGATTCAAAATTATACAACAGTTTCCTTTCTGTCTTACATCAACATTAAGGATAACGAAAAGAAATACATGCATTGTGCATTTTGCATTTGATTGTGTGCTTGACGATTTAGCAAAATTTGCATTTTAGTGTGTGTTCTATGATCTGTGCGAAAAGTTGTGTCTTTCTTTTCCCTCAGTAGATTAAGGTTTTCAAAGTTGAAAGATTGAAAAGTTTTTGCTTCTCATCTTAGATTGCATTTAGGAAGTTGTATATATACATCTCGTGGTGATCCTTAAAGGCAAACTGCTAAGCAAGATCAACATTAAAATAAACCCAATTTACATAACAACGCTTTGTAACATAACGCAAACATCTAGAGGTCTAGGTAGAGACGTGTTCCGGCGTCGTTAAACATAGTGACTGTCGATCTCTACGAAGGTGGGTGATTCCTCCTGAGAGTCGGTGGCACTAATACGGACTTGTGCTCCCGCGTACCGTCGCGTATATTGGGAGACCCCTATAGGCATTTATCCTTTATCCTTAGGAAGCCGTGTCGGCCACCCTACTGATCGCGATGCAGTGAGCACAGCATTCACGAAGATCGACCACCCGTACCGTAAAACGTATTCTGTGGTTTCGCGAAAGGTTTGGCACACCCTCTGCCTAGATCTCCAGAGCAGTTTCTTTTGGCCTTTTTCAAACTCTATAACTGAAAAAGTCCAACCGAGCATTTGTCACTTCGGGCTCGTTAAAACATCGAAGGCGACTAGAGTCATCTTTAGCTTTTTCTCGACTCTTAAAACATGAAAAAGCAAGTTTGTGTCTAAAAGCGTCGTTAATAAAATTTATTTTAAGCGGAACATAATCACCTGTTATTCCCACGTTGATCTTTCAGTTGAAAAGTATAGAGCCCACCAACCAAGGAAGCAACCTTGGCGGAAGTCCAAATCCCTTCTCCTCTTGGGGAGATGTTGGTGCGCCTCATATGGCAACATTGTCACTTCCAGGATTGACAATTGGCCTACCTGTATGGCTCTTTTCAACTAATGTAGTCCATATCGCCACTAATCCTGAGCAGTCGAATCAACAGTCAGAGCAGTCTAGAACTACCCACCAGCCTTCCACTTCTTACAATACTTCCTCTGATCCTTCCTCTTCGCAAGGTGGAGCTGGCAAAAGTCAGCCTCCCAAGGAGAAGAAGGAAAAGAAGAAGAGAGAAAAGAAGCAGAAGGGGCCTATGGCGAAGGCGACTGGGGGCAAGCAAAAGGCAGCTGACAAAAACCCACACACTGCACCGACCGGGCCTAAATCGCCATGTGTCATTTGCAAAGGGACCCACTTCCATCGTGATTGTCCTTGTATTCCCTGGATACTAAGGGACTGGTCCCCCAGGTTGCACAATCCGGTAGCATCAACCTCTGGTAGTCATGTTGATTGTAGTCCGTCAACTAGCGAGAGTGAAGGACGAAGAGGGAGATCAAGATCACCCTGTGTATTGTGTGAAGGCAAGCATGCCATCCACAAATGTCCATTCTTAGATGAGGCCAAGAGAGTTTTGGAAGATCGTCCGGTATCACCGTTACGACTTCCTCCTGGATACCAAAAACTCGTGCCTAATCCCTCAATAGTTGAAAATCCAGCTGGCCCGCTCAAGTGGTCAGCTGAAGCGTCAGTCAGTGAAAATGAACCTACTGAATCCAGACCGGACGAAAGTCCAAAGGTCGATACGGCAGTTAACCCGGTTCTACCTTCAGAAGTTTCATCTTCGAATGACACCGTCGCCGAAGAGTCATCTTCATGCGACACCCTCACTGAAGAGAATAAGGATGACACCATCCAGGTTCTTTTCATCAGCACCGACTCTGATGAGCGTCAGGGCAATGCGCCCATTCCTTTATCGCAGGAAGGAACATCATCAGGGTCATATCCGGTCGTATATTCGGTCCCACCACCAAGCAACCTGGTTGTATCCTTTGATTGGAATCAACTAGGCAGACCCCGGTTACCAGCCAGTGTACCATTCAGAATCATTGTCCAGATCTATAGAATGATCATGGCTGGTACTATCATTGATGAAGGGGCGTCTGTGAGTATCCTTTCCTCTGTTGCTTGGAAAGCACTGGGTTCCCCGGCGCTTTTACCTGAGTTAAGAAATCTCTCAGGTGTTGATAAAGGAACCAGTCGACCATTAGGAATCCTCCCCAATGTGCCTGTTACATTGAAAGGGAAGACCGTTAATTTGAACGTGATGGTCGTCCAAGGACCCTTGGATTATAACCTACTCCTTGGGCGGGACTATATTTATTGCATGGGAGCGATAGTCTCCTCACTCTTTAGAGTAATGTGTTTTCCACACGAAGGAAGGATGGTCAAGCTCGTAGACCAACTTTCGTTTCCGGGATCTCGCATCGCAAATAGTCAAATACCATTCCTAAATGGTCTGTTCACTCAAGATTCGCCTCCGCCCCCAGTCCTCCTTCCCGATGAGTGCGAGTGATTCGGAAAGAAAGACTGGAACCCAGGGGGCATGCACCCTGGTCTGCTTCGGGCAGAAGAAACCCCGGGTATAAGGCAGAATTTCCGCAGAAGAATATGACTAGTCCGTACCCCGTCCGTGGATGGAAAAGGGGTTGTTCTGGAATAGTATTCTTTTGTTAAAGTTATGCGTTTGACAAAAGAGTCATTCACCTTTGTCTAAATAGGTGGGCACTGCCCAAGTAGGAATTCCCTTTATTGCGACAAGTAGTAGCCATCTTTGAATTCAAGCCTCGCCCATTAAAACATATGTTTTGAAGGATAAGCAGGGGCAGCCTGCAAAGAAGGGGACTATGTTGTTGTGACAGAGGGTAACCATCTTTGGACAACCCAATGATAGACATCGCCGAAGAAAGAGATTGATTTGCGGCAGCAAATAGAACCCTCTTCGGATAATAAGTAAGAGATGGCGGTATCTCGAAATTATACTTTATACCTGGGGGCATGCAAACTTTTGGATTGTGAGCGAGGGACGACTATTTATTTTTTAAATTTTAGGTCCTCCCTTTAAACCTGTAGGTCTAACCCTTTAAACTCGTAGGATTAGCCGATTCCGACCTTGCATGAAGAAAGCCTGTGGGGCAAAGGTAAAACTTGCCAAAATTGGAGCATAGCTTCGTGAGATAAAGCTCCTTAAAAAATATCTATCTCACAGGAGGCGTTCTTATTATGACTGGCATATCGAGCAGTTTTAGCACATAGTTCATGCTCGTTAAAAAATAAATGCAAGATCCGAGCAGTTTTAGCACATAGTTCATGCTCGTTAAAAAATAAACATAAGTTTATGAGCAGGCTTTCCTTCAGAGTTCAAGCTCATTCAGAAAAAACGAACCGGTAAATAACCTTTTGAGATCGTAAATTCATCAGCCATAAAAGCCTTGGTCGTGTTTGTGCACCGTCACCTCCACTGTTCATTTGGCCGATCATTCACCTCCATTTGTGTGTTTACCTCTTTTGAGAAACAGCTGCGAAGAGTGATTTCACCTAGCCATCCTTGTGACACTGCCGTGATTGGAAAATTCCAATTTGTACCTAGAATCTGCTGCTATCCCTGTTTATCACTCGTTCCTCAAAAGACGAGTCTTCTTTGAGCTCTTTTCACTGACTCGTAAAATATGAAAAGTTTGCCGAGTTTTGGCCTTCCAACTCGTTAAACGACCGGAACGCTATCCCTCCTCTAGATTTTAATCTTTTTTGGACCTGAGGGATTATTGCACAAAAAGATCGAGCGCTTGTTTTGTTCGGCTCGTTAAAGCAATTGAAAACTCATCCCTTCTGTATTGTTTTATACTTTTTCGGACTTAAGGGATTAGATGACGAAAAAGGAATTATGGAGTTAACTTTCTGTACCTTTTCAGACTCTCTAAAGATGAAAAGGACCGAGTTTTCTTTGTCGTTAGACTCGTTAAAATGATTAAATAGCGACAAACTTGTCTTTAGACGAGAACGAGTTTCCCTATCGCTAAGCTCGTTAAATCTTAGCGATGGGCTTGCCCGAAGGGCAGGTTATAGAACAAGCATATGTTATCCTCCTCAAGCTTGACAAAAATAAAGAGGTACTGGTCAGAAATGACTGGGGAAAAATTGGGAGAACATCAAAGTTTAATGGTAACAAGTCGCTCTTGAACATGACACTTTTCCTCCGTTCCACATCGGGTTGGGTTGTTTCATTCACCGGTCTCATCACCATGGTCTTCGCCAAACCATCCACATTTGGGGTAATGCTACCGATCCATCGCATCAGTGTCGTTATATGTTCAAGAGGGGTCATTCTGAAAGTGTCAACCGTGTCCCATCCACTGCCATACATTATCCTTCATCCATTCATGATCGCCACCCTGAATCATATATCACAGTTTGTTTTCACCTCCACTAAAATCATTAGCTCCGTTCCGTGTCATTGATGTGGGATTCATTAAGGCCCTCCTTTGACGGATCGCTTCTTGTCGACTTCAGCTCATTATCCAAGAAGTTGATCTAGGAACAACCCCATCAGTACTTTGAAGCTTGCATGCCTCAATGGCAAGTTTCTCACTTCCGGCGACAGGTATACATCAATGACCTTCGACCAGAAGATTTTGCGTGGCGTTCGACACCAAGTCCTTTATTCACGCCACGTGAATTGTACTGCAGTACCTTGAGGGTCATTATCATTATCGGTGATTCCTCTCGCGCTTGTTAACGGTTTTCATCATTGACCGGTAATCAAGCGATGTCTTTCCATGTTCGACTTCAGCGAAATTCTCACATGGATCGACTTGTACTTAGAGTGAAGATCGAACGAGTTTGAAGACCCCGGATCTAGTTTCATCCATCCGGGTTGCGATACATATTCAGGAAATATAAAAGCATTTGTCATGTACATCATTGCAGCAGATGATCATCCTACTCAAAGGATGATAATTTCAGCAGAAAATTATCAGTCTACCATCAGACGATCGTCTGTTCTATGTACCAAAATGTATTTATAAAGTTGAGCATGGGAATGCCCGCCTCAGCTAGATCATGAAAATAGAATGAAAAATAATGTATTGTATTGTATTGTATTACAGGGCACCTCTCAGCACTTGAATGAACTTCGGACCCTCTGGATAAAGCATTTCACCCGATAAACGGCCTCATACTTTAGGGGGCAACTGTTATAGACATTTTTGTGCCTCGTAACATGGAGCATGAAATGTCGATAATTACAGGGATCCTCAGTCCCTAAACATGTTGTTCTTACCCCTAGAAGAACAAGGTCAGCAAACCACAGCACTTCCCATCAGTTCTCCACCTGAAAACACTCAAAAACAGGCTATTTTTGGATCATGTCAGCTTCTCCACTGAGCATCTGCGCTGGAATGCAACTGCTCCTCCTTGTACCTGCGCTGAAAGTCAAATCTAATGAAGGCTACTTGCGCTGGGCGAGATTGGCCAAGTGGCACAGTCATTCTGCAAGGTTTCAATTGCCCAGGAAGCTTCCAAACTGACACTTGGTTCATGGGATTCGCCCTGTGATGAGTAAGAGGTACTTGATCTCCATGTGTAAGCAAGGATCTCCAAGTGGACTCAAGAACTGAAGTTTAACTGAAGAGGGAGAGGACACAAGGCAGCTTTTTGTCAGTCTCAAGCTGACTCATCCTTTCTTCTTCTTTCCTATATATAGAGCTCTTCTATGAGGTCTAAGGAGGTTGGAATTTTGTGCAAAGCAAGGAAGTGCTGTTGGTTTACAGTTAGAGCTATTGGGTGATTGCTTTTATAGAGGTGAAGAGGAGATTTCTTGCTGCTGGGGAGGTGCTGCTGGATTGGAGCCATTGATGGTTGTAACCTTCTCAGAACCCTGTTACTTTTATCAATAAAGCTTTGAATGTTCTCCTATATACTTGTATTGCATTGATGTATTGTATTTACTTGTATATTTGATCCACTCTAATCCATGCATCAGTTATGAGTACATGTATCTTGTAGTTTTCTTCTCTCTGTTGTGCAGGATCTGTGTGTAGCTGGACCGGCAAAGGGAGCAAGGAGCTGGGAACAAGAGACAAAGAGAGAGGATAAGGATCGACAAAAGCGAAAGACACCGGTTGGTTAATCTTTTCTTCCTTCTCTCTGTACTTTCATAAAGGAAAACATTAAAGCTTTACTTTCAGTTGTTGCTAAAGACTGTCACCTTTAGAGTAGGGATAGGGTCATCCGAGTCGGATACTTTTCCCCACAACAACTGCTACACAGGGGAGACTTTATTTTATTTTTACAAGACCAACTAATGGCTAATGTAAATGCAAGGACAAGTTGAGGATACAAGTAATTAAAATAGAAAGAGGTTGAAACGAAATATCATTGACAGTTTGAAGTATGACATGCTTTATCTTTTTATAATAAAGTTTAAGTTTCCTGAAAAAAAAAAATTGTTGTTTCGGAAGTTTAAAAAATTCATTAGAAAATCAGAGATAACTGGTTCTCCCAAGTGAATCGCGATTTGTTGTGGCCGGCAACAACCACCCCCCCCCCCCCCTTTTTCTTTGCTCATTTAAGTGTTAACCAAAATACTAAATGAATGGGGACCCTTAGTTAATGTTTAGGAAGAGCAAGAGTTTCCTTTCCTCAAAATAAGGTTACCATCATAAGCCTAGGTAGGTCTTTTGAATATTTTAAACCTAAGTCTATGATAAGGAGAAAATCTTTAAAGTCGCATTGCAAAAAAGATAGGAAATGCCTCCATTTCTCTTTGAACATCAGTATGCACAAGACCCCCTTGTTAAGTAACATCGCGTCGCAGCAAAGTAATACTCATAAGGAAAAACTTAAAAATTTACCGATCTGCGATAACACCGATCGCAATATCACATATCGTAGAAATGAGCCGGCAGGATTTGGCAAACATCAAACTTCTGCGATCTGCGATGTTGCGATCGCTACGATATTGCGTTCTTGCGATCTGCGATGGTGCGATTTGCGATGGTGCGATCTGCGATGTTACGTAAGAAAATCATAAATCACTTCATTACGAATCCTTCGAGCACGCCATTCAAGGAAAAAGTCACTTACCATAATCTGACTCGAAATCATGCACTTTTAATGATAGTAAATGAATTAGTTGTCAGTTATTAAATGAAGTAAAGACGCGTGCCTTTGTAGAGAATTACTTCACGTAAGGTGGCATATTTGATACATCTGTTGCATTTAAAACTCTCCCATCACCTTTCTGAATCAGTCATTTACATTTCACTCGTAATCTGCCGAAACGAAGAGCCAAGACGATTCAAACCCAAACACAGGAAGAAATGGGAAAGAAAAATAAAGCCCAAAGCTCTGAAGCAAAGGAAAAGACGAAGGAGATGGCGCCTTTGTATACAGACACAGCCTGTAACAAAGACGCAGGGATATCGACATGGGAAAGCATGTACAGGCTGCTTGAAGAGGAAAATCCTAGAATAGTGAAGGTTGCTGCTATCGCGGGCTCACAACGCTCTTTCGAGGCATCCTTAGAGGAGCTAGCATGTTCATTTCTTCACAGGATAGCAGCAAGACCCAAAATTCTACCATATACGGATATGATCAAGTGGATACTTGACAATGCAGACATGAACAACAGAAAATTCAAAGTTCAAGGACACGGGCTCATCGGATCATTCGTTGCGCAAGATTTGAAGCTTATGTATCATCTTCCTAAACTGCAGGCGACTTACAATGCACAATTCGTCAAGTAATTTGCGGCAGAGAACCCAGACCTATGAGAGACCACCAAGGATTGGTCCAGAAAAGAGGAGCCGCTCAAAAAGGACAAAAACGATATGTACAGCACTGGTTCCCTCACCTCTCCATATTGTTTTGCTGCAGCCATGCTTTGTAGGTTATTTGGGATGCCGGATATCAATAAGTTTTCGTCTGAATGGCTACCATTAATTGATGCTGCCACAAACGCCGATATTATGGATTGGGCCAAGATCCTTTCTGATAATCTATACACGGCTGTTATCAATTAGCAGTCTAAAAGATCCTTGTCTCAAAGGATCTATCCTCCTTTTTATCTGTCTGCATATATTATGGATTCTATTTGTTATGTGTCTAAATTTCCCATTATGGGTTGGAAATGGACATGTTGGCATTATGATTCAAGTGTTGTCCTTGATGGCAACTCACTCAGAGGTTGGTACAGGTGATGGCAACTTAATCAGAGGACAGATCTTAGTACAGCAGGCCAAGAAAGTTCATACACGCAGGTTCATTAAGCCCAAGTCGCGTATACACGCTGGTTCACTATATACCAAGTCGCGTGTATGCAGGTTCGCTATATACCAAGTAGGGTATACACGCAGTTTCATAAATGGAAAAGAGCGTACATGTCGGAAAGCTTACTTTTGGTCCGTGGTAGTTAGTCCTTGGAATTTGTGCCTATGGTTTTGGACCATGGAGTCTCGACAGACGTGTTGATCCCTAGTATTGAGTTGATGGTATTGGGTTACTATGGTTTTGGACCGTGGTATTGTGAAGGGCCTAAAAGCTATATAAGGAGAAAGATCATTAGGCAAAAGTGTGAGTGTGTGAGTGATGGAGATCTGAGGAAGTGTGAGATCCAAGTGCTGGTTATGGGTTGGTTATCTGAACCAAGGTTTCACTCATGTGGAGGATGATGAATGATGGAACGAGATCTCAAGGCTTGGAATGATTATCTTCATATGGTATGACTGTGGATAGACTAGATCTATTGACGCATGTTTATTGTTATGATCTGGGTATGTTTTGATGTCTGATATAGCTGGTGGGCCCCAGTATTGTAGCAATAATGCTACAACTCCTGGAACTCCCTTCTTTAATTTTATCAACCGGTAGTTCGTAACAAACTTGGAAGCGACGGTGCTGTATGCACAAGTACTAGGTCTTGCCGCAGCTGTCACTTGGTCAGCTGGCACAAGTCCGCTAGGGGCTCAAGCCAACTTCTATGAGCTCTTAGAAGAAGCTTTTTAACTGATGGACGAAAGCTAACTCAACGGAAGCTAATCTACTTGCGGAAAGAAACTGAAAGCCAAAAAGAAATACAAACCCTAGCAAACCCTAGCAAACCGTAATTCTACCAACTAGTCCTACTGATGCAAAAATGAGAATGCAAACTATGAGAAGAGATGCCATTACTTCTAGGAAGGTAAAATGCATGTTTCTAAGTTATCACTATCTGAAGAAAACATCTTTTTGTATTTTTGATTAAGTTATTAGAATTATCATGCGTGTGCTTTTAACTGGCTTTTCACTGTGCAGAGGTGGATCAAGGAGGAGAAATGCATGGAAGAGGTCAGGAAGGTACAGAGAGGGTCTAAGGGATCCCTAACATTCTTTCCGAGAGTTTCACAAAGTCTGGGTGCCATGCAACCGTGTTTATGAACTTCTACAGGAAGTCTGCAGGGGTTTCTACAGGATGTTCTGTAATTCTTCTACAAGATGTTTCGAAATGGGATTTTGGAGCATGGATGGAGGGAAAAAGATGGAGGAATGAGTATGGAGGTGAAATAGGGGTGTGAAGAGGTCTAGGACTCGGTGGATGAGGCTAAGGAGCGATTGGATTTGTTCAAGGATGGAAGAAGCGATGTTGCCCAAGAAGATGAGAATCATGGCAAAGTAAGCGGATGAGGCAAATGTAAGGTAAGGTTTATAAGTGAAGGATGAAGCAGGTAGGTTGGATGGAGTATGGGCAGGTAAGGAAGGATAACAGGTACTCTGCAAGTGGTTTTTCAAACTGAACAAACAAAGACATGCAAGAAAACAAAGATCTAGTTATGCTACCCTAATATGATCTAGCTAACAGTAACAAGAATGGACAGCAGCTTTATTTGCAAGGAAACCATGTACAACATGTGAGCAAGAACAGTCCAAAAGATCTGAATGAATGACTAAATCCTACCACTCTATTCCAAACATAAAAAGCTACTTTAACCATCAAAAGAAATCTAAATAACAAAGAAAGATCTAAATCTAGATAGCAGATTTTATTTTAAGAACGCAGCAAAACACATAAAGATAAACAAGGGAGGTACTGGGCGCTTGAGATGGGCCCAACCCCAAGAGCTACATCCTCCGAAGAGAGATTTAGAGCTGGTGCAAAGCTGGATTCATCTTTATTAATCAAGAATGAAGAGTTACATCAAAACTGTCCACAAGGAGAGCTTGAGAATGAGCTGAGAGCAAAGCTAGTCTATTGCCTACAAATCGAATTACAAAATGACTACGACAAGGCTATGAAATGACTAACTACTAGCTACTATCTACTGGCTAACCAGCTAACATCCACTGGCTAACCAAAATGAGGCCCTAAGCCTTCTTATTTATACAAATTGAGGACCCAACAGTCTTACTAAACTTTAGGGACTCGGCTGCCCAAAACTTGGAGTTAACAGCAGTCCTACTTGACTTGCTTGGCTGCCCTTGTGCTGATTGATTCGGTGGCCCTTGAACTCCGAGCTGATGGTGGAGAATTCGAGGTAAGGGCCCATAAATGAAGGGGACACCTTCCTACAAATCCTCTAGCTTGTTCTCCCACGAATTTGGCTGCCAAGTGCTCATTAAGACCTTCAATTTTGTCTCCAAGTTGACCAAAAAGGCTACACAAAGCACCCATTAGACTTGTTGGCATAATGACTAACCAAATTCACTCTATTAACATAAATATAATCCAAAACATGCAATAAACTAATGAGAACGGTGGATTAAGTCAAATTAGGAGGTTGAATGAGCCCAAATAATTGTCCATTTTTGGGGCTCATCATCACCCCCCTACTGAAAGTGTTTCTCATCCTCTGAGCAACCAATCTCTCTCCTCATCTTTGATGGCCCTGGTGGCCTCCTTGGCTAAAATCTCGGCCGATTTCTCCTTTGGCTTCCCTCTTTTCAAACTTCCTGTAGAAACAGTTCGCTGGCTTCCTGTAGAAACAGTCCTCTGTCTTCCTGTAGAAACAGTCTGCTAACTTCCTGTAGAACCAATTTTCTCTGATTTTGCTTGCTTGGCTGGGGGTGCCTTCTCCTTGAACTGTGTTGTGGCTACCTTAGAGGTGCCCTCACTGATGTGGGCTTTTTCAGTCCTTTCCATCTTGCTCTGTAGTCTTTTCTCCCTGGGTGTTAGTGCCTTCATTCCTTCCACAGTTTTGGCCTCAACAATTTGGCCCTTTTTGTTGCTCTTCCTTTTGTTGTTCTTGTGGCATTTCCTGTGATGGCCTATCCTGGGTCTTCTTACCACTGCCTTTCTCTCTTGCCTCCGCGTGTTTCCTTTCTTCAATTTTGCCTCAAATTTTGTAAAAAAAAAAATTACGCTTCTCAGCTCTCTCATTACAT
This sequence comes from Pinus tabuliformis, assembly GCA_031772625.1. Taxonomy (NCBI): domain Eukaryota; kingdom Viridiplantae; phylum Streptophyta; class Pinopsida; order Pinales; family Pinaceae; genus Pinus; species Pinus tabuliformis. The sequence goes on along the minus strand of CM062820.1, from coordinate 1,726,937,137 downwards.
CTAAAGCTGAAAACAACTCTAGAAGGAGCACTGCCAGACTTGCCCTTAGAATCTCTGATTGATTTTGCACTTGCAATTGAGGAAAAAGTGGAATGAGCATCTTCCTCTAGCTTCATATTCACTTTCTTGGAAGGATTCACATTCTGGTCATGTAGATGTAGATCTTCAGAGAGCAAAGGATTGTAAGCAACTTGTGTATCCAGTTTCACTGGCATCTTGTCCTTTTTAGGAACTGAAGAAGATGGGGTACCTCTTGCACCCATATGCTTGTTCATGTCATTAGCTGCTACATCAATAGGCTGTACTCCTGTGGAAGCCCTTTTGTCAGTTGCAAGAGCAAATGGTTGTGGAACAGTATACTTCAACCTTGCAGTTCCATTTTTTTGTTGGCTGATGAACTGAACCTTCTGTAGCTGACACTGTGACTTCCATATGTTCCAATTGAGACTTTTCCCCCGTATTTCCATGTGAACTCAAGTCAATGCTACCTCTTGTTCCAACCTTTACAACCCCTTTGATAGAAGTACTTGGATGGAATGGCCTTGACTTCTGCATTTGAGAACTTCCACCTTTACCAAGAACACTTGAACCAGGCCTATGTGATTTCAACTCTGTCAAATGCTGGTTAGACATATTTCCATTACCCTTAGAAACTCCATTCTTCTTATCGTCAGTCACATTAGATTGGCCTGCAGTTGAATCACGTACTTCAGACTGACGTTTGTGGTCATCGTATGCTTCACCATCTGTCTCAGTACTGTCTTGAACAATTGCTTTCTCTTCTGCTTGTTTTCTTTTTGTGGCCTCTTCAGATTCAATCTCCTCCGCCAGCATTAGAAGTTCATGTAGGCCAGTTGTAGTTGTCAATATTATATTTGCATCGACTGCCCCTTTTTCATTCTCAAACTCCCCAGGGCAGAAAGAGAACTGAGGGCCCAGACTATTGGACAGGGAACAAATTTCAATGTTACCATCGACAACCTGTGAGCTCAAATTCTTCTCCATGGCTCTGACTAATCCACCTTCATCCACCATGATATAGGAAACATCTGCAGTCCTTACCATAACATGATCTGTTCTAGCTTTGTCCACCACTCATTTGGAGCTTGAATTTCGATGAAAATCCCACATTTTCTTTCTGCATGGTTGTTTTCTGCGTTTCCTGTAGAAGACTTCCTGTAAAAACGCCTGTAGATTGTGATAGGTGGGAGATTTTTTAAAAATGACAGAAATCTAACAAATCAGGAAGAAAACTTGTAGAGGACCATTGGTTAACTGATCTAGAAGTGGTGGATGCGTGCTGCAGTTGTAACCGCAGTTGAACAGAGGGTGTGAGAGTCAGCCGAGCATCATTTAATTTTGGCGTGATTCATGGTGAGGGAGTGCAGTGGCCAAGCGTACGTGGCCACATGCAGACGGCAGTGCTGTGATGAGTTGCATGGCCTCTTCCCGTTAATCAGTTGCACTGGAGTTACCACTGTCTGTTTTTTTTATTTTATTTTTTAAATTTTTTTAATTCCCCGTGACTGACTACACACATGCGCTGATGATCCCTGGATGAGTGCAATCAGACTTGCTACCTTTCTAACTGAATCTCACCATCTCATTCATTCATGCAATGCTTAGATTAGATTTATGCAAACAGAGGAACAAGTTTAGTCACGTACCTGCAAGTCGTGCGTGGTTGCTTTGCTGCATGCATGTGTTGATCTTCATTTGCTGCATGCATGGTGGCTTGATTGATGATTCATGGTTGTTTTTTCTTGTGCAGGTGCCCTCTGGACGAATCCAAGCTGCAGGAGTTCATTTCCACATTTAGCCCTGCACGTTCAAGCTGCTGTTGCTGCATTGTCACAGAACCAGAACTTGTTTTTGCCATTTCTCCCAAACGGTAAAGCGGATTGATCTGAAACTTGCTGAGCATGTTTCTATCATCATGATGCATCTCCCATAGAAAAATCGTGATCAATGGATCCACGGATTTCGAGAAAAATGGAAAATGGTTGAAGATTTTAGAGATCTATTTCTCGGAAACCGTGCATCGGAATCGGCTGAAACTGCTTGGGTAGGTTACCATCACTCATATGCATATCCCCATGAAACAGGTTTTGAAACAGATGCACGGTTATGGAGAAAATGCAAAAATGGCTGATGGTGATGGAGGCTAATTTCTTGGAAACCGTGCACCGGAATTGGCTGAAACTGCTCAAGCATGTTTCCATCACCCTTGTACAATTCCCCATAAAACGGTTTGTCAAATGGGTTCATGGTTTTCAAGTTATGGAAAAAACAAATTTTGTTCTATGGATTTTTGCCTCAAGGCTTTTTGCAAATGTTTGCATGGAAAGAAAAACTGAGCTTGGGTTGTGATGCAGGAATGGAGATGATGGAGGAGGAGTTGGAAGATTGCATGAGGACTTCTGAACCCTTGAGGAAGCTAGCATGTTCGCCAAACCACTTTTTGAAATCCATGTCTAGTTTCCCACAATTTCTACAGGAAGTTCCTGTAGAAGCACAATGAGGTGGAAAAAATGATGGAGAAAGGCAAGGGATGGCCACACAAGTGCTTGCAGGTCTAATCAACAGATTCCCACCATCAGATTCCATTTTAGACTTGAATTTGGTTCGTCCAAAGGTTCTACAGGATGTTTCCTGTAGAAATACAGAGCTTCCTGTAGAAGGCACAAGAAAAATTCCTTTAACCTTGATTTGAGTGCTCCTCCTGTCATGAAACGTCCTTCATGCAACCTGCAATTAGCCAATGGAATTAGTTTTATTTTTTCTTTTTCTTTTTCTCTTTTTTTTTTTTTGAAAAACAACTAGGGCGCCTCATGGAGGTTTTCACCCTAATTGCCTGCCTTGGGCGCCTCCAAGGGAGGTTTTCACCCAAATATCTTATTCCCTTTTATTTTCTCTTTTTTTCCAACCCATTGACCGCCTCATGGAGGTTTTCAATCAATGAGCCAATCTAAGGCACCTCCGAGGAGGTTTTCACCTTATATTTCTATTTTCCTCTTTTTTCATTTTTTTTCTTTTTCTTTTTTCTCTTTTTTCTTTTTTCTTTTTTCTTTTTTTCTACCCTACCCTACTTGAAAAACAAAATCATTCTCAAGTATAAGAATACTTCCAATGGAGCCATGTGCACATCGCGATTAGAGACAAGATGATGTGGAGGCTCGAAATGCATGCTTGGATAGGTATCCAGATCTCAGAGACCAAATGATCTGACCTTGAAGGGATCAAACATAGCTGAGGAAGAGAGTACTGCTGCAACTTAGTGACTGTCTGGAACCATGTCTCAATATGGCTTTGATATCCTTGGTTCTTTTGCTGATCTGGATCATGTTTCATGTCACCTTCTAACATGACTTCCTCATCTTCCTCTTTTTGCTGATCTTTCTCTTGAATACGTGGAAGATTTGATGGTAATCATGAAGGATCTTTCTTTATCTCTGATTCTGATGTCTTCTCTTCATCAAGTAAAGCCCATGGTTCTTTGATCTCCTCTTTGGAATCTTCTTTTTCCTTTGGTCCTTCAATGTTGTCAATATAATCTCTGTTTTGCAACACTCTTCCTGAGCTTTGGTGAACATCATTGAGCTCAAAAGGAGTCATTTGCACATGTTGTGCCTCAGCTTTGCAATTGGGTTGAGCTACTCCATTGTATGGCTTTGGAAATGGTACGGGTAGTTGAGTGGAGGTGTGAAATTGAGATGGAGATGGATGGCATTGTGGTTGGTTAGGCATTTGGGGTTGCCTTGGTGGAGGAGGAGGCGATGGTTGTGGATGAGCAGGTGGTGGAGGAAAATGAGCGGGATGAGAGTTGTACTGGGGCCTCCACTCATGATAAGGTGCATTCCACTGAGGATGTGGCTGAGCATAAGAGTGAAATGAATGAGCAACTGGTTGGGCATAATATGGATCTGTGAAGGAACAAGGAGAATATGACCAAGGAGGAGGTGTAGACCAGGAAGGATGAGCAGGGGACCCCAAGAAGGCATGAAAGTGGCTTGATAGGGGTCATAATAGGTCTCGAATGTCCCTTGCAGTTCCTGCTGGTAAGATCTAGGTCCATGCAGCCTCCTTTGGTTCATATAATGGAGTGGTTCAGTGGCTCCTTTGGCTCTCTGATATGAAACTTTAAGTCCAGGCAAGGAAGGGCACTGATTTGTAGGATGGTATTCTTCACAGACAAAACACACTTCTAGGGAGTGCATTGGACATTCGTTCCTAGGATGCTTTCTAGTGCACCTAGGACAAAAGATGACCAAAGCCCTCTTGGATTCCTCTTGCTTCTGTTGGATCCGCAAGGTATCCAGTTGCATGGAAAGAAACTGCCTCATATCACTCTTGAAATCTTTAATCTGATTTTCAAATTCATCTTTGGACAAGATGTTGCTCCCAACATTTCTGCTTGTATCCATTTGCTTCAGAGGAATGTTTTCTTCTTCTTCTCCCCTAGGGGTTCTTCAAATATGTCTTGCTGTCCACCTAAGGGTTCTTTAATCACGGCCATCGAAGAAGAGAGAGAAGGTTGGCTGTGTGAAGCGGTGGGGGTGTTGTGCAATCATTTTTCTAACTTATCTCTACTCCTACAAGGCATGAAATGAAATATTTTTGGTTGATTTTTGCATTTTTCTTCTTGTACCTGCAAAACTAAAATAGGTTGAACTGCAACTAACTATCTTGCTGAAATGAAAATGCGGAATTGAAATGAAAGCAGGAAAGGACTAATCTATTTTGCTCAAATCAAATTGCAAGAATGAAATGCTAGGCTACGCTTGCGGAATTGAAATGCTACCCTACGCTTGCAGAAATGAAATTGCAGAATTGAAATGCTAATCTATGAAAGTGGGAAATGCTAATCTACTTTTGCATAAACGAAATTGCATAATGGAAATGAAATAAACTACTTAGCAGAAGATTGTAGTGGAAAATAGAAGAAAAGTGACAATCACCAATACTCTGACGCTTCCCCGGCAACGGCGCCAAAAAGATGGTGGGCCCCAGTATTGTAGCAATAATTCTACAACTCCTGTAACTCCCTTCTTTAATTTTATCAACCCGGTAGTTCGTAACAAACTTGGAAGCGACGGTGCTGTATGCACAAGTACTAGCTCTTGCCGCAGCTGTCACTTGGTCAGCTGGCACAAGTCTGCTAGGGGCTCAAGCCAACTTCTATGAGCTCTTAGAAGAATATTTTTAACTGATGGACGAAAGCTAACTCAAAGGAAGCTAATCTGCTTGCGGAAAGAAACTGAAAACCAAAAAGAAATACAAACCCTAGCAAACCCTAGCAAACCCTAATTCTACCAACTAGTCCTACTGATACAAAAATGAGAATGCAAACTACGAGAAGAGATGCCATTACTTCTAGGAAGGTAAAATGCATGTTTCTAAGTTATCACTATCTGAAGAAAACATCTTTTTGTATTTTTGATTAAGTTATTAGAATTATCATGCATGTGCTTTTAACTGGCTTTTCACTGTGCAGAGGTGGATCAAGGAGGAGAAATGCATGGAAGAGGTCAGGAAGGTACAGAGAGGGTCTAAGGGATCCCTAACATTCTTTCCGAGAGTTTCACAAAGTCTGGGTGCCATGCAACTGTGTTTATGAACTTCTACAGGAAGTCTGCAGGGGTTTCTACAGGATGTTCTGTAATTCTTCTACAGGATGTTTCGAAATGGGATTTTGGATCATGGATGGAGGGAAAAAGATGGAGGAATGAGTATGGAGGTGAAATAGGGGTGTGAAGAGGTCTAGGACTCGGTGGATGAGGCTAAGGAGCGATTGGATTTGTTCAAGGATGGATGAAGCGATGTTGCCCAAGAAGATGAGAATCATGGCAAAGTAAGCGGATGAGGCAAATGTAAGGTAAGGTTTATAAGTGAAGGATGAAGCAGGTAGGTTGGATGGAGTATGGGCAGGTAAGGAAGGATAGCAGGTACTCTGCAAGTGGTTTTTCAAACTGAACAAACAAAGACATGCAAGAAAACAAAGATCTAGTTATGCTACCCTAATATGATCTAGCTAACAGTAACAAGAATGGACAGCAACTTTATTTGCAAGGAAACCATGTACAACACGTGAGCAAGAACAGTCCAAAAGATCTGAATGAATTACTAAATCCTACCACTCTATTCCAAACATAAAAAGCTACTTTAACCATCAAAAGAAATCTAAATAACAAAGAAAGATCTAAATCTAGATAGCAGCTTTTATTTTAAGAACGCAGCAAAACTCATAAAGATAAACAAGGGAGGTACTGGGCACTTGAGATTGGCCCAACCCCAAGAGCTACAGCCTCCCAAGAGAGATTTAGAGCTGGTGCAAAGCTGGATTCATCTTTATTAATCAAGAATGAAGAGTTACATCAAAACTGTCCACAAGGAGAGCTTGAGAATGAGCTGAGAGCAAAGCTAGTCTATTGCCTACAAATCGAATTAAAAAATGACTACAACAAGGCTATGAAATGACTAACTACTAGCTACTATCTACTGGCTAACCAGCTAACATCCACTGGCTAACCAAAATGAGGCCCTAAGCCTTCTTATTTATACAAATTGAGGACCCAACAGTCCTCCTAAACTTTAGGGACTCGGCTACCCAAAACTTGGAGTTAACAGCAGTCCTACTTGACTTGCTTGGCTGCCCTTGTGCTGATTGATTCGGTGGCCCTTGAACTCCGAGCTGATGGTGGAGAATTCGAGGTAAGGGCCCATAAATGAAGGGGACACCTTCCTACAAATCCTCTAGCTTGTTCTCCCACGAATTTGGTTGCCAAGTGCTCATTAAGACCTTCAATTTTGTCTCCAAGTTGACCAAAAAGGCTACACAAAGCACCCATTAGACTTGTTGGCATAATGACTAACCAAATTCACTCTATTAACATAAATATAATAAAAAACATGCAATAAACTAATGAGAATGGTGGATTAAGTCAAATTAGGAGGTTGAATGAGCCCAAATAATTGTCCATTTTTGGGGCTCATCAATAACTGCGGAGTTATAAGTTAGAATTTGCAGATCTGTACGCGGGTTGGTTTTGGTAAAAGAGTGTATACACGCAGGTTAGGTTCCTCGAAGTAGCGTATAGAATGTGAAGTACGATATTTGAAGATGGAGTTGGATCTGGTTGCTGTTATGTTGTCTGGTTGTTGTTGATAGGGTTTCAGTGATTCAGAATTGGGTGTTTCAGTGATTGATGATGCAGGTTGTACTACAATGGTGATTGTCTTATGGATACATTATGAAAATGTATGAAACGTGGTCCCGGGAAGATCGTAGGCCGACACCTACGTACTGGTAAACATATCAGCCAGTACAAGAGCCAGGGGGTTGTAGCTCCCTTCCAGGAGCAGCTGGAAAACGAGTGAAGGTTGGAGCCTTCTGTAGGCAGGCACCTACATAGTAGTAAATGGATTGGCTAGTACAAGAGCTATGAGGGTTGTAGCCCTCTGCAGGTTGTAGCCTGCGTGCTGGTAAAGGATTGCACCAGTACATTGTAAATGAAGTTTCTTATTAAAGGAAGATAGAAACAAATTGTAGCAGATGGTTTTCACCCACATTGGGTTTCCACCTTATATCATGGTGTTCATGTGTGTGGCTTTTGTGTGATGATCTATTCTGTTATACTGCACCTGTTTACTGTCAATGTGGTTAATAATGTTCTGATGCATTTATTGAAGATAAGCTAACTGAATCATAATATTTCTGGATATACGCTAGTTGCTTTAGACACAGTAGCGTGTACACGCAGGTTAACTTAACTGAAGTAGCATATATGTTTCTGAGCATGAAATTTGAAAAGTATTATTGATCTGATAATACTGATTCACCCCCCCCTCTCAGTATTATTTCCAACAATTGGTATCAGAGCAAGTCCTTCAGAGAAGCTTGATCGCTTGAAGGAGATTTGTAGAACAATGGGGAAGAAAGCACGTCAGAAGAAGAAGACAGCTCAAAGGAACAATGACAACCTGCCGTTGAGTGGAAGCAAGAATTCAGATCCTGAATCACCTCAGAATGAAGATGGACAAACAAATGAAGCATCAGATCAAACCATAGATCAGCAAGATCTACCTAGAAAAAAGGAGAATGCCCTTAAAGAAGAAATCATCAGTTGGAATGTGCCTCCAGAATTCGACAAATGCTGCTAGCGCTGAATAAAGAGCAAGAAAACGAGATCCTCAAACTAAGGCATCAGCTGGATGAAGGAAGGAAAGCTGAAGAGACCTTGAAGAAGCAATGTCTGGAAAAAGAAGAACAACATCAAGTTGAGGTAAATATCTTGAAAAGTAAATTAGAAGAAAAAGATAAACTATTACGATTTCAAGATAGTACTAAGATCTTGGATGATATTCTTAGTAGTCAAAGGTCCCCTGCTATCAAAACTGGTCTTGGTTTTCATGAATATGTTGAAGGTGAATCTAGTTCACAAGGTGAGGCAAGAAACTCTAATGAGAAATCTGAAATGCTCAACAAGGAACAACCAAGGAAAGAAATTCCTCAAGGAAGACCCTTTACTCCTAACTATGGATGTGATAGACGATTATTTCCTCCACTGAATAATGTTGAATTTATGTATGTAATAATCTTGGACATGTTGCAGCCATATGTAGAAGAAGAAGGTTTCAAGACCATCATGCAGAAAGATCATCACATTCAAGGTACTTCAATGGATATTTATTTTCTTGCAATATGCTTGGTCACAAAGCTGCTGATTGCTATAAGAGGAATATGAAACATGTAAGATGATATGCATGTAACAAGTTTGGACATAAAGCAAGAGATTGCAAGAACAAAGCTCATGATAAGAAGAAATCATCAACATGCTTGAAGATATGGAAGAAGAAGGAGGTTCAGTCAGAAAAATGTGGCAGATCACAGGGTACTCAGCACAACACAGACATAACAGACTCAGGGGGAGCTGAAGGTGTAAAACTTCAGTGTTCTAATTCTCATACGAAAGTTTCATGAAGGAAAGCCGCGTATATACGCAAGTTTCACACTGCAAAGTCGCGTATATGTCAGTTTGTGGAAAAACAGTGGGAACAGACTCAGAAAAGGGGTCTGATATGTTTCAGTCCAGTATATGCTCTATTGGTTAACAGTTACAGTCTGCTGAGGAGGTCTAGAAATGTCTTAAGATGCTAGAAGTGTTTTAATCCTAACTTGATGATGATGATATCTTGATGCTTATTACTAATGTATACATGATCAGATCTAACTGAAAACAGATGGCACAAGCTCAAGGGGAGCATATACTTCAAATAATGCATTGTTGGCATTATGGTTACAAGTTGTTGATAAAGTCTATGAAGCTAAATAATACATCTTGTTGTTTGATCAAAGGAATAGTATTGCAGGCTGATGGTACAGATCATATATGATGAATGATAGTCATGGTCTTGAATGATTTGCTGGTCTTAGAACTTGCATCTACTCAGGGGGAGCATGGATGGATTGATACAACTTGGAGCCCATTCAGAAACCTCATCATGTATCTCTTTTGTGATATCTCTTTTATGGTGTCAAGGTCATGTAACGGCCTATGTTGGTTTCCCCACTATGCCTGGGATGAATGACGTAATGTAATTGGTTGTTATTTTTTGATGTATCCCCACTTGGTTGGGAGTATGGATGTATGTATTGAGTCTTTTGGTGATAGGAAGTTCCTTTATGATGTATAAGTCTTGGTTCTTTTTGAAGAACATCTTTTGCAGATCTTGCCTACAGTCAGGGGGAGCATGTTCAGCATAGCAGAGCAGAGATATTCAGCATGTACTCAGGGGGAGTATGGACAGCAGAAGGTATACCAAAGAAGAGAATATCTTGGCCCGCCCTTTGCCCTTGATGTCAAAGGGGGAGAGTGACTTGGTGTGGTTGCCATCAAGTCCAAAGGGGGAGATTGTTGGCATTATGATTCAAGTTTTGTCCTTGATGGCAACTCACTCAGAGGTTGGTACAGGTGATGGAAACTTAATCAGAGGACAGATCTTAGTACAGCAGGCCAATAAAGTTCATACATGCAGGTTCATTAAGCCCAAGTCGCGTATACACGCTGGTTCACTATATACCAAGTCGCGTGTACGCAGGTTCGCTATATACCAAGTAGGGTATACACGTAGTTTCATAAATGGAAAAGAGCGTACATGTCGGAAAGCTTACTTTTGGTCTGTGGTAGTTAGTCCTTGGAATTTGTGCCTATGGTTTTGGACCATGGAGTCTCGACAGACGTGTTGATCCCTAGTATTGAGTTGATGGTATTGGGTTACTATGGTTTTGGACCGTGGTATTGTGAAGGGCCTAAAGCTATATAAGGAGAAAGATCATTAGGCCAAAGTGTGAGTGTGTGAGTGATGAAGATCTGAGGAAGTGTGAGATCCAAGTGCTGGTTATGGGTTGGTGATCTGAACCAAGGTTTCACTCATGTGGAGGATGATGAATGATGGAACGAGATCTCAAGGCTTGGAATGATTATCTTCATATGGTATGACTGTGGATAGACTAGATCTATTGACGCATGTTTATTGTTATGATCTGGGTATGTTTTGATGTCTGATATAGCTGCGGAGTTATAAGTTAGAATTTGCAGATCTGTACGCGGGTTGGTTTTGGTAAAAGAGCGTATACACGCAGGTTGGGTTCCTCGAAGTAGCGTATAGAATGTGAAGTATGATATTTGAAGATGGAGTTGGATCTGGTTGCTGTTATGTTGTCTGGTTGTTGTTGACAGGGTTTCAGTGATTCAGAATTGGGTGTTTCAGTGATTGATGATGCAGGTTGTACTACAATGGTGATTGTCTTATGGATACAGTATGAAAATGTATGAAATGTGGTCCCGGGAAGATCGTAGGCCGGCACCTACGTACTGGTAAACATATCAGCCAGTACAAGAGCCAGGGGGTTGTAGCTCCCTTCCAGGAGCAGCTGGAAAACGAGTGAAGGTTGGAGCCTTCTGTAGGCAGGCACCTACGTACTAGTAAATGGATTGGCTAGTACAAGAGCTATGAGGATTGTAGCCCTCTGCAGGTTGTAGCCTGCGTGCTGGTAAAGGATTGCACCAGTACATTGTAAAATGAAGTTTCTTATTAAAGGAAGATAGAAACAAATTGCAGCAGGTGGTTTTCACCCACATTGGGTTTCCACCTTATATCATGGTGTTCATGTGTGTGGCTTTTGTGTGATGATCTGTTCTATTATACTGCACCTGTTTACTGTCAATGTGGTTAATAATGTTCTGATGCATTTACTGAAGATAAGCTAACTGAATCATAAGATTTCTGGATATACGCTAGTTGCTTTAGACACAGTAGCGTGTACACGCAGGTTAACTTAACTGAAGTAGCGTATATGTTTCTGAGCATGAAATTTGAAAAGTATTATTGATCTAATAATATTGATTCACCCCCCCCCCCTCTCAGTATTATTTCCAACAGGACTACCCAGGACCCATTACCTATCCATGTTTATCATAAGGTGTTATGGGATTCTCAGTTCGTCCCTCACTTCTACCAGATTTGCCACGGGCTTATTTTGCCCTTGTATAGAATAATGTATGATGAAGACCCCCCGAGGTGCTCACCCGAGGTACAAATAGACATCATCCCCATCGCAAGATGGTTCGGGGAAGAATGGTTTACCTATATTAGAGTGTTTGGAAGCGTTGTACCTCCACATGTCCTACCTCTGTATATTCCTGATAAACGTTTGGCTCGTGAAATTGCTTATCAAACCTGTTCAGAAGGCAGCCTGACCAAAGACCTAAAGGACAAAAAGAAGGCCATATGGCCTCAATTTCCTGTAGCTTTTGGGGCCTTCTCATTGTTGGATGTAGGACACGCTTTCACCGAAGTGGACAATGTGACGTGTCTACAATTATTTAAATTCCCAGCAAGGCCATTTGACCCAAATGATGTTGCCCAAGATTTCACAACGAACGTCAAAATAAAAGTATTCATTGGAAAGAAAGATTTGTTTGATGATTTGTTTCAGAGTAGAAGCTCACTCCAAGAAATTTTGCAGGAAGCTAGGTCGAGGTTGTCTCTAGATGACCTCCAAAGATTCATGTTATACAGGGAAAGAAGGCTGGCCAATGTTCCTCTAGAGAAGCTGCGACTACCTGCTAGAGAACCAACTCCAAGCATTAGCCTCAGTGGAAACTCTAGCACTTCCAGATCTAAATCCAACACTGCGCAAGGAGTACCAGAACATCCTAAAGAGTCTGGATGCGACCAAGGAAAAAACAAAGAAACAACTAAAGATACAGCTCAGTCAAGTGCAATGTCGCAACAGCAAGTTATCGCCTCCCCGCCAAGAGATGTCCCCCCTCCTGTCATCGAAGCACCACTCGTCACAACAAAACTAGACAAAGAATGGGAAACCTTCAATGAACTGATCAATCTTGAAGGGAAAACCCCCAAAACACCTGTGAACAACACACAAGTAGTGCAAGAAGTGGTTTCGACCATAGTCAGCAGTGTCACGGAAATGGAGCACATTCCTATCGCTCCGCCTCCTGAGCTTCTACTTAATGTAGAAGAAATTCCCCCACTGGATGTATTCTATAGTCCCCAACACAAAGCAGTTGTAAGGAGACAGAGGAAGAAAATAAAACTAGAAAATACACTGTCACAAGATGCTGAACATTTGGACGTCTTATGGAAAGACCCCAACAATAACCCGACTGAAAATCTCACTAAGCTGTCTCAGATCGCAGGAGCATATGCTTCTGCAACTATTGACAAGGCATCGGAAGTTCAGCAACTATTGAAAGAACAAGAAGATCAAATACAGCTTCTACAACGACAGTTGCATCAAGCCAATGCTAATATTGAAGCTTCCAAACAGCTCGAGAAGCTGCAGGAAGACTTTCATCAGATGCTGATAGGCTATCAAAGAAGTCTAGAAGAGAAAGGAAAACAATTGTAGACTTTACAGGAAATACATAAAGATGAGCCTAAGCTGGCAGAATTTATTTCAGAATCTATTGGCTTAAATGAGCAACTACTGCAGCAACAGGAAGAGTTGGGACGTAAAATATCACAGTGGAGTCACTATTGCGAGCTGAGCGATAAAATCACCAATCAAGTGGTAGACTTGCGGAGTGACTATGATCAGACTGACAGGCGGGTGATGGAATACTTAACTTGGCAGGATGAAGATGCAGGGAAAAGAGCAGGTGCACCCAGGATAAACGAAAATCATAAAGAATTTCTCTTTAATCAATGGGATGATCAAATCAGGTAGGCAGAGTGAGCAACGGAGACAGCGGCTACACAAGCAAGCATTCTTATTGACTGTGTAAATGAGAATTTACACAGGACCAATTTAATCGCAGAGACCACCCCAGGGTACCTACCAAATAAGTTAAAACTTGAAGTAGAATGGAAGCAGAAAGCACAGGAAAAGGGAAAGGTGATCCAAGCATTAAACAGTTTTGATTGGGAATGTTACTGGACATACTTGGTCAAACCACACAGTCAATAGATGATGGTGAAATGCATCACAAACGCAGTCGAAAAAGTAGTGCCAGCTCTCGTAGATGTTGTTTTCGCAGCCCAGCTCGGCGCAGAAGTCAGTCATCCGACTCTCCTCAAGCCCATGATGAACACTTGCAACTTTAAGGACCAAATACAGAAGTAGCCTTATTTTAGAATGTTGTTTTTTCTTTTAATTAGATTAGAAAAAGGACGGTCATTTGAAAACCGTATCCTAAATTTTGTAAAAATATTGTTATTAGAATTAGGAAGTAGTATTTTAACCCTTCTCATGCATTTAGAGAAGGGTCCAGAAATTTGTCAAAAACTTGTCCTCGGAACATGCACTTCTACACCCTCAGAGGAGGTTTTGATGAATGGATGGATCGATATTTATTAATGTTTGCATTTGATATCTGCTACTGATGTTGAACTTCTGTACTCTTAGTAGATGTTTGAACAAGTAGAGATAAATCGTTTTTGCTTGAAGCTTGTGAGTAGGATTAGTCATAAATGATACTTTTATCTCTTGACCATTTCTGCTTATATTCTTAAAGTGATATACAATTTTAAGTTGTTTATATGTTAATGCATGAATGTGTGGGTTACCATTTGGCACTTCTGTACGGTGGAGTCATTTATTTGTGTTTGATATATGAATAACGTATTATGCGATATGCTGTTCACAACTGTTTTGCTTAACTTTTTATGCAGAGTGGTTTATCTTAATTGATTTCTATTCTTATGATAGCTGAATGATCTTTATTACCAGTTATTGTTCGAAATCTCTTTAGATCACATAATAGAAGAAATACACCCCGGGTTAGCGTAGATTAGATGTGTTGTTTCTCATTAGATTACAATAGTATAGAGTTAGTTTAGAAGTTTGAATTAAATTAGCTTTAAGTACTCCTAGATCAGCATCATCCAACTCTACACACACACGCACCCCTTAGATTGGGAAACTGGTCCCATTATCCCCAGTCGGACCCGCTATACCAAATGGATAAGGAGCTGCCAACCAAGGTCCGGACCGGGTGGGTATCCCCCTTGTTGTCGACCCGATTTTTGGGGCTTCAACAGCTCCCTAAAAACTACTTTCCCGTCCCTATTTCTACAAAAAGAATATTAAAAACCAAAAAAATAATAAATATTCCCACCCCTTGGCACTATAGCCATATAACATAAGTCATGGGAAATAATAGTCCATTTGGGACTACTATTAGCCCTTCTGAGTCCCAACCTGGGGTTAATTTAACATTCGGTCAAATTAAAGCCCCCCTCTCACACATAAACCTTATAGAAATATCTTCCGTGCATACATTTTATTTGGGATTAATTTGATATTCGATAAAATTAATAACCATCGGTGCCCACTTGAAAACCCATATAAAAACCCACATAACCTAAGTTTCCCCCTGCGGTATATTTTATAATAGTTAATATACGGGCGGGTCCCCACGCCGTATCACCCCACCATGTCTGCGTCCCGTCAACCGTTGATCTGTGCACTGCAGATCCGACGGCCCAGGTGAATTTCGGAGCGCCCCCGACGTTCGACAATTAGCTTCCGATAGCATAGCAGTTTCTCCGTCGTACAAAAGATGCGTGTCTCCATGTGATTGTATCGGAGCCCCTCTGACACTTACCACCTCCGTATCAAAGGCGGTCCGATAAAACCACAAACCGCCTTCTGCCTTCCCGCCCCTGATGTCAGCACCACGTCGCCGCTCACGTCACTTTCGCGTCAACCTGTCTCTGCTCCGTGTCACCGCCACCTCATCCCCCTTGCGTCCCCGCCTTGCCACTGTGTCCTATGCCACATCGTCGGCCCAGTCAACTGCCACATCACCCTACCATACTTGAGACCTGCCAATGACGTCATGCTGATGTCATCACAGAAAAGCGCCAAATATGCCAAAATTTGCATAAAAACGTGTGTTTCGACCGTTTTGTTAATTTCTATTGGACAAGTTGGAAGCACCAGTGCATGTCGTTTTATGTTGTTTGTCCGCCCAAAAGCAAATTTGACTATCCCAGCTGTTGCCGCCTGCAACTTTGACTCAATTTCTCGCCATTGAACCAGCTCGACACCCTCAGCTCCATAAAAACTAGGTATTTTCCCAAATTCTACTCGTTTACCCCTGTTTTCACCAATTTCTCTGTTTTTCTTGCTTAAAACTCTGCAACTATCCAAACCAAGCACATTTCCGCACCTAAATGCAACCTGAATTTACTCAGTAACCCTCTGTTCACCAGGAACCCTCCGAACCCGCGACAACTTGCAAATTCACCATTAAAAAAACGCTTTTAAGCTCAGGTTGCCGGAAAAACTCCATACAACCCATCACTGTCCCCTTTTTACCACATTCCACTGTAAAAACTTCTGTAATTGGGCTGAGAACTATCCCCATTTCCCTCTGCAGTTTGATCATAGTATTTTTAATCCCTGTGTATTCATCAAAGAAAAGGGAAGTTGTTCAAAAAACTCTGAAAAAGTAACCTCTTTATAATAGCCATAGACCTTGAAAGGTTATTGCCTCATTTGAACTCATTGTGTAGCTATTTTTCAAATCCTCAGAAGCTCTTTCATTAGCCTGTTGTTACACTAATCTTGTTTCCAAGGATAAGCACATATAAACCTAAAAATGGCCATTCCCACAACGTTAAATACTGCTCCCTTGAATGCACCACATAAGAACCTGGAATGGCTGGCCCTTGCTGACAGAGATTACCAAATGAAGGAAATAGTGGAACTCACTAACAAATATCATATTGAAACCTTTTGTGAGTTAAGAAAGAAATACAGGAGCAATGCTGATATCCTTGATATCTGGGAGTCCAATCTACCAATATATTATCTCCCACAAGTTAATGTGTTCCCTGACCTTATCCATCAATGCTGTGAGAATTATGAGCCCACTCAAAGAGCAGTTTTGGCTCCATCTGGGACTGCTTTGTTTCACATCACCCCTCAAGCCATAAATAGGATGCTCAATTTTGAGCCAACAAAGCCTCTGGTTCCTCTCTCCATGAAACTTTTGCTGGACCAAGGTGCCAAGTTGCCCAGCTTAGAGATCACAAGAATTGCCCAGCTTTTCATGCAACCAGATTGCCAATTCCAGCAGCCTCCTCCTTATATGCATGTATGGTTTAATGAAATAGGAAGAATGCTGGTATATATCATATCCTGCATCTTGTGACTCAATACCAGTGAGTATGTGGATGAGACAGTTTTAGTAATGTTGTCTATGTTTTCTCCAGGACAGCCCCTTGCTGTCCAATATGATTATGCCACCTTTATTGCTGATAAGATTCATGAGAAATTCATGAACCTGGAGAGAGAAAGGGTGTTCAAACATACCTCGTATATATATCACTTGCTAATGTACTATCAGCCTGATAGTTTCCCTATTTTCCTCAGAACATTAGATGCCAAGGGGGAGCGAAGGTCTGTAATATTTTGGTCACCAGTCTGCCACCATGTTTATTACTCGCCATATACATATTGTGAGTTCATTGACCTTTTTGTCCATCCAGCTACCTGCTTATTATCAACAAATCCTCCTCCCAGACTTACTGATGAGATGCAAAAGATCCTGCAACTTTCCAAAAGCTATATCATTGGTGACTGGTATTTTTACCTAAACCACACAGTAATCAGGGTTTATGGCTGTGAATTGGCCCCTTACAGACCGCCCAAATATGTCCCAATGAGACTATTTGCCTTGGAATACTTCCGACAATTTGGTAATGCAGATCTGATCCATTTCTATGGCAAAAGAAAAAAGGCACAACTGAAAATCAGACATCAATTGGGCCCATTCATTTTCAATAAAAGAGAAGAAGCCTGGGTGGAGGCAGACAAAATGTTGAAAATTTTCTGTTACTAAAAACAAGCTTTTATTGTGCACCATATGACCCCAATCACTTTAGAAGCCTTAGAAGAATCAAATACAGGCTTGCAGCATATGAACACGGCACTATCCCTAAAATTGAGCAATTTGCTAATCAACAAGAGTGGGTAAAGGGCACTCTAGTTGAAGAATTTTCTAAGGAAGAAATAGCAGAAAAATCAATCAAAGATCTTGAAAAAGTAGTTGAATTGGAATCTTTTGGACAGGTGTTTTTCACAGCCCCTCAGCATCTTGGAGAAGGCACCTCAGCTGCCACTACCTCCCAACAACCTGCCCAAGTAAGTGCCCACCTGCAGCAACAGATAAAGGAAAAGCAGTGCAACATTCAAAAGAGCAAGTGCAAAATTTAGAACAACAAGAAGCAATGACAGACCGGCCTACTTCTACAGATGGACAGAGTCAAGGGCAAGACCCTGTAGCTCAAGCAAAAGTGACTGAAGTTCCTGTGCTACAGACACCTCTAAATGAGGAAAGGGCAAAGAAGAGGGATAGACAGGAAGAGACCCCCCCAGGGACATCCACAGAATAGCAAGGAGAAAAGAGGCAAAGGTTAAATCCTTTTACACAGGAAGAAATGCCAGAGGGGCCCACAGAACAGCAAATTACCCCAAGCATGGAGACATCAGCCAACTCTTTTCAGCAAGAGCAAGAGAGACAGCAGGGGTTGGAAGTAACATCCACTAGGCAACAGGGCCAACAGGCCTCTGATATTAAAAATGCATTCACAGAAATCAAAGCTAGGAGTGAGCCAGTGAGACTACAGCTGTACAACCAGCTAATAAGGATGGCCCCTACCAATAAGAAAAGGCTAATGGTAGCCTATGACATCTAGGAAGGAACAATGACCCTCGGTCACTTCAGACCTACAACTCAGCAACCCCAATCAGCTGTTGATTACATTAGAACCAATATGGAAGTGTTCGCCAAGGATATCCATCTGATGGACCAGATTGAATTACACAAGCAAACTAGGGAGATGGTATATTCTACTCTAGCAAATAAGACATTGTTAGCCCACAGATTGCAAAACTCTTTGCACAATACTGCTGCCCAACTAGAGTTGGAGAAACCTTCATCACAGGCCAAGGACAATAGAATCAAGTCCTTGGAGGAGATCATCATAGAGCTGGGACATGATCCCACTGATCCCAAGGCTGTGCAAGCTTTGATAAAAAAAAAGGATGAAGACATAGCTTCCCTAAGAAGACAAATCAAGCTGTAACCCACACTACATCCTCAAGCTACAAAAGTGGCACAACAAAAAGAGGAGCAAGATGTAGTAGCTTTGCTTACAACCTTACATAAAAGGTTGATAGAGACAAAAAGTGCCTTAGAGGCATCATTACAGGGAAGACAGGGAGAGTTGGCCTCTCAGCCAATTCAAACAGCTCAGATTCTCACAGCTGCTCCTCCCACGAAAACCACAACAGTCCCTCCCACTATTACAACATCAGAAGCAGGTGCCTCAAGCTCAGCACCAATTTCAGCAACTACCTCAGCACATACAAAACAAGGGACTAGCTTGAGAATGGACAACATGATGAAAGAAATAGAAGCCTTGGAATTGCAAATGGTAGAATTGAAAGAAACCAAGGAAAATCTGGCTAAGATTGAGGAAAAATATGACAAATCAAAACAAGAAGTGGCTGAGAAGACAAGGGAAGTCAAAGCCTTAGAAAGAAGAATAAAGGAGCTGGAGAAAGAGCTCACTTTTGATAGGACTCTGGCAGATATCAAGAAAATCTTGTGGGCCAAGATTGGCCAATCCATTACAGACCAATGGCAATCCATTGAAACTATTCATGAGCAAATGGATTTGATAAGTTTGGCTCAGTTTGAAAACAAAAAGGCTAGAACATCTCTAGGAAACATGCCCGAGCAAGCTAACAGAATGATCCGATTTTTTAATACTCGCACCAAAGGACAGTTGGCCGAAATGGGAATCAAGAACAGAACTGAAACTATTTTGCTAATAAAAAGGGTGTTAAACCTTAGGAATTTTGTGTAGACATTGGGGACAAAATGCCAAGACATGGAAGCAGAGGTGGATGACTTCAGAATAAAGATCGCAACATTACAGAGCAGAGGGCTACCTAGCCTAGTAACCAGTGCTGGAAGACTGCTGTCAGATGAGCATTATGCCAACAGAGTGAAAAATTATGCTGCCAATCAAATCACAGCTTCCTCAAGCACTTCAGAAGATACAGGGCCCCCAACTGGACAGGCTGTCTTTGATAAATTAGAAAATCTATTCTATATTGCACATGAGTGATCCAGGTGGATGTTGGTGGCCACCCACCTATCCCATTTGGACCCCCACAACTGTCTCTTTCAGTCTTTTCAGTTTCCTAAATTGTAGCACAGTTTACTATTTTTAGTAGTTTTTCGGGTCCTGAACTTCCAGAGCCGTTTTGAGGCCCTAAACGACGTTTTTTTGGGAATCTAGGGCAACATGGGTCCAAGGACCCATGTTGCCTCCCAAAGTGGTAGTACTCGGATAGATCTTTCTAACGAGCTATCGTACGCATCAAACGGAGATCGTATGCCAAAGTTATGACCCCGGGAAATTGACGTACCAATTTACCCCAAACGGGGCCCACAATTTGGTGTTTCATCTTCTAGGGTTAGATTTCGGGATGTGAAGGGTTTTTCATTGTTTCTCAACAATAAATAAGCCTTCGAGCCTCATTGTAACACAGTTCGGAACAGTTCAGAGGCATGTAGCCATCACATCTCTTCTCAGAGATAAGCTACCATCGCCCTAGCTGGTTTATTTCCATTTCTGGTTGTAAGCATATTTCAGTATTTTCCATTAATGAAATGAAGTATTATTTCCGCTGCATCTTTGTGTATATGGTTATCTTTGTAATTTGTTGCGTTCCTGTTTAAATCCGGATTAGTGGTATCAGAGCGGTCTGCTTTTTCTCTGTTTTTCTTTGCATGTCCCCAATGAGGTCAGGATATAAGGAGTTAGGGCTTGAACTGGTCGAACCTTTGCAAGACCAGCCTCGCAAATCCCGACGGCCTCCCATGGCGGATGAGAAGAAAGACGAGGGGGCAGGAGATCCTATCAAAATCTTGCTCGAAGAAGCGCTCGAGCAGCAAAGGAACGCGATGATGGATAGCTTTGCGCAAATCCTTCAGCGACTACCCAGAGGCGACGCATCGGCTTCCAACAGCGACTCTGGAAACGCCACACCGTTTAAGGTACAAGTTAATTTTGAAATCCCCATCTTCGAGGGTCAAATAGACGCAGATGCGGTAGATAAATGGTTAAATCTGCTAGATGGGTATTTTTCTGTTCATGAATTTTCAAGTCGGGAAAAGATTGTTTTCGCTCTTCTCAAAGCAGCCCCCTACGTCAAGGACTGGTGGGAAACCTACTGCGAGCAGAAGAATGAAAGTACAGGCTCACTATTTTCAGCCGCACCCACTTGGAATGACTTTCGGGATGCCATCAAGGAGCAGTACTACCCTGTCGGAACCTATGAGGACAAATACATCAAATGGACCACACTGCGGCAGGGACGAGACCAAGATGTGCCGGATTTCACAAATAGTTTTCATACCCTTCGCACACAGTTGGGTATCAAAGATACTGAGCGGCATCTGGTACTCAAATACCGCGGCTGCCTGCACAGATACATCCAGGAAGAGATGGGGTTCTTAAACATCTCCTCACTCGACACAGCATACCGATATGCTGTCAAAATCGAGCAAAAGTTCAAACAGAAGAAGCGAGACTTTGGATCTGCAAATCCGAAGCCCAAAGGACAAAGCCAAAGCGGGGTGACTCAAGACAACCCGTCGAAGCCGCAAGAAAAGAACAACACCACGAAGCCGAAGAAGGACACAGGAAAGTGGTGTGAGTTCCACAAGAGTCCCACTCATAACACAAGTGAGTGTCGGACCAAGCAGTCGCTGGTGGCTGAGTTGAAGGCTTCCGAATCAGATGCATGTTCCGACCCTGAGCCAGAACCCGACAAGGGGAATGGCAAAGGGAAGCAGATCATTGATGCGAATCCCAGCGCCACTGTTGCCACCGCCAAGATCCAGAAAGATGAGCCCGAAAATCCAGAGGAAGGGGAGCGTCTTTTCCACTCACAGATGTGGGTGAAGGGTTCGCCGCTACAATTCATTGTCGACAGTGGCAGCCAAAAGAACCTCATTTCAGCAGAGGTCGTGAAGCGGTTGGGCCTACCGACTACACCACACCCACAGCCGTACAGTATCGGGTGGCTTCATGAAGGACGAGATCTCAAAGTTCGCCAGCAGTGCCGCCTTCCATACAGCATCAAACCCTTCACAGACGAGGTATTGTGTGATGTTACACCTCTGGATGTTTGTGATGTATTATTAGGCCAGCCATACTTGTGGAGGCGACATGCTGTGTATGAGTCGAGGCCTCGTGCTGTCATTATTTCTTTGAATAATTCATTATACAGGATACTGGAGGTAGCCCCACCTACCGCCACATCTTTGATCACTACCAAGAAAGGCAGCAAGCTCATATCACAGACCAGGAAATTCATCTGTCTGGTTCACTCCCAAAGTAAGGGGAAGATCGTTGCTACATCCATGACCCCTGCAAAGGGTTCCTCTACGCAGCAGCAGCAACAAAGGAATACAGTCATGACAGAACACAGGAACAACTTCTCCTCACCCACAGGGGTACCACACAAGCTTCAAGTGGGCAACAAAATCTGGTTGCATCTGCAGAGAGAACACCTTACTAGAACCCATCAGAAGCTCAGATCACTCCGACATGATCCTTACAGCAGTACCAAGGCTATGGGGAACAATGATTTGGAGCACATCATTCCTCCATTCCTCCGCCTGCACCAAATGTTCAATGTGGACCATCGTCGACCATGCTTCCCACCATCACTGGACACATCAGAGATTGCAGGACAAGTTCAGCAGATGGAGGAACTCAACGCAATGGGGACCATTGCTTCCTAAGGGGCGAGGAATGATCCAGGTGGATGTTGGTGGCCACCCACCTATCCTATTTGGACCCCCACAACTGTCTCTTTCAGTCTTTTCAGTTTCCTAAATTGTAGCACAGTTTACTATTTTTAGTAGTTTTTCGGGTCCTGAACTTCCAGAGCCGTTTTGAGGCCCTAAACGACGTTTTTTTGGGAATCTGGGGCAACATGGGTCCATGGACCCATGTTGCCTCCCAAAGTGGTAGTGCTCGGATAGATCTTTCTAACGAGATATCGTACGCGTCAAACGAAGATCGTATGCCAAAGTTACGACCCCGGGAAATTGATGTACCAATTTACCCCAAACGGGGCCCACAATTTGGCGTTTCATCTTCTAGGGTTAGGTTTCGGGATGTGAAGGGTTTTTCATTGTTTCTCAACAATAAATAGGCCTTCGAGCCTCATTGTAACACAGTTCGGAACAGTTCAGAGGCATGTAGCCATCACATCTCTTCTCAGAGATAAGCTACCATCGCCCTAGCTGGTTTATTTCTATTTCTGGTTGTAAGCATATTTCAGTATTTTCCATTAATGAAATGAAGTATTATTTCCGCTGCATCTTTGTGTATATGGTTATCTCTGTAATTTTGTTGCGTTCCTGTTTAAATCCGGATCAATGAGATAAAACATCTCTTTGAAGACCAGCCACACTTTTACACATACACAGAAGCTGATGAAACACTGATAAAGATACAAAGGCATTAGCTACCTACAGAAGATTGGCGTAGAGGAATGATGGAGACGTTGCTCAGGTGATTTTGGGTATTAATTCTTTTTTGTAAACTATAGTTCAGCATATACAGATGGCACGGTCCAGCAAAGCAGCATAAAGCAGAATTGGAATGCTAATTACAACTCATCAAAAGTAAATTAGCCCAGCACAAAAGATGAAGACCAAGACAACAACAGGCAGCATAACAACATCAGAAGATCACACGCAAAATAAATGCGTGGCAGGCAGCCGACTCATTCAGCCCAGAAAGTAAAAAATTCTCTAACATAATAGACAGCTAGCAAGCCAATATTAACTACAGTATTTAATTCTTCATTTACTTCCTTGGAATAGTTGTTGATGTAATTTATTACATGAAGACTCATCATCTAGATATTTTGTATCATATTTTTGTATATATACCTCCCCATAGAACGTATTTGGGGTTGGTTGATGATTTTCGCTCTAAGAGTTGCGCTGTAAATTTCAGATTTTCTAATACAAAGAGCTGATGGAGTTTATGATTCCTGCACTGTCTGGATGTGAATGTGATGAGCTGCATTCTGCTATAGGATTCCTGTGTTGTTTAATGAAACAATAAGTTTTTCTAAACCATGTTTTGTCTTTTCTATGTTTACTAAATTCAAATATATGTTTCATGATCTCAGCAACAGAGAAAAAGACTAGCTCGGGACTTGTTTAAATACACGCTTTGCTCAATCTCTGTTTCTAATTAGGTTTTCTGCAGAATTGGTCGTGAATATGAATTCTTAATTGCTCATATTTGCACTGATTCTCTCATTATGAATGTTGTTTAGGAATTCTTAACTGCTCCTAGATAATATTCTCACCTTTCCCTCTATCAGCATAGTGAAAGATCCTTGACTACCTTTCATTCCCTGATTCCATGCCATCGATTCCTAGATTTGAAGATTTGTTTCATGGATACCTATATGGCTCTGTAGTACTACCTCTTTCCCAACAAGCACTTTCAGTAGTACACAGTCATTGACTCCATTGCCCAATGGTCTAAGCTATTCTGAGAGCTGCATATCAGATCTATTTGAAACCATCATCCAACCAAACTCAAAAAAAAACCCTGTGCATTATAACTAGCCTAAAATTAAACCAAAACAAAGTTAAATCATAAAGAGAGAGCCCTCTCTGGTTGTAGGTAGGCTAGGACCTGTAGCTAAAAGATTGGTTAGTGGTTACCTCGGCCGTATTCCCTTGGGAGTCAAAGGTAACAACCTGAGTGATAACAGGATCATTACTTGAGACCTCAACATTTGAAACCCTAGGAATTTTGCTTGAAACTTATTCATGTGTATCTAAGTGTCTAACATTGGAAATCCCAGATGATTTTCCTAAACCTGTTACATGCTTGGATTTGAAACCAAAGTTGATATAATGCTTCCCTTTTCATCTTTGTTCCTTTGCAGCCCAGTGGTTGAATGGCAAGAAAATAAAACCAACGAAAGTAAAATAAATACACGTAATCCATCCCAACTAAATAGGCAAGCAAAGAGCCATGTTATTGACCTTAATATATCCACACGCAGTTACTGATTTGAAACAGAGGCCAATCTATAAATCCCAGTAGTAGTGAACTCAAATCATTCACCTCATGTTGCATACTAACATCTCGGGATTGATATATGATAAATAAATCAGGTAGTTGTTTAATCACACACAATTTATACAACAATGGATGATGTACATACCATGGACGATGACTTTGTTGTAGCACCCGTATTCTTGACATTGACACCAAACCTCATACACACCCAATTCTAATTGTTAACTCTAATTGGTAAAAACCCCCAAATATCTGCAAAAGGCTAGAGCATCATATTTGGAAGCTAAATCTACCCTAGCATTTGCTTATCAGCAAGCTAATTCTGCTTCCTAGATTTCTTGTGGACATAGAATTACACACCCAAAGCGTCACATACAACATTTTTCTTCATCAGCCCCCACTAAAAGAGGTTTTAAAATGTCTTAATAAGCATATGGCTAGAGAAAAATTCTTGACCAGAGAGGCTAAGCTCACAATCAAAACTTCTTTATAAAACTGAATTTTCCACTATGTGCTGATAAAACATGAGTACTACATAAGGTTTTTGCGAATTTGAAAAAAATGCATATCTTCTAGGAATGAAAAATCCTGCTTACTCCATCTTGATCTCATCACCCCCATTGGGTTTTGAAGCATGGCACCCTAGATTACCAATGTCTAATAAAACCCTTCTAGGCCTCATTTAAGCCCGCATCACCACTACATCACAGAGCATGTGTATAACCTCTATCAAATCAATCTCTGTTTTACACTATTCATATAGAGCCATTGATATTCATATAAACACTACTAAAAATGTACTACATATTTTCTGATATTAGGTTTTGGTATGGGGTTTCGAGAACCAAACACTATAAAATACCTTTGCTAGCCATGGGCTTGTTGGGCTTCGCCGCCCTATTTTCGATTCCAATTTTGGTTTGTTGAAAATACAAACACAAAGAATTCTGTAACTATTGAACAGTCAAACCCCTCCAAAATTGATAAGGAAGCCATAACTAAGCGTGGTCCTGACCTTAAACATAAAATCAAATTGAAATTTAAGAAAATACACCAATACCAGTAGTGAAGATAGATCTTCTCTTGGGATGGCCAATACTAGACTTCCTGTAACTGTTTAAGAAGAATGGCATGATTTGATTATAACCATAATTTTCTTACATACTTCTATCATTTCTTTGAATAAGCCCTTGATCAGTTCTAGGTGCAACTCCAAAGAGGTCTAGATATAGCTCAACAAACCCTTCAAATTTGGCAGAAATGATAAATCTTACAAGGTGAGGATAAGGCTGCAAACAATCTTCCTTAGAGGTATTTTGAATATATATAGATTGATTTCAGAAGAGACCAGAACAGAGGCTTAAATGAGCATCATATTATTCTAGAAACCATAGAGAGATAACACAATAATGTCCTCCAACTTCACTCAGAATAATCATAAATTTTGTCCACAGAGATGCCATTGGAAATACTTAGGTCAAATCCTACTGAGGTTTACCAAGAAGAGGGCCCAAATAGGTCCCAGAACAAGCCTGAAATTAATACAAAAGTGCCTCAGATGGGGGGGTCTCAGAAAGATCAAGAAGGGCCTCAAGAAAGGACTAGTCTGTGCCTTAAATGAGACAAAAGGAAATGCAAGATAGATACGAATTAGCCTCATAAAATAAATAATTTCATAATGAACCAAGATCCTTTCAAATTGATTCAGAAGTTTCCAGTAACAAGGGTATAAACTACATGATATTCAAAGTGTGATATTCAAATTGATTCAGAAGAGCCCTTTCAAAGTGGTCATGTAGTTAATATCATTTATTGCAATAATTCAAGAATTCTAAAACACTACCAACCATCTTGGAGATTCTGGGATAATGGAGAGACCAATAAGCAACAAAAAACTAGGAACTAGCTCTACATCACCTCCCATTAACAATCGGCCTCGCTCAACAATGCATATTTTGTTCTTCTAGTTGTGTTTCCAGGGGAGATCATAGGTATATTATGTATGAAAGTTTGTGAAAAGTGGCTACCAAGTGGCCTTATTTTCCTTTTGGGAGGTGATATGTCATGTTATAAGAACTTTTATATGTATTTTCCTTTTCCAACCCATGAAATAGAAATGTATGCATTCTTTCTTTGGAAAAATAAAATCAATTAAAATTTGCATACCATTCACCCTATCAAATTCTTGTCAATCCAAAAGTTGCAAAAAATCAGATACCATTCACCTTAAAATAGCCCTTGGATCATACACATGCATTTGAAGGCCCATCAAACACATATATATCAATGTAGGCAAAAATAAGAAAGCAAAGTACCATCACCCAAACAATCTACCAGAAGAACATATTTCAATAAATTTGCAAACAATTTAAAAACAAACTACCATCACATGTCCAGAAGCCCTTACCGATAGTAATTAATTTTAATGTCATTTAGTGAAAGCACTAAAAGGAAATGCCCAAAATATGATTGAGGGCTCAATGGAAAATAATAACCAAGTGCAATTTAACTGTTGTAGACCCCATGCGTATGGACAAAACATAAATACTTCCAAAAAGACTCTGATTTATATGTACAATTTAAAAAATAGGAAAGACAACTACCACATAAACATTCAAAATAAAATGCACTTCATGTGCTAGATGTTTCTCTAATGTAAATATGTTGACTGGAGTGAGCAGAAACCATCCTGACTGAAGCTCGTGCCATTAGATCCTTGATATCCTTTCTAGCAAGAGAACCATTAATCTAAAAATTCAAGGAAAATGTTAACATTAGTGAGAAGAACCACATGCTTATCCATGAAACATATTCATGAAAAAGGAACCACCTCTTCTTGATTGTCATGATTAAATGGACCAAATTTAGAGGGACCAAATTAACATTTGAATGAAACACAAGTACAAAAGGAAGAATGGCTAGTGAAAGAAACTTACACCAAAAATCAGTAGCAAAAAAGGGTTCAGTTATCCCAAACATTCACCATTTGAACTATTCATTAGACCTAAAACCAAAAAGTACAAAATTAACATTAGATTCATACAAACAAATGAACAAAACTACAACCAATAATTATTTATAAATGATCCAACATATGGAAATACATAAGGAAAGACAAAGTACAATGTTATGAAAATCTACCTTATTCAACATTTTCAAAAAAATCTGAAAAATCTTTGTAATCACATTCTTCTAATTTGTATGTATCATTCCTAGCATTGTATGATAATTTTGTGATTGATATAACATATTCAAGTTGCACAAAAGCATGATCTATGAAATCATACTTATACATGGATTGCCCCTTTATTCTATTATACCAACATAATTGAAGCTCGATGCCTTCTAATCTATGCAAAAGGTCAATTTCATTATGGTAATCAAACACCCTATTACCATCCTTCTTCCTTATTCTTTGAACCCTTCCAATGTACCACATTCCACAAGTAACACCTTGTTTTTTACTTCAAGGAACACCTTTTCTTGCAGTACATTCAGTGGGGGGGACTGAGTTGCTTTCAAACAAAACCCTACAATCTGATCCAATTCCAAAGCCAATTGAAACACCCTTTTGTGGAGCCTTCCCATATCGCCTAAAGTAGACCCCATTTCTCACTTTTGTCAACCTATCTTTGGATAATGTCAGATTTCCATTCAACTAACTAACCAGACATGCTTTAAACATATCCTTACCATCAAGATCCACCACTGGCTTTATCGTTTTGCTTCCATTTTCATCAATGGAATCTAAAATTTCATCCAACTCATGTCTCCACTCACTTTCCATTATTTGCAATTCACTTTCATTGTGTACTAATGATGATGAATATTGGAATATAGAGTTGGAACAACTTGGTGGAGAAGCATCAACTACTTCATCCATAATTTGGAATGTTGGATAATTTTGATCCTAAGTCCATGGTTTAACCCACCAAGAAGATTGAGTGTAATTTTATAGTTTCATTCCAAGAGTTGATAAAATGTCTTTTGCATCCTTCAATCCAATCTTAAGGGCTTCTACAATTCTAGCGTCTGTGGATATTGAATCATATTATGACAATATGTCAATTTTTTGTATTGTTCCTTGGTGCAATCTATTCCAAATGCTTTCTTGCTTCTTATGATATTTATTAAAATGAAACCCTTGAGGATTTGATTCTTCTTCAACAACTCTATTAAGGGTTCCAACAACATGAAGCAAGTCAATGAAATCATAGGCCCTCTCCACTCCAACCATCCAACCAACATTACTAAAGAAGTTCTCACATACATCTGACCCAGTAAAGTGAAAAATGCACAGAAAGATAAAGTAATGATCTCGAAACAATCTCATCAACAAAACTGAAAAATGGCAAGAAATATTCACATCTTTGATATGCTTCTCTACTGATGAAATTTACGTTGACATTAGTAGGAGATTGTTTCTGTACCGAACATAGCCATAATGTGAAGAAATGATGACCTCTTGAAGCATTTCACACCCTTTCCCAAAGGCTCAAACTATGATACATAAAGATGTCAATGTAGTCAGAAACAATCAATAGATAAGTCTTTGTAGCTATTTTCCTCTCTAACTTTCCACTTGGTGTACTTCTCAACTCTTTCAAACACCTATGAACATGCCTTTAGAGTAAAAGCATGTTAATGTGTCTCATTATATGGCAAAAGCAAAAAAGTACTCAAATAAAAAAAGATAAAAAAATATAATATAAAAATATCAATTAAATGAGTTGAATTTCATACTTGTTAATTATAAAAAATAAATGCTAAATTTGTAACAAAGCTAAATCACAATAAATTTTGGTAAAAGCTATAGTGAACCTATTTAATGGGTTTAGAAAATATAAATAATGTTATAAAAAGTAAATACTAAATTTGCGAATAAGTCAACTGATAGTAAATATTGGTAAAAGCTATGGTTAATCACTCACAAAATATAAATAACTTGATGTAAAGTTAAATGAAATGCTAAAACTCTATTATATATATATATATATATATATATATATATATATATATATAGAAGTAGAAGTAGAATTTCTAAACAAATAATTTTATATATTATATTTTGAATAATATAAAATACATTATTATAATCATAATTAAAAATTTTATTATAAAAAATATAAAATATATTTTAAAAATTTTCAAAAAATAATTTTAACATTTTGTTATATGTTATTTTCAAATTTCTATTTAAAAAAAATGATTTTATAAACTTGAAAGGGTAGTTTCTTGGGTCGTGGTTTTATATATACGAAAATATGATCATTTTTACTAGTATTTTAATAATAATTAAAATATGCTTACATTTTATTTTTAAATTTGTTTGGCAATCTTTAGAATGTTTACAACACATCTCTTAAAGAAATTGGAATTAAAAAACATAAATCAATAGAGAAATGTGGGGTCGCGGTTTTGTCACCACTTAACAATTTATGTAAAATATTAATGATACCTTTTAAAGAAAATGAATAAATTAGATAAAAATTATATATTAAATTTTAGAAAAAATATGACATGAAATTGAATTTAAATTGACATGTTTTGTCTTCTTTTACCACCACCTAGTTTTTGATGATTTTGTGAATTTAAGAGTAAACATTCCAACTCCATTTATTTTTATAAAACTTCTTTGCCACAAAAAGGGAAAAAGTGATACACATTAACATGCTTTTACCCTTCAAGCAATTTGTTGTGCGGATCCCCAATTTTGTGTATCCATCTTCTCTTTATCTTCACCCTTAGCTTGTGATCATCCACTTTAAAAGTGTGATAAACCATTTTGACATGACCAAAACTTATGTAATCATTTCCTAAAACCCATTATCGTCGACCGCTAAACAAAGGATTCTAACTAGCCTTTTTCCATTGTGGATGTAATCTTGGTCATGCAATTTTGTTACATTGCAACCATTGTACAACTCGGTTAGCCTCCACCCTTCCCAAGGAATTTGATATCGAAGACTTGATGTTGAAGAATAATCCTTCAACATAAGTTGTCTTCTTCTTCTATCCCCATCCAAGAAATGACCAACAATAGGTCTCAAATTATTTTCCACATGTTTCTTCCACATAGATTCTACCTTTTCCCATTGTTGATAAACAAAATTTTCATTGAACCTATTGCACGTTGGATGAACAACCACAACCAAACGAGGAATCTTTTCATGTAAAGGGTTTGCAATAATAACATGTGCATAATGGCCAATAACATTTTTCTTAAAAGAATCTATTATAATCTCATAGCCTACATCTCCATCACCAACTCTCACCAAGAAATGCGATTGACATTGATGTTCTTCTTTCGTACCACAAAACCCCACCAGTGTATCACTTTTTTGCTACCCACCTAACATGTTTTTTCACAACTATTTCATCTTCAACGAGCAATACAAGAGTTGGGCCATCTATATGAGGGGAAGAGAAATTGGGGGTTAACCAAAATCCCTTTTCCTTAAAGAAATTGATCCTGAGGCCTGTGGGGATTGGGCCGACAAACCCTTATAGGAAGCATTCATAAGGCTTTAAGCCTTTAAAATCATGGACCATTTAATATACTGGAGAGTTTACACTATCAGGAGCTTCTATATAAAAAAACCAGGAATCATTCATTAACGTTAATATCGAGATATACAGGATTTCACGGGATACACGGGAAACACACCCCGAACACATAACTTGGATATCAAAATTTATAAACCCACCTCTATAATATCGGCGGTTTTGCTCTTATCACTTCTACAGCTCTGTTCCGACACCGACTTCCTATTGCCGACACCTCCAATCTCTACCTTCTCCAAAACTCTAATTACCTGATCATCGATTGGTCTATCGATGACATTTCCACATCGCTCATCAGCGTATCAACCATTTCTAATGCCACTGTCCAAGTCCTTTACTTCTCCGATATGCGATCATCGATCGTATCTCCACCGTTGATCCCCTTTCGATCCAATGGTCCTCGTTTCATCGGTGGTCTCTCAACGCAACTATCTAAGGCCTTAGTCCCTTCCTCTCAATGTGCCAATTCGATATGCCTTCCGGACCCAACATGTCTATAGGCCAACTTCCATAAGTTTTCAGGTCCGGATTCCGGATCCGCTAAGTGCTTTTGCGTTGTTTCTTAATGTAATTGGAATTCAGCTAAGGGTCGATGGATTTCTGTGTTAAAACATAGTTCTCTGCCATATACCAATTCACATGCGACATTCATATATATAACAGTTAATTGATATCATAGGGTCGCCATCAATCCTACAGGGATCGATGGTTGACCAAACCTGCACATGGAACATTCAGACTATTCAAGAAATACAACACATAGGCACAATTCAACACTTAAACACTATATATTATGCACAAAATAATTACAATCCTAAGGCATTTCAGCCTTAGCACAATTTGTCCTCTCAATTACATCTCAACACTCTGTTTTCACAAATTCTATCTCTATCACTCTCTATTGAATGTGTAGGTTCATCACACACATATATATATGAAGACATGGACCATCGAGAAAAACAGGGACTTTTCCATGTTTTCTTTATAATAAGTATAAACTTTTCTGACTGCCTCAAAAATATGCTCGTGCTCCCCTGGGATATATGCTAATGACTTTGTAACTTGCCTTAAAGTCATAGATATTGAAGGACCATCCAGATTCACGCTAAGAAAGCTATTCAATCTAGGACCTCGCCATAACTTGATGATCTCATAAAGGGATTTGTGGATGTACTATACCTTCTCTCTGCTTTTCCATGCATCAAGTTATGAAAAATATCCTTGACAAATTCCCAAACTGCATATTTACCTTATAATTTTCCTTTCTTATGTGCTTCACACACATCCTTGCAAAACCTAATGACATCCTTCATTTTTGTCAATTCAAACAAATTTTCCTCTAGGGATCTCATTCTAATAGAGAGTGTAGCAACCTTTGTCCTCTCCCACCAAAGAGATCACATTGTTGATCTATGGTTAACATTTGTAACCCTTGCAACATTCTTTAATTCATTTTGAGTCAAATAGTCGAGTCTTCTACCTTTTCCTATATCTCGTTCACTTCTTTTATTGGTTCACATTAATTCACAATATAATCACATCCTGAAGTCATCACATTCTAGAACCAACTTACAAAAGTTGCATGTTAATGAATCAAATGGGATCCTTGTTTCAGAAGCCCTCTGGCAATGAATATGCCTATACGTACCATCAATACAACATTCAATATCTCATAACATAACATGATCTTGGTATGCTTCTCTATGGCCCATAATTTTCCACCCCTTTGATTATCCATTAGGACCTTTTTTTTCCAATATCTCCCCATTTCTATCAATATAAGGATACCAATACCCCCAACATTGCAGTAACAAGGGAGATAATTGAGCTGTAATAAGATGAAAACAAACAAATAAATTTAAAGTAAGATAAATAAAATAATATACAAATTCATATTCAAGTTTAGTCTAAGTTGTCAATTAACACACCTGAAATACAAGGATCTGCACTTGTAGAACCCCTATGTAATACTGATGGTGATAATGGGACCAAGAACCTAGTCAAATTTTGTTGGGACTTATCATTGGTAGGCTTCTTGGGTCTCCCAACCGTGCCACTCCTCAGCCCAATCTCCTCATGTGAGCCCTCATTTGTAGTAGTAGTAGTGTGCTTCTTTTTTTTCATGTGTTCATTTAGAGAAATGACAATATTACCACTTTTTAGCACTAAACAAAACAATTTATTGCATCGTGTACATTCCACTCTCACTTTTTTCATGTCCTTATAGTCTGCAAGTGTTTCTTCCACCACCTTGAACAAATTAGGCTCTTGCGTCTCGTTGAAATCATCTAGAAGTTTGATTGCTTGATCAATATGAAATTGATCTCCAACCATCATTGTATGTTATACATCATTACATGAAGGAATTTCACTATCACTTGGCATTGATAAGCATTGTTGATGGGCCCCTATTTCCATATGATGGTTTTCTAAGTTGCGTGGTGTTCGAGCTACCAAGGATACATCACCTATTCCATAATCAATGCCACAAATTTCACAATGGATCTTTATTTTAGATTCTCCCTTTTCTGAATATACTTTGAGAGTAATTTTCTCATTGACAAATTCTTCCATTAAACGTTTAACTTTTTTTTCAAAAGATGCCAGTACACTGGGATCAACAACTATGGCTTGTTCCACTAACAAAGACATATTTGTAGCTCTTGATTGTTTATGCATATGTCCCTCCACATTCACTTAAATGTTTTCAAATATTGGTATTGTTTCCACTACATTTGTACATTCTTCTTCCACATCAAATGTGCCCAGTTTCCTCTTGATGCCTACAAGTGTTGTACAAACATTCCATTTTTTATCTTGCTTTGGATTTAAACCTATTCCATCTTGGGTAAAATCAAAAGGGTATCCAATGATTTCATCATCCAAAATTTCATCACGAATTTCACCAAATTTAAAACCTTCTCGACACTTGACCACGCCAACGATAGAATTCTTTTCACCAGTAGAAATTTTATAAAAAAAACTCCATCTATTTTTACATATAAATAAATGAAAAAGTAAGTAAAATTCCACAAGCATATTGGTTATTATAAAACAAAGAGCAAGGAAGGTATGAAATTTCAATTCAAAGCTCCAAAACACATGAAGAAATATTACTATTTGGATGAAACACCTTGATTCAAAATGTACTATGAGTGGATTCCTCAAATGGAACTGAAAACATAAATAAAAAGTATTACTAAAACAGATTTGAGAGTTGATTTATTTCTGCACCAGAACTCTTTTCATCCTCTTGGATGGGTGTTAGAATACATGTTCTCCACCATTTAAAGCATATAGATTGAGCAAGGCCAATGTGGGTTGTAATTCTTTAACTCTGATAATTTCTTCTTTTGAAGCGCATTATGCAGTTTGGGGCAAAGAGACTTCAAAGGACATGGCATTTGAGTTCTATAATATCGAGTACACTCCATGTCAGGATCCAGTGAGATCACACAAGTTCGACAGAAGTAGGTTGATAAACGGGTCACTATCTAGACAAGGAGGAGGCCTTGAAATGCCCAGGTTACTGATATTTTCAATATAAAAAGCACCATCATAATTTGATGAAGTTTTGATGGTGTTTCCGTAAAAAGAGGTTTTCAATTTTGTTAGTACCATGGAGAGTGGAGACTATGTGCTTTGGTCTATTTTTGTTAGAGACTTTGCCTCCGGTTTATGGTCCCTAGACCATTTTATCCTCTAAAAATGATGATTCATTTTCTAGGAGTCCTAATGAAGGAAGATTCACCCTTAATTCTTGTCTACTGATCTAGGAGGATACCGTTGATTTAGTTGCACAGGTGTTCAAGTTTCATTGTTAGTGTTTAGTGTCATTGTCAATTCAGTTCAGTGTCGTCATCAATTCAGTTCAGCTTCAACAGTTTGATAGTATTGGTTATGGATTAGGTTGTTCAAGTAATGTTATGATTTCATGGTGTTCAGTTGATATGGGTGTACCTGTCTGTTGACTTATGTTCATTGTCAGGTCTACCAGGATTGGTTGATGACTTGTGTGTTGTCATTCACCTTCACAGGTTTTGGGTGTCGACAAAGGGTGTCGTCGCAAACGTCACTTGTGTCAAGAATATGCATGTGGTTTTATGTCGCTTTGTGACAATGATTGAAAAGGGTGTTTCACACCTAATGTAAAATCTAACATCCTAAACCTAAATCTAAAACCAAATCAATATAAAACCTATACTAAATACCTAAGAACTATGTGCTAACTATCAAACCTAGCGCATTAAATCTACGTGTTAAATATAACACATAAAACCCTAATCCTAAGTTATAAAACCTATGCCATATTAACTCTTAGCCTTTGTAAACACCACAAAACATTACAAATGCATTAAAACAATTACATAACTCCGGGCCTAAACCGCTCGGGGACTATTTCCATGTGAGCAGGTGCATGCATGTTAATAAAAAGGTTCGAGACCGTACAGTGAAGTTAAACAGCATGGGAACTACAACCATGTGAATGATTGTTGGGGCTAACCATAACTACAGTCCCTAACTGCATCGGAACCATACTGCGTAAACCTTGGCATATGAACAAATTAGTAAAGCCGTTAGCAGTTGGCCGTTAGCGGAACCGCCGAACGTGATCTACAATGGTGGCATTCTACAGTTTGTTTTTCAACCTTATCACATGGGTGGTTAAAAACTCTAAACTGTCAACCTGACCGTTAGCGAGGAAGACTTTATAATATGGTTAATTTTGGGTTTTTTGGAATAGTTTATAGTTGGAATTAATTTGATGACCATGCCAACCTAGACTAGGTGGCACTAAAATACAAGACCAAGTTTGTAAACCTATCCAAATACAACTAGATGCATCTACAAGCCAGCCCTAGGTGGTTTGATGAACTTGGAGGCCTTTAAAAGGTGATTTTTTCCTTCATGTTTTGATTCTTGTTTGTAGATTCTCGAGATCATAGGCAATTTGGTTTTCAATGTTACGGGAGAATCCGTCATCGGAATTGGAATCTGTAAGAGGTGTTGGAGAGCTGGTTCAGAGGGCTATCTAATGATAGTGATTACAAGTGTCTGCATGCACATTCATATCGATCAAATGTCTATGTAATCAACTCCTTTTCATTCCTAATAAAAATGGTCGCCCATCTTGAAAGCGGACCCGGAGATGTAGTCCATTAGGGACGAACTTCATCATCAATCTCATTGTCCGGCAT
The DNA here is from genome assembly GCA_031772625.1 of Pinus tabuliformis. Classification (NCBI taxonomy): domain Eukaryota; kingdom Viridiplantae; phylum Streptophyta; class Pinopsida; order Pinales; family Pinaceae; genus Pinus; species Pinus tabuliformis. The sequence goes on along the minus strand of CM062820.1, from coordinate 1,726,900,697 downwards.
CACTTGTGTTTTCATTGTTTTCACTTCTGTTATGCATCTTTATTATGTTTAATCAACTGTCGTAAAGTCTTCTTCTCGAGTAGTTTTCCTCGATTTCCGCACTTTTCAGCTAACATTCAATTCATAAATGGCTAATCAATACTACATCATTTTTAATAAATGATCATTTCAGATCATATAATTTGGTATTAGAGGAGGTTTCATTTGTAGAATTTTTTTTGTTTTAACCCCGTACAAAAATTACCTGCATACGATTTCTAAAACACAAAATAAAAAATGCGAGAGCATAACACATAAAACACATATATACAGAGACTTGCCCTGGTTCCCAAAACCGATACTACCAGCTTGATTTTTCATTATGTTCCTTTCAATGTTACAATGCATATTTATACATGTTGAAGCATCCAATACCATGGACCGAAAACCATCGCGCCCAAAACCATGTGCAAAAAACATGCACAAAACCATAGGTAGGTCTCCCCAACCTAATATAGGGTCCAAAAACAAAATTTTCTGGGGTGCTACCCCAGACCCCATAGAGTGGGGTTACTTGCACCCCTCAAACCCCATCTGAATCCCCTCGCTACGCAATCAGTGCAACAAAGGGGGGGCTTTGCCCCCCTTCTAACCCCCTGGTTAACTAGTCGGCTAGTTCTGGAATGAATATAACACAACCCAACATTCTCCCACTTGTTGTTTTCTTTCCACAAGGGGCCACAAGAGAGCTTAGTAATTTATCTAGCCCTACAATGCCCATTGTTTCTCTACACCAAGAGAACTTCTCAAAGCTCACATATTTTGTCAATGCATCTGCAATATTCTTCAAAGTGTCCACCTTTACCAGCATCACCTTTTTGTCTTCTATCATATCCCTCACAAACTGATACTGAACATCAATGTGCTTTGTCTTTTAATGATATGCAAGGTTCTTTTCCAAGAAAATTGTACTTTGGTTGTCACAGTCTATCCCTATAGCTCGCTATACTAAACCCATACTTGAACACAATCTCTACAACTAAACTGCTTCCTTGCTTGCATGGGTGGTTTCCATATATTCTGCCTCTGTAGTTGGTAGTGCCACTACATATTGCTTCTTACTCATCCAACTGACTACACCTCCAAATAGGTTAAAAATATACCCACTTGTAGATTTTCTCTGATCTAAATCTCCAGCCCAGTCTGGATCAACAAAGCCACGAATATCCAACACTCTGTCCAATACTGGTCTTCCTTGGTAGCACACACCATATTCACTAGTGCCACACAAATACCTGAAAACTCGCTTCACTACTGTCCAGAGCTCCTTCCTTGGTTTTGACATAAACCTGCTCAATACTCCCACTGCATGTGCAATGTCTGGTCTAGTACAGACCATTTCATACATAGGCTACCGACTGCACTTGCATATGGAACACGGGACACGTCCTCTTCGTCTTCTTGTGTCTTGGGACACTGTTTAGCAAATAACCTCACACCTACAGGAATAGGAACCTTCACCGGTTTACTATCATGCATATTAAACCTCTACAATATTGTCTCGACATACCTTCTCTAGTTTAACCAAAGCTTCCTCTTTGCCCGATCTCTTTTAATTTCCATGTCCAAAATATAGTTTGCAGACCAATATCTTTCATGTCAAATTTGGAAGACAATTGGGTCTTCAAATCCTGGATAATTTCTTTTTCATTTCCAACCAGCAACATATCATCCAGATACAAGACTATATAAATAACACGATCACAAATTAATTTAAAATACAGACATTGATTTTCTTTGCTTTTTGTGAAGCCAAGTCCCCGTATAAATCTATCAAATTTCTGATACCACATCCTTGGTGATTGTTTTAACCCATACAGAGACTTCTTTAACTTGTATATCAGTTCTTTCTTACCCTTCACCACAAAGCCTTCAGGTTGCTTCATGTAGATCTCCTCTTCCAGATCCCCGTGAAGAAATGTTGTCTTCACATCGATTTGTTCTACCTCAAAATCAAAAGCGGTAGCAACAAATAAAAGTAATATAATAGAAGCTACCTTAGCAACAGGAGAAAAAATATCACCAAAATCAATTCCCACCACCTGGGAATAACCTTTTGCTACCAATCGAGCTTTGTATTTCTCCATCTATCCTTCTGAATTTGTCTTCTTGTTGAACACCCATTTTTTGCCAATGGGTTTCCTTCCATCCGACGACTCCACCAGATCCCAAGCCTCATTTTTGTGTAAAGATGCCATTTCATCAACCATGACCTCTTTCTAGAGTTTTCCATCCTCTGAATCTACTGCTTCTTTCACAATTCTGGGATCATCATCAGTAATAGATAAAGAAAAATTTGAACACAAAGAAATGAACTATACCTTTCTGGTTGCCTTCTTTCTCGAACTGATCTTCTCACACCTGGAGTTTGTGGCTCTTCATCTTCTAATTCCTCCTCTGTTGTAAAGTCTAATTCTTCCTCCTTTAGCTCAAACTCTATCTTCTCAAGTTCCTTTGGTTGGACTTCATGTTTAATAACATCTTTCACCTCTCTGAACACCACATCTCAATTGTACACAACCTTCCTTGTTATCGGGTTCCAAAGCTTATAACCCTTTAAACCATCCTTATACCTAATAAAGATGCACTTTTCATATTTACTATCCAACTTGGTTCGTTTCTACTTTGGAACATGTACATATGCATCACATCCAAATACCCTCAGATGTGAAAGAGAGGGTTTCTTACCAGTCCATACCTCTTTTGGAGTCTTATCCTCCAACGCTGATGAAGGTGATCTGTTGACCAGGTAGCATGCTGTCTCCATCGCCTCTGCCCAGAATTATTGTCCTAACCCGCCACCACTAAGCATGCTTTTTACCCTTTCCATCAACGTCTTGTTCATTCTTTCTGCAACTCTATTTTGCTAAGGTGTATATGGAGTAGTCTTCTACCGTGCTATACCACACTTCTTATAGAATTCTTCAAATTCCTTACTGCAAAACTCTCCACCATTATCTGTCCTCAGCACCTTTATCTTCTCTGTCTGGTTTTCCACCAGAGCCTTAAATTCTTTAAACATGTCAAAGACTTTAGATTTCTCCTTAAGGAAATATATCCATGTATTCCTTGAGAAGTCATCTATAAATGATACATAGTATACAGATTTACCCAGTGATGGAACCTTCACAGGTCCAAACACATCACTGTGCACAAGCTCTAATATCTGTTTCGCCCGCTTACCACTAGAGGGGAAACTCACCTGATTCTGCTTCCCATAAACACAATTTTCATAGAAATCAAAATCCAAAGAGCTATTACTCATACTTTCTACCATACCTTTACCATGAAGTATTTTAAGGCCCTTCTCTCCAATATGTCTAAGCCTTTGATGCCACAACATGGTCTTCTCTCCAGAGACCACTAGATTTTCTACTCCACTTTCAGCAACCATAGAATTGTTGCACCTATCAAAAATAGTGCTACCTTGTAGCTTGTACAGAGTTCCAATCCGAACTCCCTGCAACAATACTAGTTCTCCCTGAACCATCTTGCAAGTATCCTTCTCAAACACTGTTTTTACACCTACATCATCTAGCCTTCTTACAGAAATTAGATTTCTGGCCAATCCAGGAATATGTAGAGCACCTAAAAGTGTTCTAACCCTTCCACCTTGCAACTTCAACTTTACTTTTCCACAACCAATGATTCTAGCCTTCCTATCATCCCTTAAGAAGACATCATCACCATCGTATTTCTCATACCTGCAGAACCACTCTCTATGGGGAGTGAAGTGAAAGGATGCACCTGAGTCAATCAACCATGCCTCATCATCTACATGTGTACTTGAAGGAGCCAAGTACACATCCCCACCTTCATCTAGGGTCGTTTTTGCCTCTGCAGAGGAGCATCATCAGATCCCTTTCCTTTGTCAGGAGCTTTAGATTTACAATCCCTCTTGTAGTGCCCTTCCTTTCCGCATTTCCAGCACACCACCCTTACAGCTTTTCTTGGAGATTTAGATCACCCTCTAGATTTAGATCTCCCACGCAATGACTTATTTTTTTCTATTCTAGACCTTCCTCGTACAGATAAGGCATCACCATTCTAGCTCTCCATATTTTTCCGTCTCATCTCCTCTGTCAGCAAGGATGAGACTATTTCATCAAACTACAAGGCAGTTACATAGCTACCTATTGTAATAACCAGACTATCCCATGAATCTGGTAGAGAACACAACAAACTAATGCACTTATCTTCATATGAAATTTTAATATCAACAAATAATAACTGACTTACCACAGTATTAGATGCGTTCAGATGTTCTGTCACCGAGTCTCCAACTTTCATCCTCAAGTTATACAACTTTTTCTGTAGGAACAATTTATTCACCAAAGACTTAGATTGGTACAAATTCCCTAACTTGTCCCACAAAGCCTTTGTCCTAGCTTCCCCTGATACATTCAAAAATACTAAATCCAAGACACACAATTGTATTGTTCTCTTAGCCTTCCGATCCAACTTCTTCCATTCTTCATCAGACACTCTCGTTGGTTTAGTACCCAGATCTACCACGATCCATTGATCTTTATCCACTAGCAAATCCTCCATCTTGAGTTTCCATAACTCAAAACTCTAACCATTAAATTTCTCTATCTCTATCTTTCCACTGCTCGCCATTTTCTTTCACCACCAGAATCGATCTCACAGATCTCCCACTAAACAGGTTCTACCACAGGCCTGAGTGAAACCCCTCAGCAACAAAGGCATCCCATTGAAGCCAAAACAACTCTAATACCAAATGTGGGTTTTAACCCCGTACATAAATTACCTGCATACGAATTCTAAAACGCAGAGAATAAACAATGCAAGAGCATAACACATAAAACACATATACACAGAGATTTCCCCTGGATCCCAAAACCAGGACTACTAGCTTGATTTTTCATTATGTTCCTCTCAATATTACAATACATATTTATACATGCCGAAGCATCCAATACCATGGACCAAAAACCATCACATCCAAAACCATGTGGAAAAACATGCACAAAACCATAGGTAGGTCCGCCCAACCTAATATAGGGTCCAAAAACAAAATTTTCTGGGCGCTGCCCTAGACTCCATAGAGTGGGGTTACCTACACCCCTCAAACCCCCTTTGAATCCCCCCACTATGCAATCGACACAATGAATGGGGGACTCCGCCCCCCTTCTAACCCCCGAGTTAATTACGTGGGCTAGTCTTGGAAAGAATATAACACAACCCAACAAATTTTCCATTGAATGTTAATGAGGTCAAAGTCGTGACAAGGAGAAGGAATCCTTCAGTAGATCAATCCAAAGATTGGAAATAGATGAGTCGATCATAAATCAACCATGTCAGGACCTGATGCAGGTGAGAACAATAAAACTAAGATGACTGAAGAACAGTTTTAGCAGACATTCTTGACTGTGCATCAAATGTTGGGATAATTTTACGAAAACAAGAAGGCGAGAGATGCAACTTCTTCTTCAAAGACATCAAATAAGGACAAAGGTAAAGGCAAGGTTGATAAACCTCCTCCACCTCCATCATCTCCATCATCATCTTCCTCTTCTTCTTCTTCTTCCAATGCAAAATCTGAGACGGAAAAGAAACCTAAGAAAACATCTCTTCTAAAACTTGATGTGAAATTTGAGTTCCCTGTTTATGATGGTGAAATGAATCTTGAAAAGTTAGATAATTGGATTAAGAAGTTATAAGTGTATTGTCTCATTCAAAACATTTCTAGTGATAAAACCAAAATTCAGTTAGCTACACTTAGAATGGGGGGAACAACATTAATATGGTGGGAAAGTAAAACTCAAATAGATGTAAAGCATAAAGGAAAATTCATCTCTTCATGGTCTAAGTCTTTAAAAGCTCTTAGTAAATAGTTCTATCCTTTAGGATACATGAAGCAAGCTCTTATTGATTGGCAACATCTGAGGCAAGGTAAAGGGTAGAGTGTTCAGGAGTTTACTCAGGAATTTAGAAAGAAGGCATTGGAACTTGGTATTTCATTGGATACATGTGAAACTTTATTAAAATACATCGGCAGTTTACATTCATATTTGCAGCATACATTTTTGATGTTTAATCCTGATAATTTTGATGAGGTGTGCGTTGAGGCCATACATACTGAATCAGGTGGCAGACCATTCAAGTTCTCATCATAGTCATCCAAAGAGTTGGAAACCAAATATTCCAGTGACAGTAAGGGGAAGAACATTTTGAAGAGAAATTAATCAACGATCCTTCAAAAGGAAAGACCTACTTGTTCTCATTGCCAGAGAATCGTTCATGATGAATCTGAGTGTTGGAAACTTCATCCATAACTTAAGCCCAAAAATTTCATTAAGGAGAAGGATGAAAAGAAGGCCATTGCAGTAGTCCAGCAGGATCTAGGTTTAGATTTAGGTGATGAAAGGAGGATAACCACCATGGTTACGACAGGTAAAACTTCTGATACTGGTTCAAGTTTGAAAACTATTGCATCTTCATCAACCATAAATCCTTCACATGAGGATAAAAGAGTTGAATTGTTTAACATAAGGATAACTTCTAAGCATACAAAGATAGATACAATGTTGACAGTGGATGACGGGAAAATTTAATCTCTGAGTATTTAGTTAAAGGTTTTGGTTTGGAAACACGGAATCATTCAAGACCTTACCCATTAGGATGGCTAAATAAATCAACTCAGATAAAAGTCACCAAACAATGTTAATTAAGATTTTCCATAACAGCTAACTACATTGATGAAGTGTAATTAGATGTGGTTCCAGTAGAAATATGTGGAGTTATCTTAGGAAGTCCTTATCTTTATGATCGTGATGTAGTATGTTATAGGAGAGAATGTAAATATCACCTTAAAAAAGATGGGGTTTAATTTATTCTCAGGGCACATCAAAGTAAAAATCGCTTGAATTCAGTTAATGTTAATCAGATGATGCAATTAATAAGTTCAAACAAGTGGTTTGTAATCATGTGTGTAAAGGATCAACATAACAATCAACATGATTCTTGTTTAAGTTATGCAACTCAGCTTAAAGATGGTTTGATTAAAGAGATAGAAACAATTCCAATTCTATGTAAAACCAAACATCTTATTCATAAGCAGGGATTACAACATGAGTTATAGTTTGTGCCTAAAACTCCTCTTCCTAATGTCAGAATGAATCAATTCAATTTAAGTTTGGAACTTAACAATTGCAGGGATACATGTCAGTATTGGGGAAAGTCAATTTTCAACTTCTCTTGTATTGTGTCGCCTTTTCATGTCTCGAACAATTTGGAAACCTCTTTTCAAGTGGAGAGGAAACCTATTTGTTTTCATATCCAAGCCTTTTCTAAAGTAGTGTCAAAGTTTCTAATGGGAACTTATGCATCAGAGGAAAGTGCTAATCAGTGGAAACATCATTTAATAAATGAAGGAAAAGTGATTCAAAAAAATCAACAACTAATTCAATACTTTCAGAATCAAACTAAGTTGCAGCAGGTTTCACCTTATAGTTGGATAGGTTCATTGCAACAAGTTCACTTAGTAATCAAGAAGCAGGAAAGTATGAATAATCAAGTAGCTGGTTTGATGTCAATAATATCTTTGATTGTCTCTTTCATTCCATAAAATAGATTGTTTATACATGTTGATGGTATTAAACAACATCCAGTACAGATTATTTTCAAAGATTGTGAATCACTAACTCATGGTTCTTCATGGGAAGAAATCAATTGCCATGTTCATAACAGGTTGTTTGCCCATTGTTGCAAGTTGTTCATATTGTAGATGGATGAAACAGGTCACCGAATCAAAATGTGCCATGGTCAGCATCATCAAGGTCATCACTTGTAGGTGATTGATCGAATGTATTAGTACATCATCAGGTCAAGGTGGAAAGAGAGGGAGTTCTACCCTCATCGACTATTTGATTAGTCAAACTTTTGTGGTACAAAACCTTTCAAGTGGAGAGGAATGATGATCTGTTAATGAGATCTTAGACAATTATTAAGGTATTACAGACTCATGTGCATGGATTTGCCTATGTTACTTTGTGTAATGGATCAATAATATTGCGAAATACATAGACAATGAAGCAGTTAAAGAACATAATAGAAAAACACACATAAACACAACAAGTTTAATAAGGAGTTCACTCAACACTCCTGGGCTATGTCTCCTAGTCCATCCTTCAATGGTGACCTCTCTATTATGTCTTCAGAAGCAGAGTTTTTACAAAAGTGAGCTCAATTTGAGTCTCACACAACATATACAAAACAACAAGGCTTTACTTGGAGCCCCCAAGTCTTTCTGAGTACACAGACTCTCCTCACTGACTCTCTGTCTCTGTCTCTATCTCAGCACTTCTTGTCTCTATTTCTGCCAATCTGTGGCTTTAAAGACAATCGGCGTTGTCTGTTTGTTTCTCCTTCTCAGGCTCTCTAGCTTCTTGACCTCTGTCTGCTCAGATCCCCCTCTTAGCATTAATAATAATTGCTAAACACCTTCAGGGATGGTGGCCACCTGTTCTATAATGGAATGGACCATCGGGCATTTGAAATTCCTGAAATAGACGCTCTTTGTTTACACAGAGAAATACATTTAAACACGAGAAAAATCCGCCAAAACACTATTCATCAGACTTCAAATATCCATAAATATGTCCTATACTTCTATGGGGTCTGCCTTTTAATTGCTTATCACATCTCCATCGTTGATCTGAGCGATCTAGATCCAACGACTAAGGTTCATTTTGGGCGGCCCATGCTTACGGGGGTTAGTTGCCCAAAAAGGGTGGTTTTCTCTCTCTGGGTTTGGACACATGGCAGCCAAGGTATGGACTCAGGTAGAGCCTGGCCAAAACCACTTACTGCCTAGGGCCCGCTCGAAATCCTGCTTGTTTTGTGATTTCCCTTTGTATTTTAAAAATACATGAAAACATTGAAAAACCCCCCAAAATGGCTTTAGACAGACTTGAAATTTTATATATTTGCATTCATAAACCCTTTCGGGTCCGGTTTCATCACATTGACACATTTCCTTCGTATTTCTTTTATTTAACGAAAAAAGCAAATACAAAGGAAAATGTCATTTTCCGGATCTCAAAATATATGAAATATCACCTATATGTTCATCGAGTCCGGCTATCATGAGTTATGGTTATATTGGCTCTGCTCCATTTTAATGCTCCGATGCGATTTTGTGATGTGATTGATCACAATTGCATATCGCACATACCCCCGGGCCGTTTGTAAGTGCTCCTCTATGGTTTGTTGATGTGATATTGCGATTCAAATTGGGCCATCGATCTATGCGGTTGATTGACGGTCCTGGTTGACCTCATTGATCACTGTCACATATTCCATGTGGTCTCCACTGATATCCTCCGCTTGCCACCACCGATTGCGATTTGCCGATCAGATCTAGACCGTTGATCAGCCAGATCCGACAGCTCCTATGCATTGCTCCGTTGACCTCCAAGAGGCTTCATTTCACTGTTTTCTTTATTTTTTGCCTCCTGATAGTGTTATTTGACTTTTCTAAAAGTTCTTCTCATGCGATAGATTTGATCTTTAGAAGACTTAGAGGGTTTTCTAGGATCCATTTGGATCACGCCTTCCCACTGAAAAATCTTTTGGACCACCAAAAGTTGGTTTTTAAGCATCAATGAAGTGAGGATACAACTTCCTCACTTGTCCAATCTCTATCCATCTTGCACTACTTGGTTTTGAACGATTGAGTCCAATTCTGAGGTACTCAACATCCCCTCTTCGTGTAGTTCTCACCTTCCTGTCTAGAACTGTATCTTCCTGCAATTCATTGAGATATTTAGGCAACAAATCATCAATAGAAGGCAACTGAATTTTCTCTTCGGGATCTTCAATCAATGAAGGTTCAAACAATCTCAAGTTCTCTACATTTACTACTGAATAGATGTGCATGTAAGCTGCCAAATCAAGGCGAAATGGTTTCTCACCAATTTTCTCAAGTATCTTGAAAGGCCCATATCTTATTGGCTTCAACTTCTTACCTTCACCTTGCATTCTGTCTTTGTTGATGTACAGCCAGACTTGATCACTAACTTGGAAGCTATGCTCAATTTGATGCTTGTCATGCCTTGCCTTGTACTTGGCCTAGCTCTATTCCAGCTGTTTCTGCCCTGCCTGGTGAATTTCTTGGATCTGTTCAATGAAATTGGTTGCTTTGTCCACATCACCTTGTCCATCAATTGTTATGTCTTTACTAAAGACAAAATCCAAGGGAGACCTTGGTGTAAAACCAAAACAAGTCTCAAAATGAGATCTCTGTGTAGAAGAGTGTTTAGCACGGTTGTAAGCATGTTGCACATAACACAAATGTTCATCCCAAAGCTTGGGATGCTTGCTGCAATAGCCTCTGAGCAACTGGATCACTGTCCTGTTGACCACCTCTATTTGGCCATCTGTTTGTGGATGAAATGTTGTGCTCTTCTTCAATCTCGTGTCCATTAACTCCCATAGACTTGACCAAAACTTCCCAACAAATCAAGCATCCTGATCAGAGACAATAGAAATGGGTAACCCAAAATGAACCCATACATGCTGAAAGAACAATTTTGCTATTTGTTCAATTGTAATCAGCTTGTTACAAGGTATTAAAATACACATTTTGCCAAACTTGTCCACAATAACATATAAATAATCATGACCTTTTCTAGATTTTCGCAATCCCCCAACGAAGTCCATGGAAACACTTTCCCAGGGATGAGAAGGAACTGGAAGTGGAGTGTACAAGCCTAATTTTCAATTGTTGGGCTTTCTTTTAGCACACATGGTACACCCTTTAATATATCTAGAAACTCTTTCATGCATTCCTGGCCAATAACAGAACCTTTTCAGCTGTGCAACTATTTTACTCACACCAAAATGACCTGATATTAGAGAAGTGTGTGCTTCTCGATTATGTTAACTCTTTCAGTTTGAGGAATGCATAACTTTCCTAAATGATATAAGAGTTGGTCCTTAACATGATAATCCAATTCTATTACTTGTTTTCCATGACTTAAAGTTGCATATACATCTTTAAAATCTATATCTTGAGCATATTGTTCAATGTAGCTTTCATGTAATACTGAGTTATGCTTAAGTATAGTAGATTCATTATGATTGGTCTTGATAGCATATCTGCAACTTTATTGTGTATGCCCTTCTTACATCTGATGACAAGATGAAACTGTTGTAGAAAACCCATCCACCTATAGTGTCTTGATAGCTGCAATTTAGTTTGTGAGTGCAAATATTGAAGTGGTTGACGATCTATATGTATAATTGTTTCTTTGCCCAATAGGTAATGTTTCTACTTTTTCACACTCTGCACTATGCATACAATTCTTTATCATATTTGGGATAATTAACTACTGCAGAATTAAAAGTCTCAGAATGATAACATACGGGTTTACCATTTTGCATCAACACTACTCCCATGTCATAGTCACTGCCATCTGTTTCAATCTCAAATGATCTTTGAAGATCTGGCAATGTTAGTACTAGTGTTGTAATAATTTTTTCTTTCAAGGTGTCGAAGGATTTCTGTTGTTTTCCTCCCCACTGAAACACCTTGTTCAATCCTGTCAAAGCATGTAAGGGAGTTGCAATCAAGGAAAAGTTAGCAATAAATTTTCTCCAATATTGTGCTACTCCTACAAAGCTCCTAACTTCTGTAGCAAATTTGGGTTTAGGCTAGTTCACAATGACTTCAACCTTAGAGGGATCTATCTTCAATTCACCACCCCCTACAATATGACCCAAATAATTCAAAGATGTTTTGCCAAATTCACATTTTGATAATTTAACATAGAGATTTTCTCTTTTCAAAACATCTAGAGTCTGCTTTACATGCTTGAAATGTTCTTCTCATGTTTTACTAAAAACAAGAATGTCATCTAAATATACAATTACAAAATCATTAATAAAAGGTCGGAGTATATCATTCATAACTCTCATGAAAGTGGCAGGAGTGTTAGTTAAGACAAAAGGCATAACTAGCCATTCATACAACCCTTGCTTTGTTTTGAAAGTGGTCTTCCATGCATCTTGTTCTGCAACTCTGACATGATGGTAGCCACTACGCAAGTCCAACTTGGAAAAGTAAACAGCTTCTTTCAACTGATCTAATAGATCATCTATGCGAGGAAGAGGATAACGATTCTTTATCATTATTTTATTCAGTGCACTGTAACCAGTGCACATCCTCCACGAACCATCTTTCTTTCTCACCAACACAATTGGAGATCCGCATGGTGATGTGCTTGGTCTTATGAACCCTTTCTTGAGCAGCTCCTATACCTGCTTCTTGATCTCTACATTTTCTAAAGTGAATAACCTATACATTCCGATGTTAGGCAATGGAGCATCTTGCTGCAAATGAATATCATGTACTATTTCCCTTTTGGGTGGCAGACCTTTAGGTTCTTGAAATAGGATATCATATTCTGAAACAACTTTTTCTAAATCAACTTTCTGTTTAGCATCACAGCCTTCAAATACATTGGTTTTATCAGGGTTCTTTTCCTTTACAACCACTAGTAAAAATTGCTTGCATGAATTTACAATCCTTTTCATTTTCCCTAAGTTTATGAGAGTGTAGTTATTTTTGAGCTGATGAGCTCTTACAGTATATTCTATTCCATCTTTTGTGAGTTGATACTTATTTTCAGTTCTATAGAAAATGGCTTTTCTATCATACAAGTAATGAATTGATCTGAATGGAAAATGGCATCAAACCATGGTACTCATCCACCCATATTATTCATCGACCCATGGAATTTACCCATGGTATTGTGAATGGCATCCGCCCGTGGTATTGTAAAATCCACCCATGGTACTCATCCACCCATATTATTCATCGACCCATGAAATTTACCCATGGTATTGTAAATGGCATCCACCCGTGGTATTGTAAAATCCACCCATGGTATTCATTCACCCATGGAATTGACCCGTGGTATTGTAACTGAAAAATAATATAAGTAACAAGTCACATTTTGTAAAAGGACAGATTGTCCGCCACAATGTAGCCTTTACAGTTCAGAGGCATGTAGCCGTCACATCTCTTCTCAGAGATAAGCTACCATTGCCCTAGCTGATTTATTTCCACTTGGGTTTTAATAAAAAGTTTTTTTGTGGTTTTGTTTATTGGGCATTCTCCTTATTTTTCTTCTAGCAATGCAAATTTTCAAATCTTGGGGGTCTCTCCCCCCAAGATCCATTTCAATCTTTTAGATCTTGGGGGCCTCCTCCTAAGATCCGGATCAGTGGTATCAGAGCAGGTTATGATTCCATGGGAATGAAGGTTTGATGCATATTTCAGTTTCAAATTTTGCAGCAATATTCAACAAACTTCAGGCATGTGCTACAACCTCCACAAAGCACTTTCTTGGGTCAAGCAGGAAGAAGTTTTCTTTTCTCATTTTTTTGCAGGAATTTTTTGGGGCGGTGACTTTGCAGATCCGATCTGAAACATTTGGTATATAATTTACAAAAAAAAATACTATATCTGGATTCCTCTCAAAAAATCACCCAATTTCGAAAAAAAAATGGGTCGAATTGGAGTTCGGATGTGGGAGATATCGCTGATTTAAAATCAGCTATTTTATCAGAATTTTTGTGACGGCGAAACTGTTGCAGTGGGAATCTGAGATCTCAGAGTGTCCAGATAGGGATTTCCAACTCATGGGAAGATGCAAAATGATCCTTCTGCTTCTAAAAACAGGTTATAATAAATATTCTGAGTTATATTGGCTGAGCTACGTCCATTTTAACTTTGGAGCAGCATTCGGAGTGAGTTCCTATTGGAGACGTGCCCTCCCACCCCACTTTAGTAGGAACCTGCTTCACATTCATCAGTTTCAACATAACAGCATTCGGCTTGGGTTATTTGGAGAAGTTCCCTCCACCCCAGGCTATGTAGGCACCTGCTACTTCATCAGCAACCAACATCATGGTTATGGGTCAGCCGCATAAAACCTTGTCATCGAAGTCCATTTGCTAGGCCGCACACTGTCAGAATCACAGTTGGTCACAAGCATTACAGGGTATCTCTATCCTCGGATCTTCATTTATCAGGGTTTTGGGTTAACCACATAAAACCCTTATCTTCAGTGGCTCTTCATATTCCACAAAGGCTTCGCAGGAGGGAACTTTACACAATGGGGACCATTGCTTCTTAAGGAGGGAGGAATGATCCGAATGGAAAATGGCATCAAACCATGGTACTCATCCACCCATATTATTCATCGACCCATGGAATTTACCCATGGTATTGTAAATGGCATCCGCCCGTGGTATTGTAAAATCCACCCATGGTACTCATCCACCAATATTATTCATCGACCCATGAAATTTACCCATGGTATTGTAAATGGCATCCACCCGTGGTATTGTAAAATCCACCCATGGTATTCATTCACCCATGGAATTGACCCGTGGTATTGTAACTGAAAAATAATATAAGTAACAAGTCACATTTTGTAAAAGGACAGATTGTCCGCCACAATGTAACCTTTACAGTTCAGAGGCATGTAGTCGTCACATCTCTTCTCAGAGATAAGCTACCATTGCCCTAGCTGATTTATTTCCACTTGGGTTTTAATAAAAAGTTTCTTTGCGGTTTTGTTTATTGGGCATTCTCTTTATTTTTCTTCTAGCAATGCAAATTTTCAGATCTTGGGGGTCTCTCCTCCCAAGATCCATTTCAATCTTTTAGATCTTGGAGGCCTCCTCCCAAGATCCGGATCATTAATTCCTAAAACAATACCACATATATCCAAGGGAACTATATCTAACTCAACCTCATCTACAGAAGTTGACCCAAAAGCAAACCTAAGTTTACATTGTCTAGTCACTTGTAGCTTTTTTTAATCACAGACCCAACCTAATGGATATGACTTCTTGTGAGGTGTGGTTAGTAGTCCCAACTTCTTTAGAATGGCTTTAGAAATCAAGTTTACTTATGATCCAGTATCAAATAAAGTATCAATCTTTTGATGATTGGAAATAACTCTAATATGAAAAATCTCATGTCTTTTCTTCTCATTTTCTTCATTATCAATAGATTTTGCAGAATTACTAGTATATGCTTCAGAATTTTTACCTTTTATACTTGTGGTTGTGACTGCTGTTTCATCACCTAAGTCTAACCCCAAATCTTTCTGAATAGTAGCAACACTCTTTTTCTTCTTACCACTCAAATTTTTGGGTTTCAGCTCCGGATGAAAAGACCAACAATGTTCATCATCATGTCCATCCTTCTTGCAGTGAGTGCATGCAGGTTTGTCTTTCTGTACAAGTTTTCCTTCCTCAATTTCCATTTATGCTTCCTCTTTTCCTTGTTCTTTCTTGCAGTGGGTTTTGATGATCCCCTAATCTCTGGGTTCACATTCTTGCCTCTAGCCTCTAGATGTGTAGCCTGAACTGATACCTCTTCTATGCTAGTATGGTTAAACATGAGAATGGTGTGCCTCAAATAGCTACGCAGACCACATATATACTTCAGCAAAGTTTCAAGTGACTCTAGAGAAATGCCTAGAATTAAATCTCTTTTTCTAAATTCCTGGGTATAGCTTTGTACACTTTGCCCCTTTAATTGGCAAAGAGTTCTCCAACTCATAATTGCTTGCTGCGTATAAGCTAGTGGATAGAATTGTTTTTTAATTGCAAAAATAAATTCACCCTAGGTAGAAAGAATTTTACCATGCTTCTTCAAATCAGCTTGTGTCCTGCCTTCCCACCACACTAGGGCAGTTCCTCCAAGGTGAAGACTGGCCAGCTGAATCTTTCTTCTTTCTGAACTGATATTCTAGACCCTGCAATATACATCAATCTGTCTAATCCAGTTATCTAGCTTTTCTGCATATAATTCTCCATCATATATTGGCAAATCAAATTTTACATCTAATTTAATCAAAGATGTTTTCTTCTTTTTATTTTCACGGCTAGAAGGAGGTGTTGATGGAGGAGGCTCTTCCCCTTTCCCTTTGCCTCCTAAATGGGAAACTAGAAGAGGTTCCTCTACTCCTTTGCCTGTTTGAGATGCTGAAGGGTCTTCATCCTGACCTTTCTTAAATTCTTGATACATCTCTTCTATCATGGCTCTCATGGTCATGAAACTGTCCATGAAATGAGAGTCTAATTCCAAGGGAATTTCTTCTGCCATTTTCTTCCTAGGATAGACTCTTCCAATTTCTGGATTAGCCTCAACAAGTTCTCCTTCTCATATTTTGAGCTTTGACCTAGTTAGCATTCAACAATCCAACACAAGCTTGTCTAACCTTAGTAAACCTAAAGCTCTGATACCACTTGATCTATTAATGAGATCTTAGACAATTATTAAGGTATTACAGACTCATGTGCATGGATTTTCCTATGTTAATTTGTGCAATGGATCGATAAGATTGCAAAATACATAGACAATGAAGCAGTTAAAGAAAATAATAGACAAACACACATAAACACAACAAGTTTAATAAGGAGTTCACCCAACACTCCTAGGCTACGTCTCCTGGTCCAACCTTCAGTGGTGACCTCACTATTATGTCTTCAGAAGCAGTGTTTTTACAAAAGTGAGCGCAATTTGAGTCTCACTCAACATATATAAAACAACAAGGCTTTACTTGGACCCCCCAAGTCTTTTGGAGTATACAGACTCTCCTCACTGACTCTCTGTCTATGTTTGCTCTTTGTCTCAGCACTGCTTGTCTCTGTTTCTGTCAGTTTGTGGATTTAAAGCTAATCGACGTTTTCTGTTCGTTTCTTCTTCTCGGACTCTCTGGCTTCCCAACCTCTATCTGCTCATATCCCCCTCAAAGCGTTAGCAATCATTGCTAAATGCCTTCAAGGATGGTGGCCACCTGTTCTGTAATGAAATGGACTATCAAGCCTTTGAAATTCCCGAAATAGACATTCTCTGTTTACACAGAGAAATACATTCAAACATGGGAAAAATCCACCAAAACATTGTTCCTCGAACTTCAAATATCCATAGATCTGTCCTATAATTCTATCGGGTCTACCTTTTAATTTCTTATCGCATCTCCATCGTTGATATGAGAGATCTAGACCCAACAGCTGAGGTTCATTTCCGGTGACCCATGCGTACGGGGGTTAATTGCTCGAACACAGTGGTTTTCTCTATCTGGTGCCTAAACACGTGGTAGCCAGGGTATGGGCTCAGGCGGAGCCTGTCGGAAACCACTTACCGCCTATGGCCTGCCAGAAATCCCACTTGTTTCGTGATTTCCATTTGTATTTTAAAAATACATGAAAACATTGAAAAACCCCAAAAATGGCTTTAGACGGACTTGAAATATTATATATTTGTATTCATAAACCCTTTCGAGTCTGGTTTCGTCGCATCAACACATTTCCTTTGTATTTCGTTTGTTTAACGAAAAACGCAAATGCAAAGGAAAATGTCGTTTTCCGAATCTCAAAATATATGAAATATCACCTATATCTTCATCGGGTTTCGCTATCGCAAGTTATGGTTATATCAGCCTCACTCCATTGTAATGCTCCAATGCGATGTTGCGATGTGATTTATCGCAATCGCATATCGCACATACCCCCAGGACATTTGTAAGTGCTCCTCTGTGGTTTGCCAATGCGATATTGCGATTCAACTTGGGCCATCGATCTATGCACTTAATCGACGATCCTCGTTGACCCCGCTGATCATTTTCGCATATTCCACGTGGTCTCTACCAATAGCCTCCGCTTGCAATCGCCGATTGCATTTTGCCAATTAAATTTGGAACGTTGATCGGCCTGATCCAACGGCTCCTGTGCATTCCTCCGTTGACCTCCGATAGGCTTCATTTCACTATTTTCTTTATGTTTTTGCCTCCCTATAGTGTTATCCGAATTTTCTAAAAGTTCTTCTCATGCAATAGTTTTGATCATGAGAAGACTTAGAGGGTTTTCTACAATCCATTTGGATCAAATGATCCAGGAGGATTCCATTGATTCAGTTGCACAAGTGTTCAAGTGTCATCATCAGCGTTCAGTGTTGTCATCAATTCAGTTCAGCTTTGACAGTTCGATAGTATTGGTTATGGATCAGGTTGTTTAGGTAATGTTATGATTTCATGGTGTTCAGTTGATATGGGTGTACCTAGCTGTCGACTTATGTTCATCGACAGTTCTGTCAAGATTGGTCGATGACATGTCTGTTGTTGTTTTCCTTCACATGTTTTGGGTGTCAACAAAGGATGTCATCGCAAACGTCGCTTTTGTCGACGATATGCATGTGGTTTTATGTCGCTTTGTGACAATGGTTGAAAAAGGGTGTTTTACACCTAATGTAAAATCTAACATCCTATTCCTAAATTTAAAACCAAATCAATAAAAAACCTATACTAAATACCTAAGAACTATGTGCTAACTATCAAACCTAGCACATTAAATCTATGTGTTAAATCTAACACATAAAACCGTAATCCTAAGTCATAAAACCTATTCCATATTAACTCTCAACCTTTGTAAACACCACAAAACATTACAAATGCATTAAAACAGTTACATAACCGTGGGCCTAAACCACACGAGGACTATGTTCATGTGAGTAGGTGCAAGCATGTTGATAAACAGGTTCGGGACTGCACCACAAACTTAAACCGCGCAGGAAATGCAACCATGTCAATGAATATCAGTGCTAACTGTAACTGGAGTCCCTAACTACATCAGAACCACATTGTGTAAACTTTGACATATGAACATATCAGTAAAGCTGTTAGCAGCTGGCCGTTAGCAGAACCGTCGAACGTGATCTGCAACGGTGGCATTCTACAGTTTGTTTGTCAACCTTATCACATGGGTAGTTAACAACTCTGCACCGTCAACTTGACCGCCAGCAGGGAAAACTTTATAATATGGTTAATTTTGGGTTTTTTGGAACAGTTTATGGTTGGAATTAATTCGGTGACCATGCCAACCTAGTCTAGGTGGCACTAAACCACAAGACCGAGTTTGTAAACCTATCCAAATACAACCAGATGCATCTACAAGCTAGCCCAAGGTGGTTTCATGAACCTGGAGGCCTTTAAAAGGAGAATTTTTCCTTCATTGAGGGAGGAGAGTGGTTTTGATTCTTGTTTGTAGATTCTGGAGGTCATAGGCAGTTTTGTTTTCAGTGTTACGAGAGCATCCAAAGTCGGAATTGGAATCCGTAAGAAGCGTTGGAAATTTGGTTCAGAGGGCTATCTAATGACAGTGATTAAAAGTGCCTATGTGCACGTTTATACTGATCAAATCTCTATGTAATAAACTCCTTATTATCATTCCTAATAAAAATGGTCCCTATTATGGCCTAAATCTACCTTAGGCTGAGAAAAGGTAGGTCTAGGGTAACATCAAACCACGCTTAACTTGGTATCTAGCCCTACCAGGTCGAGAGAGGGCTCTCTCCTTATCAATCTCAGTAAATATGGAAAATAATGCAAGAGATGACTGTTGTAAATAATAATTTTAGGCTAGGTATATGCTTAGAGGAGTTTGATTGAATTTTATGGTTGTTTGCTGGATCTGATGTGAAAGGTAGATTTGGGTCCGGGGAATGAACTCAGTTTTGCAGAGGTTTCTGTGGGGCGAGGTAGGAAAGTGATTTATTACTTTGAATTAAGTGTAATGGAGAGTCTTACAACTGGTGAGGAGTTGGAGAGGTCATGAAAGTGTCATGAGTCCTCTTCAAACAGTAGAAAACATGTAAAGCTAAATAAACCCTAAGGCAGAGCACTGAAACATCAATGAATTCCACCTTTAAACTTTATTCATTTAGTTATGCAGAAAGAGAGAGGTAATGGCACACATAAACATATGATAACTTGAATCACAAAGTAAAAAACACTACTAATTCATCTTGCCACAAGAATCCCACAAAATGCTACAAACCCTGGTTTATTTCCTTGCCAAACTACAGAAGTGATGTACAATAGTGCTCAAAGCATCCACAAGAGTCCAACCCTGACAAACGACTAAGAAAACACATCATATAGACCTCCAAACCACCTGTGATATCCATCAGGGGTCAAATCCAAGAGAAGAGGAATCATTTCAACCATATCTAAACTAGGAACACAAAAATAGGCAGTGGAACAGCTTTCCTCTAAAACTTAGGAAACTGATTCATTCAACTCAAAACCACATACAACTGATGTATGTACCTTCATGAGTCAATTTTTATCATTTTTACATCATAGTACATGAATTTATATCATATAACATCATGAATTTGACCATGAGAGAGAAAAAGTCAAACTGGAAGAAAACTAGGTGAAATTCTGAGCAAACAGGGAAAATTGACACTTTTTCATCCTCTCCGTAGCGCCATTTTTTTCTATGCGTAGCACATTTTGCAAGCTGCTTTTGGAAGGCTTCCTGAAGTCCAAATCAGGTGTAGGATAGCTTTTTGGAAGGCCTTGTTAGTATACTTTCTAGAACAAATTTAATTTTTTGATTTGGAGTCCATTTTCCCCTCCAAAATTGCTATCTCCCAAAACTGTTTCCTATGTGGCCAAAAAGTGGTAGAGAGGACATTTTTTTGGGTGTTTTTGGCCCTTTTGGAGGTCCAAAAGTTGTCCAAATTTCCTAGAAATTTCTGAGCATGCATAACTTTTCATGAGGAATTCAAAAATGACAAGTTTTCTTCACATGGAGGTCCCCATCAAAAGTGTACTGCCGGTGGCGCTATGCACCTGCCGAGAAAACCTGTTTTTTGCCTGAAAAATTCAAAAATGCCCAAAAGTTCACCAAATTTCTTGAAATTTGGCATGAGTGATCTATGTTAGGTGGTATGTTGGGCCAATGAAGCTTTAGCCAATATATTGATCTTATCATGCTCTTTCTTGCTCCTCAAAGTTCTCATTAACTTGGCTTTTAGGCTTCTTATCCTTGTTTTACAAATTTTGTTACGGGACAAATAGTGATAAGCCATGTGGTGCAACATATTTTTCTCCTTGTTGGCTTTCTCAAGCAGTTTCTCCAAGTGCATATTCACCTTCTCCATCCATGATTCCCGGTCTGCCTCAATTTTTTTCTCAAGAGGTGTCAATTTGACTTTCCTTCTTTTTGTTGCTTGCCTGCTTTCCCTTATGGTTTGCAGCTCTATGATTGTTTGTTTATCCTCCAATATTTTGTTCTGCTGCTCAAGGTAGTTAATGATCCACTTAGCCCTCTCAAGTTTAAGTGATAAGGCATGAATGTTAGCTTCTTTCTCTCTAATGACCTCCTTGAGTCTTGAATTTTGGGAGATCAAATCAGTATCCTCTTCCTAAATCAAAAAAAAATCTCTATCCTGAACTTCAGAAGGCCCTTCATCAAGAAATGGTTGCTTTCCTTTATCCAGTACCTGCACTGCTGAATAATAAGGCAAAGCCCCTTTCACCCCAGGTGAAGATAGCATTTGCGTGTGGTCTAGTGAAGGAAATGATACCCCTTCCACCCTAGGCGGAGATGATACTCATTTCGCAACTGCAAATAGTCTCCTTATGCCCTTTTCATAAGTGACAAACACTGGCACACCTGTAGCTTGAGTCTCATGAACCTCTAGCTAATTTGAAGGCCCTACTTCCTCTTGAAACACTAATGGGGTCACCTGAGGGGTTTTGAAAACCTCATGTGAAATGAAGGTATCCCATGAAATATTCAACAAGCTCAGCTGATGCAAAACAACAATCTTGATCAATGAAAAATGGTAAATGCTACTGAACTGCTGAGGAAGAGGTTTCCTTTGCACCAATGTAGCCATCTTCTCAATATTTCTACATATGAAATAGGGGAGGTTCATCATCCTCACTCTAGTGAAATGCATCAGCAATCTAACATGGTAAGTGTACAAGCGAGAAAGCCTTCCTTCACAAGTGAAATATTTGATAATGAGCTTCATGAGTGGAGCATAAGTGTCTTGTAGATATCTGAAAGGAAAGACCCTACTGATTTGCCTTTGATAACTAGCCTTGATGTAAGGCTCATAATGCTCTTTGCCCACAAGTTGTCCTTTGTTCCATTGTTCACCCACATTATGAATACCTATTGCTGCAGCAATAGTTTCATGTGTCAAAGTGAAAGATACACCAGCTAAGTCCACCTGGCCATTATGAAGATGAAGGACAAATAGCCTAGAAAGTTCATGGTGGTATTTCACCCTCTCCACCATCTCACAAAATTGGTAGCAAGACTGATGTTTAAAGCATGTTACTACAAGAGGGAAAGCTAGTAACTCTGTGAGAGTGGTGGGCTCCTCCCGAATGTGTTTTCCTCCCTTATGTGGTTTTCTTGGTGCATGAACCTCTTGGGAAGAATCACTCACAGTTTCCTCATCCCTTTCATAAGCTGAATCTGTTTCCATACTTGCAAATATAGAGTGTAGAATGATGAGTATGAAGATATTTTCTCAAATATAGGGTGACTATTGTTTCTTTTTTGGGGATAAAAGGGTTGATTGATAGTATAAGTGCAGAGGAGGGTTTTCATGATGGCAGTAGAGTTAATAGGGTTTGGGAAATTCTCGGGTTTGGGGAATAGTAGGAAATATGTATAGGGTTTAGGGTTTGGTTATAGGGGGTTAAGGTGAGTGTCAATGGGAGAGGGAAAGGGGAAGGGAATTAGGGAATTTAGTGCAGGGGGATGGGATGTGGGAAAATCATACAAGGGATTGAAACAACAAAAAACTACAAAACCATAGACAGTTTTGCAAGGCAACTTTGAAAGCAACTAGGGTTTTATTTTTCATCTTTCAAATCACAACTATGGATGAAAAAATCTCTTACTAGGAAAAATGGAAGGGTGTACTTACTTGTA
This sequence comes from Pinus tabuliformis, assembly GCA_031772625.1. Lineage (NCBI taxonomy): Eukaryota > Viridiplantae > Streptophyta > Pinopsida > Pinales > Pinaceae > Pinus > Pinus tabuliformis. The sequence goes on along the minus strand of CM062820.1, from coordinate 1,726,877,867 downwards.
GAGTGGCTGCTTGCAAATTTGGAGGCTTGGAAAAATAATGAAATTCGTTTTGAAGCTTGATTGACATATGCGTCGTGCCAACAGCCAGGTGTGTAGCGCACTTTCTGTGCATATCACGCATTGAAATTCCTTTGGAAAACCTACACCCAGTGCATAGTGCCAACTAGGTGCATCGCGCAAACACCCAGGTGCGTCGCGCCGGCAAAAACTGGAAATTTTGCTGCAGTTTTCTCTCTTTCTCCTCAAAATGCGATTTTCCTTCTTGCTCTCTCTCACTTGCACAAAATGAGGTCTTCTAACACAAATGATCACTTTATATACATATTGACTTTAGTTTTTCATTAAAAAAAACCCACTTTCTAAAGTCCCTTTTCACTTTGCTTTAAAAACCCTGTTTTTTGCAGTTTGGCTCTTTTTGTCATTTGATGAACTGATGCTTGGATGTTTTTTGTTTCTTTTGCAGGAGCTGGAGTGCTGGAGTTTGGAAAGGTGATCAAGGGCTATAGATGATGCTTTATTACATATGAAAATAATAAAATTACATAAAAAATTTACATGAAATTTAAAAAAAAAAAAAAAAAAAAAAAAAAAAAACTCTGTTTTCACCTCAAAATAGAGTTTTGAGGTAGAAACCATTTATGGAGCAAATCATCAGTCAAATTTGTAATTTTATGAACTTATTAGACATCCTCGTGTGGCTGCTGACCTCTTATTGATTTTTTTAAGACCATGGTGGCAAACCATAGACCTAATGAGACCTAAAACCCTAAAATGACTTTTGCAAATGGAATGAAATAAAAATGACTGCAGATGACCTGTACATGTGAAAATAGGCCATAAAATAAAAGGCATGAGGGAAATTAACAAAGAACCACCACCATCAGATGGTCCATGACCTAATGGAGTGCAGCTGATCAAATGAAACACCTAATATGCATGCAAAAAGAGAAATTTGATCACTGATGGAGAGATGAATATACCGACACTAATAGTCACCTATCTTGAAAGCGGACCCGGAGACATAGTCCATTAGGGACGAACTCTGTCATCAATATCGTTGTCTGTTATCATTGTGTTTTACTATTTTCACTTCTGTTATGCATCTTTATTATGTTTAATCAGTTGTTGTAAAGTCTTCTTCTTGAGCATTTTTCTTCAATTTCCGCTCTTTTCAGCTAACATTTAATTCGTAAATGGTTAATCAATTCCACATCAGTTTTAATAAATGATCATTTCAGATCATCTACTCTCTCAACACATCGCATATCATAGGGTACCTATGGATGTAGATGGAGGTACATAAAAGGTTGCATGAAACCACTAGAGGTAAGGGCTATAATTCGTTTCTTGGCTTCCATTCATTGTACATAACTCAACTATGCTATAGAGAATTCTGAACTTAAAATGTCACATTGATTGTGTGCCTCACTTTTGCGTAGGCCCAAAGGCACTTGCAACTACGTAAGGAAGCACAAAGACATTACTTGTAGTAAATTCAAGAGAAAGCAAGGGAAACTCTTGCAAGATACAACCTAGGGTTAGTTGGATTGGAAGTTACTTGTTCAAAACTTTCTAAGTTGGTGTCAAAAGTGAAAAGTGAATGTTTTAAGTTTACATTTTCTAATTTTACATTCTCTACTGCCTAAATATCTTGTCTATTTCGAGAATTTGAAATTTCCCTTCAATAATCCTAGCCTACAAAATGTTCTGGATATATTTTCCTCACTTCAAATGGAAGAAGTTGCATATAGAGAATTTTAAGGTTGGTGTTAGAAAACAATCACGGTACCCATCTGATATAATAGTGTAGTTTTAGCAGAAGAAATAGAAAAACATATGAGGTTGCAAGAATTGCCAACAGAAGAAAAATTTTCTTCTCCTTTCTTTAGGGCCAACTACTCTTCAATATTTTTTGCATGAGAAGGCTACTAGTGACATAGCACAAGAAGAATAAAATGGCATTCGTTTAATTGGTGAAAATGGAAGTGTGTGAATGAATGGATTTCTTGTTGTTCGACCCATGGCAACAACATTAGGATTTTCTAGTATTGTATCTTTGCACAAAAATAACCAACATTTTATTCTTTTCACTTTAAGTTTTAGCCTTGATTAAATTCTTTAACAGGATAGGGACCGTTCCATAGATGTACGATGATAGAAATAATGCTATCATACAACTATACACTCTGAAAATTCGATCTTCAATTGTTCTTCGTACCACGAAGTTGGGTCAAGACTTCTTTTAACTTTCAAAAGTTCATATAAATTGTAATGCATGCCTAAGTGGATTTGGTTTGCTCCATTTTCCAAAAAAAATTCATGTTTTCATGGAAGACTTTATGTATCTACTAACTAATATTGTATTTGTAAATGATCTCATGTATTTTCATTGAACCTTTTGTTGGTGAAACTCAATATTTAAATTGTCATTAAACAAATATTCTAGTTTAGTATGGGCATACACATCGGTCCCTCTCCCTGTATTTTACCTAAAGAGAAATAGGTTGAGGTGACTTAATGAAAATTATGATTCAATAATGTAAGGCATTATGTGTTTTAACATGGGTGGGTTGTTGACTTGGCATTCGTATTTAATCACAGATTATTATTAATATATGGTTGTTGAGTCACTATCAAATGGTTTAGTAGCAGATTTGAAGAAGTTATCAATCTTGAGTTTGTGAAGCTCATGATTCAAAACTTCTCTTCATACTTATTATGCACTCACTCAATTGTTATTACGCACCAACATTCTCCTTCAAGTCTACACCAGCAACTTATGACACTTATATGCACACTATTGTTGATGTCAATGATCATGGTACAATAAAAGCTTGTAGGGTTAACAAAAATATTCACAATGGGTGGACATTTAAATTAAAAGAAAATGTTTTGTTATTCAGTTTTTTAATATTAAAAAAAGTACATGGCAATCTAATATAATCTGAGATTATTCTCCTTTTACATGAGACTGTCAGAGAGAATACAGTTCCAGAGAGGACAGGAATTGTTGGAAGAAATGAATATTTTAACTAATATGGATTTCAAACTTAATAATTTTTTATTTTAAAATAGAGAAGAGAAAACGTTGATTTTCTGGAGAATTTACTATGACACATGATTCTTGTGATACACAACTAACTTTGAGAAAGATCTGAAAGAGGTATAAGTCTCCAATCTGAATAAATTAACGACTTTTCCTGAGAAAATTTAAAATGTATAGGCTGAGAAAAAAATTGCCTTACAAGGACTAGAGCTAAATTGGAAAGTTTCTCGTAGTTTAAGGTTAAACTAAAAGGTCTTATAGCTTATACACACCCAGTGTGTGCTTTGAATTGTGTTCCAAATCTGTCTTGAAAGCAGATGAAACCCGACTCAATACTGACTACAAGCAATAGTGAAATTTTTCCAAAAGGTTTTTGCCAAATGGCTTAATAGATTCCTCTTTAAAACTATTTTGTTTCTTTGGCAAATGTAGCCTTCCTTCCAGCAAGAATGTTTGTATTGTGTCATGTCAAATCCACCAAGGTACTTTCGTCAATTATATTTTGAGATACATATTTCTATATTCGATAGAAGTAGGTTGATAAATGGATAACACCACTTCCTAGACAAGGAGGAGGCCTTGAAACGCACAGGTTACAGAGCATATCATTTTAAAAAATAGCATCAAAATTTGAAAATGTTTCGATGGTGAATTTGTAAAAACGGGTTTTCATTTCCATTGAGAATGAGGAGAGTCGAGACTGTGTGCTTTGGTTTATTTCTGTTAGAGACCATGCTTCTGCTTTGTCGTCCCTATACCATTTTATCTTCTCCAAATGATGGTTTATTTTCAGGAATAATGATGCAATAAGAGAACGAAGACCTATCTAACATTACTTTCTTTTATCTCAACACATTGCAGATCATAGGGACCTCATGGATGCATATGGAGGTACAAAGAAGGTTGTGTGAACCACGATGGTAAGGTCTATCCTTTCTTGGCTTCCTTTCATTGTACAGGGCTCTGTTATGCCATAGAGAATCCTAAACCTAAAAGGTCACATTGATTGTGTGCCTCTCTTTTGAGTTGTCACGTAGTTTTCTATATTTCTTTGCACAATCATCCTTCTCTCACTCACATTTCCTCGCCGCTTCTACACTAATTTGGCCTCAACGTTGGATACTGAAAGTGAATTTACCTAAAAATAACTCCCTAAAGACCAACATGAAACCCAGGTTCTCCGGAAATGGAGGGAAAGCTTCCAACAAAAAATATTTCGAGCATCTGGTAGTTACACTACGCCATGGGAGAATTGGTCAATGCACAACCAAGATATTGGGTTGAAGTCTAGCCATAAAAAAATTTATATGTCACTCACTGGCCATGCTGGAAAAGGGTTGAACCACGTGGCACAAGGAAAACCTTAGCAAATACCTTTTTTGAGCTACCCAAAACTGGTTTTCGAATGCGATTAGTTAATTCGAGAGTGAAATATCAAGAAAAGGGATGTCAATTTCTATCAAAGCCACACCCTGTTGCACTACATCTCATCCAAGAATCCATTTTGACTAAAAGAATACCTTGAACCATGTAGTCCTCAACAACACATGGAGTTTCTTAGGATAGACAAACTAATATAAACTAGTGTTGATGCTTCTCTACCAACCTGTCATCTAGGCACTAATCTTGTTCATGTTTGTGACTAGTCATTATTTTCATATTTTTAAAGTCTCTGTTTTTAATTGATTTTGGATGGGGTCCCCAACATTTCCATGAAATTTTCTAAAATTTTAGGGTTGGGGCAAGTCTCGACACATACCCTGGATGTGGTTCCCTATTCCGCATCCCCACTATCCAGAAACTTGGTGGAACATTGTGTGTTGTTAGTGAACAAAATGGTTAAAATTAATTATCCACAAGTCTTGGTGACTTTTAATGAGTATTAATAACCCCCTGCACTTGTCCACTATAACAAATGGACCAGCAAGAACCACACACAAAAATTATTCTCAAAAAATATGTGAAATGAATCTTGTAAACATTGGTTTTAATTTTTAAGTGTACTCAATTTCAATGCTGAAAACCATCTTAATTGTTCCTGGGGTCATGAATATATGAATATTTTTACAAAAGACTGCAAACCAAGATCTACTATTGTTGCCGCTCAACTTCAGGTTGGTAATCGTATATCTGTAAAGTTTTAGTAGTTTAAAATTTTTGTCAAAGCATCCTCTAAAATTTGAAGCGATAAAACACAACCAAGTGAAGGAAAAAAAATAACACTATGTATGCTCTTTTGATTTGCAAGAGTGGTAACGAAGAAAAATGACGAAAACCAAAGAGCAGCCTTTGTACTGGAAACAAAGATAGAGTATTCTGATATTTTATAACTCGTTAAAAAAAGAAGAAAACAACTAGGGCAGTAGTATTTCTATGATATAGCTCTACAAAGAATCTTTCACGGTTTCTTAGCCTTTCACGATTGTTGTCCTTGTATATATACTCCAATTATTAGCCATCGTGTTTGCCATAGAACCTCTGTTCTGCATCCTCTATTGATCTGTTTTGGTAACCTAAAAATGTGGTGAAATTTTGCAGTATTTGTTTCTTTTGTTAATAAAACTAAGGTCAGAAGGTCAACCTGTCTCGTATTCTTTAATGTCACAACCAAAGAAGTACAAGTTGACAGGTGATCAACTTTGTTTTGTAGATGTGGCTAATAGATTTTTATGCCATTGTAGTTTTAATTGCACACTTTGAAATCTCTCCCAAAATCTATTTCAGAGTTAGAGTATCCTTGCCCAAATACATACCCAAAATTCGGGACCTAGAAAATAGATTGTTTTGTGAGTGTATAAATGTGTGCCTACATAAATACTTGAACTTGAGACAATGGACCCTCCTGTCCTTTGATCGAGTCTGGTCCCTTCCAGATCTAGAGCACACTGATAGTTGCAGCTAGGAAAAAGGTACTCTTTCAATAATAAAGAAACACAATGAAGAGCAGAGGCACAAAGGCTCTGGTTAGGTAATGTCTTGCATCAGGCAACCCAGTCAAGTCCTGAGAAACTTGATAACTAAAGGCTGCTAGGGTTCAAACGAGCAGAAAGGCTGCTAAGGTTCAAATGAGCAGAAGCAGGTGGGTTGCAGCTCCAAAATGCAACTCTTTCCCTCCGCCGGTGAAGTGTAGCCGGATTTTTTCCTACGTGTAGCCCAAATTTTTTCCTCTGCTTGGTGTATTTTTCCCTTCACTTGGCCAAAAAAATGTGTAAACGATACCTTAGGTTATATACATTATTTATAGTATATTGAAACCCTTTAGGCCCTCGTTATAACCCCAATTTATTATTTTGTGATTTTTCCATTTCTAATGCCTTAATATGAACGCACATGAAATAATATTGGTTTGTCAATGACGCCCCTATGGCTGGAAGGCAATCTATTAAAAATCAAATTTCTCTAAAATTGTTTAAATTTTATTGATTATGTTTCTACTAGGAATTGATAAAGTAGTCGTTGTTATTCTTTGAAAAATTCAACGGGAACATAATTGAATGGATGTCTAAGACATCTTATTAAAAAAAAATCAGATATATTTAAAATAGATGTATTATCAAAACAAGGATTGTCATCCAAAATTTGAATGGATGTCTGAAGAAATCTTATTTAAAAAAAAAAACAAGATATATTTAAAATAGAGGTGTTATCAAAACAAGGTTGTCATCAAAGATTTCAAGATTGAAACGAAAGAGGTTATATTAAAATGAGAATTTAAGAAAATGAATAATAAATTTGAAACTATTTAATTCAAATAAATTTCATTAGCAAGATGAAGATGCAGGAGATATTTTGAGTGATTTTATATGCATCGATGCAATGCAATTTTTATTTACTAGATATCCATAAAGATCAACAATCACTGACATCCTATTCATATATATGGTAGCCATGAAGAGGAGAGAGATTTAACATTTTGAAAACATTAAAAAAAATGAAGACATTAAAAAATTACACGTGGTATGTGTGTGTGTGTATATTAGTTACAAATCTATGCAATTTTTTTACTCATGTTTTTCACTGTAAATTTTGAAGACATTGAATCCATTTTATTCATTCAAAAATATAATTTAAACAATGAAAAATTACACGTGGTGTGTGTGTGTGTATATATATATATATATATATATATATATATATATAGCTTAATTATAGATATATTGGGTTTCCAAAGGGATTAAATCTATTGTGTTCAATTTTTTTAGTCAAAATTTTCATTGTAAATAAAAATGTGGGCTATAAAAAATGAATATACATGTTATACTCCTACTCACCACAATACATAAAATATTTCAATGTCCAGATGAACCTCACTTTTTTTTTATATTTTAGTACATGATAAAAATAATGTTTTTAAATATGGACGTCGAATCATTTTTTTCAATCTCAACATCATGCATATGTATATGGAGAGATTGTAAATGACTAATTATTTTAATGTTGATCATAATAAAATATTTCAATGTTGCAAGATGAGTAATTAAAAGTAAAAAAGTTCAAGGAGATATGCATTTTATTTAATTATTAATATCAAATAAAAATGCAACATTTACAAGTATATAATTAATAATAAAATATCCAATGTGACTAATAAATACAATATTTTAATATGGAGAGTTAATTAATATTGAAATGTATTCAAAAATATATTAATAACAGAAAAATCATTTTAACGTGAAAATATATTCCATGGATAAAATATTTCAAGAAATATATTTAAATGTGTATATATTATACATGATTTAAAAACTATATATTCTTTATATAAAGCAATTGAAAAAAAATATTTTTTTATGGCTAAAACATTTTTAGTAGTGTTATTGTGGCCCCTTTTAAGAATATTTTTAGTCAATTTTATTTGAAATCAAGCAAAGATGTGTTAATATTGCAAGTATAAGCCATATAGTTTACACAATCCAAGCTCTCAAGTAATTTTTGGAGATCCATTGAACTCATTTTTTATATTCAAGAATATAATTTAAAGAATGAAAACTTATAGGTGGTCTGTGTGTTTGTCTATATATATATATATATATATATATATATATATATATAAGGTTTCCAGATCTATTGTGTGCAAAGTTTTTAGTCAAAATTTTCACTATAAGAGAGGTTTTCCTTGGATCTACAAGATTGTATTCCCCCCCAAAAAAAATCCTATATACTCTCTCTCCAAGATTTAAAACCAATATAAATCAACACAAACATGTTAGTTCCAAGTAGTGCATTTAAGTTTCTAATTAAAGAATCGATCCTCATATCCCCCCTGAATGAAAACTTACATGCAAACAAAAAAATCACTAAGATCACTCTCAATAAGAATTTGATGCATTGTACATATGGATTTTTATCTAAAATGCTCAAGAAGCACTTGGAGAAAACAAAATCTTCATGGATAGCCCGGTTTTCAAAACCCGGGTATAGGGTAACTATGTCTTTTGGAATTTTCCCTTACATAATTATATTTTATATCTAAAATTTTTGTTACATTAATTTTAATCAAAAAAATTATTGAAAATGGTGTATATATGTTTTACCTCTAGTCTGGTGCATAACAAGTAAGTTTTTATTTTAATAAAAAAATATTACAGGGTAAATGAGTATGATAAGTAGACCAAGCAAAATATATACCTCTAGTTTCATGAATAACATTAGCAAGAAATCATATGTTCCATCCACAGTTCATTATTCCCTAATGGTATCTGATAACCATATTATTGACTCACATAACATGTTCATCACAAGCTATAACATTATGGATGGTGTGGATGTTTATGGCACACTCACATCCAAAAATAAATATAGATAATGATACTTAGTAAAAATATTGTACCATCATATAAAATTCCATTTACAAGAAATACATTGTAACATATAACATTGATTTCCCATTATGAAGAAATAGAAAACCTATAGCAATATTCAACATTCAACACTCAAATACTAAAATACTCCAACAAAGTGCATGATGTTAATCAATTGAATAAACAAACTAAAGGATTAACTTATGTATTTGAAAGTTGAAGGCCAACATTAACTTAGGTAGATAAATGTTCCACTCAACCATACACTCTATTGTGTTTTTTATTTTTATACTAGGCCACCCCAATTGAGTTATGATACCACTACAGAAAATTAGAACATTTTTATGGAAATCATTATATCTTAGGACAAAAAAATTATCTATCTCGTTGTCTCACCACTAATTTTTTTCTTGGAACAACACAACTATTTTGGTGACACATTGCTTTCCTTGCATAGAGAAGGCAGACTACCTTCCTTATCTACTTAATATTCCCTCAAAAGTCTCTGAGCTCTCCCTCTATGTGTGCATAGATAGTCTAGACACTATCCATTAACTCCAACAACATTTAATTAGTTCTTGACCTCTTTTAATTTTTAAAGGCTTCCTTGCGTGGTCGTTCAACCCACACTATGCTTTCCTCCTTAAATTCTATCCATGGCTTCTCCATCACATAGCTCGACATCTTTCTTGGATCACTTTCCAACCTAATTTTTGAATCCCTCTATGTTCTCCCTCTCTAGAATTCGCTTATTTTCCAAGGAATTAGCTTCTAACCATTTTAATCTCTTCCTTATTTATTTTCATAATCGATACATGTTTTTGTAATTCTCATCACATGAATTAAAAATTATCTCTATCATTCCTTGATCAACCTCCTAGTATGAATCAATACCTCTAAAACTACTTTCATGGATGTTAGCATCAACCAAGAGAGAATGAATTTACCTCTCCCTGTATTTATTTCTCTCTTATAACCTACTTCTCTTCCATATTGTTTTCCTTCTTTATTGTGTCTAGCCCCATGCATCTCTCTTCAATATTCTTTGCATGATTTCATAATGGCCACACACCATTCATGTGAATGTGAAATAGCCTCCACCATTCAACTTAGAACCAAAATTAATTATGTCATTTAGGTGATCATTATATTGTACTATGTTGCTTCTCTCAGTCCAATAATGACAAGTAATGAATCATTCATTCTTCCCTACAACTATTCACATACATGACTCTAAGACTACATGAATCATTACCTCTTTACAGTCAATTTCCTACATACAATCTTGATTTTATTCCCTCCCCATCAACCACATGTGTGGTGGGTATAATGATGAATGAATCAATCACCTTGTCCCAAACACCCCATGAGACCTCATTTTCCCCCTTATTCTAGGGACACCATTTTTTTCAAAGAAAATGTGAGAAAATCCAGGTTTTACCACTCCTCTCACAACTCCCATGATTAAGGTACTTATCTCCTTGATTTCGTAATTGTGGAATGTGTACATCTCCACAACCACCACATGCATTCCATGCTTAGTAGTTAAGGTTTCTATATTTTTATTAAGGAACATGGCGATGAAGGAAATAAAGTAAAGTTTGGAAAAATGGAAAGCTAAGGATTATTCAACATGTAGAACCCAATAGTACCCTCTCACCTTTCCATCTCCTGCTACCATAACCCATTTTTTATGTGCTCCTATCTCAGGTAGGTTTACTATTTTATTAAATTCAAGAAAGATAATACTTACATTATTCAATGTACCATAAAATTTCTTCCTCATGGTGTAAATAAAGCATGGTAATTAAAATATACATGCTAAAAAAAATTGAACATTTAATCATAATTAAGTATAGTTAATCAATGGGATTCAATACTAGGACATTCTATCATATCCCCCTTCGAATAGCACAATCATAAATATTCTCTTCTCATTAAAAACACTTATTTTCCTCATTCTTTATTTGTATTTGCAGTGCCATCCTACTAGCTATCTTTGTATAATACCAAACTTCAACATTCCAACATATTCCTACATTAGTAATCAAGTAAGAATACATATTATAGCAATTATCAAGAAACATGTATCTTATGCACAAGATTTCTCAATTCCATGATCTAAGCACCTATTCAAATATATGTATGTATTTTTATTTAATACTTATCTCTATGGATATGCATATATCCCATATAATGGCTTCCATAGGAAATAATTAATTTCATTATCCTTTCTATCTCACCCAAAAGATTCTAGCCACCATCCCACATGAACTTTTAAGTTTCCTCCTCCTTGATACACTCGCCCTCTAGGCTTACACGTCCCCTTCTCTACTAAACAATCCCTTAGGTGATCCATCTTGTCATGAATTTCTCGTGTAAGGAGAGCACTAACTTACTACTAGACGTCCACTACTAGTATATAATGTGTGGCAATCACAGGGTTCCTTTGTCCTAGAAATGGCCTTTCTTCAAGGGTTTCCATTTTCAATATCTATCATCTACCATGTATCATACACATACAGTTACCATAGATATATTCATAATAATAAAACTTATAAATTCCCAGTCAAATTCATAAATAATATCGTATTTCATAAGTATAAGATTCCTTCTCATAGTGTTTGGCTCTTATATGTTGCAACACCTACTCTTTCTTACAGAATTACATTCAATTTCCTATTTGACACATTATACCTACAACATAAACTTTTCAATCAACCAAATAAAAGTATCTATGCATATAATCCTTTCTTTCAATATTTACTACCATCCATGAGGTGTTATTAGAATAATATTAACAAACTAATAATTCAATCTTTTTTAGCTGATAATCATACTCAATGAAATGGAACTATGATTCAATGTACATGGGTTACTTAACATACCTACCATTACAAGATGAAACTAAATATTTTTTCCAATGAACCAATGTGCAAATGCTCATGATCACATCTTCTCATTCTATGTTTGTTGCTTGATATCAAAATACTACATTTCTATACCATGTATTGCACCACCATCACTTGGAAGGTCTAGCTAACACCTCAACACATCATCTAGTCACCTCCCATATATACCTTAGGAATACTACAAGGAAATTTCCTTCTCTAATCTATATTACCTTAGTAACCCTCTCCTTCATAGGTCCTCCTCACTATTTTCAAGAAGGTTAAAGTATACAACACCAATATAAGCAGGGCAACAATTGGACACTTGTGTAGTATTATATCCTTCCATATCCATCAACAATATGGTCTCACACATTAGCTCTATTGGAATTCACTTTCATGTGTTATACAAATTCATAACATGATTATGTTACCCATTCACTCATTGTCATGTGACTCAATCATGAGATACTAATTCATGGTTGAATCAAAAGGATTATAACAATCTTGCCATATGAAAAGCTTCTTCCTTCATTATATCCCACCTAGGTATCATTATCATACATGCATTCCATCATAAACAAATAAATGAATATATAAAGTATGCCTAAAGGAATCCTTACTCCAATAATTTCAAGTCATATATGTTGGCATGATTAATTTTCATACTTGGATAGTTTCCTTCAACATTCTTGATGTTACTTGATTAGTTGATGTCTCGTGGGAACTCACATGATCCCTTAATCAACCTATTGACAAGAATCCTATCATATTTATCCTTTTCACAAGGTTTTCTATGATAGGCCACTTCATCATCAACATTTTCAATGATTGTTGATATTTGTTTTGGAAAAAGCTATGTTAATATTTGAAATCTCCAATATTCGAGTGGACACTCCACCCATCATCAAGGAAAAAGAAAGAAATGAAATATGAAGTGAGTTTAGTAATGAAAAGAGAATATAAAGGTAATGGAAAGGAGCTAACCATGAAAGAAGAAAATGGGTTTCAAGGAATAGAAAATATCTTTAAATCACTTTTTTTCACATATAAAAAGTCGTAATTTTCATTATAGGAGAAAATTACATTTTTTATATGCAGAGAATTACTTGAGTGAGGCATTTCCTATTCATAAATAGAAAAACGTTTGTGCATTCCTCCACGTAGGGATTATATGAGAATAAAAATAACAAAAAAATGGGTATGTAAACCCCAGCAAACCTGTAGAAGCAAGAGCCCAAAGAAAAACCCATACCCATTACAAAAGAATAGTAAAGAAAGCAGTGATGTAGCCCCAAGAGAGAGGCCGCAAACTAGCCATTCATCTTAGACCCGGCAATAAACCGCCATCAACGAAAGATAAACTCCTAATGAGAGAAATCAAGACAAGAAGCTCTAAATTTGGCAGCCTGGACAAGAAGAGAGGCATGTAATGGGGAAGAAAGCAGCTAGGGTAGCCACTCCTCCCCCACCCCCTCAAAACTCTCCTCCTGAAATAGACGAACTAGAAGTAAAAATAGCTACCCCATATTTCCACAGCAACCTTCAGAAACCCCAGCACACCTAGTCATGTTGCAGTGGCGCGAAACAAAAAATGCAGAGACGGTCAGGGCCTCCACATCCATGTTCCCTCAACGCTCCAAAACATCGAAGGAAAGGCCAACGCTTGTCCAAATAGCACTTTCTACTGCAACGAGAAACCCATCCGGTCCTAGCCAGAGAAGCAAAGAAGAAACCGGGGGGAAGAGGTGGCTAAAGTTCAGCCTCCTCGCCCCCACGCAGTAGAAGAAACCCTAGACCAGTTGACGCCACCTCTTTGCTGTTCTCCGCTCCGTCCTCCCAAATATATCTTTAAATCATATAAATAATAATGTAGTCATTACAAGAAATTTGAGCCATAAAAAATAAATTATTTTCTTTATATATTTGATTATTTAAGGAAAGATTTTTTTTCCTTTCATTTTATATTTTCTTTGAAAATACTTATTGTTTGTTAAGAAAGGAAAATGATATCTACTTAGCTAACTGAAGAGAAAATTCTCTATCCACTAGAATCCTATGTGTTCATCATAGGATTCCTATTATCATGAGATTGAAATTCATCTAATGTATTATACTTTGATACCAATACAAAAAAACCATGAGAATTATGGACGTAATGAAAGAAATCATGATCTAACACTATGATCATATGATTGGAAGAGTTAATAGAGGTTGTGGGAAATGTGAGACACCATTTCTTAATGTGCCTTTTGAACATGCAAGCAAACAACCCACATACAATGTCGTCCGAGGGGACTTCATTCTTGTCACAGAAACCCAAAAAGGAAACTCTATGTCTTAAAAAATTTATTATGCCTTCACCATCATATCTAAGTTGTGACAAGTCACCGATAACATCCCTTGACACTTTGAAATCATGAGCATGAGAAAAACACATCAGAGTTGAGATTGTGATGTAAGTCACGAATGATGTGGAAAGATTCAAAATAGACTTTGAGGGCTCAACTTGCCATCTGGCCCTCCTTCTAGCGCCATACATGTTGGTGGTGTTGGACCCGCCAACATTCAAGGGGATCTCCCCAGTAAGAAGTCCTAACTAGACCTCAGACCATTTGGAGTAGGAGCCCCAACAGTGGGTGATAATGTAGTGCCTTGACCGCAGTAGCACTTAGAGATAAGTATGAGGACTTTGTCAGAAGCAAGTGTTTGACTGTGCAATGAGTCAAGGGATATGCATGGGGTTTGTAACACACCGAGGAGAAAAGGAAGTGTGTCCCTTAAAATTTTGTAGTAGTATGCAACCTTGAAAGAACACATGAGCGGAATGACATCAGAAGCTGCCATGTGGAATAGTCCACAAAACAAAGTGACGGGTTAATCCAACAACACGCCTTAAAAAAGATTCATACAATTGCATACAAAATAGTTGATAATAAAATGCGTAAGTTAAACAACATACATTTGTAAAGTAACCATAATGGTTGAACTACAATAAAAACATATGCATGAAAATGTGTTGGCTCAGTTATATTATTATTAAGTGAAATGTCCATCCATACATACACCATTGAAGGCCACTAGCCCCAATAATGGAACACTATAGTCAACACCACCTACTCCTCCAAAGAAGTATACTCTCTCTACGCTATGGAGAAGTCAAGGCTCATCACAATACTCCCAAGCCTTCTCTAAGCCTAAGCTAGACAAAATCCTATTTCCCAAAAATCCCATTCTATGAGTTATGAGGTTATATTTATAACAAAGGTTGGGGTGACCCTTTACATTTCCATTTGAATCTTTGACTACGCTCATGACTCTTCAACATCTTTGTAAATAACTCTTTACATTACATAGTGATTGTTCACATTCCACTAATGACACTTGGACTTTCACTTACAATATATTCACAAATAATATACAATTTCCACATGTACCCATGTGAGACAAATTAGGCTAGAGATAGTGAGACAATACACAACACTATGCCTCAGAAGTCTAGGGGAAGACTAGCTTGGAAACTTCCACCTGATGACTCTTGGTGACGTACTGATACCAATCTTGGTACTATGGTATTGTGTCCCCATACGACTTGATGGTATCTTTTTGTAAGTGAACTCTTGCCTCCATACATTATGGATATATGATCTGGGAACCTCTGTCCAACTCATCCTAAAGCACACACAACATAGTCTCAACTACATTTTAAGGACCACTGATGTACTTCTGCATGTTATCTATGCTCATCTCCAAATCATTGTTGGTGGCCTCTCGCCTAATCTGCTCCATGTACTTGTGGATACCTAGTTATAATTGGATCTTCTCTCTAGCTACAGTGAGGGAACTGATTGACATGATCTTATGCATCCTCACCATCACAATGAAATGCTTGAACAACTGTGCATATGAAGACTTTATGTTTCTGAAAAATGGGGCAAGTTGCTCATAGTTCTAGATCTGCATCTAGAAATTTTCTGTCTCTAGCTTAGCTTGTGGCTTCATCATCTTAGGCAAGTGAAGTGGGGCTCCTTTGTATCTTATTGTTCATTCCTACACATGGGTGATAATAATGTGTATCTCTTTGAGATTTTGGAAAATATTTTAGCTCCGCTACTGAAAACCAAATAGATGGACAACTACCTTATGCACAGTCAAAAATCTGTCATAAAGTTTCCGCATTGTGGTCTCAAAAACTAATACTTCAGTAAGTATTTCGCTCATCATTTATTCCATTGCATATCCTATGGATTATCCTGCTTTCTTCCTAGCTACTTGCAATTTCTTAGCCATCTATTCATTCTCTACTAACAAGAACATGAAATTCGAGCTTATGGCTCCCGCATAAGCCATAGTGGCGTCAGCCATGGCGACTAGATGCTCCCTGACATCTGGCAGTATCACCCTTTCCTTCATAAATGTAGGTGATACATGATCATCTAGGAAATTCTTTCTCTTCACATGTACAATCTTTTGTTGCAACTCATCAAATGACAGATTGTACACATCCATCACCGGATCATCATTAAGTAGAAAAACATCTCCTTGCTTTCCTGGGACTGGTTCTGATACTGGAGGTGGTGGAGACTGAGGGGAGGCCTCAGATGCTCTCATCATGAAGTCAACATATTGGTCCTATGGCTACTCTCCTAACTCCATGTCTGTTGCTTCAACCATTTTCTCAATCTGCTGAGCAAGCTCTTGATCCTGCATCTTCTCACCCTCTTCTTCATCTGCTGGTAGTTTTGACTCCTCAACCTATATGGGAAGAGTTTGCTCTATGATTACACCTTTCCATTCTTCCTATTCCTATTTATTCTTCTCTTCCTTCTCTTTCCTTCTTATCTCCTTCTCTTATTTCTACTTCTTTGCTGCTTCTTGCAACTTCCTTTCTGCTTCCTCCAAACTTTGTTTCTCTCTCTTCCTCCATTCTACTCTTTTTATGCATTATTGCCTCTTTTCATCCACTGCCAAAGTTGATTACTCAATGAGAGGATATTCTATGAACTTGTAGCTTTTGTCATCCTTTATGTTCTTGAAAATCATCCTCTTACCCTAGTCCTAAGTCGTTTTGTTACTTATTGTTGGTGTTGTTGTTTCTTCCTAAGGTGTTGTTGCTTGTAGAGAATCTTTCCATTCTGTGGCTATGCTGACTCATTCATTGAGCTTGGAATGGTTGTAACAATACCTCCAAGGGTCTTCCTCTGCCCAATGACATGTCCTGTGGATCGATGGATAATACACTCTCACACAGTGGTTCTTGAAAATCTTGTGGTGATCATAAGGATCGTAATCTATGGTGCTGAGATCATACTTTGCGATCTTGTTGGCTTCGACATCCGCATATTTCAATCTCTTAATCTTGTACAATCCAATCCACAAAGGAAGAGAAGGAAATGGTGCCTTCTTCCTCCTATGCAGCCCTAATGATAACCCTGTGGAGATGTGATATATGACCTCTTGCATGAGCAACCTATCCTCAGGAATGCCAAAGCTCAAAGATCAAATGTGAAAATGAGCTGTGGAGAATCCATTTAATATATTTAGTTGATTAGGCTTTATGATGCAAACTCCAAAAATATAGGAAGAAGCGACACTTGGCAGAAGTTTCCAAAAATAACTCAAGTGTAACTCTGACTGCTAAAAATAGATCCCTATTTTTTAGGGATGTGTTAGCACTTAGTAATTTCTGAGGTTGTGAAAGAAAACACAAAGGTAACCACAAAACCACTTTTGATCTTAGGATATAGACTTCCTATTAAACTTGGAGAGGGATCTCTCTATCATATTTAACTTTGTTGTATTTAGATATTAGGCTAGTTATGAGCATTCAGAGTTTTATTTTAAAATTGAATTGGCTGACTAAATGCCTAAAACTTCCTTTGGGCTATGGATTCTACAAACTTAATGTGGATCTATCTCAAATTTTCAAAGGAGTTTCACACGACAAGGTAGCTAAACAAACTAGATGTTTTAGAGTTAAATCAAATGTAATGGAAAAAAAAGATATAGGTTCAAATGAAGCTAAAGAGCAGTTAAGAATTCTTTAACTTGATATCAGAAGAAAACATTTAAAGTATCCATAGCCAAAATCAGAGTGTATCTTCCAACAAATTTTGTTCATCAACTTTCTGTAAAATAATTGAGATTTAAGAACACATAAGTATGGAAACAAGAAATAAGCACATAGACAGTGAGAGAAGCACTTCACCAAATAGTCCAACACATGAATCTTATGAAGAATGTCCTTTTTATTGTTGATCAGCCCATCAAATAGAATTAGTACAATAGATTTATGGAATGAAAAAATCAATCCTTCATACTTCAAAAAGAGAAGTGTTTATAAGTTTATTTACAAAATATCTTGTCAAACCTTATCAGGATGTATTTTAGGAATTTCTAAAACCAATTCTATCTATTTGTTATAAAATATATGAGAATTAAAACTTATTAAATTGGTGTCCCTCGCTTTGTGGAACTACTAAATATCTAGCCCTCCAATTTCTACTGCGTTGTTGTGCCTGTGTTGGAAAAACAAAATCATCTTCTTACTCCAATAACTCACACAATTTCTCCCAGCGTTCTTCAATAGGGATAGATGTCTTGAGTAACTTCCTGTAGACCTCATCCACTTCAGTATATTTGGAGAAAGTTGGTTTGGGAATAAATATGTGCTTGATTTCATACTGGATGTCTCAATCATATGTCAATTCTTCTAAAAATTCTTTCCCTGTTATGGTGCCTTTCACTCATGAAAAATTAGTACCATGTTTAGCAATATTCATCAATTTCTAGCTATAATCTAATCATGTGTTGAGCTTTCCATTTATCACTAGGAAACTGGGAAGTCCCATTTTGTAGAGGACTTCCAATTTGTTGAAGAACCTTTGTACACCTATGTCCATAACTTGAC
Organism: Pinus tabuliformis; assembly: GCA_031772625.1. Taxonomy (NCBI): domain Eukaryota; kingdom Viridiplantae; phylum Streptophyta; class Pinopsida; order Pinales; family Pinaceae; genus Pinus; species Pinus tabuliformis. The sequence continues at coordinate 1,726,859,219 of CM062820.1, read as the reverse complement.
ATTTTTCTTCCAGCTGCCTAATCAAATTTCTTTTGGTCAACACCTTTTTTACCTCTAGTATGGTCTCAGTCCTGTCCTCAATCTCCAGTTCTTCTAGCTCCTGTTTGTTTTTGGAATTGAGGAACTTAATGAGCTTTGTAGCTTCACTTGGTTTATCACCCAACTTCTCTTTGATTTGTTCAATAGCTTCATTAGATTTCTCAATTAATTCCTTCTGCTCAAATATGATCTATATAGATGGCCAGATTTATATCATGGCTTCATTTATCCTTTTCCAAATGTTCTCCTTAACCTAGGCTAGGGTATTACCCATGGCAGATTCCTTTTCTATCTGCTTCACTCTCTAGGTAAGCCTCTGGGATTTCTCCAACTCTGTTAGGAGAGAATTTTCGTATCTAGTGTTCTATTCCCATAGGACCTTTACATCCTCTCGCAACCTTTTTTATTTCTTCTCCTTGTATCGACATATTTTCCATTGATTGGTCCAGTTTGATAGAATCATCTATAGTTGAAGTAGAGGGTGCTATAGAGGAGGATACTCTTGTTGTTTTAATTGATGTAGAAATTTATGTTTGAAATATTGATTCAATAGGCACTACATCAATAGGTACCATAGCGAGATGAGAATTACTATCCTTCTCCTTGATGGGTTTGTCCATTTTTGCCTCCATCTCTTTAATATGTGCACTCTTTTCCATTAGTAGCTTCAACATTTCCTCTTTTTGTATCTTTGTTTCTCCCAATTCCTTTTCATAAGGATCTTCAATTTCTTTCTCGGGGATTCTATATCAATATTTTTCTTCTTAATAGTCTATTCTATGGCATTTGAATTACTTGGATCAAATACTTCTTTAATCATCATCTCCTCTAAATATCTGATTCTATTATATTTTCCCAGAGAGGAATTTTTTTCTAGTTTGAGTTGTGATTGAACATTGTTCAAACATAGTTGCATCTTAGAAGCAGTAATCATAGTCTGTGTGAAATTTGAGTACACAATCCCTCATGTTTTCCTATGCAAGTCCATCTGATCCAAAGGATGGACATCTTTTGCCTCAAATTCAAAGGTGGTCTGCTTGAAATCAGCTATTGATTTAGGTTGGGGTACTTGAGCTTTGAGGAATTCCATATGCATTCTCCATTTCTCTGTATCATATGATGAAATGAGCCTATGTTGAATTGAGGAACATTGTTTCCTTAACTGAGTATAAATGTTTTCATGGAGGGCTTCATTCCTCTCTTTGATTTCTTTGTACCTTTGAAATATATCCAGATGCCTCTGTTCTACAAATGACTTTGTTGTATGAGATGTTGTGGTTGGGTTCTCTTTAGTGGTTGAGTATGATGTAGAACCAATGGTTCTACTACCAAAATTTAAAATATGAGGGCCAATGAACACAATAGTACCCTGTGTTTCCTCCACTAGTGTGAAATCTACCTTGGAGCTTGTCTTTTCTTTCTTGGAATAAATATTGAACTACGTTACTAAGACTTCTGTGACTAGAGAAGAATCCTCTTCTCTATGTCTTTTCTCAGTTTTCTCTTTAGGGATAGGAGTCCCTGAAGTGGTTGCTAAAAACACCTTCTCCTCGGCCTCCTGCAATATGTTCTCTTCCCAATCCCATTGATCATATATTTCTCAATCTTTGGTCTCTATGTACATACGTAAAAGGTTGTCTTCTGCTCCATCATCATATTAGAAATTAACCAAAAGGGGTCATAATACCATGTGAAACTAAGGGGAAATTTAATCCATTTTATAAGGAGGTATACTTCATCTCCTATTCCTCTACTATTAAAGATAAATGGCCCTATCTGTGTTTTGATTTTGAATTGTGACTTTTTCTTGGCCGCCACAAAGTTAATGTTATTTGATTGGATTATTTTCCTGATATATTCTAGAAAATATCCTCATGGGAAGGTATTTTGACAGTTTATTGGGTGGTAGCTCAGAGCCATAAACCTTGATCTCTCTATAATTTTGGTATAAATACCAATCACCTATTTTCACCTGCTCACTAAGATGTAACACCTTTTGAGTGTCTTCACCAATCCTAGGAATTTGTTGGCTACTCAGTGAACAAGTTGCTATATATATGAACTGGTCAATAATGTCTTAAACATGTACTCTTGTGAATGCTTTTTGATAATTGAAGTCCAAAAGATTATAGACTGAGGCTCACCTTGTTGACTGAGTTTCTGGATTGAAAAAGGAAACATGCCTATCTGGAAGAAGAGAAACATATACATGAGAATAGAATAGTATATGAACATTCCTTCAGTTAGAAACTAAAGGAATTGTTCATGTATGATATCTGCAAGAAAGTGACCATTGTAAAAATTGAATGAATGTCCTTTTGTGGAAAGAATGGATAGAAAACCTAAAATAGGCTCATCTGCCCATTCATCTAAGAAATATGAAATTAATTAAGACAATACATAGATAACCTGTCTCGTCCTCTGGGGGGAAATAGAAGAGGGATATGGGGTTTTTTTAGGAAATTGAGAATCTTCTGGCAGGAATACTTGAAAAATTCTGGCTCTCTGGGGAAAAGTAATTTTCTAGTAAATCTCTTTGAGAGCATCAATTGAGAAGGGGGTGAGGTATAGAGTGTGTGGGATCTACAACATCTGGTGTATACTCTCAAGGGTAATGGTGAAAAGGATCTCACCATTAGGGGATATGATGGCTCTTTATCTTGAGAGATAAGAGGCCTCGAACTTGAGGAAACATTATGGGAAATAATAGGATTGAGGAAAAATGAATATGGGTAATATGGATGGCCAAAGCCCAATTTCATCTCACTGATCAAGATGGTTGTCTCGAAACCAATAGTGTAATTCAAACATGTCGAATTCACACTGTGTTTTGACAATTTTGTAGTCTCTGTCAGCTAAGGTAATGTTGTATAAATCCATAGAGGGAGAAAGCATAGGGTTTATCACATTGGCATCAGTTTTTGTTTTATTGGCCATTGTGATAGGAGGGTTTAGAACTTTGTAGAGGATAATTGTGGTGATTGTCTGGGAAAAGAACTAGCAGGTAATTTCTCTGTCAGTGGTGAATTGTGAATGAAGGAGGAAAATATTGGATGGATACCACTGCGAGAGTATGAGAATTTGGAAGGAAAGTGATCGGGGTTAAGTGCATGGATTTATAAGTTGGCAATGGAGAAGGACCATTATATGAAATGGCTATTTAGGGGAGAAACTACTCTGCAACTAAAAGAAACGACAACAGGAGGAAGTGGTAATGGGAGGGTTGTAAGGGTCAATCGACGTGGAGCTGAGCGATTGGTGGAAAATGGTGTGGGACTGTTGGTAAGAGAAGGTGTGAGGATGAGCAGTTTTTGGAGAGGGGTATGAGTTGTAAGTGGTAAGGGGAGGTGCGAAATAGTGTGAGAGGGACTCGTAGCGGCGGGGCCCAATAGGGAAACCGCTTTTTTGGACCCCGCCCCCCTCGTCGATAAAGGGAGACATAGCGGGTGGGGGCGAAAAGGATTGGGATCCATCTGATCCAAAGGATTATGCGATTAGGAATGGGGAGATGTGCGCCATTTAAATGCCAACGGAAAAAATGTCTCATCATGTATATAATTTTTACCATAAAGTCCAGAATTTGGACAAATAATATCACCTATTGTCAATTTAACCATATGCAAGTAACTTTGATTCCACCAACTTCAGTATTCTACCTAAAATAACCTAACTAAAACTATTTAGGGTTACTTTAGGAGTGCAAACCCTTATTTATTTTTGCAATTTAAAGGACTAAAAAACCTATTGAAAATGTAAAACTAGTCTAACAATTGCATTAATCAATATTACACCGTTGGATTAATTTATTCACCTAATATACGTAACTACCATTAGCCAAGATTAGATAGTTTGGTTAATTTTATTCCCTAATATAATTAACAAAAATTGAAACTTGTTTGATCATGATCAGGCTGTATGACCTAAACAATGACTTGGAGTTGTGGCATCTTAAACAAGATGCACACAGTGATCAAATTTATTCTAGAAAATGAAAACATTCATCTGGTAGTGGCATTTGAATTTGCATCACTTTCAATTCTATTTCTTATGGGGTTCTTTTCATCCTTTTCTCTTTTTATATTCCATTTTTTTTTATATATATACCCTCTTTTCATTATATATATATATATATATATATATATATATATATATATATATCTATATCTATATATATATATATATATATATATATATATATATATATATATATATATATATATATATATATATATATATATATATATATATATATATTGGAAATCATTTGCAATATACAATATTATTCATAATTAGAAATACTGAAAGAAAACATTCAATCATCATTTGATCCTATGAATCATAGGACCCTAATAGGATGGTTTTTTTTTTTTGCTTTTTCAGGAAAAATCTACCATGCATGCACGAAGAGATTGCACAATTCTCTGGGAAACTAGACAACTCACTAGCTCATGCATCAAGAAACTGATGAGGGATATCTTCTATGCAATTCATACATTGAGTGTCTTAGGCTGCCTCTCATGCTCTACGTAGTTTCCTAGCCAAAGGCAAGTTTTCAGTTGGCTTTGCACATTTTTGGAGCCGAAGGCTCACTATGTTCTTGGACTACGCAATTCTTGGACTGAAGACTGGCTGCCATCACAGATTACATAGTTCATGAAGGCAGGCTTAGAACTAAATTGCAACCAAGTCAAGAGATCAGCTTGCAATTAGACAAAAAATCATGTAAGAAAACACAAGTTGTAAGAAGAAGATAAAACTCAATTAAAGCACAAGTACCTGGGTCAGCATAAGATGAGCTACTATGATTTGAGGAGGGAGGCCCCAAAATGAAGAATAGGAAAAAATTTGGAGGGTGGTTGTAGCTACTACAACTGAACCAACATTATTCCTAAGTAGCATATGGGCATCATTAACAATGTGCAATAAATGAATATTGAGCCAAAATGAAAATGGACTGGTGAAACATATGAGAAGCTTCCCCTGAATCTGTGTCATTTTTTTTCATCATAGAGAAGCATACGTGACTATCTAGATAAAATACTGCATGTACACACAACTATCTTCCATAAAAACTGAATTTTATAGCCACATCTCCCCATGAACACATGCATAGCTCTCATTGATATCAGACACCATTAATCATGTGGACCTAATAGTCATCATTTGTTGTTCATGAGGTTATGTATGTATATTTTCCTTTTGATTCAAGGCTCATGTAATGTACTAAAATAGAAGACAAGAATCTACTCTGCACTTTAAATAGCAGAAACTAATAGATCGATTAAAACAATAATTGATAAGAGGAACATAATCAAATACACATATCACAATTGTTTCTCTAGGGAAATCCACTGCTCAAAACCCCAACTATCTATTACATTAATAAAAAATTCTGATTGATAATACAAAACTTGTTCTTACAAGAACAATTCCACACAAGTATGATCAACTCTCTACGTCACAAGCCCACATTGACCAACACTTAGCCAAATTTTGTTACCCATTGAGCCCCTATTTCCTTGCACAATTTCTGAGAGGAACAACCCATATTTAATTCAGAATTCCTTCTTCCATAACTGTGCAATCCAAATATAGGTCCTCTTGTGATTACATGCATGATCTGTACAACTTGGATCATTCTACAACTGATAGTACTCTATCCTTCCACTCTAGTCTCAGTTGGGTCTTTCTCTTAACTAACATGCATGATTTTCTCTTGAGTGAATGTCCAGTTAGGTAGAGTATCACTTAGGATGCACCAGTGCACCAACTACTTACTAGACCTCTACTAGTTCCACAAACCGTTAGAACTAGTTTAACTAACCATAACTCAGTCAAACTGAGTTATCTAATTACCACTCAAATAAACTCATCCTAGACCCATAAAATTTAGGGATAACATATACATGATTACAGAAATACTTCCAACTTGAAATTCCTAAGCTAATTAAGTGAATTAAAATTAATTAACTATTTACAAGTTGCTATGAGAATGGAATTCGATTTTAATTCACCATTTAATTCAAGGACAAATTAAATTGGAATTTCTTGTTGCCATTTCTCAACACTCCCTCTCAACAACAAAGGGATTATCAACTACCACAATCCTATCTCTGTGAAACTCAAATTTACATCTCGACAATGCCTTTTCCAAAATGTCAGCATCTTTGTCCTCCATGGGAGTGTACTCCAACAACATAATCTACCTCAACACACAATCTCAAAGGTGATGATATCAAATATCAATATGCTTGGACCAATCATTAAAAACTAGATTTTTATGGATTTTGATTATCAACTCTGTTTATCGTAGTAAATCACAGTTGGATCCATCTACATACCAAATAAACCAACCATAATCCTCCTCATCTAGATGGCCTCACATGCATCTTGACGTGCAGCCATGTACTCTACCTCTACTGAACTGAGTGCAACGAATCTTTGTTTCCTGATGTACCAAGAAATTTTCTTTGACCCAATACTTATGATCCCTCATGGTGTTCTTTTTTTGTGGGATTGAATCCCTGCCCAATATATATTAGTGAAGCCTTGAAGCTTCGCTCCCTCTGTCTATATATACCATAATTCATACTGAGTAATGCCCTTGAGGTATCTCAAACACGATTTGTCACCTTCCAAAACATCTTGGTAGGCCTAGCCATCACTTGACTAAGATGGTTAACTGGATAGCACATATTCAGTCGTGTGTTCACCAAATACATGATTGAACACACAATCATCTTGTAAATAGTAGCTTCCACTACTTTCCCTGAAGTAGCATCCTCCTTTTTCCAGTTACTTGCTAGAGGAGTCTCCATGGGTTTCTTACTCTCCATGCAAAACCTCTTAAGTATCTTGTTGGCACACTTTCCCTGAGACACAATCAATTCCCCATCACCCTGCCATACTTCCATGCCCATAAATTAATACATGAGCCCCATGTCCTTCATCTCAAACTCTCTTGCAAGGTCCTCCTTGCAAGACTTGATCAGTGCATCATCAACTGTGAAAAGGAAATCATCGACATATAACACAATGATCAACAATTTAGCTTCCACCACTATGTGGTACAGGTCCGCGTCCGCTTCACTCTTGGTGAAGCCCAACCCGGTGAAGTAGCTATCGATCTTGTTGTACCAAGCACGAGGTCCTTGCTTCAGCCCATACAACGCCCTATAGAGTTGGCACACATGCGACTCACGATCGAAGGTATAAAAACTTTTAGGCTACTCTATGAACCTCTTCCTCAATCATGCCATTAAGGAAGGTTGTCTTTACATCCATCTAATGTATCTTCCAACCCATCTGCACTGATAATTCTAATATCGATCCAATCAATGAGTACCTTGCAACAAGTGCAAAGGTCTCATCATAATTAATCCCCTCTACCTATGAAAATCCACAAGCCACAAAACTAAGCTTATGATTCTCCACACTACCATATGTAGCACACATTACCTTATAAATCCATCAAGCACTTACCACTAACTTGTCCTCCAATCTATGGACCACATCCCAAAAAATGTTATGAACTATGGAGTCATACTCCTCCACCATGGAATCAACCCATACTGGTTGCTTCACTGCCTCCTCAAAGAAATATGGCTCTATCTCAACACATCCACTCATAAGATCCATGTATCCATTATACCTCTTAGGTGACCTCCTCTACCTATGTTGAGATGTGGGTGCTCCCACATTCTCCTGTGCATCACGCAATATCCTATCAGTATCTCTAGTGTGCTTTCTCCCATCTTTGGAAGATGTTTCCTGAGTGGTTTCCTCCACTCCCAAATCCTCTAAATGTGGGTGATCCTCATCAATCTGAGGCTCCTCAACCACATGAGCTAAAATCTCCTAAACCACATATAGCTCAAGATCCCTCTCAAGGGAAATCAAATGGCCTTCTCCTCATCGCATCTGACATCCCTACGAACCACTGTCATCCTATTGGTCGAAAAGTACACCCAATAGTTGTGAGGTGTATTAGTATACCCCACAAATATCCCCAACTTTGTTGTGAGCTCAAGCTTCTTCTATGCATCTTTGGTCACATGGAAATATATCGATGACCCAAAAATATTGATGTCACCAAAATCTGACCTCTTATTGAAATAAGCCTCCTCTGGTGTCTTCATCCCAAGAATCCAATGCGGGCTACAGTTTGGCAAATAAACCATTGTGTTGCATGCCTCAGGCCACAAGTGTAGTGGTAGGCCTTGATCATGTAGTGTCACACGAAATAATTCGATCTTGCGGACAAGATAGACCTTCCTAGAATCTAAAGAAGACCTAATGACAAGCAAACCAACCAGACACTATCTTTCTCTAAATATGCTTTGATAAACAAATAGCAAACAAGTGTTTTTAGGGCCTACCTTAGGTCCAACGCAAGCTTGTGGATGCCCTTGCTCCATTGATCCAAGTGAGCTCCTTTTCGTGAATCTGCAAACACAAACAAGGCAAACAAATTAAATAGCACCTGAAAAGCCAATTGCATAAAACATATTTAACATGAAAGTCAAGGAGTCCATGAAACAAATAACATAAGATACTTGTTGAGAAAAATGAGTTTGATTGTATTAATTCAAAAGAAGAAGAAATTTACAACCTTTGCCTTGACACTGTACAAGCTCCTCCCAGGGTCCAGCAAGAAGTCTCCTCTACTTTGACAAGTTTCACTCACTCCCCAATGAAGCCAAAAAGATGTGTGATCTCTCCTCTTAAGCTCAACTAGGAAGTCTTGATTTCACCAGCATTTACCCTAAAAAATGTTCAGCTTCTAACCTCCCCAGCAACCAACCCAATGCCTGTATTTATAGTGCAATGGAGGGAGGTTACTAGGTCCTCCTTCAAAGGGATAAAGCCCTCCTTCAAAGGGATAGCTCCTCTCATCAAGGGATTAGCTCCTTCTCTTTTGGGATGCATGAACCACCTCAAAGCGAACAATCCACGTCACAATTCCTTCTAGAAACCTCTAGAATTAACCCAAAGTGAGTTTTTTAAGATAAAACTTCCGCCTTTTGACTTTCACAGGGGTACGCACCTACACCGTTAGGGACAGAGCAGGCAGATCTGCAGTTTTTGTACACAGAAGGTGCGGGACCGCAGGTGACCATGAGAGAAAGTGTGGAACCAGAGTTACATTGATTTTTAATGTCTTTCTCTCATTTCCAAAGCTTGATTTAAAGAGCTGAGGTCTGAGACTTGCTTAGGAGTACAGTACAAGTGATGATAGATCCATACTGACTGCAAATAATCATGGTGATGATATTTTTGTGTAACATGTAGCGTTTCCCGTGCTGCCCCTACAATGTTTATGTCCTTCCTCTCAACCACCCCATTCTCCTGTGGGTTATGGGGTTCCGTCAACTCCCATTTAATCCCTTTTGTTGCATAGAAGTTATTAAACTCAGTGGAGACATACTCACCACCATTATCCCTCCTCATAGATTTAACCTTCTCGCCTAACTCTTTCTCAACCAATGCTTTAGATTCACAAAAATTTGTGAAAGTTTGATCCTTCTTGTGCATCAAAAGTATCCATCATTTATGATGAAATTCATCAACAAATATAACATAATACCTTTGTTTGGTAGTGTATGATGTCAAGAATGATCCACACACATCTAAATGGACTCACTCTAGAATTGCCTTTGCATGACTATCTCTATCATTAAATGAAGCCTTGGTGTATTTTCCCAAAGTACACCCCTTGCATGTATCAACTTGCTCTAGCGTACCTTTGGGAAGAGTAGTAGAGGTTTGTTGCATGATTTTCAAAGCCCCATGATGCAATTAACCCAATCACTTGTGCCATCACTCACCAATGTCTCATGTCTCCACCTTCTTTGCTTTCATGCTTAAAGTAGCACAATCCTCTACCTCCAACTTATGGAGATTCTTAACTCAAATCCCTATCTTCTTTACTTGACATGTGGTTATGTGTCGAAGGAATGCCTTTCCTTTTGAGAAGATCACATCATAGCCTCTATCCTCAAGCATGGTGTTTGATACTAATCTCTTCTACAACCTGGGCACATACATAGTATTCCTCAAGGCGAGAGGAGCATCATTCTCCCTCTAAAAAGTAGTTGTGCCCAATCTAGTAGCATTATACCTCCTGTCATCACCCATCTTGATATGCATATGGAGATCCTTCTCCTCCAGGTCATTGAACAACTCCTTGTCACTAGTCACATGGAATGAAGCTCCACTTTCGAGGTACCATACACTACCCATCATTGATGACACCATGCATGAAATGAGAGTAAAGTCCAATTCAAATTGAGACCCCAAAGATGAACATGCTTCTCCTCCAAGGACTTCTTCTTAGACTTCTTAAGTAGAACATTTGTAGAAAAATGGCCCAACTCGTGACAATGAAAGTAGTTAAATTTTTTCATGTCTTTCTTCTTACCTCCATGGAATGAATCTAATTTGGAATGGGATGCCTTCCCTTTCCCTTTCCTTTCCTTACTCACTAAGGCACATTTTTACCCATCATCAGTCTTTGATGAGGAACCATCTCTAGTGCTCCTTCTGATCTCATCCTGGATTCTTGGCTTGATGGGGTTTGACCTACGTTCAACGTTTGTTGTGCCAACCAACAAAACCCTAACTCTTGGACCTTTTGGAAACAACCCACGTAGTGCAAGCTACAGTCTCACCCGAAGTAGTATTGGGGGTTGATTGAACTAGGCTTTTGCATCCAGAGGTCTGTGTGAAGGGTTCATGTGGTCCTTAGGACTTATTTCTGTCTTCATGAACCCTAATTTTCCCAGAACAATTTAATAACAGTAAATCCCATAAGAAACCCTTATATATTCTTGAAGGTCATTAGATAGTCATAACATGTATAAATCTTACAGATCTATTACTTTCGTGCATCAAATAAGAACTTATTCATACACTTTTAGTTATAGAGAGAATATATATAAAGTGCATAAATAAACACAGAGAAGAAAGTACACAAAGTATGTCTCAAAAATGTCTTTTATTATATTTCAAAGTACATACTTCTTTTCCCTATGCACTGAGCTGCAGGGACCCACGTACTCAATTTGTGGACTTACCAAGGTCTTCATGCACTTAGTTGTAGGAGCCTTCCCCTTTGCCTAAGTACAAGAATAGACCTTCTTGCCTTAGCTTACTTTTCCAAACTAATTATATTTTATCTTAGCATGACCTCTTAGGCTCGCTATAAATTATCTATTTATATCCTTTCTCTTGACAATACCATGGTCTATGGAATGTGGGTGGGTGTCAAAACCTTCCTAACACCTACCACCTAATGGACTAAAGCCCCTTGTACTCATACTATATTCGCATTCCTCTTCCACAAATTGCGGAGACTTTACGCTTATACAAAAATAATCAAAATTCAACCCCAGGGACCCCATCCCAATAGGCCCCCAACACAATTAGGTGACTAATCCTTGAGTCACTCAACTGGTGCTTCAATATTTGTAGGGAGTTCATGGAACTCCAACTTTAGAACCTATAGATCAGTTGTGCCCTATGTAGCTGCCTGCTACACTTCCTCGACTAGTTTTTCTATAGTAGGGACTTCCACCACGAGGCCCATTTTACTTTGAGTCTGTTGCATGCCCTTCAGCTTGTTCTGCACAGATAGAGTCAGCTGAATGGCTTCCTCTACCCATGATTGCATCCTTGTCCTAAGTATGGCTTCTTTCCTGCATAGCTCTTCAATCTCACTTTGAAGTTGTTTCCCTTCCTATAACTTCGTGAACCGTTGAACTAGTGCCAACATTCATGTATTTGACCTTATCTCGTTGAACTGCAGTTGTTTTTTCCTTAGGTCTATGTCAATTTTCTGCAGAGTGGGGTCCTCTTGAAGTGAAGTCCAAAGCTTCATGGCATGCTAAAAAATCTATGTGCATTGCCTTACTGTTGCATCTAATGTGAGCATCCCTTCCTCGATAGTAGCATCGTGTTGCTCTCAAACCTCTGGAAGAGTCGTTGACTATAGCTTGAGTTGTAGCTCTGAAATTTGTAGTTGTAGCTCAAATCGGACTCTGCCAATTTCCTCTTTTGAATCTCTGACCTTCGCGGGCAACTTCTGGATCTTTTCTGTGGATTCTGCATCGACGGCAATTTCAATGTCAGGCAACTCATTACACGCCTATGTAATAATTGCTTCCAAGTGTTGGTTGCACGTAGTGATTTCTTCCTTTTCTCTCAACGCATGTTCCTTTTCCTAAAAAATCTATTTATTGTTGGTTTTAACCTCATTAATTATCAATAGTGCGCACTGCTCCCTGGCCGGCAACTCATCCAAGACTCCTTGGTGCGATTCATGTAGGGTCTAGACAAGGAGTGTCGCGATGTTGAGGCCTAGATTTTTTATCTGAAACAATTATGCTCTGGCCTCCTTTGTGTCTACTCATAGGGCCCCATCTAGAAACTAAATTACCCTAAGTTCCATGTTATTCTCTGCATCCACCATTTTCACGCTCACTTGCTGCAGTATCACCCAAATCCCGCTCACCTATCCTATATTCTCTTGCAGTTATCCTGTCTAGATTTGTAGATCAAGCAAATCCTTCTATACATTTCCCAGTGCATGCTGGTACTACTACTTGAACTGGGTCTAGAGCTCTATATTAGTTTCCCAAACCTTGTCACCAATCTCGTCGAAGTCCCCTTCAGTGAGGACAAGCGAATCCACATGAGCTTATCAATCAGATTTATGCTTATTTATAGGGTCAAAGTTGTTTGCTTGGTTCTTTTCCTAAGCTCAAAGGGGATGCTCTGCTCTGTGCCCGCACCTCCTTTAGCTTCAGACCCTTCTTGTTCCTAGGTGTGTTGAGACTCTGATTCATCAACATCAATGGTGGTCTCTTGTTTTACATATTCTTTCTTCTCGGCTACCTTCGCAGTAGCTTCCTTATCAATAGTTTCTTTAGCAGCAACTTCCATAGCTGCAACTTCTTTCCTTTGCTCAACTCGCTCCCACGTTGTGGCTTGTTGGGATTCCTTCTACTATGTTGTTGTTGAAGTATGTGTGGGAGTACCTTATGCTACCCAGCTCATTCCTGCGCCTAAATCTGATGGAATCCTCCACTCATCTGGCTAGATATTCACAATGTCCATGACATCTGCTTCGCTCACAAGATACAGAAACGTGTGTCATACCTTCTTTGAGTCCCTTCTTACGCGGATATATACGCTATGGAAATTTTCCTTAAACTTAGCGTAAGGACCATAATTATCATATAATATGGGTGATAGCCTCAGCCTCTAGTTGATCACTGTGCGCAACTCCATCTCGACCCACACCGAAAAAATCTTGGTCTCCATGACCCACGCAGGGTCCTTAGTTGCCCAAAGTGAAGTGAACTTTGCGGCTTCCGATAAGTCAGATGATTGAGGAGGGAATTGGCTATCTTCTGGAAACCTCCACGAGACTAGTGCCATCATTAATAATAATCAAGCATAATGAAATTCCTTGCCTCATCTAGGGCCTCCATGCAATTCTCCAAGAACTTGTTGCACAGGTGCTAAGCCCAATTGTTCTGGAATCCTTTGGAGCATTGCACAGCTGTTACATAGAATTTTGTCACTGTCCCTGTACTCCCCATTCCATGATCCTAGAGGACCTCTACAATGAATCCTACATGCTTTCCCTTCTTGAAGAAACTCCCATTGTGTCCCTCTTCATGAGCAGAACAATTCCCTTTTGCATCATTTCCCAAAAATCTATTGTTTTTCCCAGTTTAAAAGATTGGCTCTAATGACCCATGTCCTGCTCATGCCGATATGCAGAGATTATAATTGTCCCTAGCACCGAGCAGAGTGACTCATCCTTGTTCCAATCACACTGATCCTCTTTTGGAAAGTTTTTTAAATAAGGAGCCAAAGCTTCCAGCTCTAGAAGCTTCGTAACGGAAGTCTAGTAAATGGCTAGGCTGGATGGAGTTGAGGAGACCAATTTGGGCTCCTTTCCCATATTAGGATTGAAATAATCCAAGAGATAAGGCCTTATCCCATGAGAAGAGGAACCATCTCCCCTTTCATCCCAAGCACAAGTTAGCTTTTCATCCTAATTAGTTGTTGGCTAAGGTTTTGATTTTGTAGTAGTTAACATGCTACTCATAGTTTGTATCTTTCTAGCTTGTGTTTAAGGGAGAATTGTGAGTTTGATTTGGTGTGAAGGCTAAAGGGAAGAGCCTTGAGACTACCATAGTTGAGGCTATCCATGAGATGCTAGTAGAATTATGTGGGAACCTGGATATATCGAAGGAGAACAACGACATTAAGACATTGGTTGTAATCTCTTCTTGAACTAATATAGATGAAACTATCGATTGATTTCCTACATGAAATTTCATCTCACATGTTTATGTCTTAATGTTTCTTGATTTGTTAAGTAGGTTGAATACAATTTGTATGTTATCACGTTTGTTGTTTTCTATTGTTGACTTGTTTCAAGTGTTTGAAGGAAGGAAACGGAAGATAGCTGAAGTGAGGAAGCAAGTTCATCACCAATCAGAATAGCGTAATAATAGGTAGCCCTCTTATTTGATTCTAGGTTAAGAAGATATTCCATAGATTGTTTGTTTGTGGCTAGACCCGCTCTCTCGGGCTAGAGGAATTGTTTTTGTTTGCACTTAGAATTTACCTTCACCACAATAACCAAAGAGATCAGGGGTGCCAAAACCTTGTCCACACAACACTTCCGCATGATCTTGCAAGATAGAATTTTCACGACGAACTGCACTGTGGGGTATGAAATGGAGCACATGGAGTATCTGAATGACTTTTTGATCAGCCCAAACCCTTTCTTCATCTAATCCGTAAGTTCCTTCTCCCACGGTTTCCCTCCAAATGCATCTGTGAGATCCTCGTCTTGATAAGGCAGCAAGGTGATCCTATGGATAAACATATCTATAATTAGGATGGGCTCTCCCAACTAGAGACACCCATCATGCACTAGAGTAAGAAACTCATTAATACATACTATATTGACGATGGTTTGACTGAAATGCGGCATGTCCGAGAGCATATTCAGGACATCTGTGTAGTAATTTACAGGGTAAGTTCCTCAGAAAGAATACCAAAAGGACACCGCTCACAACCAGATCACAGATCCATACACCAGTATTTTTGACGTGGTTAAAACCCTCAAAGAGGGAAACAGTCCACGGCCTGTCCCAACGTGGGTACTACAGGCAATTTATTAATCAAAGAATGAAAATTTACATAAGCTTCTCTCATGCACGGATTACCTGAACAATGACCCTCCATGCGCTTTAAATAGAACTCATGGACCAATCGGGTGTCAAGCCACGGATCAAGTGTCGGTAATACCGAGGAGAGAATGAACCGTCGGATCACTACATATCGTGACCGTCAGATTGTAAGTTACAAAATGTACAATGGTAAAGAAACACACTTTACCTAACTCTATACCTAACTCTACACTAGACCAAGTTGAACTTAACTATATCCTATGTGTCGGAATATCCTAACATCCCCCCTTAAGAACAACTTGGGATAGGATTGAAGGATTTACAAATATGACACAATAGGAGAAGGAAGGAGGCACTAGAGCCTATCCCCCCTTAGTGACAACTTCCTGAACTCCAAGCATATATCGAAGTTTAGTGAACTTCGCCTCTGTGAGAGCCTTTGTGAAGATGTCTGCAACCTAATCATCTGTTGAACAATATTGCACTTCGAGAACATGGTCATGAATGAGCTTTCTGATGAAGTGCATGTGTAGTTCAATGTGTTTGCTGCGCTGATGCTGGACTGGATCTTTGCATAGCTGAATGGCACTTTGATTATCACACCAAAGTGTGGTTGGATGCTGCTGCTCAAAGCCAAACTCTGATAGGATCTGACGAAGCCACAAGGCTTCCTTACTAGCTTCCACGGCACCACGATACTCTGCTTCTGCTGACGAAAGAGAAATGGCAACCTGTTTCTTACAAGCCCATGTAATAGGTCCTGAACCAAGAGTGAAGACATAACCGGCAGTAGACTTCCGATCATCAGGGTCACCAGCCCAATCAGAATCAGTGAAACCAACTAACAGAGGAGCTGCTTTGGCACTGTAATGAATCCCAAACTGTACTGTACCTCGAACATAACGAAGTATTCTTTTAGCTGCTTTCCAATGACTTTCACGGGGGTTTTGCATAAAACGAGCAACAAGGCCAACAACAAAGGAAAGATCAGGACGAGTATGGGTTAAATACAAGAGTTTTCCTACAAGTTGACGGTATAAGGTAGCATCAACTTCAGGAGAAGTACAAGAGACTGAAAGTTTGACTCCAGACTGAAAGGGAGAAGGGGCTGGCTTACAGTCTTCCATGTGAAAATGACGAAGAATATCACAAGCATACTTGGACTGGGAAAGGAAAATACCCTCCTTGGATTGCAAGACTTGAAGACCGAGAAAATAGTGTAAGTGTCCTAAGTCTGTCATTTCAAATTTCTTTTTAAGGCTGGACTTCACATGGTTTATAAGGTTGGGATCACTACCAGTAAGAATAAGATCATCAACATAAAGAACAAGGATGATAAGAGAGTTGCCCACTTTCTTGGTGTAGACAGTATTGTCAGAATGACACCTAAAAAAGCCAGATTCTAAAAGAAAGCTATCCATTTTGGCATACCAAGCCCGAGGAGCTTGCTTGAGGCCATAAAGGGATTTCTTAAGTCGACAAACAAGGCTGGAGTCTGTTTGTATGAAGCCAATGGGTTGTTCCATATAGATTTCTTCCTGCAAGTCCCCATGCAAGAAGGCAGATTTAACATCCATCTGATGGACTTCCCATTTTAAAGAGGCAGCAAGGGAAAGAACAAGGCGGACAGAGTTCATTTTGGCAACAGGGGAGAAGGTTTCAGTGTAGTCAATGCCTTCAACCTGTGAAAAGCCCTTAGCAACGAGACGAGCTTTGTGTTTATCAACTTTCCCATCTGGTCCATACTTGGTTCTGTAAACCCATTTACATCTAACAAGTTTGCGTCCCTTTGGTAGAGGAACAAGATCCCATGTATCATTTGTCATCAATGAATGATACTCTTCATTCATAGCTGCTTCCCAATGTGGATGGCCTGAAGCTTCTGCAAAAGTGTCAGGATCATGATTTACTGGAGCTTGAGCCAGTAAAGAAGAGGCTCTTTCAAACTGAGAACGTGTACGTCGTTGATCTGTAGGATCACCGGCAAGATCACCTGCTGCATCCCGAGTAGCACGGACCCATCTTGGAAGTTGAGGATCCTGAGAAGGTGGGGGAGGATTATCATCCTCGCTTTCATCATCTGAAGAAGAAATGTTTTCAAAAGTAGAAGAGATAGGAAGAGGTGGCACATCCGCCGGACTAGGCTCGCAGGCCGATTTATTTTCATCAAATTTTACATCTCTTCTAATGATAACATTTTTGGACTTAAATGGAATAAGTCTATAACCTTTTACATCTTCAGAATATCCAACAAAAGTACATTTCTCACTCTTAGGTTCTAAAGCTTTATGCTTTTCATCTGGAATATGGGCCCATCCTTCACTTCCAAACACACGAAAGTGACTTACATCTGGTTTAATGGAACTCCAAGCTTCTTCTGGAGTGATATTCTCTAGAACCTTAGTAGGAGTGCGATTGATTATATAATTTTCACAATTAATTGCTTCGGCCCAAAAACTAAGACTGAGTCCTTTAGATTGCAGCATACAATTAGCCATTTCCTTTAAGGTGCAATTTTTCCTTTCAGCTACACCATTTTGTTATGGAGTGTATGGAACAGTATGTTGCATTTGAATTCCATTTTCGGTGCAAAAGTTGATGAATGTGTTTTTAACATATTCTCCACCATTATCAGTTCTTAGCTTAAGAATTTGATGTCCAGATTGTTTTTCAACAAAGGCTTTGAAGGCCAAAAATGTGTTAAATACTTCGCTCTTGAGTTTTAAGAAGTATACCCAAGTGCGTCTGGAGAAATCATCAATGAAAGTTAAGAAGTACTTGCAGCCAGAGAATGAAGCAACAGGAAGAGGACCACATAAATCACTGTGCACAAGCTGTAAAGGGGCTGAGGCGTGCCAAGAGGCACGTTTGTCAAAACTGTCCCGATGATGTTTTCCGAGTACACATCCGGAACAAACACCATCTCTGCAAGATACCATAGGAAGACCTGTCACCATATTTTCTTTACATAGATGCTGAAGGGAGCGATAGTTTAAGTGACCAAATCGCTCATGCCAAAGTTTGCTCACTTCATCATTATGAGCAACAAATACTGAGGGAAGATTTGATGACCCAAAGTTGTGAAACTTATAAAACCTTGTGGAATCATCAGCAAGACCAGTAGCTAGAATCTGTTTAGGATCTTTTAGATCCTTGATTACAACATCATGAGGTGAAAATTCAACAATTTTACCTTCACCTGAATGAGTTATCTGATAGACAGATAGAAGGTTGCAGGATAAGGTTGGAACACATAATACATCATTAAACTGACCATTGTCTAGATGAACAGTTCCAGTCCCTACAACATTAAGAGATCTATCATCACCAACATATATATTTTTGGTGTTACAATCATTTAAAGAAGAAAACATGGCTTGGTTTTTGGCCATGTGATAAGAGGCTCCAGAATCAATGAGCCACTCATGAGAATGAGAAGAAGAAGAAGATACATTTAATGCATAACCAGACTGAGATGATTGAAAACGACATGCAGAAAGTGCCATTCCGGAAGTTGAAGTTGAAGTAGGCTCCACACGGATGTTATGTTTCTTCATTGCGGCTTCCAAGGCTTCCATCTTCTTAAAGCATTTAGATTCTAAGTGGCCATCTCGATTACAAAAGTTACAATGTCTATCAGTCTTCTTCCATTTGTTTTTATTGGTCTTATCATTTTGCTGAAATGATCTTTCATTTTGAGGCTGAGTTGGTTTAGGACCATTCTTTTGAGGATATGACTTCTTAGGATTCTTTGAATTTGGTTGCTGCTGGGCGGCTAACGCTTTCGTGGAAGAGTTTCCAAGATTAAGAAGACCAAGGTGTAAGAGTTTTTCTTGTTCTCTTATTAAGGAATCACAAAATGAGTCAAAGGAAGGGGCCTTGTAGTCTTTTCCTTGACAAATGAAAGCTTCCCTTGTAGAATGGAAGGTGGAAACAAATACAGAGTAGGCTGGTCCCAACTTAGTAAGGATGGAATAAATAAGGTTACCATCTTCTTTCTTAACTTTAACACCTTCCAAGAGATATTTAAGGGTCTTGAATTTGGACAAGAAATCTTCAATGCAAGAAAAATTATTAGGATCCAAAGTAAGCAACTCATTTTCAAGTTGATGCGCTCTAATTTCATTTTTAATCCCAAAAACTTTAGCGAGTTTTTCTAATGCTTCATGAGGAGTTTCAAGTTCTGCAATGTGGAATCTAAGATCAAGAGAAATAGACATCCCTATCAAACCACGTGCTTGATCTTGTCTATTTTCCCATTTTGCAGCCTTGTCTTCATCTTTTGGTTTCTTCTCTTGGTCTGTGGCTATTCTGAAGAGACCTTTACTTCTAAGTAAATCTTCCATGTAGGCTACCCATTGGAAGTAGTTAGTGCTGTCAAGAATGACTTGGCATGGACTTTCCATTTTTTAAGAAAAACTGAAGCTAAAGATGCTGAAAGTAAGTGTTCCAATGGATATATCTCGAAAAAATAGGCGGTTTTAAAAAAAACGGCTCTGAAAAAGGCTTCCGGATGAAGACGTTATGGCTTTTTGAAAAAAAATTGTTGACGTTGCCGGCAAAGTGCGCGAATGTGCGGGAATGAAAAAATCCGCCCCCACAAAATGGAGACTTGAACCCAAGACCTCTACTCTCTTAAAATAGCTTTGAACCAATTGATCTATACAAAAAATTTGAGAGAGAGAGAGAGAGAGAGAGAGGGGGGGCCTTGGTTTGCGTGCTTGCCTTGAGAAAGCTCATTTTTCCTACAAAACACAAAACCCAACACGAATATGCAAAGAAAAACGAACCTTGCAGCTCGAAGTTAGCTTTAGCCAAAAAACTAGAAATTTTTAAAAAAAATCTCAAAGTTAGCTTTAGCCGAAAAACTAAATATTTTTCTCAATGTTTCTGATTTTCCGAGATCACACTAAGGTGCAGGGAAAAGAGCATACGCATGAGAAAAATCCTTCCTTTCTGTTTCTGATTTGCCCAGATCGCACAGAGTCGTAGGGCAAAGAGCATATGCAGAAATGAAAGGTATAGATCCGGTTTAAAAAAAGGCTAAATAAACCGAAACCGAAATAAGCAGAGAGAAAATAACAGTAAACTGCAAAAAAAACTGTATACCTCCCGATCTGAAAAATGACGCAGCTAGGGCTACCGGAAACCTTTTCGCGTGAAACGAAAGGGGTTCCTCACTGGAACAGATGCTCCGAACGCAACAGAGCAGTCCTCTCGGCCCGAAAGCAGTCAGAAACAGCAGATCTAGGAAACGACAGCCGCATGCAGTTCTACCGGCATCAGATTTGGATCACCAACGGACGCGGCCCTCAAACAGCTCTGATACCATGTAGGAATTTACAGGGTAAGTTCCTCAGAAAGAATACCAAAAGGACACCACTCACAACCAGATCACAGATCAATACACCAGTATTTTTGACGTGGTTAACACCCTCAAAGAGGGAAACAATCCACGGCCTGTCCCAACGTGGGTACTACAGGCAATTTATTAATCAAAGAATGAAAACTTACATAAGCTTCTCTCATGCACGAATTACCCGAACAATGACCCTCCATGCGCTTTAAATAGAACTCATGGACCAATCGGGTGTCAAGCCACGGATCAAGTGTCGGTAATACCGAGGAGAGAATGAACCGTCGGATCACTACATATCGTGACCGTCGGATTGTAAGTTACAAAATGTACAACGGTAAAGAAACACACTTTACCTAACTCTATACCTAACTCTACACTAGACCAAGTTGAACTTAACTATATCCTATGTGTCGGAATATCCTAACAATCTGCAGCCTCAACACTAGTGACCCACTTCATGGGCTCTAACAGCGTAACTCTGGTCTCTTGGTAGTAGATTTTGGACAAATAGTTGTTCGGTGCAATTTGAGGGTATTTCATGTGATCTTCCAATTCCCATTCCTCTAGCTTAAGCATCAGAATGTGGCCTAATAGCACGCCCTCGAACACCACTTTCTCTATTATCAGTGGTGTAGAGACGATAAACTTGGCAATGTCCCAGTCCTTCAGCACCTTAGCTGTTATGAAACCAGCTCAAGAAAAGATAGAAAAGATAGATCAACTCCTTAGAATTCAGCCTCTTCCAGGGGGCAACCTCCTTTACATTACATAAATGAACAATTCTTGGATGATACAAATGACAAAACTCCTTTCTATATATAGGAGTCTAAGGAGTCACAATATAACCCAGTCGACCTAACAATAATAATATAAAGCCACAAAAATAACAATAGAGGGATTCTATGGGGCACAGTAATAACAATATGGGGGCAATAGGGGCACAACAATATTAATAAGGGGTATAACTACAATAGTAATGGGGTAATCACTAGTATTATAGGGACCCAACATGCCCCTCTCCTTCAAAACAGTTTTGTCCTCAATGCTTGAGTAGTTATGGATACTTCTGTATAAAATTCTCATCCTCCCATGTGGAATCTTGAGCGGATAAGTTCTTCCACTTGAAAAGATACTCCTAAATTGATCGATTTCGTAGCTGTCGAGTTCTTATTTCTGTGATTGCTTCCAGTTCCAATATAATTTTTCCTTCCTCGTCAAGTTCTGGCAATATTTTTTGAACTGGGAGCTTGTCACCTATAACCTTCTTTAAACATGAAACATGGAAAACTAGGTGCAATCGAGAAGTTGCAGGAAGCTCCAATTTGTATTCCATAGTACCAATCTTTTGCAACACCTTCTACAGACCATAATACTTTGGTGATAATTTATTATCCTTCTTAGCTTGCTTGAGGGGCATTTGCTTATATGGTTGTAGCCGTAGCAATACCCAATCACCTATATCAAAACTTCTTTCACTGCGATGTTGATCTGCCTGTTGTTTCATTCTATTATGTGCCAACACGAGGTATCCTTTAAGAGTTGGAGGATTTGTTGTTGATGTTTGATGTGATGTTACACTGCCTGAACCTTAGAATTTTCTCTTAAATATGATGTGATGGATGGTGGTTGATACCCATAAAGTGCCATAAATGGGGTCATTTTTGTTGCTGTATGGAAGGAAGTGTTATACCACCATTCAGCCAGAGGCAACCATTTGACCCATTGTGTCTGTTTATCAGATACAAAGCAACGAAGATATCCTTCCAAACATTTGTTTACTATCTCAGTTTCCCCATCAGATTGAGGATGATAAGATGAGTTATGAGCTAACTGAGTACCAACATAAGAAAATAATTTTGTCCAAAAATTTCCAGTGAAAATGGGATCTCTGTCACTTACAATAATCTTTGGGTTTCCATGTAGCTTTTGAATTGTTTCCATAAATGCAGTAGAAATTGTACTGGCTTTAAATGGATGTGATAATGCACAAAAGTGTGCATACTTGGTAAGTTTGTCAACTACCACCATGATGACACTCTTTCCCTCAGACTTGGGTAAACCTGTAATAAAATCCATTGAAACCTCCTCCCAACGTTTGCCTGGAATGGATAAAGGTTGCAATAGACCCGGTGTCTTAATTGTTTCAACGTTATTTTGTTGGCAAACCAAACATTCCACCACAAACTTTTGAATATCTGATTTAAGGCCATCCCAAAAAAATTCCTTCTTAACCCTGTGGTAAGTTTTTAAATATCCTAAGTGCCCTCCTAAGGGAGAAGTGTACAATTCCATAAGAATCTTTTGTTTTAGTTGGGAATTCTTACAGAGGTATAAGCGATCTTTGTACCATAACGAATCATTTTTCCAGCTAAATGTATCAGACGTACTGGAATTTTGTTGTAACTTTTGAATAAGTGCCCACACTTCTTCGTCATTCTTCCATTCCTCCCTTGCTTCGTTTATCCAATCTGGTTGGATAATAGAAATGGCGCACAACAATGCTTCCACATCCTCATCCTTTCTTGAGAGTGCATTTTCCACCACATTTTGCTTCCCTTTTTTGTAGATGATTTCAAAGTCATAACCCAACATCTTTTTGACCCACTTTTTTTGCTCTTCAGAGGATAGCCTTTGTTCTAAAAAGTATTTAAGGCTATCATGATCCGTTTTTACCTTGAAGTGTCTTCCCATTAGGTAGCGTCGCCATTTCTTAAGTGCATGGAGTATTGCCAACATTTCCTTCTCATAAATAGCTTTGCTTAAAAACGTTCCCTTGATTGGACGACTTTCAAAATCAATGGGTCTTTCATCTTGCATTAGAACAACACCAATGCCATTTCTTGAAGCATCACATTCCACAATAAAGGTTTTTTTGAAGTCCGGTGTAGCTAAGACCGGTGCTTGGCACATTGCCTCTTTAAGATGTTCAAAGGCCTTTGTTGCTTCCGGAGTCCATGAAAATGCATCTTTCTTCAATAATGTTGTTAGAGGTGCTGCTATTCTCCCATAATTCTTAACAAACTTGCAATAATACCCTGTCAACCCGATAAATCCTCAAAGATGCTTTATAAATGTGGGGATTTTCCGTTCCTTAATGACTTTAATTTTGCTAGGGTCTACCTTAACTCCTTCATGAGATACAATATGACCCAGATATTCCACCTCCTGGACTCCAAAGAAACATTTGGATCTTTTTGCATATAATTGTTTCTCCTCCAATAGTTGTAGCACCCTATTAACATGTTCAACATGATCCTTCCAAGACTTGTTGTAGATTAGTATATCATCAAAAAATACTAACACAAATTTTCTAAGGAATGGTTTGAAAATTGAATTCATCAAACCTTGAAATGTTGAAGGTGCATTGGTAAGGCCAAAAGGCATGACCAAAAATTCATAATGACCCTCATGAGTTCTAAATGTTGTTTTTGGAATGTCTTCAGTATTCATTCTAATTTGATGATATCCTGAACGAAGATCCAACCTGGTGAAGTAAATTGATCCATGCAATTCATCTAGTAATTCATAAATGACAGGAATGGGGAACTTATCTTTAATAGTGAGCTTGTTGAGCTCCCTATAATCCAGACACATGCGCCATGATCCATCCTTCTTGTGCACCAATACTACTGGAGCAGAGAAAGAACTTTGACTCGGTTGAATTATACCAGCCTCTAGAATTTCTGCAACCATATGTTCAATTTCACTCTTTTGGACATAGGGATATCTGTACGGCCTGATGTTTGGAGGAGCACTTCCTAGAATCAGATGAATAGCATGATCATGATCACGCATAGGTGGGAGACCTTTGGGAGTCTCAAATACCTTGGAATGATTATCCAGGACTTTTTTGAGATCTGGAGAAATAGATGATTCCGACGTTGAAACATATAGCGAACATAATTGTGCAATTACACCTCTTTGTTCCTTTTTTAGAAGCTTTGTCATACCATTAAAGCTGATTATCTTTCCTGGTTCCCCTACAATACCCCTTAATTCAAATTCCTTTCCTTCCATAGAAAATTTGATGAAAAGTTCTTGAAAATTAAAATCTATTGTACCTAAGGATTGTAGCCATTGGACTCCTAGTACAACATCATCACCTCCCATTGGAATGGAAAGCATTGGGCTAGTCAATACATATTCTCCCATGGATAGCTTGATATTATGGCACTTTCTAGAGCAATTTATTGTTCCTCCATTTGCAATCATCACTTGAAACTCTGGTGCTGGATATAGGAAGCAATTCAATTCTTTTGCTACCTTACAATGAATAAAATTGTGGGTGCTTCCTGAATCAATCAACACTATTACCTTTTTCTTCTTGATTTGTCCTTCTATCTTGATGGTTTGAGGAGTGGTAATTCCCGCCAATGCATTACAAGATATGGTCGGATTTATTTTTTCTTCATCTAGGCTTTGTTCCTGGAGTATATCCTCTTCATTTGACCTTTCTTGCTCCTTTTCTTCTTCCTCTTCACAATCTATGTGGAATAATTTCTTCTCAGCACACTTATGACCTTTAGTGTATTTGCTATCACAACTGTAACAAAGCCCTTTTTCTCTTTTTTCTTCCAATTTTTGTGGTGTCAACCTTATAGGTTGTGGAAGACTAGGGGCAACAATACTTCCGTCTTTATAGTTGTGAATGGTATGCTTCCTGGTTGCCATAATTTTGCTTTCCATTTTTCTTGCTAACCTGAATGCCTTCTCTAATGAATCAGGTTCCCAAAGACGAACATCATGTTGGATATTATCCTTTAAAGACCTATGAACACATCAATCCTATGCTCCTCTGGAATATCTTTTACCCTTATGTTCAATTTTTGGAACTCCTCAATGTGCTCCATTATTGAACCCTTTTGTTTGAGACTTATCAATTGGCTAAAAGAAGTGTTGCTTTTTGTATCCTCATAATTTGCTATCAATTCTTTCGAAAAAATTGCCCAAGTGATAAATTGTTTACAAGAGAAAAGCCATTGATACCATACAAACTAATTTGGTTCCAAATATAAAGTTGCCATTCATACCTTTTATGTGTTTTGCACATTATTGAGATCGAAGAATTGCTCCATCTGTAATATCCATGTGGCGGGATCCTTGCCATCAAACTTCCTCATATCGATTTTTGGAATATGGTGAGTCTTCAATCCAACATTAGAGTCTATGGAATCATGACTAACATTTATTTTGTTCTCATCATGAGTTTCCTTTAGTACCCTTTCACCATTAGTGACCATTTCTTGTAGCAACTTATTCATATTTATCTTCAATTCTTCCATCTTATCATCCATGCCATCAATTTTAGCATCCATGCCATTCACCTTTGCTTCCATGCCATCCATCTTAGCTTCTACGCCTTTCTTTAAACAATCCATCTTAGATTCTACACCTTTCTTTAAACAGTCCATCTTAGCTTCTACATCTTTCCTTAAACCATCCATCTTAGATTCTATTGCTTTTTGTGCAAGTGACACTTGTTGCACTTGTTCTTGTAATTTTGATATATCATAT
Organism: Pinus tabuliformis; assembly: GCA_031772625.1. NCBI lineage: Eukaryota > Viridiplantae > Streptophyta > Pinopsida > Pinales > Pinaceae > Pinus > Pinus tabuliformis. The sequence goes on along the minus strand of CM062820.1, from coordinate 1,726,833,092 downwards.
AGCATTTCTTCTTCTTCTTCATGAGTCATGCTAGAGCTTTCAGGTTCCTTACTAATTGTTTGCATTTTCTTTCCTTGGGGCATCAGTTACCGATAATAATGCTCTACTAGCCCTTTGAATTCCTTCAAAATAAATTTTCAAACCACTCTTAAGAAAAAATTTAAAAGAATCTACACACCTTTTTTCACTTTGTAGGAGCTCGATATTGCCTCTGATGTATCTCTGTACTTTCAGATCATCCAGTTCTCAAATTACAGCTTGTAGTAACCCTTTGTGTCCTCTTTCCAATGCCACCAGTCTAATCCAATTTGGATTCTCCAAGGAAGAGTTATGCGAAATCTCCCACAGTGACCTGATTATAGGCTAGTTCAGTAGAGCGAACTTGTACGACGTGCCATGAGTCACTATTTTGTCCTTTGGCTCTGAAAAATATATACAAGAAATTACAGTCCATTCTCTTTCTGCACCTTCTTACGAAATTTCAATCCAATGCTCAAGGAAAAAGTTATGATGATTTCCCCAGGTCACCTATTTGGAATGTAATTCAGGAGTCCGCAAAAAAACCAACTTCCTCAGATCATAGCTCCGCAAATATAGCGCAAAAAGCTCTGAAATTCAGGCCCGAGATTCAGCGCGATGTCTTCTCAAATGGGTTTTGTTTTTAGCTTCTGAAACGTCGCAGACAAAAAGTTATAGCGAAAATGCCACGATGACCTGTTTGGAGCAGGGAAACCCTAGAATCCAAAGCTTTGATACCAAATGTTATGAAACCAGCTCAAGAAAAGATAGAAAAGATAGATCAACGCCTTAGAATTCAGCCTCTTCGAGGGGGAAACCTCCTTTACATTACATAAATGAACAATTCTTGGATGATACAAATGACAAAACCTCCTTTCTATATATAGGAGTCTAAGGAGTCACAATATAACCCAACCGACCTAACAATAATAATATAAAGCCACAAAAATAACAATAGAGGGATTCTATGGGGCACAGTAATAACAATATGGGGGCAATAGGGGCACAACAATATTAATAAGGGGTATAAATACAATAGTAATGGGGTAATCACTAGTATTATAGGGACCCAACATTAGCTATGCCCTTACATGGTGGAATATACTTCGGGAGTTGGTTATAGGCTCATCCTCCTCGACATCCATCTCTTCGATGCCTTCATGCATTTCTTCTTCGTCTAAATCCAAGGGTTCATTTTGCTATTGTGATTGGTCCATTTTCACCTTTTTCCTTGGTGATGGCCTCACTGGAACCTATTGTGGTTTCTTCTATTTCTCTTTTGTTGCAGAGGGCTTAGGCCTAGGTGGCCTTGGTGCTGTAGGGACAGAGGGTGTTGCTTCCATCAATGGCACAACTTCAGAGGGTGTGGCTTCTGTTGTGGGGGGATTTGTAGTCATTCTCTCCAAGTTTATCTTTCAGTGCCAATTGGGAAAATTAGTGAACTTAGTCTATGCTAAAATATCCTCCCAACCCTTCTCAGACATACAACACTTGTCCTAGCTGAAAAGGTTAAGGAAAACTTGTAAGAAGCAAAGTGTTCTAATGCAGGGGAGAATGTCGTATTTATACGCGATTTCAAATTTGAATCCAACTGTTCCCTCCAAATTCCTATCGTTAATTCTCCTTTGGCAACATATTTCCAAAGATTTTCCCAATAACCGTGCCATCCCAAATCCTCCTAATGGAAAATTTTTCATCCAAGCATCTATAGTGCTTCCAATGACTACTTTTTAAGCAAGCTGCGTGGCACCAATCTTCGTGGTGTAGCTACCTTGACGCAGCTCCCCTCAGCGCCCTAGTATCCTCCGACGCGCAGCCCCGCCACTACATTTTTGGGCAGTGCAGTTTAAAGTCTCATACTTCCTTGCAGCTACCTAGAGTACTGAGACTATCCCGCCATCATATAGTCATTGCGCATGGGCGAGATCGGCCTTGTACAGCTTCAACCATATGCCATTGGATTTTGCTAGAAATTATTCTCCATTCAGCTTCACGAGCTTAATTGCGCCACCATCTGTAATTTCTTTGGCCACATATGGCCGACCCCAAATGCATTTGAAACTTTCAAGGAAACTTCGTAAATTTATTGTCATAGAGTAAGACTAAATGATTAAAATGGAAGGTGCACTACTTAATATGTCGATTGTGCCAGAAATTTTCACACTCTGATTGCACTTGTTGCTAAAATCCCACAAAAAACAAATATTCCTCCAGTTCCATTAGCTGCACGAGATGCTCCTCCATAGTATCGTGATCAGCCATAATGGTTAGTGCTGCAATTCACAGACTCGACACAATATATTCCATGGGCATCACAACCTCCTACCCATAGAACAACCTGAAAGGGGTTTGACCTCTCAACATTTTGTAAGTGGTTCTATATGCCCAAAGTACTATTTGTATGCACACATCCCAATCATTCCTCTTCATGTTGTAGACCTTCATCAAAGCGCTCTCTAGGATTTTATTGAAATCTTTGATCGTACAATTAGCTTGAGCGTGATAGGACGTATTTTTCTGGTGATAAACCTAGAATTCTTCAAGCATCACAACAATTGTCTCCTTTAAGAAGTGTGTACCCCTTTCACTCATTAAAACCTTATGGCATCCAAACCAAGTCAAGATAAACTCAAAAATAAATTTGCCTACAATAGTTTCACTACAATCCTTTATCAGCTACGCTTCCACACATCACGTCAAATACTCAGTTGTAGTAATAATGTATCATGCGTCAATCTTTTTTCCTGGTGGTTATATTGGACCCACAAAATCAATCACCCATTTTTCAAACACATGCAGTTCGTCCCTCCATGATGGCTTCCTCATCCTCTGACAAGCATCGCATGCCCTATAATATGCCTTGAAATCCTTATGCACCATTTGCCACAACCACCTTGAGTATAGGATCTTTTGTGTAGTTTCTCTGCCTGCATAGTGTCCTCTTTTCGTTCCTCCGTGTGCTTCAGCGAGGATGCTTGGTATTTCAAACTCTAGGACATATCGACATAATATTTGATGAAAGCCCATTTTATACAAGTTTCCAATGATCAAAGAAAAAATAGCCATGCGGAGCACCAATTCCTTCTTCTGTTGTGTACAATATCCCTTTGGGGTTATGCCATTTGTTAAAAACTACATTATATTAGCAAAGTGATCATTAGTGACACGGACAACAAAGAGTTGCACATCCGGAAACCCTTCTTCCAAACTAGTAGGCTCCTCGCCTACCTCAATTCTGGATAGATGATTAGGACCAACATTCAATCGTCTAGGCTTCACTATCACTTCAAAGTTGTACTACTCAAAGAGCAACAACCATTTGCAAATCTCCCTCCCAAAACATAGGTTTATTAACCAAGTATTTGAGATCATAATGATCTGTATACATTTTGAAGTGCGCATCTAACAAATAATGCCATAATTTGTGTAGTGTGTACACCATCTCCAACCCTTCGCGCTCTATACTGGAGTAGTTCTTCTTTGGCTTTGATAATTTCCTACTCGCGAATCCTATAGGATGATCAATCTCACCTTCACCTATTTGGGTCAGTACTGCATCTAACGCAATACAGGAGGTGTCCACATGAACATGAAACCATTTTTTCTTGTATGGGAATACAAAAATGGGCACAGTGACCATTTCCTCCTTCAAAACATCTAAACTATTTTGAAACTCCTCATCCTAACCGAATGTCGCGTCCTTATTTAATAGTTTCTCCATTGGTGCAGTTATCTGTGCATATGTGTTGATAAATTTCCGAGAGTACCTTGTGTTGTCCAGCGTTGCACACAATTTTTTTACATTCTTTGGGGCCTCCAAGTTGACAATGGCATCTATCTTATCAAGGTCTACCATCATTCCTTACTTGCAAACCATATGGCTCGAGAATATCCCATAGGTCACATAGAAGATACACTACTTCAGATTGAGGGAAATTTGGTATCTGTGGAAATTATGCAACATAAGGCGCAGACTTGCAACGTGGCACTTTACTAACCCAAATACAGTCAAGTCATCAAAATAGAATTCTAAGAATTTATGTATGAATTCCTTAAAAGCTACAACTACTACCCTTGAGAAGATTGTTGGTGCATTCTTCATTCCAAATGGCATCATTTTGTATTCAAAACACCCCCACTCCGTTGTAAAGGTGGTCTTGTTGCGATCCTCTAGTGCGATCTTAATCTGATGGTACCCTCAGAACCCATCAGTAAATGAATAGGCTTACTAACCGCCAACATTATCCAGGACTTCATCTATAAACAGCGTTGGAAATGGGTCATGGAGGCACACATCATTGAGCTTTCTCATATCTATGCATATCCTAATTTCATCTTGTTGCTTCTTTTCCTGAACTACCATAAAACTCACCCAATCTGACTCCTCTACCATCTCAATGATCCCAACCTCTAACATTTTGTCCAGCTCTTTGTGCACCTTCCCCTTATATTTATAATTCAATCGGTAGGGTCGTGGTTTTACGAGATTCACATCGGGCTTCAAAGTGATCTTCATTATGCCCAAATCCCCTACTATCCCCTTCAGATCCGAGAACTTGGTAGGAAACAAGCCTTGGTATTTGCGCAACAATTCTGTGACCTTATCAATGGTATCCTCATGCCAATAATTGCCTCTTTTTGTAAACTTAGGTTACGCATCTGATACAATGTTTAATTGTATGGTCTTCAAAAGTTTTGTTATATCATGGATTGTTACTTTGGGTCCCTCAACCTCACATTGTACCTCTGAATCCGAGATGTTCATATTTCGAGGGTCATCTTCTTCTTCTTCAACAGTCACGTTGTAACATTCCAACACATGGTGCAAATGGCTATTCCAATCCGGTTGAACCCACTATACCGGATCCTTAGGCATTCTAAAGATTACAACCTTAATTTCCTGGAGTGCTTCATCAATACATACAGAGCCATCCTCGAAGTTGAAAGTTAACAAAAAAATTCCCTCGAGATATCCCACTCGGCCTTCGAATGGCATAGCTTCGTTTCCAAGTACCAGTTCATCGGAATGGTCTCTAGAGTGTGACAAAACATGTGCACCCATTCAGGTTGAGGCTCCTCCCCCCAAGATTAAGTCCACTACACCAAATTCTCATGCAGATCATCCTTTCCTAAGTATTTCTCTGTCAGGTAGGTATTCGTGTACCCAAACCTCAGTTTCATCATTTGCTTGTACTCTTTCCAATCATCGAAGCAATCCTTATGCGTACCCTACCAACGTGCATGTGTAGTGTGCAGCGCCAGATCTAGTGCCTGGAACCTATATTCCTCTGACACCTCCTTTTCAAATTTATCCAAAAACAAGTTAGCATCATCTAAGCCATCATAATGATGTAGGTTTCCTACCTCTGTGGATACACAATGAAGTGATTTTGTCAACATGTTGCAGTTTAGCGAGGAGACCTCGTGCAGTCTATTATGCCAATGCTAAAGTTCTTTGTCTGAAGCTAAGGTATAGGAGTTATCTCTATCCCATGTAATTCATCCATCTACAGTGGGATTGATCTAGTCTTCATCACGCACAATGATCTTATATATCTGATAAAAATTGTCTTCTTCTTCATAGTCATGGACTGGTTCTTTCTATCACCCTTCTTCAATTGGATCCAATGGTACAATAACTCGAAGCACCTTCTTCTCAAATTTCATCCTTTTCTTCTTCAAATTACTGATCACATTCATGTTGAAGGCCCAATCAATTCCTAATAGCACAGGTTAAGGATTGTTGTCATCCACTATCTCGACCACTTCAAAATTGGCTAGGGCACTCGCCCCTTCAATATCCACCGTGACCCCATACAACTGCCCCATAGGGATGACCTTCTATTGATTTTCCATGCATAGCTATATAGGAGACCATTGTACCATAGGTCTCTCAATCCTTTCCCAAGTTTTCTTTGCCATTACATTCGTATCAGACCCTGGTTCGAGGATTGCTTGATCCATTTCGTACTCTCCAATCTGCATTGTTAGCCTCATTTTGTGACCTGTTCACTTCTTACTTTTCCATATTCCTTACAGTGCATTATTCAGGAGGATTTGTGACCTTACTTGTACAGTTATCAATTATATCCTAGAGCCCTTCCACTGCCTTTCTATCCTGCAACAACTTCATGCAAGTATTCAGAAAAGTAGCCAATAGTGAAGGGTCCATGTCTTGCACTTCAATTTTTCCACAAAATTTCTCTTGACTTCCTAAGGTAGACACCTCAGTGAAGCTCTTTCTGGATTCCATAAAAATTTTCTTAGCCTGGTTTAGATAGAATCTAATCTCCTTCTCGGAAGCCTTTCTTACCCAACCTCTAGTTTATGGTTGCTTTCCTTTATCTTCCCTAGTGACAATACCACTTTGTGTCACTATATTAATGTTGGGTTCTTCTTCATGAGGCTCTACCCTCATCATCTAAATATTTTGCATGGGTATTTGAGCCTTCTTCTCCTGCACCTTGGCTACCAACTGTCACACGGAATCTGTCAAGGGTGCGGACACGACTGACCTTCCTAGAAGTCTAAGACGTTCTAATGACAAACAAGACAAAATGGAGTGATCTTTCTCTAAATACACCTTTTACAACATGAAAACTACAAGTGTTTAGGCTTACCTTATTCCAAAACGCTGTTGTTGAAGTCCGTTCTTGACGATCCGGATGAGCTCCTCCTTCAAGTCAATTCCTGCAACCACAAACAATCAAACAATTACCAAGCACTTGCATTTCATATAATAAAACATATATTCAACATGCAGACCAAGGAACACATGAAATAACTCATTAACACAAGCTATTGAGAAAAATAAACCAGTTTGTATTAATAACGAAACAAAGAAACTCTTACAACCTGGCCTTGGTGTTGTGCAAGTTCCTCCCAGGGTCCATCAAGGGTTTTCCTCTACTTTGACAAAGCTCACCCTCTCCCAAGTAGAATCAAGTGAAGACAATCTCTCCTCACAAAGGCTCTAATGGAAGACCTAAATCCTGCAGCATTTACCCAAAGAAAATGTATAGCTCCAACCTCCTCTCCTTCTGGCTCAATGCCTTTATTTATAGTGCTGTAAAGAGGTTATTCAGGTCCACTATCAATGGGATCATCCCCCTCTATGGGTGGGATAGCTCCCTTATTGATGGGATAAGTTCCCCCTTAATAGAGATACATGAACCAACTGGAGGCGCATCCATTTCATCAAACCGACCTCTAGAATGTTCTAGAAGTAACCACAAGTAACTTTTTCAAGATAAAACTCGCGCATTTTGTCTTTTACAGAGGGACGCACCTGTCCCTTAACATACAGAGCGTCCATGGACGCAGATTTTGTGAACAAGGTCCGCGTCCCCGCAGGTAAGACTAGAGAGAACCTGCGACCCCAGAGATAAACATGATTTTTACAAGACTTTCTCTCTTCTTTGAGTTTGAGATGGATAACAGAGGCATGAGACTTGCCTAAGAGGGTAGCATGACTGTTGATTTGAGCCATACTAACTGTAAGTAGTCAAGGTGACATTTTTTAGTGTAACAGATTGCCCCCTAAAGTGCGAAGCCTGGAATAGAATAGGGTTTTGTAATTCTAGGAAGGGTGAAGCGCTTTATCATTTCAAGGATTGCCTTGTGGATGGCCTGGTTGGAACCTGCAATTTTCAACACAAAATACATGGATAAGATTATATCATCACTGAGGTAGGCATTCCCATACTCAGATTCAAAACTTTAACTAATGGACTAACTATTCTGATACAGGAATGATCTTGCAGTACATCATTTTTATAGACTTTTGTAGACACAGTATGGACGCAGCCATCTGTTTATGATTAGTCTACATAGACAATGAATACAAAACTCCTCGCAGCCTGGATGGTAGAAACTAGATCCAGGGTCTTCACTTCTACTTCCCGAATTGGTACGATTCTAGCCATGTGATTAAATGATTCGATGTCGAACATGGTAGAAACCACTTGATTACCAGTCAATGATGTAAACTGTTAACAAGCGTGAGAGAAACCACCAGTAATGTCAATGGTCCCAAAGTACCAAGCACAACCCGTGAAATGTGAATAGATGTTTTGATGTCGAACACTTCACGGAATCCTCTGATCGAAAGTCAATGATGTAAACTGACGTCAAAGGCGAGAAACCTGCCATTGATGCATGCAGACTTCAAGGTACTGTCGATTCCTAAGTCATCTTTCTAGATAATGTGTCGATGTCGATAGAAAGCGACCCGTTGCAGGCAAGCCCGCAACACGAAATCATTGTTCAAGTTGAAGAAATGTTGCTGTAAGGACTGACTCAGGGATGGTCAAATGGATGACAAGTATTTTGCAGATGAAAGTTTTTGCTTGCAGACCTCTTGAACACATAACGACACAACAGATGGCTTGGTGACGTATAACTCAAAGTTAACCCCTGGAACCCGGTTAAAGACTTTCAAAGTGATTTGGTCAACTGTGAGGTAAAAGATTTCCCAACCCAGGTGAATGAAAAGTGTCGTGTTCAAGAGCGGTAATAAAGTTTCTTCTGAGACAAAAGGTGACAAATAGGTTCATTCTTCTCTTTTTTCCCCCACCATTTCTGGCAAGTACCTCTTTATTTTTAACAAGCTTGAGGAGGATAACATATGCTTGATTATAAGCTCATCCTTCGGACGAGTCCAACCTAGTTTAAATTCGAACCCTAGGAAGGAGTGGTTCGTTCCTGTTTGTAATTGAACAGGTCCTCTACTGTAAAAATTTAACGAGCCCAGTATAGGAGAAACTCGGCGTTTTTCATTTTTAGAGAGTCTGAAAAAACTAAAGGAGACTCCACGTTGAACTTTTTCGTATATTTGTGTCCCTCAAGCCCGAAAAAGTATAAAATAATACCTGGGGGAACCGCTTGATCTTGCGACCAAGGAGTACTTTCATAATAGTGTCGTTAACCTGAAAAGTAAAAAGCGATCAAAGACACGTCGTTTTATTTCCTTATCGAGTTCGAAACGACAAAAACCCGGCAATCTTTTCCTGATTTTGCGGTCAGAAAAGAGCTAAAAGGGGACCGTCTTTTAATTCCGTTTTAACGAGTGAAAAAGAAACACTCGGCGATCTTTTCATGTTTTAGGAGTCAGAAAAGGGCTTAAAAGATGACTCTGAAATTTTGTTTGTGAAAAATTACAATTTCCCTCGAAATCCCTTTGTCCTGCACAAAAGCGACACATTACTCATACCTGTTTAAAATAGGCAAAAATACATTCAAAAACATCTTTTCATGGTAAAAAATGAACTAATTCATCCAAAAAACCTATAAAAAGACCTTTTACCATGTCATTTTTACCGTTTCACTGTTGAGGTTGAAAAAGGAGCTTTTGACAAGAAACTTCCCGTGGTCGCTGCGGAAAATCTGACCGTTGGAATCGAACGCCGTCTCATCCAGGTATTTTACACATCCTACTCTGCATTTCTATCCGTTTAGAATCAATTTTTAGGTTTTAGTTTCATTTTTTGGGGGGGTTTTGGTTTTGGAATGCGCCTCTCGGCGGACGCAGGTGCCCTTTGGGTGACCTGCGTCCCCCGACTTTTTCTCATACGGGAAAACGGTCGGAAGACGCAGCCCGCCTTCAGGCCAGCTGCGTCCGGGCGCCCTGTGCTACAAAGCCGGGGTGCGTCCTCCGAGAAACGCGCATTTCAAAACCCCAACTCTCTCAAAAAACCACCAAAAATTCCCAAATTAATTTCTAATGCTATTTTTGATATGCAGGGCATTAATCATGTTAGACTGGAGAGAAAGAGAGCATGTAGAGGAAGATGAAGCTGCAATAAATCATCAACCTTCCCTGGATGCCCTAAGAGCATGCGGATTATACAAATATTGGACCATACCGGGCATGAGGGGCCAGGTAAGATTCTTGGAATGGCTGGTTGAGCGATGGAACGTACAAGAACAATGCTTTTACATAGGAGGGCACCAGCTCGAGATAGAGCCCTCGGATGTATACTTTCTCACTGGCTTGCCAAACAGAGGTGAGCAACTCAGTCTTGCGGGGACTAGGCCGGGTGGCCAATCCCTTGATAGTCTCCGCGAGACTTGGTGCACACCTGGGGCCACCATTCAAAAGGCATAGAGATAAAACACATCACTCTGCCGGAACTCAAAGTCATAGCGTTCACGGTTACCAGAATTTGCGGCGCGGCCGCTTTACACATTGCTTCCGGATCCCAAATGCGGATGGCAATTGACTGTTACCAAGGCACCATTTTCAACTGGTGTGAAGCTGTGTCGGCTCATATGAAGAGCCAACTGACCAAGGCAAAGAACGGACGACTAAAGACTTTTGGATATGGGCCTATAGTCGTGAGCTTTGCCTTGGAGAGAATTCCAATGCTGATCCCTCAGCAACTCACTGTTGATATCTTGGGTCCCCAGCAGCCAAAGCTGATACGATGGGTTGCGGTGATGGCCCGGCATCCTGACGAGGGCGCGACAGTAGTTCGATTCTCAGATAGTTATTTTGACTGGTTAGAGGGCCAGCTTTTTGTGATACAGGACTTTCCGTATGCCGGAATGGATTTCAGAGGTGATCCGGACATGGTTCTTCCACAGGGAGAACAATGGGACGACAGAGGTACTTTTTATTTTCACAAGTTTTCTAGTTATGTATTTTTTGTATTTTTTATATATATCGTCTCAAAACTAATAGTAAATTTTTCAAAATGCAGATGTTGGCCCACAGCGTCCAGCCAACCTCCGGCCTTATGATAGACTACATCCAGCTGCACCGGTACCGGCCCCACAGGATGCGACAGCAGAAGTACTAGCTGATTTGGAGCATGATCTAGAGCGTCTCACGGCAGATATACCTGAGACTACTATGGACGATATTCCTATGAGGCTTCAGCGCTTCGTAGTCGCGGTCCCTGGACCGTTTAGGAGATTTTTGCGTAAGGTAGCCCGCGCAGTGGTGTCGTACAGAGAGCACCACCAGTGATTGACTAGTCACTTTTGTAGTCACATGTGACATTTTTGACTTTTTGTACTATCATTTTGCCGATCATAAGGTGTTTTAAACCTATGATCGAAGACGATGTATATATTTTTGGACACACTTCTATCTATATCTATATATCACTATTACCGGCTTATCTTGTTTAACATGTATGATGAAATGTCTTTAAATTTACTTGCATGATTATTATAAATGTCTGTCCAACACTCGAGAAGCAATTGCATCTGCTAATGTATTCAAAGACCTTGGAATATGTTGATATTCAATGTAATCAAATTCACGTTCCAAGAGACGCACTCTCAAAAACAACCTTAATAACACAGGATTTCTAATGGCATAAACTCTATTAAGCTGTAATACAACAAGTTCAGAATCTAACCTCACTATCAAACGTCGAATTCCAAATGAAATAGATTCGGATAATAATTCAACCACTGCACTGTATTCTGCAATGTTATTCGTTGTTTGACCGAGGCTTACCCCATGCATAGAAACTAACTCGTCAGAGGGCGAATAGATAACCCAAGCTGCGGAAGAGATATTCCGTGTACTACGACAAGCACCATCAGCGAATCCAATGTATGTTTGGAGAGGCGTCGACATCTACAATATCAAGAGTAAAACCAAGATAAGCCAGGATAATGACGAAAACCACACTTGCTAAGCTAAGCACACTGACTAAACTAACACACTTGCTAGCTAGAAAGAAAATCTAACCTATCTAAAAATTTCTCCATACCCATCATTTTAAGCATAATACCTCTTTAGGTAAAGTCCATTTCTGGGTTTACCCAAAGAGTCCCCATCAAAATCAACTAACTCATAAGCCCCTTTTGCTAACTTTCGCTTTACAATGTAGGGCCCATGCCACATGGGAACGAATTTTCCAGCACCTAGCTTATCGTTCGCTTGATCATATAATAGTACTAGGTCTCCTTCTGAAAAACTTCGAGGAGTTACATTTTTATCGTACTGAGCTTTCATTCGTTTCGCGTGAGTCTCGATAGCTAAAGTAGCGTCACGTCGAGTCTCATCTAATTTAGCCAAGTATAACAACCGTTTCTCCTCTTCGGAAGTAGCTGGAAGTAATTCGACAGCCATTTGAAGTGATGGGATTTCGCATTCAATAGGTAACACAGCTTCTAAGCCATAAACTAGCTGAAAAGGGGTGAAACCTGTTGAATTTTTCACTGAAGTTCGATATGCCCATAGCGCCGAAAATAACATGTTATGCCAATTCGTTCGATGGATACCAATGATCCGTCGAATCATGACGACTAGAACTTTGTTGATTGACTCAACCAAACCGTTGGCTTGCGGATAATAAGGAGTAGAGCTATCGTGGCGCAAACCAAGCTGGCTTGTAAGCTCAGTCATCATGACGTTTCGAAAATGGCTCCCATGGTCAGTAATGATTGCTTGTGGGACACCAAACCTAGTTATGATATGATTGAATACGAAAACTGCAGCTGTCTTGCCGCTTGCGTCGAATGTAGGCATCGCCTCGGCCCATTTTGTAAAATAATCAACCGCGAGGATGATATACGCATGCCCCCCGGCCGAGTGAGGGTTACAAGTAATAAAGTCAATGCCCCATTTGGCGAATGGACCAGCGGCAATTATAGGGTGGAGAGGAGCAGGTGGAGCGCGCATCTTTCGATCAAACACTTGACAGTTGTGGCATGTTCTGACAGCAAGGATACAATCTTTAAACATAGACGGCCAGAAATAGCCAGCGCGCAACACCTTCTGAGCTGTGGCATACCCAGACATATGACCGCCACATGCTCCAGAGTGACAATCATTCAAAACTCTCTCAGCCTCTTCGTGAGTTAAACAACGTCGAAAAACTAAGTCTGCCCCCGGCGATAAAGTGTATCTCCAATAATTCTGTATTGCTGGGATCGAAACCGAATTTTTCGACGGTCTTCCTTGGAAGCTTCAGGCCGAAAGGTTTGGGTTTGGAGATAGATGATTATATCCCCATACCACGGATCTAAAGTGCTAATAAGAAACAAAGATTCGTCCACAATGGACTCCTCTGCCACAGTCTCTGTGTCAGCACTCGGGAAATCACACATCAATTCCGCAAAAACTAAAGATTTCTTAGACTTGGACTTCTCGAACTCCAAGTCGAACTCTTGCAGGATAACAATCCATTTAGAGTACTTGCCCCCTAGCAGTTGTTTTGTCAAAATATAAATCATAGGGTTGCAATCCGAAATAACTGTAGTCTTGCGGAGAAGAATGTAGTGACGAAAACGCTGGACAGCTTGAACGGCTGCCAGGGCCAATTTCTCCACATGCGAATATTTTAACTCAGTGGGATTTAAGGTTCTACTAAGATAATATATCACATGCTCTGCTTTGAATTCATCTTCTTGAACTAACACCATTCCAATGGTGGAATGCGAAGCTGCGAGGTATAAGAAGTAGTCCTGGTTGTAGTTGGGAGGATGCAATAACGGTGCATGGGTCAACGCGTGTTTCAGTGCATCAAAAGATTGTTGGGCAATCTCGTCCCAAAAGAATTGTGCGTTCTGTTTCAACAACCGTGTAAAACCTTTAGTGACCTCGGCGTAGTTTGGGATGAATCGGCGTAAAAAGTTCGCTTTCCCTTGCAAACTTTGGAGTTGGCGCAAACTCGAAGGAGGAGGCAATTTGATGATAGCCTCGACTTTCGAGGGATCGACGCGAATGCCGGTTTTTGAAACAACAAATCCCAGCAATCGACCTGTTTCTATACAGAAAACACACTTGTGGGGATTCAACCGAATTCGATAATGCCTACACCTCATAAAGATTGCTCGTAGGTGGACAAGGTGATCAGCTCGTTGTAAAGAATGAGCAGGCAAATCATCGAGATAGGGTTGCACAATGTGCTTGATGTCATGAAATGCATAAGACATCGCCCGTTGAAAAGTAGCGCCGGCATTCTTAAGCCCAAAAGGTAATTTGCAATAAGCAAATGTCCCCCATGGACAAATGAATGCCGTTTTTGGTTGATCGGCAGGTAGAATATTGATTTGATTATAGCCTGAGAAACCATCCATGAAGGAAAACATCTCACTTCCGGCACAATCATCAATAATTTGATCGATATAAGGCGTAGGATAGTTGTCTTTTGGACAAGCTCGATTGATATCCCTATAGTCGATACAGATTCTTATTGTTCCTTGTTTTTTATTGACGGGAACAATATTCGATACCCAATCCGTTAACGGGATCGGATAAATGAAACCTGCTTTCAACAGCTTTTCGACTTCTGCTTTAATCGCAGCCGCTTTTCGAGGGTGAATCTGACGCAACCGTTGCCGAATGGGTTTAGCATCCGGGTAGGTTTTGATTTCATGAACAACAATGGCAGGATCAATTCCCGGCATTTCCTCGTAAGACCAGGCAAACACGTCGCGGAATTCTTGGAATAGGGCCTTGTAAGTTTGGATTTCTTCTTCAGTACATGCGGCACCTATATGAATGTTCTCCTCGATTCCGGGCTTCACTGAAATATCAATGGGAATAGTACGAGAAATATTCCCTAAATTCAGCTCTGAATCAGAATGTTTCGTTGGATCCTGAGCGTCTTTGACATATTCAGCGGTAAAGATAGATGAAAAATCATTTTCAAATGCATCATCCTTAGGTAAAAACGAAGATCTGTGATGGAGATCTTCCCATGGTAGATCATCTACACTTAGGATTTCGCGAAGTTGTTCGTCAGATGACACTTCTTCGGGAAACGTTATCCGTTCTAAGGGTGAGGTGAAAAGTGACTCTTCACTGACCACATTCATTTGGTCGGTTGAATGAAAGTCGGTAAAAGACATAAGAGCTTCATAAGCAATCTCATACGGACTCAACGGCATAACATCACCGAGTGAGTCTAGCTCAGAGTCAGAGGGAACATACCAAGGATCATCATAAATAATGTTTTCTGACGTGATCATATGAATTGTTGCGAACGAAGGGTCTGCATTGAGTGGAGGGAGAGGAAAAGTTCCCAGTAAACCGGAATCCTTAACTAAACCTACACCAATGTCCCTATAAGGGATTGTCGTTTTACCAACATGCTGGATAGTTTCTAAAGAGGTTGGGTCGGATGAAAAGTATGTCAGCTGATCAATAGTCACGATCTTACCGTTATGTGGAAACTTAATGACTCTGAAGACCGATGAAACGACCGCTGTCATAGCATATGACCAACTTCGACCCAAAAGAAGGTTGTAGTCTAGAGGGGCATCAACCACTTCCACATCCAGACTAACGGTTTTACCTTCGACCCCTATAGGCAATTCTTGTAGAATACCAAACGGACGGAACCCACGGCCATCAAAGGCCTTAAGGATGGTGGGGGATTGGTTCAACGAAGGAGAACCAAGCGATCTCCAACATTGAATCGACATAATACACGTAGAAGCTCCCTCATCAATCACAGTCCGATGAATAGGCCTGTTTTTGACTATCACTGGAATTTGGAAAGCCATTTGATGGGGGAGACGCGGTGTACTACTTTCTAGATCAAAGATCATTAGGTTCGGGTCCTGAACATCGACAGCTCCAATAGCCGACAAAAGCAATTTTCGTTGCGCTGGACATGATTGCAGCACTTCGAGTGCCGACATTGCTGAAGGTGAAACAGCTAAGTCTTCAACAATGTTGTAATTCTGGGCTGCTCTCGCATGTGGATTGAAAGCAGACCTTCGAAGTACACCCTTGGCGGGCGGCTTAATCACTAAGTCTGGGTTAGGTTTTTCGATCTGTAGTGGATCGGAACCAGGAGCTGAGGTTGATGGGTTAGAGTGAGAAGATTCTGCTTCTTTACCATCAACAGGAGCCTTACTACCATAATCTTGCGATCGAGTCGCAATCCTGACATGAGACATCATCAAAATGGGTTCTTCACTGGCATTCGAAGAAGAACCTATCATCTTATTCTCCTGCTCTGGAAATGGATTTTTTAACACAGCAGGAGTGGGAGAACCTTTGACTATTTTCACTACCTCGGCCCGATGAGGGCAGTCTCTCGTAAAATGATCTTCTTCACAAATAAGACAAGGATAGCGAGGTTTGCGCTTTTCGTCATTGGTTTCCGACTTTTCCGTTTTCTCCTTTGGAGCCTTGTCTGCTTTAGCCTTCTTCTTTCCTTTCTTCTTTCCACCGTTTTTGGATTTGGCCGTAGATGACTCTACAGCGTGAATGTCGGCGGTAAGTTCAGGAGGAGAAGACTCTCCTGTCGGAGAATCAGGCAAAGTGATAATTGGAGTATTGGAGGCCTTGGAAGACTTCTTCTTACTCTTCGTAGTCACGATACCGATCATACCATCAGCGGCATGAGATCCCGAAGGAGCAGCAGCGATTTGGTTTGACTTTGGAAGATCCGGAATTTTCTCATGTAACGTACCCGACTGAGTGTAAACTAAGTCAAGGTATTGTGCCTGAGCAATGACTTGCTCCTCAGTAACTACGCCGGCCTTAGCTACATCTTCAGTAATTCTTGGTAATAATGATTTGACAAACCATTCAGCTAAGATTTGGTCCGGGATAAAAACTTTCACTAATCTCCTTCGACGTCTCCACTCATGGATGTGATCAGAAATGTACGTGGATGTCGATTGTTTTAGCGAAGTTAATAATTCTGTACCATTATCGTATCTGACTGGTAACTGAAAATGAGTTAAGAACGAGGTAGCTAACTGGCTAAAGTTGTAAAAAGAGGCCCGTGGTAACTCAATGTACCACTTGGCTGCGAGACCAATGAGTGTACGCTGGAAAAGACGTAAGCGGATGGAATCATCTGAGATGGAATTTGATGCACACCAGAGGTGGTAAGTCATCACGTGATTAGACGGATCCTCTCCAGACTTACCTTCGAACTTGGGTATATCGCTGGGCAACTTATTTGGCATTGGCGGCCAGAACGGAAGATATTGAATTGGATCGTTCGTTAGGCGCGTCAAGTCGGGTAAATCTAAAGTCGCAATAAACGGTAACTGCCGGTTAGGATCTCTAAAACTCTGAGTCACAATACCAGCCCCAGGAGGAGGATATCCAGGATAACTAGGAACAGGAGTCGCATTTGGGATATTATATCCTCCTGGAAAACCAGGATTAACCGGACCGTACTGGGGTTGCTGAGGTGGTTGATAAGTGTACCCAGGATACGGTTGATACTGGTAAACCGGTTGTTGGGCAGCTTGCCCAGGTTGATACTGTCCCTGGTACGGAGGTTGAACAAATTGAGGTTGAGTAGTAACAACCGTACTTGTACCAGGTTGGCCTGCAGGCATCTGGACTGTGGTTTGAACCGTGGGTCCAGACAACGGTACAGATGTCTGAGGAGTGGTTACAGGGACAGTAGAAACCGGAGCTGCCGATACTCCAGAAGTAAGCATGGTAGATGAAGCGGTAGTTGCTGCAGCCGTGTGAGGTGGAGTACTAGGTGCAATTGGCGGCTGAGTAACTACAGAAGTTACAGGGGTCTGAACACTTGACTGGACAGGTTGCGGTTGCTGGGGTGGACCAGGAACTGCAGGTTGTCCTGCTTGAGGTACCGACTGTATACTTGGTTGCGACATCTGTTGACCCTGTGACGGATCCCATGTTAACATTCCAGGGTATTGACTCGTAACAGGTTGAGGATACTGAGATCCATAGCCGTATTGAGGATAGGGTTGATAACTGTAAGGTGCAGTCCCATATGATTGCCCTTGAGGTGGTTGATAACCTTGACCAGGGTATTGACCCGTAGGTTGATAACCTTGAGGTAAATACGAATACTGGGGTTGACCTTGACCTTGAGGTTGGTATCCTTGAGGTTGATACCCTTGGGGTTGATACCCTTGGGGTTGCCATCCTTGAGGTTGCCATCCTTGAGGTTGATACTGATACTGAGGTTGACTTTGGGGTACATATTGAGGCTGGGGTTGATACCCTTGAGGTTGCCCCCCAGTCACAAATGAAGTACCTTGAGGTTGCCCCCCAGGCATTAACGAAGGTTGCCCCCCAGGCGGTAATTGGCCACCTTGAGGTTGGTTAATGGGAGTTGAACCTGACATCATATAAACGTCACCTATACTCAATGGTACATTACCACTGTTTCCAACTAATAACCCATGATCAACAGGTTGAGGAGATGCTCCCGCAAAGGTACCAGAAAGTGATTGATACCCAGTAGGAACAGAAGGACCGCCATGTAAAAATGATTCAGGACTTTGTGAAAACACAGATGACTGACCAGACATATTTACAGGAGAATGAATTCCTCTAGGTGGAACCGGAGTACGAGGTGTAGAAAAACCTACTGAGTTGTCTAAAAAATTGGTTAATGCAAGGTACCAAGATTCACTTCTAGGAGGACTGTAAAAGATGGATTCACGCTCCCTTAGATCAAGGGTAATTAGATCTTCAGAATCAGAAACGCCTATTTCTTCCTCTGGAACAAGTTCTTCTATAGCAATTAATCCAACAGGAAGATTTTCGGTGATAATTCTTTCTATTCTTGGTGAATCAGGAACACTAGGAGTTGGAGTAACAGGTTCTGAAATTTCAGGTTCTTCGCCTGTTTCACTGGCAGATGAAAAACTACCAGCAAGCTCGGAAACTGTAACAGCTTCGGGATTGTAACCTGTTTCTAAACTTTGGTAATCTGGATGGACTACCAAGGAAGATTCTCCTTCTTCAGGTGATCCTACTCTACTGCCACTAGGAGGAGTTACAAGGACCTTTAACCCTTCTAAATGACCCGGAATGTCTTCAGGAGATTCACCCCGCGATTTACGGAGTTTTCTTAACAAATCTATTCCGGTGACAATCTCAGGAGACTTGCCCCGAAGTCTACGGGACTGTCTCGGTAATTCCGCCACAATTAAAGATTTTAACTACAACACACGAAAACAAAGTAAAAAATTTCAAATCAAACCACCTAAAGTCTTCTAAAGAACCAATCAAATTTGAAGCACACGCCTAAATAATCTAGAGCGTCAAACCACACACAAACAGTAGTCTTCCGGACCAAAAGCGCTAGTTGGTGATTAGGCCCAACCTCGCAGGATTCAGTACAGAAATAGTGGGTGGAACAGTTACCCCGGCAACCTGCTTAATGAATAGACTGGACCAAGTTCCTCCACTTTAACCGTCTCGAAGTGAAGCGAACCCCCCAGAAAATCCAAGTGAGTATAACCGACGTCTGCTCCAGGTACAGTGGGACCTTCCCTCCACCGTCACCTTGGGTAGAATCCTAGATATTATGGCCACTAAGGTTACCAATCACAACAATTACACCTGGGGGAACAGTCTAAACTCCGACAGCACGCAAGGGCAGAGTAGCAAGCTCCAATCCCCTTACCGGCTCCTTGACAACAATCCAAGGTTTACCGATAAGTGACCCCTGGCTCCTCGACAATGGTTAATCCGAGGTTTACCGTTTGTAATACGTACTGCCTGGCGTCGTTCCCAACGAGGGAGGAATGATCCCCTCACTGGTTCGGACACGAGCTCGTGTTTCTCCTTTAAGAGGAGCTTTCCCAGAATGTAACTGAAACAATTGGATTTGTTCTACTCAAGATAGACTATCTGTTTGGTTTTGTAGTCTTGGAGAGTTAAGTACTCACCTACTCCAAGACCCTAGCCTAAGCTATGTTGGTGCTTCAGAGCCCTAGAAAAATAAAGATTACTAGATTGATTTTAATTTAAGCGTTACTTTTAAGGTTGTTTCTTAAGTCAAAAGGTGATGGAAGTGAAACTAGTGGTGTGTTGACTCGACTCGAAACCACTACAAAATGCACCTAAAATGATTTATCCACTACTTTACTTTTTCGATGAATTGCTTAACTAAAAAGTTGAGAGAATGCAATCTTTATAAAAGCAACTTCTTAATTGAAGACAATCAAAGAAACAATTCGTTTTTCTTTTCCAAGCATAAAAACATAACTTCTCTTTACATGCACGAAAAAACTCTTTTCTTCTTTTGAAAACAAAAAGCTACTTGAAACAAGACTTTTTAAGAAGATGTTTTTGTATTTTTCTTTTAATAAAGCAAGTAAATCTAATATAACCAAAAATCAATCTTAACGACTCTTAAAATCTATGAAAATGCACTCATAAGCAAACTAAAGGCAAATTTACTCTAAGCAATCTTAACGAGGCCAAAACTAACAATGATTATTTCTAAGGTGTTTTACTTGATCACAATCAAATCAAGGACTAGCTTATTGCAGAATCAAAAACTAGCCAAAACAAAACTCTAATCTTTTTGTTCTTTTTGTAAAATGGAAATCAATACTTTATAAACAAGTAATTCGAAATTTGACCCAAAACAACTCAAATGGCAAGTTGCTCACAAAAGGAGATTTTACGACAGGCCCGACTTCTAAGAAGGTTGACTAACCAGAGAGATCTAAGGCTGGACAACTTTCTACTATCAAAGTCACTACAAAGCCTTTCCAAAAATCAAACCCTAGGTCGAAACTTCGTTGAAAACCACTAAAACACTCAAAGCTCACAAAACTAGTTTAGGTGAAAATTCTTGACAGGGTACTAAAGGATCTGGGCAGAAAACACTAAGGAAAAACAAAATCTAAAAGCAATTTAAAGCAAAAATGGAATTTTCTTAAGTTTTACAGGAAGACGCAGGCAACCCGTTGTCACAGGTGCGGCCCCGCTCTGTGCAGACGGCAACAGCGCGTCCAAAGACGCACTGTGCAGTACTAAGAGGGTGCGTCCTTCTGGAAAAATGAAGAAAAACCAAATCTAACTAAATTTAAAGCTAAGCCACCCAAATACTAATTCTCACAGTCAAAAACCAGAAAATAAAAATGATTTTCTCAAAGCAAAGTTCATATAAAGGAAAAGACTCTCTCATTAATGGATTCCCCAGTGGAGTCGCCAATTTGTCACACGGAATCTGTCAAGGGTGCGGACACGACTGACCTTCCTAGAAGTCTAAGACGTTCTAATGACAAACAAGACAAAATGGAGTGATCTTTCTCTAAATACACCTTTTACAACATGAAAACTACAAGTGTTTAGGCTTACCTTATTCCAAAACGCTGTTGTTGAAGTCCGTTCTTGACGATCCGGATGAGCTCCTCCTTCAAGTCAATTCCTGCAACCACAAACAATCAAACAATTACCAAGCACTTGCATTTCATATAATAAAACATATATTCAACATGCAGACCAAGGAACACATGAAATAACTCATTAACACAAGCTATTGAGAAAAATAAACCAGTTTGTATTAATAACGAAACAAAGAAACTCTTACAACCTGGCCTTGGTGTTGTGCAAGTTCCTCCCAGGGTCCATCAAGGGTTTTCCTCTACTTTGACAAAGCTCACCCTCTCCCAAGTAGAATCAAGTGAAGACAATCTCTCCTCACAAAGGCTCTAATGGAAGACCTAAATCCTGCAGCATTTACCCAAAGAAAATGTATAGCTCCAACCTCCTCTCCTTCTGGCTCAATGCCTTTATTTATAGTGCTGTAAAGAGGTTATTCAGGTCCACTATCAATGGGATCATCCCCCTCTATGGGTGGGATAGCTCCCTTATTGATGGGATAAGTTCCCCCTTAATAGAGATACATGAACCAACTGGAGGCGCATCCATTTCATCAAACCGACCTCTAGAATGTTCTAGAAGTAACCACAAGTAACTTTTTCAAGATAAAACTCGCGCATTTTGTCTTTTACAGAGGGACGCACCTGTCCCTTAACATACAGAGCGTCCATGGACGCAGATTTTGTGAACAAGGTCCGCGTCCCCGCAGGTAAGACTAGAGAGAACCTGCGACCCCAGAGATAAACATGATTTTTACAAGACTTTCTCTCTTCTTTGAGTTTGAGATGGATAACAGAGGCATGAGACTTGCCTAAGAGGGTAGCATGACTGTTGATTTGAGCCATACTAACTGTAAGTAGTCAAGGTGACATTTTTTAGTGTAACACCAACACCAGACAATCTTATATCACATGATCAAACTGTCGACAATATTAATAGGAGTGATCTGTTGGGTTCTGATAGTCGTATGTAAAATTTCCTGCTTCTCTGCAATTGTAACGAATAACTTGTCTGTGACCCCTTCCATCCCCTCCTCCTCAACCTCCTCCTCAGCCATGGAATCCTCTACATGTTGCACCCATGCCCTGATCCCGAGGCTGATTTTCTGCCTGGATTCTATATTTAGGGGTTTTCTCCATCGTCAATTTGTAGCTTCAGCAATTTCGCTCATCATGCCCAACTGGGTTACAGAAAGTACAAAATAACTGCTATGAAGTCTACACAAACTTATGTAAGAGATGAAAATTGTCAGTTGCGTGCTTCCCACCTATCTCGTAGATAGGGAACCATAAGGCTACCCCTACACTCGGTCTTGCAATGTTCTCAGGCTTCAAAGGAATGATACCTCCCCCAATAAGTTAGTTTTGATAAACTGGATAGTTGTCCTTATCATGACCCTAGCCTTTACACTTTAGGCATCAAACTTCTGCGCACACCTTGGGCTAGACTTCCTTCCCCTTATTCAAACTATGTAAATCCATGTGAAATCTCACTAGTTGCGATTGGATCTGATGTACTCCTATATTCATATCCTCCACTGGTGAAGCTTCTAATATCATCACAATCTCTACAGCTTCTGCTTGCATTCCTATTTTCTCCTGCGACAATGGTAATCTTAGATTGGGTAGGAGCAAAGTGATGTACCAATCCCTATGCTGAGTATCTGTGATGTTCATATTAGCCTATTGAATCAAGCACTTTAATCTTTGATCGAAATCCCACGCAAACTCATTTACCCTCTGGTGTATCTCCTTAAGCTCTATTATTGATTATGCCTAAGATTTAGTCTTTTTAAACTCATTCTTTAGTGCCTGCTAAGTTTCTGGCATAGTCGTGTTGGGTTTATCTTTACAGAACTTGATATACCAAGTCAGCGCTCTATCCTATAGTGCCATGACTAGTTTCACTTTCTTCATATTGCCATCAGTGATCAGTTGTGCCTTCCACACAACATCTATGATGAACCATAATTGTTTGGGGTCCTTAGTTCCCACCCCCTTAAAGATTGGAATCTTCATTGTGTTTGCCATGTTGAATGGTTGAGGTGGAGGTTAAGGTGGAGTTGGAGGTGTAGGTGTGTGTGGAGGAGGTGGAGGTGGAGGTGGACTGGATGGATGAGGTATCCCTGTGATACCCTGACTTACTATCTGCAGCACAATTCACGATTTTCTCATAATAGTTCCTTCGTTGTCTCTATTAGTAGATCCTAATAACGTCCTATATTCAGAGCCTAATTATTCATTTCTTCTGAAGGTTTTTCCACTTTGTGTAGTCCCAAAAATCAATTTAAAGGCATAACCTATTTTTCGCACAATAGAATTTTAATATAGGTCTTTAAATATTTAAGGTACTTACCTCTTGGTCCCTTGAAGAACCTGCACTCTGCTTCACTGTAGCTGGTGGACATATCGATCACAAACTCAGTGACAAATCCTCCTAAAATATGATTGATCCTATGATCAACGACCCAGCGCGATGTTATTTTCTAAAGCTTCCAACTGCTTCACCGGCTCTAAGGTCCACACAATAGGACCGTCAAGCTTCCACGTACCCTAACTATCCACTAATTTAGATAGCTGCTAATTTAATTCACAAGGAAAAGAGCAGAAGAATATTTTGTGCTGGTTTGTGAATAGGTATTTATTCAACCACTCTTCCTTTGACAACCACAGATTTCTGTTTTCCTGGGATGCAAACTTGTGCAACTTCCAATTGATCCACTTTTTAATCTCTTTCTTAGTGGGGAACCACTTAGCACACATTCATCAACAATATCCCAATCCTAGCAATAGAACCATTTGTTGGCTTGATGGGGCCAGACCTAGGTTCAACATTTGTTGTGCCAACCAACAAAACCCTAACTCCTGACCCTTTTAGCAAAAACCCATGTAGCCCTAGCTACAGTATCATCCGAAGTAGTATTAGGGGATGACTGAACTAGGCTTCTACATCCAGAGGTCTATGTGAATGGTTCATGTGGTCCTTAGGGCTTATTTTTGTCTTTGCAAACCCTAATTTCCCAGAAAAGTTTAATAACAGTAAATCCCATAAGCAGCCCTTATATCTTCTTGAAGGTCATTAGACAATCATAACATTCATAAATCTTATAGATCTATTACTTTGGCACTTAAAATAAGCAATTATTCATACACTTTCGGTGATAGAGCGAATATATATAAAGTGCAGAAATAAACACAAAGAAGAAAGTACATAAAATATGTCTCAAAAGTGTCTTTTATTAGATGATCTTTCAAAGTACAGTCTTCTTTTCCCTATGCACTCAACTGCAGGGGGGCACACACTGAGCTTGCGGACTTACCAAGGTCTCCGTTCACTCAGTGCCACGAGCCTTTCCCTTAGCCTAAGTATAGGAGCAGACCTTCCTACCTTAGCTTACTTGCCCAAAATAATGATATTCTATCTTAGCATGACCTCCTAGACTCATTATAACTTATCTATTTATAGCCTTTCCCTTTATAATACCATGGTCCGTGAAGCACGGGATGGTCTCAAAACCTTTCTAGCACCTACCCACCTAAGGGACTAAAGCCCCTTTGACTCATACTATCTTTGTGTTCCACTTCCACAAATCATGAAGACTTTACATTTATATAAAAAAATAATCAGAATTCAACCCCAGGGACCCCATCCCAACATGCATTAAATCTAATCACATTCATTCCCAATCTGGCAACTTCTCTCTCCCATTGATAGAGTCTTGATATCTATTCTAACACTTGGGAAGGCCCAGGAGAGGTAGGCTCACCATATCATTTTTGAAAATGGTTATTCCAACACTTCCAATCTCATCACAACAGTGAGTGAACTTGGTCAAGTATTTTGGAATGGTCTTACCTTTCTCTATCTTGATTTTTCGAAGTTTGTCTTTCAGTGCCAACTTCCTATTGTCAATGTTGCTCTCGAATAGGTATGTCAATTCTTTCCACATAGCATACATGGTTTCCTTCCCATGGAGACTCGAGACAATGTGGTCTCAAACTCCCTCAAGGATTATCCACCTCACCTTCGCCACACACTTCTTCCATTCAACTAGATTTTGTGCATCTAATGGTGCAAGCTTAGCAATTTCTTGATCAACGAATTCCTTCAAGCCATTATCCTCTAGCGAAACCTCCGTTCTACCCTTATAGATTATATAATTCAAGCTGCCTTCCTAGGCATACTCAAGCAGCAAACTGTAGAATGTCATCTGCCAATCCTGAAGTATGTATTGCAAATTTGAATTTCACATGTAACCCAAAACTCAAAGCTTTGAAATGTCCTAGTATAATGTCTTAAGCTCTGATACCATGTAGATTTTCCTATAGATTCACAAACTCATGTAATGTGCTAAAACACAAGACAAGAATCTACTCTACTCTTTAAACAATGGAAACGAATAGATCAATGAAAATAATAATTGAAAAGAGGAAGATTATCAAAGACACATAACATGATTGTTTCTCAGGGGAAAGCCACTACTCAAAACCCCGACTATCTATTGCATTAATCAGAAATCTAAGTGATAATACAAAGCTTGTTCTCACAAGAACAATTGTGCACAAGTATGATTAACTCTCTACCTCACAAGCCTTCATTGACCAACACTTAGCCAATTTATGTTGCCTATTGAGCCCCTATTTCCTTGCACAATTACTTAGAGGAATAGCCCATATTTAATTGGGAATTCCTTTTCCCATAACTACACAATCCAAATATGAGTCCTCTTCTGATTTCATGCATGATCTTGTACAACTTGGATCATTCTACAACTGATAGTACATTGTCCCTGCACTCTAGTTTCAATTGGGTCTTTCTTTGAACTAACATGCATGAGTTTCTCTTGAGTGAATCTCTAGTTAGCTAGAGTAGCACTGAGGATGCACCAATGCACCAACTCACTACTAGACCTCTACTAGTTCCATAAATAGTTAGAGCTATTTTAACCGACCATAACTCAGTCAAACTAAGTTATCTAATTACAACCCAAATAAACTCATCATGGACCCCTAAAATTTAGGGAGAACATATACATGACTACAGAAAGACTTCCAAATTGAAATTCCTAGGCTAATTAAGTCTATTAAACTTAATTAGTTGTTTATAAGTTGCTATCAGAATATAATTCGATTTTAATTCAAATTTTAATTCAAGGACAAATTAATATGGAATTTCTTGTTGCCATTTCTCAAGAATGTACCTCACATTCTCTTCTGCAATCATTGTTAGAAGTATTCTTTTAAGAAAAATGGATTGCAGTAGGGACAATCCTCCCTACATCTCTGACTAATGTTCCTTCATCCTTCAAATATTCTTGTAATTTATAATGATATGCTCAAATTTTTCGAACTTATCCCATCTTTTGCTTCCATTCCAAATTCTTGACCTTCAATCAGTAACCTTATGCCCAAATGAATTACAACAAAAACAATATCCATGAAGGCATGCTTTATTCCTAGGGACTGATCTTGATTTTGATATGGGAGATTTGCTTTCATATGTGTGACTTGATTCAATTTTCTTTTGAAAAACCTTATGTTGGTTCTTTTCATTACATTGTGAATCTGAATCCATGTGGTTGTATCCAATGCCTATCTTGATTAGAGGAGAGTGTTGTTCATTAATAATCTTCTCTGGTGATTCAGATGTATTTACCCATTTATTGATCTTCTTATAATATTTCTTTAGAGTCACCATTTCTTATTCTAATTTTTCATAAGGCCTTTCCTTTTCTTGAAGTTGTTTTGCTAATACTTGTATTCTTCTATTGGATGCTACTAATTAAGTCTTTAGCAAGTTCATTTCCTTGACAATACTACTTTCTTTTGTTTCCAGTTCTTTGTTTTCATTCCTGAGTCTATCAAATTCATTTAATGTTTTCATTAAATATTCTTTACAACTATATGATTCACTATTTGATTGATATTCAAGAGCCATAAGTATTTCTTAAGAACTGTTAGAATCTAAATCTAAATATTCTTGATCATCAGATGTGATTTGACTATCTTCATTAGAATAAAATCTTTTCTTAGAAAAAAAATAATTTTAGGCATTTTTCTTGTCATCATCCTTTCTTTGTTATTTTTTATCATGATTTTCTTTATATTGACATTTAGATGCATAATGACCTATTATTACACAAGAAAAAAAATTAAATGGAAGTTTACCTTTGAATTTTTCAACTCCCACGTACAAATTTCTCACGAAATTCACTTCTTCCTCATCTAAAATGTAGCTTGTATATTTAGTATTTTCTTTTTCTTTACCTTTCTATGTGGGTTTGAAGGTTTCTTCTCTCGTACCTAATGCATCCCCTTTTCTCATCTAATAAGTTGTCAAGATCCCATGGAGTTGTTCAAGGGTAAGGTTCTTCAAATCTTGAATTTCTTCAATGGCAAAGACTTTGGAATCGAACTTTGGCATTAGTGATCTCAAATATCTTCAAAAAAAACAATATCCTTTATTTCATCACAGAGACATTTCATTATGCTGAAAATCTCGTCTACTCTAAGGAAGAATCTTGCAATTCTTTCATCATCTTGCATTCTAAGAGACTCATATTGAATTCTATATGTTTGAATTATTGCACTTTTTACCTTAGTGTCACCTTCACAGATTTGGTAAATCTTATCCCATATTTCCTTTACGATGTTCAGCTACATGACTTTCACAAACTCAGATTCAACCAACCCTCCCAAGATAGCATTTACTACCTTTGCATTGTTCTCGTACTTCTTCTCTCCTACATTATCTGTGGGTATGGGAGGCTAGGTACTGATATCCAACTTCAATAGTTTCCCATACATCATCTCCCAATGACTAAAAATATGCTCACATTTTGACCTTCTAAAGCACAAAGTTTGTTTCATTAAACAAAGGTGGCTTTGCAGAAAATACTCCTTCCAGTTGGCTTCTCCCTTTAGATATCCCTTTAAGCGATCAAGCTCCTTCTGAGGGACCTGCTCTAATACCAATTGTTAGGAAAAATACAGGGGGGGGGGGGGGGGGGGGAGGGGGGTGAATCAATATTTTTAGCTCACCTTAACTTTAAATTTCACATTAAGAATTATGTACGCTATTGTTATTCATGTAACCCTTGTGTGTACCTGACTCTACTGAATGCAAACCACATATATCCAAATAACTAATTTTTCATATGTTCCATCATATTTTTATCTGTAACTAGTGCACCATTATTTAATTATACGTTTATTAAGTAGTAATCATGACTAGCAAAGAGAAAATAAATCATTAACACACAAGAAACATATCAACACATATGAAAACCTGGATTTTAGGTGGAAACCCAATGTGGGAGAAACCACAATTTTTGTTGTCTTTGTCTTCTTCTTTTATTGTAAAGAAAAACTTCATTACATCTTGTACTAACGTAGGCTCTTACCATCATGTAGGCACCCCCCTAGAGGATGCTACAACCTCCACTAATTCTCCAACACCCACTAGAAGGGATCTAAAACCCCCTAATCTCGTTTACCGACTCCTAGCGGAAGGGAGCACCTACCCCCTAAAAATTTTACCAACTACCATAGGAAGGAATATTTGAATCCTTTACTGAAGGCTCTAACCCTCAGCTCCTCTCATGGAGCACATTTCATAATTTTTCATACTGGATCCACTTGTCTCAACTAGACATCAAAACATGTCGGCAACCTTTCATCAAATTTTCACATGAAACCCACACCCAAAATTATGCTCAATATCAATTAACCACTCTAAAACCAAATACTGAATCAAATCATCCAATTACTAAATACACTAAAAATCATATAATGTTGAATCAATATTGAATCAATATAACTATATCATACAAATTCGCAACCACTCATCAATATACCAAGCCATAAATCAATCCACTCGGTAACAAGTCATGAATAAAGATAATAGATACTCTGTCATTAACACACTTAGTGCAAACCCTGATCATATTTACTTCAAATTTTATACACGATTGTTCTAATGAATACCTACATATTTATGTGCTTCCTCTACATACAACTTTTGTACAGACCTCATATTACTCAACATTGAACCATTTAACTTACTGAATCATTGTACCACTAAATGAACTAGTGAATCAACTACTTAACCAATCACAGATATTTGTACCATACCGAGTCATAGTTTTTTAGCATTATGACTGATCAATATACCAATCCACAATCAAACATATCAATACTTTATTGAAAGACAATAGTAAATAATACAGACTTCATAAATTTAATTGGCATCCAAACATATGTAAACAACCCAGATCAAGCAGCAATCTAAAGCCAAATTATCTGAGTATATATATGCAACTATTGTGAAGCATATTCGCATATGTACACGACTATCCTGAAGAAAACCTATGTACAGATATTAAATTACTTAATCAAAATTTGTTGCAAATCATAACACATGAAAAACCCATATCTTGTGCCTATATTGTCATTGTCACATATTATTTCACAATCAAATAATATTATCACTATAACCAAAACTATAGTATTGTTAGCTACACAAACACATAGATCATGTGAGTATATTCATTGGTTTTCACTACTCTTTCAAATCCATCAGATCTAAGCCATCTCATTGCTTCATGCTACACACCTATTTGAGATCAAATCACAAATGAGTAAACCATTCACTTTCACACATATCTCCTTGATATCCATCTCCTTATATAGATTTTTCCTTTGCCAATACCTCAGGAAAATCCTTTGGTAAAGTTGTTAGTATTTGTTGATGAGATCAAATAGAAATTTATGCCACAATTACTATGTGAAATTACCATGGTAACAACCCCTGGTATACAATTTTCAATGGCTTGGATTATGTACCCGATTTTTTTTCTTCTTCACATCAACCATGTATGCTTCTCAAACTTCACATTTTTCATGCATCTTATGATTGAGTTGTCAATTCTCTTCCATATACACCGTAATCCATGTACAATTAGTTCCATAACCATTATATTATAACCAAGTTGACATCAAGGATATATTTGACAAGAATATTTCCATCAAGGACAACACATTAGTCATAATACCAATAGGTTGCATAATGAGCTAGAAAGTAGAAATATTTCTAGCCCTACTTAACATTGTCTCCAAATAGTTATTCACAGTTTGGAGAGACACATAGTGACATATCATGTGGTTGAACTTTCAACCTACATTTTTTTGACATCATACATATGAGGAGGTCAATAGTTATTGATAAACTCTCCTATAATGAAGTGTAAATCAGGGTCACCAAAGAAATGACCTTGTCATTAGTTGATGTTGGCATTATGATACAGGTATGACTTAAGTGTTGTCCTTGATGGCAACTCACTCAGATGATAGATCATAGTTCAGGCTCACAGAATTAAAGGAAAAGAGATATACGCAGGTTCCCATTGGCCAAGCCGCGTATGCACGCGAGTTAGTTAACCAAAAGGCACGTATACGTACACACGCACTTTCACATAGGGAAAGGTGCGTACATGTCAGAAAACTAAGTTTTGGTCCATGGTATTTGGTCCATGGTATTTGTTCCGAGGTATTGACCCCAGGTATTGTGTCCAAGGTATTGGTCCTACGTGGTTTTGGACCATGGTATTGAGAGAGGCCTAAACCTAGATAAGGAGAAGATCATTAGGAAAATGTGCAAGTATTCAAGTAATGAATATCTGATGAAGTGTGAGATCTAGTATGCTGGTTATGGGTTTGTGATGCTTTGCTTGATCTAAACCAAGGGTGCACCTATGCGGTTGATGAAGGTTTATGGATCTGGATCATGAAGACTAAGATGCATTATCATTATATGGTATGATCATGAATAGATCTGAATATTGACACATGTCTTATCCTTTATATCTTATGTTCTAGGTATATTTGAAGTTGAATATTGCAGCAAAGGTATGAGTAATTATTTTCAGATCTGTATGCGAGTTCCCTTTGGTGAAAGTGTGTATACATGTTGCTCCGACACAGCCAAGTAGCATATAGTTTATGAGATTTGATATTTGAGGTTGTTGTTGGTTCTAATGGTTGTTGCAGATTTCTGTGCTCTGCTCTGTGTTATAGTGACTGTGTATTGATGACAGGGTTTCAGTGATTCAGTTGTAGGGTGATTCAGAGTTGATGGTTATATTTCAGTAGTGATTGTTTTGTGTTGAATGGATCCAGTCTGAAAATTTATGAAACGTGGTCCCTGGAAGAAAAGAGAAGGTTGTAGCCTTCTGTAGGTCAGCACCTACATACTAGTACATCAGCTAATACAAGAGCTAGGGGCTTGTAGCTCCCTTCCAGTAGTAGCTGGAGAATGAGAGAAGGTTGTAGCCTTCTACAAGTGGGTGCTTGCATACTGGTATGAGTTTGCACCAGTACAAAATTGTAAAAAGAAGTTTATTATTAAAAGGAAGATAGAGACGATTGTAGTAGGTGGTTTTCACCCACATTGGGTTTCCACCTTATATCATGGTGTTCATGTGTGCTTCTTATGTGTGATGATCTATTCTGTTTTACTGCACCTGTTTACTGTTTATCTGGTTAATAATGTTCTGATGCACTCATTAAAGATCAACTAACTAAATCATAAGTTTACTAGATATACGCTAGTTGCATTTAACATAGTTGCGTATACACGCACGTTGCCTTAACTGAAGTAGCTTATATGAATCTGATAATGGAAATTAAAAGATTACTGATTTGCTACTGATTCCCCCCCCCCCCCTCTCTCTCAGTATTATTCCCAACAATCGGTATCAGAGGAGGTCCTTCAGAGGAAGCTTGATCGCTTGAAGGAGCATCCATCAGGATGAGTAATCAAGAAAGAGAAGGATCCATCAAACCACCAATCTTCAAAGGGAGAAATTTTGTCTACTGGAAGATAATAACCACAACATATCTACAATCACTTGGAACGGATGTTTGGGGAATCGTGGAAGGAGGATATACATATCCATCAGCAATTCCTATAAATACAGCAGATAGAAAGCAATATAAACTCAATGCCAAAGCTGTTACTATCTTATTGGGAAGTTTGTTAAAATCAAAGTTTGTCAAGGTCATGCAGCTCAAATCAACCAAAGAAATATGGGACAAAATCATTCTAAGCTACGAAGGAGATGATCAGGTAAAATGTGCTAAGCTTCAAACTCTTAGAATACAGTATGAAACTCTTAAGATGAATAGTAATGAAAGCATAGCTAATTACTTCCTACGTATAGATGAGATTGTCAATTGCATGAGGAATCTGGGTGAAGAAATTAAGGAAGTTGTCTTAGTTGAGAAAGTTTTGAGATCCGTGTCTGCTAAATTTGAATCCAAAGTATCTGCCATAGAAGAAAATGAGGATCTGCAGAAAATCACTATGACGCAGCTTCACGGAATCCTAACTGCTTTTGAAATGAGAAAAAGAGGAACATCAGATATGAGAGAAGCCGCATTTAAAGTATCAGAAAAGGGAACATAAAAATTCAGTGAATCAAGATACATTTCAGAAGAAGAATATGAGGTAAATTTTGTCAAGAATCTTCAACGGGGATCTAGAATGTTCGAAGGTAAACTACCTTTCAATTTTTTTTCTTGTGGTAGAGTTGGTCACTACGCTGCTAGATGCCCTCATAACAAAGGAAATATGTCTAAAGAAGGTAATAGAAGTTATTATACTCATGATAAAAGTAATGACTCATCCAATAGTGATGAGGACATTAGACTTCTCATGGCATATGAAAATAAGGACGTAGAAATAGAAGAAGTTACCAAATTAAAAGATGAGCTGGAGACAATAACTAGAGTAAGGGAGTAGTTGCAGGATGAAGTAAAAGATCAGAGCATAACAATTCAAAAACTTGAATCTAAGATCCTCTCTCTAAAAGAAGATCTTAAAGAATCAAAGAAGCATAATAAAGAAGCTCTTGAAGAACAAGAACATGAAGTGCTCGAATTAAGGCAACAAGTGGAAGAAGGAAGAAAAGATGAAGAAAACATAAAGAAGCAATATCTCGAAAAGGAAGAACAACATCAAGCTGAGGTAAATATATTAAAAGGTAAATTAGAAGAAAAGGATAAACTATTACGATTTCAAGACAGTACTAAGATTTTGGTTGATATTCTTAGTAGCCAAAGATCCCATACTATCAAAACTAGTATTGGCTTTTACGAAACTGTTGAAGGTGAATCTAGCTCACAGTGTGAGGAAAGGAATTCTAGTGCAAAATCTGAAATGATCAACAAAGAGATAAGTGGTCAACCTAGCAACAACCAAGGAAAGAAATTCTTCAAAGAAGATCCTTTGCTCCTAATTATGGAAGTGATAGTCGGTTATTTCCTCAAATGAATAATGTTGAATGTTATGTATGTCATAATTTTGGACATATTGCAGCTAGATGTAGAAGAACAATTGTTCAAGACCATCACACAGAAAGATCATCACGTTCCAGGTACTTTAAGGGATATCGTTTTGTTTGCAATATGTTTGGTTACAAAGGTATTGATTGCAATAAAAGGAATATGAAACATGTAAGATGTTATGCATGTAACAAGTTTGGACATAAAGTAAAGGAATGTAGGAGAAAAATTTGGACACCAAAGCAAAATGATCATACATCATCACAATTCCAGAAGACAGAATTAGAATCAGAAAGATATGGCATAACTCAGTTAGCAAACATAACAGACACAGGGGAAACTAGAAGTGTAGACCTTCAATATTCCAATTTACATACGCAGATATTATAAAGATAAATCACATATATACGTGAGTTAGAGGCTGCAGAGTTACGTATATGGAGCTCTGAAGAAAAAGCAACATGACAGACTCAGGAAGAGAAGTCTGATATGGTTTAGTCATGGTATGTGTTGGTTGGCACATGTTCAGGGGGAGCATATGCTTCGAATAATTGTTGGCATTATGGTTATAAGACTTTGGTGATAATGCTTATGTGGTTAAATGATACATCTTGCTACTTACTATTGGTTGGTCAAGAGAATGGTATTGCAAGTTACAGGTTGTTGATGTTGATGAGAGATGCTTATAGTGCAGATCATATGGTGTATAATAGTTGTTGATGACTATCATGGTCTTGTTTAGACTCGGCATGTGCTCAGGGGGAGCATGGACAGATTGATACATCTTAGCATATACAAAGAGGGAGCTCAATCAGAGATTTTAGCATGTACTCAGGGGGAGTATGGACAGTAGAATATATATCAAGGGAGAAAAAATCTTGGTCCGCCCTTTGCCCTTGATTTCAAAGGGGGAGAGTGACTTGATGTGGTTGTTGCCATCAAGTCCAAAGGGGGAGATTGTTGGCATTATGATACAAGTATGACTCAAGTATTGTTCTTGATGGCAACTCACTCAGATGACAGATCATAGCTTAGGCTCACAGAATGAAATAAAAAGAGATATATGCAATTTCCCGTTGATGATGCAGGAGCATCTGACCCTTTTCTAATTTAAAGAGGAATCCAAGAGGAGCGATGAAGAAGTGGACAGTCAAGCTGGAAAACAGGAGGAAAATCTACTCTAAAACATATTTAAAGAGGATTTGATGGATTGTTATCTACGTGCATGTATTTTTGAGAGATTTTTGTAACAGATTCACGCCTTTGTAAATGCTTTATAAGCATGTTTGTATGCGTGAGATGGGGGGCGCGCTAGTGAGGATACAATGTAGCCTGTGTGGATTTATTGGCTAAGGCTGCAACGCCTTAGACCAGTAGTCTTTTGTATATAATTAAAACTATGGATTATGTCAATTTTCTATCTATTGCGTCATGAGTTTTTACAGTTTAAGTTTACGGTTAAAATCCATGTGAGGGCTTATTTCTGTTGAATGAATGGGTAGTTTGAAGTGTTAGATTGAACGTTGTTTAAGTTAATTTACGATGGCTCGAGTGTAAATTGTTGGCATAATTTACATAGGACAGTTTTAAAATCGATCTGCTGAGGTATGGAACCAGGAATTAATGAATGCGTTAACCCTGAACTGATCTCGTTGCTGGGATGTTAATTAACGCAGAATTCATCTGCTTGTCAGAAGGATGGTTGTCACTTCAGAGTTGTTTGCTGAATAGCCAGCATTATTATTCCTAGACTGCATTTATATATGTTTAAATGTTTCACAGTTGCAGGGGAGAATAGATTAGATGGCATCGGAATGAAATCGACTGAATATTTTTATAAAGGGTGTTGGCATCAAAGCATTGTCATGGCGTGTTAACCATTGCTTGAAAGGGTTTTCGATTTCTATTATAAGTGACTGTTTGTTGAAAGACAGCGTGCGACACAGGGAAGAAATGGGTATCGAATTGTAAAAATTCGATGTCAAACTGATAAAGTTGTTGTTGAACTGATATGGTTGTGGATTGTATTATGGTTGAGCGTGGGTCTTACTACTTGGCACGTATATCGTGTATTTGAAATGGTTATGTAGACTCCTATGTATGGATGCTTGATGGTAATGAAGATCCACGTTTTAAAAGTGAAATCGCTTCTGATAAGGCCTTGTGGGCCATAACCCACAGGCCCAGGCTCGAGATTTATATATGAAAAGGGATTTTGGCTTACCCCAAGATCTCATTTTCATCAGGTGGTATCAGATTGGGGGAAAGGATTTCTGACGAGAAGGGAGAAGAGTGCAAATAGAAGGAGAAGAGGTATAGTTGTGTTAAAGCTGGAGCGTTTATGATCTTACCGTTGTGTAGATGGCGGCAGCAGAAGGTGAGAAGATTTGCAGCAACGTAGAGCAAGGTGTGCTCAATTGGTTCCAGAGAAGAGAACCGGAAGGATGCCAAAAGACCGAGTGCGAAGGGCTTGGTGAGGTATCGTGTAACAGAGGAGACTGTTACTGCAAAGGTTGGTTGCAGCTCACAGAAGATCATAAAAGCAGTTCTACTGAAGAAATGCAGTGGGTAGAATTGCTAAGGATAGGAGAAGTATATGACCAGGAGGTCATAAATTTTTTTTTACCTCGGGAGTCTGATGCAGGAGCATCTGACCCTTTTCTAATTTAAAGAGGAATCTAAGAGGAGCGATGAAGACGTGGACAGTCAAGCTCGAAAACAGGAGGAAAATCTACTCTAAAACAGATTTAAAGAGGATTTGATGGATTGTTATCTACGTGCATGTATTTTTGAGAGATTTTTGTAACAGATTCACGCCTTGTAAATGCTTTATAAGCATGTTTGTATGCGTGAGATGGGGGGCGCACTAGTGAGGATACAATGTAGCCTCTGTGGATTTATTGGCTAAGGCTGCAACGCCTTAGACCATTAGTCTTTTGTATATAATCAAAACTATGGATTATGTCAATTTTCTGTCTATTGCATCATGAGTTTTTACAGTTTAAGTTTACGGTTAAAATCCATGTGAGGGCTTATTTCTGTTGAATGAATGGGTAGTTTGAAGTGTTAGATTGAACGCTGTTTAAGTTAATTTACGATGGATCGAGTGTAAATTGTTGGCATAATTTACATAGGACAGTTTTAAAATCGATCTGTTGAGGTATGGAACCAGGAATTAATGAATGCATTAACCCTTAAATGATCTCGTTGCTGGGATG
This sequence comes from Pinus tabuliformis, assembly GCA_031772625.1. Lineage (NCBI taxonomy): Eukaryota > Viridiplantae > Streptophyta > Pinopsida > Pinales > Pinaceae > Pinus > Pinus tabuliformis. The sequence continues at coordinate 1,726,796,472 of CM062820.1, read as the reverse complement.
TTAATTAACGCAGAATTCATCTGCTTGCTGGAAGGATGGTTGTCACTTCAGAGTTGTTTGCTGAATAGCTAGCATTATTAATTCCTAGACTACGTTTATATATGATTAAATGTTTCACAGTTGCAGGGGAGAATAGATTAGATGGCATCGGAATGAAATCGACTGAATATTTTAATAAAGGGTGTCGGCATAAAAGCATTGTCGTGGCGTGTTAATCATTGCTTGAAAGGGTTTTTTATTTCTGTTATAAGTGACTATTTTTTGAAAGACAGCATGTGGCGTAGGGAAGAAATGGGTATCGAATTGTAAAAATTCGATATCAAACTGATAAAGTCGTTGTTGAACTGATATAGCTGTGGATTGTATTATGGTTGAGCGTGGGTCTTACTACTTGGCACGTATATCGTGTATTTGAAATGGTTATGTAGACTCCTATGTATGGATGCTCGATGGTAATGAAGATCCACGTTTTAAAAGTGAAATCGCTTCCGATAAGGCCTTGTGGGCCATAACCCACAGGCCCAAGCTCGAGATTTATATATGAAAAGGGATTTTGGCTTACCCCAAGATCTCATTTTCATCAGGTGGTATCAGACCAGGGGAAAGGATTTCCGGTGAGAAGGGAGAAGAGTGCAAATAGAAGGAGAAGAGGTATAATTGTGTTAAAGCTGGAGCGTTTATGATCTTACCGTCGTGTAGATGGCGGCAGCAGAAGGTGAGAAGATTTGCAGCAACCTAGAGCAAGGTGTGCTCAATTGGTTCCAGAGAAGAGAACCGGAAGGATGCCAAAAGACAGAGTGCGGAGGGCTTGGTGAGGTATCGTGTAACAGAGGAGACTGTTACTGCAAAGGTTGGTTGCAGCTCATAGAAGATCATAAAAGCAGTTCTACTGAAGAAATGCAGTGGGTAGAATTGCTAAGGACCAGGAGAAGTATATGACCAGGAGGTCATAAATTTTTTTTTACCTCGGGAGTCTGATGCAGGAGCATCTGACCCTTTTCTAATTTAAAGAGGAATCCAAGAGGAGCGATGAAGACGTGGACAGTCAAGCTGGAAAACAGGAGGAAAATCTGCTCTAAAACAGATTTAAAGAGGATTTGATGGATTGTTATCTACGTGCATGTATTTTTGAGAGATTTTTGTAACAGATTCACGCCTTTGTAAATGCTTTATAAGCATGTTTGTATGCGTGAGATGGGGGGCGCGCTAGTGAGGATACAATGTAGCCTGTGTGGATTTATTGGCTAAGGCTGCAACGCCTTATACCAGTAGTCGTTTGTATATAATCAAAACTATGGATTATGTCAATTTTCTGTCTATTGCGTCATGCGTTTTTACAGTTTAAGTTTACGGTTAAAATCCATGTGAGGGCTTATTTCTGTGGAATGAATGGGTAGTTTGAAGTGTTAGATTGAACGCTTTTTAAGTTAATTTACGATAGATCGAGTGTAAATTGTTGGCATAATTTACATAGGACAGTTTTAAAATCGATCTGCTGAGGTATGGAACCAGGAATTAATGAATGCGTTAACCCTGAACTGATCTCGTTGCTGGGATGTTAATTAACGCAGAATTCATCTGCTTGCCGGAAGGATGGTTGTCACTTCAGAGTTGTTTTTTGAATAGCTAGCGTTATTAATTCCTAGACTGCGTTTATATATGTTTAAATGTTTCACAGTTGCAGGGGAGAATAGATTAGATGGCATCGGAATGAAATCGACTGAATATTTTAATAAAGGGTGTCGGCATCAAAGCATTGTCGTGGCGTGTTAACCATTGCTTGAAAGGGTTTTTGATTTCTGTTATAAGTGACTATTTTTTGAAAGACAGCGTGTGGCGCAGGGAAGAAATGGGTATCAAATTGTAAAAATTCGATATCAAACTAATAAAGTCGTTGTTGCACTGATATAGCTGTGGATTGTATTATGGTTGAGCATGGGTCTTACTACTTGGCACGTATATCATGTATTTTAAATGGTTATGTAGACTCCTATGTATGGATGCTCGATGGTAATGAAGATCCACGTTTTAAAAGTGAAATCGCTTCCGATAAGGCCTTGTGGGCCATAACCCACAGGCCCAGGCTCGAGATTTATATAGGAAAAGGGATTTTGGCTTACCCCAAGATCTCATTTTCATCAGTTGACAAAGCTGCATATACACGCAAGTTAGTTGACCAAAAGGTGCATATACGTACACATGCACTTTCACAGAAGGAAAGGCACGTACATCTCGGAAAACTAAGTTTTGGTCTGTGGTATTTGGTCCATGGTATTTGGTCCAAGGTATTGACCCTAGGTATTGGGTCCAAGGTATTGGTCCTACGTGGTTTTGCACCATGGTATTGAGAGAGGCCTAAACCTATATAAGGAGAAGAATATCATTAGGCAAATGTGCAAGTATTCAACTAATGAATATCTGATGAAGTGTGAGATCTAGTATGCTGGTTATGGGTTTGTGATGCTTTGTTTGATTTGAACCAAGGGTGCACCTATGCGGTTGATGAAGGTTGATGGATCAGGATCATGAAGACTAAGATGCATTATCATTATATGGCATGATCACGAATAGAACTGAATACTAACACATGTCTTATCCTTTATATCTTATGTTCTGGGTATATCTGAAGTTTAATATTGCAGCGAAGGTATAAGTAATTATTTTCAGATCTGTACGCGGGTTCCCTTTGGTGAAAGTGCATATATACACTAGTCTGACACAGTCAAATAGTATATACTTTACGAGATTTGATATTTGAGGTTGTTGTTGGTTCTAGTGGTTGTTGCAGAGTTCTGTGCTCTGCTATATGTTATGGTGACTGTGTTTTGATGACAGGGTTTTAGTGATTCAGTTGTAGGTTGATTCAGAGTTGATGGTTGTATTGCAGTAGTGATTGTTTTGTGTTGAATGGATCCAATATGAAAATTTATGAAACGTGGTCCCTAGAAGAAAAGAAAAGGTTGTATCCTTCTATAGGTCAACACCTACGTACTAGTACATCAACTAGTACAAGAGCTAGGGGGTTGTAGCTCCCTTCCAGTAGTAGCTAGAGAACGAGAGAAGGTTGTAGCCTTCTGCAGGTGGGTTCCTGCGTACTGGTATGAGTCTGCGCCAGTACAAAATTGTAAAAAGAAGTTTCTTATTAAAAGGAAGATAGAGAAGATTGCAGCAGGTGGTTTTCACCCACATTGGCTTTCCACCTTATATCATGGTGTTCATGTGTGCTTCTTATGTGTGATGATTTGTTTTGTTTTACTGCACCTATTTACTATTTATCTGGATAATAATGTTCTGATGCACTCATTAAAGATCAACTAATTGAATCATAAGTTTACTAGATATACGCTAGTTGCATTAAACATTGTTGCGTATACACACGGGTTGCCTTAACTAAAGTAGCGTATATGAATCTAATAATGGAAATGAAAATATTATTGATTTTCTAATATTATTGAGTTTACTTGTGGTCTGAAGACAAAAAAACATCTAAAGGTTGCAAGATTTTATGATCCTAATATTCCACCATTCATTTATGAGAAGTTCGAGTGCACATATTGGATGTTCTCCAACAAAGATAAGGTGTCAAAATATTTTGCAAGGATGTTGTACGTTGAGTTTCAAAAGCACATGGACCCCAATTACACAGATATGTGATCCAAATTATATGGAGTTGGAAAATTTTGTACATATGAAAAACCTCATGCTATATGTGATGTTGTATTTAGGGCTCCTACATCTCGTTTAGCACCTCGAATAGCTAGAATTGTTTCACTTCCAAATGATCTTGATGTTACATCAAGCACAACAACTTAGGAAAGGGAGAAGATTGGGGAGCATATTCAAGTTTCTTTGGGAGGGGTGACAGTTGGCTTAGGGAAGAGGAAACATTGAGAGAGTGACCAACATATTCCACGACTTTTTAGTGTTCTAGATGAGGTGTTGAGAGAGATGAATCAAGTAAATATCAAGATATATGCATCATATTGTAGAGATCATTGTGAGTAATTCATGGCTGGTGACATTTGGAGCATTGACCAGGTATTTTCTAGCAAGCTATGATTAATGAACTAAAAATTCACATTTACAAGATTAGCTATAATGCATGTTACATAAATTTATTATGTTGAACTATATATACATTTTGTCTCCAAATATTGCACACACACACCCACCCACGCACATATTTATTTATTTAAACTTATGTATTTTTCATCATTTTTAAATGATGAATACTTCAACTCCTTGGAACAATTTTTGTGAATAAACATGTTTATGTATAGGAAACAATGCATTATTATGTATATAGATTTTTTTGTTTGAAATTGCAAATGACTTTAAGTCACATAAATTTTATGATGTGGCACTTACAATTTATCATTTAATTTCAGGTTAGCAAAACAAACCAAGTAATCATTGAGGAGATAATACCTACATAGTTTCCACCAATGACATACGTATTGATAAATGTTTTTAAGAATATTTTATTCCACTTAGTATATTTCTAAATTCCCAAAGTTATATATTTATTTTTATTTTTATTTTTAAGTTTATAAAAAAATATGAGGATGGAAATGGTGGCTTGACGAGATGGTACATTTGATTTTACTTAGTTCATGTGTTTTCAAGTCTACCTTATATTTAATGTTTATTGTTAAAAAATGTCTTTAATTTGAACAAATATTGTCATGCATAGGTGCACGTACATAGAGGAAATGAATTTCTAAGGGTGTGCCAACATAATTTACAATAGGGACATAGGTATCCATAATTGTTTTTATTAATATTTTGTTTTGTTTATATTTATTTTCCAACACTTATACATTTTGATTTTCAATTTTTAGGGAATATAAAATGATGACATGAAGGAAACATAGGAAAAAGGATGTATCTACACAATTGGGTTCTTTCAGCGATTTTGAGTGTTTATGTTGTTCATAATTTCCAGTAGTATGTGTTTGTATACTAGTGTAGCTCAACTTTGTTGTTTTGATTGAAGATTTCAAGTTTTAAGATACCTAGGTTTAGATTTAATTTTCTCTTGGTAAAAAATATTAGTACCATATTTTGAATTTTAACATGAAAAAGAAAAAAATTGTAACTCAAGTCTTCCTAATATTGACCTTGCTCTCATTGTGATCTTTATCGAGGAAACAGGATTAGTACATGTACCAATTCACCACTATCAATTCTTTCATTTGTTCCCTATATGTATAAAACAACTCTTATATTGACATATTTTAGAAATTCGATTTTAGAAACAAAAGAAAAGAGAGGGATGATGGAAGCATTACATATACTTGCTTGTATTGTCACTTCCTCCTCCTACTAGAAGATCAACTAGGATAAGAAGGGTTTCCCTATTAATTCATAAATGAATAACTATGTAGGGATAAATTCCTACCTATATTTGAGCTCCATGTTATATAAAATAGAATATCATTTAGTATAGAAATCATTGGGGGTTTAGAGAATGTGCATATATATATATATAGAATTGGCAACCAAAAGTTTGTGGACACTCACTCACTCACATTAAAGCTCTCTAGGTATGTGAGATGAAATTGAAGTATTTATAGAACCTATCAATCAAATATTGGTACAGGTGTCCATGGAAGTCCTTGAATGATTCTATCACGTGGAAGGATTTAGTTGAATCCTTTCTGATTATGTGTTATTTTTGAAGACTTTCAATCTCCTCTACTTGAGCATTTCCATCATCTTGATTTATGGAAGAAGAATATAAATTTTCACGTTGTTTTCCTTCGTGATTTCCCTATTTACATTTTCATATTTCCCTTTGTCTGGCTATTTTCCGCGGATAAAAATGAAAAATGTTGGTGTGCCTCGATTTCTCAACATACCTTAATGTTGTTTGACCAGAATCATTTGGTACATATATGTCTCCATGTTTTCTCACAATGTCACCTACCATTAGTTCCTCGTGAGATAGAACTAAATTATCAATCCTTGTAATACCAAGGTGTGAAAGGACTAACAGGTTATTACCTCATATTGTTCATTTTTATTTCAAGTTCTTATAGAAAACCTAATTCCTATAATATCTCTTAATGAAGTAATAATACGTATCATCGTTAATAAAAGCTAAGGTGTGGTTATGGTTACCATAAGCAATTAATGTGTGGTTTCAAATATGGTCATAATAGGTTCTTATTTGGATAACTATCTTCTTTTTTTTCTCGGTAAAAACTATGCTAATATATTATGTACAGTAGGCAAAATTTACATCATGGCAAAACAAAGAGAACCAAGCTCTGGGAATATCATCCAGGAGCAGTTGAGGCCAATCAAAAAGCTAGCCCACACAGGGGTGCCAAACAAAGAAGCTAAACCATCCAAAAGAGCTAGCCCATGCAGGGGTGCCGACCAGAAAACCAAATTATCCCACGCAAGGGAGACTAACAATAACCAGCCCATTAACGAAGTTTCTAGGACACAAACACAAAGCACTCAAGCCAAAACTAAGCTAAAACAGACAGCATTAGAGACCAGAAGACCAGAGAGAAGAGCCATGTGAACCTTGAGCTAGAGCATCGCTATTCGTCCATTTGCACCTCCTCTACCAAGGCACAACCGTAAGCCTCCCTTTCATCAGCAGTGGGGGCAGTGTCTTCTGCTTCACTGGTCCTCTCCCTGCCTGCTTTTCGAGACATTTTCCAGGTCCCTTTACTTCCTTCTCAGGGCTAGTTTCAGGAACCTTTGATTATTGCACCTTGTTTTCAGCTTTCCCCTTCCCATGTTCATCCAGGGAGTCATTGTCTTCCTAGGAATTTTCAATGAACAGGACCGAAACATGCTCACTAATCTCGGGGCTGTTCATGGAACTGCTAAAATTGAAGATAGCAGAGCCTAAGGCAAGCAAGCAAGCCGAGTTCGATGCACGTCCATGAATTGAGTGGAATGAAGGGAATTAGCTCAAGTGGAGCATATGTGATGGCAATGACAGCAGTGGACAGAATTATCTGCATCGTGACTGCGAGAGGTTCCTCCTCTGGAAGTGCCTCAACGGAGATGATGTCGAGGTCTCACCATCCTTACAGTCGAGGAGAGGAAATTCAAACAGACCACGAAATAATCCAAACAGCCAGCTTCCGAAACAGACTACGAATAACCAAACAAACAAGGAGGAGATCCTGGCGGAGACGGAGAGGCAGGGCAACCGGAATTGCAGAGACCTGCCAAAAGGAAGAACCACCAACATTCCCTGTCCAGACGCAGTGACATGGTTTATAGCCTGAGCTACCTTACCTTGGAGCGCGCCTGCCATAACATCAACCTCCACTTGAGCTGAATAGCCATGCAGGGCATTTACTATGCTCTGTTTGCATAGCCTTATACCAGCTGCTTGCAATGCTTGTGCCAGCCTTGCCTCGGACTTCTGCCACGTAATGGCATATGGCCGGCATGTGGCCTGCGGCACACTCCCGTCCCATCCTAACTGACACCCGGCATATGGCTGGCATGTGGCCTGCGGCACACTCCTTCCCATCCTAACTAACACCCGCATCCAGGACATTTGGATAACTATCAAATTGGTGCAACATTTCACATTTTAGGCCATTATGCCCTTGTATTTATATACCATATTCGTTTAGTAATGGTTTTCATTGATTATAAGCTCAATTTCCCATATTGTTTTATACAAAATCCTAGCCAAAATGGAAAAGGCATACCAGTCTCAATACAGAAACTCTGACAAGCCTTTGTTTCACCATTGTCTCATATGTATTTTAGTGAAACAATATTTTTCTCAGACATCTAAGACTGGAGATGTCTGGGAACGTTTATTCTTCGAAATGATTATCAAAAATCCCTAGCTTCGGACCCTCTTATGATCTTTTGATCTGGATTCATATGATTTACATGACGTTGAGGAAAACAACCCTAAATATTCTATTACAGACAGTTGGATTTTTCCGAAAATGATAGAGATGAAAACCCTAATACTCCACATGATAACATCACCGAGAGTAAGATTAAAAATACCTTGTTCCATTATGCAGACTTGAAACCAGCATTTATGGAAAAAGAAGAGTTGAATGTCCTGGACTGTAATCCTCACTCAGAACCTACACAGTAAAAGAAATATGGTTAGTGTAATTAAAATCCTCATTCTAGAGCTAAAATTAAACGGGAAGAAAGAAAAATATTTAGGATTAGACGCAACAAGCAAAAGAATTTCCTAATCAAAGAAGTCTTTGTTGATCTGGAAACAAATGTCGATCCTTCACGAAAGAAACCTCAGACTCAAGATAGTTTTGGTTTCCCTGATGATAGGAATAATACTCATGATGTTGATACCAATCCTGGAAATGGTTCTCAAGATGATTCCCATTCTAATGAGAACATATTAAACATGTATTAGAATAAAAAATTCTTAATGACAATTCCTTGTTTGGAACATCATATAAACCAAATTGTTCAAAAGAAAAAGGTGCATAAATATTCCAACCGAGAATTATTGTTAAGTCATGCTAAATAAATATTTTATCACATATTTATATTTCACGCTGGATGGTTTTAAGGTATGTTCCTATTATAATTTTGATTTCTAAATGTAAAAGGTTATTACAGAATCTAATATTTTATAGGATCCCTCTTTCGACAACGATATCAATCATTAATTTATTTTCCTTTCTTTGTAACAGGTTTTCCTATTTGCTAAATGCTAGTCTTGTTTTTAGTGAAATAATTTACTCTGGATAATCATGCATCTATTGCAAATCCTACAAGGATCTCGTGTTATTGTTTTTTGTCCTTTTTTATTAGCTGATATTCGGCTAGCAGGCCAAGTGAACAATAATATTTATTTTTGTAAAAACAATTTATATTTTATAGATGGAGTTTGAACATGGTTAGGCTCATTTACTTCTATATAAACCCCTATTTTTTAAATTTTTGGAGGGGGATTGTGGAAATTTTAATCTGAAAGCTTTTTGTAAGTTTGGTTTTATTCAATCAATTTATTCTTATATTAATTTTCTTTTCCAGAGTAACTTTGTTTGCAATATTCTTAATGTTCTGTGATTTGGTTCGTAAATATTTGGAAGATAGCATGTTGTTGTTCCGTGGCTTGGAATCCCGAAAGATCAGTAAAAATATTTTCATTTTTTTCATCTTGTGGATTCAATTTCAGTCGTTTATAATGGATTATATCTCCTTTTTTTATTCATATCCTGAGGGTGATATTAATCTAGATATTACTTTAGTTTGAATTCGTGTAAATTCTATCCTAGAATTTTGATGGCAAATAATGTCATTTATATATGAGATTTATGTTGTATTAGTTTCGAATAATTTTTTTTTACATTTCATTATTTATTCATTTATTTGATTCATAAATGAATAATTGAAAAATCATTTAATCTTTAGAAATCATTACACTTATCCTTTCTCTTTAGATAGTAGATAGATAGCATTAGTTATTTTTCTGCATATTTCATTTATTCTTGATGAGAACTATTAAAAATGAACACCTATTTTTCTGTGTTGGTTAATCACCTATTTTTGTGTGTTGGTTAATTAGATAAGAGACTTAAATTTCTGTAGTTATATCTTTTATTTATTTATAGCACTGTAGATTTATTATTATTATTATTATTATTTTTGGGTATCCCGGAGGAACCTAACATCCAGCTTGACAGGTAACTACTAGTATCTGTCCTACTCTCCATAAACCTGGTGGCAAACAGGGGGCTTGAACCTAGGATCTCTCAGTTTACACAAATTTCACATTACTTTGATCACCAATTGAGTTTCCCCCACTCCGCAAGGAACAAATTATTTTATTAATTTTAATTTAGGTCAAATCCTAACTTAAATCCTAACTTAAGAAACTAACTTTCTTAAGAAACTAACTCTCTTAGGTCAAATGTTTACTAAGAGAGTTAGTTTCTTAAGTTAGGATTTAATTATTTATTGTATTTTCCTATAGTTTTAAGAGAGAATGATAATTATTGTAAATAGGAGAAGGTTTGAGAGTATTTTGGAAGAATTGAGAGAATTGTGGGTTAGTTAGATATTATCTAGACATAAGGGATTAGGTGAGATATTTTATGGATCATGAGAGATATTGTGGGAGTTATTTAGGATCTATCACCTACTTGGGGATCAGATCCACTTGTATAAATATAGGTGAACCCATGAGGCATGAAAGTGTAGAAGTGAGAGTGAGGAATGAGAGGCCAATAGTTCTCCTGTAAATATTGTATTTATTAATTAATTATTTCTCATATTTTTATGTGCATTTGATATTGTGTGGATTTCATAATTATGTTGTGTGTCTAATAATTATTATTTTTTAGGCCCTTATGGTCTGCTGCTTCATTTTTCGGTATGGGAGCCGGTAAGAGAATTGAAGTGTGTGAGATTTTTTCATCATGGCTTTGCATATAGAGGCAGAGAAGGCACTACGAGAAAGATGAGTTGAATAAAGAGTATTTTCAATCCTTGGTTAAATGAAAGAAATAAACCATTGCATTGGACAAAGAATCTTACTGAATGACTCCAAAGGAGAATGAAGAGATTAAAAATCAAGTTGCAGATAAAGAAGAGAAATAGTCAAGCATTAAAAATGTGGAACCTGAGATAAAATGTAATTTGCAATTTAATGTTAAAAATGATGAATTGACATTCCAAGATAGTAACAACAAACTTCAATTGGAAACTAGATATGGTATTGAAATTAAAGAATTAAGGAAACTAATGGAAAAATACCATGAACCAAGATAATGCAAGAAGATGCAAAAATACAAGAATATGATACATTTGACTACTTGAGTATACATCCGCAAATAAGGAGGAGAATTGCAACACAGATTTTGGAAACCTACAAATTAAAAGCCACAACCATTGAAGTAGAACAACAAAGAATGGATTATCAACAAAAGACTAAAGTTTGGGATCCAAGAGGATTTTTATCAACTTATAAATACATATGGTAGGGAGACCATGATTTTCATTTACATAGGGAGTCTAATACACGTGCATCTAACCTAGGGTCAAATGTTTACTAAGAGAGTTAATTTCTTAAGTCATGATAAGGTTCGAGAGTATTTTGGAAGAATTGAGAGAATTGTGGGCTAGTTGGATATTTATTAAAGATAAGGGATTAGGCAAGATATGTTATGGATCATGAGTGATATTGTGGGAGTTAGTTTAGGATCTAGAACCTACTTTGGGATCATATCCAATTGTATAAATCTAGGTGAACCCATGAGACATGAAAGTGTGGAAGTGAGAGTGAGGAATGAGAGGCCAATGATAGGTCTATAGTTATCCTGTGAATATTTTATTTATTAATTAATTAATTTTTAGATTTTACATGCATTTGATATTGTGTGGATGTTAAAATTATGTTTTGTGTGTGATAATTATTAATTTGTAGGGCCCTATGGTCTTTTGTGTCATATCATCACCATTAACAATATATTACATGATATCTTAACTAGTATGATCATTGATTTCAATTAGTTGGCATCTAAGCTACCCATTGGTGAATCTAGCCAATCAAATCCTTTTCACACTTTTTGTCTTCCTCCTTCCCCACCAAGCTTTCCTTCTTCTCTTGAAGATTCGTCTACTGAATGATATCCTTCTGAGTCATCTAAATTTGAGGAATAAAGAAACCAACCAAACAACCTTGTTGCTCCTTGGCGTTATCAAGATGTTGTTATTGTTCCTGGTGTACACCATCCTCTGCCCATAAAACCTCAAAATTTATCCCCAAATTTGATATAGATTCTAAGAAACCATATGAGGATCATATTAAAGCTTCTATGTTGGAAATTAGATAGAAAAATATATCACATGAAGATTTAGTTTGTATATTTTTCCCTTACACATTTGAGGGAAAGGCTACAACTTGGTACCTCTGGTAACCTGCTCAAAGCATTGTTTCTTGGGCACAATTTGAAACCACATTTTTAGAGAAATTTGGAGATGATAAACCCCTAGAAATATGAGTCACAAAATTGTCAAATGTGAAAATGGAAAGCAAATAAAAGGTGAAGGAATTTAATGTAAGGTTCCTTTCCTTAAGAACAAAATTCCTACTGAATCAATATCTACTCATAATTTTATAGTTTCCTATTATGTCAAAGCCTTGCCTAGCGAGATTACTATGTGGGTGAATAAGACCCAAAATGCATTAACATGCGGCATTGAGGAAGCTCTTTATTTAGAAAAATATATTCTCAATATTAAATTAAATTATGGCAAAAAAAGTGATTCCACCTCAACTTGCTAAGAAAAAATCTAAATCAACATCAAAACAACCTCATAAAAATAAGGAAACATCTATTTTTTTAGAAGAAATTCTTTAGGATTAATCACATTGTTAGGATTTGGTTGACATTTCGAACCAACTAATGTGGTTCATCCTGAGGAGAAGGTGAGAAATCCATTACTCAGAAGGAATAAATAGTAAGGATGCAGCATTGTCGAGAGATAGCATTGGATCCACCAAAAACTAATTTCTAATGGCTAACTTTGGGCAATGCTGCATCCTTACTATTTATTCCTTCTGATCAATGGATTTCTCACCTTTTCCTGAGGATGAACCACATTAGCTGGTTTGAAATGTCGACCAAATCCTAACAATGTGATTAATCCGAAAGACTTTCTTCTACATTATGGATCACAAAAGTATTAGATCTAACATCTATTTTTTTATCAAGAAAGCCTTCAAAAGCATCTTAAAAAATTGTCTAATCATGAGAAAAATTCAACAAAAGGGACTTCTAATAGGACAAATTTTAAAAATACTAATAGGAAACCATTTCAAAATAAATTTGTTCCCCCATATGAAGGCTTTACTATTGAGGTTTTATTAGACACTTTGCAGGAAATTATTATTGATTCTACCTCTAATGAGAATGATACAGAGAAGGCTAAAAGTATTTTGAAGAAGATGATAATTAGCCACCCTTTGTTATGGATCATTTTTTAGACATATTGTATTAAGATGATCATGATTCAATTATTTCCAACCAACATTGGTATAACAAAAAAATAAAGGGTTGTCTAAAAATCAAAATATTTTCCTTCTAATAAGGTGAAGATATCTAAAAACAAATCAGAAAATACTCAAAAAAAAAAATTTATAAACTATACGATCCGACTAAAGATATAAAAAAATATAAAGATAACATTTCATTATTTGAGCTTCTTAAAATTCCTTTATGTTGTAGCAGCTACAACCACCCTCCAAAATTTCAGCTTGCACCCAATTTTGAAGCCTCCCTTGAGAGTTTCACTTGATGACTGCACACACTCGATTTCACTCCATGAACTTGTGTGAGTCTTAGCATTTTCCTTACTTATTCATTTCACCAAGTCTTGCATGTTGATGTCAAATTCATTCTTGCAACCATGTTTTGGTTATGACTTAATTCCTCACTTCGTGTGTACTCATTTTGTCCGTTATGAAAGCATCTGTCGCACTCACACACGGAGTCACATCCACTATCGCACAAGTGTCGTCACGATCAATCATGAGTGTCACACTTGTCACTTGCACTGTCGGTCAATCGTGTTAAACATGTGGGTCAGGTTGGTTTGAGTTGTCTTCTCATCAAGTCATGTTGGTGTGTGTTTGTAAGATCACATTTTCATCTTTTACTCATTAACACACTCAGTCATTTTGCTGAAGTTGTAAAGATTGGACTTCCCTCTAATAGTCAGACCATCACCCCACCATCGACTTGATCGAATGTCACCCAAAACAGTGCAGAAGCACCAAGAAAGTCTTTACAAGTTGCGTTGCCTGCAAGCAATTCAATCAACCTTCATGCTAGCCACCTCGAGAGTTGGACATGGCAGCCACCCAAGGAATGACTCCCCTCAAAAATTGTGCATAGGATGTTGACCTTTCCCGCTCTGCTGAATAAGGAAATTGTGCAAACAAGCTGGACAGACACCTAGTGCCCATCCCTATATCCCTTAGAAAATTGCACAATTTTCCTAGTCATTCCTCCCGCCATTCAACCAGCTGCTCATCCATAAAATTGTGTAGTTTTCATGAGCAGGCCTTCTACTGCCTAGTAGTCTGCTCAACTCAAAAATTACAGAGTGATGATTAGCAGGCTGGACTCCCAGCCTTAGTGCAGTTTCTATCGCCAACAACTCCCAGCAACAGACTGCCAGTTCCCCCCAGGAATTGCTCAGATTCTATTGCCAACCTCCTGGCAAGTGACTGTTATTTCCCCTTGGAAATTGCATAGTTTCTGCTGTGAGTGACCCAGCAGCAAGCTGCCAGTTATCTCCAGGAATTCTGCAGTTTGGGCTATTAGGCTCCCGACGAGTTCCTCTAAAATACTGCACAATTTCGTCCTGTTGATCCTCCATGCAACCCGACATGTTCCTCCAAAAAATTGTGCAAATTTTCCTGTCAAGCCCTTGCTTCCCTCTCATTCTGAAAAATGCACAGATTATGTCTGCCTTGCCTTCTTGTAGCCTAGACTATGCCTCCCAAAATTTGTGTAGCTTTTCCTTCCATCCGAGCCAGACCTCGCACACAGTCACTGTCGACACGAATTGCCCATCTCTATCACCCAGTGACTATTGCGTAGTTTTGATCAGCGGAGCTCAGAGCCATCATCTTGCCTGGCAACCTTGCTGCCTCTCCGAGTCACTTGCATTCGAAATGATCATGTATCATGGTAGATTGGGAGGTTTTTGGATTTGATGTCTTCTCGTCATGAGTGAATGTAGGTATAGGTACACTAACAAACATGGTGCGATAATGAATGGGATGAACGAAGGGAGCACATGAAAAAGGAGAGGTTCACTAACGGACAAACGAACGTTGCATGTGAATAAATGTGATCGCAAATGGATGATCATGCAAAGATGTGTTCGCGGACGGAAAGACGAGAATGCAAGATGTGCTCACAGACGGACGAGCGGATGAACATGCACCTTTCACAAACAAATGATCTTGTTAAGCCTTCTAACATACAAGCAATGAGCAAAATGCCAAAGCAACATCAATCGAACCAACGACGATTGAATACTTTATGCATCTTGCCATGCGAAGGTGAAGCTGTGACACACCATGAAGACATCCATCACCCAGCAGCACTGCAGCTCGACATGCACTCCAGCAGCAGCATGAATGTACCACCACTGTCATGTCATGAGTCATCTCGTCCACATCTCTATTTTGGGCCATGTTGTCAATCAATGGAATGTAACATGGAACTCCAAGAGACCCACTTGTTGTACAAAGAGTCATCTAAAGTCGAAAAGTCACAGAAGTCAAATAGTCATGAGAGTAGTCGAATAACCACAAGGGTCAGTTTCACCCTTGGCTATAAATACCCCTTCATTTGTACATGCAAGGGACTTTTCACCTCAGCTCCTCCCACATAGCCAAGAGAGTCTATAATCTTTCATTTGAGGAGTAAGTAGTGGCTCCAATGCCCCTCACACGGGGTTAGTGATGTATGGTGTAACGATGTGTCTTGGAACTTTCGCTTAATTCAGAAGCCTACTAACATGACAACACATGTTCACACATGTACTTTAACTATTGTAAGACTAATATTTAACACTTGTGATGCATTTTTCTTTAAACTGTGTTGTGAATTTGAACTATTTCACTTGTTGTAATACACAATCTATTAATGGAAATGTGTTGTATATGTTTTTAATGTTGTCTCGCCCGTGTAGACTACTCTCCCAGACATTAGACAGACCTTTCACATAGAACTTGCTATAACAACCATTGTACTTGCGCGAACGAATCCAGTGTGTTATACGTGTTATCTTCCCTTGTGTGTTGCAACTGTCACATCTATGTAGACTATTCATGTAGAAGTTGCGCAAGTTCTATTGTGTTGTTTGTTCCTAGGAGAGTTACGACTTATTGCAACCGACATGGGACTCACTCCCACCTTCTCCCTCTATGGTGAAAGAACCATTGACACAAGTGACACTTACACTCACCAGACATGTGAACCTCACTTCTCAAAGACAAAGCAGACCACTCTCCTGTGTTGACAAGAATGAGTTGAGGCAAATACTCAAGATAATGGCAACCGGACCATTATATCAGATGGGACTCCCACACCAAATGTTGTGAGGTCTAGTTGGGACTTCATACCAGGGTGATCCCCTGAATATTGGCGGATCTAGAACCATCAACATTTCTGGCACTAGAAGGAGGGCCAGATAACAAGTTGTGTCCTCTCATCCTGTTTTGAACCTTTGCATATCTATCATGGATTCTTTCTCTCTTCTCCCTCCATAATGTTTTTCGAATCACGAAGATGTCACCATCACGAGGGAGTTTTTCGATCACTTGTCCACTTACACCTATGATGATGAAGGCGAAGTGGCCTGGCCTGAGTTATTACATGACTTTATTTCCATGCTTCATGAGGAAGATGGATGTTCTGACGAATAGGCCAACTTCCTTCTTGCATACACACTTCACGAATCTCCACATTGATGGTTGTGCAGCCTACCAACTAACAACGTGCACTCACTTAAGCACTTATGTGATCTCATTGAAGTCTCTTTCTATCATTTTGATCCAGAACATCTTGACCAAAAGCTGCAACAACAATGGAAGGCTCCACATGAATCACCTATGGATTTTTGGCAGTGCTTCTGTGATTTGCAATTTCAATCTTCGAAGAGCCAGATGAATTTTTTCTATCTTTGGGACCAATTCGAGTACTATCTTAAGAAATCTACTCATCCCAAGAAGAAGTTCAAGATCAAACCCCGCTCAGCATTCTTCAATGATGGATCTGCATAATCCAAGATGAATTTGGTTGCTGTCACAAGTGATTGTCCATCGTCCTCCCATCAAACAGCTCCACCATCACAGAATGATTTGGGAGAGCATGACCACACATTTGTTGAACCATCACATCCTCCCGACATCGCTCCTTTTGATTTTCACGCAAACCTGGTTGTGAGTCCCATACCTCGTCACATTTATTTTCTATATCAACCTCCGTCTTCATATTTTGATCATCCTCTGGATGACACTGCCTTGTGTTCTTCCATTCCAGACTCTACACGTATTTTGAATGAGGATCGATCTATCAACGAAGTTGGTATTCCACAAACAACATGCACTAGCATTCATGAAGAGCATGATGGGGAGCTTTAACATCCACCGGTAACAAGGGACCATCCATGTTTGTCCGTACCTCCTCTGTTTTTCCTGTCATCCTTGTTGATCCTACCACCTCTGATTTTTCATGTGTATATTTGTCCACGGATGCACCCATTGTTGATATTTCGCAGGACACACCATAGGTCATCCCATCATCTACCAATGAATAGGACCAATCATTCATTGAAAATCCACTTGATCTTTCATCTGCTCTTTCCGAGAATGTAGAGGGTGAACATCCTTCCTTCTCATCTACACCTTTGTGTGATTCATCAAACCATGAGGATGCCAACCAACATCCTAAATTTTTTAATCTTGGTTTCGTGATCTCTTCACCTCATCATCCAATCACAATGTTGATTCACTCATTGTTAATCCATCTAAGCCATTGGTCTACGAAGATCCATCTATCAGCCAAGTTGAAATCCCATAGATTGTTGAGGCACTTTAGCCCGAGTTGATGGTTACGTCAGGCCCTCGCTATCTTGAGGTTAGTTTCACTTCTAATAAAGAAATTGTTCAAACACTCAAGGCTCCTCATCACTCATCTATATATGCTCAAGATCAATCAAACTCTCAGATTTTACTTCCTCCACTCGAACTACACAATGCCATCGCTCATGCATTAGAGGAATCTTACACAGTAAGCACACTTGCACAACATAAGTGGTCTACCTTTCTCATGTTTTCTTACATATCACAGTGAAGGGAATGCTTGCACTCAACATCTGCACATAGTGTCACACAACTCCATGGCAAGTCTACAGAGTACATGTTATGCGCTTTCACTCATTTTTGTTATTTGGACACTTGTAAGCTTGGAGTGTGTTTGTTTTCATTGTTGTATCTTTCACATTTTCTAGTTCAAACAACTGGGTTTCTTGCGGACCAAGCCTTCACCAACATGGTTCAACCAATGCATCATTGACTGCATTGGAAATATCACTTCATGTGATCAGGCCAATGCACCGTTAGCTTAGGAGTAGGAGTATTGTTTTCTTTCTTGCTTTGCATGTTTATTTGATTGTTTGCTTGTGTGTTTTCTTACTCACTTTTCTTTCACTTTTACTTCTACTTTTGTTTTCAATTTGGTTGCTTCACTTACTATTTTTATTTTCATTTGTTTGAGTTTCTTAATACCTTACTAATATTTTTCCATAAATAAGTGTTGCAAACAACTGCGTTCTGGCTTTTGAATAGATTATGTGGATGAGATTTGAAGAAACTTGTGACACTGCAACACTTGGCCAATCTTGTTTCCGTCTTCTCTATGCTTGGTTATAACCTTCGGCCGATGAAGTCTTGAAGGAAAATGTGAACTATCTATGATGGAATTTTTGGTCGAACCATGAACCTATGTCCACACTGTGAAGCCACATGCCTACACTCACCCTTCTGCTCTGTGTGTTTAAGCTCATCCAACTAGTCGAAATGAAGAAGGGGAAAATCTAAACGAGAAAACCTATGTTAGAGGTCTTACATGTTTCTATGAAGGAACAAACTCTTCTTCTCTCAATAAATTGGGATCCCTCTTCCGCCCCAAAAATAAATAAGTGTCAATGCACAGTCCTCTTTAAAAAATACAAAGGCAAAAGAAGAGAAAGGCTTCCTATGTAGAGAGGTGAAGCATGCAACTCCACGGGGATACTGACCAGGCTCGCTGGCAGTGTAGCAATGTGTGTGTTCCTGCATGACTCTATCGGGGTACTGTTCAAGCCTAATGGTAGGAGAGAAACATGAGAGATGAAAACTTATACTTTGAAAATATTCAACTTGTGAGCTAAATTACCCTTCCCCGATTCAAAATAGTGTCATCATGCTGAAATTTTGATTTTGTTTGACTGAGTTGGCAAAAGGTGAACAATGTATGTCCATGGGGTAAGTGGGGAAGCTGAATTAACCCACACAATGATTCAATACTCCCTAAAATACCAAGGCCTTATGCTAGCAATGAACCAAAACAGAAAATCTAGAGTTCCACCATTGTATCGCGAAGTGTTGTAATGGCTACAACCACCCTCCAAAATGTTGACCTGCAACCAATTTCGGAGCCTCCCTTGAGAGTTTCAATTGTTTACTACACACACTCGGGTTCACTCCATGAAACCGTTTAAGTCTTAGCATTCACCTTTCTTGTTCATTTCACCAAGTCTTGCATGTTGATATCAAATTCATTCTTGTGACCATGTTCTGGTTATGCCCAAATTCCTCGCTTCGTGTGTACTTTCTTTATTCGCTACAAAAGTATATGTCGCACTCACACACGGAGTCACGTCCACTGTCGGCCAAGCATCGTCACGGTTGATCAACGATAAATCGTGAGTGTTGCGCTTTTCGCTTTCAACGTCGGTCAGTCATGTTGAACATGTGTGTTGGGTTGGTTTGAGTTGTCTCATCGTCAAGTCATGTTGGTGTGTATTTGTAAGATCACATTTGCATCTTTCACACACTTAGTCATTTTTCTAAAGTTTTGAGGACCGTACTTCCCTCTGATAGCTGGACCATAACCCCGCCATAAAATCGATCAAATATGACCCAGAATAACGTAAAAGCACCAAGCAAGTTTTTTCATGTTGCGTTGCCTGCAAGCAATTCAATCCACCTTCATGTTGGCCACCCGGAGAGTTGGACCCAATAACCACCCAAGGACTGACTCCCCCTAAAAAATTGCATAGAGGTTGCTGACCTTGCCCACTCCACTGACTGAGGAAATTACGCAGACAGACCAAACAGACACCTAGTGCCTATCCCTGTCTCCCTCGGACTATTCCGCAACTTTCCTAGTCAATCCTCTCAACAGTCGACCAACTGCTCATTCAGAAAATTGTGTAGTTTTCATGAGAAATCCTTCTGATGTCTAGCATTCCGCTCAGCTCAGAGATTGTGCAAAGATGATCAACAGGCCGACCTCCCAGCCTTAGTGCAGTTTCTCTCGCTAGCAACTCCCAGCAGCAAACTCACAGTTCCCTCCAGGAATTGCGCAGTTTCTGCTGCCAAGTCCCCTTGGAAATTGTGCAGTTTCTGCTGCCAGTTACCTCCAGGAATTTCACAGTTTTGGCTTCTAGGCTCCCGACCAATTCCTCCAAAAAAATGCAAAATTCCTTCTTGTTGATCCTCCATGCAGCCCAACCTATTCCTCCAGAAAGCCCTTCTTCCCACTTGTTTCAGAAAATGCACAGATTCTGTTTGCCTTGCCTTCCTGCAGCCAAGAGTATCCCTCCCAAAATTTGCGCAGTTTTTCCTTCGAGCCGAGCTAGACCTTGCGGATAGTCACTATTGACTCAGATTACCCATCTCCATCACCAAGTGACCATTGCGCAATTTTCACCAGTAGTGTTAGGAACCATCATCCCGCCTTGCAACGTTGTTACCTTTCTCGGTCACCCGCATCCGAAATGATCATGTTTCATGGTAGACTAGGAGGTTTTTGGATTTGATGTCATCTCGTCATGAGTGAATACAAGTACAGGTACACTAACAAACATGGCATGATGATGAATGGGATGAATGAAGGGAGCACATGCAAAAGGGCAGGCTCACCAACAGAAGAACGAACGATGCATGCGAAGAGATGTGATCGCAAACGGATGATCATGCAAAGATGTGTTCACAAATGGAAAGATGAGAAAACATGCAAGATGTGCTCACAGACAAACGAATGGAAAAACATGTACCTTTTGTGAACAAATGATCTTGTCAAGCCTTCCAACACACAAGGAAGAAGCAATGTGCCAAAGCAACATCAAGCGAACCAACGACCATCAAAGACTCAGCAAACCTTGCCATGTGAAGGTGAAGCTATGACACACCATGAAGACATCCATCACCTAACAGCACTACAACTCAGCATGCACTCCAGCGAAAGAACGAATGTACCACCACTGTCATGCCGAGTCGTGTCATGAGTCATGTCATCCACATCTCTATTGTGGGCCATGTTGTCAATCAATGGAATGTAACGTTGAAGTCGAAGAGACCAATTTATTGTACAAAGAGTGATGTAAATTTTAAAAGTCATGGAAGTCAAACAGTCATGAGGGTAGTCAAACAGCCACAAGGGTCAGTTTCACCCTTGGCTATAAATACCCCCTCATTTGTACATGCAAGGGAATTTTCACCTCATCTCCTCCCACATAGCCAAGATAGTATGTAATCTTTTCTTTGAGGAGTAAGTAGTGGATCCAACACCCCTCATATGGGGTTAGTGATGTATGGTGTAATGATGTGTCTAGGAACTTTTTCTTAATTCAAAATCCTGCTAAAAGACCAACACATTTTCACACATGTATTGTAACTGTTTTAAGACTAATCTTTAACACTTGTGATGCATGTTGCTTTAACCTATGTTGTGCATTTGATCTATTTCATGTGTTGTAATACATAATCTATTAATGAAAATGTGTTGTATATGTTGTTAATGTTGTCTCGCCCGTGTAGACTACTCTCTTGGATGTTAGACAAACCTTTCACATAGAACTTGCTATAACAACCTTTGTACTCGTGTGGACTAATCCATTGATTTTTATACGTGTTATCTTCCCTTGTATGTTATGACTTTTGTATCTGTGTGGACTGTTCCCCCAGAAGCTGCACAGGTCGTGTTTTGTTGTGTGTTCCTAGCAGAGTTGGGACTTTTCCCAACTGACTTGGGACTCACTCCCACCCTCTCCCTCTACAGTGAAAGAACCATTGACACAAGTGACACTTACACTCCCCACGCACACGAACCTCACTTCTTGAAGACAAAGTGGACCACTCTCTTGTGCTCACAAGCAAGAGTTGAGTCAAATCCTTAAGACAAGGGCAGCCAGGCCATCATACAAAACCACACCAAATAGTGTGAGATCTATTTGGGACTTCATACCAGGGTGATCCCCTTAATTTTGGCGGATCCAGCACCATCAACACTTTAATACAACAAAAAAATTCAACAACATTTCGATGAAAATTATGGTAAGAATAAAGTTTCCCCAAGTCCAAATATTGCTAGTTTTGAAAAATCTTCGACTAATCATGTTCAAACTTTGAAACATCCATCTAAAAATTCCCCTACACATAAAAGAAAATCATCGTTGTTCCTTCTTACATTTTATATTTGTAATCACAATGTTCACAACTACATGATAGATTTGAGAGCCTCCTCTAATGTCATGCCCCACTCTATACGTAAGAAAATTAATGCCCAAATGATGCCTTCTGAGGCGAAAATTGTGCAACTTGATAGGATTAATGTAAAAGTAGTGGAAGAAATAATTGATGTGTTGATCAGACTCTCCTTATATCTTAGTTTTCAACAAACCATTGACATAGTTATTGCAGACATACCAAAAGCATATGGTTTATTCCTAATTCTGGTTTGGATGTAGCCACTAAAAGGGTATATGGATACAGAATTAATTTACTTGTGGCTTCCCTTGAAAGGGGAACCCTATAAAAATTAGAGTTAATAGAGAAAAATCTATGAAGCATGTCATTATTGATATTGATGGTCCAAATGAAACAACTATGTTTAATGATTGTTTAAATATTGATTCATTTTTCGAAGACTCTGCCACTAAAATTTATCCTTTCTCTAACAACATGCAAAAATCTGAAATCTTGATTGTTATTAAATTAGTAACAATTGATAAAAAAATTCTTGATGTTAATTATGATCCAAAAGGTGAACTTTGGTCTTTATATTTTGATGGATTGAAATTCAAGGAAGGTACAAGAGCAATTTGTTTACTTATAGATACCATAGGTAACAAACTTTTTATTGGTTGTAGATTAGAGTTTGAGTGCACTAACATGTAGCAAAATATTGGGCACTCATCAGGGACTCAAAAAGGCTCTAGGTCTTGGAATTCAATTCCTAAAGGTATATGATGATTCTGAAATAATCGTTAAGCAGGTAGCAAAATGTTACACGTTTCGTTTCATCTCACTTGAAGAATTACCAGACAGAGGGAAGGGATTTAATAGAAAAAATTTCAAAATTTAATTGTTTTTATACCTAGATATCTTAATCAAGAATTTGATATGTTGGCAATCGTAGCATCCTGACTAATTCTTGCTAAAGGATCTAAGCCTGAGTTGATGTTTAGACTATCAATTCCTAATAACATCACTAACTCACATGTTTTTTTATCATTATCAACATATACTTGAGTTTTTGCACTTTGAAGATAGTTTTTGTGACACTGTGATTGATGAGTTGACGCATGAAGAGAACCTTCATGAATTTTATCAAATACAAATCCAAGAGTCAATGGATGAGTTTGTTGATTTGGTAAACCCTATCCCTAGACCTGTTGTTAGGCTTGAAAAAATTATGACTTGTAGGACAGATTTTAAAAACTGGTTAACTGTAAAAATAATAGGTCAAACTAATAGTTCAACCTAGTTTGATTACATGTTAATAGAAAAATGATTAGTGATCATGTCGAAATGAGGTTGAGGTCAATTGTATTTATATAATTCCAAGGGTGTTCAATTTACATTACGGTTGACCTAATCAAATGTGCACATGTGGGATTTAATTCAAAAATGCATGTTTCCTTGTCGAATTTGAACACTTCAATAGTCAAAATTCATCCACTTGAAAGGAGGATTCTAGTCCCATGATTGGATTTTTTCACTAAGTTGTCAAAAATTAACACCATGTAGTACAAAGTCATAAATTTGGGATCGAAACCAAACCCTCAAAACGTAAACATGGGAACTAATGGCACCCCTCAAGTAAAGGAAAATGTGATACACTTACTTAAAGAGTATAGAGACATATTCACCTAGAACTATAAGCACATTAAAAATTTTGAATCCAATAACATCCAACATAGTATTTCCATAAAGCCTCAAACCAAGCCTTTCCAACAAGCCTTTAATGAAAATTCAATTTCATTAAATGATATTGTGGGTGGAAAGTACAAGTTGGTCATTTCTTTTCATTTTGATCCTCTATCTTTGTTTGTTGAAACTCCCTATGGAATTTGATAAACTTTTTGAAATGTTACCTATGGAACTTACACTCTATATATTGGACTTAAGGGTTTCTAAATTCTATTTCACTTGTTCAATACTCCCTCTTCAAAACAAAGTTTCTTGGTTGAATGCATTGCATTCAAGCCAATAGCCTCTACCTTGACCAATATTGGGCCTATATCTTTGTTTTTATATGGAAGAGAAGGAGGAAATGTTATTTTCATAGTGATTTGCAATGTTAATGCACTAATTTCACTTTCCATGATAACTATCTCCTTGTAAGTTATATGGAAACAACCAAGAGAGAGCCCATTGTAGTGCCATAAGGTAGCAACTTCCAATGAAAGCTACAAGGGTTGACCCATATCATGGTTACATAAAAGATGAGAAATATTCATATGAAGATCATTTATCAATACCCATTTTTTATCATTATGCCATGTTTCCCCTAGAATCATCATCCTTACTACCTTAGGAAGGATCCTCCCATATTGAACAAGAAATTACAATACATCATTAAAAACCCTAAATATAAAGAGATCACATACACAATGGGGACTCCCTATTATGTTATGATTTTATGAGAAATCCCACCAACTTATGTAATAAATCCCACATCAATTACATGTGAACAAACATTTTGGCTTATATGATTTATTACTTTATTGACGTGTTAGTAGTGTTGGCATTAATGTTAGATGGTTATGAAGGCCAACACATGTAGTTAGCTTCAATATGGACTTATCTTTAAGAATAAGTGACTTTCTCCAATGAAAAAGTGACTTGGTAGAAATTTAAACTTAGACCAACATTATTTCATAAGCAATGTTTCATAAACAATTTTTGTTTCAAAAGCAATGGTTGTTTCTTAAGTAATTTCCTGATGTTGTTTGTTTCATAAGAAAAGTAAATACATGGCATATGAGATCTACATAATTTTTATTTCCATTGAACATGAATATTATCATCAAATTACACTATTTTATATCTAGAGTTAACATTTCCAAAACGTGCACTCTCCTAGATTATATCCAAGCCATGAACTCTCTGGTTAGTACCCAATTTGCAATTGAATTCACATAATCATGTTGTTGGCACTAAAGGTGCTATAGAGATGATTGAAGTTGTTGTGAGGCAAATGGTTTCAGATATGGGAGAAGAACCTTGAGTTTTCCCCAATTTAGGGAACAAATGCAAATTAAATCTTATCAATCTACATTTGTAGCCTGAATTTCCAAATGGTTATCAACAATTGCAACTCATTTTACTCACTGGGAATATTTTTCCGCATCTTGTAGCATGAAAAGAAAATTATGAGCCTTAATTTATGCACTCATTGAATTGGTTGAGTAATAATTCTTTAATATTATTTGGAAGACCATTTTTTAATATTTTGAGGTTCAAAATTTGAAAGCAAAATTGAGACGAATGGATCATGTGAATATGGAAAGATAAACTAAATCACTTCAAATCCCTACATTAGAATACAAATAGACAAGAAGTTATCTATAAACATGATTTTTTAGTATGCAGAACTACTAGTTTCTAAATTTTCTGAGACTTAGTCCATGAATTTCCTGGCAAAAATAAAAAGAGGAAGAGGAACATAAGTGAAATAGAATTGAGCAAGAAAAGAAAAGGACATAAGTATATATAAAGAGGGAAGAGATAGAGTTTTGAATAGATACAAAGAGTAATAAGAATTCATAATTAAATACTATGTAAGCCTACAAAATAAAAATTTCTTATATTAGTGGATTAGTGTCTCATTTCAAGTAATATCATGTAAAAGAACAGGTTGAAGCCTATAAGAAGTGGGAGTCGGTGATTCTAGCAAGTTGAGGTCTACAAAATTGATGTAAAAGAGGGAGTGGGCGCTTTCCTATACATCACAACAAAAAATTCACAATTTTCTCCCTTTATGGGTTTCCACTTATATTTGATGTCTACACGTCTTGAATCTGTTGCTTGTGTGTTTTCTTTTGAATTCATGGTCAATTATTGAACAACTATATAAATTTGCTAATTGTTAAAGAAACATTAAAATACTCTTAAAATAATTTGAAATTTGTCATTGCTAAAAGACATAATTATTAATCTACCCCACCCATAATTGCCTAGTTTCCAACATTGTGCAAAACTCTATTCATTGTGGGATGTTTTCTGAATGATTTGGTGTATGACTTGATATGTAATAAGTTATGACTGTGGTGATTTTGAATTTGAATTCACATAAAAACCCGTATTTTTTATTTATTATCCTGCCTTGGAGGTTTTGAAAAATGGCATGGAGGGGACCATATCCATCCACTAAATGCTACATTACTTTTTTAAAACATACTAGTCTACTTTTGTGGACCACCCCTACCATTATCCACTAATTAGATTTTTATTTTTTTTTGGGGAGGGGGGGTGGGGGGGTGTATAGGAATTTGTCATAGTTTTTTATCCATTCTTCACTGCCTATAATGAAAGAACCCAATATGTCAATAGAGAATAAATAGATATACTGGGAACAAATTTTAGAAGGATCACTATGTTTAGATGGGATATCATTTGGAGATAAAAAATGAGAAATATTATATTTTTTGTAGCCACCTTCCCAAGTCTCACACATTGTCAATTAAAAGAAAGCCATAGTCATAGATAGATTAAAACAAATAACGTAATCCCCAATAAGTGAATTGGCTCCATTTTGTGAAATTCCACTGTCATCAACATGCTAGTAAAGAGGCTTTCTCTATCCCATCACCATGGTGGACATCAATATTAACCTAGAGAAATGGCATGGTGTTTAAGAAATATAAAATTCCCAACACCAAGTCATCAGTATAATAATAAAAAAAATGCCTAATACTTTTAGCATGGTGAAGATCAACGGACCAATCCATTGCAATGTCATAAATTTTATTGTTTGGTTGATGACAAACATCCATATAGTAGAAATTTGATAAAACTAAAAAATATTCTCAAATATAGGACAATATGTTTCCATATTACATCTTAGTATCTCCTTAGTTAAGATATGTTGGGTATCATGCATTATTCAACATAATAATTCTCTACAGTCTACTAAATAATATTGATCAGGTTCTAGTGTATATGCATTTTGTAGTTAAGAGATGTCCTATTCTAGTTAAATTCATAAGAATAACTAGATGATGTGCCATGCATATTCAATGTGGCTTCATAATATGATTTAGAAAAAATCAGACATTTCCCACATCAGGAATGACCATAATTTAGCAAACTTTGCGTAAAAACGATGAAAAAAATGACTAGGTCATTAGATATTACAACATTTGACTGGATGAGGGATGTTATTTCCCAGTGAGGTTCTCAAAATAAGTATACCAATTTCGCATTTAATTTATTGAAAACCTATCCCTACATAGGCTTTGATACCTATCTCTATTTGTAACCATTCCTAGATATCTTCTAAATACCTTTTCTGAAAGGGTGAATATGCAAAATTAGGAAACAATTTTAGTTTGTTTTTGACATGAAAATTATGAAATTTTATGTTTTTCAACTTCAACCACTGTAAACACATATTTTCTTTGAGAATTTTTCTTTGTAGTAGAAAAAAATATTTGTATGGAATTATATTGCCTCCATACCAATATATCTATATATATATATATATATATATATATATATATATATGTATCTAGAGAAATTTGGTTTTTACCAATTGCCTATACATGAAAATTTCACGCAAGTATAATGAGTGACCTAACAAAATTTTCAGCGCACAAAATTCCAAATTCAGAAGAAATAGAATGATTTTGGAATCGATTTCCACTTTCCATATGGTTCTCATCCTAATCTAGGCTTGTAAACACAGTTCCTTTGCTATGAAATCCTGTACACATGCCAAAATAGTGTGACACTTTTCTTGTATTCAAATTCATGCATGTGAACCATAACTCTGAAGCTGTGTGTTGGGTCCCTATAATACTAGTGATTACCCCATTACTATTGTAGTTATACCCCTTATTTATATTGTTGTGCCCCTATTACCCCCATATTGTTATTTTTGTGCCCCATAGAATCCCTCTATTGTTATTTTTGTGGCTTTATATTATTATTGTTAGGTCGGCTGGATTATATTGTGACTCCTTAGACTCATAGATATAGAAAGGAGGTTTTGTCATTTGTATCATCCAAGAATTGTTCATTTATGTAATGTAAAGGAGGTTTCCCCCTCGAAGAGGCTGAATTCTAAGGCGTTGATCTATCTTTTCTATCTTTTCTTGAGCTGGTTTCATAACATTTGGTATCACAGCTTTGGAATTCTAGGGTTTCGCTGCTCCAAACAGGTCATCGTGGCATTTTCGCTATAACTTTTTTTCTGTGACGTTTCAGACGTCACAAATAAAACCCATTTTAGAAGAATTGGTGCTAAACCTTGGGTCCAAATTTCAGAGCTTTTTACGCGATAGTTTCGGAGATATGATCTGAGGAAGTTGACCTTTTTGAAGACTCCTGAATTACATTCAAAACAGGTGATCTGGGGAAAATCGTCATAACTCTCTCTCTGAGGATTGGATTGAAATTTCGTAAAAAGGTACAGAAAGAGGACAAACTGTAGTTTCTTGTGTGTGTGTTTCAGATTCAAAGGTTGAAACAATGACTCGTGGCACGTCGTACAAGTTCGCTCTACTGAAATAGTATAAAAGCAAGTCACTGTGGGAGATTTCACATAACTCTTCCTTGGAGAATCCAATTTGGCTCAGACTTGTGGCATTGGAAAGAGGACGCAGAAGGCTACTACAAGTAGCAATTTTAGAACTGGATGATCTGAAATTACAGAGATACATCAAATTCAATATCAGGCTTCTATAAAGTGAAAAAAGGTGTGTAGTTTTTTTTTTAATTTTTGTGTAAGCTTGGTTTAACGGAATTCAAAGGGCATAGTAAAGCATTATTATCAGTAACTGATGCCCCGAGGAAAGAAAATGCAAACACCTAGTAAGGAACCTGAAAGCTCTAGCATGACCCATGAAGAAGAGGAAGAAATGCTACATGATATATCAAAATTACAAGAGCAAGTGCAACAAATCTCACGCTCACAAAAGCTAACAGAAGCTAAGATAAGTGGCGTGGAATCTAAGATAAATGGCGTGGAATCTAAGATAAAAGGCATGGAAGCTAAGATGGATGATTCGAAGACAGACTTGAAGAGAGACATGGCAGATTTGAAGATAGATATGAAGACAGACATGGAAGAATTGAAGAAGTTGCTACAAGAAAGGGTCACTAATGGTGAAAAGGTAGTAAAGGAAACTCATGATGAAAACAAAAGAAATGTTAATCATGATACCATAGATGCTAATGTTGGATCGAAGAATCACCATATTCCAAAAATCGATATGAGGAAGTTTGATGGCAAGGATCCCGCCACATGGATATTACAGATGGAGCAATTCTTCGATCTCAATAATGTGCAAAACGCACAAAAGGTACGTATGGCAACTGTATATTTGGAACCAAATCAGTTTGTATGGTATCAATGGCTTTGCTCTCGTAAACAATTTATCACTTGGGCAATTTTTACGGAAGAATTGATAGCACATTATGAAGATACAAAAAGCAACACTTTTTTTAGCCAATTGATAAGTCTCAAACAAAAGGGTTCAGTAATGGAGCACATTGAGGAGTTCCAAAAATTGAACATAAGGGTAAAAGATATTCCAGAGGAGCATAGGATTGATGTGTTCATAGGGTCTTTAAAGGATAATATCCAACATGATGTTCGCCTTTGGGAACCTGATTCATTAGAGAAGGCATTCAGGTTAGCAAGAAAAATGGAAAGCAAAATTATGGCAACCAGGAAGCATACCACTCACAACTATAAAGACGGAAGTGTTGTTTCCCCTAGTCTTCCACAACCTATAAGGTTGACACCACAACAATTGGAAGAAAAAAGAGCAAAAGGGCTTTGTTACAGTTGTGATAGCAAATACACTAAAGGTCATAAGTGTGCTGAGAAGAAATTATTCTACATAGATTGTGAAGAGGAAGAAGAAAAGGAGCAAGAAAGGTCAAAAGAAGAAGATATACTCCAGGAACAAAGCCTAGATGAAGAACAAATAAATCCGACCATATCTTGTAATGCATTGGCGGGAATTACCACTCCTCAAACCATCAAGATAGAAGGACAAATCAAGAAGAAAAAGGTAATAGTGTTGATTGATTCAGGAAGCACCCACAATTTTATTCATTGTAGGGTAGCAAAAGAATTGAATTGCTTCCTATATCCAGCACCAGAGTGTCAAGTGATGATTGCAAATGGAGGAACAATAAATTGCTCTGGAAAGTGCCATAATATCAAGCTATCCATGGGAGAATATGTATTGACTAGCCCAATGCTTTCCATTCCAATGGGAGGTGCTGATGTTGTACTAGGAGTCCAATGGCTACAATCCTTGGGTACAATAGCTTTTAATTTTCAAGAACTTTTCATCAAATTTTCTGCGGAAGGAAAGGAAGTTGAATTAAGGGGTATTGCAGGGAAACCAGGAAAGATAATCAGCTCTAATGGTATGACAAAGCTTCTAAAAAAGGAGCAAAGAGGTGTAATTGCACAATTATGTTCGCTAGATGTTTCCACATTGGAATCATCTATTTCTCCAGATCTCCAAAAAGTCTTGGACAATCATTCCAAGGTATTTGAGACTCCCAAAGGTCTCCCACCTATGCGTGATCATGATCATGCTATTCATCTGATTCCAGGAAGTGTTCCTCCAAACATCAGGCCGTACAGATATCCCTATGTCCAAAAAAGTGAAATTGAACGTATGGTTGCAGAAATGCTAGAGGCTGGTATAATTCAACCGAGTCAAAGTTCTTTCTCAGCTCCAGTAGTATTGGTGCACAAGAAGGATGGATCATGGCGCATGTGTCCAGATTATAGGGAGCTCAACAAGCTCACTATTAAAGATAAGTTCCCCATTCCTGTTATTGATGAATTACTGGATGAATTGCATGGATCAATTTACTTCACCAAGTTGGATCTTCGTTCGGGATATCATCAAATCAGAATGAAGATTGAAGACATTCCAAAAACGGCATTTAGAACTCATGAGGGTCATTATGAATTTTTGGTCATGCCTTTTGGCCTTACCAATGCACCTTCAACATTTCAAGGTTTGATGAATTCAATTTTCAAACCATTCCTTAGAAAATTTGTGTTAGTATTTTTTGATGATATACTAATCTACAGCAAGTCTTGGAAGGATCATGTTGAACATGTTGACAGGGTGCTACAACTATTGGAGGAGAAACAATTATATGCAAAAAGATCCAAATGTTTCTTTGGAGTCCAGGAGGTGGAATATTTGGGTCATATTGTATCTCATGAAGGAGTTAAGGTAGACCCTAGCAAAATTAAAGCCATTAAGGAATGGAAAATCCCCACATCCATAAAGCATCTGCGAGGATTTCTTGGGTTGACAGGGTATTATCGCAAGTTTGTTAAGAATTATGGGAGAATAGCAGCACCTCTAACAACATTATTGAAGAAAGATTCATTTTCATGGACTCCGGAAGCAACAAAGGCCTTTGAACATCTTAAAGAGGCAATGTGCCAAGCACCGGTCTTAGCTACACCGGACTTCACAAAAACCTTTATTGTGGAATGTGATGCTTCAGGAAATGGAATTGGTGCTGTTCTAATGCAAGATGAAAGACCCATTGCTTTTGAAAGTCGTCCAATCAAGGGAAAGTTTTTAAGCAAAGCTATTTATGAGAAGGAAATGTTGGCAATACTCCATGCACTTAAGAAATGGCGACCCTACCTAATGGGAAGACACTTCAAGGTAAAAACGGATCATGATAGCCTTAAATACTTTTTAGAACAAAGATTATCCTCTGAAGAGCAACAAAAGTGGGTCACAAAGATGTTGGGTTATGACTTTGAAATCATCTACAAAAAAGGGAAGCAAAATGTGGTGGCAGATGCACTCTCAAGAAAGGATGAGGATGTGGAAGCATTGTTGTGTGCCATTTCTATTATCCAACCAGATTGGATAAACGAAGCAAGGGAGGAATGGAAGAATGACGAAGAAGTGTGGGCACTTATTCGAAAGCTACAACAAGATTCCAGTACTTCTGATACATTTAGCTGGAAAAATGATTCGTTATGGTACAAAGATCGCTTATACCTCTGTAAGAATTCCCAGCTAAAACAAAAGATTCTTATGGAATTGCACACTTCTCCCTTAGGAGGGCACTCAGGATTTTTAAAAACTTACCACAGGTTAAGAAGGAATTTTTTTGGGATGGCCTTAAATCAGATATTCAAAAGTTTGTGGCGGAATGTTTGGTTTGCCAGCAAAATAAAGTTGAAACAATTAAGACACCGGGTCTATTACAACCTTTATCCATTCCAAGCCAACGTTGGGAGGAGGTTTCAATGGATTTTATCACAGGTTTACCCAAGTCTGAGGGAAAGAGTGTCATCATGGTGGTAGTTGACAGACTTACCAAGTATGCACACTTTTGTGCATTATCACATCCATTTAAAGCCAGTACAGTTTCTACTGCATTTATGGAAACAATTCAAAAGCTACATGGAAACCCAAAGATTATTGTAAGTGACAGAGATCCCATTTTCACTGGAAATTTTTGGACAGAATTATTTTCTTGTCTTGGTACTCAGTTAGCTCATAGCTCATCTTATCATCCTCAATCTGATGGGCAAACTGAGATAGTAAACAAATGTTTGGAAGGATATCTTCGTTGCTTTGTATCTGATAAACAGACACAATGGGTCAAATGGTTGCCTCTGGCTGAATGGTGGTATAACACTTCCTTCCATACAACAACAAAAATGACCCCATTTATGGCACTTTATGGGTATCAACCACCATCCATCACATCATATTTAAGAGAAAATTCTAAGGTTCAGGCAGTGGAACATCACATCGAACATCAACAACAAGTCCTCCAACTCTTAAAGGATAACCTCGTGTTGGCACAAAATAGAATGAAACAACAGGCAGATCAACATCGCAGTGAAAGAAGTTTTGATGTAGGTGATTGGGTATTCCTACGGCTACAACCATATAAGCAAATGTCCCTAAAGCAAGCTAAGAAGGATAATAAATTATCACCAAAGTATTATGGTCCGTACAAGGTGTTGCAAAAGATTGGTACTATGGCATACAAATTGGAGCTTCCTGCAGCTTCTCGATTGCACCCAGTTTTCCATGTTTCATGTTTAAAGAAGGTTATAGGTGACAAGCTCCCAATTCAAACAATATTGCCAGAACTTGATGAGGAAGGAAAAATTATATTGGAACCGGAAGCTATCACAGAAACAAGAACTCGACAGCTACGAAATCGATCAATTTCAGAGTATCTTATCAAGTGGAAGAACTTATCCGCTGAAGATTCCACATGGGAGGATGAGAATTTTATGCAGAAGTATCCAGAACTACTCAAGCGTTGAGGAAAACACTTTTTTGAAGGAGAGGGGCATGTTGGGTCCCTATAATACTAGTGATTACCCCATTACTATTGTAGTTATACCCCTTATTTATATTGTTGTGCCCCTATTACCCCCATATTGTTATTTCTGTGCCCCATAGAATCCCTCTATTGTTATTTTTGTGGCTTTATATTATTATTGTTAGGTCGGCTGGATTATATTGTGACTCCTTAGACTCATATATATAGAAAGGAGGTTTTTTCATTTGTATCATCCAAGAATTTTTCATTTATGTAATGTAAAGGAGGTTGCCCCCTCGAAGAGGCTGAATTCTAAGGCGTTGATCTATCTTTTCTATCTTTTCTTGAGCTGGTTTCATAACAGTGTGCATATGAAATATGATAAAATAGCTATGAGCAAATGTGTGGTTCTATAATTATCAGGTATTTTCTATTAATGCAAAAAATTCCATATTCAGGAGAGATATGTTGAAGTTAGAGTATATTCCCACCTTCCATATGTTTATACTATATTCATGCAATGTTGATTTTCTATTCATGTGATGTTGATATGAATAGTTTTTCACAATTAATATTGTACATTCATGTGATGCTAAGCATGCCTTGAGTTTCATATTAAATTATATGCAAGAATGATTTAGTTATAATGGATTTGGTTATTTTATATTTCAATTGTGCATCCAATAAGTGGTATCTTATTTTGGTTCCATTTGGGGCGTATTGATTTTAATGCAAGGTCAATTTACCCCTTAGTAAAATTGAACTTGGATGGGTCATTTGAAAAATATTTTTGAGTTGACATGGGGCCGGCTTGACGATGCTACTTAATTGATAACATCTTTGGCATCAGTGAGACAACAAGAATAATTTATAATGTCATCTTGGAGAACCATAATGTGGTCATATGTTATAACCCTATTTTCCACTCTGTTATAGTGAGAAAAACCCAATATTAACTCACCTCAAGTGTTTGGCTAAAATGCATCCCTTTTCACCATTTCTTTTACTTATGTCATATTCAAACCATGATAAAAGGGTGTGGAATTGCATGATTAAGTTATTTCTCATAATTAACTTCCCAAAATATTATAATTATGAAATAATAATTATTTCAAAATTGATATAATTGAGAAAATGCTCATAATTGTGAAAAAGCTTTCTAGAGTTTGTCATTCTCAAGGAGATCAACTTGACCCACTTGTGTATCTAGACATCTAGGGGCTTGAGATGTTAGGAAAATTCTACAATAATGACTACGTATGAAAAAGAAACCTAGGTCCTAACTTCTCAAACCCCTAGGTGTCTATATACATAAGTGGGTCAAGTTGATCTCCTTGGGAATGGCAAACTCTAGAAACCTTTTTCAGAATTATGAGCTTTTTCTTAATTATCTCAATTCTGAAATAATTATTATCTCAAAATTATATTGTTTTGGCAAATTAATTACGAGAAATAACTCAATCATGTAATTCCACCCTTTTATCATGGGATAAATCTCACATAAGTAAAATAAAAGGTGAAAAGGGGTGCATTTTAGCCAAACAACGAAAGTGAGTTAATATTGGGTTTCTCTCACTATAATGTAGTGGAAAATAGGGCTATAACACCATACATATAAGTATTTATTTCTAAGTTTTAATTTATTTATGAGTAATAATAAAATTTTGAAATTGAAAACTCTTGAAAATAAAATAAATACTCCATGATAAATATTGTAGAATATATGTTCTCATGATGATTGATTTTAAAGAATTGTACAAGTTCTATGCCAAAAGAAAGTTCGATATTTATCAAAAGAAAATCCAATATTAATAACTAGCCCTCTTGTATATAGGAACAATGGCATCGAGCAACCCCCCTAATGACCCTTTGCAAGGTCACTCCATGGGAGGAGTAGTGTCAGGTACATTTTCATTTTAAATTCAAATCATGTTTTCAAGTAGGTTATATTTAATGTTTATTGTGAAAACATGTTTTTAATTTGTGAAAACATATTTTCATGAACAACTATAGATACTCAAAGGACTCATGTGTCAATGTGTATCTTGTCACTAATAGATTAACATGATCCATATGGATATATTGACGTCCCTAATTCCCACAACCATATTCGATGTCATTCTGAGTGGTTTTTTGGGCATACTACATGTACACATTTGATTACTAGTTAACATGTTCAAGCTTACACTATAAATTTAATTTTTAACATGTGAATAATATTCTTTTACATGTGTTGAATGTGAAAAGATATCATTATCGCAGGTGCATGGATTTAGCCTCAAGTTGGTTGTATTGACTCGAACCCACTCATGCATTTAGTGTCTTATTCTATTACCTTGCCTATGAGAACCAACCCACTATCTAATACAATTGGTTCAAGTAAAATCTAAATAGAAATATTGAAGTGACATGTTTAATGCATGAATACCTATTGTGTGTCCAATACTTGTGATTAAAAATGTGATGGTTTGTACAAGCCCCACATATAGACCTATTGACAAGGATTCCTTCACACATAGCACAATTATGATGGGTATATTGGGATTTTTATAGGTACACGTTTTATTTATAATTAACATGTTCAAGGTGAATATTTTTTTCTTTGACACATATTTAATGTGAAAAATATTATCATGTACAAGTTCATCAGTTGAGCCCGAGGTTAGCCATATTCATTCCAAGCCACACTTCTAGAGGCATTCAGGTGTAATATTAGGAAAAATCTTGTCCAAGTAATGTTTAATGTTAAATTTCTCCCATGTCTCATACATGTGCAGGATTAACAATTTTATGTTTTTTACAAGGTGTAATAGCTCTAAGTTTGTTTCCTCATAAGGGCACAATTATGCTCCAACAAGCAGCTTAGAGAATGAGATGGTTTTTCCATGAGAAAATTTTAAATGTAGACATATTTTTTATATATGAATTTCTAAACTACAATTTTTTTACATTTAAATAACATGTGAACATTTAACATGTTACATTCTTTTATCATCCTCCTCTTGTAGGACCTCGTCATATGGGGAAGAGGTCATAGGGTGCAACGGTATGCCCACAATCCAAGTTATGACCCTCTTTACACCCACCTTGGACATATTCCTAATGATATTCCTTGTGAAGACAACATATCCTTTCTTACTATTGATAGGATGAGGGATTATTCCATGAGATTACATAATGAGCTAGAAACTAGCAATCTCTCTAACCCTACTCAAGATTGTCTCCAAATAGTTTTTGACGATTTGGAGAGTCTCATAGCGATGTTTCGTGGGGTTGAACTGTCAACCTTGGTTTTTTAACATGATACATAGGAGGAGATCAACAATTATTGTAGACACTCTTATAAAGAAGTGAAAAGTAGGGTAACTAAAGGATTTGCCTTGTCATTATTGAACTTGTGACCCGAAGACAAAAAACATCTAAAAGTTGCAAGATTTAATGATCCTAATATTGCACCATTCATTTGTGAGAAGTTCATGTGCACGTACAGAAATTTCCCCAACATAGATGAGCTGCCACAATATTTTGAGGGGATGTTGTACACTAAGTTTCGAGAGCACATGGACCTTAATTATAGAGATACGACATTTGAATTCTATGGAGATGGAAAAGGTTGTACATATGAATAAGTTATCACTGCTACAACACCCTTTAAATTTTGGCCTACATTCAAATTTTGGATTATTCCTATGATCATGTGAATTATCATTTTGATTTATTAGAGTGACCTAACACTTGTTCTCTAAGTTTTCGAGTTCCTTTTGGAAGAAATCCAAAGTGTCATCTTTTGTTAGGGGAAGTGTCGTTCTTGGTGAAAAACAGTTTAGCACATCTTTAAGAGGAAACCTTGGTGCATTATATTGCATTAATAGGTCTTATATATCATGGGGACATGCATTGGTGTCATTCCTAAGGTGTTGCAAAATTTCTCTTTGGAGTCGACACTTGTGTCACAAAGGTATATATTAAGTGTCACACTTGGAGGTAAGTGTCATTTTTTTGTTGGTTCAAAGAATACTTGTTGATTTTGGGTAGTAATTCTCTCTTTTTTATGTCGTTTATCATTTATGAGTGTGTGATCATGTTCAAGTCTTGTTATATGATTTCACTCTCACCTTCTTGTCTCGCTGATCCCACACTTAGTCTTTTTTCAGATTTTTTAATGTCCTCTCAACTTGCCCAATAATTGATCAATATTTCAGTGTCTAGCAACTATTCGTTGTGTAGTCCTAAGCCATAGTGAATATTTCTCTTCCTCCTCAAACTATGTACTGTACATTCCAAGAGGACATTGTCCCTCAACTATGTAATGAGCAATTGCAGTTCTTAGTCACTTTGCCTTGCTGGCTGCACTTGCTCAATGTGTAATTATGATCAACCCTTCCCTTCCCTATTCACCATGAAATAAAATTTGATAGTGGAGCCTCTTCTGGACATTTTTTTTGCTCAAATTCATGGTCCCTTGATCCTCTCCCTCAACCACTATACATTGTGCAGTCATAGTGCCCAGTCATGCCTCCTTTCCTCTTGTTCTTGCCTACTACACAATCCCTTAGCCAACCTCTCCTTCACTATTCACTTCTAGTGGAAATTTAGGTCATCACTCACTCCTTGCAGTGTTCAACTGCATAACACTTAGACCCTCCTTCAAGAACTGCACACTTCACATTCGTATAAAGCTAACAATGCTTCCTTGCCTCCTAGAATTTCACGATGCACAATCCTTGACTTTCCTATCCTTTCCTATTATTCATTGTGAAATCATAGTGCCTAGTCCATCACTCCTTTCCTCTTGATCTTATGCATTGCACTCAAGAATTCCTCTCCCCTCAACCCTTTCTCATTCTCTTGTCACAATCAAAATGTTGCATGAGAAACAAGGTAGGTTAGGTGATTTCTGGAATGATATTTTTTTCATGAGTGAATTTCATATATAGGTGTTATCATTATGAACATGGTTGGATAATACTCAAGGAGGACCTCAAGGAGATGTTGAAAGAAGACACTTGTGAACATAAACCTCAAAGGGACCATCGTACAAGGAAACAAAGAAACACTCAACTATGACATATGGGTGAAGACCAAGGTGATCTGAAAAAATCTACTACTATGATCAACCGATTTGGAGGATGCAGATGATGCACAAGCAACACATATCATTTATATGTGAAGACATAGTAGCAAAGAGTAGAGATTGTCATTCATGCACTACAATGAAGTCTTATGTCATCATCACCAAGTCACGGCTTCTCAAAGTGTCACCACAAGAGTCATATGATTTTCCATGCATGTTTTCACCGTTTGTGGAATATAATATTGTATTTTCAAAAAATGAGAAAATGTAAAATGTGTGGAATCCCAAGGGTCACACATGGAATGTGAAAATTCACTAGAAATTCCTATGTCATGTAGAAGCTCAAGAGTCACATAGGAATTCAAAAACTCACATGGAAGCTCAAGAGTCCTGAGGGAGGTCAAGAGTCATAAGGAAGGTGGAGAGTCACCTAATTTTTTATATATACATCCTCATAGCTCAAGCAAAGGAATTTTCACCTTTGCTTGTCACACTAGCACTAAGAGAGAAGAACATCTTTTTGAGGAGAAAGTGGTGGCTTAATGTTCCACTATTGGAGCTAGACTTGTACCATTGTAATGGTGCATCTTGGGAGTTTCAATTAATGATTTGAAGCTCTTGGAGTCGGCAAACTTTCATGCATATGTAGTGGATGATCGTAAGACTATTCATTCATTTTTTGTGGTGTATCTTTATGCTTACACATACTAATGAAAAAAGGAACAATTTCGTTGGCTTTAGTCTGCATCTTTGAAATGTGCATTTCTTTCTTTCATGATCATTGCTTCATTGTGAACTATTTTGCAATATAATTAATTATTCTTTTAAATACATGTGTGTGTGTGTCTTTATTAGCATAGTACTATTAATTGTCTTATAAAGACTCACTTCCTCTTCCATTTCATGAAAGAATCATTATACACTTTGCAATTGAATACTTCACAAGGCTAACTTATTTGTTCATCTCAAAAGTGTATACATTTTATCGTGTCATTTATTGCAACCAAGGAAAATAATTAAGACTATGGAAACCAAGCCTATTTCCCGGATGGGGCTCCTACTCCAAATGGTATGAGGTTTAATTGGGACTTCATATTGGGGAGACCCCTGTATGTTAGCAATTTCTAGTACTATTAATAGAAAAACCTAATGTTATGCAGGATGTCAGATTTAGGGATCCAACACCTCATTTAGCACCTCTACCAGCTAGATTTGTTTCACTTCTAAATGAGCTTGATGTTGCATCCAACACACCATCTCAGGAAAGGGATCATATTGGCGGGCTTATTCAAGCTACTTTGGGATGGGTGCAGTTGCCTTAGGGAACAGGACAAATTCATAGAGTGAGGAACAAATTCCACCATTTTTTAGTGTTCTAGATGAGGTGTTGAGAGAGATGGATCAATATGATCTCGATAAATATGCATCATCTTGTAGAGATCATTGTGCGTGATTCATGGCTTGCGAAATTTAGAGAATTAGAAAGGTATGTTCTAGCAAGCTATTATTAATGAACTAAAAAATCACTTTTACATGATTAGCTATAATGCATGTAAAATAAATTTATTATGTTGAACTATAAATATATTTTGTCTCCAAATATCACTTATATGTATACTTATTTGAACTTATGTATTTTCATCATTTTTAAATGATGAATATTTCAACTCCATGGAACATTTGATGCATCATGAACATGCATATGTATAAGAAATAGATGGATTACTACGTATATGGAATTTTTTCTTGAAATTGTGAATGAATTTAAGTCACATAAATTTTATGGTGTGATACTTACATTTTATGTTCAATTTCAAATTAGCGGGACAAACAAAGAAATCATTGAGGAGATAATTCCTACACTATTTCCACCAATGACATAAGTATTGATAAATATTTTTAAGAATATTTGGTTCTATTTAGTATATTTCTAAATTCCCAAAGTTGTGTATTTACCTTTCTTTTCACTTTCTAGTTTACAACAAACAATGATATGATGGAAACAAAGGACTAAGGAGATGGTACATTTGATTTTAGTTAGTTCTCATGTTTTCAACTCTACCTTATATTTAATGTTTATTTTTAAAAACATGTTTTTAATGTGAACAAATCTTTTCATGCACAGGTGCAGGTACACATAGGCAAGGGATTTATGAGGGTGAACCAAAACAATTTCCAATAGGGGCACAAGTATCCATAATTGTTTTTAATAGTAATTTATTATGTTTAGTATATATTTATTTTCAAACACTTATAAAATTTGATTTCACTTTTTAGGGAACAAGAAAAGGTGAGATGAAAGAAACTTAAGGCTAAGTATATATTTACACACTTCAATAATTTCAATAGTTTTAAGTGTTTATGTTGTTCATAATTTCCAGTCGTATGTGTTTGTATATTAATGTAACCCATCTATGTTGTTTTGGTTGAAGCTTTCGAATTTTAAGCTACCTAGGTTTAGAGTTATTTTTTTCTCAGCAAAAAATATTAGAACCATAATTTTAATTTTAACATAAAAAAGAACAAAATTGTAACTCAAGTCTTCCTCATATTTACCTTACTCTAATTGTGATATTTACTAAGGAAATTGGATTAGTACATGAACCAAATCACAATTGTCAATTCTCTGATTTGTCCCCTACATGTCCAAGAACAATTCCTGTATTGACACATTTTTGTAATAAGATTTTAGAAACAAAAGAAAAGAAAGAGATGTTGAAAGCCTCGCAAATACTTTCTTTTATTGTCACTTCCTCCTCCTACAGGAATTCAACTAGGATGAGATGGGTTTCCCTATTAATTCAACAATGAATAACAATGTGGGGAGAAATCCCTACATAGATTTGAGCTCCATCTTA
The DNA here is from genome assembly GCA_031772625.1 of Pinus tabuliformis. Classification (NCBI taxonomy): domain Eukaryota; kingdom Viridiplantae; phylum Streptophyta; class Pinopsida; order Pinales; family Pinaceae; genus Pinus; species Pinus tabuliformis. The sequence continues at coordinate 1,726,754,972 of CM062820.1, read as the reverse complement.
TTTAAATATGAATATCATTTATTATAGAAACCATTGGGGGTTTGGAGAATATAAAATATATTTATTTTTTAGATAGAATTAGCAGCTAGAAGTTTCTAGACACTCGCTCACTCACATTCAAGCTCTCTAGGTAAGTGATAAGAAATCTAAGTATTTATAGAACTTGTCAATCAAATATTGGCACAGGTGTGCATGGAAGTCCTCAAATGATTCTATCATGTGGAAGGATTTATTTGAATCCTTTCTTATTATGTGTTATGTTTGAACACTTTCAATTTCCTCTTCTTGAGCACTTCCACCATCTTGATTGACAGAAGAAGAATATACATTTTTAGGTTGTTTTCTTTCTTAATTTCCCTATTTGCATTTTCATATTACCCCTCCCACAGATCTTTTACTTCTGGATGAAAAATAAATATATGGGTGTGCCCATATTCAACATAACTTAATGTTGTTTGACCATAATCATATGGTACATATATGTCTCCACCTTTTCTCACAATTTCACCTACCGTTGATCCCTTATGAGATATAAGTTGACTATCAATCCTTGTAATGCCAAGGCGTGCAAGGTCTAAGGATACAAGTTATGATCTCATATTTTTCATCCCTATTTCAAGTTCTTATTGAAAACCCAAATCATGTAATCCATTTAAATGAAGTAACAATACTTACCACCATCAATTAGAGTTGAGGTGTGGTTATGGTTACCATAAGCAATGTATAGTTTCAAATACCGTGATAATAAGTTCTCATTTGGATAAATATCAAGTTAAGGAAACATTTCACATTCCAAACAACAAGATGCTTAAGTAAAGGCATTCCTCTCCTTGTCTTGATTATAAAATCAAGGTTTGTACAAGGACCATTCCAAATCAAAGGAATGCACTCAAGATCATTCCAATTTACTTTCAAATACTTTAACCTCACACCTATGCTAGATAACACCACAAGACAAATGAAAATTGAGAGTAAATTGTCAATTTAAGAATGTCACTCTATCACTAATGCTCCTGCTAAGTTGATTTTATTTTTATATAGCCACCTATTCCTTCCAAACAAGGAAGGATCTTGAAGCTCTCTCATGTTGGAATCCATATTTAAGTGTTGCCACATATATTGTCCTAGCCAATATTTTATTTCTTTCTTCCAAAACTTGTGTTCTTCTATTCTTAAGGCTTATGATTCCTCTAGATATACTCCTCTTTAAAATGATGGGAATTTTTTGGATGGAAGATTGACGAAAAAAATTCTTAGAGTACTCCTTCTAGATATCCAAAGATAAGCATGAAGGCCAGTTAAATGACAATTACAATTCACTATTAGAATTATAATCTTTATCTTATATCCACTTAAGGTAATTAATGATAGGTTAGCCAATGGAGATATTTATATGGCCATTGCAGTAGCACACTCATAGATAATGATTGATTAAGATATTGTATGCCAATTTCCTTTACAAAAAGTTGTGACTTATGGAATACTTCTCAATTGGAGCTAAACTATTGTGGACTATAATTGCACTTCCTCATACTTCTCTATTCATTATCAATAGGTTAATTTATTAGTTGCTAGGAATAGTTTTTGTTAGAAAGATTCTTTATTGGGGGTGAAAAACACATAATAGTTTCCACCATATGGTATAAATTGGAAACAAAACTAGAAATAAATAGTTTGAACACCTACTTTATGAATTTTCCATTGCTTACATATTGTTCTCCTCATGATGCATATTCAAATATTAACCATCAATTGGATAATTGGCCAACTATATTGACTTCCTTGTAGCCTCTGCTTTAATACACCTTCCATTCTTGGATAGGGTAATTAGGGATTTTTCCCCTAGATGGGAGCCATGTCTACATGTTGTACAAAATCCTACCATGTAGCCCTTTGCTCATTAATGATTTTCCTTCTTTTCACTTAGCATGTAAATCATTTTTACATTTTTTTTACTTATTTCCTTAACTAGGTCAAGTAGTATGTTGGTGTGCCCCACTTCTTGATACTACTTGGAAGCAAATTTTAAGTACTTTACCTTATGATTTCAGGAAATCAACCAAATACTTCCAAATGATAGAACCCTTCGAGGACTTACATGGAAACATATACCAATCTTTGATTGATAGGTTCTATAAATACTTGGATTTCATTTACCCATGATATTTGCTTGTTTGGAAGGAATATGTGTCTATATGAATATTAAATTACTCATAGGGAGCATTGGTGATACAATGACATTCTTACATTAAAAATTTAGTCTCAAGTTCCATTTTTCTCAATCATGAGGTGAAAGATTCCTTAAATTATTCAAAACACCCAACTATAGGTGCCTCACTACAAATTTGTTTTATAAGGCTTGGTGTGAATTTGAATTTCAAGAAGAGCACAAGTAGTGGTGGGAATGCATCTGGAAGACTGAATAAGAGAAAAAATCATCCTCTTTTTAGACTTTTATAATTAGATATTTAGATGGGAATATATTCTTAAAAGAGGCTCATTTGTGACTAGTCAATGTCCCATATGTATAGGGGAATCTAAGTCTCTTCATAACTTACTCATTTCATGTGCCTTCACTTCATAATTTTTAGAAACTATGAAATAAAAATTTGTTATCTCCTCTATGTTGGAAGGGCCCAACTATGAGGGTTGTGTCTATCCATTCCTGAGTGATGTCTCCATGTTGGGTTATGGTTCTCTTCCTCTATTTTTTAGTCTATTTAATGGGCAAGGAATTTGATGATTTTCCAAGACAAGTGAGTCCCTGCTAATATTGTAGTTAAGAAAGAAGTTAATCTTATTGAGGAATATAATATTAACGATAAGATCATAAAGTCCTATCCTCAAAGGAAAGGTGGGTGAAGGGGCTTTCTTCCTCCTATGGGCATGTGCAGACAATCCATTGTTTAGCTGATAGGATATCTCTTGCAAAACCACCTTATTGGTCACATACGCCGACATAAGGTGAGGGGCTAAATGTCACTCGAAACATCTGATGTATGTGTCCTGTAGTGAAGGAAACTAATCTACAATATCATAAAATTGCTCCTCGGCTTTTCATGCAAGGAGGATCTGTCTCAGTTCATTGTGTGCAACACTGCAAATAATTTGTCGACTAGCTTGTCATAAACTCCTCTAAAACATGTTTATGATAGTAGACTAGAATGGAAATAGACAAGTAACTTCTCTTGCAGGGTAAAATTTCATTTCATTCCAGTGAACACATAACGAGCACATATACCATCTAGAAAATAAGAAAACATGTAAAACTCTGGTGCTTTCTTAGGTTGTAAACCTATTTTGTCCTTCTTTACATTATGTTATAGTTCATGAGAGAGGATATATTCCTAGTTGAAAAATTTAGCTCTCGAGACAACCAAGTTGAGAAGGAAAATCCAATTCTCTACAAAAAATTATTTATTATTCCATTTATAAAACCTGCAACACATCTCTATGATATATTCATAAAACTTTCTCAATGATTTTGTGTGAGAGATAGAACTTGGTATTTGGTGTAATCTTACAGGCTCTTGGCACTAATATTTGATGATTTCCTTAGTATTGAGATTTGCCCAGGTTTCATAAAACTGAGTCTTGGTATACTCCTTAGGCCTCACCATCTTGTAATAAGAATGCATGTCATGCCAATGGTAAGTGGAAATCGTGTTCCTACTCTCACTGTGTATGACTAAATTTGTATTATCCATGTGCAATAATATCCATTCGATGGCTTATGTACAAGGCATTACTCGAAATCTGCATGTGATTTTGCGTATTCTAGACCTCTTGATATTTATGTAAACTTCCATGTCTTCCAAATATTTTGGGAATTGCTTGTCCATGAAAGTATATTTTATGTCCTTCCATGAGACCATCATATATTTGTATATGAATCCCTATGTATCTAGAAAAATAGGGACTGTTGGCTTCATAATTTACACTTCCTCCTTAGTACTAGCTTCTGAGGCTTTGTTTAAGATAGTTCGACGGGTGGTAGGAGGAATTGTCTTTGAAAATAAAGGGAGAGTGATATATGTTGTATTTGTAAGAGCTAAAAATGGAAATTCACTCATTTCAAACAATAATTAGCTTCAAGAAATTCCCTAACTATTGCATGTGAATTATTCAAAAGACAGTGATTAAGGGAAAAATTGTCAAATATGGGAACACATCCTATCATAGGTGAGATAAGGTCACTTATATAGGGACTTGTTGTGGTATTCAACAACCCCCCATTTATTAATAATAGTAGTTAATATTACGTTAATAAATGGGGACCCTTTAAAAAATCCATCCAAAAAACAAACCTGGCATTTAGGCATTTCTTTATTTTTGGAATAAAGCAAGATATCAATAAAACCCCCTCTTTTCAAAAGAACTACTAAATGCTTACCTTCCCACCCACAACATGATTAAGCATCATCAAAAGACCTTTCCAACCCTCTAAATCAAGAAAATAACAATTGAAAGAAGACTCTATGCTCGAAACTATCATATTTCTGACATAAACTAAGTCCTAAAGCTTTTTCTTTAAAAAACGTTGAGTCTTGCATTGCATATTGCCATGTATAAAGGACCCGTTTTAAAAAGGTTATCTCAAAAGATGCGAGATGTGAAATTGCGATGCCGTTATAACCTTTATTGCATTGCATTTCGAGTATGACTCTTCATTAAAGAAGGATACTTTTATGTCATGGAATCTTGCCACTGAGGTATTGTTATCACCCAAAACATGACCACCTAGACATTTCTTACTAGGTTGATTGAAATACACCATGTTGGATCAGTTTACCATGGTAAACTCACTTTCACCAAAGGAAATAATTTAGTAATTTTTTTTCCTAAATTATTTCCCATTAAAATTCAAAAAAAGCATGAGAAAAATTAAATAAATCGATATTTACTTATTATTTCTTATTTATTCCACATTTTCCTTTTGAGATAATTGTTAAATCATTATTTAATAATTATTTCAGACTCATATTTTCCTTAATTATCACAAAGTGATTAATAAATCATTTTTTTTGTTAATTACTTCAACCACTTTCTAAATAAAGATATTTGACAATCTTGAATATCTTTTCTCACTCAAAAATATAATAAAATATCCACAACTATTAGATTTTGATTTAGTCAAAATTATTTTATTATTTTCTAATTCTCAATCTATTCCAATATTTTATTATAAATAGAGGGTTTTTTCTCCATTCTTCACCATGACAATTTTCATCATCAACATTATTGTCTCATGGACATTTGAGCTCCCACTTGAGTTCAAACACCTTTTTTGTTTTTCTACCCATTGGAAATTGATAAAGATAAGAATTTTGTCAATGGACAAGGACAAGAAATGGACGCATCTCATAGAGGCAGAACTGTAGAGCCATTTTGTAATTTATCCTCACCAGGTGTATTCATTAATAAAATTGTCATTAATTCAAGTCCTCCGTTGGGTTATTACACTTTTCTAGTGTTATATGTTTCTATTTGCATGATCTGTTTTTTTGCAAGATTTTCTCTCATGTTTTATTGCAGATATGAACCATAGAAGAAACCAACTTTTTTTTGTTAGGGTTATAAGTCACCTATAATATAAGTGAAACATTTTTGGTACACTTCCTAAGAATTTCCATACTAAATAATAGCAACTCCATTAGTGTAGTAATTCCAAACCTTGGTGACTGTTGTTTCAGTTATTTTTAGTGTTTTTCCATAATTCTTATTCCTCTCAATTTCTATTTTTAGATTTTTTCTATAGAAAATTATTTATTTCTGTTGGATTTTCGCATCTTTTTGCGAGTCACAAATACCATTTGAGCAAGAGACAACACAGTCTGGAGAAGATATGCCGAGCGGAAGAAGCAGGAATAAGGTGAACTTTTTGGCCCTTTTTCTATACCCTCAATGAACTTTCAACCCAAAATATACTCTTGGGTGCACTTTCCAATTCAGTTTATGCGTTTTGCAATTTTTCAGAAAATTTTTCAGTTTTTCCAAAAATTTTCGAGGTTGCACGTGTGCCTAGAAGGGTTTCCATTCTTTCCTGAGTCACCTCTAGGCCTGGATGCACTTAGTAAGTTTCTCATTGAGGAATGAAAAATATCCCTAAGGTTTATAGTACACCTCCAACATTTAGAAAGAGAATTTTTGAGTTGAGGAGTCTAGTTTGTAGCATTTTCAGCCACTATTTTTCAATGTTTTGCCCACTATTTTACAGTAATTATAGATAGGTTTTTACAAAAATTTATTCCCTTTATATTAGTTTTTTGTTTACCCTCCTTAAGATCACCTTGTGTATCCTTGTTTTAGGAGCTTATTTCTTGCCTTTTTCCAGCATTTTCGCCTATGTTTTTTGTTGGTTTTTTCCACTCCTTTTAGTAGGTTCTTTCCTTTAGATCCCAATCCCTTAGACAATAGATATTTTGGCCATCTTTTTTTGTCTTTGAGTTACTTGTGTATCATCATTTTTTCTTCTTGATTGCCTTCTTGGGTGGGGGATTTGTGTTCTTGAGTTTGTTGTTCATTTTCAATACTATTTACAGTTTATGCATTTTATTTTCAGTAGCATTGGCATCGTCAAAAAATTCTTAATTAACTCATCCACATGACACATTTTTCACACACACACACACCCTAAGTGAACATGGGTTTGGTTATTGCTACCAAGCCAAGACTTGAAACAATCCACATTAACTTATCTCACATATATTAAGCCCACTTGGGCACCAGGGAAAAAATAATATTTGTAGTTAGGTGTAGGATCAATGGGATACACTTCCAATAACACCTACACCTCCACCTCTACCTCCATCATTCAACACGACGAACACGATGAAGATGCTTGTGTTTAAGGGTCTGGGGAATGAAAACCCTAAGAAATTTTGGTTCATATCAGATGTTGTATGGAAGGCACAACAAATTACTAATGACAACATGAAGAAAGCGTAGATGGTCACATCGCTACAAGACAGAGCATTGAGCTAGTATATAAAGTTTTGTTGAGGTAAACCCAATGCGATTATGCTAGAAACACAACACGTGTTGAACAATGAATTTAAGAAGCCTAAATCACAAGCCCAGTCAGTGACAGAGTTTAAAGAGATCCATTAGAGGATAACTGAGTCTGCATGGGACTTTGATCAAAGACTGAAGTGTCTGATCCAGTAGGCTAACATGAGTATCACAAATGATCAACACAAAGACTGGTACATTGCTTCACTCCTACCTCATCTGAGATTTCCATTGCCACAAGGAAAAATAGGAACACAAGCTAAAGCCTTGGATATTGCCATGAGATTGGAGGCTTCACCTGTTCATGATAGGAATTTGTAGGTACAACAGATTCAGTCACAGTTGGCCAGCCTACAATGGAGTTACATAGCCTTAAGAAGGCAAAAAAAATCCAACTCGAGGTGCGCACAGAGGTTTGGTGCCTGAAATTAAAGGGTCATGGTCATGATAAGGACCACTACCCAGTCTACCATAATTATCTTATTGGGGGAGGTCCTGTCCCCTTAAAGCCGGAAAACACCACTGGGTCAAGTGCAGGAGTAGCAATATGCTGCACTATCTTTCAAATCTCTAGAAAACACATGACTGATAGTTGTCATATCCTAAAAACATTTGTGTAGACCCTGCAGTAGTTGTTTTTCACTTTGTACAAATCGGTAGGTCATGATGAGCGTAATTGCCGAAGTTATGAACTGATGATGGAACGGACCCCTACATATAGGATACAAACATAAAATCAACCTCAAGATCAAGGTGCAAGTGTGGCGAGCAGAGGATTGCAAGGTCAAGGAAGAGGGAAAGGAGGAGGAGCTAGAAGGGGTCGTGGAGAGATTATTTGTTACATCTGTGGGGAGGCAGGTCGTTTTGCGCATGACAGTTAGAATCTGACGCACCCCTCCTGTCAGTATTGTAGGAAATTTGACCATGTCTTAGAATATTGCCGAGTACTTATAGCAAAGATGCAAAAAAATAAGGCTCAAACACCTACGCATAACATCCAAATAATGAGAGCGAAGCCTCGTGAAGAGGAGCCTAGTGTCAAATCATGACATGAAGCAGTATAGCCATTGGAGAATATAAGGGAAAGTAGCCACAAGCTGAGGTATGGGTACGCAAGGCTGTTAAGAAGGAAGTTGGGTTCGATTTAAGAAGAGAAAAGGAAACCTTTATGCAAGCTAAAAAGAGCTTTGCAGAAGCTTCTACGTCAACAAGTCAAGAGAAGTCTGGAGGACACAATAATGCACAGGACATAGACCCTTCATTGTTAGCGTCATTTTTGAATACTAGCGTGAATCTTATAAGGGATAGAAAGGTGGTAGAGGGGCTACAGGAATTTATTGATAATTGTACTGGTAAAATTAAACCTCCACTAGAACAGTATCCAGTACGTCAAGTGGGAAAAAGTAAGAAGTGCACTAGTCACAAGATGAGACTAACTGCGCAAATTGGAGAGTATGAAATTGATCAGGTAATTCGTGATCTGGCATATGATGTGAACATTTTTCCAAAACAAACTTGGGAAAGAATGGGGGACCCACGCTGCAGTGGTCTCCTATCTAGCTACGAATGGCAAACCAACAAAAGGTCATTCCTATGGGGCGCCTATATCGGGTAGCGGTAGATAATGAAGGAGCAAGTACCCTATATGACTTTGAAGTGATTGAGATATTTGACGATAGTAACCCTTACCCTGTGTTACTGGGAATTAATTGGGCCTTTGATATGGACACAGTTATTAATCTCAAAAAGAGCAGAATGACATTCGAAAGAAAGGAGCTTCGTTTCATTGTTCCATTGGACCTGATTGAAGCTCCATGATATACTAAACCAGTTTGTGATTATGAAGAGGAGGACGATCTTAATTAGATCTATAATATCACTGCACATGATGACGACTAGATCAACCTCACTGCAGATGAACAAATCGCGTGGGATAGGGATAGTTCTAACACTTCAGATTCTGATGAGGAGCTTGAGAATTGGAAGAACTGATTACATGAAGTATCATCATTGCATTGTAACATGCTAATAAAATCCTCCAATGCATATCCACTGAGGTACAGAATTTACCTTATTATGATGGTTTAGGATATGTTAATTTTTCGTTAGATACATTTAAAAGGGATGTACCTGAAGAACATCGGTTCGAAGCTTTAGATATTTCACTGTGAGTTACGCCTACCCATTGGTGGTGAACACATAAGGATAGCTTCGCTGATTGGAAAGAATATCGACGAATGATGAAGTTGAGGTTTGGATACGCCAATACTCACATGGTGGATAAATACACAAGGAAGAGCGATCTATGCAAGCACTTGACGTAATGGAAAAGAGCATGGGGAGAGGAACCACAACCAGAGTGGGTTCATATATTTTGTCATACTTTGGATATCATCCTAATGACCTGGTATTTGGAAATTGAGCTACGACACGAGACAACATAATGGGATATCCTGAAGGAAATATTTCTATTAACTTTCATCTTTGAAGATGGATTTGAGTGTATAAATGAGGCACTCCAAGAAATCAAAGTTGTGATATTCAAAATACCTGAAGAACCAGTTGAATGGGTACATCCAGATTGGATTACGCAGTTTCGCCATGCACTTGAATGTTATAATGTCACTAAAGAGGAGAGCGAAGATGATCCCAGAAATATCGATACCCCTAGTCTAAAAAATAGTGTAAAGTCAAGGGACCTAAGGCAGAAATCCCTAACATTTTAGAACCTTTAAAAACTAAGCAAGTGAACATTGGATCAGATGCACATGTAGGTTTTAATCCCATACAAAAATTACCTACATACAAATTCTAAAATAGAAACTAAACAATGGCGAGAGAATAACACATAAAACACATATACATAGAGATTTTCCCCTGGATCCCAAAACCGAGACTACCAGATTAATTTTTCATTATGTTATTTTCAATGTTACAATACATATATATACATGTCGAAGCATCCATTAACCCTGGATTAGAACATAATCGTAGTTCCCTTAAGCGGATCTGCATAATACCATGGACCGAAAACCATCGTGCCTAAAACCATGTGCGAAATCCATGCACAAAACCATAGGTAATATAGGGTCATAGGGGGGGACCCATGCATACCCCATAATAGGGGGGCTATCACCCCCCCATGACCACCCGCTAGTTGTGGAAAGAATATACACAACCCAACATTCTCCCACTTATTTCTTTCTTTCCACAAGGGGCCACAAGAGAGCTTAGTTATTTATCCGGCCCGACAATGCCCATTTTTTCTCTACATGAAGGGAACTTCTCAGAGCTCACAAATTTATTCAATGTATCTACAATATTCTTCAAAGTGTCCACCTTTACCAGAAACACCTTTTTGTCTTCTATCATATCCCTCACAAAGTGATATTGAACATCAATGTGCTTTGTCTTTGAATGATAAGCAGGGTTCTTTGCAAAGAAAATTGCACTTTGGTTGTCGCAATCTATCCTTATATCTCCCTGTACTAACCCCATACCTGAACACAATATCTGCAACCAAACTGCTTCCTTGCTTGATTGAGTGGTTTTCATGTATTATGCCTATGTAGTTGATAGTGCAACTAGAGATTGTTTCTTACTCAACCAACTGACTACACCTCCAAATAGGTTAAACACATACCCACTTGTAGATCTTCTCTAATCCAGATCTCTAGCCCATTCTGCATCAACAAAGCCATGGATATCCAAACCTCTCTCCAATCTTGGTCTTCCTTGATATCGCAAACCATAGTCACTAGTGCCACAAAAATACCTGAAAACCCGCTTCATTGTTCTCCAATGCTCCTTCCCTATTTTTGACATAAACCTGCTCAATACTCCCATTGCATGTGCAATGTCTGGTCTAGTAGAGACCATCGCATACATCAGGCTACCAACTACACTTGTATATGGAACACAGGAAATTTCCTCTTCCTCTTCTTGTGTCTTGGGACACCGTTCAGCAGATAAATACACCTATAGGAATAGGAACCTTCACCGGTTTAGTATCCTACATATTAAACCTCTGTAGTATTGTCTCGACATACTTACTCTAGTTTAATGTTATAGGAGAAATTGACCTCCTAATAAACTCAGAGGAAAAAGACAAGATGACTGAAAGAATGGCCACAGTTGCAGGCCCAGAATCCACACTAATGCTCTCTATACATTGACAACCTGCTTTATAAAGCTTGTTTACAAGCATAAAGGAGCATTAGTCTACCTGTTAACTCATGTTGTCAAACCAGGGGGAGCGTTAGTGAACTTTAGTGATGCTCAATTGGTTATGCCAACGAATCTGCCATAAAATATCTAGATATCATTTCCCTAAATTTGTGCAAGAAAAGTAGGGAATCTCCAAAAATCAAGATATTTGGAGAAATTCTATTCTGGAAATAGAGGCAAATGGGAAAAAGCTGGTAAACGAGGCAGGTTCATGGTTTTTACCCAAATAAACTATAGGTGGAGTTGGGTAGCCCTAAATTGATTGCTATTTAAGCAACGAGAGGGCCATTGCACAAGAGGTCAGAACATTTAGAAGGATAGTACATGGTGTTGTTGTGATATTGTCTTATTCTTGAAGGAGCTAGCTGAAAGAAGGAGAGAGAGAGAGAGAGAGAGAGAGAGAGAGAGAGAGGAAGAAGGGATAAGGAAGGCTGATGCAATAGGGTGTTTGTAATCACTCTTCTGAATATAGGACTGTGGTTGTGTTCCACTACTCGAAGTGTCGGTGATATTGTGCATTCATTTGTTCATTCTGATGCTTGTTATGTTGAGCAGATAAGTTACACATTTATACATGTTTGTTATGGATTCTTTCATTAATTGTTAGAAGTATATTTTGTGATTGGTTTGCTTTTTTCTTTTGTGCAGGAATCGTCTTGGAGCCAGTCAGGAGGAGTTCTTCTTACCTCATGGAGACCCCCAAGTGAATCTAGAAAAAACCAAAGGTGATCCTTTCTCCATATCCTGTCAATATATATGTCAGATAGATGAACATGTGTGTAATAGGTACCTTTTGCAAATAACCTTACGGTTTATCGAAAGTCCCAGGAAGACTTTCGAGGGTAGTTTTCATCCCGTGCATTTTACCCCATAGCAGAATTGGCGACTTCAATGGGGAATATACTTTAGTTCCCGGTTATCTAGACTCCTCTCAGATCTCCTCTCTCTTCTATGAGATTCCTGCTTCTTCATATCCTTCTTTGATCCACCATCTAACTTGTTGCATCCTACAAAGTTTCTTTCTCTTCAGAAACTAATCCCAAAAGCCCACGTTTTGAGCTCTTTCCCTCACTAACATAGGTTGCTGGTCTACGCAGAGCTTTATAAAGCTCTTTGGCTATGCATAGGGTGCATTAGTGGCCAAACTAAAGCTCTGTTTACACATAGACAGAGCGTTAGTCTCCCATTTCCTAGTTTTTCAAGAGATTTTGTGGACCAAAAGGGAGGGAAACTTGTCCCAAGGGCTGAATCAAGATCTGCAATAGTATCATGCTAACAATTTTGGTGTCTTAAAATTAATTTTTTTAAGAAAATGCTTTAGTTTTTCTCTCATAAAAGAAATTTTTATTGAAATAATCGCTAATAAACTGTACATCTCCTTCTGTCAAATTAGTTGTGGGCTACTTTTTTTTGGTTCAATAGTTGTTAGGGAATATTGAGAAAAGGAACTTTTGATTATGAAAAGTGTTGAATGATTTTTAGATGCACTAACGAATACATGAATATGTGAAGTAATACATGTGTAGAATAAAACTTTCTTGCATAAGAAATTGAAAAAAAAAATTAAAGCATGGTTCTACATGGTTTATCGAGTTGAGAGTCTCATAATATTCATACTTCAACACCCCCTCCGAAGACAAATAAGAAAGTAAACTAAAATTTACACTAAAATCAATTAGATACTCTTTTTTATAGAAAACAAACATTAGATAGATTAGGACCTTGGGATAAGAGAGTGAGTCAACTACCCAAGGTTGAAAATTAAACTAGTGTCATTAAAGAGTGAAAAAACCTTCTGCACTCATATTACCGCGACCACTCCACTCACAACGGAGCTAAATACGAGACAACGTCGGATTGTAATTGACGGTAGCTCACCTTCTTTTACAAATCCTTTGGGCATTCTGTGTAACGGGGGTCCCTTCGAGGATTTCGGAACTAAGTCGGGGACTCAGGTATCCTGCCCACACAGCGTCCTATCTGCGACTATGTCCCCCCTGGTAATGTCTATGATTTGAGGTATCTTTCGTGGCCAATACTTCTAGGTACTTACCTAAGGTGACTGGGATGGGATGTCCTAGTACCTCAAAGGGACGAACCTACTTTGTCTTCATTTTTTGGGAGGGTGCTCGTCTTCACGAGAGTACTTGGACCCTTTATCTGAGGTTCGGGCGAAGTTCAAAAGTAACCGTAACCGTACATTTGGAAATCCTTCTCTATTACTCATTGAGAGACTGGGTTTCATCTCCAGTAATCGGTGTTTATCAGACAAGGTAATTTCACTTTGGTTGTTGATTGTCATTTTTAGTGTAATTTTTCTTTTTAGGTACCTGAGCGCTATCGTTTTTGAGACTTAAAAAATATCACCTTAAAATTTATCTGATAAAATTTGCCAATCATTGTGGCTACATCCGGCCCTCACCGTCAATCTAAATGATTGTTAGGACTTCCTCCACTCACTGTGGAGGATCTGGCGAGATCCACTGACTCAGATTTCTCATCTTCGAGGAATCAGTCTCCTAAATCTCACACGGGATTATTTTGGACGACCGACGATTCTGATTTGCCGGAGGATTTCTTCACGAAAGGATTCCTTCCTCATTTTAATAGTCCGCTTACAAATCTGTCAGATCTTGTTATTGATCCCGTCGTACCAGTACTTCAGTCTTCACTAGGAAGAACTCTCCCATCTATTCAATCGACACCTCAAGGGTTGTGGAATTATAGAGATACTGTGAGTCCTCTACCACTTCCCTAGTTGACGGTCATCACAACACCGGCAATGTGGAACCCCGCAATCCCTTTTTTTCCAGGTACTGCAACTCACACAACACCATCTATCAGCGGAACCCAATAGATTCCAGTTTCCACTCCTATGGTGCACCAAAGCATACCTTTGACTAGTGCCACATATAGTGCTCCATATAACACTCAATGTGGCACTATCGGCATGGTTCCAGTTTACCGAAACCAAGGTTGGTTGCCAATGTATGGTTATAACCCCCAAATTCGGATATCTGGGGTGGCTCCCAACATGCACATGGCGGAGGGGAATGTCACAGTTGCCATGCCGTTCTCGAGCATGCATGGACAACCGCTAATTGATATGATTTTTCCCACTGTCAATCAAATCCATATGGTTAGTTCAATGTCAGTTGGGAATCCACAAGGGATCCCCACCTAATTCATGGGGCCACCCTACTCACAAACTCAGATGAGTCAAGGGGGCACCGCTTATACCGGTGGCAAATTCATACCCCAATATCAAAATCCTCATTGTAATTCACTTTACAAAATTGTACCGCAAAGCAACTGCTACACCACGTAGCCCATGTACACCATGGGGAACCAAATGATGGGAGGAGCGTAGAGCTCCGCAGGTCATCCATCTTCACAATGGTCCGAGTCGGGGGCACCTAAAAATTTTCCTTTTTTGGCAACATTGGATATCCCCAACTTATACAAGTTGACTAACGATCCCATTTACCATAACCTACAATGGCCACGAATCCGGCATAAAATACTGGTGGATATTCCTAAGTACGACGGAAAAAAGGGGAGGATTCGGGCACTCATGTCACCACCTACCATCTATGGTGTGTTTCTAACTCCATGGTGGATGACAGTGTCCGGTTGCGTCTATTTACCTGCACCCTCACTGCCGATCCTGCAAAGTGGTATATTGAGTTACCACGTGTGTCAGTGAATACCTTTGACGCTTTAGCAATGGAGTTCCTAAAGCACTTTCAGTTACCTATCCGTTATGAGACAAGGTCGAAGCTCCTTACTTCGTTTTGTCAAGATACCGCCACCCACATCTCCAATCATATCGATCAATGGAGATGTAGGTGGAGGTTAGTTAAAGCTCCCATCCCTCACTTCCTCTTAACAGACTGGTTCTGTAAGTCACTGCTCCCGCAAATCACAAGAGATGTTGCTCTAGGTGGTGCGGTCATAGAGGACCAATCCATACGTCGTGCTCAGCACTTGGATTTAATTTATTCACAGTATGGCACTCTCTACGACCTTATCCCCTATGCTCCCAGTAACCCCAATCCCCCCACCACTCAGTGCCCTGGAGCGCATGCCGACAGGATCGTCAGCACAACCTCCACGAGCGCTGTAAAACAACTCAGTGGGTCCGTTGCCAACTTGGCAGTGGACCCCTCTACCAAAATGACTACTCTTCTTGCCACTGTGACTAACTCTGTGTAGTCTACATAGAAATCTAGTATCAAGAAAAAGAAGAATAAGAAAAAGACCGCTCCTTCTGAAGAGCAGTCAACAAAGCAGCCCAACCTGAAACAGATAGTCGCTGCGCCTACTGATGCGGAAAAGGATAAAGGCACCAAATATTCATGCAAACTCTATCTTGAAGACCAAGAAACCTATCATTTTCCACGGCTTCAAGAATACACAGAGTACCTTGCTAAGAGAGATTCTGGTAAGGCAATTGTTGTCCTTAGAAATCCTTTCTTACTCAACAACAGCAAAATCTCATTCCCAACCAACCGCAACCCACGTCAGGGGGCAGCAACGGTTCACAACATCCTTTAGCTGGAGAAGGATCTTTTATCATTTACATATTTGGAACGGTAGGTCTCACCACAAGAGCCAAATCTTATGGAGCTCCTGTTGCTCCGGCAGCAAAATCATCCCCAAGTCAAAACCCATCGCCGCCCAACGATTTGCGAATCGAAAGGCCAGTTCAGGACTTTGTAATTCGAGCCCCCAAGGGGGCACTTCGACGCACAACACACAACACATCTGCACGTGCTGCCCAACACTACAACATCGTAGAGGATTTGGCACAAGCGCCATCGGCCATGTCGGTGCTCGAAGTATTACAAACATGCCCCAGCCAAAGGAAAGCTTTGCTTTCAACTATCGGGGGTATTGACCCTATGAATTCCATGCTTGCGCTCTTTGACATGGACAAGCGTAAACCTCCCCTTTCCCACCAGCTTGCATTTCAGGTGCATATCACTTCGAAAGGTAAAGGTATACATCAAACTGTCATAGACGAAGGTGCTTCAACCTGCGTCATGTCGGCTTCATGTTGGCTCGCCTTGGGTTCTCCAACCCTCTCCCTGCTGTCGAACTCCCTTAAAGCTTTCGACGGCCACACCTTTATCCCAAAATGATACTTAACAGATTTTCCCATCACCTTTGCTGGGAAAATAGTAATGGTGGACATAGAAGTCGTGAACAAGGAACTCGACTATAATCTGTTGTTGGGTTGCAGTTGGACTTATGCCATGACAGTCGTCGTATCCATCGTCTTTCGTATCATCCAATTTCCATTAGATGGAAAGCTCATTACAGTAGATCAATTATCTTTTTGTACCCCTAGTTATTCCCCATTACCAAGTAGCTTTGTACCCCTAGTAGGAGGTGGAACTGGCCACTATGTCAATTTAGGTACTGATCTGTTGAAGGCTTCCTCCCTGATGGGTTGTTTTCCTCTGCAGCTGCCCCAGGTTCCACAATCACTCAACATGCTTTCATCTATTCCTCATGAAATGATCGATCAATGGATCATGCCAACTCCTTCGGACCTTGACACGTTCGGAGACCAGATGCCACTATCACCAACTAAATTGGCTTGTGAAGCCATTCAAATTGCATCTAAATCTCCTGTCACTTTGGTTTCGGCCAACGTTACCACTGCCCCTCCCATAACCGCTCCTTGTTTTGTTCCACTCAATCAAGTCCTATAAGTGGATGAAGCTATTAGAGAGATCACAAGGTTAGAAGAGAGACCTTGGGAAGCTTCACACCATCATGTTTCAATATCTAATTCAAACATGATGCCTCTTCAAATCCTATCACCTGATGCGCATGAAATCATTTCCTCACCATATACGACTCTCCAACTTTTGGACTTGGAAGGAAACAGGGGCAATATTTCACAAACATTGCTCCCTGATATTTATATCATGACATGCATCATGGAAAACATACAAAGTGGAGCCAATCACAATCCTGAGGAAATTGTGAGCTTCACCTACCTGTTTAGGGACTTGCACGATGTTTTTTCTTGGTCTTATGAGGAAATGCATGGCATAGACCCTTCTAATGTCAAGCATGAGATTAAGAAAGCTCGAGCGTTCTTTTTATGGTATTTTTCTTGCTCGTTAATTCGAAAAACCTCGAGTCTGCTTCTTTGGGATCGTTAAACTACAATGAAGATAATAGAGCACTTTTAGGGATATTTTATTGCTCTTTAAAAAATACAAACATCCCTGAGTTTTCATCGTTAATCTCATTAAACACTTTCTAACTATGGAAGAGCACTGTTAAGAATATTTTATTGCTCTTTAAAAAATATAAACATCCCTGAACTTTTGTCCTTGCGCTCGTTAAATCTATGCAACGATAAATAGATCACTTTTGGAGACATTTTATTGCTCTTTAAAAAATATAAACGCCTCCGAGTTTTTGTAGTAGGGCTCGTTAAATATATATACCACAAACCCCTAAAGCACTTTTAGGGATATTTTATCGCCCTTTAAACAATATAAAATCCCCGAGTTTTTCATCGTTTTCACTCGTTAAATATATGCAAACAATGCTCTGAGCACCTCTTTTTTGATCTAGTTCCAGCTCATAAACCAAAAAATACCAAAGAAGCATCCTTTTTAGGCACTTTTTTCTAGCTCTTTAAACTGAAAAAAATCCCGAGCTGTGTCTTGCTACTCGTTAAACATGTTAAAGATGACCTGAGCATTCTGTTATCTCAAAATCAGATCCTGATAGGCTTCTGGTCAGGTTGACTCTAAGTAACTATTTCAGACCTACTTTAGGCTGAGGCTTAGCCTCCTCAACCTGAGAGGGCTCTCTCTTAAAGGATTAATGATTTTGATTAAATATAAGATGGCTAACTCTTATAGAACAACTGTGAAAAATATGAATGCTGGAAATACATTAAACAACTATCCATTGGGCTTATGGAGTCAACAACACCTCAATATAACAGTGAACTCAACCTTACATAGAAGTCAGGGCACTCAACATTTAGACATTCAGAACATAACTCATATGGGACCACAGTTTATAAATGCATACAGGAAATCAGAGCACATTCAGTGAATTCTGAGTGATTATACATCTATACCACTGTAAAAATTATGGAAAGGACAAGATCACCTATTCTGAACATAAGAAATCCTTCATGAATCCTGAGAAGTAAAGTCAAAATTATATTACTGAAAATGAGTCTTTACATAAGCCAAATACAAGCTGTATCATAAAATTTTCCAACCCTGATTACATTGCTGTTTCAGCTATATATAGAGCTCTTATTCTAACTGATCGAGATTCCTCCTTAAACATTAAGGGAACTCGAAAACTACTTCTAATGACACCTATTAACCCTTTAACTGACTAATAAATACAACTGACTGTTAATTGACAGCTCTAGAATCCTAAAACAATTAGGATTCTAATTCTACATCATGCTGAATGTAGCATTTATTACAATCAGGATTTATTCCCTGACAAGTGGTCTCTTTTAGTTTGGCTGTGATGGATCTTCAAGGCTCCATGTTGGTCTTCAATGTCACACGTTTTCCATTGTCCTGAAACATAGGAAATTATCCCTGTTTTACTGGTCTTTGGTTTACCTCAAAATGTTCGAATCCAAAGAAGCATGTCCTTTATCCTTTAATTGCCCAAAATAGAGCAGAATGCCACGTCCTTGATGTGCTGTCCACCGTTTTCATGTACCTGTGTGATGACAAAACCTTTCAAAAAGATTTGCCGCTTTGTTAATCATAATTGATCAACTCAATTGTAACATGCAGCTACAGCAGTTTCGTAGCGTGCTACGAAACTACTGTGTAATTTCAAAAACACAGTCTTCCTTTCATAGCTAAATGATCGCCACTGTTCATGGCTTAAGCACCTTACCCCTTGATCATTTTGACAAGATTTGATTGTAACTTTTCAAGAAACAGTTATTTCTCCTGAGGAAAAGATGCAATGACACCGATAACACCATTCACTGTTCCAAATATAACTGTATGAATCTGGTTAATACCTCTTCTCCTCCTGCATCAGAACTTCCACTACCAACCCAGTTAAACTCAAAATCCCTTTCACTATTGCCCTTCACTTCAGTGTTCATCCCCAAATAGGGATCAACTTCAGGGTCAGCACTTGAAGGTGTATTTGAACCACTTGATGACCTTTCCTTTATAACCTTTCTACTATTTGTAGTTTCTCCATTGGGCAAGTTGATACAAAGTGCATTATCATCCTGTTCTTCCACTTTGATAACCTTGTACCGATCCATTGCTCTAATGGAGAGTCGCTGGAAATAACAGAGTTCAGTAACTCGGATCTTTCTTATTCAATCTGAAAGCTGTCCATAACATGGAGAGAAAAATGCAAGCTATAGCATTTCAACTGACTCCATGCTGCAGCTTTCAACAAAGAAAGTCCTTGTAATGCACCAACAAATATGGTAACTGGCTGAAAACCAACAGCCATTAACCCTTAACCAGAAACCCACAGCAGCTAGAAACCGCTTGGTGAGGGGACTATTTTTCCAATAAAATTTGCAATAATTTCTTCTCAATGTTCTTAGTCATCATTCACTGTTGCACAATGCATCATGAAAGATTTGACTGCATTTCCAGGCCTCATGTAGAACTAATTTTAAGTTGTTTGTGAAAATGCAGGGCTCATAATAAAATTGCATTGCAACTCAAAAATTAAAATCACAAACTCATTTACATCTGTCCATGAAAATTACAGCACCAGCTAACTTAAACCCAAATGTGAACGAAAGAGGCAATCCACGAGACTGGCAAATTTACGCCTTAGCAGATAGCCAGTTTTGATTTCCGAGGGTCAAACTAAGACTACCTATATGCAAGTTGCCAGTAGCACACCAATTGAACACTTCATATTCCCTTTTATATGCTGGGTAAGCTGAGTTAATCCCCTGAAAATCTCCAGAAAAAGTCAAAACTGTAAGATCCGGCATTATTGATCAGCAACGAGTAGATAAATCCCTTTCCAAGGAATTGCATGAGGGCTTCTGGTGTGTTTGCAGAACAATATACTTGCAATTATGTACAGCCAATGAATGCAGGAAAGCGTAACTCGCAGAGGACACCAAATCTCCAAAGAAGAGCTTTGAGGAATGATAAACCTCGAACTTGGTAATAACCTGATCCACAGCACACGGACTCCATATCTTCCATGACAATTTGGTTTCTCTATCTGCATTTCTACATCACAGGACTCTTCATTACAACTAGTTATGTTGGGATCTGAACTTGATGGTAAAACTTCTGGCAAACCATCAGCATGTCCAGACTTGGGACACGACAAACCTGGTATGCCATCATTCAATTGTTCCACACATTCTTCTGCCCCTCCTTCAACATTTTGCACTAGAATATGTCTCAAATAAATGGATATAGGAACAGAGGCTTGATGCTCTATAGAAAGGGAATTCATGTTGTTATCCAGTTAAGATAGCGACTCATCCGAGTCCTGTTGTGCTGTATGGATTTCCCTGCAGGGCAGATTTGCATTTGATTCATCACTACCTTCGAGCATACTGGTCCCTGAGTCTGATGGTGGAATATTGGATGTCACCCCCGAGGCGTTCTCAGATTTAACTACTTTCATTTTAGCCTTCACACCAGAGATTTGACCCCAATTATCGACCTTTCAAGAGGCAGAACCGCAAATGTCAATGTAGTGATGGTAATTCTTCAATTACATTTAGGTTAATGGAGTTTCTCTTGACAAGAAATACGCCCTTGAAAATGAGACTGGAACATTGAATAACACAGCAAAAATCCTGATATATGATAAGATATGCAACTGATGGCTCAAATATCAACAAGATTTGTTCAGCAGATGGATATCCCAGTCTTCACATCATCCATAGAGGATAAACCATTGCTCACTTTCTCATTTGCATTAACATCTTTAGGCAATTTATCTTTTGGTGGAAAGTCGTGTATTGTTCGGAACTCCTCTGTAAGTAACCTTTCCAATTCTTGATGCTTTTTCAAATGCCTGGCATCCTTCTTGCGATAATGATGACATGCCCAATATTTTTCAAGACCATAGAGATTCCCCTTCTTGTAGAATTCAATGGTTAACTATTCAAAATCCTCATAGAGACTTTCCTTAAATTTCTTCTCCAATCCATGGCTGTAGAACCTAAAAAGGCACTCCATGCCGTAATTATACTTTGCTGCTGCATCTTCCAGTGCTAATATTCGGAACTCATTATACATGGAGCGGTTGAAATTATTTCTGAGGAAAAAATGACCAAAATCTGTAGAGAGTATTCATTTCCTCTCTGCAACCAGTACCAACTCTCTTGCGCTCTGCCAGGCAACGCTTGTAGTATTTCAAATATTTCTGTTGTTTAAAACCATGATCTTCCAAAAGTTCATGACTTGGATGCTGAAAAGGAGGAAAAGACTTTGGCATGGAACCAACTGGTGAACTACTTCCAGCAAAACTGCCACTGCCAAGACATGATCCATGAGGAGAAGACGCAAGCTTTGAGGATGCCATTGTTCCCCCATGGTTGTCTGGTGGTGTTGATCCAAAGAAAAAACCAACAGAATTACTAGGTGGACTTTCTGATATGATGCTTTGTCGGTTGCGAAGTCCTGTGCCTTGATTTCGAGCAATGCTAGGAAATAACCGTTCTTTATGTGAAGGCTGTTTCGTGTCAAGATAATTGTTTCCTGAGGAACTGAATCTTTTGATTGATGCCAGCAAGCAACTTTCCATTAAATGCATTCAGATAGTAAACAGAACCCTTTGTCTCGTTCTCAGCAACAACTGGAACATGTGCCAGTACCACGACACCTAACGATCTAAAACACAGCGGATTCTGATAAGTATGACATCTGGGTGGGATTTGCTATGGATCAGCACAAAATCACTTAGACCGTGTTTCGCTACGAAATCACCAGAAACTGACTTATGCGCTACGAAATCATCTAAAGAGCTTTGTAGCACATAATAACCTTTGAACAAAGTTGACACATGGAAATTGTGTAAATTATGAGACTAGTGGTGAATGAGGATGCATAGTGGACTCCTTAGACTCAGACTCTAAGGCAAACAAAAAACTCAAAACTAGACTAGCACTGAATTTTTTACCATCAAACTAATGTGAGCGGTTTTGAAATTAGAATTCTTAAGTGATAACACATTCTTTCAAGTACTTTTTCAAGCTCATTAAAAAAGGAAAAATCCCAAGTTCTTGTTACTGAGCTCATTAAACTGTCATGACAAAACACGAGTTTAGTTCGCTGCCTTGTACTCGTAACAAAATGAGGTTGACATCTATTGGAAGAAGGTTTCTCTTTATCTATGTCCAGTAGATTAAATACGGAAAAGTAACCAATACGAGTATACTATTAACCTTTTGTCGCACCCGTTTAACAACTATGATAAAGGGACCACCATGGAGTCTCTCTTTACGATCTTTTCAGACTCTCTAAAGATGAAAAGATCATCAAGTTGTCTAGTCTGGACTCTTTAAATACACAGATAAGATATAGAGTCGTTCTTTGTACGATACTTTTCAAACTCTTAAAAGATGAAAAAATCAGCGAGTTTGCCTTTCTAGACTCATTAAACTAATCAAATAGGGCAAAGAGTCGTTCTTTTTGCGATCCTTTTTAGACTCTCTAAACATGAAAGGATCGATGAGTTTACCCATCTGGACTCATTAAAAATTAGATGGGGAAAAGTAAAAATACAACCGTATCCTGAAGCGTGGTTTGGCAGCAAAATTTCCCTTGAACATGGCACTCCCTCAGATAAATTGTCATTCTGATAGCCTCTCAATATGAACCCTACCAACCTATGAGTTTTTAGCCTATATACCTTGATGCCATTGCATCTCCGTATTGTAAACACTCTCTAGTGTTCATGAGTCTCATGATGTCTGGTTAAAACCGTTGTCGTGCCTTCTATTGTTCAAGGGTCCCTACTTGTTTCCTCAATCAACTGACCCTACATATCCTTTCATCATGCCCTCCATCGTTTAGACCCAAAATCTCAAAAGATTCTCCAAAAAAAAATCATCCTTGTCCGGTTTCATGTCGTCTAGTGTAGGACACGTCATTCCCTACCTCTTGACAGGTTCCTTCCTATTGACTTCAACACTCTATCTAGGAATATAACCCAGAAACACATTCAGTGCCTTGGTGCTTGCAGACATTAGTGGCAGGTTACCTTGTGCTCGATCATGGGTTTTCATCATTAGCTCCTGGTTAAGCAATTCTAGGAGTGTTCGACGACAAAAAATCTTTCACACTCGCTAGTTTGCACTATGCATCTTGGAGACCATCACCATTATCGTGGCCTTCCTCACATCTGTTAACAGTCTCCATTATTGGATGGTAATCAGATGATTTCATGCATGTTTGACGTCAACTAATTTTATCACATGTACCAATCTATGTTGTTTGGTGAAGCAGGAATCAAGACCTTGGGTAGAGGCTTACATCATCCAGACTTGTTTCCTCTCCCAAGCTGCGATATTTTTCTTTGAAGACAGCCATTTCAGGATAATCTATTGTGACACTGGATCCGCCCTGTGCCATATTGGCGGCCAGCATTGTTATATCTCTGACGAGAAAGTTACTCTGACATAGCTACTGAGCATGGGAATGCCCGACTCAGGACATGATTTTAGCAGTTCATATATATGTACTTTTGTTGTATCAGGTTTTCCTTATCGCCTGAAACTTCTCTCTCTCTACAAATATTTTGACAAGAAACTACATTATTTTCATAAAGTATTTCGGCCATCGTCTCTGTGTCTGATCTCATACTTTAGGGGGCATCTGTTATAGGACAAATTGACCTCCTAATCAACTCATAGGAGAAAGACAAGATGACTGAAAGAATAACCATAGTTTCAGGCCTAGAATCCACACTAACGCTCTTTTTACACTGACAACCTACTTTATAAAGCTTGTTTACAAACGTAAAGGAGTGTTAGTCTACCCGCTAACTCATGTTGTTAGATCGGGGGGAGCATTAGTGAACTTTAGTGATGCTCAAGTGGTTATGCCAATGAATCTGCCATAAAATATCTAGATATTATTTCCCTAAATGTGTGCAAGAAAAGCAAGGAATCTCCAAAAATCAAGATATTTGGAGAAATTCTATTATGGAAATAGAGGAAAATGGTAAAAAGCTGGTAAACGAGGCAGGTTCATGGTTTTTACCCAAATAAACTATAGCTGGAGTCGGGCAACCCTAAATTGATTACTATTTAAGCAACTAGAGGGGCATTGCACAAGAGGTCAGAGAATTTAGAAGGATAGTATATGGTGTTGTTGTGATATTGTCATATTTTGAAGGAGCTAGCTGAAAGAAGGAGAGACAGAGAGAGAAGAAGAAGGGATAAGGAAGGTTTATGCAACAAGGTTGCTGTAATCACTCTTTTGAATATAGGACTGTGGTTGTGTTCCACTACTCGAAGTGTCGGTGATATTGTGCATTCATTTGTTCATTCTGATGCTTGTTATGTTGAGCAGATAAGTTACACATTTAGAAATGTTTGTTATGGATTCTTTCATTAATTGTCAGAAGTATATGCTGTGATTGGTTTGCTTCGTTCTTTTGCGCAGGAATCATCTTGGAGCTAGTCAGGAGGAGTTCTTCTTACCACACGGAGATCCCCAAGCGAATCCAGAAAGAACCAAAGGTGATCCTTTCTCCATATCCTGTCAATATATATGTCAGATAGATGAACATGTGTGTAACAGGTACCTTTTGCAGATAACCTTACGGTCTATTGGAAGTCCCAGGAAGGCTTTCGAGGGTAGTTTTCATCCCGTGCATTTTACCCCATAGCATTTAACCTGAGCTTCCTATTTTCCCGATCTCTTTTAATTTCCATGCCCAAAATATAGTTTGCATCACCAAGATCTTTCATGTCGAATTTGGAGGATAATTGGGTCTTCAAATCCTAGATAATTTCTTTGTCATTTCCAACCAGAAACATATCATCCACATACAAGACCAGATAAATAACACAGTCACCAATTAATTTAAAATACACACAGTGATATTCTTTGCTTCAGGTGAAGCCAAGTCCTTGTATAAATGTATCAAATTTATGATACCACATCCTTGGTAATTGTTTTAACCCATACATATACTTTTTTAACTTGCATACCAGTTATTTCTTACTCTTCACCGCAAAGCCTCCAGGTTGCTTCATGTACATCTCCTCTTCCAGATCCCCGTGAAGAAATGTTTTCTTGACATCCATTTTTCTACCTCAAAATCAAAAATAGCAGCAACATATAAAAGTAATCTAATAGAAGCTACCTTGGCAACAGGAGAAACAATGTCACCAAAATCAATTCCCGATAGCTGGGAATAACCTTTTGCTACCAACCGAGAATTGTGTTTCTCCACCTTTCCTTCTACATTCATCTTCTTCTTGAACACCCATTTGCTGCCAATGGGTTTCCTTCCAGCCGAAAACTCCACCATATCCCATGCCTCATTTTTGTGCAAAGATTCCATTTCATCAACCATGGCCTCTTTCCAGAGTTTTCCATCCTCTGAATCTACTGCTTCCTTCATAGCTCTGGGATCATCTTCAGTAATAGATAAAGAAAAACTTGAATAGAAATCAAATGGACAATACCTTTCTGGCTACCTTCTTTCTCGAATTGATCTTCCCACAACCGGAAATTGTGGCTTTTCATCTTTTGATTCCTCTTCTACTGTAGAGTCTGATTCTTCCTCCTTAAGCTCCAACTTTGTCTTCTCAAGTTTCTTTGGTTGGACTTCAAGTTCAATAACATATTTCACCTCTCTAAACAACACATCCTGACTCTACAAACCTTCCCTGTAACTGGGCTCCAAAGCTTATAACCCTTTAAACCATCCTTATACCCAATAAATATGCAATTTTCAGATTTATTATCCAACTTTGTTCTTTTCTCCTTTGGAACATGTACATATGCATCACATCCAAATACCCTCAGATGTAAAAGAGAAGGTTTCTTACCAATGCATACTTCTTGTGGAGTCTTATCCTACAATGCTGATGAAGGTGATCTGTTGACCAGGTAACATGCAATCTCCACCATCTCTGTCCAGAATTCTTGTCCTAACCCGACACCATTAAGCATGCTTCTTTCCCTTTCCATCAATGTCTTGTTAATTCTTTCTGCAACTCCATTTTTTTGAGGTGTGTATGGAGTAGTCTTCTAACATGCTATACCACACTTCTTGCAAAACTCTCCACTGTTATATTTCCTCAGCACCTTTATCTTCTTCTTTGTCTAGTTTTCCACCAGAGCCTTAAATTCTTTAAACCTGTCAAAGACTTAAAATTTCTTCTTGAGGAAATATATCCATGTATTCCTTGAGAAGTCATCTATAAATGATACATAGTACACAGACTTTCCCAGTGATGGAACCTTCACAGGTCCAAACACATCACTCTGCACAAGTTCTAATATATGTTTCGCCCTCTTACCCCTAGAGTGGAAACTCACCCGATTTTGCTTCCCATATACACAATTTTCACAGAAATCAAAATTCAGAGAGCTATTAGTCATACCTTCTACCATACCTTTACCATGAAGTATTTAAAGGCCCTTCTCTCCAATATGTCTAAGCCTTTGGTGCCATAGCATGGTCTTTCCTCCTAAGGCCACTAGATTTTCAGGAACCACAGAACTGTCGCACCCATCAATAATAGTGCTACCTTGCAGCCTGTACAGAGTTCTAGTCCGAGCTTCCCACATCAATACTAGTGCTCCTCAAACCATCTTGCAGGTATCTTTCTCGAACAATGTTTTTACACTTGCATTATCCAGCTTGCTTACAAAAATTAGATTTCTGGCTAATGCAGGAATATGCAGAAAACCTGTAAGTGTTCTAATCCTTCCACCTTGCAACTTCAACTTAAATTTTCCGACACCAATGATTCTAGCCTTCCTGTCATCCCACAAGAAGACATCACCACCATCACATTTCTCATACTCACAGAACCACTCTCTATGGGCAGTGAAGTGAAAGGATGCAGTCGAGTCAATCAACCATGCCTCGTGATCTACATGTGTACTTGAAGGAGAAGCCAAGTACACATCCCCACCTTCATCTAAGGTGGTTTTTGCCTCTGCAGAAGGAGCATCATCAGTTCCCTCCCCTTTTTCAAGAGCTTTAGATTTACAATCCCTTTTGTAGTGCCCTTCCTTTCTGCATTTCCAGCACATCTTTACAAATTTTCCTGGAGATTTAGATCTCCCACTCGATGACTTATTTTTGTCTCTGTTCTGGGACCGTCCTTGTATAGATAAGGAATCACCATTCTAACTCTCCATATTTTTCCATCTCATCTCTTCTGTTAACAAGGATGAGACTATTTCATGAAACTGCAAGGAAGTTTCATTGCTACCTGTTGTAATAACCAGAATATCCCATGAATCTGGTAGAGAACACAACAAACTAATTCACTTATCTTCATATGAAATTTTAATATCAACAGATAATAACTGGCTTACCACAGTATTAGATGTATTCAAATGCTCTGTCATCGAGTCTCCATCTTTCGTCCTTATGTTATACAATTTCTTCCATTGGAACAGTTTATTCACCAGAGACTTAGATTCATACAAAGTCCCTAACTTGTCCCACAAATCTACCTTTGTCATAGCTTCCCCTGATACATTCAGCAATACTGAATATGAGATACACAATCGTATTGTGCTCTTAGCGTTCCTATCCAACTTCTTCCATTCTTCATCAGGCATTCATGTTAGTTTAGTACCTGGATCTACCATGATCCACTGATCTTTTTCCACGAGTAGATCCTCCACCTTGAGTTTCCACAGCTCAAAACTCTGATCATTAAATTTCTTGATCTCTATCTTTCCACTTATCGCCATTTTCTTTCACCACAAGAATCGATCCACTATATCTCCCACTGAACAGTGTCTACTATAGGGCCGAGCAAAACCCCTTGGAAAAAAGGCATCCCCTTGAAGACAACACAACTCTGATACCAAATGTAGGTTTTAACCCCATACAGAAATCACCTGCATACAAATTCTAAAACAAAAACTAAACAATGGCAAGAGAATAACACATAAAACACATATGCACAGATATTTTCCACTAGATCCCAAAACCGAGACTACCAGATTGATTTTTCATTATGTTCCTCAATGTTACAATACATATACTTACATGTTGAAACATCCATAAACCCTAATCCATTAGCCTTGGATTAGAACATAACCATAGTTCCCTTGACCGGATCTAATACCATGGACCAAAAACAATCGCCCCAAAAATCATGTGCAAAATCTATGCAAAAAACCATAGGAAATATAGGAGGACCGCTTCATAACCCATGAGAAGGGGGATTTTGCCCCCCCGTGACCCCCTCGCTAGTCGTAGAATGAATATAACACAACCCAGTAGCACAGCTGAAGTTTGCAAAGATAGGCGACTATTAGGATGAAGATACAATTGATAAGGTCATGGAGTTGTGGCGTGAGTATCAAGACTTGCTTCCCACCAATTTCTCTGATCTAAAAGGAATAGTAGGGGATCTAGGCATCATGAAGATTACTTTGAAGCTAAATGCGAAGCCCATAGAGCAGCGCCCCTACCGATTAAATCCCAAATATAGGAAAAGGTGTGAAGGGATTTGGATAAGATGTTGGAAGATGGGATTATTGAACCTGTGGCGGAATCAAATGGGGTGAGTCTCATGGTAGTTCAACAAAAGAAGTAGCGGGATTAAATTTGGATATGCATATACATAAGGAAGTTGAATGATATGTGTGTCCATGATCCATTTCCTACGCCATTTACAAATGAGGTGCTGGAGAATGTTGGAGGGTAGGAGACCTACTCATTCATAGCTGGGTTCTCATGGTACCATTAGATCCACATCACACCGAAGAATTGAAGTAAGAACACTTTCACGATAGAGTGGGGTTGTTTTCAATATACTGTGATGCCCGTTGGGCTGAAGAATGCACGTGCAACCTTTTCACGAGTGCTAATTGTGGCCTTTAAGGAATTTATCCACAAATTTTTGGAGGCCTACTTTGATGATTGGATTGTGTTTGGTCTGCTAAAGCACTATGTTGTTAGTCTACACCTCATGATGGATACCTTTCAAAGAAATGAGATTTCCCTTAATTTAAAAAAGAACATATTTTGTGTACCATATGGAATACTGTTGGGTCATGTGGCTTGCAAGCAAGGATTGATGGTAGACCCTACCAAGATACCAACGATTGTTAATTTGGAAGCCCCGAAGAACGTAAAATGGTTGTGCACAACATTGGCCATACTGTATACTACATAAATTTTATCAAGGTATATACGCAAATAACTACGTCAATCGAAATAATTTTGAAAAAGGATGCAACATTCTGCAAGGATGAAGATTGCCAGAATAGTTTAGATATTTTGAAGGAGAAAATGGTCACCATGCCCATTTTAGTGTTCCTAGATTTGAAGAAGATGTTTCGTGTTCATGTAGATTCGTTGTGTATTGCACTAGGTGCAGTGCTGACCCGACCGAGCTAGGGATACATTGACCATCCTATAGAATTCACGAGTAGTAAATTGTCGAAGGCAGAAAATAACTACTCGACCACAAAGCAAGAAGGGCTAGTGATGGTGTATGCCTTGCAGAAATTTTTGCACTATCTATTGGGAGCGCACTTCAAGATGTATACAGACTATTATTCTATAAAATACGCCTTTGTTGGGGGGGGGGGGAGATTTGTAGGTGGTTGTTACTATTCTAGGAATATGATTTTGAGGTAATTATGAAGCCAGGATGCCTTAATGCTAGTCTTGACCACCTATCACGAATTGAGACTGGTGATGAACTTACAAGTTTAGAAGAAGGGTTGCCTAATGCGTAGCTCTTTGTTGTTCGCATCGCAAATGATTACATCACAAATATAATTTAGTTTTTGTCTACAAGAACGGCTCCAGAACGATATATGATGCAACAAAAGAAAGAATTAGTTATCCAAGCAGATGACTTCTCTATGATCATTGGACACTTGTAAAAAATGGGCTCTAATGAAATATTGTGCAGATATATCCCAGAGTATGAATAGCCAAGCATTCTTGCATAAGCACATGGATGAGTAGCGGGAGGAAATTATGAAGGCAAAGCGACTACGCAAAAAATCCTGCGTGCAGGGCTTTGGTGGCCGATGATACATAATGACTCAAAGATGTATTGTAGGGCGTATGATGTTTGTCAAAGGATAGGGAGACCATCGCAAAGGCTGAGTTTACACTAAATCCACAAGTAATGTTGCAGGTGTTCAATAAGTGGGCGATAGACTTTGTGGATCCAATTCAGCCACCAAGGAAAAGCATGGGGGCTAGATACATTATTACAACAATTGAATACTTGACCAGGTGGGTGGAGGCTTAAACTGTAAAAGGGTGTAGCACAACTACAACCACGAAGTTTATCTTTGAGTTTATTTTGTCTCGGTTTGGCTACCCTGAAATTTTAATGAGTGATAGGGGAACACACTTCTTAAATGAAACAATTGTTGCATGCTTGAGAAATTCTAGGTATATCATCATAAGAGTATGGCCAATCACTCACAAGCTAATGACACATAGGAAGTTGTTAACAAAATTTTGGAGAGCGCCTTAACAAAGATTTGCAACACGAAGTGGAATGGCTGGGATGTACACATACCAGTGGTCCTTTGGGCGTACAAGACCACTTGCAAGAAGTTGTCAGGACAAACCCCATTCAAATTAGTATATGGGAAGGAGGTTGTAATTCCCATAGAATACATTGTGCCAAATTTGTGGATTGCAGCATTGATAGCCATGGATGATCGTGATACTATGGAGGCGTTTCTTGCACCACTAGAAAAACTGGAAGAAGATTGTTTCCTAGCAGGATTTCATCAGTAGGTGCAGAAGGGTCGTGATAAGGCATGGCATGATCGACATATAAAACAATGAACCTTCTAAAATGATGATTTGGTATTGCAATATGATAGTAAATTTACAAAATTCCCTGCCAAATTTCAAATGCATTGGTTGGGGCCCTATGTTGTTAAGGAAATTACATATTGTGGCAGTTTATGTCAAAAAGATGAATGGGGAATTATTCGCGGGGACAAGTAAATGACAGTCGATTATAGTTGTACAAGGATGATCCTGCCCTTGTGCAATGACTATATGTTTGTGGGATAGTATTTGTACTCCAGGAAGCTGCAAGGAAGTACGAGACTATAAACTACATTGCCCAAATGTAGGAAAGCCGAAGTGAGGGGACTACGTGATCGATGGAAGATGCGATGGGGAGCTGCGCTGAAGGATTTGTGCCACAAGGCGTGGTGCCGCACGGCCTAGTCAAAAAGTGACCATTGGAAGCATTGTAGATGATTGGATGGAAAAACTTTCATGGGAAGGAGCGAGGAAACTGCATTTATAGGGCATATCTTTAGAAATCTGCCGCCAAAGATGCATTAATGACTAGAAATTGGAGGAAATGGTTGGATTAAAATTCAAATTCATCTATAAATATGGTGTGCCACCCCACATTCCAACGCTTTTCTTGCTGAGAGTTTTTATTTATATTTTTCACCTTACTTTGTGCCAAGTGTAGAATTGTATGTCTGGGTCAGCATGACTAGGGTTGGCTGATGTGCTTGATTATTTCCATAAGCATTTTCTAGATAGAATGACTGCAACTCCCCCTGAGATGGAATCAACACCATTTTTCCCTACAATATTTTCAACTATGGCTCCTACGTCTCTAAGACCTAAGCCTTATGTACCTAAGCCTTTTGCTTCTAAGGTGATAGATAAGAAGCAGTGATCCAAATTGGATCCTTAAACATTTCTCATGACCATTTCAAAATTATGTTATATCAAATCTTATGAATAACAAGTATCAGAAATGACCTCTAGACAATGGCAATTGTGGCCTGCACGAAACAACAAGGACCCTCGATCAAAGCGCGCTGACCATTGGCCCATGGAGACCGCACATGGACGCAAACTGGCAATCAGAAGCTCAGATCCAGAAACAGAGACAGTTTTTGATACGCAATAATCGCGTATCGTAGGGCAAAACCCTTAGAGAAGGAAAGCCCCAAGCACTCGGTCACAAGGAAAAGCATAGAACCACGCGGAAATCGCCGAAACCATTAGAAGGAGGGTCCTGCACCCAAAACCGGCAGGATATCGTATGCACATCGAGCGGTAAGCGGGTTTGGCCGAGTTCAGCACGATGCGATACACTAGGCGACGCGTGTCCAGCAGATAAGAGAGAAAACTGCTTATGTCACGTGAGTAACGATCGAGCAATTTAACCGCACGATATAGACGGAGACCGTAGGATCTGGAGGCGCCAGATCAACGATGGAGAATCAACCTGATGGATGACCGGATTTGATGGGGAAATAGACTGAGGCACATAAATATTTGAGGTCCGGCATGACCGATGAGCTGGCAAAAGAATCTGTTTCCTGGGGAAATCCTAGAGTAATGGAAATAACGACTGTTTGAAGAAAACTGAAACTCAGTTCATAAGGCAACAAGTGGCCACCTCTATGTGTAGCATGACACAGCGATGACGACGCAAAGCAGGGAATTCCAGTGGACAAAGGCAGGTGATCCAGAGGCCCGGGAAGAGGAAACGAATAGTTATGGAGCATATTGGATTTAAGCCACGAACAGACAAAGAGAAGAGGGGAACAGAAGTAGAGAAAAAAAAGTGAATTACGAAGAACAGAGAAGCCGAGATGACCTGCAGAGCAAAGGCATCATCAAGCAGATAGAGACAGAGAGGGTCCGAGAGTCTGTGAACTCCAGAGAAGGCTTGAGAGGTTCAAGCAACTCCTCTCTGTATACTTGTTAGGTACTAAGTACCAAATTGGACTCATACCAATGAGACCAGTGGAGGTCGAGATCTAGTAAGGGGGAGTCTGTGTACTCTAGAGGCTTGGGGGATCCAAGTACCACCCTACTGATAATCATCTGTTAAGTGAGACTCAAATTGAGCTCCTTATTGTAAAATATCTACTTTAAGACCCAATAGAAAAGGCCACCACAGAAGGTTGGACCAGGAGACGTAGCCCAGGAGGATTGGGTGAACTCCTTATTAAATTTGTTGTGTTCTGTATTTGCTTACTGTGTTTCTCTTACTATTTCAAGTGTCTGTGTATTTTGCAATTTATCGATCCGGTGCCTAAAATAACATAGACATACCCCAACACATGAGTTTCTAATACCTTCATTAATTAACTGAGATCATTCACAAGTGATTTTCAGATCAAGTGGTATCAGAGCTCGTAGGTTGTTTAAGGTTAGACAAGCTTGTGCTGGATTTTGCTGTTGAATGCTAACTAGATAAAAGCTTAGATTACAAGAAGGAGAGTTGGTTGAGACTAAATCAGAGATTGGAAGAGTCTATTCTCAGAAGAAAATGTCATAGGAAAGTCCCTTGGGGCCAGACCCACAATTCATAGATATTTTCCTGACCATGAGGTCCATGGTAGAGGAAATGTATAAGGACTTTAGGAAATATAGAGATGAAGATTCATCAAGCTCCAAGCAAGATAAAGGAGAAGAAAAATCTCTCCTCTATGGCCACTCAAAAGGGAAAGGGGAAGAAAAAGCTTTCTCACACCTCCTAATAGCCTTGAACATAAAAAGAAGACACATTTGATTAAATTAGATGTTAAATTTTATTTAGCCATATATGATGGAGAGTTGAATGCAGATATACTGGATAATTGGATCAGACAAATTGATGTTTATTACAGAGTGCAAAGTATGGACTTAGACAAGAGTAAGATTCAACTGGCAAGCCTACGCCTCGGAGGCACTGCCTTGGTATGGTGGAAAGGCAGGACACAAGCTGACATGAAGAAACATGGTAAGATTCTTTCTGTCTGGAGTGAATTTGTTTCTGCAATCAAAAAACAGTTCTATCCAGTAGCTTACATGCAGAAAGCCATGATGAGCTGGCAAACTCTTTGCCAATTGAAAGGGAAAAGTGTAAAAGGTTACACTCAAGAATTTAGGAAGAGAGCTTTGATTCTAGGAATTTCATTAGACTCACTTGAGACTCTGTTGAAGTACATAGGGGGTCTACACAGCTACATGAGCCACACTATCCTCATGTTTAATCCCACTAGTATAGATGAGGTATCTATTCAAGCTATGCATCTAGAAGTTAGAAGAAAGAATAGGAACCCTGAAGTTGGGGGATCTTCTAAACCCATTGCAAGAAAGAATAAGGAGAAAAGAAAACAAAAATGGAAAGAAAGGAAGGCCAATATTGCACAAAAGACGAAGCCTTCATGCACTTACTGTAAAAATGATGGGCATGATGATGAGCACTATTGGATTCTGCATCTAAAGCTGAGACCTAAGAAGTTTGAGGGCAAGAAGAGGAAGACTGTTGCAGCTATTCAGAAAGATTTGGGGTCGGACTCAGGAGATAAAACAACCATTGCAACCACAGGTATAAAAGGTAAAAATTCTGAAGCATCTACTAGTAATTTTGCACAATCTGTTAATGATGAAGAAAATGAGAGAAAAAGACATGAGCTTTTCCATATTCGAGTTGTTTTCAAACATAAAAATCTTGATACTTTATTTGATAGTGGTTCAGAAGTAAATTTAATTTCTAAAGCAATTGTAAAGAAGTTGGGATTACTGACTACACATCACAAGAAACCATACCCATTAGGTTGGTTAAGTGATAAAGCACAACTACAAGTGACTAAACAATGTAAACTTAAGTTTTCTTTTGGGTCAGCATTTGTAGATGAGGTTGAGTTAGATATAGTTCCTCTGGATATATGTGGAATTGTTTTAGGAAGTCCTTAATTGTATGATAGAAAAGCTATTTTATATAGAGCTGAGAGCAAGTATGTACTCATTAAAGATGGAATCGAATACTTTGTAAGAGCTCATAAGCTCAAGAATAATTACACTCTCATAAACTCAGGGTAGATTAAACGAATTGTAAATTCATGCAAACAATTTTTACAGATGGTTGTAAAGGAAAAGAAACCTGATAAAACCAATGTATTTGAGGGCTGTGATGCTAAACTGCAAGCTGATTTAGAAAAATTAGTTTCAGAATATGATATCGTGCTTCAAGAACCTAAAGGTCTGCCACCCAAAAGGGAAATAGTGCATGATATTACTTTGCAGCAAGATGCTCCGTTGCCTAACATTGGGATGTACAGGCTGTCCGCTTTAAAGAATGCAGAAATCAAGAAGTTGGTGCAGGAGTTGCTCGAGAAGTGGTTCATCAGACCTAGCACATCACCATGTGGGTCGCCAATTGTTTTGGTGAGAAAGAAAGATAGCTCATGCAGAATGTGCATTGATTACCGAGCACTGAATAAGATAACGATAAAAAATCGTTATCCCCTTCCTTGCATAGATGATCTATCAGATCAGTTAAAGGAAGTTGTTTATTTTTCCAAGCTAGACTTGCATAGTGGATACCATCAGGTCAGAGTTGTAGAACAAGATGCATGGAAGACTGCTTTCGAAACAAAGTAAGGATTGTATGAGTGGCTGGTTATGCCTTTTGGCTTAACTAATGCTCTTGCTACTTTCCTGAGAATAATGAATGATGTAATCGGAAATTTTCTTGATGATTTTGTTATTGTATATTTAGATGACATTCTTATATTTAGCAAAATGTGGGAAGAACATTTAAAGCATGTTAAGCAAACACTAGATGTTTTGAAAAGAAAAAAAAATTATGTTAAACTCTCAAAATGTGAATTTGGCAAAACATGTTTGAATTATTTGGGACATATAGTAGGGGGTGATGAATTGAAGGTAGATCCATCTAAAGTGGCAGTCATTGTAAACTGGCCTAAACCCAAATCTGCTATAGAAGCGAGAAGCTTCCTAGGAGCAGCACAATACTAGAGAAAGTTTATTTCTAACTTTCCCTTAATTGCATCTCCCTTACATGTTTTGACAAGATTGAACAAGGTGTTTCAGTCGGGAGGAAAACAATAGAAAGCCTTCAAAACCTTGAAAGAAAAGATTAGTACAGCACCAGTACTAGCACTACCTGATCTTGAAAAACCATTTGATATCCAAATAGATGCCAGTGACTATGCCATGGGAGCAATGTTGATACAACACGGTAAACCCATATGTTATCATTCTGAGACATTTAATTCTGTAGTAGTTAACTACTCGACATATGATAAAGAATTGTATGCATTATTACAGAGTGTGAAAAAGTGGAAACATTGCTTATTGGTCAAAGAGACAGTCATACATACTGATCATCAACCACTTCAATATCTATACTCCCAAACTAAGTTGCAGCAATCAAGACACTATAGGTGGATGGGTTTTCTACAACAGTTTCATTTAGTCATCAGATATAAAAAGGGCATACACAATAAAGTTGCAGATATGTTATCTAGACCTATTATAAATGCATCCACTATACTTAAGCATAATTCAATACTACATGAGAGCTACATTGAACAATATGCTCAAGATATAGATTTCAAAGATGTATATGCAACTTTAAGTCAAGGCAAATGAATAGAAGAATTGGATTATAATGTTAAGGACCGACTCTTGTATCATTGTGGGAAGCTATGCATTCCACAAACTGAGAGAGTAAAGATAATTCGGGAAGCGCACACTTCTCTAATATTAGGTCACTTTGGTGTAAGTAAAACAGTTGCACATCTACAAATATTTTGTTATTCGCCAAAAATGAATGAGACAGTTTCTAGATATGTAAGAGGGTGTACCATGTGGTGGGCTCCAGTATTGCAGCAATAATGTTGCAACTCCTGGGACTCCCTTCTTTACTTTTATCAACCCGGTAGTTCATAACAAACTTCGAAGCGACGGTGCTATATGCACAAGTACTAGCTCTTGCCGCAGGCTGTCACTTGATCAGCTGGCACAAGTCAGCTAGGAGCTCAAGCCAATTTCTATGAGCTCTCAGAAGAAGCTTTTAACTGTAATGGATGAAAACTAACTCAACCATAGGCTAATCTACTTGCAGAAAGAAGTTGAAAGCTAGAAAGTAATGCAAACCCTAGTTGTAACGACTAACCCTACCAGTGCAAGTAAAAGGAAGAAAGCTACATAAAAATATTTCGTTGACTTATTGAAAGGTAAAATGCATGTGACTAAGCTAATTTTGAAGAGAAATATGAAGAAAACATCTTTTTTCATTTCTGGAGTAATTTGTCAGAATTATTTTGCATGTGCTTTCACTGTTTTTTACTGTACAGAGGTTGGCTGGCGAAAGGAAATGGAGTAGGTGCTTGTAGGAGGTTGGGAAGGTTAGAAGAGGGCCTGAGGGGTCCCTATCACCCTTCCAGAGAGTTTCACAGTGCTCGGATCTCAAGAAACCGCTTTCATGAGCTTCTATAGGAAGTCTGCAGGGGTTCTACAGGATGTTTTGTGGCTTCTACAGGATGTTTCTACAGGATGTTCCGAAAGGGAGTTTTGAAGGGCTGATGGTGGAAAAAAGGTGAAGAAGTGGGTATGGAGGTGAGATAAGGGTGTGAGGAGGTATAGGACTTGGCGAACGAAGCAGGTGAGTGATAAGGATGGCTGGATTTGTTCAAGGAGGGTTAGAGCAATGTTGCACAAAAATATGGAAATTAGGTCAAAGTGAGGGAATGTGGCAAGTGTGAGGCAAGAATCAGAGTTGGAGGGCAGAGCAGGCGGTATTGATGGAGTAAGGATAGGCAAAAAGGTATCACAGGTGCTCTGCAAGTTATTTTCCAAACTATTCAATCAAAGACTCGGAACACCAAAGACATAGCTACTTTAACCTAATCTGACCTGAATATCAGCAAAGAAAATGAACAGTAGTTTATTTGCAATGAAATCATGTGAAATAGGTATGCAAACTAAGAAATAATGAACTTGAGCATGTAAGCACAACTGGTATCAACTTCTGCAAATGAGAATTTAACACTAACAATTGCATGATGAAGCAAAGACAATGCTTTTGGTGGCAGCAAGGACACCTGGGTCTCAGCTCATGGTCCCACAGAGGGAGAGGTGAGATCAGGGGTGCTTTATGACCCTTTTCTGAAGATCTTCCCTGTTATTAACCTATCAAATCAATCTGAGCATGAAAATCCTTTTTAATTATCAACAATGACCTAGGTAACCAAGAAAAACTGTAATCTACTTAACAGAAATTATTTGATAAAGAAATTCAAAACATATAATAGTACACGAAGGAGGCCTTGGCACTTGGGTTGGGCCAAACCCCAAGAGCTGTAGGCTCCTAAGAAAAATCTCATAACTGGTGCCAAATGAAACTGCTTTCCATTATTCAAAAATAACCATGTCACAAAGAAAGTTGTACAGCAGAAGCTACAAAGTGAGCTGAAAAACTAACAGCACTATAGTGCAAAATACAACTGCTCAAAAAGTAACCTATGAAGGCTAGAAGCCTTCCTATTTATGCACTACGAGGGTCTTCAACAACCCTCCTTAACTCGAAACAAAACTGCTCGGCTGCCCTTGGGAATCCTTTTCGGTGGCTTTCTGAACTCCGAGCTGAGGGTGGAGAATTCGAGGAAGGTGCCATTTAGTGCAGGAGAAACCCTTCCTATGAATCCTCACCCTTGTTCCTTCATGCTTGGCTATCATCTGGCTCATAAATGCTTGGCCTTGGTCCAAAACTTGTCCAAAAATCTGCAATAACCACGTGTTAGCCTCCTTGGTCAAGTGACTATTCTCATTCGTTCAAATAACATAAATATACTCAAAAAACATGCATAAACTATGAAAAATGGTGGATTGATGAAGAACAGTAGGCAAAACGAGCCCAATAAGTTACCCATTTTTTGGGCTCATCATCACCCCCTGCTAAATGGGTTGCTCATCCTCTGAGAAACTAATCTAGCTCATCATCCTTGATAGCTTTGACTGCCTCTCTCACATCCCAGGCCTCCGAGGTGATGTCTTCTTCTCGGTCATGAAATCCTGATTTTCTTTCCACTTCCCCCCACTGCCTGTTTTCCTCTTCTTCCTTAACTCCTTCCAGCAGTCCCAAAAGCAAGGGAGGACTGAACTTTAGGCCAATCCAATTGGCCTGCAGATTTTGCATTGACTATTTATAGAGGGGTACCCTTGCCAAGGCCTCCCTCATCCTGGTTGGAGAGTGGTATTCTCTTATCTTAAAACTGTGGGGCAGTGTGTTCCACCTCCTATTGCAAGCATGAAGGCAGTTATCCCCCAACAGTCTCTCCATGTCCTCAAAGTGGGAAATAGCTTGAGCTTGTCCTTCAATGTAATCTGGTAACTCCTGAGGGTTGTTGGCCAAGTGCTGGTGGGCGCTTATGAATGTTGAGGGATCCTCCGGCTCTGCTCTAATCATTAGTGGTTCACTAAGTTCCCTGTTCATAATGTCTCGGACCTCTGCTGCCCTTTTTTCCTCGTGATTCAAGCTACCACAGTGTTGGGATCCCATGAATTCATATTTGGAAGGGCCAAGTTGTGCAAATAAAACTCTAAAAATTTAGCCTTGTCCTCTGATGAGCTACTGTCACATAAAGCCATAAATTGATGATAGTTTTGAAATGGAGTAGTGTCCCTTTGGGCCAAGGTGTTAATCTGGAACTGCAACCATTGATCTTTAAGGTACAAAGCATATGACTTGGCAGGCTGCCTACACTCTATGGCCTCTATTGCCCAGCTGGCCATGTAGGCCAGTTTGGCTTCCTTCTCATGCAAGGAAAATTTTAAGAACCCCCCCAAATTTACATGTATAATAAATGGGCGAATCTTCATGGTATATAGGAAAAATGGAAGGCGATTTTATCAATAATATGATATGTATATATAATTTTTTGGCGAATCTCTCACCACGCATGGCGAATATTTTACTCAATTATAAAATCTTGTGTTTATTGAATACACAAATGAAATCATTGCATTTCTTTAAAATATCTTTTGAAATCAAAATTACCGAAATTATATATCGATAACCTAGTGGGTGTAGGATAAAATTCACCCATGCCATTCACAGAAAGCATGAGAAAAAACCTAATACTATATATAAAACCAAGAAAAATTCAAATTCATCACTTCTAGGGACCTCATAACCACCCTACCAATACACAAGTATGTTCCTTTTTGCAATTAGAAAAATTACCAAAATTACAATCTGTTTACTCCAGCATATGTTGGAAAGTTATAGAAGGATTACTAGTGCAATCAATCCATTCCTTTTAGCCCTGGATTTGTTTCACTTTAAAATAGAAGTATACAAATATACTTGTCCAATGTCTATGCTTTAACCATTCACCTTAAGATGTTTTTACAATATAATTTCGAAAGTCTATTTAATATCTTTATTATCATAAAAACCAACCTATATCCATCTTAACTCCACATCTACCACTCTTAGGGGGATGAAATCTATTTATCCCTCTGAGCACTTGGTAGACCCAGAATTAAGATGGATCTAAGATGATAGAATTTCCCCTTCAAATAGTCTATGCTCACATGAATACCATGGTATTACCATGCGTCAATACCATGGGTTATCATAAACCTGGAGCTTAGAAATTACTATTAGTAATTTATAAAAATTAATAAAATTAATAGTCGATTTTTATTTTATTTTTTATTTTAACCAAGCTAAAATGTTTTACATAGATTAAATTACAACATCCATTTTTACTCTTGATCAGATCAAATATTTTTTCACTCTATGCTAGTTTGCATATCACGATATTTGATACCTCTTGGGGGTTAGTAGATCCAGAGTAAAGATGGATCTATGCTGCTTTAATTCCCCCATTTAAATAGGTTACATTCCAGGTGAATACCATGGGTCAATACCATGTGCCATTTTGGTGAATACCATGGGTCAATACCATGTGCCATTTTTATTTTTATTAATACTAATATTAGGGTTAATAATGTTTTTTTGCATGGTATTAATAACAATCTAGTCCATGGTATTTGTCCCATAGTATTTTGCCCATAGGTTTCACCTAAATATAAGGTGACTTATGGAGTAAATATTAAAAAAAAAGTTTTATTTGTTTACCATACCTCTCGTTTATTTATAATTTTATTAATTTACCATACCTCTTTTACAAACATGGTATTTCACCCATAGGATTCACTTAAATAAAACCTCTTTCTCCAGCCTTCATAAATAGAACGAGGGTTATGGACTAAATATAAAAAGAGGTTTTATTTATTTACCATGCGTCTACTTTATTTATATTTTTATTTATTTACCATACCTTTTGAGTAAGTATAAAAAGACGTTTTATTTATTTACCATACCTCCACTTTACTTATATTTTTATTTGTTTACACCCTTGCATGTATATAAGGTGACTTATGGAGTAAATATAAAAAATGTTTTATTTATTTACCATACCTCTCATTTATTTATATTTTTATTAATTTACCATACCTCTTTTATAAATATGGTATTTGGGCCTTTGACCCATAGGATTCACTTAAATAAAACCTATTCTTGAAAATGGGCGAATGGATTCACTAAAATAAAACCTATTCTTGAAAATGGGCGAATGGAAGGTTGTAACTCCTAATTTCAAGGGCTAAATTTACCTTTTGACCCTCTCCCTTAAAATAAGGTGGGCTATTTGAGGTGATTTGTAAAAATGTACTATGATACAAAATATTCTCCCACTAAAAATTTAAAACCCCTTAATTTCGCCAAAGAGCGAATATTCGCCCCTAAAAATTTTCTATGTTCTCATGTACCTGTTGCCTTAGAGACTGTATCTCTTCTGCTCCCTGCAACTCCTTCTCCTATAGTTGTTTTTTTAGTGCCTCAATCGCAGCCTGCAGCCCATCCATTCTTTGTTGTTCATCCAAGGTTTCTTTGTCTATTGGAGGCTTTTCCCACTACTGTTGTTCTCCTAGAATGGAGGGCCTGTCTTCCTTATGGATTCCTTGTAGTTGTAGCTACTGTTTTAGCATCTCGTTCTCTTCCTGTAGTTTGGACCTCTAAATGCTTTCCACATGCTTCACCATGGCCAATTCTTTCCTTGACTCCTTGAGTTGTTCTTCTAGGGGGCCTATGTCTACCACACCCTTGGACTTGGCAATCCTCATCCAAGTATGAGTCCTAATTCTTTCTTCCTCCAGTGCAAAAAATAGTGGCACCGCAAATTTCTGGGGAATTATTTTCTCAGCTTCTAACAGGTTATAGTATGTGCCCAAACTGGGTTGAGGGCTTGGTTCCAATATTTCTTCTATCCTTTCATCTTCCTGTGGTTGTCCGGCTGCCTTTTCCTCCAATTTCTCGGTCTCTTTTAACTTAGCCCGAGTTTCCTGTAGAGCTTTTCTTAGCTTCCTGTAGAACTATCTTAGAGTCCATTGTCTTCAGTCTTTCTCTCCAGGTGGAATTTTTTGTGCTTCCTCGCTCATAGGTGATGGAAATATTTGAAGGAGACCCTTCCTTTGGTTTATGGGTTGTGTCCTCAATGATAATTGGCTCCTTTGACTGCGGCTGGGGTCTGCCTACTTTGATCCATTTGCTCCTTCTTGCTTTAAAGTACATGGAGGTATGCCTCTTTCGCTTCCCTTTTTGTTTTGGAGGTGTTTTTAAGGCAGCCAGCACAGCTGTTGCCTCTCTTGCCAATATTTCTGGTGATTTCCCTCTTTGCTGTTCTGTTTCCATGCTTCCTGTAGAAGCCTCTATGTCAAATGTTTCTGCCTGTATTACGGCCATTTCAAGATCTGTCTATGCCTTTTGTTTTGGTGTGACTGTTGTGGCTGTGCCAGCCTTTACTTGGGATGTTTCTGCCTTCTCTTCTCTCCTCTCCAGTCTCTTTTCCCTTGATGTTTGTGTTGTTGTTCCTTGCTCTGTTTTAGGCTCAGCAGTTTGCCCTTTCCTTCTTTCTCTTTTTGTCCTGCTTGTGTTTGTTTGTCCTGTGCTTCTTTACCACTGGTTTTCTCTCCTGCTTCAGTGTATTCCCCTTCTTCACCACTGGATGAGGTGAGCTCCTCGGCCAAAATTCTAATATTGTCATCTTTGGTCATGTTTCAGAAAATTTCCCAAGAGAGGGTGACAGTGTAGGTGTGGAGGGCATCTTCCACTAAAATTTTGATGAGCCCATGATGGGCTAACTGATCTGGTGTCCCTTCTTTTAATTTTGTGCCACATTCACTTAATGACTGCAGAAGAAAATAGGGGATGCTCAACTTCTCTTCTCGAGGTAAATCCATTCCATGTATTATTTCATTCAACAACCGAAAATGATAGTTGTAGATAATGCTGAACCTCCCTTCACAGGTAATGTATTTCATGATTTGGAAACAGACTTCGCTCCAAAGAGGAGGTAAGCTGGTTCTCCGGACCTCGTTTTTGTCTTCTATAGGATGTTCTTCAGGCAAGAAGAATGCTTTCTTGGCTGCCTGGCCCAATGACCTTTCTTCTTTGCTCCAAGGGAGCCCTAATGGGAGACCAGTAACACGACTAATGAGCTCAGGGGTAACTTCTAGGGTGAAACCCTTAAAATTCACTATGGCCTGTGTCTTTGATTCAGGTTTTATGGACATTAAGAGTTCCTCCGTTATCTCATCGTCATGGCCCTGAATTTTGTCACAAAAGGACATCCAATTGGCATGGGTGAATAGGTCTACCACCTTTGGATGCTCACGCAGCTTGCTGGGATCTGAAGGTTCTTTCCTAATAAACCCTCCTGGCATGGTGAGAGTGCTCTGTTTTATGCTCTGATCAGAAAATGGAATGTTGTTTATGGATTTCTTCCCTAAACTTTGAGAAGGGATTTCAACTATCAATTAGCACCAATTCCCTAGCTTTAAGGCTATTACTGCCCAGAACTTGGTTGTCCGTTTATGAAGGAAAAAAATTGGGTTTCCACAGACAAAGTACAAAGCTCAATGTTTTATTCCCAGCATACATGAAAACATGCAAATTCAAATTCTTCATACACAGGCTAGCCCTCACAGTTGCGTATCTTTCCTACAGGAGAATTTTCTTTTTTTTAACAGGAACTGTGGAGGAGAA
Source organism: Pinus tabuliformis (assembly GCA_031772625.1). Taxonomy (NCBI): domain Eukaryota; kingdom Viridiplantae; phylum Streptophyta; class Pinopsida; order Pinales; family Pinaceae; genus Pinus; species Pinus tabuliformis. Next base: position 1,726,710,679 of record CM062820.1, on the reverse strand, counting down.
TTTTGACGCAAAAACGACTAAGAAATATCGTGCAACACACAGGCAAACTGCTATTTCTAACTCACAGGCGGATTTTTCTCAGACTCCCCAATTTGAGAGAGTTCAATTCACCACCTTTTGAAACATACCATGCATGGAAGAGTGTTTTTGAGCCTACCTCTCTTGGAACTCCAAATTTGACGAAGAAAATTCCAAGCTTCTCTGCTCCGTAAAGCTGTGCCAGACTTCTTGTAAAGCGGCTTCCTGTAGAACTCTTGCCGGCTTCTGTAGGATGTCACTTCGCCTCTGAATGAGCTTGGTACGTGGAAGATATTTTGAACAGGCAAAAAAACTGGCTGAGGGTGGCCAATTGACTAGCCACCGACCCTGTTCAATCCGAACCATTATCACAGTCATGCAGTTTTTGAAATATAGTTTATGCAATTGACGAATGAGTTTAGACACTTACCTGCATGGCCGTGGATGCGTTATGCAGACTTCGAGCCTTGGAACCACTGCTTCACTTGCTGCTGCCTCGTGCACGAGTGTTAGAACCCATTCCTTCATTTGTTAATGTTGTATGCACGGGTTTTGGAACCCGATCCTTCGGTTATCAACGCTGCATACACAGGTTCTGCTGGGTTTCGGCTGCCAAGGATGTTTTCACATCCAAGAGGATTCTTTTTCATGTTTCCTTTGTTGATATCGGTTGTCCCTACCTCCAGGGTATGTCTCCCAGAGGTATCAGCTGCTACAGGATTCCTGTAGGATGTCCTGTAGCTGCTTCTCCTCCTGGGATGCAGGCTAAACGATCAGGGCTATATTGCGGATGAGGGATTCGTTGATGAAGAGTCTAGATGGAGTTTGGATAGGTAGGGTGAGCGAGACTTTGTTACTTGGCTTGTCACTAAAAATTCTTGCTGTCAATCTGAGGAAAACAGGGTTTCTTGTATGACTGTGCAGGAACACATAACTAGGTGGGTGACGGAGCTGTAAAGAGATGGAACGGGGTGCCATATCGTGATGGTGGGAAACAGGGGTGTTTGCAGGCCTAAAAAATAGATTCCAACCTTCAGATTCCCCTCCAAGATCGATTTTGGCTTGCTCGGAGGTTCTACAGGATGTTTCCTATAGAAGACATAAACTGCCTGTAGAATAGACAGAACTTCCTATAGAAGGTGAAATCTGCCCCCGAATGTGATCAAATCCTAAGAGAGGCGAGTGGTCATGGAGGAAGTGTCTGTGAGGGTTTCCTGTAGCCTAGTGTGGACCCTTGTCCTTGTTTTGAGCAACCTTCCTAACTTGCAATATATTCCCTACAACCTGTAATTATTCCACAGAGATTAGACCTGTTTTTCTCTTTTTTCTCTCTTTTTTTTTTGAGAGAGAGAGAGAGACAGCTAGGGTGCCTCCATGAGGTTTTCACCCTCGTTGTCTACCCCAGGCGCCTCTAAGAAGTTTTCACCCAGGGATATTCTTATTTCATTTCTCTATTTTTTTTTTCATGCTCAAGGTGTGGGTGGAGTAGAGATAGGGCCCTGCTCCACTACCAGTACTGATGTGTCAAAAGTTTCAATGAACTCCTGCCTCGAAAGGGGTTTCCTATAGATTTTCAATTGATGCCCATTGACGAGCATAGGGATGGCTTCTTCATCAATGGTCCTGATAAGGATTGAACCATTGTCATTGCATTTCTCCACAATATATAGTCCTAACCACCTTGTCCTCAGTTTCCCTTTGAAATCATTGTATCTTGAGTCATACAGCAGTGCCCAATCTCCTGGCTGGAATTGCTTTTCATTAAGGTGTCGATCATGCCATATCTTCCTTTGGAGTTGAACTACTTCTGAGTGGAAGAGGGCCTGCATTCTTTGTTCATCTAATCCATTCAGCTTTAGTAATATTTCCCGTTGTGCATGGCTGAGATCTAGGTCCAGCTAAGCTGCCACCCTCAATGTGTTGTACTCGAATTCTTTGGACAACAGAGCCTTCTTCCCATAGACCAGCTCATAAGGTGTGAAACGTGTTGTAGTTTTCCAAGTGGTGTTGCAGGCCTAGGTGGCCTCAACCAAGTGATCTGCCCAATCCTTCCTGCTGCTACTCACCACTTTAGTCAAAATATCTTCCAACGATCTATAGTAACTTCCACCTACCCATTAGCTTGCGGATGATAAGGGGTGGAAGTTTTGTGCTTTATCTTGTGATGAGCGAGGAGGTTTTCGATCAAGGTAGAGGTGAATTGACTTCCTTGATCGGTGATCAGCTCTCTTGGGTAGCCAAATTTGTAGAAGATATTTTCCCATAAAAACTTAACCACTTTTCCTTCTATCGCTACCTTGATTGCCTTAGTTTTTGCCCACTTTGTCGGGTAGTTTGTGCACACAATGATGTAAGACCTTTTCTTCGAAGGTGGGTTGATAGGACCCACAAAATCCATGCCCCACTTCTCAAATGGCTCGAAGGTCACTTGAGGTTGGAGGGGCATTTCATCCCTTGGAATTGGTTTCCCCATTGGCTGATGTATCTTCTGACATCTTGATGAAGAGTGGGTCAATAGTAGCCTGCCTGTAAAATTTTGAAGGCAGTCCTTTTCGCTACAAAGTGACCTCCACAGGGCCCATCGTGACAGGTTAGGAGGATGTCGAAAACTTCCTCCTCCCTAACACAACGCCTCAAGATCTAATCTGGACCAAGTTTAAACAGGTTGCCCTCGATCCAAGTGAATGGGTCACTTTTCCTCACAATTTTGCTCTTCTCTCTTGAGGATAGGTGTGGAGGGAACTGTGCTGACACCAAGTAATTTGCTATATCAGCAAACCATGGAGAGAGTAATGAAATAGCAAACAGGGATTCGTCTGGCATCTGGTCATCCACTGTCCCTTCTTCACCTGCAGGCAAATCCAATCTAGACGGAAAGTTAACAACAACATTTTCCTTACCTGGCTTGTCCACAATGGTCAAATCAAATTGCTGCAACAAGAGTAACCATCTAATGATACGAGCATTTACAACAGGCATATTCATTAAATATCTAATCGCAGCATGATCAGTGTGTACGAATGTTTGATAACCAGTGATGTAGTGTCTGAACTTGTTTAGGTAATGGACTACAGCTAGGAACTCTTTTTTGGTTACAGTATAGTTCATCTTTGCCTTGGATAGGTTTTTGCTGACAAACTATATGGCATATGGTACTTTCTCCTCAACTTTTCCTAAGGCTGCCCCTATGGCTCTGTTCGAGGCATCGGTGTGGATGTGGAAAGGTAGGGCCCAGTTTGGACCTCTCAAGATTGGGCAGACACCGGCTTATCTTTCAACTCATCCAGAGCCCCTTGACAGTCGTTAGTCAATTTAAACTCAACATCTTTCCCTAAGAGGCCAAAAAATGGCGAGGCTAGCTTACTGAAATCTTTAATGAATCTTCTGTAATATCCTAGTAAGCCTAGAAAACTCCAAACGTCCTTTACCTTTTGAGGAGGTGGAACCATTTGGATGATAGCAATTTTGTTAGGATCCACCTGTAATCCTTGCTGAGAAATGGTATGACCTAACACGGTCCCTTCAGTCATCAGGAATTCAAAATTTTCAGGACTGAGGGACAGGTTCATCTCAATACACTTGGTTAAAACTTTTCCCAGGTTAGACAATGCTTCTTGGAAGTTAGACCCATAAGGAGTAAATTCATCCATATAGATTTCCACCGAATCGTGAACCAGCTCAGAAAATATGCTCAATACTGCTCTCTGGAAAGTGGCAGGAGCATTGCATAGCCCAAAGGGAAGGCCTTGGTTGGCAAAGGTTCCCCAAGGACAAGTGAAGGTGGTCTTATCTTGGTCTTCCGGGCTGATTTGGATTTGATTATACCCTCTAAACCCATCTAGGAAAGAAAAGAACTTCTTCCCCGCCAGCCCATCTAGCACTTGATCTATGAACAGCAAAGGGAAATGGTCCTTCTTAATGGCTTTGTTAAGTTCTCGATAATCTACACAGCTTCTCCACTTCCCATTTTTCTTGGGTACAAGCACCAGAGGAGAAACCCATTCGTTGTCCGAGATGGGGTAGATGAATCCTACATCCAACAACTTTTGCAATTCTTCTTTAACGATGTCCTTAAGGGCTAGATTCATTCTCCTCTGAGGCTGCCTGACTAGTTTACAATCCTCTTTAATGTAAATGTGATGGGTACAGACTAAAGGATGGACTCCTTTCATTTCCTTATAGCTCCAGGCAAAAGCATCCAAACGGTGGCTCAATAAGCTACAGAGCTCCTTCTCCTGAGAGGAAGATAGGGATGAGTTGATCTTTAAGGTTCTTTCAGGGCCAAATTCCACATTTTTAACTCTGAGCGAGGTCGAATCGGCCACACAGAGGTCCACTGAAGCGCTGGCTTGGGTACCTTCCACTAACTCCTCTAACGATAGTGCACTGGGAGGTGGATTTTGAATCAAATTCTCGATCAAGTCATCCTCGATTAGAGGGCCTCCCCTTGCGGCTTCTACTGTGCAAAATGGTGCCAAGTAGACTTCATCCTCATCTTCCTCCTCCGATCAAAGTTGTAAGTCATGTTCTAACAGAGGTTGGACAGGAGGGTATAGGACTAGCTATTTGGACATAGGCCCATTCTTGATGGTCATGCTTCTAGCTCAACAACTGATGTAAGCATCCTCAGTAGCTAACCAAGGCCTTCCCAAAATGAGGGGGTATCCAGTGAGTTTTGCCTTTGGTTGAAGGGCCAAGAAGTCTGCAGGGTACTCCCAAGAATCAACAGAGACCAGGAGATCCTCCACAATCCCGTCAGGAGTCACAGTGAAGTGGTCTGCCAACTGCAGTACTGTCGAGGTCTTTCTTAAGGAACTCTGAAGGTTAAGTTTAAGCATAGTGTCCCTAGTAATAACATTAATGGCAGCCCCTAGATCAATCAAGGTGTGGGGGATTATGGTGCCATTGATGTGGACATCAACTACAGGACTCCCAGGGTCCAAATATTTTGGACAGATTATTTTTCCCAACATCAGATCGGACAGTTGTCCTATGACATTGATAGGCGGGGCATCTCTCTTGCACCTGCCTGGGTGCCTGAAACACTTCTCCTTGATCAATTTGTTGTAGATTGGTACTTCTTTTATGGCCTGGAGAAGTGGGATTTTCACACAAAACTGTTTAAGTTCTCCCAGAAGTTCAGTCTCCTCTAGGTTTGGTTGCGTGGATACTGTTAGTCTCTCAGGAAAGGGTGGAATGGCTTTGGGTTCACTTTCCTATGTCTCTTTCTCTTCCTCCGGGGGAGGAGGCTGGCCATCTGGAAGGACCTTTCCAGATCGTAGGTTGATCTCCTGAATCTCCACAGCATAGGTAGGGCATGTTGTCTCTCCAGTGTATACCTGTTGGGTCTATCTATTGTTGGGGTTTGGGTTCAGTTGAGCAGGCATCTGGGGTTGTCTTGGAGGAGCAGGAGGTAATGGTTGTGGTTGAGTAGGAGGTGGAGGCAAAATAGCGGGAGAAGAGTTGTATTGGGGCCTCCACCTCGGTGGAGGTGCATTCCACTAAGGTTGTGGCTGGACATGAGAGTGAAAAAAATGAGCAGTAGGTTGAGTATGGGACTGAGATGGATAAGACCAAGGAGGAGGTGTGGACCAAGAAGGATGAGCATGGGGCCCCCAAGAAGGCATGTGAGTGGATTGGTTGGGGTTGTAATAAGTTTGGGATGTCCCTTTCATCCCCTACTGGTAAGGTCTGGACCCATGCGGCCTCCTTTGGTTGAGGAAGTAGAGTGGCTTAGTGGCCCCTTCAGCCCCTTGGTACATGGCTTGAAGTCCAGGTAAGGTTGGGCACTAGTTCGTGGGGTGGTCTTCCTCACAAATGAAACATACCTCCACTTAGTGCAATGGACACTCGTTCTTAAGATGCATCCTTTTACATCTGGGACAAAAAATGGCCAAAGCCCTCTCAACTTCCTCTTTCTTTTGTTGGATTCAGAAGGCATCTAGTTACATGGCAATGGTCTATCTCATCTCACTTTTGAGGTCTTCCATCTGATTAGCAAACTCATGCTTGGAGAAGGTGTTACTAGATGAGAGTGGATTCCCCCTACCTCATTTCCAGGTTGCCCTAGAGCGGTTTCTAAACACAGTCTTTATGTCCTCATAAGGTAGTTGGTAGATGTCTCCTCCAGCTAGCAGATGGAGGGTATCTAGAAGGTCTTCGGGGACTCCTCGGAGCTGAACCAGCTTCAAATATTCAGGGTTAATCGTGCACCTAACCCGTTTATAGCTAAGTTGGAATTGTTCCTCATATTCTTCTAAAGATCCATCACTTCCCATGGTCATTTGAAAGATCTCTCCTTTTGTTTCCTTTGACCTACAGTAGTCCCGATATTTTTTGTTAAAGGCTCGCTGCATCTGAGCCCAAGTTGTGATACTGTTTCCAGGTAACCCCATGAACCAGCGTAGTGCTGCATCCTTGAGGGTAGAGGGAAAGAGTTTCAGCTTTTTCTCATCTTTTGCATAGTCATAAGTTCGACAAAGGACAAAAAACTCAAACAGGAAGGTGTCAGGGTCTTCACTGGTCAATCCATGGAAATGAGGTAAGGCTTGTTATAGAGATTTTTGGGCACTGCAACCCCAATCATAAATGTCCATAAACCAAGGGCTCTTAAGTCCCTAAAAGTGTTCTTCCAACCTCTAAAAGAACAAGGTCAACTGATTACATCTTCTCCCAGAAGTTCTCCATGAAAAACTGCTCAGAACTGGTCAAAACTGGACCATCTCACCTTCTCCATGGTCAAAGTGCGTTGCATGCCACCTAAATACACACGGGAGGTGCGATGCATCTTGAAAAGACCTTCTATGGGGTGAGATGGGCGAGAGTGGACAAATGGCAGGGTCAATCTGCAAGGTGGAGGATCATGGAATCTTCCAGAAACTTCTCCTGTGACACTTGCCTCTCTGCATTCGCCCAGGGATGAGTAAGAGATCATCAATTTCCAAGTGGAATCAAGAACCATCAGAGAGAGGACACTAATCAAATCTCAAAATCTGACTCACCCCCCTTGCAAACATCTATATATGGATCCCTCATCCCAGAGATCTGGGGGCTGGAATTTTGTATCTTGTAAGGAAGTGCTACGGGTTTCTTGGTGCAATATCATAGTGTTGGGTGATCTACGATTTTCATGAGGTGAAGAAGGGCTTTCTTGCTGAGAGGATGATGTCGGGTCAGAGTAATTGGTTGTAATCCTCTTTTCTATTCTTGATTATTAATAAAGCTATTCAAGTTTTCCTCCACATTCTTGTATGATTGATGATATATGCATTTGTGTGGTCAATATATCTGGTCCTATATTGCTTATGATAATATATCTATGCTCTTGGATAGTATTATGTTGCTTTGATTCTACAGGTTCTCTTTGAAGCTGGGTAGATGAGGAAGCGAGTGGCAAAGATCTATCAGAAGGGAGAGGAATCAAGCAAGGAACCAAGCGCAAGATAGAGGTTGGTCTCCTTTATTCCTCTCTTATCTATTTCTCATAAAGGAAAACGAAAGTAGTTTTAGTTTGTTTGTTTCTAAGGTAGCTACCAGCCTTAGTGGGACTAACAGCTCTACATAGACACTAGATTTCCCAATAACAAAATGGCGACTCCACTGGGGAGCGAATAGATTGTTTGTTTGTCTACATTTTTTTGCTTTATAAACTTACAGATGGAGCCTGAAGTCAACCAGCTAGCCTTCGAACTGCATTTGTTATGCAAGTGCAAAGTAGATCAATGTTGCTTCAGTCTATCTCTCGATTTTGTTTATGAACTGAACAATCGATTTACAAGCTCTCTAATTTCCCTTGTGGTGGCTCTAGTAACCTCCTTAGATCTACCCCTGTGATTGATTTACTGATTACCACTTGCTCGGCCTAAATCCCTGAACTGAGCTGAAAACTGTGACCCGGAACCCAGTTAAAGTCTCGTCCCTGGTCCATCGCATTGTCGCTTCCCGAGTGTAGTAGGCACACTGCATCTCTTTTTCCCTGTGTTACAGGTGCGCTGATCAGACAAGGCCTTTTCTGCTCTTCGATTTTGGTTTCTGTGTTCACTCTTTTCAGCTCTATTCAGGAGTTTTGCTGCCTGTAGTCAGTACACCTCTGTTGAAACCCCCTTCCTTGCCATTATTCCACCTCCATTATGCAAAGGACTGTAAATGTTTTTATTTATTTTGAGCCATTTTCAGTTCTCTTTTACAAAGAAGTAGCATAATTGAACTGTCGTTTCTTGATTTGAAAGTGTCGCAAGTGTCGTTTTCAGTCATAGAAGAGAATCCGATTGTTCTTGATAGTCTATTACACTGTTAATCTTGTATTTGATTTGAATTGGTAGTTTTTCAAATGTCGAAAGCAAGTTTTCAATTCCAAATCGCAAAGTGTCGTCATTATCTTCATTTTGTCTTGAAAAGAAACTTGTTAGTAATGTCGCTTTGAAAAATAATTCAGATTTGTGCTTAGCTTTCTTTTTATCATTCACACATTAAGAAGGTCGAAAACAAATACATGCATGTGAATTTTCATTTAGACTGTTTGTTGGTTTGATTTAGGACAGTGCATATAGTGTCTGCTCTCTGCTCTATGTTGAAAGAACGTCATCTCTCTTTCCTTAGTAGCTAGGATTTTCATTGCAAAAAGAAGATTAAACGATTGTTTATCATCTTATATTGCATTTTAGGAATTGTACACCTACATCACGCAGTGAACCTGAAAGGCAAATTTCTTAAGCGAGATCAACTGTAAAATAAATTTAATGAATCTAAAAACGCTTTGGAACCTAACGCACAACATTTAGAAGTCTAGGCTAGAGACGTATTCCAGTGTCGTAAAGCCAGGTAACTGTTGTTTTCACTAATCGTTGGGTGATTCCTCCACTTTGAGACGATAAGTGCGAGTACGGACTTGTGATCCCACGTACCATTGAGTATATATTGGGAGACCACAATAGGCTAGCACCCTATCGATCGCAATGCACTGAACACAGCATTCGGGAAGATTGACTACCATACCGTCAAAAGTATTCTGTAGTTTTGCGATTGGTTTGGTAATCCCTCTATCTAGATTTCCAGAGTAGTCTCTTTCATTCCTTTTCAGACTCCTTAAAGGAAAAGGTCCATCTGAGCACTTGTCACTTCAGGCTCATTAAAAATCGAAGGCGACTAGAGTCATCTTTTGTTTTTTCTCGACTCTTAAAAATTGAAAAAACAAGTTGTGTCAAAGCATCTAAAATTTATTTTAATCGGAAAAAATATCACCTTTCCTACGTTAGTCTTAGGTTGAGAAAAATGGAGTCCGCCAACCAAGGAGTTCCCCTTGGGGGAAATCCTAGTCCTTTCTCCTCTTGGGGAGATGTTGGCGCACCCCATATAGCCACATTGTCGCTTCCAGGATTGACAATCGGCTTGCTCGTATGGCTCTTCTCAACTTCTGTCATTTAGAACACCGTGATTCCTGAACAATCAAGTCAGCAAATAAATGATACCAGAGTTACCCCCCAACCCTCTACTTCGTCCAATTCTTCCTCTCCTCCCTCCTCTTCGCTTGATGCAGCTGGTAAAGCGAAAAATCAAGTAACCGCAAAGAAGAAGGAGAAGAAGAAGAAGGAGCCAAAGGTGAAAAGGGGAAACCAAGCATCGTCCAGTGAGAGATTGTCCTTGCATCCCTCGGATATTAAGGGACTGGTCTCCTCATTTGCACAATCCGGTGTCATCAACCTCTTATGATCATGTTGAAAGTACACTGTCAACTAGTGAAAGTGAAGCCCCTGGACAAAAAGGAAGATGTAAATTTCCTTGTAAATTGTGTGAAGGCGATCACGCCATCCACCATTTTCCCTTCTTAGATGAGGCTAAAAGAGTTTTGTACGACTGTCCGGTTTCACCGTTACAGCTTCCTCCTGGATATAAGAAGCTCTTGCCGGGTCCGTCACTAGTTGAAAATCTGGCTGACACGCCCTTGTGGTCAGCCGAAGCATCTATCATTGAAAATAAACCATCTGAATCCACACCAGATGAAAGTCAAAAGGTCGAGGCGGAAGTTGACCCGGTCTTGCCTTCAGAGGATCCATCTTCAGATGATACAGTCACCGAAGAGAACAAGAACGACACCGTTCAAATTCTCTTCGTAAGCACAGAATCCAATGAACATGGGGGCAGTCTACCCGTTCCTTTACCGCAGGAAGGAATTTCGTTAGAGTCATATCCGGTCGTCTATTCGGTCCCACCTCCAAGAAACCTGGTTGTTTCCTTCGATTGGAATCTACTAGGCAGACCCCGTTTACCAACTAGTGTACCATTTCGAATCATTGCTCAAATATATAGAATGTTCATGGCCGGTACCATTATAGATGAAGGGGCTTCTGTGAGTATCCTTTCATCAACTGCTTGGAAAGCGCTTGGTTCGCCATCGCTTTTGCCTGAGATGAGAAATCTAACAGGCTTTGACAAAGGAACCAGTCGACCGTTAGGGATCCTTCCCAATGTACCGATAACATTGAGAAGGAAAATAGTTCACATGAACGTAATGTTAGTCCAAGGACCCCTGGATTATAATCTACTCCTTGGACGAGACTATATTTATTGCACGGGAGCCATTGTCTCCTCACTCTTTAGAGTAATGTGTTTTCCGCATGAAGGAAGAGTGGTCAAGCTCGTAGACCAGCTTTCATTCCCCGGTTCACACATAGAAAATAGTCATACGCCAACCCTGAATGGTCTTTTCATGCAAGGAATGTCTCATCAATCCCTAGTCCGTCCTCCTGATGAGCACGAGTGATTCAGAGGATATGACTAAAACCTAGGGGGCATGCACCCTGGCCTGTTTCGACAGGAAAACCTTGGGTATAGGATAGGTCTCTGCAAAGGATATATGATTGGTTGACACACCCGTCCATTTAGGAAAATGGGGTTAGACCAGAATAAGATACCTCTGTTAGAAGGTAGGCCTTTCCCCATAAAACAAATGTTTTGTCTGCAAATTGAGGGGTAACCTGGAAAAGGTAGGCCTTTCCCGATAAAACAAATGTTTTGTCTGCAAATTAGGGGGTAGCCTGGAAACTCTACTTCACTATACCTGGGGGGATGCAAACCTTTCGACATGCAAGCGAAGAGCGACCATTTATTTTTTAAATTTGTAGGTCTTCTAACCCTTTAAACTCGTAGGATTGGTCATTTCCTAACTTGTATAAAGAAAGGATGTGGGGCAAAGCTTTGAAAAGATGTCGTTTTTATATGAGATATCCTTATTATACGACTGGATCGAGCAGTTTTAACGCGGAATTCAATCTCGTTAAAAAATAAACATAAGCAATGAGCAAATGTTCCCCAAGAGTTCAAGCTGATTAAAAAATGAACCAATTTCCGGTAAATAGCCATCGTGAATGTATTATCATCAGCCTTTGAAGCCTTGTTCGTGTTCTCATTGTTAGGATATTCCGACACATAGGAAATAGTTAAGTACAACTTGGTCTAGTATAGAGTTAGGTATAGAGTTAGGTAAAGTGTGTTTCTTTACCGTTGTAAATTTTGTAATTTACAATCCGACGGTCACGATATGTAGTGATCGGACGGTTCATTCTCTCCTCGGTATTACCGACACTTGATCTGTGGCTTGACACCCGATTGGTCCATGATTTCTATTTAAAGTGCATGGAGGGTCATTTGTAGGGTAATCCGTGCATGAGAGAAACATATGTAAATTTTCATTCTTTTATTAATAAATTGCCTGAAGTGGCCGCGTTGGCTCAGGCCGTGGACTGTTTCCCTCTTTGAGGGTTTTAACCACGTCAAAAATACTGGTGTATTGATCTGCGATCTGGTTGTGAGCGATGTCCTTTGGTGTTCTGTCTGAGGAACTTACCCTGTAAATTCCTACATGGTATCAGAGCTATTTGAGGGCCGCCTCCATTGGTGATACAAATCTGAAGCTGGTAGAACTGCATCCGACTGCTGTTTCCTAGATCTATTGTTTCTGACTGCTTTCGGGCCAAGAGGACTGCTCTTTTGTGTTGGGAGCATCTGTTCCAGTGAGGAACCCCTTTCGTTTCACGGGAAAAGGTTTCCAGTATCCCTAGCTGCGTCATTTTTAAGATCTGGAGGTATACATTGTTTATTTGCAGTTTACTGTTATTTTCTCTCTGTTTATTTCGGTTTCGGTTTATTTAGCTTTTTTATTACCGGGTCTATACCTTTCATTTCTGCGTATGCTCTTTGCCCTGCGACTCTGTGCGATCTGGGCAAATCATAAATAGAAAGGAAGGATTTTTCTCATGCGTATGCTCTTTTCCCTACTCCTTAGGGTGATCTCGGAAAATTAGAAACATTGAGGAAAATATTTAGTTTCTGGCCAAAGCTAACTTTGAGCCACAAGGTTCATTTTTGAAAATATTTAGTTTTTCGGCTAAAGCTAACTTCGAGCCGTCAGGTTCATTTTCTTTTCATGTCCGTGTTGGGTTTTGTGTTTTTTGTTTTGTAGGGAAAAAGAGCCTTCTCAAAGCAAGCATGCAACCCAAAGCATCAACCCCTCTGGGTTTTGTTTTTTTTGTTTTGTAGGGAAAAAGAGCCTTCTCAAAGCAAGCAGGCAACCCAAAGCATCAACCCCTCTCTCTCTCTCTCTCTAATTTTTTGTATAGCTCAATTGGTTCAAAGCTATTCTAAGAGGGGCGGACTTTTTCATTTCCGCACATTCCCGCACCTCGTCAATAACTTCAACAACTTTTTTTCAAAAATCCATAACTTCTTCATCCAGAAGCCGTTTTCAGAGACTTTTTTTTTAAACCAGCCTAATGTTTCGAGATCTATCCATTGGAACACTTAGTTTCAGCATCTTTAGCTTCAGTTTCCGTTGAAATGGAAATTCAATACGAAGTTACCCTTGACAGCACCAACTACTTCCAATGGTTGGCCTACATTGAGGATTTACTTAGAAGTAAAGGTCTCTACAGAATAGCCTCAGGCCAAGAAAAGAAACCGAAGGATGAAGATAAGGCTGCTAAATGGGAAAATATGCAAGATCAAGCACGTGGATTGATAGGGATGTCTATTTCTCCAGATCTTAGATTCCATATTGCAGAACTTGATACTCCTGATGAAGCAATGAAACAAATCAATAAAGTTTTTGGGATTAAAAATGAACTTAGAGCCCATCAACTTGAAAATGAGTTGCTTACATTGGACCCTAATAATTTTTCTTGCATTGAAGATTTCTTTTCCAAGTTCAAGACCCTTAGATATCTCTTGGAAGGTGTTAAAGTTAAGAAAGACGATAGTAACCTTATCTATTCCATTCTTACAAAGTTGGGACCAGCCTACTCTGTGTTTGTTTCCACCTTCCATTCTACAAGAGAAGCCTTCATTTCTCAAGGAACAGACTACAAGTCCCCTTCCTTTGACTATTTTTGTGATTCTTTAATAAGAGAACAAGAAAAACTCTTACACCTTAGTCTTCTTAATCTTCGAAACTCTTCCAAGAAAGCGTTAGCCGCCCAGCAGCAACCAAATTCAAAGAATCATAAGAAGTCATATCCTAAAAAGAATGGTCCTAAACCAAACAAAGGTCCTAAGAAATTTCAGCCCCAAAATGAAAAACCATTTCAACAAAATGATAAGACAAATAAAAACAAAGGGAAGAAGACTGATAGACATTGCAATTTTTGTAATCGAGATGGCCACTTAGAATCAAAATGCTTTAAGAAGATGGAAGCCTTGGAAGCAGCAATGAAGAAGCATAACATCCATTTGGGGCAATATTCAACTTCAACTTCATCTTCAGGAATGGCACTTTCTGCATGTGGTTGTCAAGCATCTCGGTCTAGCTATGCATTAAATGTATCTTCTTCTTCTCATTCTCATGAGTGGCTCATTCATTCTGGAGCTTCTTATCACATGGCCAAAAACAAAGCCATGTTTTCTTCTTTAAATGATTGTAACACCAAAAATATATATGTTGTGATGATAGATCTCTTAACGTTGTAGGGACTGGAACTGTTCATCTAGACAATGGTCAGTTTAATGATGTATTATGTGTTCCAACCTTATCCAACAACCTTCTATCTGTATATCAGATAACTCATTCAGGTGAAGGTAAAATCGTTGAATCTTCACCTCATGATGTTGTAATCAAGGACTTAAGAGATCCTAAACAGATTTTGGCTACTGGAATTGCTGATGATTCTACAAGGTTGTATAAGTTTCACAACTTTGGGTCATCAAATCTTCCCTCAGTATTTGTTGCTCATAACGATGAAGTGAGCAAACTTTTGCATGAGTGATTTGGTCACTTAAACTATCGCTCCCTTAAGCATCTATTTAAAGAAAATATGGTGACAGGTCTTCCTATGGTATCTTGCAGAGATGGTGTTTGTTCCGGATGTGTACTCGGAAAACATCATCAGGACAGTTTTGAAAAACGTGCCTCTTGGCACGCCTTAGCCCCTTTATAGCTTGTGCATAGTGATTTATGTGGTCCACTTCCAGTTGTGTCATTCTCTGGCTGCAAGTATTTCTTAACTTTCATTGATGATTTCTCCAGACGCACTTGGGTATACTTCTTAAAACTCAAGAGTGAAGTATTTAACACTTTTTTGGCCTTCAAGGCCTTTGTTGAAAAACAATCTTGACATCAAATTCTTAAGTTAAGATCTGATAATGGCAGAGAATATGTTGAAAACACATTCATCAACTATTGCACTGAGAATGGAATTCAAATGCAACATACTGTTCCATATACTCCACAACAAAATGGTGTAGCTGAAAGGAAGAATCGCACCTTAAAGGAAATGGCTAATTGTATGCTACAATCTAAAGGACTTGGTCTTAGTTTTTGGGCAGAAGCAATTAACTGCGCAAATTACATAATAAATCGCACTCCTACTAAGGCTTTAAAGAATATCACTCCAGAAGAAGCATGGAGCTCAATCAAACCAGATGTAAGTCACTTTCGTGTTTTTGGAAGTGAAGCGTGGGCCCATATTCTAGATGAAAAGCATCAAGCTTTAGAACCTAAGAGTGAAAAATGTACTTTTGTTGGATATTCTGAAGATGTCAAAGGCTATAGACTTATTCCATTTAAGTCCAAAAATGTTATCATTAGAAGAGATGTAAAATTTGATTAAAATATATCGGCCTGCGAGCCTAGTCCGGCGGATGTGCCACCTCTCCCTATCTCTTCTACCTTTGAAAACATTTCTTCTTCAGATGATGAAAGTGAGGATGACAATCCTCCCCCACCATCTCAAGATCCTCCTTCAGCTCCTGAGCTTCCAAAATAGGTTCGTGCTACTCGAGATGCAGCAGGTGATCTTTTCGGTGATCCTACAGATCAGCGACGCACACGTTCTCAGTTCGAGAGACCCTCTTCTTTACTGGCTCAAGCTCCAGTAAATTATGATCCTGACACCTTTGCAGAAGCTTCAGGCCATCTAGATTGGGAAGCAGCTATGAATTAAGAATATCATTCATTATTGGAAAATGATACATGGGATCTTATTCCTCTACCAAAGGGACGAAAACTTGTTAGATGCAAATGGGTTTACAGAACCAAGTATGGACCAGATGGGAAAGTTGATAAACATAAAGCTCGTCTTGTTGCTAAAGGTTTTTCACAGGTTGAAGGCATTGACTACACTAAAACCTTCTCCCCTATTTCCAAAATGAACTCTATCTGCCTTGTCCTTTCCCTTGCTGCCTCTTTCAAATGGGAAGTCCATTAGATGGATGTTCAATATGCCTTCTTGCATGGGGACTTGCATGAAGAAATCTATATGGAACAACCCATTGGCTTCATACAAACAGACTCCAGCCTTGTATGTCGACTTAAGAAATCCCTTTATGGTGTCAAGCAAGCTCCTCGGGCTTGGTATGCCAAAATGGAAAGCTTTCTTTTAGAATCTGGCTTTTCTAGGTGTCATTCTGACAATACTGTCTACACCAAGAAAGTGGGCAACTCTCTTATCATCCTTGTTCTTTATGTTGATGATCTTATCCTTACTGGTAGTGATCCCAACCTTATAAACCATGTGAAGTCTACCCTTAAAAGGAAATTTGAATGACAAACTTAGGACACTTACACTATTTTCTCGGTCTTCAAGTCTTGCAATCCAAGGAGGGTATTTCTCTTTCCCAATCCAAGTATGCCTGTGATATTCTACGCCATTTTCACATGGAAGACTGTAAGCCAACCCCTTCTCCCTTTCAGTCTGGAGTCAAATTTTCAGTCACTTGTACTTCTCCTGAAGTTGATGCTACCTTATACCGTCAACTTGTAGGAAAACTTTTGTATCTAACCCATACTCGTCCTGACCTTTCCTTTGCTGTTGGCCTTGTTGCTCAGTTCATGCAAAACCCCCGTGAAAGTCATTGGAAAGTAGCTAAAAGAATACTTCGTTATGTTCGAGGTACAGTTCAGTTTGGGATTCATTACAGTGCCGAAGCATCTCCTCTATTGGTTGGTTTCACTGATTCCGATTGGGCTGGTGACCCTGATGATCGGAAGTCTACTGCCGGTTATGTGTTCACTCTTGGTTCAGGACCTATTACATGGGCTTGCAAGAAACAAGGTGTCATTTCTCTTTCATCAGCAGAAGCAGAGTATCGTGGTTCCGTAGAAGCTAGTAAGGAAGCCTTGTGGCTTCGTCAGATCCTGTCAGAGTTTGGCTTTGAGCAGCAACATCCGACTACACTTTGGTGTGATAATCAAAGTGCCATTCAGCTATGCAAAGATCTAGTCCAACATCAGCGCAGCAAACACATTGAACTACACATGCACTTCATCAGAAAGCTCATTCATGACCATGTTCTTGAAGTGCAATATTGTTCAACAGATGATCAAGTTGCAGACATCTTCACAAAGGCTCTCACAGAGGTGAAGTTCACTAAACTTCGATTTATGGTTGGAGTTCAGGAAGTTGTCACTAAGGGGGGATAGGCTCTAGTGCCTCCTTCCTTCTCCTATTGTGTCATATTTGTAAATCCTTCAATCTTATCCCAAGTTGTTCTTAAGGGGGGATGTTAGGATATTCCGACACATAGGAAATAGTTAAGTACAACTTGGTCTAGTATAGAGTTAGGTATAGAGTTAGGTAAAGTGTGTTTCTTTACCGTTCTACATTTTGTAACTTACAATCCGACGGTCACGATATGTAGTGATCCAACGGTTCATTCTTTCCTCGGTATTACCGACACTTCATCCATGGCTTGACACCCGATTGGTCCATGATTTCTATTTAAAGCGCATGGAGGGTCATTTGTAGGGTAATCCGTGCATGAGAGAAACATATATAAATTTTCACTCTTTTTTTAATAAATTGCCTGAAGTGGCCGCGTTGGATCAGGCCGTGGACTGTTTCCCTCTTTGAGGGTTTTAACCACGTCAAAAATACTGGTGTATTGATCTGCGATCTAGTTGTGAGCGGTGTCCTTTGGTGTTCTGTCTGAGGAACTTACCCTGTAAATTCCTACACTCGTCATCACCTCCACTTTTTTTTGGCCGATCATTCACCTCCATTTGATTGTTTACCCTTTTTGAGGAATAGCTGCGAAGAGTGATCCTGTTAGCCATCCTTGTGACACTGTCGTGATTGGAAAATTCCAAACCTTACCTGGAATTAGTTGTTACCTGAATTTATAACTCGTTCCTCAAAAAACGAGTCTCCTTTAAGCTCTTTTCAACTGACTCGTAAAATATGAAAAGATTGCCGAGCAATTTGCCTCTCCAGCTCGTTAAAGGGACCGGAAGTGCTATCCCTCCTTTAGATTTTAATCTTTTTGGACTTGAGGGATCATTACACAAAAAGATCGAGCGCTTGTTTTGTTCGGCTCGTTAAAAGTACCGAAAGTTCATCCCTTTTGTATTGTTTTATACTTTTTCGGACTCAAGGGATTAGATTATTGGAGTTTTTTTTACGTCCCTTTTTCAGACTCTCTAAAATTGAAAAGGACTGAGTTATCCTTGTCGTTAAACTCGTTAAAACCGAATAGCGACAAACTTGTCCATATAGACAAGAACGAGTTTCACTATCGCTAGGCTCGTTAAAACATAGCGATGGGTTTGCCCGAAGAGAAAATTATAGAACAAGCATATGTTATCCTCCTCAAGCTTGACAAAAATAAAGAGGTACTGGTCAACAATGACTGGGGAAAAATTGGGAAGAAAACTTGAAGAAACTTTATTGGTAGCAAGTCGCTCTTGAACATGACAATTTCACTCCGCATCCGAGTCAGGTTGGGTTGTTCCATTCACTGGTCACATCACCATGGTTCCATCACACCATCCATATTTGGGGTTAATGCTACCGATCCATCATGTTAGTGTCGCCGATATGTTCAAGAGAAGTCGCTCAGAGAAGTCACCTGTGTCTCACCCACTGCAATACATTTACGCTCCATTATTTCATGACGCCACCCTGAACCTTATATCACCAGATCGTTTTCACCTCCATTAAAATCATTTGCTCCGTTCCATGTCATTGATGTGGGATTCACTAAGGCCCTCCTATGATGGATCGCTTCTTGTCGACATCAGCTCATTATCCAAGAAGTCGATCTAGGAACAACCCTTTCAGTACTTTGAAGCTTGCATGCCTCAATGGCAAGTTTCTCACTTCCGGTGACATGTTTACATCAATGGCCTTCGACCGAAAGATTTTGCGTGGTGTTCGACGCCAAGTCCCTTATTCGCACCATGTGAATTGTACTGTAGTACCTTGAGGGTCATCATCATTATCGGTGATTCCTCTCGTGCCTGTTAACAACTTACATCATTGGTTGGTAATCAGGTGATGTCTGTCCATGTTCGACTCCAAAACATCTCTCACATGGATCGACTTGTACTTTGAGTGAAGATCGAACGAGATTGAAGACCCCGGATATAGTTTCATCCATCCGGGCTGCGATATATATTCAGGAAAATAAAGACATCAAATGTACATCATTACTACACAGATAATCATCCAACCTAAGGGATGATGGCTCTACCAGAATCATCAGTCTACACTCAGATGATTGTCTGTCTTATGTACATGAAAATGAATTTATAAAGCTGAGCATGGGAATGCCCACCTCAGCTAGATCATGAAAATATTATGAAGATAATGTATTGTATTGTATCTTATTACAGGTCGTCTTCCAGCTCGAAAAAACTTCAGATCCTCATGATAAAGCATTTCACCCGATATCAAAACAGATTAACGACCTCATGCTTTAGGGGGCAACTGTTATAGACATTTTTGGGCACTGCAACCCCAATCGTAAATGTCCATAAACCAAGGGCTCTTAAGTCCATAAACGTGTTGTTCCAACCTCTAAAAGAACAAGGTCAACTGATTACATCTTCTCCCAGAAGTTCTCCATGAAAAACTGCTCAGAATTGGTCAAAACTGGACCATCTCACTTGCTCCGTGGTCAAAGTGCGCTGCATCCCACATAAATACACACAGGAGGTGTGATGCATCTTGAAAAGCCCTTCTATGGGGTGTGATGGGTGAGAGTGGACAAATGTCAGGGTAAATATACAAGGTGGAGGATCATGGAATCTTCCAGAAACTTCTCCTGTGACACTTGCCTCTCTGCATTCGCCCAGGGATGAGTAAGAGATCATCAATCTCCAAGTGGAATCAAGAACTATCAGAGAGAGGACACTAATCAAATCTCAAAAGCTGACTCAACCCCCTTGCAAACATCTATATATGGATCCCTCATCCCAAGGATCCGGGGGCTGGAATTTTGTATCTTGTAAGGAAGTGCTACTGGTTTCTTGGTGCAATATCATAGTGTTGGGTGATTAAGCTTTTCATGAGGTGAAGAAGGGCTTTCTTGCTGAGAGGATGATGTCGGGTCAGAACAATTGGTTTTAATCCTCTATACTATCCTTGATTATTTATAAAGCTATTCAAGTTTTCCTCCACATTCTTGTATGATTGATGATATATGCATTTGTGTGGTCAATATATATCTGGTCCTATATTGCTTATGATAATAGATCTATGTTCTTGGATAGTGTTATGTTGCTTTGATTCTACAGGTGCTCTTTGAAGTTGGGTAGACGAAGAAGCGAGTGGCAAAGATTTATCATAAGGGAGAGGAATCAAGCAAGGAACCAAGCGCAAGACAGAGGTTGGTCTCCTTTATTCCCCTCTTATCTATTTCTCATAAAGGAAAACGAAAGTAGTTTTAGTTTGTTTGTTTCTAAGGTAGCTACCAGCCTTAGTGGGACTAGCAGCTCTGCATAGACACTAGATTTCCTGATAACAAGGCTGAGGGACTTATTTTTTTCATCTTCATGTCCTCGTTGGTCTCTCGGATTGGAAAGACACCTTCTATTCTCTCCTCATCTTCTCTACCATTTCTATTTTCAGCCATGGTCTCAAAAGGAATGTTTTCTTGCTCTTCTTTTGTTATAGGATCTTTGTATATCTCAGGAGGTTCACCTATAAGTTCTTCTGGATCACTACCACCAAAGAAGAGGGAAGGGTGACTCAGTGATGTGGTGGGGGTGTTGGGTAGGAATTTTCTGGTATTGTCTCTGTTCCTATGAGGCATGAAATGAAATATTTTTGTTTGCTTTTGTGTTTTTTCTGCTTGTACCTGCAAAACTAAAATAGATTGAATTGCAACTAGCTAAAATTTATCTTGCTGAAATGAAAATGCAGAATTGAAATGAAAGTAGGAAACGACTAATATATTTTGCTGAAATGAAATTGCAAGAATGAAATGCTAATCTACGCTTGCAGAATTGAAATTACGGAATTGAAATGCTAATCTATGAAAGCAGGAAAGGTCTAATCTACTTTTGCAAAAATGAAATTGCAGAATGGAAATGAAATAAACTACTTAGCAGAAGGTTGTAGTAGAAAATAGAAGAAAAGCAGCAATCACAAATACTCTGACGCTTCCCCGGCAACGGCGCCAAAAAGAATGGTGGGATCCAATATTGCAGCAATAATGCTGCAACTCCTGGGACTCCCTTATTTACTTTTATCAACCCGGTAGTTCGTAACAAACTTGGAATCAACGGTGCTATATGCACAAGTACTAGCTCTTGCCGTAGGATGTCACTTGATCAGCTGGCACAAGTCCGCTAGGAACTCAAGCCAACTTCTATAAGCTCTCAGAAGAAGCTTTTAACTGTGATGGACAAAAACTAACTCAACCAGAGGCTAATCTACTTGCAGAAAGAAGTTGAAAGCTAGAAAGTAACGCAAACCCTAGCAAACCCTAGTTGTACCGACTAACCCTACCGGTGCAAGTAAAAGGACGAAAGCTACAGAAAAGGATGTCATTGACTTCTATAAAGGGAAAATGCATGTGACTAAGCTAGTTTTGAAGAGAAATATGAAGAAAACATATTTTTTCATTTTTGGAGTAATTTGTCAGAATTATTTTGCATTTGCTTTAACCGTTTTTGGCTGTGCAGAGGTTGACTGGCGAAACGAAATGGAGTAGGCACTTGCAGGAGGTTGGGAAGGTTAGAAGAGGTCCTGAGGGGTCCCTAGCACCCTTCCAGAGAGTTTCACAGTGCTCGGATCTCAAGAAACCACTTTCGTGAGCTTCTACAGGAAGTCTGCAGGGGTTCTACAGGATGTTTTGTGGCTTCTACAAGATGTTTCTACAGGATGTTCTGAAAGGGATTTTTGAAGGGATGATGGTGGAAAAAAGGTGAAGAAGTGGGTATGGAGGTGAGATATGGGTGTGAGGAGGTCTAGGACATGGCGAACGAAGCGGGTGAATGATAAGGATGGTTGGATTCGTTCAAGGAGGGTTAGAGCAATGTTGCACAAAAATATGGAAATTAGGTCAAAGTGAGGGAACGTGGCAAGTGTGAGGCAAGAATCAGAGTTAGAGGGCGGAGCAGGTGATATGGATGGAGTAAGGGTAGGCAAAGAGGTATCACAGGTGCTCTGCAAGTTATTTTCCAAACTATTCAATCAAAGACTCGGAAAACCAAAGACCTAGCTACTTTAACCTAATCTGACCTGAATATCAGCAAAGAAAATGAACAACGGTTTATTTGCAACGAAATAATGTGAAATAGCTATGAAAACTAAGCAATAATGAACCTAAGCATGTAACTACAACTGGCATCAACTTCTACAAATGAGAATTTAACACTAACAATTGCATGATGAAGCAAAGACAATGTTTTTGGTGGCAGCAAGGACACCTGGGTCTCAGCTCATGGTCCCACAGAGGGAGAGGTGAGATCAAGGGTGCTTGATGGCCTTTTTCTGAAGATCTTCCCTATTATTAACCTATCAAATCAATATAAACATGAAAAGCCTTTTTAATTATCAATAGTGACCTAGGTAACCAAGCAAAATTGTAATCTACTTAATAGAAATTATTTGATAAAGGCATTCAAAACATATAACAGTACACGAAGGAGGCCTTGGCACTTGGGTTGGGCCCAACCCCAAGAGCCGTAGGCTCCTAAGAAAAATCTTAGAACTAGTGCCAAATGAAATTGCTTTCCATTATTCAAAAATAACCATGTCACAAAGAAAGTTGTACAGCAGAAGCTACAAAGTGAGCTGAAAAACTAACAACACTATAGTGAAAAATACAACTACTCAAAAAGTAACCTATGAAGGCTAGAAGACTTCTTATTTATGCACTACAAGGGTCTTCAACAACCCTCCTTAACTTGAGGGGCTCGGCTGCTCGAACTGCCAGTGATCAATCACTTTACCCAAAACTGCTCGGCTGCCCTTGGGAATCCTTTTCGGTGGCTTGCTGAACTCCGAGCTAAGGGTGGAGAATTCGAGGAAGGTGCCATTTAGTGTAGGAGACACCCTTCCTATGAATCCTCACCCTTGTTCCTTCATGCTTGGCTGTCATCTGGCTCATAAATGCTTGGCCTTGGTCCAAAATTTGTCCAAAAATCTGCAATAACCACGTGTTAGCCTCCTTGGTCAAGTGACTATTCTCATTCGTTCAACATAAATATACTAAAAAAAATGCATAAACTATGAAAAATGGTGGATTGATGAAAAAAAATAGGCAAAATGAGCCCAATAAGTTACCCATTTTTGGGGCTCATCACCATGTGTGATAAAAGCAAGCCCAACAATAGAAAACTAGGCTTGTACACTCCACTGCTAGTTCCTTCTCATCCTTGGGAAAGTATTTCCATGGACTTTGTTGGAGGACTACCTAAATCTAGGAAAGGTCATGACAATTTATATGTTGTTGTGGATAGGTTCAGCAAAATGAGTATTTTGATACCTTGTAATAAACAGATTTCACCTGAACAAACTGCAAAGTTGTTCTTTCAGCATGTATGGGTTCATTTTGGATTACCCACTTCCATTGTATCTGATCGAGAAACCCAATTTGTTGGGAAGTTTTGGTCGAGTCTGTGGGAACTGATGGACACCAAACTGAAGAAAAGCACAGCCTTTCATCCACAGGCAGATGGCCAGACAGAAGTGGTCAATAGGACAGTGATATAGTTGCCCAGAGGCTATTGCAGTAAGCATCCCAGACTTTGGGATGAAAATTTGTGTTATGTGCAGCATGCTTACAACCGAGCAAAGCATTCTTCTACACAGAGATCTCCTTTTGAGACCTGTTTTGGTTTCACACTAAGGTCTCCCTTGGATTTTTTCTTTGGTAAAGACGTAGCAGTTGATGGACACAGTGATGTGGACAAGGCAACCAAGTTCATTGCATAAATCCAAGAGATTCACCAGGAAGTACATGAACAGCTAGAAAAGAGCCAAGCCAAATACAAGGCAAGGCATGACAAGCATCAGATGGAGCATAGTTTCCAAGTTGGTGATCAAGTCTGGTTGTATATTAGCAAGGACAGAATGCAAGGTGAAGGTAAAAAGCTAAAGACAATAACGTATGGACCTTTCAAGGTACTTGAAAAAATTGGTGAGAATGCTTTTCGCCTTGATTTGCCAGATTACATGCACATCTACTCAGTCGTTAATGCAGACAGCTTGAGACTATTTGAACCTTCATTAATTGAAGATCCTGAAGAGCAAATTCAATTGCCTTCTATTGATGATCTATTACCTGAATATCTCAATGAATTGCAGGAAGACACAGTTCTGGACAGGAAGGTGAGGACGACGCGTAGGGGAGATGTTGAGTACCTCAGGATTGTACTCAAGGGTTCAAAGCCAAGCAGTGCAAAATGGATAGAGATTGGACAAGTGAGATAGCTATACCCTCACTTAGTTAGTGCTTGAAAACCAACTTTTGGTGGTCCAAAATCATTTTTAGTGGGAAGGCTGTGATCCGAATTGGATCCTTAAACATTTCTCATGATTGTCTCAAAATTATGTCAGATCAAATCTTATGAATAATAAGTATCAGAAATGACCTCTGGGCAATGGCAATTGTGGCCTGCACGGAACAATGAGGACCCTCGATCAAAGCGCAGTGACAGTTGGCCCATGGAGACGCACATGGATGCAAATTAGCATTTTGAAGCCCGAATCTAGAAATAGAGGCAGTTTCTGATATGCCCCGAGCGCTTGGTCACAAGGAAAATCATAGAACCGCATGGAAATCACCGAAACCGTTAGAAGGCGAGTCCCACACCCAAAACCAGTAGGATATCATGTGCACTTCGAGCAGTAAGCAAGTTTGGATGAGTTCAGTGCAATGTCATACACTGGTCGACGCATGTCCAGCGGATGAGAAAGAAAACCGCTTACATCACATGAGTAACGGTCGAGTACCTTAACCACGCGATATAGACGAAGACTGTAGGACCTGGAGGCTCCATGTCAACGACGAAGAATCAACCCAATGGATGACTGGGTTTGATGGGGAAATAGACTGAGGCACATAAAGATTTGAGGTCCAGCATGACTGATGAGCTGGCAAAAGAATCAGTTTCATGGGCAAATCCTAGAGTAACGGAAATGACGACCGTTTGAAGAAAACAAACACTCAGTTCATAAGGTGACAAGTGGCCACCTCTCTATGCATCATTACACAATGATGATGACATAGAGCAGGGAATTCCAGCAGATAGAGGCAGGTGATCCATAGAGCCGGGAGAGGAAACGAACAATTAGGGAGTAGATTGACTTTAAGCCATGAACAGACAAAGAGCAGAAGGGAACAAAAGTAGAAAAAAGAGTGAAATGCAGAGAACAGAGAAGTCGAGATGACCTGCAGCGCAAAGGCAGCATCGAGTAGATAAAGATAGAGAGAGTTCGAGAGTCTGTGAACTCCAAAGAAGGCTTGAGAGGTTCAAGCAACTCCTCTGTGTATACCTGTCAAATACTGAGTACCAAATTGGACTCATACCACTGAGACCAGTCAAGGTCGAGATCCAATAAGGGGGAGTCTGTGTACTCTAGAGGCTTGGGGGATCCAAGTACCACCCTACTGATCATCATCTGTTAAGTGAGACTCAAATTGAGCTCCTTATTGTAAAATCTCTTCTTTAAGACACAATAGAAAAGGCCACCACTGAAGGCTGGACCAGGAGACATAGCCCAGGAGGATTGGGTGAACTCCTTATTAAATTTGTTGTGTTCTGTATTTGCTTACTATGTTTCTCTTACTATTTCAAGTGTCTATGTATTTCACAATCTTATCGATCCGTTGCCTAAAATAACATAGACGCACCCGAGCACATGAGTCTGTAATACCTTCATTAATTAATTGAGATCATTCACAAGTGATTTTCAGATCAAATAGAAGAAACCTCAGCAGGCCCCGATGAGGTAGTCGTCGAGGAAAAACCGCATGGAAAATCACCATAAGGGGAGGATGGATTGATCTCAGCAGCCGAATGAGCCAATGGATTTGGGTGAAGAACTGCGTGGAGGCGTAGAGGAAACTGATGCTGAGGAGGGTGATTTGATGACTTAATTGCTTAATTATATTCCATTGTGCAAGGCCATGGATAAAGTGCCAAAACATCTAGACAACGCAAAGTTTATGGTGTCCACGCCACTCTTGCCAGAGAAGGTGGTGTTCGAGGGCGCATTGTTGGCCCAAATACCGACACTCAAGATGGAGGATTGGGACTTAGGGGACCATGAGAAGTTCCCTCAGTTGTACCCCCTAAATACCTATCCAAGGTATACTATGAAGAATCAGAGGTTACACAGTTGGATCCAATGAAGTGGGTAGCTGGTGTTTAGGTGGAGGGGCTACTAAACATGCTTTGGGTGTTGCACTTCAATCACAACAACATAAACACCATCTGTGTGTGACAATTTCTCACACTAGTGCATAATGGGAGTCTCTGGCTAGGAGAACGTACATTGATCACACATATGGAGATGTTGAGTACCTCAGGATTGTACTCAAGGGTTCAAAGCCAAGCAGTGCAAAATGGATAGAGATTGGAGAAGTGAGATAGTTATACCCTCACTTAGTTAGTGCTTGAAAACCAACTTTTGGTGGTCCAAAATCATTGCCAGAGAAGGTGGTGTTCGAGGGCGCATTGTTGGCCCAAATACCGACACTCAAGATGGAGGATTGGGACTTAGGGGACCATGAGAAGTTCCCTCAGTTGTACCCCCTAAATACCTATCCAAGGTATACTATGAAGAATCAGAGGTTACACAGTTGGATCCAATGAAGTGGGTAGCTGGTGTTTAGGTGGAGGGGCTACTAAACATGCTTTGGGTGTTGCACTTCAATCACAACAACATAAACACCATCTGTGTGCGACAATTTCTCACACTAGTGCATAATGGGAGTCTCTGGCTAGGAGAACGTACATTGATCACACATATGTTGATCCACTATATCGCCTTGCTGCCATACCAAGTAGTGGATCTTGCAGAAGCCTTTAGAGGAAAAATGTAGGAAAAGAAGCTCATGGACCAAATGAAGAGCAAGTTTGGCGTGATAAAGAAGTCAGGTGGATACTCTCTTCACTCTATCTCGGATCCCGCAATGCAGTTTACCATGCAGATATTAGCAGTGAAAATAATGCGTAAGTGTTGCGTAGATGAAGTACCGACACCGATCATCTCTTTGGCTACGCAGTGCGCCAAGGGATTCTAGTATAACTGGGCTCAGTACTTATGCAATGAATTTATGGAGAACTGCAAGGAGACCAAGGATTAGGGAAAGGCATTACATTATGTCTAGTTTTTGTTGCTAATAGTACTGGTGGCATGGAGAATCCTTGAGTACAGTTAGTTTCCTCCCCAAGATTCAGACCTTCTAGAGGTGGTGAAGTTCACTTCGCTCTGGGCTACAAAGGACATTGTGCGCATCATAGAGGAGAAGATCTTCTGGGTCCTTTTTGAGATGGAACTAAGGATGGTGATTAGTCATAAGCTGAGACTATCACCCACATTATATGCCCAGTATGATACCATAGCTGATTTAAAAGTAGATTTCCATAATCTACATATTTGCATGAGGAGGGATCCCATGAAGACATGGTACAAGTTTCCTTACTTGGTGGCTGAGGAGGACATAACAAGGGTCTTCAACAAGTGGCCAACTAACTGGCTCACCCCATCATATGTTGGCATAGGTACTATTAAGGCCATGGAGGATTCAACTGCACAGACAATGACAACAAAGAAAAAGAAGGAATCACAAAAGGCTTCCACTCAGGAGAAAGCTGCATAGAAAAAGGAAGTTGTTGCCAGAGAGAAATAAGCGGCAGCCAAAGAAAGAGCAACACAAAAGATGATGACATCAAAGGCCACCATTGACATTGAATAGTCAGACACACAGAAAACATGGGAGCAGGAAGAATCTGAGGAAGAAGAGAAAGTGGTTGCATGACTAGAACCCCCCTTTATGGTGAAGAAAATAAAGAAACAGACATTGACTCGGCCATGCAAGAAACAAAAGTTCAACCGATCAGTAGGCACAACCCCTTTAGTCCTTACTGAAGGATATTTAGATGAGATAGGTTACATGGTCCATGATACAATGACTGATATTTGGTGCCACTTCGAGTAACAATACCAGCAGGCATTAGGAAAGCTTCAACAAGATCTTCCCGAGTTGCAGATCTAAATAGGCAGGTTACAAGCAAGCGTGGGCCAAATGAGTGGGAAGAAAGCAAGCCTGAATCAAATGAGCAGAGTAGTTCTGGACACAGATAGGAATTTGGATCTCCACATCGTTCATTTATCATAAGGATCTCTACACACTGAAACATAAGAAGAAAGGTCCCAATTAATGCAGATGAAGAACCTGGGCTTAAAACTCATAGCAATCCCTATCCAGACCTTGCATGAACTACACTAAGGGGTGTCTGATGAATAGCGGATTCATGAGCAGTGCATGCTTCTGGTAATCATTGAATTTAAAAGAAACAACCAACATACTTTTGAGGACAAGGCATAGATGCTTAAGGAGAAAGAGGAAATCATAGCGCAGATCCAATAGTTGGAAGTAGTCATTACATAGGCTTGTAGTGAGCTGCCAAAGCTCAATATTCTACCCAAAGCAACCTCAGTGGAGAAGATCCAAAAGCTGGCCGTTTCCATGAAGGAGTCTAAGGATGAAATAGACCAAGTCCAGTTCGAGCTGCAGTTGTAGATATCAGAGCTACAATTGAAGTTGCATCCCACAACTCCCATGGAATTTAGATAGCAAGAGTTGCTATCAAAGAAGGCATTTCGACTTTATAAGAAGCAATAAAGGGATGCACTAAGTTGTTTGAGCAAGCCATGGAGTTATGGAATTCACTGCAGGAGGATCCAACTTTGTAAAATATTGGAGCGGATATCAGAGAAAATTAGAGGTAGTTCGATGAAATCTGATTGAATGCATGAAAATTGGCACCAGTAAAATGGTTCACTCGGTTGCAGGAAGGGAAGCTTATCCAAAATGAAATTGATGAGCTACATTGCAAGGAAGCAATTATATCTGCACGGATGCATCCATAGATAGATGAATATATCTAGTTGACTTTGTCTGTATATAGTAAGCTCAAGGGATGCAACAGAATTAGAGGACTATGCACCTTGTAGTTGAAGGCCCAACTACTGAAAAGTTAGTCGAAGTAGTGTAACAGGATGTTATGCAAGGAACATCAGACCTGCAAGTTTTAAAGCTGGAGTTTCATGAGCTGCAGGAAAAGATTGAAGCACTAGGAGAGTGACTCAAGGATGAGTCACAAAATTGTGTTGGGGGTTTGTTGGGACGGGATCCCGCGGGGTAAATTTTTGTAATAAATTTTTTTATACTTGGAAATTCTCCGTGCTTTTAGGTAGCGGAGTGTGAAGGTCATAAGAGTCAAAAGGGGCTTTAGTTCCTTAATTTTTTATAAGATAAGGAGTTTTGAGACCCACCCATGGTCCATGGACCATGGTATTATAAAAGTGAAGGCTATATATAGAAAATTCATTGTGAGTCTAAGAGGTAACTAAGAATAGAAGATTATTGCATTGGCAAGTAAGCTAAGGCAGGAATGTTTGTTTCCTATACTTAGGTGAAGGGGACGGCTCCTGCAGATGAGTGCATGGAGACCTTGGTAAGTCTGCAGGCTGAGTGCGCAGGCCCCTACAACTAAGTGCGTAGGGAAGAAGAGTGTGTGACTGAACAATTATATCAATAAAACATTTTTTTGAAGCTCTACTTTGTATCTATGCATCTGTATTTAGTTCTGCAAGTTTCTATATTTCCACTCTGTATCTGAATTTATATGAATGGATGTTAATTGATGTGTGTATTAAAGTCACATGGAATGTAAATAGAAAAGGTGGATGATAAACATTGTATACATTACTATTGACATGATATGCATTTATAGTACATTTGTGTGACCGTTGGGTTCCACATCCCAAGGTCTCTTGGATTCTCATGGTTGTTCGTATTCTACACCAACCCATAGAGGATAAGGTTTCCAACATCCCCCCCCCCCCCACCACTTAATCCGAAGGGTATGTATGAGTCCAAGAAGAGAGTTGTAATACAAAATGTGCAAAAATGCATGGCAACACTAGGCTGAATGTGCTCTCTGAAATCTTAGTATAAGGGGGGTGGTTTAAGGATGACCACCAACACTGGAACGCTTAGTGTAGTTCCCATAACTCTTCCAAGTCTGGCATGAAGCTCAGGTCTTCTGCTAGAGGAAGTGCTCCTGATGTTTTGAAGAGGGAAACCTTCAACCATGAAAGGGAGGTGTCACCCCACATAAAAAGGGAACTTTAAAAGGGAGGTCTCAACCTGTGATGGTTTAAGGATGACCAACAACTTTGGAATGCTTAATGCAATTCCTGGAACTCTTCCAAAACTGGAAAGAAGTTGAAGCCTTCTGCTATAAGAATTGTCCCCAATTCTTTGAAGAGTTATCATCAACTGAAGGCATGCTCAATGGAATCTTTGTCTCTGGCTACAACTCTGAATCTGGTATGGAAAATTGTGGCTTAGGCTCGCTTGATGTGGATTTGAAGCTTGTAGATGACCGTAATTTCCCCCCTATCAGATACAAGGTGAGATGATGGAGAAAATTCAACTGCACGGCTATTCAATATTCATGAAAAAATCATGTTGTATGAGTGAAATATCTTCTTGGCCATTGAAGCCCATTGCCAAGAAGCAATCCATCCAGGATGAATCTGTTTTCTTGCAGGAGGTTTGTTTCTAAAGCATCTGTTTGAAGAATGACTAGTTTTATGACATTTCTTACATGGATGAAGATCAAAAGAGTGATATTTCACATGGCCAACTTGGTCACAATGTTGGCATTTAACAATCTGTTGTTGTTGTTGTTGTTGTGGAAGAGGAGTAGAAGCTGGAACAGGTGAAGGTGAACTGTCATGAAGAAATCTAGCACCCTGAAACTAGATGGGCTTTGAGTAATCTAGAATATGAAAGGATACCTCCTTATCATATCCAAGACCTATTATGTGCTTGTTGTGGACAAGCTCTTCCCAAGGTCTGATGACCGACTTGGGAAGTGCAGGCTGAATTTCCTCTTTTTCATGTACAACTACTCTTGAGAGGGGCTCAATGATCTAATCAATTTGCTGCTTATGGGAGTTTGTTTCAATGTTCTGAACAGAAACAAGTTCAGAATGATGACTCCACTATTTTAATTCTTCCTGTTGCAGTTGAGATTCAAGTTGCAAAAAATCAATATGTTCTTGTGCATTTTGCAGAGAGGTTTGAATATCTGTGAGAGTGCCTTTGCTAACTTTAAGTCTATGTTCATCAATAGACATGATTAGAGTTCTCAATAACATTAATAAAATGGTAATTTTAGCCATTTTATCAACAAATCAAACTCAAAAAAAAGGAGATTCAAAAAACTTGGATGTTTGAGCTTGCTATATTGCCTTACAATAATGACCAATTTCATTCAACATAGAGGTTCAATGTAGCACATAATCCAAACACACAGTTTGTGGCTTCCACAATTAATTCAATGATTTACAAAAATTGTGCATAGATAATACAATATAGTTACGCACAAACAATACCAGCACTTCACCTTACTCAAAACTTATTTATTGCAGGTAGGATCAATTTTAGTTGCATTCCTTTATCTCCTTTATAACATGCACCGACTTCAAGGCTCCAACCACTGCTCATGGCCTTCAACTACATTTAACCCTATTCAACGTTAAACGTACATAGAAGCATCATGGTTCAATGCTCATACCATAAATTACGCATGGAATATAGAGTTGTAACTGAAAGAACATTGTTCTAACTACAGAGATAACGCCCTAACTATCTTTATAACAAGTGTTTAATCAACACATAGTCTTCCTAAATGATCATAAACCAATGTACGCACAACATTGGACCAAGAGAATAATAGCTCTTAGCTCTTCGGCAAACTCTCCTGCTGATCTTGTCAGCACGACACTTATGTGCAAAAGGTTTTGTGCAACTGTAACGCTTCCTCAGGTGCTTGCCCATGCTTCCATGATGGCTCTTCAAGTAAAAGCTTCAAAATGGTCAGATGATGCTTATAGATTTTTGAAAAGATGCACAGATTTAGGAAATTGGGAGTCCTGTTACACACTTGGAATTATTCACTTCTCTTGCCTCAGGAATAGGGTTTCAGGTGTGGCCTTCATGGCAGAGGCTACAATTGCATCACATCTAGCTGCTCTCCTTTCTTTTTCTTCTAGAAGCTAATGCAAGAGAGGCTGAGGTTGTTAGAGAACCATCTATGCAGTTTTTTGTTGATGCCAAGAGATAGTCTCACATAATATGTAATGAAGCTTATGCCGATCTAGAACTGCAAAGTCAGTCTCTGCTAAATAAGTTGGGTTGTCCTCTATTGTAGGGCCATGCTTCTGTTAGTGACCAGTACTCTTTTCAAAGGCTTATTGAAAGAGATGATTGCTCATCCCTTAGTGATTTTAGATACAAAAGGTTGCTTAATGAAATTAGTTTTGATCCCAAAAACTACATGCTTTACTTACCAGAGGACAAGCAAGGTGAGTTATCTTTCGAAGTCTTAAATCTTCTACGTTGAGCGCAGGCCACTGGAAGGATCCGGTGAGAGAAAGCCCCTTCTTGCCAATGGAATTTCGGAATTTCGTCTTCGAGTGTCACTGGACTTAGACGTAGTGATTTCTATTCAAAGATCAATGGGATCACTGTCTTGCAATAGCAAGATCCGAGTGCTCTTCATGAAACTTTGGCACCCCACATTCCCAATTAATTCTCCACAAATCCAAAATTCTTCTGGTAAATAGATTTTTCCAGTAAAATCCTCAACTTCTCTATTCAGCTGGGCAAATTGTGGGCTATATTTGGCTTGGACAAGAAATATATTTTCTTCCCTTGAAATGTATGGTTCGGCAAGAGTAGAGTAGTGAAATAATGGGTTTTCTTTCGGAAGTGTTATTAGATGAAGACATTGAAGAGTGCATGGGTTACACAATAGGTCTTCCTTTGTGCGGGTAATCATTGGAAGAGAGACTAGCTCAAGTGGAGGAAGGATAGAGAGAGATTTGTGAGAAAGTGTTGTATCTAAATTAGAATCTCCTGCAGATGCAACAGAAACTAGACTGTGCCAGGGCAGAGGCTAATTTGAATGCACAAGCAGTGAGGAAATAAGTGTGTGATAATGAGAAAGGTGTAGAGCGGTATAGAAAGCTACGTTATGAATGCACTCATCTCCAGAGCGAGTGTGCTCTTTATATTCATGACAGAGAAGTGTTCATGGATCTCAGTGTTACCATAACACATACAACAATGCTAAAACTCACTATTCCATCCAACAACAAAGCACAATCATGTCAAAACCACTGCTCATGGAATTCAATGCACCATTCAACGCATCTACATAAATTTGTAACCAGCAATCAAAAAACGCAGTTTGAGACTATGCCCACTCACTCATAAACGCTCTTCCAAATATGCACAAAGAGGCCACAAAAAAAAAGGCTCAAATATGAGCAGGGCAGGAGATCACATGCAGCTCTGATACATGTTAAAGTCACATGGAATGTAAACAACAAAGGTGGATGATAAACATCGAATACATTATTATTGACATGATATGCATTTATAGTACATTTGTGTGACCATTGGTTCCACATCCCAAGGTCTCCTGGACTCTCATGGTTGTTCACATTCTACACCAACCCATAGAGGATTAGGTGTCCAATAGTGCGAAATTAGTATATCAGCTTAATTAATTAATGTTATGAGAAGTTAAAACTGTTCGCAAAGGTTGATGTTCTGTTTTGACGAGTTACTGCAATTATCTATCTTTTAAGGGTTAGGATTTGCGAAGACTAGAACAAGCTCTAGGAGCCGCAGGAACCTTTCACACTGAGCTCTAGATGCAGATACCTAGTTCTTTGATCCCCCAATACTGCTTTGGGTGAGACTGCATCCTACGCTATGTGGGTTGTTTCCAAAAGGGCTAGAAGTTTAGGGTTTTGTTGGTTGGCATAGCGAACTTTGAACCTAGGTCAGGACCCATCAAGACAACACCCACTTATCTCTCACATTGAGACATATAGAGTTTACATATTAGGGAGCTTAAAATCCTTCACCATCACACAATATAAAACTAGAGCATGTAAGAAATTTGATTCAGGGGGAGTTAGGCTAGATCATGGTGCGAGCAGTTCTCCTTCAGGCTACCCAACTCATGGAAGGGAATTTTGTGTCATGGTTGGTCGCCAAGAAGGTCAAGACTCGACCACCCCCCTGGGATGAAGGTAACCTTAGTGACCAATCTTAGGAAAACACCCTATAGGACTAGTTATGGCCAAGTAGTTGGTCCTTTACTCCACATTTCTCTATACAACTCTGCTTGTTGGGATCAAATTCTGTCAAGTAATAAGTCTCTTGGAAGACCATCTAAAACAATAGAACTAGGACTTTTTTTAGAAATTAGATTAGCTTTAGTATAGAGGTCATTTTTTCTTTGATAGGACGGGTTTGCTTGAATTAGAGTAGCATATATGTAGTAGTGTTTTGTAGCAATAACGTACCAAAAGACACCTCTTAGCAGTTGGTTGTTCCCTACAAAGGAATAAAAACAAATTTGGTGTGGTTAGTGAAAAAAATTAGATAAACAAATTATAACAACTAGAGAAAATAATGCATATACAAACATGAACTAAAACAAAGAGATAAAGACATAAATAATGCCCAATGGAGCAAACAAGTTAGCAAAATAATGGAAAAAGCTCCCTTTATTGATTGTTGGTGGTAGAAGATGAATATAATAAATGAATATTAAACACTTGAAGAGAATTCTTTGAGATATGGTGCTCAAAAATCCTCAGCAAGGAGGTTCCTTTCTTCAATCTCTTTGCAAGATTATCCTCTCTCTCAAAGAAGTATGAAGACTATGTCAATGGTGGACGCTTCTCCTCTCACTAAGATGATGCATTTCTTAGAAGAAATATGCCCAACATGCTAGTGCTCTTACTTTATTTACTTCAATAATGAAATGTTGGGTTGCTCTGATAACAATTTGGACAACATAACATTGACTCGTGTTTTGGTTCTCCCATGGCTTGTTTATATAGAATTTTGAGTCCATTCCCTCTCTTGGTTCATGAATGATAATGACTTATGAGCGGGAAAAGATGATTCCATTGAGGGTTTAATATCTTTAGGGAGATTCGAATTCAACTATCCTTGAACGAGATCATGTCAGGGAATCGTCTCCAAGTGTGGGAAGTGGTATTGAATTCACTGAGTTGGCCATTTTCTCAACTGCGCGACTTTCAAAGGAAATACCACGCAATGCATTTCTATCCAAGAAATAGTTGTGCAGACTTCAATTTTTTAACTCCATATACTTTGGACCTCAGCAAAAATTAAATATTTTTAACCTCATAATGTCTTCAGCTGGAAAATATTTACTTGTGCACTATGTTGGATGGCTTTAAACTTCTTCTAGATTGTATAAAAATATGTATGCGATTTTCTAGTGTTAACAGTTGCCCCTTGATGTATGAGGTTAGGAGCAAACATATAGTTGAAATACATCATGTTTTATGTTTTGACAATTAATTTGATCAACTTCTTGAGAGAGAGAATAACTTGTTATGGAGATGAGTAGGGAAAGCCATTGACTGATCATAAAGGATAACCATGCTTTGAAGAATACCTAAAAATTAAAAAGTGTCTATACGAGGCAAGCATGTACCATGCTCGTTATGATGACTAGTGACAAATTATTACAATCAGACAGGAAATGGTTATGTCCAATCAACATTGTGGTGGTTGACATGTTGATGGCTAATGATGATAATTGTTGATGCCCTGAAGGGTGTTTCTTAACAAATAGACTGAATATGGTTCCCCCATGCATAAGAAAGGTGAAGCACTTCTTTGGTGAGGTTATGAGGTATTTATGGGTCTTTGACTTTGGGTACCTCCCCTCTATCATGATGTAAGCACTGTTGAATGGCGTGCTTAGTGATACATGGGTCTTAGACTAAATGTAATAAATGCAACAAGCATTAAGTATGGTACCAATTTGACATGAAAACTTGTGTTGGTGTTGAATGTTAGGGGGACCAATGATATCAGTGGGGAATAGTGATTCCCATTGTGCCACCCAAGGATGTCCATTAAAGGGGAGAGTATCTAAGGTACTACCTTGATCCTGGAATATGGGTGTTGAAGTCAACATGAAATAAGCGTCAACTGCATGAAATGCTAATTCAGGGAATCAATATAAGGTGAAAACAGACAGTAATAGGGTGGGTTAGACAAGCCATGATAATGAAAGCTCACAATATGAATGGATATGGACAACTAGCCCAAGGTCAGAGCTATAATGCAAATGGTAGCAGTCAAAACGCTTTTGCTGACATGGATGGCCCTGGAGTTGGTAGGACTTCCAGGGTAGGTTTAAGTATGTTTTGAGTGGTGTGAATAGAGGAAATGATTGTGGATGATGTGTGAGCTCCAACCAAGGGTGACTATAAATTGTCGTTGGGTAAAAAGATATGAAAATAAGGGTGGGAACTTTTTTCCTAAAAAATATTTGTACACTTGCCAAAAGAATATGGGGGTGATTTGGATGTACACACATGGAGATGGGTGCCCCATGAAAATGTTGACTTGCATAATGATGGAGGTATGGCATTTTTGCTGAGGGCGGAGGCCCCATTGGTTGGTCTCCGTGGTGGGTTGGTGAGGCAGATGAAGTGACCCAGATGGTCTACTATAATATGGGTGAATGGTAAGCCAAATGTAGAACGTGGTGGTGTGTATGTCTTGATCTATCACAACATACAAGGGGTGGCCCGTAAATTGGGTTGGTAAGAAATGAGTGAAGAAGAATAAGGATGTGTTACACTAAAAAATGTCACCTTGACTACTTACAGTTAGTATGGCTCCAATCAACAAGTCATGCTACCCTCTTAGGCAAGTCTCATGCCTCTGTTATCCATCTCAAACTCAAAGAAGAGAGAAAGTCTTGAAAAAATCATGTTTATCTCTGGGGTCGCAGGTTCTCTCTAGCCTTACCTGCGGGGACGCTGACCATGTTCACAAAATATGCGTCCATGGACGCTCTGTATGTTAAGGGACAGGTGCGTCCCTCTGTAAAAGGCAAAATGCGCGAGTTTTATCTTGAAAAAGTTACTTGTGGTTACTTCTAGAACATTCTAGAGGTCGGTTTGATGAAATGGATGCGCCTCCAGTTGGTTCATGTATCTCTATTAAGGGGGAACTTATCCCATCAATAAGGGAGCTATCCCACCCATAGAGGGGGATGATCCCATTGATAGTGGACCTGAATAACCTCTTTACAGCACTATAAATGAAGGCATTGAGCCAGAAGGAGAGGAGGTTGGAGCTATACATTTTCTTTGGGTAAATGCTGCAGGATTTAGGTCTTCCATTAGAGCCTTTGTGAGGAGAGATTGTCTTCACTTGATTCTACTTGGGAGAGGGTGAGCTTTGTCAAAGTAGAGGAAAACCCTTGATGGACCCTGGGAGGAACTTGCACAACACCAAGGCCAGGTTGTAAGAGTTTCTTTGTTTCGTTATTAATACAAACTGGTTTATTTTTCTCAATAGCTTGTGTTAATGAGTTATTTCATGTGTTCCTTGGTCTGCATGTTGAATATATGTTTTATTATATGAAATGCAAGTGCTTGGTAATTGTTTGATTGTTTGTGGTTGCAGGAATTGACTTGAAGGAGGAGCTCATCCGGATCGTCAAGAACGGACTTCAACAACAGCGTTTTGGAATAAGGTAAGCCTAAACACTTGTAGTTTTCATGTTGTAAAAGGTGTATTTAGAGAAAGATCACTCCATTTTGTCTTGTTTGTCATTAGAATGTCTTAGACTTCTAGGAAGGTCAGTCGTGTCCGCACCCTTGACAGATTCCGTGTGACAAATTGGCGACTCCGCTGGGGAATCCATTAATGAGAGAGTCTTTTCCTTTATATGAACTTTGCTTTGAGAAAATCATTTTTATTTTCTGGTTTTTGACTGTGAGAATTAGTATTTGGGTGGCTTAGCTGTAGCTTTAGTTGGCTTTAGTTTTTCTTCCTTTTTCCAGAAAGACGCAGTCTCTGTGTGCTGCACAGTGCGTCCTTGGACGCGCTGTTGTCGACTGCACAGTGCGGGGCCGCACCTGTGACAACTGCTGGCCTGCGTCTTCCTGTAAAAGTTAAGAAAATTCCATTTTTGCCTTAAATTACTTTTAGATTTTGTTTTTTCTTAGTGTTTTCTGCCCAGATCCTTTAGTACCCTGTCAAGAATTCTTACCTGAACTGGTTTTGTGAGCTTTGAGTGTTTTAGTGGTTTTCAACGAAGTTTAGACCTAGGGTTTGATTTTTGGAAAGGCTTTGTAGTAACTTTGAGCTTAGAAAGTTGTCCAGCCTTAGATATCTCTGGTTAGTCAACCTTCTTAGAAGTTGAGCCTGCCGTAAAGTCTCCTTGTTTGAGCAACTTGTCATTTGAGTTGTTTTGGGTCAAATTTCGAATTGCTTGTTTTAAAGTATTGATTTCCATTTTCAAAAAGGACAAAAAGATTAGAATTTTGTTTTGACTAGTTTTTGGTTCTGCAATAAGCTAGTCCTTGATTTGATTGTGATCAAGTAAAACACCTTAGAAATAATCATTGTTAGTTTTGGCCTCGTTAAGATTGCTTAGAGTAAATTTGCCTTTAGTTTGCTTATGAGTGCATTTTCATAGATTTTAAGAGTTGTTAAGATTGATTTTTGGTTATATTAGATTTATTTGCTTTATTAAAAGAAAAATACAAAAACATCTTCTTAAAAGTCTTGTTTCAAGTAGCTTTTTGTTTTCAAAAGAAGAAAAGAGTTTTTTCGTGCATGTAAAGAGAAGTTATGTTTTTATGCTTGGAAAAGAAAAACGAATTGTTTCTTTGATTGTCTTCAATTAAGAAGTTGCTTTTATAAGATTGCATTCTCTCAACTTTTTAGTTAAGCAATTCATCGAAAAAGTAAAGTAGTGGATAAATCATTTTAGGTGCATTTTGTAGTGGTTTCGAGTCGAGTCAACACACCACTAGTTTCACTTCCATCACCTTTTGACTTAAGAAACAACCTTAAAAGTAACGCTTAAATTAAAATCAATCTAGTAATCTTTATTTTTCTAGGGCTCTGAAGCACCAACATAGCTTAGGCTAGGGTCTTGGAGTAGGTGAGTACTTAACTCTCCAAGACTACAAAACCAAACAGATAGTCTATCTTGAGTAGAACAAATCCAATTGTTTCAGTTACATTCTGGGAAAGCTCCTCTTAAAGGAGAAACACGAGCTCGTGTCCGAACCAGTGAGGGGATCATTCCTCCCTCGTTGGGAACGACGCCAGGCAGTACGTATTACAAACGGTAAACCTCGGATTAACCATTGTCGAGGAGCCAGGGGTCACTTATCGGTAAACCTTGGATTGTTGTCAAGGAGCCGGTAAGGGGATTGGAGCTTGCTACTCTGCCCTTGCGTGCTGTCGGAGTTTAGACTGTTCCCCCAGGTGTAATTGTTGTGATTGGTAACCTTAGTGGCCATAATATCTAGGATTCTACCCAAGGTGACGGTGGAGGGAAGGTCCCACTGTACCTGGAGCAGACGTCGGTTATACTCACTTGGATTTTCTGGGGGGTTCGCTTCACTTCGAGACGGTTAAAGTGGAGGAACTTGGTCCAGTCTATTCATTAAGCAGGTTGCCGGGGTAACTGTTCCACCCACTATTTCTGTACTGAATCCTGCGAGGTTGGGCCTAATCACCAACTAGCGCTTTTGGTCCGGAAGACTACTGTTTGTGTGTGGTTTGACGCTCTAGATTATTTAGGCGTGTGCTTCAAATTTGATTGGTTCTTTAGAAGACTTTAGGTGGTTTGATTTGAAATTTTTTACTTTGTTTTCGTGTGTTGTAGTTAAAATCTTTAATTGTGGCGGAATTACCGAGAAGGTCCCGTCGTATTGCGGGCCAGTCTCCTGAAGTTGTATCTGTGGCCGAATTGTTGAGAAGATCCCGTGAACTTAGGGGTTCACCTCCTCGAGACGACCCCAGTTATTTAGAGGGTTTAAAGGTCCTTGTAACTCCTAGTGGCAGTAAGTAGGTTCACCTGAAGAAGGAGAATCTTCTTTGGTAGTCCATCCAGATTACCAAAGATTAGAAACAGGTTACAATCCCGAAGCTGTTACAGTTTCCGAGCTTGCTGGTAGTTTTTCATCTGCCAGTGAAACAGGCGAAGAACCTGAAATTTCAGAACCTGTTACTCCAACTCCTAGTGTTCCTGATTCACCAAGAATAGAAAGAATTATCACCGAAAATCTTCCTGTTGGATTAATTGCTATAGAAGAACTTGTTCCAGAGGAAGAAATAGGCGTTTCTGATTCTGAAGATCTAATTACCCTTGATCTAAGGGAGCGTGAATCCATCTTTTACAGTCCTCCTAGAAGTGAGTCTTGGTACCTTGCATTAACCAATTTTTTAGACAACTCAGTAGGTTTTTCTACACCTCGTACTCCGGTTCCACCCAGAGGAATTCATTCTCCTGTAAATATGTCTGGTCAGTCATCTGTGTTTTCGCAAAGTCCTGAAT
This sequence comes from Pinus tabuliformis, assembly GCA_031772625.1. Classification (NCBI taxonomy): domain Eukaryota; kingdom Viridiplantae; phylum Streptophyta; class Pinopsida; order Pinales; family Pinaceae; genus Pinus; species Pinus tabuliformis. The sequence continues at coordinate 1,726,670,262 of CM062820.1, read as the reverse complement.
CATTTTTACATGGCGGTCCTTCTGTTCCTACTGGGTATCAGTCACTTTCTGGTACCTTTGCGGGAGCATCTCCTCAACCTGTTGATCATGGGTTATTAGTTGGAAACAGTGGTAATGTACCATTGAGTATAGGTGAAGTTTATATGATGTCAGGTTCAACTCCCATTAACCAACCTCAAGGTGGCCAATTACCGCCTGGGGGGCAACCTTCGTTAATGCCTGGGGGGCAACCTCAAGGTACTTCATTTGTGACTGGGGGGCAACCTCAAGGGTATCAACCCCAAGGGTATCAACCCCAGCCTCAATATGTACCCCAAAGTCAACCTCAGTATCAGTATCAACCTCAAGGATGGCAACCTCAAGGATGGCAACCCCAAGGGTATCAACCCCAAGGGTATCAACCTCAAGGATACCAACCTCAAGGTCAAGGTCAACCCCAGTATTCGTATTTACCTCAAGGTTATCAACCTACGGGTCAATACCCTGGTCAAGGTTATCAACCACCTCAAGGGCAATCATATGGGACTACACCTTACAGTTATCAACCCTATCCTCAATACGGCTATGGATCTCAGTATCCTCAACCTGTTACGAGTCAATACCCTGGAATGTTAACATGGGATCCGTCACAGGGTCAACAGATGTCGCAACCAAGTATACAGTCGGTACCTCAAGCAGGACAACCTGCAGTTCCTGGTCCACCCCAGCAACCGCAACCTGTCCAGTCAAGTGTTCAGACCCCTGTAACTTCTGTAGTTACTCAGCCGCCAATTGCACCGAGTACTCCACCTCACACGGCTGCAGCAACTACCGCTTCATCTACCATGCTTACATCTGGAGTATCGGCAGCTCCGGTTTCTACTGTCCCTGTAACCGTTCCTCAGACATCTGTACCGTTGTCTGGACCCACGGTTCAAACCACAGTCCAGATGCCTGCAGGTCAACCTGGTACAAGTACGGTTGTTACTACTCAACCTCAATTTGTTCAACCTCCGTACCAGGGACAGTATCAACCTGGTCAAGCTGCCCAACAACCGGTTTACCAGTATCAACCGTATCCTGGGTACAATTATCAACCACCTCAACAACCCCAGTACGGTCCGGTTAATCCTGGTTTTCCAGGAGGATATAATATCCCCAATGCGAATCCTGTTCCTAGTTATCCTGGATATCCTCCTCCTGGGGCTGGTATTGTGACTCAGAGTTTTAGAGATCCTAACCGGCAGTTACCATTTATTGCGACTTTAGATTTACCCGACTTGACGCGCCTAACGAACGATCCAATTCAATATCTTCCGTTCTGGCCGCCAATGCCAAATAAGTTGCCCAGCGATATACCCAAGTTCGAAGGTAAGTCTGGAGAGGATCCGTCTAATCACGTGATGACTTACCACCTCTGGTGTGCATCAAATTCCATCTCAGATGATTCTATCCGCTTACGTCTTTTCCAGCGTACACTCATTGGTCTCGCAGCCAAGTGGTACATTGAGTTGCCACGGGCTTCTTTTTACAACTTTAGCCAGTTAGCTACTTCATTCTTAACTCATTTTCAGTTACCAGTCAGATACGATAATGGTACAGAATTATTAACTTCGCTAAAACAATCGACATCCACGTACATTTCTGATCACATCCATGAGTGGAGACGTCGAAGGAGATTAGTGAAAGTTTTTATCCCGGACCAAATTTTAGCTGAATGGTTTGTAAAATCATTATTACCAAGAATTACTGAAGATGTAGCTAAGGCCGGCGTAGTTACTGAGGAGCAAGTCATTGCTCAGGCACAATACCTTGACTTAGTTTACACTCAGTCGGGTACGTTACACGAGAAAATTCCGGATCTTCCAAAGTCAAACCAAATCGCTGCTGCTCCTTCGGGATCTCATGCCGCTGATGGTATGATCGGTATCGTGACTACGAAGAGTAAGAAGAAGTCTTCCAAGACCTCCAATACTCCAATTATCACTTTGCCTGATTCTCCGACAGGAGAGTCTTCTCCTCCTGAACTTACCGCCGACATTCACGCTGTAGAGTCATCTACGGCCAAATCCAAAAACGGTGGAAAGAAGAAAGGAAAGAAGAAGGCTAAAGCAGACAAGGCTCCAAAGGAGAAAACGGAAAAGTCGGAAACCAATGACGAAAAGCGCAAACCTCGTTATCCTTGTCTCATTTGTGAAGAAGATCATTTTACGAGAGACTGCCCTCATCGGGCCGAGGTAGTGAAAATAGTTAAAGGTTCTCCGACTCCTGCTGTGTTAAAGAATCCATTCCCCGAGCAGGAAAATAAGATGATAGGTTCTTCTTCGAATGCCAGTGAAGAACCCATTTTGATGATGTCTCATGTCAGGATTGCGACTCGATCGCAAGATTATGGTAGTAAGGCTCCTGTTGATGGTAAAGAAGCAGAATCTTCTCACTCTAACCCATCAACCTCAGCTCCTGGTTCCGATCCACTACAGATCGAAAAACCTAACCCAGACTTAGTGATTAAGCCGCCCGCCAAGGGTGTACTTCGAAGGTCTGCTTTCAATCCACATGCGAGAGCAGCCCAGAATTACAACATTGTTGAAGACTTAGCTGTTTCACCTTCAGCAATGTCGGCACTCGAAGTGCTGCAATCATGTCCAGCGCAACGAAAATTGCTTTTGTCGGCTATTGGAGCTGTCGATGTTCAGGACCCGAACCTAATGATCTTTGATCTAGAAAGTAGTACACCGCGTCTCCCCCATCAAATGGCTTTCCAAATTCCAGTGATAGTCAAAAACAGGCCTATTCATCGGACTGTGATTGATGAGGGAGCTTCTACGTGTATTATGTCGATTCAATGTTGGAGATCGCTTGGTTCTCCTTCGTTGAACCAATCCCCCACCATCCTTAAGGCCTTTGATGGCCGTGGGTTCCGTCCGTTTGGTATTCTACAAGAATTGCCTATAGGGGTCGAAGGTAAAACCGTTAGTCTGGATGTGGAAGTGGTTGATGCCCCTCTAGACTACAACCTTCTTTTGGGTCGAAGTTGGTCATATGCTATGACAGCGGTCGTTTCATCGGTCTTCAGAGTCATTAAGTTTCCACATAACGGTAAGATCGTGACTATTGATCAGCTGACATACTTTTCATCCGACCCAACCTCTTTAGAAACTATCCAGCATGTTGGTAAAACGACAATCCCTTATAGGGACATTGGTGTAGGTTTAGTTAAGGATTCCGGTTTACTGGGAACTTTTCCTCTCCCTCCACTCAATGCAGACCCTTCGTTCGCAACAATTCATATGATCACGTCAGAAAACATTATTTATGATGATCCTTGGTATGTTCCCTCTGACTCTGAGCTAGACTCACTCGGTGATGTTATGCCGTTGAGTCCGTATGAGATTGCTTATGAAGCTCTTATGTCTTTTACCGACTTTCATTCAACCGACCAAATGAATGTGGTCAGTGAAGAGTCACTTTTCACCTCACCCTTAGAACGGATAACGTTTCCCGAAGAAGTGTCATCTGACGAACAACTTCGCGAAATCCTAAGTGTAGATGATCTACCATGGGACGATCTCCATCACAGATCTTCGTTTTTACCTAAGGATGATGCTTTGAAAATGATTTTTCATCTATCTTTACCGCTGAATATGTCAAAGACGCTCAGGATCCAACGAAACATTCTGATTCAGAGCTGAATTTAGGGAATATTTCTCGTACTATTCCCATTGATATTTCAGTGAAGCCCGGAATCAAGGAGAACATTCATATAGGTGCCGCATGTACTGACGAAGAAATTGAAACTTACAAGGCCCTATTCCAAGAATTCCGCGACGTGTTTGCCTGGTCCTACGAAGAAATGCCAGGAATCGATCCTGCCATTGTTGTTCATGAAATCAAAACCTACCCGGATGCTAAACCCATTCGGCAACGGTTGCGTCAGATTCACCCTCGAAAAGCAGCTGCAATCAAAGCCGAAGTCGAAAAGCTGTTGAAAGCAGGTTTCATTTATCCGATCCCGTTAACGGATTGGGTATCGAATATTGTTCCCGTCAATAAAAAACAAGGAACAATAAGAATCTGTATCGATTATAGGGATATCAATCGAGCTTGTCCAAAAGACAACTATCCTACGCCTTATATCGATCAAATTATTGATGATTGTGCCGGAAGTGAGATGTTTTCCTTCATGGATGGTTTCTCAGGTTATAATCAAATCAATATTCTACCTGCCGATCAACCAAAAACGGCATTCATTTGTCCATGGGGGACATTTGCTTATTGCAAATTACCTTTTGGCCTTAAGAATGCCGGTGCTACTTTTCAACGGGCCATGTCTTATGCATTTCATGACATCAAGCACATTGTGCAACCCTATCTCGATGATTTGCCTGCTCATTCTTTACACCGAGCTGATCACCTTGTCCACCTACGAGCAATCTTTATGAGGTGTAGGCATTATCGAATTCGGTTGAATCCCCACAAGTGTGTTTTCTGTATAGAAACAGGTCGATTGCTGGGATTTGTTGTTTCCAAAACCGGCATTCGCGTCGATCCCTCGAAAGTCGAGGCTATCATCCAATTGCCTCCTCCTTCGAGTTTGCGCCAACTCCAAAGTTTGCAAGGGAAAGCAAACTTTTTACGCCGATTCATCCCTAACTACGCCGAGGTCACTAAAGGTTTTACACGGTTGTTGAAACAGAACGTACAATTCTTTTGGGACGAGATTGCTCAACAATCTTTTGATGCACTGAAACACGCGTTGACCCATGCACCGTTATTGCATCCTCCCAACTACAACCAGGACTACTTCTTATACCTCGCAGCTTCGCATTCCACCATTGGAATGGTGTTAGTTCAAGAAGATGAATTCAAGGCAGAGCATGTGATATATTACCTTAGCAGAACCTTAAATCCAACTGAGTTAAAATATTCGCATGTGGAGAAATTGGCCCTGGCAGCCGTTCAAGCTGTCCAGCGTTTTCGTCACTACATTCTTCTCCGCAAAACTACTGTTATTTCGGATTGCAACCCTATGATTTATATCTTGACAAAACAACTGCTAGGGGGCAAGTACTCTAAATGGATTGTCATCCTGCAAGAGTTCGACTTGGAGTTTGAGAAGTCCAAGTCTAAGAAATCTTTAGTCTTCGCGGAATTGATGTGTGATTTCCCGAGTGCTGACACAGAGACTGTGGCAGAGGAGTCCATTGCGGACGAATCTTTGTTTCTTATTAGCACTGTAGATCCGTGGTATGGGGATATAATCATCTATCTCCAAACCCAAACCTTTCGGCCTGAAGCTTCCAAGGAAAACCGTCGAAAAATTCGGTTTCAATCCCAGCAATACAGAATTATTGGAGATACACTTTATCGCCTGGGGGCAGACTTAGTTTTTCGACGTTGTTTAACTCACGATGAGGCTGAGAGAGTTTTGAATGATTGTCACTCTGGAGCATGTGGCGGTCATATGTCTGGGTATGCCACAGCTCAGAAGGTGTTGCGCGCTGGCTATTTCTGGCCGTCTATGTTTAAAGATTGTATCCTTGCCGTCAGAAAATGCCACAACTGTCAAGTGTTTGATCGCAAGATGCGCGCTCCACCTGCTCCTCTCCACCCTATAATTGCCGCTGGTCCATTCGCCAAATGGGGCATTGACTTTATTACTTGTAACCCTCACTCGGCCGGGGGGCATGCGTATATCATCCTTGCGGTTGATTATTTTACTAAGTGGGCCGAGGCGATGCCTACATTCGACGCAAGCGGCAAGACAGCTGCACTTTTCGTATTCAATCATATCATAACTAGGTTTGGTGTCCCACAAGCAATCATTACGGACCATGGAAGCCATTTTCGAAATGTCATGATGACTGAACTTACAAGCCAGCTTGGTTTGCGCCACGATAGCTCTACACCTTATTATCCGCAAGCCAACGGTTTGGTTGAGTCAATCAACAAAGTTCTAGTCGTCATGATTCGACGGATCATTGGTATCCATCGAACGAATTGGCATAACATGTTATTTTCGGCGCTATGGGCATATCGAACTTCAGTGAAAAATTCAACAGGTTTCACCCCTTTTCAGCTAGTTTATGGCTTAGAAGCTGTGTTACCTATTGAGTGCGAAATCCCATCACTTCAAATGGCTGTCGAATTACTTCCAGCTACTTCCGAAGAGGAGAAACGGTTGTTATACTTAGCTAAATTAGATGAGACTCGACGTGACGCTACTTTAGCTATCGAGACTCACGCGAAACGAATGAAAGCTCAGTACGATAAAAATGTAACCCCTCGAAGTTTTTCGGAAGGAGACCTAGTACTATTATATGATCAAGCTAACGATAAGCTAGGTGCTGGAAAATTCGTTCCCATGTGGCATGGGCCCTACATTGTAAAGCGAAAGCTAGCAAAAGGGGCTTATGAGTTAGTTGATTTTGATGGGGACTCTTTGGGCAAACCCAGAAATGGACTTTACCTAAAGAGGTATTATGCTTAAAATGGTGGATGGAGAAATTTTTAGATAGGTTAGATTTCCTTTCTAGCTAGCAAGTGTGTTAGTTTAGTCAGTGTGCTTAGCTTAGCAAGTGTGGTTTTTCGTCATTATTTTGGCTCATCTTGGTTTTACTCTTGATATTGTAGATGTCGACGCCTCTCCAAACATACATTGGATTTGCTGATGGTGCTTGTCGTAGTACACGGAATATCTCTTCCGCAGCTTGGGTTATCTATTCGCCCTCTGACGAGTTAGTTTCTATGCATGGGGTAAGCCTCGGTCAAACAACGAATAACATTGCAGAATACAGTGCAGTGGTTGAATTATTATCCGAATCTATTTCATTTGGAATTCGACGTTTGATAGTGAGGTTAGATTCTGAACTTGTTGTATTACAGCTTAATAGAGTTTATGCCATTAGAAATCCTGTGTTATTAAGGTTGTTTTTGAGAGTGCGTCTCTTGGAACGTGAATTTGATTACATTGAATATCAACATATTCCAAGGTCTTTGAATACATTAGCAGATGCAATTGCTTCTCAAGTGTTGGACAGACATTTATAATAATCATGCAAGTAAATTTAAAGACATTTCATCATACATGTTAAACAAGATAAGCCGATAATAGTGATATATAGATATAGATAGAAGTGTGTCCAAAAATATATACATCGTCTTCGATCATAGGTTTAACACACCTTATGATCGGCAAAATGATAGTGCAAAAAGTCAAAAATGTCACATGTGACTACAAAAGTGACTAGTCAATCACTGGTGGTGCTCTCTGTACGACACCACTGCGCGGGCTATCTTGCGCAGAAATCTCCTAAACGGTCCAGGGACTGCAACCACGAAGCGCTGAAGCCTCATTGGAATGTCATCCATAGTAGTCTCAGGTATATCTGCCGTGAGACGCTCTAGATCATGCTCCAAATCGGCTAGTACTTCTGCTGTCGCATCCTGTAAGGCCGGTGCCGGTGCAGCTGGATGTCGTCTGTCGTAAGGCCGGAGATTGGCTGGACGCTGTGGTCCAACATCTGCATTTTTAAAATTTTACTGTTACTTTGAGACGATATATATGAAAAATAAAAAATACATAATTAGAAAACTTGTGAAAATGAAAGTACCTCTGTCATCCCATTGTTCTCCCTGTGGAAGAACCATGTCCGGATCACCTCTGAAATCCATTCCGGCATATGGAAAGTCTTGTATCACAAAAAGCTGGCCCTCTAGCCAGTCGAAGTAACTGTCTGAGAATCGAACCACTGCAGCACCCTCGTCAGGATGCCGGGCCATCACCGCAACCCATCGAACAAGCTTTGGCTCCCGAGGACCCAAGTCATCAACAGTGAGTTGCTGAGGGATCAGCATAGGAACTCTCTCCAAGGCAAAGCTCACGACTAGAGGCCCATATCCAAAAGTCTTTAGTCGTCCGTTCTTTGCCTTGGTTAGTTGGCTCTTCATATGAGCCGACACAGCTTCGCACCAGTTGAAGATGGTGCCTTGGTAACAGTCAACTGCCATCCGCATTTGGGATCCGGAAGCAATGTGCAAGGCGGCCGCGCCACAAATCCTAGTGACCGTAAATGCAATAACTCTAAGTTCCGCCAGAGCGATGTGCTTTATCTCCACGCCCTTTTTATGGCGAGTCCCTGGTCTGCACCACTCCTCGCGGAGATCATCAAGGGATTGGCCACCCGGCCTGGTCCCCGCAAGGTTGAGTTGCTCACCTCTGTTTGGCAAGCCAGTGAGAAAGTATACATCCGAGGGCTCTATCTCGAGCTGGTGCCCTCCAATGTAAAAGCATTGATCTTGAACGTTCCATCGCTCAACTAGCCATTCCAAAAATCTTACCTGGCCCCTCATGCCCGGTATGGTCCAATATTTGTACAATCCACATGTTCTTAAGGCATCCAGAGAGGGTTGGTGGTTAATCGCAGCTTCATCGTCTTCTACGTGCTCTCTCTCTCTCCAGTCTAACATGTTTTGGCCCCTGCACATCAAAAGAGTCAATTAGAAATTAATTTGAGAAAATTTGGTGGTTTTTTGAGAGAGTTAGGGTTTTGAAATGCGCCCTTTGCGGAAGACGCACCCCGGCTTTTTAGCACAGGGCGTCCGGACGCAGCTCGCCTGAAGGCGGACTGCGTCCCCAGACCTTTTTCCCGTGTGAGAAAAAGTCGGGGGACGCGGTCACCCGAAGGGCACCTGCGTCCGCCGAGGGGCGCATTTTGAACCCAAAACCCCCCAAAAAATGAAACAGAGACCAAAAACAAAAAACTAAACGGATAAAAATGAAGAGTGGGATGTGTAAAATACCTCGGTGAAGCGGCGTTCGATTCCGACGGTCAGATTTTCCGCAGCAACCACGGGAAGTTTCTTGTCAAAAGCTCCTTTTTCAACCTCAACAGTGAAACGGTAAAAATGACATGGTAAAAGGTCTTTTTATAGGTTTTTTGGATGAATTAGTTCATTTTTTACCATGAAAAGATGTTTTCAAATGTATTTTTGCCTATTTTAAACAGGTATGAGTAATGTGTCGCTTTTGTGCAGGACGAAGGGATTTCAAGGGAAATTGTAATTTTTCACAAACAAAATTTCAGAGTCATCTTTTAAGCCCTTTTCTGACTCCTAAAACATGAAAAGATCGCCGAGTGTTTCTTTTTCACTCGTTAAAACGGAATTAAAAGACGGTCCCCTTTTAGCTCTTTTCTGACCGTAAAATCAGGAAAAGATTGCCGGGTTTTTGTCGTTTCAAACTCGATAAGGAAATAAAACGACGTGTCTTTGATCGCTTTTTACTTTTCAGGTCAACGATACTATTATGAAAGTACTCCTTGGTCGCAAGATCAAGCGGTTCCCCCAGGTATTATTTTATACTTTTTCGGGCTTGAGGGACACAAATATACGAAAAAGTTCAACGTGGAGTTTCCTTAAGTTTTTCAGACTCTCTAAAATTGAAAAACGCCGAGTTTCTCCTATACTGGGCTCGTTAAACTTTTACAGTAAAGGACCTGTTCAATTACAAACAGGAACGAACCACTCCTTCCTAGGGTTCGCATTTAAACTAGGTTGGACTCGTCCGAAGGATGAGCTTATAATCAAGCATATGTTATCCTCCTCAAGCTTGTTAAAAATAAAGAGGTACTTGCCAGAAATGGTGGGGGAAAAAAGAGAAGAATGAACCTATTTGTCACCTTTTGCCTCAGAAGAAACTTTATTACCGCTCTTGAACACGACACTTTTCATTCACCTGGGTTGGGAAATCTTTTACCTCACAGTTGACTAAATCACTTTGAAAATCTTTAACCGGGTTCAGGGATCAACTTTGAGTTATTCGTCACCAAACCATCTGTTGTGTCGTTATGTGTTCAAGAGGTCTGCAAGCAAAACTTTCATCTGCAAAATACTTGTCATCCATTGACCATCCCTGAGTCAGTCCTTACAGCAACATTTCTTCAACTTGAACAATGATTTCGTGTTGCAGGCTTGCCTGCAACGGGTCGCTTTCTATCGACATCGACACATTATCTAGAAAGATGACTTAGGAATCGACAGTACCTTGAAGTCTGCATGCATCAATGGCAGGTTTCTCGCCTTTGACGTCAGTTTACATCATTGACTTTCGATCAGAGGATTCCGTGAAGTGTTCGACATCAAAACATCTATTCACATTTCACGGGTTGTGCTTGGTACTTTGAGAACCATTGACATTACTGGTGGTTTCTCTCACGCTTGTTAACAGTTTACATCATTGACTGGTAATCAAGTGGTTTCTACCATGTTCGACATCGAATCATTTAATCACATGGCTAGAATCGTACCAATTCGGGAAGTAGAAGTGAAGACCCTGGATCTAGTTTCTACCATCCAGGCTGCGAGGAGTTTTGTATTCATTATCTATGTAGACTAATCATAAACAGATGGCTGCGTCCATACTGTGTCTACAAAAGTCTATAAAAATGATGTACTGCAAGATCATTCCTATATCAGAATAGTTAGTCCATTAGTTAAAGTTTTGAATCTGAGTATGGGAATGCCTACCTCAGTGATGATATAATCTTATCCATGTATTTTGTGTTGAAAATTGCAGGTTCCAACCAGGCCATCCACAAGGCAATCCTTGAAATGATAAAGCGCTTCACCCTTCCTAGAATTACAAAACCCTATTCTATTCCAGGCTTCGCACTTTAGGGGGCAATCTGTTACACTAAAAAATGTCACCTTGACTACTTACAGTTAGTATGGCTCCAATCAACAAGTCATGCTACCCTCTTAGGCAAGTCTCATGCCTCTGTTATCCATCTCAAACTCAAAGAAGAGAGAAAGTCTTGAAAAAATCATGTTTATCTCTGGGGTCGCAGGTTCTCTCTAGCCTTACCTGCGGGGACGCTGACCATGTTCACAAAATATGCGTCCATGGACGCTCTGTATGTTAAGGGACAGGTGCGTCCCTCTGTAAAAGGCAAAATGCGCGAGTTTTATCTTGAAAAAGTTACTTGTGGTTACTTCTAGAACATTCTAGAGGTCGGTTTGATGAAATGGATGCGCCTCCAGTTGGTTCATGTATCTCTATTAAGGGGGAACCTATCCCATCAATAAGGGAGCTATCCCACCCATAGAGGGGGATGATCCCATTGATAGTGGACCTGAATAACCTCTTTACAGCACTATAAATGAAGGCATTGAGCCAGAAGGAGAGGAGGTTGGAGCTATACATTTTCTTTGGGTAAATGCTGCAGGATTTAGGTCTTCCATTAGAGCCTTTGTGAGGAGAGATTGTCTTCACTTGATTCTACTTGGGAGAGGGTGAGCTTTGTCAAAGTAGAGGAAAACCCTTGATGGACCCTGGGAGGAACTTGCACAACACCAAGGCCAGGTTGTAAGAGTTTCTTTGTTTCGTTATTAATACAAACTGGTTTATTTTTCTCAATAGCTTATGTTAATGAGTTATTTCATGTGTTCCTTGGTCTGCATGTTGAATATATGTTTTATTATATGAAATGCAAGTGCTTGGTAATTGTTTGATTGTTTGTGGTTGCAGGAATTGACTTGAAGGAGGAGCTCATCCGGATCGTCAAGAACGGACTTCAACAACAGCGTTTTGGAATAAGGTAAGCCTAAACACTTGTAGTTTTCATGTTGTAAAAGGTGTATTTAGAGAAAGATCACTCCATTTTGTCTTGTTTGTCATTAGAATGTCTTAGACTTCTAGGAAGGTCAGTCGTGTCCGCACCCTTGACAGATTCCGTGTGACAGGATGGAGTTCAAGGCATCCAATATGAAGTGGTTCTCAAGCCTAGGTAGATGGTCATGGATCCCAATAGTATGTGGGGTTCTATAACATGAGGCGGTCCATGAGTGGGAATGCTCTATCAACCAGTGTCATCATTTACCATATGAAACAGGAGGTTATGGTAAATGTGGTTGAGATGATGGACCCTATGGTGCATTTTAGAGAAATGATGCCAAGAAATGCAAAGCTTTGTGGGAAACCTATCATGATGAGTGATGAATGATACCTAATCCATTGATGGCCACCAGGGTGTTGAGCATAGTAGGAATTTTTTTGATGTTCCTGTAATTTATAAACCAATACCCCAAGTGAAAACATCATTTTTTATCATATAAATCATTTGAAAGTGCCTGAGCAAGATTAATTGAAAAAACAATGGAAGGAGAACCTGAAGTGGTACTTTGAGCATGTGGTGGGTCCAAAAATGCGTTTTAGGTTGAAATGGAATGGAGGGTAGCATGATGAAGATGATGTGGTTTTGATCCTTATGTCTCTAACATTTTTTATAACAAATATCTTGAACTTCTGTACTGGGATCGAGAAGATGTTGAAAAGGGTGATAGATAGGGAAAAATGGCCCCAATGCCACCTCATTTTCACTTACTATTTTGGGAGGCCATATCTGATTGAGGAGTTGTTTCTTGTCATTACAATCAGATGGTGCACCTGGGTAGTGCGCAGGGATAGACAAGTTAGAACACTAAACCCTTGCTTCTTCAATTTGGTAGACTAGGCTAAGTAGGCCGTGTAGGGGTGCCCTGCACAACCTTTTTAGGGTCAAAAAACTTGGACCATGCGAGCTACTGAGTTCCAGTCATGCAGTCTCCATGTGTTTCTAAGGGACTAACATAGAGAGATCACAGGAAAAAGGCTAATAGTCGCACAATCGATGTGACTCATCATCCAGAAGTTGTGACGTCGTTGTTTTGGTAATGTCACATCTCAAACACCGCAGGACACATTGTCCATGCATTTGTGTCAATAACAGACACTTGGGTCTGGATATGGTGTCATCATGGGTTATATCATGTCATAAGCCTATACTACACATATATTCGATAAATAGATGCACAATGTGCACGTCTATGATGTCCATAAATGGGAAATGCATGAAAAATGGTTTTTTACATCCTAGGAGTCTGATTTTTTTAAATTTATATCATTGATGGCAAGGAGGGCATGCTCTGGTGAGAGCGGGATTGGCATCCCTTACGTGTAGCCATCGTAGAGGACCATACAGCTAGAAGAATGCTAGCTGGATCGGGGTTACTAGAGTTCCTTCATAACCCCCTTTTGATTTCACATGATGGGTTCTTACGAATTTTTCTCGAGCTGTGGAATGTAGATCGACAGGTCTTTGTCATCATAGGGATAGATCTACTGATAAGTGTGGTGGTAGATGTATATTTTGTGACAAGGTTGGTACCTTGAGGAGAGGGTTTTCCTTATCCCCTGCCAACAAGGCAGTTGGATATTTGGAGATGGAAAGAGGCCCACTGTGGACCCAACCATATTAAGTATGGGTGCATCATAGCACCATCTATCGTAGATATCTCCGAGCAAGCAACACTGGCGATGATTATGTGCTTTGAAAATTTGAATGCACCACACTAGGTATTAGGGCACACAATCGCAATATTGCAGAGGCTACAAGTGGGGAATTTTTTTGACTAGGCCAATTTTGTGTACCGGGGGATGACCTCCTAGTTGACAGAGGTTCAACAATGAGAGGCTCAAATCTTTTGTTATGCTAGTATTTTATGTAACATCTTATATGAGAGGGTTGTGATGTTACTACCTTTTATAGCAGTGCCCCTAGGTCCTGCTAGGGACCCCATGATGAGATGGTAGGCACCCATGATGCCATGGATTGGTGGAGGTGCAACGGGGCGTTACTGGAATGTCGAGGTGGAGGATTGATTTTGGTCTAACCCTCAGCTGATTCTTGAGTGCCCATATTGTGGAGTGAACTTTATGGGTGATCCGGATATGGGGCTCCCCCCTAGTGAGGCTTGGGGTTGAGAAGTGATGTGACTTGTTATTTCTGCATTTTTTTTTTTAAATGTATGCTTTATGATGCATTTTTTTGATATGATGCTGATATCATGTCTTTGTACTGGCAGATTTGGGGCCGAATGGATGAGTTCTAGCCTTCTTAGTAGGCAATGATCCATAGTGGATGAGAGTGGTTGTTGATCCTATTGTACCTTAGTGACCGTAGCATGTTCGAGTGGAGGAGCGACTTGAGAGTCTAAAACAACGATGACGACTTGTGATCAATGGTCCCTCTAGGGATGGGTCTAACTCATCTACTGTGAGGGAGATGTAGAGACTACAAGAGCGTGCCGAGGTAGCAAAGGCTCAGTCAGTATCTTTGGTAGCATGAATCCAAGCTTATGAGGATGCCTGGGGCCGAGTAGAGACCTTGACAAGGGGGATGCTCAACGATGGCAAGGTAGGACTTGGAGAGGTGGTGGTGGAGACAGTGATGGCACATGATTCCGGGACACCGACCGGTTCTTCAATGCATCATGATGGCAGTGGCCACCGTCGATCCTATTTTGTCACCTAATCCGAAGATTAGACTGTAGGAAGGGGGGAGGGCCCCATCCCTAGATGTAGAGTGTCTGATGTATGTACCAGGGCAAGCACCCCTTATGAGGATGCTCCCTTGTTTTTTGAAGACTTATTTTACTTGGTCATGAACCAGTGGATGTACAACTATTTTTCATATTGATATATATTTTTTTATATGTATATACGAGATGAATTTTTTTGGCAGCTCTTATGATGTGTCTTATGCTTCTATACATTTGATGTATCTCTGCATTTTTTGAGATGGATATTATGCTTATTGTTTATGTATCGTGATCGTTATATATATGTGATGCATACCATTCTAGGACTTAAATAGATATGCAGTAAGATATATGATTTTGATCCGTTGATATATATGTCAATGTGCTATGATCAAAATTTTGAGCTAACCTTTGTGCATGCAGATACTTCTGAAAAGATGTGGATCATGAACTTGAAAGGTTTTGTTCAACTATGATACAACAAGCTGGGATTCGATGAATACATGCAGGTGACGAATACCTAAGTCGAAGGCATCAAGCAAAAGACATGTGATGGTGTCATATTCATATTGATTGCTGGTCGTTGACCTAATAAAAATTCCATTGAAGAGATAGGGTGTCTGGTCAAGAGAGTATATGACCCAGGTTGCAACAGTGAGGTTTTACGACCATCAAGAAGCACCATCACCAAATGTGTAATGATATATTGGCAGATCATCCATCTATGACATGTGATGGGAGATTGATTTTAGAGTGTATCCATGATGAGGTGATCATCATAAAAAATAAGTCATAGTGCATATATGTACATTCTAGGGCTACTCAAGCATTCTTATTGGTGGAATTTTTTCAGGTAGAGTCCATTGATGGTATTTTTTAGGAAAATATCATCGGGACATAATAAGATGTATTCCCCCTTGAGGAGGAAATGTTTGATCATGTATGGACCCTTCCATAATGCCTCAAACTTCATGGGCCTTACCGCCCCTTGGGAAACATCATAACAGGTAACTAACTCACCTTCAGTAAATGTCTGACAGCTAATGTTGCAATCAAATGAGGATTTGACCATATTTTTGTGTGCTCCATTAGTCTGGAGATATTCTCATCAAGTTTCATCAACAAGATCCAACTGTCACAACCTTTGTTCCAAAGGTTTGGTTTCTGTGAGAAGTTCATTCATTGAATCCAAGGTTGGGATCTCAGACTCAATGGGGAGTATAGCTTCAATCCCATATACTAATTGAAAGGGTGTGAACCCTGTAGATGCTTTAATTGTTGTGATCTATGACCATAGGGAAGAAAACACCATGCATTGCCAATTGGTTTTGTGATTGTTCACCATACACTGCAACATTCTTTTGAGCACTTTACTGATAACTTCTACCTGGCCATTGGATTGAGTGTAGTATGGGGAAGCGAACTCCTGAGAGAAACCAAGGTGTTGGGATAACTCCTAAAAAAAAATTTCTTGAAATGTCTACCATGGTCAAAAACCAAATCGTTTGGAAAATTGAATCATGTTATGACATGGTTAAAGAAAAATTTTGCAGCATTTTCTGTCGTGTTATTATATGTGGGAATTATTTTTTCCCATTTGGTAAAATAGTCAATGACAACCACAATATACTTATGGTTACCGAATGATGGGGGGTTCGAGGTCATGAAGTCTATGCCTTATTTGAAAAAGGGGTCGGCAGCGATGACCAGATGTAGGGGAGCAGGTCAGCCTCGCACCTTATGAGAATATCATTTCCATCACACGCATATTTTGACTACACGTATGCAATCATGGAAAAGGGTGGGCCATAAATAACTAGTATGGAAGATTCTTAGTGATGGCCATCTCTAAGAGTTGATCATCGCAAGCCCCATTGCGGTAATCATTTAGGGATTTCTTGGCTTGTTCGTGAGTGAGGGATCAATGAAGGATAGTGTCGATGCTCTGTCGATAGAGGACATCCCCTAGAAGAAGGTAACATAGTGTATTGTGGCATATGCACCTCTGATTGTCACAGGTAAGATGGGGTTTGAACTTTTCAGTTTATAAAAAGAGGAGGATATCACCATAACAAGGGTCGTCCATTGATACTAAAAATAGATGTTCATCGGAAAGAGCATCATTAATGGGATATCCTTGGGTCTCTATTGGGAGATCAGTGATGAACTCGACGAGGAAGAACACCCTTTTTTATTTTAGGAGAATAAAACTATATATTGAATTCGTGCAGTATAACAATCCATTGATCATATTTGTAGTCCATCATATGGCGAGTGAGTAGATATCACATGGGGTTAATATTTTCTATTATGATAGTGGTCCAAAGGATGATATAATGTTGAAGATTTTGTACTTAATGTACTAGGTATAAGGAAGTTTTTTCTTCTGGTTCATACTTCAAACCAAGCTTGAATAGGTTCTTTCTCACGTAATAAATTATTTGCTCCTTGTTATTTGGTATGTCTTAGACAAATACCCCATCAATGGCTACATCTGATGCTGATAGTGATGAGCCCCATCATTAGGTAATTATATGGGCCTTAATTCACCTCCTAGCTTAGTCAAACCAACGTTTCTCACAACTTATTACATGTTTTGATTATCTTTTGTTTAATGAGATGAGTTAGAGTGAGATATTATGCCTAGTGGACTAATATGCATTGAATGCAGGTTTGGAAGAGAAAATCAAGGAATTTTGGCAAAGACTAAGGTTTGAAACTCGAATGGGACAAGGGAGAGAAATTGTAGGAGGTAAATCCTCCTCATTTTGATCCAGGTGGATGTTGGTGGACACCCACCTATCCCACATGGACCCCCACAATTGTCTCTTTTAGCTTTTCAATTTCCTTATTTGTAGTACAATTTACTATTTTTAGCAGTTTTTTGGGTCCTGAACTTTCGGAGCTGTTTTGAGGCCCTAAACAATGTTTTTTGGCAAATCTGGGAGCAACATGGGTCATTGGATTGATGTTTCTCTTCCCAAAGTTGTAGTTCTCGGATAGATCTTTCTAACGAGATATTGTGTGCGTCAAATGGAAATCGTATGCCAAAGTTACGACCCCAAGAAGTTTATGTACCAATTTACCCAAATGGGGCCCACAATCTGGTGTTTCATCTTCTAGGGTCAGGTTTTTGGATGTTTATGGTTTTCCATTGTTTCTAAACAATAAATAGGCCTTTGAGCCTCATTGTAACACATTTTAGAGGCATGTATCCACCACATCTCTTCTCAGAGATAAGCTACCATCGCCCTAGGTAGTTTATTTCCATTTCTGTTTGTAAGCATATTTTGGTATTTTATAGTAATGAAATGAAGCATTATTTCCACTGCATCTCTATGTTTATGGTTATATTTGTAATTTGTTGTGTTCCTATTTAAATCTGGATCAGTGGTATCAGAGCGGTCTGCTCTTTCTCTGTTTTTCTTTGCATGTCCCCAATGAGGTCAGGATATGAGTTAGGGCTTGAATTGGTCGAACCTTTGCAAGACCAGCCTCGCAAATCCCAACAGCCTCCCATGGCGCATGAAAAGAAAGATGAGGGGGCAAGAGATCCTATCAAAATCATGCTCGAAGAAGCCCTCGAGTGACAAAGGAACGCAATGATGGACAACTTTTCCCAGATCCTTTAGCAGCTACCCTTTAAGGTACAAGTTAATTTTGAAATCCCCATATTCGATGGTCAAATAGATGCAGATGTCATAGATAAATGGTTAAATATGCTAGAAGGGTATTTTTCTGTTCATGATTTTTCGACTGAGGAAAAGATTATTTTTGCTCTTCTCAAAGAAGCCCCCCACATCAAGGACTGGTGGGAAACCTACTGCATGAAGAAGGACGAAAGTACGAGCTCACTATTTTTAGCTACACCCAATTGGAATTCATTATGGATGCCATAAAGGAGTAGTACTACCCTGTCAAAAGCTATGAGTACAAATACATAAAGAGGACCATGTTGCGGCAGGGAAGGGACCAAGATGTGCCGGAGTTCACAAACATTTTTCATACGCTTCTCACAGAGTTAGTATCAATGATTTCGAGTTGCATTTGGTACTCAAATACCATGGCTGCCTACACATATACATCTAGGATGATATGGAGTTCAGACACATCTCTTTGCTTGGCACGGCGTACCGATACGCTGTCAAAATCGAGCAGAAGTTTAAACAAACGAAAAAAGATTTTGGATCTGCAAATCTGAAGAACAAAGGACAAAGCCAAGGTGGGGTGAACCAAGACAACCCTTTGAAGCCGCAAGAGAAGAACAACACCACGAAGTCGAAGAAGAACATAGGAAAGTGGTGTGAGTTCCATAAGAGCCCCACTCACAACACAAGTGTCGGATTAAACAGTCGTTGGCAGCCGACTTGAAGGCTTCCAAATTAGATGCATGTTCCAACCCTGAGTCAGAACCCAGCAAGGGGAATGACAAAGGGAAGAAGATCATTGATGTAGATCCCAGGGCCACTGTTGCCACCACCAAGATCCAAAAGAATGAGCCCAAAGATCCAAAGGAGGGGGAGCGAATTTTCCACTCACAAATGTGGGTGAAGGGTTCACCACTGCAATTCATTGTTGATAGTGGGAGCCAAAAGAACCTCATTTCAACAGAGGTCATGAAGCAGTTGGGCCTACCGACTACACCACACTTGTAGCCGTACATCATCGGGTGGCTTCACCAAGGACTCGATCTCTGAGTTCGCTAGCAGTGCCGCCTTCCCTACAGCATCAAACCCTTCACAAATGAGGTATTGTGTGATGTTGCACTTTTGGATGTTTGTGATGTATTATTAGGCTAGCCATACTTGTGGACGTGACATGCTGTGTATGAGCCAAGGCCTCACGTTGTCATTATTTCTTTGTGTAATTCATTATATAGGATATTGGAGGTAGCCTCACCTATCACCACCTCTTTGATCACTGCTAAGAAAGGCATCAAGCTCATCTCCCAAACTAGGAATTTCATTTTCTGTCTCGTTCGCTCCCAAAGTAAGGGGAAGATCGTCGCCACATCCATAACCCCCACGAAGGGTTCCTCAATGTAGCAATAGCATTAGAGGGATATGTTCATGAAAGAACATAAGAACAACTTGTCCTCACCCACAAGGGTACCACACAAGTTTTAGGTGGGAGACAAAGTCTGGTTGCATATATCAAAAGAACGCATTACAAGAACGCATCAGAATCTCAGACCACTCTGACATGGCCCTTGCACGATTACCAAGGTTGTGGGAAACAATGCTTTGGAGCACAACATTCCCTAAACATAAAAAAACCTAACCCTAGAAGATGAAACGCCAGATTGTGGGCCCCGTTTGGGTAAATTGGTACATCAACTTCCCGGGGTCGTAACTTTGGCGTACGATCTCCATTTGACACACACAATATTTCATTACAAAGATCTATCCGAGAAATACAGCTTTGGGACATCAGTCCATGGACTAATATTGGTCTTCCCAAAATTGTATTTCTCAGATAGATATTTCTAACGAGATATTGTGTGTGTCAAACGGTGATCGTATGCCAAAGTTAAGACCCTGAGGAGTTGATTTACCAATTTACCCAAACGGGGCCCACAACTTGGCGTTTCATATTATAGGGTTAGGTTTTTGGATGTTTAGGGTTTTCCATTATTTATCAACAATAAATAGGCCTTAGAGCCTCATTGTAACAAACTGCAGAGGCATGTAGCTGCCAAATCTCTTCTCAGAGATAAGATACCTTCGCCCTAGCTAGTTTATTTCCATTTCTATTTGTAAGCATATTTCGATATTTTACAATGAAATGAAGCATTATTTCCACTGCATCTCTATGTTTATGGTTATATCTTTAATTTATTGCATTCCTATTTAAATCCGGATCACATTTACTCCTTCCCCATTCAAACTTTCCTCCATTAATCCCACCAGCTCGGACTGCAAGCAGCGAAGTCATGAAGATTAGAAGGCAGTCGAGCCAGTGATAGACAAAGAATTAGTTCATCTCGAGTTTGGGAGCTGAGACTCCCTAAATTTAAGGAATTCGTTGGGGAATTCAGTTTTAAAAGTAGAGAGGCCTAGATCCTCATTAGGATTTGAATTTTTGTTGTAAAAACTCTAACTATTTTCGAGCTCCACACTTGTGGAATAATTTTCAGGTAATTTTTTGTTTTGGTAATAAGAAGGATTTTTTTCTTGATTCAGTACTGAGTTAACTCAGAGGGCTGAAGCTCTTGGGTTAGGGCCCAACCCTAGTAGAAAAGGCTCCTCTTCTTGTATCTTTATGCTTAGCTTACTTTCATAGATTCATGGTTAAACTGTTTTTAGAAGTATTTCATTGCAAGTAGTGTAGATTTGATTAATTGTTAATTAGTTTGATTCCATTTGTGCTTACTTCAGTAGCAGGTTAGAAGGGATAAAAGAGGCTCAAAAAAGTTATCAGTAGGTGTCTTGGCCTCATTTCTTCCTTCTGGGATCATGATTTGAGGAAAAGACCCTTATGCAGCCCAAAAAGATAGATTTCCATTTCTTTCATGATATTTAGAATTTGTTGCACTTAAACTAGCATTTGATCAGTTTTGTAAAGTAGGATTTCATTTCCATCTCTTCTATCTTCATTCTTGCAGTAGATCTCATCCATGCTTCCATTTTATTCAACAAGTTCTTCATGCATAAGGTAGATAGTTAGTTCATTAAATTATGCTTTTCTAGCTCATGAGAATTCTTCTTGTTACATGACTTTTTGGAAATTAGAGATGTTTGATGCAGAGCAGGTACTTTAGAAGTAGACAGAAATATCATAGCCAGCAACCACCTTCCAATTTCATCCACCCATAGGCATTCCTTGTTTTCATCAAAACCATTACCAATTTCATCATTCTACATAGAAATTTCCTCAAGCATTTTGAGTGAATCCAACCATCTCCTAAACTTAGTTTGGATTCTGAGTGATCCTAGGCCTCTTCTCACTCCATTCCACCCATCAACCACCTCCAGCACCCATCGTTTTTCTGACAGCTGCATCCTGTAGAAATACAGGGAATCCTATAGGTTTCTAGTAAATCTTGTAGGTTTTCCTGTAGTGGCCTGTTTTGAGGCCGAATTGAGGGAAAAGATCTAGGAAGCCTCCAAGATCACCCAAGGGTAACCCAAACCTTCCAACCATCTCTTGAACCTTCCAACCATCCATCAACATCCCTAAACCACCTGCCACATCACCAAAAGATATTAGTTTTCACGCTTTATTTTTCATGAAAAGCATAAAAAGACAAAATAGATTTCTTATAGTCCTTTACATGCATAACAGTTGTGTTTTAAGTTCTAAAATTCCATCCTTAGGATAGTAGCATTTTGTTCATGTTAATTTAGCATCATTGCAAAGAATAGCTCTTAGCAGTTAATTAGGAAATGATGTGCCCTAGCATTGAATCTCAATCTCTTTCATTATTGCAGTAAATCAGCTCTCTCTTAGAGTAGATGTTTATTTCTTTCATGAAGGAACCAAGCTTCTCCTAAATCCATAAAAGTCTGGTTTGCAAACCTTAGTGGTCTCCTGCTAGCTAAACAGTGACAAAAGGCAGAACCATCACTTTTTCTTGTGTATACAACACTGTCACCTCCAAGTTTGTATGAACCTTGAGTTGATAAAGTAAAATTAGTAGCCCAAGGGTTGAAAAATTCTTGCTACAATATTGGTGCTCATCACTCTTTGGAACTGTTGTCAGGGAGGTGTATGAGTAATATGTGATTACTACTTTCTTTCTTATATTTCTTCCTTCTAATATTCTGCCATTAGTCTCATTTCTGCAAAAGTAATTAAGTTTGCTTCCTTTTCATTCTGCATTCTTTTGTTTCCTTTCCATTCTGCAAGTTAGATTTCAAGCAAATAGTTAATCTTTTCATTCAGTCGGTAAGTCTCATTCAGTCTACAATTTCAATTCTGCAAGTTAGATTTCAATCTATCAATTATTTTTTCATTCAATCAGTAGTTTTCATTCAATCTACAATTTGGTTCTGCAAAAGCACTTTCAACGTTTGAAAAAAATCACAAAACCAAACCAAAAGCATTTCCATTCATGCCTCGTAGGAATAGGGACAACTTAGGGAAATTTTTTCCAAATGTCCCCACTGCATCCAATAGCTAACCTTCCCTCTTCTTTGGTGGCTGCGAACTGGAGGAACCCTTAGGTGAGCAACCAGACATATTTGAAGAACTTATAGGGGAAGAAGAAGAACCCATTCCTACTAAGCCAATGGCTGAAAACATAAATGACAGAGGGAATAGAGAGAGAGTTTAGGGTACCTCCACTATTAGGGAAACCAATGGGGACACTAAGATGAAAAACATAAGCCCTCTGCCCTTCCTCATTTCCATGGCCTGACCACAGAAGATCCCGACACTTTCCTATTTGTGTTTGTTGTTATATGCCAAACCTATGAATATAAAAATGATGAACATGAGTTGAAACTATTTCCATCTACCCTCAAGGATGCAGCTTTGCACTGGTTCATGGGTTTACCCGGGGCTAGCATCATAACTTGAGCTTAGATGTAGCATGCCTTCAACAACAAGTATCGAAACTATTGTGGGTCTAAGGATACTAAGGAAGAAATTTTTAGGATGAGCTTAGGTACTGATGAATCCCTAGAGGATTATGAAGAAAGATTCTAGCTTAGTTACAAAAGGGCCAGGTGTACACTTGACCCTGAGTCACTGAAGTTGGTCCTGCTTAGAGGAGTAAGGGAAGACCTTTTGGATACCCTACACTTGTTAGCAAGAGGGGATATATACTAGTTACCCTATGAGGATATCAATATTGTCTTTAGAAACCATTCTACGGCAGCTAGGAAAAACGATAGGGGAAGTCAACCTATGGTCAGTACATCCTCTTCCAATTCATCCATCAATGGTGAAATTGGAAACATGCTAGAAGATTTCTAGAGTGAGATGTTGCAAACCATTGCCTTACAGATGGACACTATGAACATTAGGAGGAAGCAGGAGGAAGCAGAGAGAGCCTTGGCCATCTTTTGTCCTAGATGCACCAGGAGGCACCCTAGGAATGAATTCACATTGAATTCCATTGAAAGTTTCTCAGTCTGTGAAGAAAACTAGTCCACAGACAAGTGCCCTTCTTTGCCTGGACTCAAAGTTGTATATCAAGGAGCTATAGAAGTCACGGATCAGTTGTGCAACATAAACCAAAGGAGACCTCATGGGACTAAGCCATACCAGCAGAGCATGCAAGGGTCATCCCATGCATTTTACAACCCTAGCCAGACCACCTCCATACATTCTTGGGGACCCCCTGCTCATCCTTCCTAGTCTACACCTCCTCCTTGGTCCTTTACATCTCAGTATCATTCCCAGCCAGCCAACCAACCATTTCAATCATATGATCTACCATAACCTTAGTGGAATGCACTGCCCCAGGGGTGCAGGCCCCAGTACAACAACGTTCCAGCTTTATTGCCTTCACCACCTGCCCAACCACAACTGTTACACTCTGCTCCACCTAAACAACCCTAGATGCCTGCCCAGCCAAATGTGAACTCGAACAACAGACAAGCACAACAAGTATACAATGGAGAGACATCATATCCAGCTTATGCTATGGAGATCTAGGAAATTAACCTAAGATCTAGGATAGTTCTCCCAGATAACCAACCTCAACCTCCACCTAGGGAGGTTGAATAGGAAAGAGAGGAAAGAATTCCTAAAGTAAATCCACCCTTTCTTGAGAGATTAACTCAACCACTCCAGCCTACGCCAGAAGAGACTGAAATTCTAGGAGAATTGAAAAACCTATGTGTCAAGATTCCACTTCTCCAAGCCATCAAGGATGTACCTATTTACAACAAGTTGATTAAGGAGAAGCGTTTCAAGAATCCAGGGAGGTGAAAAAGAGATGCCCCTATAATTAATGTCATTGGACAAATGTCTGACTTAATGTTGGGGAAGGTAATCTGTCGAAAGTATTTGGACCCTAGAATCGTTGTAGTCGATGTGCACATCAATGGCACCATTTTCCCACACACTTTAATCAATCTTGGGGTTGCCATTAATGTGATGACTAAAGACACCATGCTCAATCTCAACCTCCAAGGTTCATTGAGAAAGACCACAATAGTCCTACAACTTGCATACCGCTCCACAATGACACTTGAGGGGATTGTGGAGGATGTGATGGTCTCCATTGACTCTTGGGAGTACCCTATAGATTTCCTAGCTCTCCAGCCTAAGACTAAGCTTATTGGCTACCCTCTCATCCTTGGGAGGCCCTGGTTGGCCATTGCCGATGCTTACATCAGCTGCAGAGCTGGGAATATGACCATCAAGAATGGCCATATGTCCAAGAAATTAGTCCTATACCCTTCTGCTTAGCCATCTCTAGAACATGATTTACCTTTATGGCTGGAAGAGGAAGAAGAAGATGAAATTTATACTGCCCAACTATATACCTTAGAAACAACCATGGGATGAGGACAACTGGATGAAGATGATTTGATTGAACACCTACTCTAAATTTGAACTCCTAGTACATTGTCCCTAGAAGAAGTAGTAAAAGAAACCCAGAACAACCATCCAATTGATCTGTACTTGGCTGATTCCAACCCTCTCCGTGTCAAAACCATAGAATTTGGCCCTGAGAAAACTTTGAAAATCAATCCATCTCTTTATGTTCTCCAAGAAGAGAAGTTGTGCAACATGCTAAAGGAACATTTGGATGCCTTCGCTTGGAGTTACAAAGAAATGAAGGGAGTACACCCCTCAGCATTTACTCACCATATTTATATCAAGGAAGGTTGCAAGCTAGTCTAGAAACCCCAATGGAGGATGAATCTAGTTGTTAAATATATAGTCAAAGAAGAACTGAAAAAACTGTTAGATGCAGGATTCATTTATCCTATCTATGACAGTGAGTGGGTCTCTCCTCTGGTGTTAGTTCACAAGAAAAATGGTAAGTGGAGGATTTGTGTCAATTACAAGGAGTTGAACAAAGCCACAAAGAAGTACCATTTCCCTCTACCTTTCATCGACCAAGCGCTAGAAGGCCTGGCAGGGAAAAAGTTTTTCTCTTTCCTAGATGGATTCAGCGGGTACAACCAAATCTAGATCAGCCCGGAAGACCAGGATAAAACCACCTTCACTTGTCCTTGGGGTACTTTTGCCTATAGGATCCTTACTTTTGGCCTATACAGTGCTCCTGTCAATTTTCAGAGAGCAGTCCTGAGTATCTTTGTTGAGTTGGTCCATGATGCGATAGAAATATACATGGATGATTTCACACCTTATGGGGGTGATTTTGAGGAGGCTTTGTCCAACTTAGGTAAGGTACTACACAAATGCATTGACATGAAACTGTCTTTTAGTCCCGAAAAATGTGAATTCTTTATAACTGTAGGGACCGTGCTGTGTCATTCAATATCTCAGCAAGGACTATAAATGGACCCCAACACAATAGTTATCATCCAAAGGGTCCCAGCTCCTCAAAAGCGGGGAGATGTCATAAATTTCCTAGGGTTAGATGGATACTACCAAAGGTTCATAAAGGACTTCAAAGAGTTGGCCTCTCCTTGATTTGGGTTGTTGGCTAAGGACTCTGAGTTTATATGGTCAAAAAGTTATCAAGAGGCCTTGGACACCCTAAAGAACAAGTTAACCACTGCCCCAATTCTTCGAGGCCCAAATTGGGCCTTTCCTTTTCACATTCATGCCGATGCTTCACACAAAGCCATAGGGGTAGCCGTAGGTCAGATAGATGAAAATTTTCCTTATGTCATTTACTTTATCAGTAAGATTCTGTCAAAGGCCAAACTAAACTACACAATGACCGAAAAGGAGCTCCTGGCTATTATGCATTCATTGAACAAATTTAGGCCTTATATTATAGGCTATCAAACATTTGTCCATACTGACCATGCTACAATCAATATTTAATGAATAAACCCGATGTGAATGGTCGTATTATAAGATGGTTACATCTATTATAGCAGCTTGATCTAACTATTGTTGATAAGCCTGGTAATGAAAATGTTGTTGCAGACCTTTTTGTCCAAATTAACTTTTCCTGTAGGTGAAGAGGGAATGGTTGATGACCATTTACCATATGAGCACTTGTTTTCCATTTCAGTTCTTTCTCCATGGTTTGCTAACATAGAAAACTATTTGATATCTGTATCGTTCCCACCGAACTATCCTCCAAAGAGAAAAGCAAGATTATAAGGAAAAGCGCCCCCTTCACTTGGATTGGGTTTCAAACTTGGCCTAGATGAAATCTTGAGAAGGTGAGTTAGGGAGGAGGATGTCTTTGACATCCTTCTGACCTGTCATGTTGGGCCTTGTTGAGGTCACTTTGCAGCAGAGAGGACAGCATTCAAAGTGTTACAAGTAGGCTATTATTGGCCCACTCTTCATTAAGATATGAAAAGATATACTAGTTAGTGTGATCGATGCCAAAGGATTGGAAATCCTACTCCAAGGGATGAAATGCCTCTATAGCCTCAAGTGACTTTCAAGCCATTTGACAAGTGTAGCACTGACTTCATTAGACCTATTGACCCTCCTTCCAGGCAAAAATAGTACGTCATTGTGTGCACTGACTATCTGACTAAGTGGGATGAAACCAAAGCAATTAAAGTAGCAATAGAGGAGAAGGTAGCTGAGTTCTCAAGGGAGTGTGTATTTTACAAATTTGGATACCCTAGAGAGATGGTCACTGATCAAGGTAGCCAGTTTACCTCCAACATGGTTGAAGGCTTGCTCAGCCAACACAAGATCAAGCATAGGACCTCCACTCTCTATCACCCACAAGCTAATGGGCAGGTGGAGGTGACCAACAAAGCACTGGAGGGCATCTTGACCAAAGTGGTTAACAACAGTAGGAAAGATTGGGCAGATAGACTAGTTGAGGCCACCTGGGTCTATAATACCACTTAGAAGACCACCATTAGATTCACACCCTATGAGCTGGTCTATGGGGAAAAGGCCTTGTTGTCCATTGAGTTTGAGTGTAATACATTAAGGATGGTAGCCCAACTAGATCTAGATCTCAGTAGTGCACAAAAATAGAGATTGATTTAGTTGAATGGCTTAGATGAGTTCAGAATGCAGTCCCTCCTACACATAGAGGTAACCCAACTTCAGAGGAATATATAGCATGTTAAGAACATCAAGAATAAGCAATTTCAAGAATGTGATTGGGCCTTGTTATATGATTCCAGATATAAAGACTTTAAGGGAAAGTTAAGGACAATATGGCTAGGACCTTATGTTATAGAAAGATGTCTTGATAATGCTTCAGTGCAAATCAAAATCATAGATGAAGAAGTCATTCCTTTGCGTGTTAATGGACACAGATTGAAAGTTTACAGAAGACCATTTTCAAAGCAAGATTTCATCGATGGTATCAATAAAATAATGATGGTGGTGGACCAACCTTCAGCTCTTGCCTCATAAAATTACTGAGAGAAAAAAAAAAGAATAAGGACTCAGGTGAAAACCTCCATGAGGCACCTGAGTCCCATTATTGAGTTGAAAACCTCTTAGGGCGGCCCAATGGTGTCAAAAAATAGGAAATAAAAATATCCTTGGGTGAAAACCTCTCTTGAGGCGCCCAACAAAAATTTCCATGATGAAAACCTCTCATAGGCAACCTAGCTGTTTAAAAAAAAAAAAAGAGGAAACAAATCATGAAAATTTCTATTTGTAAGTGAGCAAGGAGGACCTATTTCACTCACATTTTTATTTTTCCACTGATTATCATTCATCACTCCACCATTTTTTCATTTTTTTCACTCCTTTGCTTCAGTTTACAAGGGGACTATGTTTTCTACAGGATCCCCTGTAAACCTACGGGATAATCTTGTAGGAATTACAGTGGCTCGAGAATCCTACAGGAAGTGACCCTAGGGTGAAAAAATGATATGTTATGTCAAACAAATAACACCCCTACATCACCATTTCATTACCATACCTATGTCCACTTTCATCAACCCTGCATTCACCATATATAAAAAAATAAAATAAAAAATAAAAAAAATAAAAAATAAATAATAATAATAATAATAATTCATAGTCTTAAAGAGAAAACACAAAAAAAACATGAAACAGAGAGCAGAAGGGAGAAACAACTGAGTATGTATCATTTCTCCACACTCCTAGTCTTCCTGTCAATCCATGTCACCATCCTCAAAATCCCAACAAAGTGTATGATTAAGAGTTATGAGGGAGAAGCAGTTATAGGACATCCTGTAGCAGCCTATCCCACAGAATACAAATCATGATTGCAGCAAGCTTCCAACATGATGATCCAACAGCAAAAGGACTTCAAAAGCAGCAGCAGCACTAGCATCTTCAAAACCAACTACCTTCACATCAAATGAATCATCAGAGAGCAATAAAAAAAAATGAGGAAAAAATAGCATGCAACCAACACACACCAAGCACCTCCGGTCTTCAACAACTGCAGCAAGGGTTAGCACCACAAGTAAGTATCTCACTCACTCTCGCATTTGCATAATGTAGTCAAAAGATGTAAATGTTATGAGAAAGTTGGTTTATAAGCAAAAGGTGGCCAGTTAACTTGGCCACCTTCATTCAGTCGACGAAGACGAAAATGTTGGTCCTCCCACAAGTGGCAATAGTCAAGTCAAAAAAGGAGAAGAGAAGGACAAAAACAGTTAAGTCTATGGAGGCATGAACTGGGAGTTGATTACAAGGAGGGGGAAATGATGAGGTGGTAGTGGGGACCAACGGGCCAAAAATAGAAAACACACCTCCGTTGCTAGCACACCACCTCACATAAATCCACCATAAGAAGAAATATGCGTTGATCCCCATGCACTCATGCGCATTGCATTTCCTCCAGGGTCACTCTAGAAAACGTCACTCTCATACCTAGGTAACCTAGAGAAGATTAAAATTCCATCTGTCTCATGTGCAGGACTTCCTATAGGATTGCACAGGAAATCCTACAGGATCGCACAAGAAACCTACAGGATACAGACAGACAGTCTACAGGATTAGCTGAGAGGATTTTCAGAGGGGAAAACATGGGGGTTAGCTACAACAAATGCTATGAAGAGGTAGGCTCTATAATTCCTTCCCTTTTTCAAAGAGAATTGAACAGAGAAATCCCTAGTAGAGAGTGAATTTGGCATTTGTGTATGGGAATTGTCTCCACAATTATTTTAGTCATTTACTTCTGCATTCAAAAAAAATTTGTGTCAACCATCTCAACGCCTCCAAATTCATCAAAAAAATGAAAGAGGGGTTTAATATAAGGGAGCCTATTAATACTATGAGAATCTACCAACATGCTCAAGTGTTATAAATCTTCACAAGACATAATTGGATGGGGTATTCTGAAAAATTAAGAGGGTATGATGATGAAGTGGCCCGAGATTTTTCTCTCTCCCTGATTCCACTAACTAGTATTCATGCCACTATTGTGGTGAGATGCCTCTCCATAGAGCTCACCCCTGAACTCATAAGCAAAATTACCACACTTCCCCTAGGAGTGCCTTGGATAAAGGAAGACAATGGAGATAGCTAGATTGCCAAGAAGAAGTTCTTTTTAGAGGGAGAAGAGCCCATTGAGGACAAAAATGGAGTAAGGATAGAAAGCCTATTGTACCCCTGCAATGAGGTGAGCTACCATCTTATCAAATACATATCATGTGAGGGTAGATATAGTGTGGTTTATGGGTATCACTTTAGGCTTCTTGAAGAATTGAGGTTTGGAGCAGAAACACCTCCTGACCACAGGCTCAGCATACCATACTTCCTTCTGTAATCACTGATAGACAAAAGCATAAAAGTGCAGGGTGGGAACCACCAACAGTTAGCCCACCATGTTTTAATTAGCATCATCATAGAAGATTCCCTCCACAACCTCAAAAATCCTATCCAATGGGAAATTTTTAGAGACATGCAGACAAAGGAGGATATCAAAGCCCTCACATATGACATTAGTCCTACTGTCAGTGAAAAGGATGGGGAAGAAACTAAAACAAAGGGAGAATAAGAAGAGAGGGATGAAAATGAGATAGATGAGGAGGAAGAAGAGGAGAAAGAGAAGGACGGTGATGAGGAAACAATGAAAGATGACAAAGAATAGATTGATAAACAAGATGAGGATCTAGAAGGAGGAGAAGAGGGGAAAAACATAGAGGAAAAGTGAAATGAAAAAGAGGAGGTAGAAGACAAGGAGGGGTCACCTAAAGTGTCTCTAGAGGCCACTGAGAGAGAAGCCACAGCTTCCCTCACTGCTCCTAGCACCCCTATCAAACAGAAAGGCAAAATACAGAGGCAGACACTGTTATATTTCAAGACAAGGAAAAGCACAAGAATAAGGTAGGGGAAACACCAAACACCAACTGAAATTCCCATTGTGATTGATGACTCGCCTAAACATTAGGAGAAAATTCCTCCTCCTAAGTCTCCTATCACCTATGTGAGAAGCCCTATAAATAGATCCACCTCATCCAAAGGAAAATCAATGCTACAAGATACACAGCAAGTCCTATAGGAAGCTGAAGCAATCCTATAGGATACTTTGTTAAACCTATAGGAGACTCAAAAAATGGATAAGGAGGGAAGCCTACAACACAAAACTAAACTAGAGGACCTAGAGTTAAAGGAACCTAGCCCCCAACCTAAACTTGACTCCTACTACAAATTTATTGAAGGGGGAAGGGTCATTCCATAACAAATTAATATTCCACTATTCTTTGAGCTTGAGAAGGAGAGAGCCAGAACTCATCGATGGGTGCAGCTTGTGAAATCCAAGGGGGTAGAAGACATTGGTCACATGAAGGAGAAGCTCAAGGACATGGGCAGATAATTAAGTACCTTGAGAGATAGAGAGGCCATATTGAGAAATCAGTTAGAGACAGAAAATGCATGGTTGAAAGGATAGCTGCAAGAAAGAGAGAACCAATTGGAATGTATGGCTAGTCTCTCTTTAGAAGAAATCCATTGTAGGATGCCAGCTAAATCCTATGCCCTATACCTTAAGGAACAGTGGTTGCAGTTCCATATCAAGACCCTAGCACAGAGAGGCACTATGCCATTTTAGGATTATAGATAGTTCATTGATCTTTTTGACCAAAGTACATTGGAAGACAGGGCCATGATGTCCAAGTTTTATTTGCATAATATGGCCTTAACAAACATAACAAACATGAATGTATGGGACCCTAATGCCAAGCTAGGATATTTACAGCTGATGGATTTGGCATCATGGATGAACCATGGGGAAGCAAGGGCTACAGAAATGAAGAAGATATTAGAAAAAGAAAAAACAGAGACCAGTATGATCAGAGTTGAGCAGTCCAATCCAATGGCCCTCGTCAGCACACGTAACTTAATTTCAAATGATCCTTAACTTGCACCCAGGTATCTTGCTACCAAAGAGCAAGAAATTTCACATTTTGAGGAAATGTTCAGGTTTTTAGGGGATGACAACATACATACTTACCTGGGGAGATGGAACACATTGCCATACAATTTAAAGATAAGAGAGTACCACTCTCCTCAAAGAATGAGAGAAGCACTGATCGTGACACCCATGTACAAGCAATTTATGCAAAGGATCAAATTCAATTGGATTGGCTTGAAACTCAGCCCACCACTACTCTTAGTAATGATAGAAGAAAGGAAGGAAGAAGAAGAAAAGAGGCACTGGGAGGAGGTAGAAAAGAAAGCAGGGTTCTATGAACAAGAAGAGGAAACCACAGCAGAGGCATGGGACATCAGGGAGGCCACTAGAGCTATGAAGGACATGAATATTGATTGAGTTTCTGAGAGGATGAGCAACACTTTCAGTAGCGGGGTGATGATGAGCCTCATCATTGGGTAATTATAGGACCAACTTTTCTCACAACGTATTACATGTTTTTATTATATTTTGTTTAATGAGATGAGTTAGAGTGAGATATTATGCCTAGTGGACTAATATGCATTTAATACAAGTTTGGAAGATAAAATTAAGGAATTTTGGCAAAGACTAAGGTTTGAAACTCGAATGGGACAAGGGAGAGAGATTTTAGGTGGTAAATCCTCCTCATTTACTCCTTCCCCATTCGAATATTCCTCCGTTAATCCCACCAGCTCGGAGTGCAAGCAACCAAGTCATAAAGATTAGAAGGCAGTCGAGCAAGTGATAAACAAAGAGTTATTTCATCTCGAGTTTGGGAGCCGAGCCTCCCTAAATTTAAGGAATTTTTTTGGGACTTCAGTTGTATAAGTAGAGAGGCCTAGAGCTTCATAAGGATTCAAATTCCTGTTGTAAAAACTCTAGCTATTTTCAAGCTCCAAACTTGTGGAAGACTTTTGATGTAATTTTCTGTTTTGGTAATAAGAAGGAGTTTGTTCTTGATTCAGTAATGAGTTAACTCAGAGGGCTGAAGCTCTTGGGTTAGGACCCAACCCTAGTAGCAAAGGCTCCTCTTCCTGTATCTTTATGCTTAGCTTAGTTTCATAGATTCATGGTTAAAATGTTTTTAGAAGTATCTCATTGCAAGTATTGTAGATTTGATTAATTGTTTATTAGTTTGATTACATTTATGCCTTACTTCAGTAGCAGGTTAGAAGGGATAAAAGAGGCTCCACAAAGCTGTCAGTAGGTGTCTTGGCCTCATTTATTCCTTATGAGATCATGATTTCAGGAAAAGACCTTTATGCATCCCAAAAAGATAGATTTCCATTTCTTTCATGATATTTAGAATTTGTTGTAGTTAAAATAGAATTTGATCAATTTTGCAAAGTAGGATTTCATTTCCATCTCTTCTATCTTAATTCTTGCAGTAGATCTCATCCATGGTTCCATTTTATTCAGCAACATCTTCATGCATAAGGTAGACAGTTAGTTCATTAAATTATGCTTTTCTTGCTCATGAGAATTCTTCTTGTTACATGACTTTTTGGAAATTACACATGTTTGATGTAGAGCAGGTACTTTAGAAGTAGACAGAAATCTCATAGCCAGTAACCACCTTCCAATTTCATCCACCCATAGGCATTCCTTGTTTCATCAAAACCTTCACCAATTTCATCATTTTATATAGAAATTTCCTAAAGCATTTTGAGTGAATCCAACCATCTCCTAAACTTGGTTTTGGGTTCTAAGTGATCCTAGGCCTCTTCTCACTCTATTCCACCGATCAAACACCTTCCCTAAGACTTCCATCACCATCAACACCCATCATTTTTCTCATGGCTGCATCCTGTAGGTTTCTAGTACATCCTGTAAGTTTTCCTGTAGTGGCCTGTTTTGAGGCCGAATTGAGGGAAAACCTCTAGGAAGCCTCCCAAGGGTCCCCCAAACCTTCCAACCATCTCCTGAACCTTCCAACCATCCATCAGCATCCCTAAACCACCTGCCACATCACCAAAAGAGTTTAGTTTGCACACTTGATTTTTCATGAAAAGAATAAAAATACAAAACAAATTTCTTACAGTCCTTTACATGCGTAACAATCGTGTTTGATGTTCTTAAATTCCATGCTTAGGATAGTAGCATTTTGTTCATGTTAATTTAGTGTCATTGCAAAGAATAGCTCTTAGCAATTAATTAGGTAATGATGTGCCCTAGAATTGAATCTCAGTCTCTTTCATTATTACAGTAGATCAGCTCTCTCTTAGAGTAGATTTCTATTTCTTTCATCAACGAACCAAGCTTCTTCTGAATCCATAGAAGTCTAGCTTGCAAACCCTAGTGGTCTCTCACCATCTGAACAGTGAAAAAAGGAATAATAATCACTTTTACTTGTGTATACAACACTGTCACCTCCAATTTTGTACGAACCGCGGGTTGATAAATTAAAGTTGGTAGCCCAAGAGTTGCATCATTCTTGCTGCAATATTGGTGCTCATTAGATAGATATAGGGTATAGTCTTTATTGTGGTCAGGTGGGAAAATCAAAGGAGCTTGAGATAATGCATAGTTTAAAGCTTCAAATGATTTTTTAGCCTCAACATCCCAATGGAATGTCCAGACGAAGGATGCGCAAAAAGCCTTCTACACAAGTAGCATAATTGGGGATAAAGCATCGTAAGAAATTGGCCTTACACTGCAAGCTTTGTAATTGTTTCAATGTTCTTGGAGGTGGTACTTCCTTAATGGCCTTGAATTTGAGAGGGTCAACTCTAATACCTTGTTGGGAAACTATAAATTCCAATAGTCTTTCGGCATTGACATAGAACACACACTTGAGAGGGTTCAAGAGTAGGTTATATTTTTGACATCTATGAAAAAACGCGTAGAGATCCTCCACATGGTTAGCACGCTTATTGGATCATACTATAAGGTCGTCCAAATAAGATGAGCCAAATCATGGAAGATGTAATTCATGGCCTACTCAAAGGTGGCGCCAACATTTTTAATACGAAAGGCATAACTTGGTTTGTGGTTGTGGTTTTGTACTAATTCATATTGTGAATCTAGATCTGGTTAAACCCACAGAACCCATTTGCATGAAGGATAGGGCCTCGTGATTTGTGCAAGTGTCAATGAATCAATCGATCAATGGTGTAGGGTAATTGTCTTTATGACAAGCTTTGTTTAGATCTCGGAAATTAGTACAAAAAATAATGGTACCCTATTTTTTCATGACGGGTATAGTGTTAGACACCCAAAATGTGTAAGCAATAGGATAGATGAAACCAACTTTGTGGAGTTTATCAATTTCCTGTTTGATTTCTTCTTGTAGATATTCCTTATAGATTCAAAATACAAATTGTGATATGCTAAAATAATTGACTTGAATCTACTCTACTTATCAACGGAAATAATAAATGATCGATGAAATCACGAAGCATAAAAAAGAAAGAATTCAATCACACGTAACACAATAATTTTTTGGGGAAACCCACAGCTAAAAAATCCTTTTATCTGTTGTATATGTCATTAATCATAAAATATGAGAAGATTACAATGCTTTTCGCAAGACTGAGCAAACTCTTCACTATCTTTATCTATCTCATTTCTTCCCAGACAAGCTTAAGCCAATACTTATCCAATTTTGTTGCCTGTCAATCTCCTATTTCATTGCATTTTTCTCTTGGGAATTAGCCCATATTTAATTCGGAAATTCCTCAATTATGAATTGTGCAATCCTCATAGGCGTTCCTCTGATTGCATGCAACACCTATACAATTCATATGATTATACAATTGATAGTACAATGTCCATGAACTCTAATCTCAACTGGGTCTTTCTCTAATCTGACACGCATGAGGTAATTATGATTGAATCTTTAGTTTACAGGTTGATCATTGTTTGTGACACGACACTATTATAGGTTACACCCCACTACTGGATCCCACTAATTCCTCGATCAATTGGAGCTAATTTAACTAAATTTAACTCAGTTAAACTGAATTAAATAATTACAACTCAAAATAAACTCAACCAGGGCTTCTAAAAAGTAGGAGACGCTCTACATGACTCTAGTTAGACTCCCAACTCGAATTAAATGAGCCAAATAAGTCAAATTAACTTAGTTAACTATTACAAGTTGTCATGAGATCTGGCATTACAATTTAATTCCTAATTTAATTCAAGGACAAAATTAAATTCGGATTTTCTTGTTACATTTTCAACACCCTCTCAACAAGAAAGGGATTATCTACTACACCAATCCTACCTCTATGAAACTCAAATTTGCATCTTGAAAATGATTTTGCCAAAATATATGCATCTTGTTCCTCTGTAGGAATGTACTCCAGCAACATGATTCTCCTCTCCACACAATCTCGTCGATGATGATATTCGATGTCGATATGATTGCACCGAACATGAAAATATGGATTATCAGATATTTTGATACTACTCTAATCGTCACAGTAAATCAATGTATGATCCATATGTTGACAAAATAACCCAACAAGGATCTTCCTCATCAAGATAGCCTCACAAGTTTCTTGACTAGCAGCCATGTACTCGACTTTTGTTGAACTAAGTGAAACTAATATCTTCTTCCTGTTGTACAAACAAACAGTTGTTCACCCAATACTAAATATTCCCCCTTATGTGCTCTTCCTATCCGATGGAATCCCTTCCCATTCTACATTTGTGAAGCCTTGAACCTTCACACGCTTTGTTCATTTGTACCAAAGATGAAACTAAGTGGTGCCTCTGAGGTATCTCAACATATGTCTAGATGCCTTCCAATAAAGTTTGGTTGGCTTAACCATGGCTTGACTAATTTGGTTAACTGCAAAACACATGTGTGGTCGTGTGTTCACAAAATTTATAAGAGAGCCCACAAGCTGTCTATAAATAGTAGCCTCCACTTCTTCACTCGAACTAGCATCTTCCTTCCTCCAATTACCTTCTATAAGAGTCTCCATGGGTTTTCTTCTCTCCATGTGGAAATTATTCAATATCTCGTTGGCATACTTTTCCTAAGAGTAAAAGAGTTCCGCATCTCTTTGCCATACTTCCATACTAAGAAAGTAATGCATGAGCCCCAGGTACTTCATCTCGAATTCTCTTACAAGATTTTATCAGCGTCTCATCACCTGTTAGAATCAAATCATCAATGTATAATATTATAATCAACAATTTACCTTCAACCACAATATGGTAAAGGTTCACATATGCGTCACTTTTGGTGAACCCAAACCCGGTGAAATAGTTGTTAATCCTGTTGTACCAAGCACGGGGTGTTTTTTTTAGTCCATAAAATGCTCGCTTGAGTTTGAACACATGTGACTCTCTGTTGAAGGTCTCAAATCTCAAATCCTTCCTACTACTCAATATACACCTCTTCCTCAATCATATCATTGAGTAATGTTGTCTTCACATCCATCTGATGTATCTTCCATCCCATATGCACTGACAGTGCTAAAATAGATCTGATTGAAGGTTACCTTGCTACATGAGCAAAAGTCTCATCGTAATCACTTCCCTCCACCTGAGAGAACCCTCTAGCCACAAATCTAGCCTTATGTTTCTCCACACTCTCATCTACTATTTGCTTTACCTTGTAAAGCCATATGGAACTCACCACTGACTTGTCTGTTGATCTTGGGACTGCTTCCCAAACATTGTTTCTGATAATGTATTCATACTCTTAAATCATGGCATCGACCCATACTGGTGGTTGCATTGATTCCTTGAAGGAGGATGGATCAACCTCTATACTCTCACTCATCATAGCCATGTAGCCATTGTACTGATATGGTGACCTCCTCTATCTCCGTTGTGAAGTGGGAGCTCCCACATTCTCTCTAGCATCATGCATTAATTTTTCAGCCTCTCTGGTGTACTTCCTTCCATCTCTGGAAGTCATTGCGTGAGTGGGTACTTCCACTCGCTGGTCATCTACATGTGGTTGTTCCACATCATCCTATGGTTCCTCCTTTGCAACTAAAAGCTCCTCATTTGCATGTAACTGAAGCTCCCTCTCAAGGGAACATCTCATGGCCTTCTCTTCATTAAACTTCACATCTCTACAAACCATTGCCATGTTGTTGGATGGCGGGTAAACCCGATAGTTGTGAGGTGTGTCAGTGTACCCCACAAAATTTCCCAACTCAGTTTTGGATCTAGCTTTTTCTGTGCATCCTTGGTAACATGATAGTAGCCT
The DNA here is from genome assembly GCA_031772625.1 of Pinus tabuliformis. Lineage (NCBI taxonomy): Eukaryota > Viridiplantae > Streptophyta > Pinopsida > Pinales > Pinaceae > Pinus > Pinus tabuliformis. The sequence continues at coordinate 1,726,632,349 of CM062820.1, read as the reverse complement.
GATGAACCAAATATCCTGAAGTGTTTGACATTTGGTTTCTTACATTAAAAATCTTCTTCTATTGTACTCATCCTAAGAATTTGATATGGGATTTTTTTCTACAAATAAACATTTGTGTTGCATACTTCATCCCACAAGTGCAACAATAGGACCTGATCATGTAACATCACCCATGTTTCTCCCACAATACTTATGTTCTTCCTTTCAGCCACCCCATTCTAATGTGATTTATGAGCTAATATTAACTCTCATCGAGTTCCTTCTTATGCACTGAAGTTCTTGAATTCATTCGACACATATTCTCCATCATTATCGCTTCTAAGAGCTTTAAATTTCCAGCCAGTACCTTTCTCAACAAGTGCTTTAAATTCACAAAATTTAGCAAACATTTTATCTTTCTTCTGCATGAATAAAACCTATCACTTATAAGGAAAATCATCAAAAAATATTACGTAATACTTGTGCTTGTTCATGGATGTTGTTGAGAATGATCCACACACATATGATTGAACTCTATCAAGAATTTCTTGCGCTCAACTGTCTTTATCATGAAAGAAAGCTTTGGTGTACTTCCCTAATGTAAACCCTTGGCATGTGTCTCTCTACTCTAGTGTGCCCTTGGTAACTCCTATATAAATATGATGCATGATTTTCAAAGCTCCGTGGTGCAAGTGACCCAATATTCTATGCCACAACTCACCGATGTCTCAGCTCTCCACCTTCCCTGCTTTAGTGCTCAAAGAAACACAGTCTTCTACATCCAATTTGTAGAGGTTCTTCACCCGAACCCCAATTCACTTCACCTATCTTGAGGCTATGTGACGAAGGAAATCCTTTCCCTTGCTAAATATCACATTGTAGTCACAGTCCTCTAACATGGCAACTAAAACCGAATTTTGCTTCAAAACCTGAACATACATGACATCTTTTAATGTGAGAAGAGAATAAGACTACCCCTAAAAGGTAATAGTAAAGATGTTGGTCGTTTTATACCTCTTATCATCTCCCATTTCGATGTGCATCTAGAGTTCCTTCTCCTCCAAGTCACTAAAGAACTGTGTGTTGTCAGTCATATGGAATGAGGCTACACTATCTAGGTACCACATAGTACCCATCACTGATGCAACCATGCAAGCGATGATGGTGAAATCCAGCTTCAATTTTGAAGAAAGAGCTTCAAATATAGCTCCTCTTGAGGGATTCTTACTGGCCTTCTTATGTGGACACTTTGTGGCATAGTCTCTCAGCTCGTGACAATGAAAACGTTTAATATTCGACATGTCCTTCTTAGTTCCACCCTGACTAGAATTTGGTTTGGAATGGGATGAATTCCCCTTCCCTTTCTTTGCCGTTCCAGCTAAGGCATAGTTCTCCACATCATCATGCTTGGATGAGGATTCATCTCTGGTGTTCTACCGAATCTCTTCCCTTACCAATTCAGAAGAAAATCGCTCCCACTCTGGTAGATTCTCCCTCCCATTAACTAAGTCCTCGAAATTATGCCATCTCTTGGGAAGGCCTAGAAGTTGATGGGCCTCTAAATTAGACATAAATTAAGGCCCATGTCTCAAACTTAAAACATAAATTAATGCCTATGACCATCCTTCATCACATTAAACCTCTCTTTTTTCATTAGATAATTTATTTTTAACTTTAATATATTCATTAGGAAGGTTTATGAATAATTGAATATTTGTGCCTAATATTATTTTTTTTTGTGGAATATTATGAGAATATTGGGCAGATTATGCAGAGTTGGAGGAGGAGATAATTTAGGGACTTGTTCCCTACTACTGGATGATCAATAATAAATAATAATTCAACAAGATATTATGGAATTATGGCACAAATTGTGGAACTCCAATGATTGAGAAACTCTAGGAATGTGTTCCACTAATTAAGGGAGCAGATCCACCAATCAAGGGAGAAGATCCACTAATCAAGTGATTTTGGTGGGGAAAGATTCCTCCATCCATGGGGAATGATTCTTAATGATTTTTTATAAGTACCAAGTCGAATTTGCCTCTAAGGAATGATTGAGAAAATCTAGGAATGTCTTCCCTGCCATTTAATGCAAATTCCTAATATTGGGGACTAGATCCACTAATCAAGGGATTTTGGTAGGGAAAGCTTCCTCAATTCATGGGGAATGATTCCTAGTCATTTTTAATAAGTACCAAGTCGAATTTTCCTCTAGGGAGATATTTTCATTAGATTTATTGTGGAGAGAGCTTGTATTTTTGTAGCTCCATTGTATTTTCTTGCAGGGATGTAATCGTATTGATGGAATAATGAAGATTGGTGTCATGTTCAGCTTTTAAATATTTTTATCCTCGATATGTCTCTGATTTTCCTTGGGCTTGAACATCCCATGAACCTCATAGACCTGTTGTATCATTTTCTTTCATTATTTTCATTGCTTATTTGCATGCATCTCTAGTTTTTATTTTTTCTATTTCTGCATTTAGAATTAATGATTTCTTGTCGTAGGATTGCGTTAAATGGTTGATGTAAGTCCTTTTGTAGGATCTTGCTTGAAGAAAGAACTTGAGGGAGGATACGATGGCGATGGCTAGGGTTTTTTCGAGAAGAGTTTCTGTCATTTCCGCGGTGGCTCCCAAGCCCACCTCAGGGACTGAAGTCGATCCAGGGATTGGGGCGACGGCGACCTTTGCTGGTAGGCTGCCTTTCTTGCATGCGCCTCCAGAGAAATGGCATGCCTCCTGCAGAAAAACGCTTCAAATGCACCCAGATCAACGCGGAAATGCAGCTGTGGGATTATCCGTCATAAGGAATCACACGATTTTGGACTGGGAACAAAATTTATGCTCTCAACGAGACCGGGAGGCGAGGGTTTCAACGGAGTCACACTTTTTTAAATGGATATACGAAGAGGCCTACCTCTGGCGGAAGATCGAGGACATGAACGGCGCTCTTGAACAAACAAGATGTCGTGCCGGGTGGCTTTTAGAGGCCAGGCTCTGCCAAATCGCACGGAGAAAAGGTAGGGGAGGGCTGCATGAAGCAGATCCGATCCCTCCATCAACGCAGGGGCCCAAACAGTATAGTTTCGGCTCGGATCTACTTGATCTAGCCAATATACGAGCACAGCGCGACCCCAGGCAGCAGATCGAGGGCACCAATCATAGATCGAGCAGAGCTTTAGCAGATCCAGACAAGTTCAAGGAAAAACAAACAAAAATAGGGCCAGATCTGGAGGTCTGCTTACAGCCAGAGCAGGTAAAAAATTCTTGTTTTCAGATTTTGATTAAACCCCCTCAGGGAAAAACTCGTTTAGTATGGGTTCATGCAGGAAGCACCTCCCTGCAGCTGAAACAACAGATTTGGGCTGAAATGGGTTACCCAGTTCAGATCCAACATCTGGTCAGTGGCAGGCGGACTCTCCAGGATCTCAGATCGATTGATAGCTATGAGATTGGGCCAGGATCAATCATTACATTAAATTTCAGATTGAGAGGAGGGGCTCTGCCTCAGGGACAGCCAAGCTCCTTAGGGGGGGACAAGGGGAAAAAATCTACACCCCAGCACCAACCCAAAGGAGGTTTATCCTACAAAAACATTCTTCAGGGCAGCAGAGACATAGGGTCTTCTTCAGATCAAGGCGGACACATACCCAGGCCATACATAGTAGATCAGTCAGAGCAAACCCCAACCTTAAATTTAGATTCCTCAGGGCTTGACGATTTCGTAAATTCCTACGAAACGCAAGCTCTAATATGCCGCTTCAACAGCTTTTGGCCTAAACCTTTGGATCTATTCCATTGGATCTTCACCAGCTGGACCATGGAATGTGATATTCACCTATGCTCAAAGGGGTTCTTTATAGTTAAATTTACATCCAAGGAGGTCAGAGATACAGTCATCAGTACAGGGCCATGGTTTTGGGGAACATCGGGGCTATTTATGATCCCATGGTTTCCAGATTTTGACCCAAACAAAATGACTGTCACCAAAATTCCGGTCTGGGTCAGACTATACAATCTTCCTCTGCACTTCTGGAATGAACAAGTCTTGGAAGGCATTGGGAATAGCTTAGGGAAATATATCAAAACAGACCTGGAAAGGATTGATGAAAGGATCTACACTTTCGCACGTATTTGTGTGGAAGTAGATTTAAGCAAAGGGCTGCCGGACAATATAAGGTTGATCTACAAACAACAAAACTAGTTGCAAGTACTAGACTATGAAAACACTACTTTCAGATGCAGGCTCTGTAGACAGACAGGACACCTGCAAAGCTCATGCCCAGAAGACAAGAAAGTAAACAGTAAAAAGAAGTAGAAAGGGAAGCAGAAGAAAGGATGGAAATTTTCACCCCCAGACTCAAAGGAAGAAGAATCAGAAGCAGAGGTGGAAGAGGCCCCTGCAAAGAAGACTGAGACATCTCAATAAATAGAGAATCAGAAGGGAGCCACACCGAACAACAAGACAGAGATGACAAGAGTGGATCCAAGCATGGGAGGCATCAAACGGCAGCACCACTCTGATACTTCAGACTCAGACAAAGAAACTGGTCCACAGAATGCAGAAACACAGATAGTCATTGCTTCGATCGAGCCCACTCAAGGAGAGTGGCGTAAGGTCGAAAAGAAAAAGGGGAGAAAAACTTGAAGTGAGGGTTTTTACTCTCATTCAGTTTTTTGCCTCTTTCTTTCTCTCTCCTCTCATCTCTTTTTTCTCTTTCTTTGTGCACGTTAGCCTTCTAACGATGCGTTGGGTGCAAAAGCACTCGGGCCCTTGTGGCAGCTTACAGAATGTTTCAGTGCATATGCAAGTGTAACTTTTCATTATCTTTTTAATAAAAAGTTACTGTTTTTTCCTTTGGAAAAAAAGTCCTTTTGTAGGATCAAAGAATTATTTCATCCTTGGAAAATCTTTGGAAGTTCATAATAATCATTGAGCAGCTTGGATTAGTCTTCTTATTCCAAAATCTAGATTGTTGGACCTCCTTTTTAGCAAAGAACAGTAAATTTCTGCTATTTTTTAGAGAATGCTAACGAGATTCAATCAACTTGATTATACTTTCATTAGATCACAGAAACATTATAGTCCATAACAAAAATTACCCCATTGAATTTTCACTTGATTTGGTTAAGCATTTTTTAGATTTACTATCTCACTAGTTCTCGAATTTTTAGATTTTCGACTAGTACTGTTTTTTTTATTTTTTAGCATGGGATAAACAAGGTATTTTTGAGTGATTCCACCTGGAATGGGGACCTAATACATCCTAGTTAATAAAAAAAATTTCCCATCCAATTTGGATTTGATTTGCTTGGTCACTCAATGAATTATATTGAATCTGTACATCTTGTAGAAAACTTCTACATGCTTTTTTTAGCAAATCCATCCATCTCTCAACTTTGGTTTCGAGTTCTGAGTGAACCTGGGCATTTTATCACTTCATTCCACCCATCTATAACCTTCCCTAATCCTTCCATCACCTCCAACAGCTTCCATTTTTCTCTCGGCTGTATCTTATAGGTTTTTAGGGGATCCTGTAGGTTTTCCTGAAATGGCCTGTTTTGAGGCCGAATTGAAAGAAAACCTCTAGGAAGTCACCAAAATCCTCCCAAGGGTCTCCCAAACCATCAAACCATCTCCTAACCCTTCCATCCAACCTCCAACATCCTTAACACACCTGCCATATCACCAAAGTAAATTAGTTTTCATACTTGATTTTGCATGAAAAGACAAAAAGACAAAAGCAAATTTATTTCAATCCCTTTACTTGCACATTAGTGATGTTTGATTCTTCTTACTTCCATGCCTAGATAGTAGCATTTGGTTCATTATAATTTATCATTATTTCAAAGCATAGTTTCTTGGCAATTAATTAGGTAATGGTGTGATTTAGCATTGAATTTCCGTCTTTTTCCTTGGACTTTCTTTCTTGCAATATGTTAAGGTTCCATTTCGAACATTTCATTTTCTGCAATTAGTTTAGGATTTGGCCTAAGTACGTGCACTCCATTACATCATGACAGCAAATGAAGAACACATTTTATGCCGCACATACAGTGTTGATACGTCTTAAGTTTGTATAAACCCCGGGCTGATAATTAAAGTAGGTAGACTTGGGAGTTGCAGCATTCTTGTTGCAATACTGAAGCTCATCGGAAGTGTTAGGTTCACTATATTGTCTTCAGTAACTATAATACCGACACTTCCAAGTTAATCTCAACATTTGGTGAACTTGTTCAAGTACTTCGGTATTGTTTTTCCCTTCTCCATATTAATATTTTTGAGCTTGTCCTTCAGTTCAAGCTTCTTGTGGTCATTATTGTTTTGAAATAGGTCTGTCAAAGCCCTCAACATTGCAAATGAAGTTTCCTTATCATGGAGGTTGAAGAAAATATGATATCGAACTCCTTCTAGGATAATCCTTATCTCCTTTGCCACACACTTTCTCCACTCTGCCACATCCTAAGCATCAAATGGCTTAGGAACATCTTTGTCTATGATTTCCTTAAACCCGTTGTCTTCTATCACTACCTCTATCCTATCCTTCTAAGAAATGTAGTTTGAACTACCCTCAAGGGCATATTCTAGTCTCAATCTATAGAATGATAACTTGCTAGCTTTGAAGTATGACAATGAAAATTTGATTTCTCCTGCAAAAGAAAAACTCGTATTCTCCTCTTCTATGGTGATTTGAGTTGTGATACCATGTAGAAATTCCTTGTAGATTTAAACTGCAAATTGTAATATGTTAAAACAACTGACTTGACTCTACTCTACTCATCAACGAAAATAATATACGATCGATGAAACCATGAAGCATAAAAGAGAAAGAATTCAATCACACATAACACACTAATTTTCTAGGGAAGTCACAGCTAATATGATAAGATTAAAATGCTTTGCTCAAGCTCTAGCAAGCTCTATATTATCTCTATCTATATCACTGCTTCCCAGACAAGCTCAAGCCAATACTTAGCCAATTCTGCTACCTGCTAGGCTCCTATTTCCTTGTGTTGTTCCCTTGGGAATTAGCCTATATTTAATTAGGAAATTAATCAGTTATGAATTGTGAAATCCTCATAGGACTTCCTCTGATTACATGCACCACATGTACAATTCAAATGATTATAAATTGATAGTACACTTCCCCCGAACTCTAATCTCAACTGGGTATTTCTTTGATCGAATATGCATGAGTTAATTATGAGTGAATCTTACTACTTGATTAGTGTTGGTTACACACAACTACTACATAATACACCCCACTACTGGATCTCCCACTAATTCATCCATCGGTTGTAACTAGTTTAACTAAATTTAACTGTTAAATTGAATTAAATAATCACAACTCAAAATAAACTCAATCAGGGCTCCTAAAAAGTAGGAGACACTCTACATGACTCTAATTAGAGTCCCAACTCGAATTAACTTAGCCAACTAAGTCAAATTAACTTAGTTAACTATTACAAGTTTCCATGAGATGTGGAATTACAATTTAATTCAAGGACAAAATTAAATTAGGATTTTGTTGCTGCATTTTAAACACTTCTGCCTTAGAATGATGTAACTAGCGTTGTTTATGCCTAATGGGATGGGAATTAGGACACGTGTCAATATGGTGTTCCATGATGGTGGGATTGATGCCTCATATCTTAGAGTAATCCCATGCAAAAATATCCTTGTATTCTTGGAACAAGGATGTGTAAGCGATTATTTCCTCTGGAGATCACGCTGCCCCCAGGGAGATCTCTTCAACTTTTCCAGGTTTTTTTGAAATATTCACCTTGATGGTACGTGAAAGGTTTGACATGTTCCCTTCCTCAAATGCGTCAGATGCTAGGGTGGGATTCTTTAATCAATCGACCTTCCCTAGTGGTAGGAAATATTTGGACTCTATGGTGCAGGTATCGTGGGTTGATGCGCTATTAGGAACAAATGCTTTTTCGGTTGGAAAAATGAACTATGGTGCATGTCGTCCCATGGACATTCAGTTCCTTCATGGCCTCTATAATATCTTCGTCCTAGTGAAAATTATTATCTAACGCTAACTTAGTTTGTGCCAGACCTTAAGGTTGTGGCTCAGACCTAGTTGTGTTGATCGACAAGAAAGAATATGATTCTTTGGTTGATGTCATAGAACAAAGTGAGGTTGACAATGTGTAGATGGGATGGGTCTGTTAGCTTATGGGGGCCTGAGTCGGGTTCAGAGTTGTTCTCACCAACCAACAGAACCCTAACTTCTGGCCCTTTCAACAAACAACCTACGTAGCACAGGTTGCAGTCTCACCCGAAGAAGTATTGGTGGATGCTTGAACCAGGTTTCTGCATCCAAGGACATGTGATAAGTGGTTCTTAAGCTTCTATAGTTCAGATCTATGTGAACTCAGTAGTCTTTTAGGGCCCTCTATTGTAACTCTATGAAAACGAATTCTAGACCTTAGCGAAGTTCTACGATCAGTGTTTACAAAACTTAAACAGGCAATTTACCTACTTTCATGCATCAATGGATAACCCTAGATCTGATCTCGCGCAAATATTGCCAATTCAGTAGAAAACATAGCAAAATAAACCCTTAACTTTGTGAACACATATAATTACTTAAAGCATGCATAAATAAGATAGATTCAGTAGTTTCACCCAGCATTCATATATTACTTCATGAAAACATATCATTGAGTGACAAAATATAACATAAAAAGAATCAATAGAAATGCTCAGATTGCACAATAATTCTTCAAAATTAGTCTTTCTTAATCTTCAATTTTCATATTATAGACTCTTCTACCCTGTGCACTCAGTTGCAGGGGTCCACGCACTCAGTTGTAGACTTACCAAGGCCTCCTACGCACTCAGCTGCAGGAGCCTTCCCCTTCTCACCTAAGTACAGGAAGCAGAGCCTTCCTACCTTAGCACTCGCCCAAAACAACAACAACCATTCAAAGTTCACAATTCTTCCTTCTAGGTCATCCTTAACACTCTTTATGACTCAACTATTTATAGCTTCCTTCCATACAATACCATGGTGTGCGGACCATGGGAGAATCTTAAAACTGACTCAAAACAAGGGGCTAAGACCCCTTTGACTCCTATCTACCTGCATGCTCCGCATCCCCATTTTCTGGAGACTTTACATATTTTTACAAAACTTAGGTTAACTAAACCCAAAACTGACCCTAGGGACCCTATCCCAATAGGCCCCCAACACAAAGACTGTGACTCGCCCTCGAGTCACTTCTCTGACACCTCGATCTTGCTGCATAAATCACTAAGATCAACCTGCAACACTGCAACTTTAGCAGCACTCTGTCTCGCAGCCTGCTGCACTTCTTTGACCAATTTTTCTGTTGTCGAGCCCTCCACTACTAAGCGCATCATCCTCTGCATCTGTTGTAGCACCTTTAACTTTTCCTCAAGCGACAGAGTAAGCTGACAAGCTTCTTATAGACACAGTTGTAATACAGTATTTAGCAGGGCCTCTTTCCTCTGCAATTCTTTCACCTGTGCTTGCAGCTGCTTTCCCTCTTGTAACTTCGCGAGGCATTACACTGGCACCAAAGTGCACTCAGTTGCTCGGACCTCATCATACTTCTGTTATGTTTCTCTACATCAATGTTCAACTTCTGCAGCTTTGGGTCCTCCTGTAGATTTGTCCATAATTCCATTGTAGCATTGAACATCGTTGTGCAGTCATTGACTGAGGCAGCCAAGTTGTTCATATTCTCCTTGATGGCTACTGTGTGTTGCTCCCATACCTCTGGTGGATTTGTTGGATAAAACTTCAATTGTAGCTCTACTGTCTTCATCTAGAAATCAAAGGTAACCCTTCCAACTTCCTCCTTTGAGGCACGTACTGTAGCAGTAAATTTCCCAACTTTTGCCAAAGCTTCGGCATCCTCAAGGATGTTCAGTTCTGGTACTATTTTTCATTCCTATTCTATCGTTGTCTCTAGGCTCTAACATTGTGTCTGCAACTCCTCCTTGTCCTTCAGTGCCTAAGTTTTCTCCGCAAACATATGTTCATATTTTACCTTAAGCTCACTTATGACGATGAGGGTGCATTGTTCTCTGATCCTCAAGTCCTCTGAAACCCCCTAATGCAATGCATGGAGGGTTTCGAGTGGCAGTGCAGCCAAATTCAGCCCCATGTCCTTTACTGTGTTGATCACATTACGATCCTCATTGGACTCTACATGAACAAACCGTTTTGGAAAGGGTATGACTCTGAGGTCCAAATTCCTTTCCAGCTCTGCCACTGTGCCACTTCCCTGTGTCATGCTCCCTTGCACCCTGCTCGCTTTCCCAATGCCCACTAAAATCTTGTTAGCCTGCTTCTGCAGTTCGCGTAGATCCTTTTGGATGATCCCCAACGTCTTCATATATTGTTGCTCAAATTGTTGCAACACCTCCGTCGTCATATCTCTAAATTTATCACTGATCTTATCAAGATTGTCTTCAATCAGCACCATTGGATCGGGATGTGTCTGCTTGTCAGACTTATGCTTCTTGCGATGTCCACCCATCTTCTCTTACCTACATCTCTTCAAGGTGAAAGGAGTGCACTTCTCCTCACAACCGCCTCCTTCGTGTCTTGATAGCTCGTCCTTGTTTGTTTGTTGTGAGGCTGATTGTTCGCCTTTTTCAGTATCTTGTCATTCTTTCTCAGCCTGCTCCTTTGCAACGCGCTCTTTTTTTGCCTGTTCTTCCTCTGCAACTGCCTTAGTAGCAACTTCCATTTTCTTCTGCTCAGCCAAGGTGTGTGTGGCCTTCTAAGCTGCATTCTTTCACTTCTGTGTAGCAGAGCTCTGAACACCTTTTCTTCTTCCCACATCAAGCCCCATGGGTTCATGCCACTCTGTTGGCCAATACCCAACGATTTCCTACACGTCCATCTCAGAGACCAAATAGGGAAACTTGTGCCATGTGTGCTTTGGGTCCTTCCGCGCTTTGATTGACACGTTGTGGAAAACAGCCTTAAACTCCGCGTAGGCCGTCAATTACATGAAAAAGGTTGGGGAAAACCTTGGCCCCTGACTGATAACCATATGAAGGTCCATCTCCATGAGAATCCATAAAATTTTTGACTCCTTGACTCTTTTCGAATCCTTTGTAGGCCACAACAAGGCAAATCGTGCTAACCTTTTCCACTGTTTTCCATCCAAACTCCTTGGCAAGGTGTGCTCCTTTATAAGGAAACTTCATTATGCAATGGATTAACATCCCGTTTATTGGGATGGGTTCCTCAAGCCATAAACACCCATCATGCACCAACGCGAGGAGCTACCACACACACGCTACGTTGATGATCTATATATGATAATGTGGCACATAGAGCATGTGCAACATCCCCACCTGTTCGACACCTCTGACCCACTTCATTGCCTCCAACTGCATAACCCTTGTCTCTTCATAGTATATCTTTGTCATATATTTATTGGTCTCAAAACGTGGGAACCTCTCATGGTCCGCAAGGTCCCAATCCTCCATTTTCAACACTGGAATGCACGCTAACAGAGGACCTTCAAATTCCACATGTTCAAGCAACAGGGCTGTCGACACCATGAACTTCCCAGAATTTGGGTCCTTGGTAACTTTGGTTCTTCCCTCCCGTGGAGGGATATACTTAGGGAGCCGTGAGATAGGATCGGCCTCCTCAGCGTCCAATTCCTCTATGCCTTGGTATTCCTCTTCCTCCAAATCAACCACCTTCTCAGGTTGTTTGCCTTTTTTCTCCATTTGTTTCACCTTCGGATTGTTCCCTAGTGACATTCTCATCGGCACCGACTTATTCTACATCTCCTTTACAGCTTGGCTTGTTGCTTCTCTTTTGTGGCAGATTTCTTTGGCCTCGACGACCTCGGTGTGGTAGGAACAGGGGTTAATCCTTCCATACTTGAACTTTCAGTGCCCAACGTGTCAATCACAGCAGCTTCTGAACTTATAGCTTCGGCGGGTTTTGTAGCAATCATTCAGTTTGCAAAAGAGGGGCACTTCACGAACTCTTCCTAGAACTGACGATTCATAAGCTTCAAACACCAAAGTTCCCAACTAACTCTCAGAATGAAAAGTGTTCGTCATTGGACCAACACACGTAATTTATACGAAGTTTTGAATTCAAATCCGACCATTCCCCCTAAATTCTGATAATAAATGCATCTTTGGTGGCAAATATCCAAATATTTTCGCCATAAATAGCACCTACCCACTCCTTTTAACTGATTTTTGGCCATCAAATCATGAATAGTAACTTCAAAGGCTACTTTTTGACCCTCTTACATGGCAATATCCCTCATTACGTAGCTTCACCTGTCACACCCCTGTCATCCGTTGCACAGGGTTTCTACCTCTTTATTCACCACGTCAGGCAACGTAGTTTATAGTACTATAATCCCTTGCAACTGCCTGGGTTACTAAGACTGTCATGTTTTCATATAGTCATCGCGTAGGAGCAGGATCCCCTGTGTACAACTTCAGCCTACTTCCGTTCACTTTTCTAAGGAATGGTTCTCCATTCAGCTTCGCAAGCTGAACTGCACCACCATCTGTGATCTCCTTTTATAACATATGGTCCCAACCAGTGCATTTAAAAATTTCCTAGAAACTTCTTGATCTTGCTATCATATAACAGCACCAAATCATCCACCTTGAACGTGCACAGCTTAATATGTCGATCATGCCCTGCATTCTCGCATACCTTTTTCACTTGCTACTGAAATCCTGCAAGGAAACAATATTCTTCTAACTCCATGATCTGCACAAGCTGTTCCTCCAAGGTATCACGGTGTGCCATCTCGGTCAAGGCTGCAATCCGTAAACTTGGCACAATATACTCCATCGGAATTACTTCTTCAATTCCATAGACCAACCTGAACGGTGTCTGGCCTGTCAACTTCTTGCAAGTCATCCTATAATCCCATAATACAGCAGTTACATGCATGTACCAGTCATTCCTCTACACGTTGCATACCTTCATCAATGCATGCTCCAAAATCTTGTTAAAATATTCCACCGTTCCATTCACCTATCGATGATAGGGCATGCTCTTATGATACACTTGAAATTATTCCAAAATTGCGTCGATCATTTCATTCAAGAAATGCGTACCCCTATCACCCATCAAAATTTAGGGCATCCAAACCTTGTTAAGACATAGTCAAATAGAAACTTCACAGTAGTGGCCACTATACAATCCTTCACTAGTTGTGCTTCCGCCCACTTGGTTAAATACTCAATTGTAGTGATGATATACCATGCACCAGTCTTCTTTCCTGGTGGTTGTATGGGACGTATAAAATCAATGGCCCATTTCTCAAATACCTACAATGAAACTTGGGGATTTAAAGGCAATTCATCCATTCATGAAGGCTTCCCTTTCCTTTGGCAAGCATCACACTCCTTGCAGTATGCCTTAGAATCCTTATGTAATATAGACCACCATAACCCAGCACGCAAAATATTTTGCACAGTCGCTTTCCTTGCATAGTTATGTCCTACCACTCCTCCATGGGCTTCAGCCAAGATACTAGTGCATTCAAACTCTGGAACATACCTTCACAATATCTCATCTGACCCCATCTTATACAAATGACCCACAATTACTGACAAATTTGCAGTGCAAACTACTAACGCCTTATTCTGTTGAGTGGAATAACCTTCCAGGGTTGTTCCCAACGTCAAGAACTAGATAATATCAGAAAAATGATCATCCGCAATGTGTACTACAAAGAGTTGTGTGTCTGGCAATCCTTCCTCCAAACTACTTGGTTCCTCCCCCATTTCAATCCTTGATAGATGGTCCAGGCCTGCATTCAGCTTTCTAGGCTTCAAAATCACCTCAAAGTCATACTCCTAGAACAATAGTAACCATCAACATACCTTCCCCCCCAACACAAGCTTATTGACCAGATATTTCAGAGTGGAGTGATCTGTATACATTTTAAAATTTCCACCTAACAAATCATGTCTAAACTTCTGCAGTGCGTAGACCATCGTCAACTCTTTAGGATTTTTGGTGGAGTAATTCTTCTGATCTTTGGATATCTTCCTCCTCATGAAAGCTATCGGATGATCAATCTCTCCCTCGCCTAATTGTGTTAATACTGCTCCTAGTGCAATGCAGGAGTCATCGACATGCACATGAAACTCATTTTTCCAATCCGAAAACACTAAAATAGGCATTGGCACCATTTTCTCCTTCAAAACCTCCAAACTACACTTACAATATTCGTCCCAGCAAAACATAGCATCCTTCTTTAACAATTTCTCCATCAACGCGGTTATCTAGGCATACGCCTTGATAAGCTTCCGATAGTACCTAGTGTGTCCCAATGTTGTGCGCAATTGTTTCACATTCCTATGGGATTCCAAGTTCACAATTGCAGTGATCTTAGCAGGGTCCACCATCAATCCCTGCTTACAGATAACATGACGGAAAAAAATTCCAAAAGGCACAAAGAATATACATTTCTTTATGTTCAGCACGATCTAATACCTTCAACATGTATCCAGCATGAGGCGCAAACTCGCAACATGTCAGTTTACCAACCCAAACACAGTCCAATCATCAAAATATACCTCCAAGAACTTATCAATGAACTCCTTGAATGTCGTGATCACTATCCGAGAAAATATCAGAGGCACGTTCTTTAATCCAAATCACATAATTGTATATTGGAAGCAACCCCACTCAGTTGCGAATGTTATTTTGCTTCGATCCTCCGGTGCGATCTTTATTTGATGATAACCTGAAAACCCATCAGTAGATGAATATGCCTCCTGTCCTCTAACATTTTCTAGCACTTCGTCAGTAAATAGTGTAGGAAACAGATCATGCACACAAGTATCATTCAACTTCCACAGATATACGCATATGTGGATCTCGCCCTTCTGCTTGTTTTCTTGGAATACCATTGGGCTTACCCAATCTAATTCTTCTACAAGTTCAATAATACTAGCTTCCAACATTTAATCCAGTTCTAGGCACACCTTCTCCTTATACTTTGGATTAAATCAATAAGGTCGCTACTTAATAGGCTTCACATCCGATTTTGATGTAATCTTCTTAATGTCTAAATCTTCAAAAATCCACTTCAAATATAAAAACTTCGTGGGGAATAAGTCCTGGTACTCGCACAGCAACTCAACTACCTTATCAACTGTATCTTCATCCCAATAGTCTCCTATCTTCACGAACTTAGCTTCTTCTTTAGATCCAATGTTTACCTGTCGAGTTTTCAAAGGCTCTAATATATCTAGTTTCACCACCTTCGGTCCTTCGACTTCGCGTTGTCCTTCAGTTTCAAGAATTGTAATATTCCATGGATCATCCTCTTCTTCAACAGTCACATTATAGAATTCCAGTCTGTGGCGCAGCTATGTACTCCAATCTGGCAAAGTCCATTCTACCGGTTCCTTCAATGTTCTAAATATAGCTACTTTAATTTCTTGTAATGCCTCATCAATGCTCTCAAAACCATCCTTGAAGATGAAGGTTACTAGAAAACTCTCCCTTAAAATGTCTCATTCAACAGTCTCATGGCGAAGCTCCGTATCCAAATACCAGTTCATTGGGATCATATCTAACGTATGACAGAAGATATGCACCCATTCCAGTTGTGGTTTTGTCCCCCAAGCCTTAGTCCATCATGCTAAATGATCGCACAAATCATCCTTTCCACTCTACGTTTCTATCATTCTAGTATTAGTGTAGACAAACCTTAACTTCATTATTCTTCTATATTCTCTCCATCCTGCAAAGATCTCCTTGTGCGTACCCCACCAATGGGAAGGCGAGTGCACAATGCCAATTCCATTGCTTGGAATCGATGCTCTTCCAGTACTTCTCTTTCAAATTCATCCAAAAATATTTCTACATCAGTCAAATCATCATAATGTGGAAGATTGCTTACCTCATTCGAGATACACCTTAGTGACTTGGTCATCATATTACAATGGAGGGTAGATACTTCATGGAGCCTATTCTGCCAATGTTTGAGCTTTTCATCTGAATCTGAGGTGCAGGAGCTATCCCTATTGTTACAGGGGAAAAGTGTCTACACAAAACTGCTTATCCCACTAAGCTGTGGTAGCTACCTTAGAAACAAACAAAGTAAAGCTACTTTCCTTTTTCCTTTATGAAATATAGATGAGAGAAGAACAAAGAAGACCAACTTCTGTCTTGCGCTAATCTCCTAGTGCGATTCCTCTCTCTCTTGATAGTCTTTCGCTACTTGCTCCCTTGTACGCCCAGCTTCACAGAGTACCTGTAAGATCACAGTAGCATAGCACTATACAAGAACATGGATCTATAATCATATACAATCTAGGATCAGATGTAAATTGACCATACAAATGCATAAAACATAAATGACACAAGAGTATGGAGGAAAACTTGAATAGCTTTTATTGATAAACAAGAAAGAGCCAAGGGAGTTACAACCAGTTGTTCTGACGCAACATCATCCTCTCAGCAAGGAAGCCCCTCTTCACCTCATACAAAGCTTAGATCACCCAACAATCTGATGTTGTCTCAAGAAACCAACATCAATTCCTTACAATATGCAAAATTCCAGCCTCCTGGATCTCTGGGATGAGAGATCCATATATAGATATCTGTAAGGGAGATGAGTCAGCTTGTGATTTGATTAGTGTCTTCCCTCTGATAGTTCTTGCTTCCACTTGGAGATTGATGATCTCTTTCTCATCCTTGGTCGAATTCAGAGAGGCAAGTTTCGCAGGAGAAGTTTCTGGAAGTTTCCATGCCTCTCCACCTCGCGGAATGACACTGCCATTTGTCACTTCTTGCCCATCGCACCCCATAGAAGGGCTTTTTGAAATGCAACACACCCACACAGTGTATTTAGGTGAGATGCAACGCACTTTGCCTATGGGGCAGCTGAAATGATCCTGTTTTGACTGGTTTTGAGCAGTTTTTCATGGAGAACTTCTGGGAGAAGCTGTAATCAGTTGACCTTGTTCCTTTAGGGGTTAGAAAAACACGGACTTAGGAGCCCTTGGTTTATGGACATTTCATGCTTGGGGTTGTAGTGCCCAAAAATGTCTATAACAGTTGCCCCCTAAAGCATGAGGTCGTTAATCTTTTGATGTCGGGTGAAATGCTTTATTATGAGGATCCAAAGTTCTTTCAAGCTGGGAGGAGACCTGTAATAAGATACAATACAATACATTATCTTCATAATATTTTCATGATCTAGCTGAGGCGGGAATTCCCATGCTCAGCTTTATAAATTCATTTTCATGTACATAGGACAGATAATCGTCTGAGTGTAGACTGATGATTCTGGTAGAGTCATCATGCCATTGATTGGATGATTATCTGTGCAGCAATGATGTACATTTGATGCCTTTATTTCCCTGAATATATATCGTAGCCTGGATGGATGAAACTAGATCCGGGGTCTTCAATCTTGTTCGATCTTCACTCGAAGTACAAGTCTATCCATGTGAGAGATGTTCTGGAGTCGAACATGGAAAGACATCGCCTGATTACCAGCCAATGATGTAAGTTGTTAACAGGCGCGAGAGGAATCACCGATAATGATAATGACCCTCAAGGTACTACAGTACAATTCACATGGTGTGAATAAAGGACTTGGCGTCGAACACCACGCAAAATCTTTTGGTCGAAGGTCATTGATGTAAACCTATCGCTAGAAGTGAGAAACTTGCCATTGAGGCATGCAAGCTTAAAAGTACTGAATGGGGTGTTCCTAGATCGACTTCTTGGATAATGAGCTGATGTCGACAAGAAGCTGTCCGTCACAGGAGAGCCTTAATGAATCCCACATCAATGACACAGAACGGAGCAAATGATTTTAATGGAGGTGAAAACAATCTGATGACATAAGGTTCAGGGTGGTGGTCATGAAAGAATGGAGTGTAAATGTATTGTAGCGGGTGAGACACAGGTGAATTCTCTGAATGACTTCTCTTGAACATATCAGCGACACTGACGTGATGGACTGGTAGCATTAACCCCAAATGTGGATGGTGTGATGGGACCATGGTGATGTGACCGGTGAATGAAACAACCTAACCCAACTTGGATGCGGAGTGAAAGTGTCATGTTCAAGAGCGACTTGCTACCAACAAAGTTTCTTCAAGTTTTCTTCCCAATTTTTCCCCAGTCATTGCTGACTAGTACCTCTTTATTTTTTTCAAGCTTGAGGAGTATAACATATGCTTTTTCTATAATTTTCCCTTCGGGAAAACCCATCGCTATCTTTTAACGAGCCTAGCGATAGTGAAACTCGTTCTTGTCTGCTCTGGACAAGTTTGTCGTTATTAAGTTTTAACGATTTTAACGACAAATATAACTCGGTCCTTTTCAATTTTAGAGAGTCTGAAAAGGAATGTAAAGGAAACTCCAAAATTCCTTTTTCGTCATCTAATCCCTTAAGTCCAAAAAAGTATAAGACAATACAGAAGGGATGAATTTTTGATACTTTTAACGAGCCGAACAAACAAGCGCTTGATATTTTTGTGTAATAATCCCTCAGGTGCAAAAAGATTAAAATCTAAAGGAGGGATAGCACTTCCGGTCCCTTTAACGAGCTGGAGAGGCCAATGGCTCAGCAATCTTTTCATATTTTACGAGTCAGTTGAAAACAACTTAAAGGAGACTCGTCTTTTGAGGAACGAGTGATAAAATTGGGTAGCAGCTGATTCCAGGTAAGGTTTGGAATTTTCCAATCACGACAGTGTTACAAGGATGGCTAGTGAGATCACTCTTCGCAGCTATTCCTCTAAAGGGGTAAACAATCAAATGGAGGTGAATGATCGGCCAATACAGAGTGGAGGTGATGATGAGAACACGACCAAGGCTTTTAACGGCTGAAGTACTACATTCACGATGGTTATTTACCGGGAAATAGTTCATTTTTTAATGAGCTTAAATGCGGGGGGAAACATTTGCTCATGGCTTATGTTTATTTTTTAACGAGCTTTAACTATGCTCTAAAACTGCTTGATGTAATGGTCATTTCTTGACTTTACCATAAATAGCTTTGTTCTTTCAACGATTGTACTGCATTTTCAATTGCTTCATCAAACTAGTTAGAAATGAACAATACATGTTTGAAAAATGAGTTAGAACACTAATATTTCACTCGAATTACATAAAAAGTAATGTAAAAGTGCTTTTACCTCTCATTTTACCATTTCATTTGAACTTTGGTTTGTTGGAGCTTTGGAGGTGCTTTCCCCCCTTGATTTTCATCAGCTGATTTCGGGAGATTCTGTGGACGATTCTCGGCGCCGTCTAGACTAGGTAGGAGCTAAACTAGAGCTCTTTCATTTCATGCTTTCCATTTTTCATTCTGAGCTTGATTCCTAGTTTTTCTGAGCCTCTGGGGTTTGAAAAACTCAGCCTGGCTTCAGCGCACCCGTTGTGTATCGAAAGGTGCGTTGTATGTTGGCCTGTCTACTGGCCATCTGACATGCAACGCACCCAGAGCACTACTGTAGGTGCGATGGGCGCAAGGAAGGAATTTTATGCACAGTTTTTTATGGAAATTTTTCCTGTTTCTTACCAAAATCAGGATCTAACTCTTCTCTTGTTTGTTTTTCAGAGATTTTTGGAGCAAGATGACTATTACATGGCGAGAACGTGAGCATGAAGGAGAGGACATGCTTTCTTTACATGATCCGGTTACAGTAAACGCACTGCGGAGCTGTGGCTTGCTGAAGTTTTTCCGCATTTCTAGCATGAGACAACAAATCAACTTGCTGCAGTATTTGCTCGATGCTTGGCATCCTACCAACCAGGTGTTCCAGATTAGGGGCAAATCCATCCCCTTGACTATAGTGTACATCTATTTCTTGACTGGCTTGTCGAGGCGGGGTGCCCCCATCTCTTTATCAGGTTCGGCCCGAGGAGGTGAATCTGTGAGAGATTATGTTCGCCGGTATTGCAGAGAGGGATCTAAGCCGAGTAAGGACAGCAAGATCATCATCCGTGATGTCACTGACAGGTCCCTCAGGACTATTCTGTTCACTTTTGGTAGGATGGCTGGTGGTGCGGCTCTTCATGTAGCCAACCGATCTTATATGCAGTATGCCTTGGAATGTCTCCAACCGAAGGTGTTCAACTGGTGTGACGCAATACTTCTTGTGATGAAAGAACAGTTGACCAAGGTGAAGAGTGGGAGGTTGAAGAACTTTGGTTATGGTTCTATCTTGACCGCCTTTGCCTTGGAAAAGATACCACAGATGCAGCCGCAGTATATTGCACTCGATTTACCTTCACCGACTGAACCACGTATGCAGAGATGGGTCAACCATATGTCTAGGCATGATGGTCAGTCTCAAATTTCCTTTTCTAATACCTTCTTCGGGTGGTTTGATCGTTAGGAGATGGTTTATTCCGAGTATCCATATGCCAGTATGGACTTCCGAGGTGATCCAGATTTAGTACTGCCGGCTGGTGAACAGTGGGGCGCCATTGGTAAATTCTTTGACCATATCCTTGTTTATCATTTTTCTTTTATAATGTCCTTGTGCTTTATTCTATCAAGACTTAATCAAACTCATGTGTTCATGGAAATGTTGGTCCCGTTCGGCTAGTAGTACACCTGAGAGTGCCAGCTGCCGCCCCAACAGGAGAGGCTATTGGAAGGGCTATCCTTCGCGACCTCGATGTGGCCGAGACTCTCACAACATTACAGGAACAGGTTGAGGGCCTCACTCTTGGTATTCCGGATGTGAGGATCGACGAGCTGCCCTTGAGGTTGCAGCGGCATACTACTGGTGTGCCAAGACGCTGGACTCGACTCTTATGCATGATCAGACAGGTTGTGACTTTCTATCACGAGCATGATTAGACTAGGGTGCCCCCTAGCATTTTGAGTTTTTTGGTCATTTGACCAATTTTGTCTTGGTTATAGAACATTATGTGTAAACCACAAACAGTTATATATATATATATATATATTTGATTTTCGAAGCTTTATTTTGGTTAAGTTACATGATCCAAATGGAAATATTGATGGTATGCTTCTTTTTATAAATGTTGCAAATGTCTATCTAACACATAATTTGCCAATGAGTCAGTTAATGCGTTTAAGTTTTTGGAAATATGCTGATATTGAATAAAATCAAATTGCCTTTCCAAAATCTTAACCCTTAGGAACATGCGATAAATAGATGGATTTCGTACAGAGTAGATACCAGTGAGTTGTAGTATGACGAGTTGTGAGTCTAGCCTGACAATCAGTTGGCGTATACCATGTGTGATGGCATCAGAGAGAAGTTCTATCAACGCGCTATATTCAGCGATGTTATTTGTTGACCGACCAATACATACCCCTCTGAAACTTACTAACTCGCCGCTTGGATCAAAAATGGCCCAGGCCGCGGAAGATAGGTTCCGCGAACTACGACTCGCTCCGTCGACATATCAACCACATGACTCCAATAGGTTTGACATCTGCAATAAATGTAAAAATTGGATTACTTGATCAAAACAAACACTTTAGCGAAAACAAAAACATAACAAAAGCATACAGGTTACTATACTGAATCACGCATAGTAACGCTTGAGGTACAACCCGTTACGAGGTTGCGCCAGTGGAATCCCGTCATAATCCATTAACTCGTACGCTCCTTTTGCTAACACTCACTTAACAATATAGGGGCCCATCCATAAATACTTGAACTTACCTGCCCCCAATTTATCAGATTCTTGGTCATAAAGCAAGACCAAGTCACCTTCTGAGAAGACACGGGGTTTGACATTCTTGTTGAACTGCGCTTTGACTCATTTCTTATGGGCTTCGTTAGCCAAAGTGGCATCATGACAGGTTTCATCCAATTTGATTAGTTCCAAGAAACGAGCCTCCTTTTCTGAATTTCCGGGGAGAAGGTCAATTGCGAGTTTGAGGGACGAGATTTCACACTGGATTGGTAAGACTGCTTCCAGGCCATATACCAGTTGGAAAGGTGTAAACCCGGTTGCATTCCTTACCGATGTTCGGTAAGCCCACAAGGCTGAGTACAGGATTAGGTGCCAACTTCTTTTGTGAATTCCAATCATCCTTTGCAGCATGCGCTTCAGGACCTTGTTGATTTCTTCAAATTGTCCATTGGCTTGCGGGTAATATGGAGTAGAGCTGTCGTGAGACAACCCTAGTTTGGCAGCTAATTCGACCATCATGTGACTGCGAAAATGTGATCCATGATCTGTGACTATAGCTTGTGGGACGCCGAATCTGGCGACTACATGATTGTAAAAGAAGAGGGCAGCTGTTTCACCAGTATTATCTGATGTAGGCATCACCTCGGCCCATTTGGTAAAATAGTCAACTGCGACTATGATATACCCATGCCCCCCGGTCGAGGTGGGGTTACATGTCATGAAATCGATGCCCCATTTGGTGAATGGCCCGACAGCAACTATTGGCTGCAGAGGTGCGGGTGGTATTCTAGTTTTGCCATTGAAAATTTGACAAGCATGGAAACTTCTGACTTCGGTTATGCCATCTTTGAACATTGTTGGCCAGAAGTATCCTGCTCATAAAAATTTTTGCGTTGTAGCATAACTGGATTGATGCCCCCCACACGCGCCTGAATGGCAATCATTCAGGACTTTTTCGGCCTCCTCATGGGTGAGGCACCTTCTCAGAACCGTATCGATACCACGACGGTAAAGTGTATCACCGACGATCATGTAGTCTTTTGCTTGCTATCGAATACGTTTTTGTTCGGAGCGAGAGGTATTTTGCCTATGTTTTTGGGTTTGGAGATAAATGATTATATCCCCATACCACAGATTGCTTGAAGATATCAGAAACAAATTTTCGTCCATGATCGTTTCTTGGGATATTTCATCGTTAGACGACGACGGGAGATCGCATAATAATTCTGCGAAAACCAGAGCTTTCTTTGACTTGGATTTTACAAATTCCAGATCAAACTCTTGTAGAATTGCTATCCATTTTAAATATTTTCCCCCCAGCAACTGTCGCGACAATATATAAGTCATGGGGTTGCAATCTGACAGAATGGTAGTTTTTCGAAAGAGGACATAGTGTCGAAATCTCTGTATCACTTGAACAACTACGAGCACTAGCTTTTCAACATAAGGATATTTTCTTTCTGTATCATTTAAGTTCTTACTCAAATAATAAATAGGATGTTCAATTCCGTTGTCTTCTTGAACTAAAACCATTGTGATGGTTGTATCCGTTGCAGCCAGATACAGGTTAAAGTCTTTTTTATAATCAGGAGCGTACATTAATGATGCTTTCATTAGATATTCTTTTAAAGCATCAAAGGAAGCTTGTGTAACCTGATCCCAGACAAAGGGTACTTCCTTTTTCAAAGGACACATATAACCTTTAGCAAGTTCGACGTAATTTGGAATGAACCTCCTCAGAAAGTTTGCTTTCCCTTGGAGTTTCTGAATCTAAAGAAAATTTGAAGGTGGAGGCAAACTTATGATCACCTGAACCTTACATGGGTCGAGACGAATCCTGTCTTTCGAGACTACAAAGCTAAGTAAACGACTAGAACTGACACAAAATACACATTTGTGTGGATTGAGTCGTATCTTGTAGTGTCGGCAACGTAGAAATATTGCTCTTAAATGTTGCGGATGATCAGTCCTCTTTCGCGAATGAGCTGGTAGGTCATCTAGGTATGGTTGAATGATGTTTTTGATGTCATGGAAAGCATAATTCATTACCCTCTGAAACGTTGCCCCTATGCTCTTTAAACCAAAGGGTAATTTTCGATATGCGAATGTGCCCCACGGACAAATAAATGCAGTCTTTGACTAGTCCTGTGGGCGGATATTTATTTGATTATACCCAGAGAATCCATCCATGAATGAAAAGATTTCGCATCCGGTGCACTCATGAACTATCTGGTCGATGAAGGGTGTAGGGTAGTTGTCTTTTGGACAAGCTTGATTTACATACCTATAATCGACGCACACTCTAATTGTTCCTTGTTTTTTCATAACAAGGACAATATTCGATACCCAATCGGTTAGAGGAACCGGGTAAATGAAACTAGCATGGAGAAGTTTTTCAACTTCTGCCTTAATGGCAGCGCCTTTCTTGTGGTGCACCTGCCGTAGCCGTTGTCGTACTAGTTTGACATCTGGATACATCTTGATTTCGTGTTCAATGATACTCAAGTCAATGCCTGGAATTTCACTATATGACCAAGCAAATACATCTCTGAATTCGTGAAAAAGAGCGTTATATATTTCCAGTTCTGAAGGAGAACAACATTTTCCAACATAGATATTCTCCACAACATCTGTTTTGGTCGAGATATTTATGGCGATAGTCTCTTCGATGTTGGACAAGTTTCGCTCGGAATCCACCGTGTTTACAGTATTTGATAGGAAATCAAAAACTGAAGGATGATAAAGGTCATCAGGAGTATTTTCTTCACAATCCGGAAGAAGGGAACAATGGTGGTAATCATCCCATGGTGCCCCTTCAATTACCATTGATTGAACAATTCCTTCGTCAGTAACATGCACTCGCGACCAAGGATCTGAATGGGTACCATATTCCTTAGACCTATCTATCCAAACGCTTGATGAGCGTTGATTTGGGTTTGCCTCCCATGCTAGGAACATTGATTGCTACAATATTTCTGTTGGGCTTGGAGGCAAAGCCTGCGCATGATCCATGTTGATATCATTTTTTGAGATCTTTTTTGAAGATATCATATTGCAGGTTCCTACCGACGCTACTTCCTCCAAATTGATTGGAGGTGGAAGGGAAAAAGTTCCCATTAATATAGGATCTTTTAGTAGGCCTACTCCGATATTTCGAAGCGAATGGGGGCTTCCATGGATCATTGGAATGCTTCCCATAACTTGAGAACCATTGGGGAGGAAGTTTTGTTGATCGACGATTGTAATCCCTCCTTGAAAGGGAAATGCAATCTTCCTAAAATAGGTCGACACAACAGCAACCATAGCATATATCCATGGTCTTCCCTGTAGGATGTTGTAATCGAGATTTCTGTCGATTACCTCAACATCTATTTCTATTGTTTTCCCTCCTAGTTCAACCTTCAAGTTACTTAGAATACCATATGGGGTATATGTTCATCCGTCAAATTCTTTTAATGTCGTCGAAGATCGCGACAAGGTTGGAGATCCTAAATTTTTCCAGCAACTCATTGACATAATACATGTAGATTCCCCCTCATCAATAATTGTTCGATGAACAGTTTTGTTGAGGGCTGTCACTTGAACGAGGAAAGCTAGTTGAGCTGGTAACTGAGGATCGTATCCTCTATGATCGAAGGATATAAGATTGGAATCCTTTGGGTCTATCGCACTAATGGCTGATAATAAAGCTTGCTTTTGGGATGGACAATTTTGTAGTACCTCAAGAGTCGACATAGCTGATGGCGATTGGGCCAAATCTTCCACTATACTATAATGTTGTGTCGCTCTAGCGCGGGGATTAAACATCGACTTGTGTACTACTCCCTTTGGCGGTTTTATTGTCAACTTGGGAATGATGGGTGGCGCAACTTCTATCGAAGTTGTTGTCGAACTACTAGGTTGATATTTATCCTTGTTGTTCGACAGTTGTGGATTCCCATAATCTTTGTTTCTTGTTGATATCAAAGCATCATTTTGCTGTTTGGAAACTGACAACATTAGCATTTGAGACGGGGAAGCATTTCCACTGTCAACCAGATTTGTCCCTGGATTTGGAAACAGATCAGTCAATACTGCAGAGGTTTTTGAATTCTTGAAGAACTTTTTAAGCTCAGCTCTGTGTGGACAATCTGCGGTCCAATGATCCTCATCGCATATAAAGCATGGATTTTTTGGTTTCCTATTTCCAGGAGGGTTTGCAGAAGATTTTTCAGGCGATGATTCTTCCTCTTTCTTCTTCTTCCCTTTGCCTTTCTTCTTGCCCCCTGGTTGCTTCGTTTCTTTTCCCTTATCTGTCGATACAGAATTTACTTCCGAGGCAAGAAGTTCCTCTTTTTCATTTTTACCGGAAATCTTACGAGCCTTTTTAGATGTAGCCTTTATCGATTTCGTGTCTGTTGCGCCAATCACGCCATCGCCGGCATGAGAGTCATTGTTTGATTTAGGAGGAGGAGGAACTGAGAATTCCGGTCTAGGAGTGTCATGTATTTTATCGTAGACCATGCCAGAATGACTGTAAATCAATTCCAAATATTGTGCACGAGCGATAACCTGCTCTTCGGTGACGACTGCCCCTTTTGCCACATCTTCCGTGATGGAAGGCAATAATGACTTAATAAACCATTCAACTAAAAGATGATCGGGAACATACGTTTTCACCATTCTATGACGACGTCGCCACTCATGTATATGATCAGATATGTGAGTGGTCATCGTTTGTTTGAAGTTGGTAAGAAGTTCCGTTCCCGTTTCGTACATTATTGGTAACTGAAAATGGTTTAAAAAGGTTGTGGCTAGGGTATTGAAGTTGTCAAATGAAGCTCTAGGCAATTCAATATACCATTTTGCTGTCAGACCAATTAACGTCCTCTGAAAAAGGCGAAGCCTAATCGAATGATCGTTTAGGGTGTTTGATGAACACCATAGATGAAAGGTCATCACATGATTCGACGGATCTTCACCCGGATTTCCATTAAATTAAGGAATATCTGATGGAAGTTTATGCGGAATCGCTGGCCACCAAGGGGCGTAAGCAATTGGATCGTTTGTTAACCGATTTAAATCAGGTAACTCTAAATTCACCACAAAGGGTAACTGTTGATTCAGGTTAGGTGAAGCATACCCAGGATAAGATGGGATTGCCTGAGAAGTTGGTCTTTGCATACCAGCATAATGCATTTGATGCTGCTAACTTTGGTAAGGTTGGTGGGCATGACCATTGTAAAATGGTTGATTTTGACCGTTTTGAATATGCGGTTGCCCACTATTCTCAAAGATTTGTTGCTCAGAACCTTGGTATACTTGTTGGAACTGCGGTTGTTGGTATTGCACTAGCCATGGTTGTGAAGCCATGTGTTGTTTCCCGATACTAACTGTTTGACCAAGACGACCAAGGCTTTTAATGGCTGAAGTACTATATTCATGATGGTTATTTACCAGGAAATAGTTCATTTTTTGATGAGCTTAAACGCGGGGGGAAACATTTTCTCATGGCTTATGTTTATTTTTTAACGATCTTGAACTATGCACTAAAACTACTCGATGCAACGGTCATTTCTTGACTTTACCATATATAGCTTTGTTCTTTCAAAGATTGTACTACATTTTCAATTGCTTCATCAAACTAGTTAGAAATGAACAATACATGTTTGAAAAATGAGTTAGAACACTAATATTTTACTCGAATTACGTAAAAATTAATGTAAAAGTGCTTTTACCTCTCATTTTACCATTTCATTTGAACTTTGGTTTGTTGGAGCTTTGTAGGTGCTTTCCCCCTTGATTTTCATCAGCTGATTTTAGGAGATTCTGTGGACAATTCTTGGCGCTGTCTCGACCAGGTAGGAGCTAAACTTGAGCTCATTCATTTCATGCTTTCCATTTTGCATTTTGAGCTTGATTCCTAGTTTTTCTGAGCCTCTAGGGTTTGAAAAACTCACCCTGGCTTCAGCGCACTCTTTTTGTATCGATAGGTGCGTTGGATGTTGTCTTGCCTACTAGCCATCTGACATGCAACGCACCCAGAGCACTACTGTAGGTGCGATGGGCGCAAGGAAGGAATTTTATGCACAGTTTTTGATGGAAATTTTGCTACTTTCGTTTTTCCTTTATGAAATATAGATGAGAGAAGAACAAAGAACACCAACCTCTGTCTTGCGCCAATCTCCTAGTGCAATTCCTCTCTCTCTTGATAGTCTTTCGCTACTTGCTCCCTTGTACGCCCAGCTTCACAGAGTACCTGTAAGATCACAGTAGCATAGCACTATACAATAACATGGATCTAGAATCATAAACAATCTAGGATCAGATGTAAATTGACCATACAAATGCATAAAACATAAATGACACAAGAGTATGGAGGAAAACTTGAATAGCTTTTATTGATAAACAAGAAAGAGCCAAGGGAGTTACAACCAGTTGTTCTGACCCAGCATCATCCTCTCAGCAAGGAAGCCCCTCTTCACCTCATACAAAGCTTAGATCACCCAACAATCTGATGTTGTCTCAAGAAACCAACATCAATTCCTTATAATATGCAAAATTCCAACCTCCTGGATCTCTGGGATGAGAGATCCATATATAGATATCTGTAAGGGAGACGAGTCAACTTGTGATTTGATTAGTGTCTTCCCTATGATAGTTCTTGCTTCCACTTGGAGATTGATGATCTGTTACTCATCCTTGGTCAAATTCAGAGAGGCAAGTGTCACAGGAGAAGTTTCTGGAAGTTTCCATGCCTCTCCACCTCGCGGAATGACATTGTCATTTGTCACTTCTCGCCCATCGCACCCCATAGAAGGGCTTTTTGTAATGCAACGCACCCACACAGTGTATTTAGGTGAGATGCAACGCACTTTGCCTATGGAGCAGCTGAAATGATCCTGTTTTGACCAGTTCTGAGCAGTTTTTCATGTAGAACTTCTGGGAGAAGCTGTAATTAGTTGACCTTGTTCCTTTAGGGGTTAGAACAACACTTTTAGGGACTTAGGAGCCCTTGCTTTATGGAAATTTCATGCTTGGGGTTGTAGTGCCCAAAAATGTCTATAACAGTTGCCCCCTAAAGCATGAGGTCGTTAATCTTTTGATGTCGGGTGAAATGCTTTATTATGAGGATCCGAAGTTATTTCAAGCTGGGAGGAGACCTGTAATAAGATACAATACAATAAATTATCTTCATAATATTTTCATGATCTAGCTGAGGCGGGCATTCCCATGCTCAAATTTATAAATTCATTTTCATGTACATAGGACAGACAATCGTCTAAGTGTAGACTGATGATTCTGGGAGAGTCATCATCCCTTTGATTGGATGATTATCTGTGCAGCAATGATGTACATTTGATGTCTTTATTTCCCTGAATATATATCGTAGCCCGGATGGATGAAACTGGATCCGGGGTCTTCAATCTCGTTCGATCTTCACTCGAAGTACAAGTCTATCCATGTGAGAGATGTTCTGGAGTCGAACATGGAAAGACATCGCCTGATTACTAGCCAATGATGTAATCTGTTAACAGGTGCGAGAGGAATCACCGATAATGATAATGACCATCAAGGTACTACAGTACAATTCACGTGGTGTGAATAAAGGAATTGGCGTCGAACACCACGAAAAATCTTTCGGTCAAAGGTCATTCATGTAAACCTGTCGCCGGAAGTGAGAAACTTGACATTGAGGCATGCAAGCTTAAAAGTACTGAATGGGGTGTTCCTAGATTGACTTCTTGGATAATGAGCTGATGTCGACAAGAAGCGATCCGTCACAGGAGGGCCTTAATGAATCCCACATCAATGACACGGAACGGAGCAAATGATTTTAATGGAGGTGAAAACAATCTGATGACATAAGGTTCAGGGTGGCGGTCATGAAAGAATGGAGTGTAAATGTATTGTAGCGGGTGAGACACAGGTGAATTCTCTGAATGACTTCTCTTGAACATATCGGCGACACTGACGTGATGGACTGGTAGCATTAACCCCAAATGTAGATGGTGTGATAGGACCATGGTGATTTGATCAGTGAATGAAACAGCCCAACCCGACTTGGATGTGGAGTGAAAGTGTCATGTTCAAGAGCGACTTGCTACCAACAAAGTTTCTTCAAGTTTTCTTCCCAATTTTTCCCCAGTCATTGCTGACCAGTACCTCTTTATTTTTGTCAAGCTTGAGGAGGATAACATATGCGTGTTCTATAATTTTCCCTTCGGGCAAACCCATCGCTATGTTTTAACGAGCCTAGCGATAGTGAAACTCGTTCTTGTCTGCTATGGACAAGTTTGTCACTATTAAGTTTTAACGAGTTTAACGACAAAGATAACTCGGTCCTTTTCAATTTTAGAGAGTCTAAAAAGGAATGTAAAGGAAACTCCAAAATTCCTTTTTCGTCATCTAATCCCTTAAGTCTGAAAAAATATAAAACAATACAGAAGGGATGAATTTTCGATAATTTTAACGAGCCGAACAAACAAGCACTCGATCTTTTTGTGTAATAATCCCTCAGGTCCAAAAAGATGAAAATATAAAGGAGGGATAGCACTTCCGATCCCTTTAACGAGCTGGAGAGGCCAATGGCTCAGCAATCTTTTCATATTTTACGAGTCAGTTGAAAAGATCTTAAAGGAGACTCGTCTTTTGAGGAACGAGTGATAAAATTGGGTAGCAGCTGATTCCAGGTAAGGTTTGGAATTTTCCAGTCACGGCAGTGTTACAAGGATGGCTAGTGAGATAACTCTTCGCAACTGTTCCTCAAAAGGGGTAAACAATCAAATGGAGGTGAATGATCGGCCAATACAGAGTGGAGGTGATGATGAGAACACGACCAAGGCTTTTAACGGCTGAAGTACTACATTCACGATGGTTATTTACCGGGAAATAGTTAATATTTTAATTAGCTTAAACGCGGGGGGAAACCTTTGCTCATGGCTTATGTTTATTTTTTTTAACAAGCTTGAACTATGTGCTAAAACTACTCGATTAATTCAGTCGTATAATAAGAATGTCCCATTTAAAAATGGCAATTTTTAGAGTTTTTCCCCACATCCTTTCTTTATGCAAGTTAGGAAACGACCAATCCTACGAGTTTAAAGGGTTAGAGGACCTACAAATTTAAAAAAATAAATAGTCACTCTTCGCTTGCATGCCGAAAGGTTTGCATGCCCCGAGGTATAAAACAGAGTTTCAAGGTCACCTTTCAAATCTCCAACAAAACATTTGTTTTATCAGGAAAGGTCTACCTCTTTCAGGTTACCGAAGATTGTTCTATTCACAGTGCAAACAAAACACTTCTTCGGTGATGTCTACCGAAATAGACAAAGGTGAGACAATCCACTCACATAACTTTGACAAGAGAATCTTATTCCAGTCTAACCCCCTCTTCCTATCACGGACAGGAGTACAGTCCGGTCATATATCTCTCGCAGAAACCTACCCTATACCCGAAGTTTTCCTGCCGAAGCAGACGAGGGTGCATGCCTCCTGGGTTTCAGTCATGTTCCCCGAATCACTCGCTCTCATCAGGTGGACGGACTAGAGATTGATGAGACATTCCTTGTGTGAAAATAGCATTCAGGAATGGCATATGACTATTTGCTTTGTGTGATCCGGGAAATGAAAGCTGGTCTACGAGCTTGACCACTCTTCCTTCGTGCGGAAAACACATCACTCTAAAGAGTGATGAGACAATGGCTCCCATGCAATAAATATAGTCTCGTCCAAGGAGTAGATTATAATCCAGGGGTCTTTGAACTACCATTACGTTCATGTGAACGGTTTTCCCTCTCAATGTTATGGGCACATTGGGAAGGATCCCTAACAGTCGACTGGTTCCTTTGTCAAAGCCTGTTAGATTTCTCATCTCAGGCAAAAGCAATGGCACACCAAGCGCTTTCCAAGCAGTCGAGGAAAGGATACTCATAGAAGCCCCTTCATCTATGATGGTACCAGCCATAACCATTCTATATATTTGAGCAATAATTCAGAATGGTATACTAGCTGATAAACGGGGTCTACCTAGTTGATTCCAGTCGAAAGACACAACTAGGTTGCTTGGAGGTGGGACCGAATAGATGGTCGGGTATGACTCTGACGAACCTCCTTCCTGTGGTAAAGGAACGGGTAAATTGCCCCCATGTTCATCGGAGTTTGTGCTTACGAAAAAAAATTGGACGGTGTCATCCTTATTCTCTTCTGAGACTATATCATCTGAACATGGAACCTCTAAAGGCAAGACCGGGTCAACTACCGCCTCGACCTTTTGACTTTCGTCTGGCATGGGTTCATATGATTTGTCTTCCATGATAGATGCTTCGGCCGACCACCTGAGCGGGTCAGCCCGCTTTTCAACTAGTGACGGACTCGGCAAGAGTTTTTTATATCGAGGAGGAAGTCGTAACGGTGACACCGGACGATCGTCCAAAACTCTTTTAGCCTCATCTAAGAAGGGACAACGATGGATGGCATGGTCGCCTTCGCACAGTTTGCAAGGAAATCTATATTATCCTTTTTGTCCTGGGGCTTCACTTTCACTAGTCGTCGGTGTGCTTTCAACATGATCATCAGAGGTTGACGACACCTGGTTGTGCAAACGAGGAGACCAGTCCCTTAATATCCGAGGGATGCAAGGACAATCTCTATGATAGTGGTCTCCTTTGCAAATGACACATGGCGATTTATGCCTGGTCGGTGCAGTGTGTGGATTTTCGCTAGACGACGCTTGGTTGCCCCTTTCACTTTTGGCTTCTTCTTCTTCTTCTCTTTCTTCTTCTTTTCCTTCTTCTTCTCAGGCACTTGGTTTTTGGCTTTACCAACCCCATCAAGCGAAGAAGAAGGAGGAGAGGAAGAATTGGAGGAAGCAGAAGGTTGGTGGGCAACTCTAGATTCGTCTAGTTGCTAACTCGATTGTTCAGGAATTGCAGTGTTCTGAACGACAGAGGTTGAGAAGAGCCATACGGGCAAGCCGATTGTCAATCCTGGAAGCGACAATGTGGCCATATGGGGTGCACCAACATCTCCCCAAGAGGAGAAGGGACTAGGATTTCCTCCAAGGGGAATTCCTTGGTTGGTGGGTTCCATTTTCTCAACCTAAGATCAATGTAGGAAAAGGTGATGATTATTCCGTTTAAAATAAATTTTAGACGCTTTGACACAACTCGTTTTTTCAATTTTTAAGAGTCGAGAAAAAACAAAAGATGACTCTATTCGCCTTCGATTTTTAATGAGCCTGAAGTAACAAGTGCTCAGATGGACCTTTTCCGTTAAGGAGTCTGAAAAGGAACGAAAGGGACTGCTCTGGAATCTAGGTAGAGCGATTACCAAACCAATCGCAAAACTGAAGAATACTTTTTACGGTACGGCAGTCAATCTTCCCGAATGCTGTGTTCAGTGCATTGCGATCGATAGGGCGGCAGACATAGCTTCTTATGGATAAAGGATTAAGCCTATTGTGGTCTCCCAAAATATACTCGACGGTACGTGGGAGCACAAGTCTGTACTGGCACTTATCATCTCAAAGTGGAGGAATCACCCAACCATCAGTGAGAACAACAGTTACTAGGCTTTATGACGCCAGAATACGTCTCTAGCCTAGACTTCTAAATGTTGTGCATTGGGTTCCAAAGCATTGTTAGATTCATTAAATTTATTTTATAGTTGATCTTGTTTAAGAAATTTGCCTTTCAGGTTCATCGTGAGATGTAGATGTATAATTCCTAAAATGCAATCTAAGATGATAAACAGTCTTTTATCTTATTTGTGCAATGAAAATCCTAGCTACTAAGGAAAGAGAGACAGTATTCTTTCACAAAGAGCAAAGAGCACACACTAGATGCACAGTCCTAAATCAAACCAATCAAACAATCTAAATACAAATGCACATGCATGTATTTGTTTTCGGCTTTCTTAGTATGTGAATGGTAAAAAGAAAGCTAATGCACAAATCTGAATTACTTTTCAAGCGACAACTACTAACAAGTTTCTTTTCGAAATCAGAAATGGAGACAATCACAACACTTTACGATTTGGAAAGGAATACTTGCTTTCGACACTAGAAAAATTACAAAATTCAGACCAAATACAATAGTAACACGATAATCGACTATCTACAGCAACCAAACTCTTTCCTATGACTGAAAACGACACTTGCGACACTTTCAAATCAAAGGACGACAGTACGATTACGTTACTTTTTGCAAAGGAGAACTGAAAATGACTCAACAAATACACAAAAACATTTACAGTTCTTTTTTACAACGGAGGCGGAATAACAGCAAGGAAAAGGGGTTTCAAACAGAGATATACTGATTACAGGCAGCAAAATTCATGAATAGAACTGGAAAGAATGAATCACAGAAACCAAAACTGAACAATGCCTAGTCTGATCGGCACACCTGTAACACAGGGAATTTGAAATGCAGCGCACCTACTACACTCGGGAGGTGTGCTGAATTTCAGATTCATAGAACAGTACCTGCACTGGTCCAGAGACGAGACTTTGCTTGGGTTCTAGGTCACAGTTTGCAGTTCAGTTCATGGGTTTTGGCCGAGTAAATGGTAATCAGTAATGCAACAATCAAGGGTAGATCTAAGGAGGTTGTGAGAGCTACCACAAGGGGCAATCAGAGAGTTTGTGAATTAGTTGTTTAAGTTATAAACAAATCCTGGAGATTGACTGAAGCGGCATTTATCTACTTTGCATTTGCATAGCAAATGCAGTTCGACAGCTACCTAGCTCGACTTCAGGCTCCGTCTGTAAGTTTATAAAATAGACAACAAGGAAGATAAAAAAACAAACTAATTTGTCCCTAGCAGAGTCGCCATTTTGTTACATGGAAAAGTGTCTACACAGAACTACTTATCCCACTAAGGTGTGGTAGCTACCTTAGAAACAAACAAAGTAAAGCTACTTTTGTTTTTCCTTTATGAAATATAGATGAGAGAAGAACAAAGAAGACCAACCTCTGTCTTGCGCTAATCTCCAAGTGCGATTCCTCTTTCTCTTGATAGTCTTTCGCTACTTGCTCCCTTGTACGCCCAGCTTCACAAAGTACCTGTAAGATCACAGTAGCACAGCACTATACAAGAACATGGATCTATAATCATAAACAATCTAGGATCAGATGTAAATTGACCATACAAATGCATAAAACATAAATGACACAAGAGTATGGAGGAAAATGTGAATAGCTTTTATTGATAAACAAGAAAGAGCCAAGGGAGTTACAACCAGTTGTTCTGACCCAGCATCATCCTCTCAGCAAGGAAGCCCCTCTTCACCTCATACAAAGCTTAGATCACCCAACAATCTGATGTTGTCTCAAGAAACCAACAGCAATTCCTTACAATATGCAAAATTCCAGCCTCCTGGATCTCTGGGATGAGGGATCCATATATAGATATCTGTAAGGGAGATGAGTCAGCTTGTGATTTGATTAGTGTCTTCCCTATGATATATCTTGCTTCCACTTGGACATTGATGATCTCTTACTCATCCTTGGTCAAATTCAGAGAGGCAAGTGTCGCAGGAGAATTTTCTAGAAGTTTCCATGCCTCTCCACCTCGCAGAATGACACTGCCATTTGTCACCTCTCACCCACCGCACCCCATAGAAGGTCTTTTTGAAATGAAACACACCCACACAGTGTATTTAGGTGAGATGCAACGCACTTTGCCTATGGAGCAGCTGAAATGATCCTGTTTTGACCAGTTCTGAGCAGGTTTTCATGGAGAACTTCTGGGAGAAGCTGTAATCAGTTAACCTTGTTCCTTTAGGGGTTAGAACAACACTTTTAGGGACTTAGGAGCCCTTGGTTTATGGAAATTTCATGCTTGGGGTTGTAGTGCCCAAAAATGTCTATAACACCTATCCCACATAAGTCGTCCAACGACTATAGAATTGATCCAATCCTCATCTCGCATTGTTATCTTGTATATCTGATCTAGATCATTGTCACTTTCGACCTAGTCGCGCATAGGTCCAATGTAACGCGCTCCTTCTGCAGGGTATAGGGGCACTACAACCCTGAGTGACTCCTTCTCAAATGACATCTTTCACTTATTTAAATTTATTACCCCTGTTCATATCAATAGCCCAGTCAATTCGTAGCAGCACAGGATATGTGTTACTTTCATCCACTATCTCAATGACCTCAAAGTCATCCAATGTACTCACACCCTCAGTGTCCACCGTTACACCATATAAGCACCCCATTGGAATAATCTTCTATTGATTTTCCACGCATAATTTAATAGGGTACCACTACAGCGTAGGTCTCCCCATCTTTTCCCATGTCTGTTTAGGCAAGACATTCGCATCAAACCCTAGATCTAAGATTACCTAGTCCATTTCATATTCTCCTATCTACGCGGTTAGCCTCATCTCACATCCCATTCGCACTTTATGCTTACCAATCTTTCTTACTGTGTGTTGTTCAATAGAAATCTTTTCCTTATTGGTGCACTATTCTATCATGTCTTTCAATCCTTTGACAGCTTTCCAATCGCACAATATCTTCATACAAGTCTTCAAAAAGGTAGCTAGTATTAAAGGATCTACTTCTAGTGACGCGTTAGTCTACAACATTTTCTCCTGACTTCCTGAGGTGGAGGCCTCAGGGAAGTTCTTCTTTGATTCCAAGAAAGTTTCTTTATCACGATTGAGATCAAAGTCAACTTCCTTCTCAGTTGCCTTGCATACCCATCTATCTTTCTCAGGTTGCTTATCTTTATCTGTGCTAGTTGTCATACCTCTTCTCAACACAACATTGACGTTCTGATCCTCTTCGCAGGGCTCAACCCTCATCATTTGAATGTTCTGCATAGGTTGTTGGGGTTGCGCCTTCTTCTCTTGCATCTTTGCCATTAGAACTAGACATTCCTCTATGACATGGTCAAACTGTCGACAATATGGACATGAGGGATGTGTGGGATTTGTACAATCTCACGTGAAGTGCCCTACTTCACCTCAATTATAGCATATCACCTTCCCATGTCCTCGTCCTGGTCCAACGCCTCTTCCTCTTCCTCGACCTTGTTATCCTCCACGCACTGCTCCCACGCCTTGATCGTGAGGCTGGTTTTCTGCCTGCATTCTGTAGGTAGGGATTCTATCCATCATCAACTCATAACTCCTACAATGGAATTCATCGTGTCCTGCAGACTTACAAAAATTGAAAAATAATTGTTAGAGGGTCTATACAAACTTCTACAATAGATGGTAGTTATCAGTAGCATGATGTCATGTAATCTAAAAAATAGCGCAGCTCTCGTGCTCGTCCCAACATTATTCTCTGGTTTCAGTGGCATAGACCCTCCTCCTATAATATAATTCTTAAAGACTGAGCAATGATCCATATCATGCCCATGGCTCTTACATTTTAGACACTAGATCTCAGTGTGTACCTCCAGTTGAGCTTCCCTTCCTTTCTTCAAGCACTACAACTCCAAGTGCAGAATTTCCAGCTGGGAGTGAATCTGTTGCACCCCAAGGTTCGTATCTTGAATAGGCAATGCGTCCAGCCTCATCACGATATACAAGGCTTCTACTTGCGTTGCTATTTTCTGTTGTGGAAGATGTATTCTTAAATGTGGTAAGAGCAATGATATAAACAAGTCGCGATGCTGGGTATCTGAGATTTGCATATTAGTCTGCCTGATCAAGCATTTCAACCTCTGATCAAAGTCCCAAGGTGTCGCATCGACCTTCTGTCGGATTTCCTTAAATTAAATTACGGATTGCACCTCTGACTTAGGCTTACTGAAATCCTTATTCAAAGCTAGCTGGGTATTTTCCAATGGTGTGTTGGGGTTATCGATTCAATACTTGATATACCATGTTAATGTGTGGTCCTGTAAAGCTATAATCAACTGTCCTTTCTTAATATTATATTATGTGATCTGTTGTGTTGTCGAAACAAAATATGCAACAAACCAAATGTTTTTTGGATCTTCGGTCCCCGTTCCTTTACAAATTTGCATCTTCATCGTGTTTTCCATGTTGAATGGTGGGGGTGGAGGTGGAGGTGTAGGTGAAGGTGTATGAGGCAGAGGTGGAGGTGGAGGAGGAGTGGATGGGTGAGATATCCTTGGAATACCCTATGTTATTAACTAAACTATACTTTGTGTCATAGTCAGCATCGTCCCTTCGTCGTCACTTAAAAGGGGTTCAATGAGCGGACTATATTCTCAGCTAGATCCTCTGTTTCTTCTAAAGAATCTCCCACTTCGCATAGCCCCAAACATCAAGGTAACTGCCTAAGCCTCTTTTCACATAACAACATTTTAATCCAAGTCTTCAGTGATTTCAAATACTTACCTCGCGATCATTTAAAGATCCTTTCCTTCGCTTTGCTATAGCTAATATTCTTATCAATCATGAAATAAATCACAAAAATGCCCAACCTGTGATTAACCCAGTGATCCATAGCCCGCATGATTGCTTTATGATGCCTCCAGATGTCGCACCAGTTTAGGAGTCCACACTATAGGGCCTTTGAGCCTCTACGTC
Organism: Pinus tabuliformis; assembly: GCA_031772625.1. NCBI lineage: Eukaryota > Viridiplantae > Streptophyta > Pinopsida > Pinales > Pinaceae > Pinus > Pinus tabuliformis. Next base: position 1,726,594,217 of record CM062820.1, on the reverse strand, counting down.
CCTTTACTATCATCTAATTTAGATAACCACTTCTATAGTTCTTTGGGGAAGAAACAGAAGGACACGTCGATCTCGTCCATGTACAAAAATATTTGTAACCACTGCGCCTTAGATAATTTAGGGCTTCTGTTCTCCTGGGCCGCAAACACGTGTGGTTTTTAATCAATCTAGTTAACAAGCTCTTTCTTCGTAGGAAACCATTTATCGCACATCTCTCAGATAGATCCCGGTCCTAGCAACAGAACCATTTGTTGGTTTAAGGGGGCCTGACCTAGGTTCAGAGTTGTTCACACCAACCCAAAAAAGTCTAACTGCTGGTCCTTTTGGCAACAACTTACGTAGCGCAGGCTGCAGTCTCACCTGAACCAGTATTGGCGGATGCTAGAACCAGGTTTCTACATCCAAGAACATCTGATAAGTGGTTCTTAAGCTTCTATATCTCAGATCTGCCTTCACTCAGATTGGTAGTCTTTTAGGGGCTGCTACTGCAACTCTATGAAAATAGCTTCTTAACTTCACGAAGGTATATGATCAATCTTTGCGGACCTTAAAAAGGCAATTTACCTACTTTTCTGCATCAATGGATAACCCTAGATTTGATCTCGCGCATATCTAGCCAATTCATTAGAAAACATAGAAGAATCAACCCTTAACTTCACGAACACATATAATTACTTAAAGCATGTATAAATAATATAGATTCAACTGTTTCGCCCAAAATTCATATGTTATTTCATGAAAACATACCATTGAGCGACAGAATATAACATAAATAGAATCAACATAAGTGCTCATATTGTACAATAATTCTTCAAAATCAATCTTTATTGATATTCAACGTTCATATTATAGACTCTTCTACCCTGCACACTCAGCTGCGAACTTACCAAGGTGTCCTGCACACTCAGCTGCAGGAGCCTTCCCCTTCTCGCCTAAGTGCAAGAAGCAGAGCCTTCCTTCCTTAGCACTCACCCAAAACAACTACAACCATTCAAAGTTCACAATTGTTCCTTCTAAGTTATCCTTAAGGCTCGTTATGCCTCAACTATTTATAGCTTTATTCCATACAATAGCATGGCCCACGGACCATGGGAGAATCTTAAAACTGACTCAAAACAAGGGGATAAGACCCCTTTGACTCCTATATACCTACGCACTCCGCATCCATATTTCACGGAGACTTTACATCTTTTTACAAAACTTGGGTTAACTAACCCCAAAACTGACCCTAGGGGCCCTATCCCAACAGGGTCTGCATCGTCGGTGGTGTTATTACTAGTGTGGTGCGTTTTGCAGTCTCAACACCAAAACATGATGATCAAACAATGTGAATCAGGGTTCCTATGGATGAGGAAATGAATCGTATATGATGTTGTGTGTTATCATCATTAAGTGGTGGTGTAATTTCAATTATGGTGGGTTGATAACGAGCGGGTGGAATTTCTTGCAGCCTTGTTGGTGTACTAGGGGAAAACGTATCTTCCTCATTGTGAGGTTGATGTTGAATCCTAATTTGTCGGAATGTTTGTAACATATGACATGTCTCGGTGTTATGAGAGGTACTGGTGCAAACACTGCACACCAGACTAGTATTAACCAAATAGATAGTGTGGGTGCTAGAATTTCTCATAGGATGAGATGATGACTCCTGGTTGACATCATGAGATGGGAACCTTGGGGTGGTAGCCATCTCTGGATCTTAGTATCGGTGTGCTATGACTTCATTGTGTGGGTTTTCTTTAATGTTTCTCTCGTTGCGCGAAAACATGGAAGGTAATGACAATTCCTCATATGATGTGATTGAGAGAGGATGCGACAATAATAGCGTGTGATTTTCTCTTGATTGGAGAGATGGATTTGTGGAATTTGGACCATTAAGTGAAATATGTCATTAAACTTATCCAATTCATGACATATATTTACCAAGTGGTTGGGTTTATCGCATAGGGCACATGTGAGGGGTGATCTTTTTTTCCACGTGGCCTTAAGTCATTTTTTTCCTGATCTAGATTGATTATGGTGAGAAAATATGTGACGATGGGGGCCTTGTTGAACTATTAGCTGTATTTTTTCATCAAACACACTTAAAATGGACCTAGATGCTTGATTCCATTGTGGTGTGGTGTGATCTGATGGTTCGGTATATGATCCGACTAAGTTAGAATTCTCATGGATGAATCACCGCATGAATCCCAACATAGATTAGAAATGAGAAAGATGGGGGAAATACCGCACGCGATGATTTCATGCACAAATATGGCAAGTGTGACATTTGTGCCTGGGTCTGGTACTTGGGAAACGTAGGTAATTGGATACAATTAGTTGAATGCCCTTAGGCACAAATTGGTGGGGTTCCCAACTATTTGACACAAAGCACAGGGTTTAGGAACCCTAGAGGAGGGAGTGTTTGAAGCTTCCACCTTCTTACCTTTTTTATTATCCCTTTTTCTGGCACCGACTGGTGTTAGTGCAGGCGTTGCTTGTTATAGTGTGTTATCCTGAGGAGGAATAGGATTGACACCTGTTGAAGTGATACCTAAGCTTGCTGACATGGACTGAGGGGCAAGATACCAAACTGGTATTGCCATATCAATATTAGGCATTGAGAGTGTTTCAATGACTTGGTGCGAGACAAACCAGGTGGGGGGAATAAGAAGGGTGTTTGAGTGATGGCATATGGTAAGAAAGTAGGATCAGTAACAACATTTTTGTTGGTATCTGAAACTAGTTCTTGATCTTGGGGGTGTTTGATGAAATCATCATGCAAACCGATGCTCTTGTGGTTGGAGAAATCTCCTTTATCACAGGAGGGTCTCCGAGGAATGTCCCTAGGAGTGTTGATGGCTTAAATTGGCCTATGCTAAATTCAGTGTAAGTGGTGATCCATTCAAGAGAAGATGAGACAAAAGGTAGCACACCATCTAGTGTAGGTAATTTCTTCTTATCATAATATGTCAATTGATCTATTGTAATGAGTATTCCATCATGGGGGAACATCATTACCTTGAATACATACAAGGAAGCTACTGACATTTCGTACATGTAACTTCATCGCAATAGGATATTGTAATCCAACTATGCATCCAATACTTCGATATCTAGTAGCATGGTTTTGTCGGCCAGTTGTACTAGAACACCTTGGTATAGTCCTATGGGAGTTGAAGGGAGCTCGTCGTACGCTCTAAGAGTGATGTCAGAAGGTTTGAGTTCAAGGGATCCCAATTTCTGCCAAACAAATTTGGACATTACACATGTGGGTGCCCCTTTGTTGATAATGCAATGATGTATGGTGATATTTTGGATTGAGACTGGGATTTGAAAAGCAACGGCTAATGGTAGTCGTGGGATAGCTTTATCCAAGTTAAAGACCATTAATCAAGAATCGTTCAGGTTGATAGCACCTAGAGCGGTAAGTAGGGATTTCTATTGGGTTGGGAATGTTTGTAGGAACTTAATGCTAGCATAGTTGAGGGAGATTGTGTTAAGTTGTCGACTATGTTGTAGCTATGAGCATCTTTTGAGTTATGCCATGTTTATCGTAAAGGTCCTTTGGCCATCTTTGGCATGGGTTTTATGGGAAATCATGGGATGGTAAATGATGCTATAGGTGTTGTAGTGGTTGAGGTGAATGGGTTGGGTTCTAGGGGAGCTTCATAACTTCTATTTTTTTTCTGCAAGAGAATGTCTTCTCCTGTCATGAAAATGTCATGATTAGAATTAATATGGGGGTTTCATCCAGAGGGATGTGGATGGGATAGTTGTTGTTGAGTGTTAACCTCTCCATGATGGGGGAAGGATCATGCATTATTGTAGTCTGTTGTCCTCCCTCCCCCCTATTGTCTTGTATCCTTTTCAACTCAAGGAGTTTAGGACAATGATGGGTATAATGATTGTATTCCTTGCAGATGGAACATGAATGATTAGTCTATAGACTTGTGTTCTTATTTTTCCTGTGTGGGTTTTTATTGGTTGACCTTTGGTTTTGATTCTAGTTAAGTTTTCCCCTTTCTGGTGCCTACAGGGGTCTCTGATGATTGTTTCCCCTTATTCAAGCTCTCCCTTTGGTTCTCTCTTTGGTTTTTTCTTACCAACATTAGGTCGATCAGCTCAGTTGAATTTATCCTTTAATTAATGTTGTTGAGTGAGAGAACGTTGCAATAGATTAACTCTTGCATTAATTTGCGCAGGTGGGTTATTCTATTGTTGTGGTGGGAAACGAGAATATTGATTTCCTTGTCCCTGATTGGTATATGGATTCTGGGAAGAGGACATTTCTTCTATATTCCTAAAGGATTATTGGTTTCGTTGTGGGGGAGGGTATGGGCCTACATGTAGGGTTTGATATTGGTTAAACCTACTAGCCATATTCTACATCTACATGGGTTTACCGGGGTAGTATCCTCTATGCTGTGGTGGTGGTGTGTTTTTCATAGAATCAAATGCTTAGCCATTAAACGAGTATCTAGGGTACTAGTAGGTGTTGCTAGGTTGATTTTTGGTTATGGACCTATCAATCCATTAGTAGTACTGGATGCACCTCTTGTCTCTTTATAAGTCTACAAGTGTGGGGCATTTGGAAGCAAATAATAGATATACCTAGACTGGGTGTATATAAGCTCTAATTGTTGACCTTTGTTGATGGCTTCTTCCCCATTACGTGGGGATGAATTTTCCACGTATTTTTAAACTTCCAATGTGAGGGATATCAAAGATAATTTGAGGGATTTACCTTCAAACTATGCTTTACACAAGCTAGAACGTTTCCACCATTCATGGATATGATCTGATATGTGTGTAGCGGGTGTTTGTTTGAAGTGGGTGAGGAGTTCCAACCCTGAGTCATGATGAACCAAGAGCTAGAAGAATTTGAGGAATTTTTTAGTTAGGGAGCTAAGGGTGCGTCAAAATTATCGTAATCGAATAGTATCATCTATGATACTATTGGATGAACACCACAGGTGAAACGTCATGACATGGTTTCTTGGGTCTTCCCTATTTCCCTTTGAATTTTGGAATGTGTTTTGTTTTTCAAAAACCCCCCCATTTATTGATTTAATAGCTAATGTTCTATTAGTAAATTGGGACCCTTTAGTAAAAAACCCTCCAAGAAATATTTAGCACTTAAGCGCCCTCTTTTAAAACCTTTAGAAATAAATCAAGATATCAAGTCAAAACTCTCTAAGACTAGCAATTTTTGCCTTTACGCATACTGCTGGACCGCATTTAACTTAGACGTAATTAGACTTTTCATTCAAAGCTAAGACTTAAGGCATTTCCTATAAAATGAAGCGCTTATCACAATCACATATCGGCATTCACAAAGGATGCAACTTACAAAGCATGTAGTAACATGCAAGATGCAATATTGCGATAGAATGAGTCAATCTTATCACATCGCATCAATTTACCTAAAAGCCCAATCTTATGAACTGTGCGAGCTTGCGAAGTGCAATAAAACCCGGACCCAATAGAAGCAAATGTTATAAATTGTAAGTTATGTCCGGCATGTAGTGAAAATAACTTTATGAAATAATTACAAACTACGCTCTAAACGATAAAGAATATGTTGCTTATCTCACATCTCGCATCCCACAGAATATTAAAAACTCTAGGAAAGCGCACAACCAAAATTGCGATAGTGTGATTTGCAATATTGCGATAATCTTATCACAATCACAAAAAATCGGCGTTCTCGCAATTTAAACCCACCACCTTAAGTTTTTCCTTCCCATTTGTGATGCGGTCGTTTAATGAGTAATAAAGGCAATGATAAGAGACCTTAGCGGATATTTAATGAATTTAATGGCATTTATGTTAAAGAGAAGGTCAACGTGATACAATATCGTTTCATCTTCATTTCAATTAAAAGCTCCTTTCTTGTCACATTTTTGAGGTTAACGGTATCATTTATTCTCACTGTCAATCTCACTTGTGTTTATCCGATAACTTCCATTTTTCTCCATTTCCGGAAACCTCTGCAAAGAACATTGTTAGAAACAATGGTGAAGAAGGGAAAGGTGACTGCATCTGAGAAATCAGACATGGTGTCTCTTTTCTCTTTTACCACATGCAGCAAGGATGGAGGAACCTTCACATGGAAGGCCATGTATAAATTGTTAGAAGAAGAGAAACCCATGCCAATAGTAACAAAGGCCATGTCTGATGCTCAGGAGTCATCTAACACGTCATATTTCGAAACAGCATGTTCATTCCTACACCAAATAGCTGCGAGACCAAAGATTATACCATACACAGATATGGTCAAATGGGTAATTTACGAGGTAGACATCTCAGACAAAACCTTCAAGAATCCCAAGCAAGAGGTCATGGGGTCTTTATTAGCAGACAACCTACAACTAATGTACCAGTTACCAAAGCTGCAAAATCTCTACAAAAAACAGTTCCTTGAGAAATTCGCCAAAGAAAATGAGGACCTGTGAGATGTCACGCAGAACTGGAAATCAAGTGAAGCCAAGCTCAAATGGGATAAAACTAGTATGTAGTCAACAACATCCATTTCTCCCCCTCATAGTTTCGCAGCAGCAATGATATGTAGGTTATTCAATAGACCCGATAGCACCAGGGTTTCCATGGAATGGCTCTCGTTAATAGATGCAACAGTGGATGAAACAATTATGAACTGGGCCCAAAGTTTATCAGACAATTTGGCAAAGGCCATTATAGAATATCGAAGGAAAAGAAGTCCTTCTTCAAGGATTTTTCCCCCTTTCTTCATGAGTGATTTTGTTATGGATGCAATCTATTTTTGTTCTCAATTTCCCAATATGGGATGGAAGTGAACTGTACAGAACACACTTCCCATCCATATATACCATAAAATTTTGTGGTAATCTCAATTCCACTCCCATTTTTATAAAAACTGTCTAGGGGTTATGCTACCCATTCATAGAGCAATGTACGATAGAACTGCCCCTAGGTTTCATAAAGAGGTAGAAGCAGATATCTTGTCAGTAGCCAGATGATTTGGGGATGAGACATTCACCTACATCAGAGTTTTTGGGAGCATTTCTTCACCGCATATCCTCCCATATTATGTCCCCGACAAACTAATGGCCAGAGAAATAGCCTACCAAAGAGAAAGGGAAGGCGGATTAAGCAGAGGACTGAAAGAGAAGAAGGCGGTCATTTGGCCTACATTCCCATTACAATTTGGTGATTTTTCACTGCATGATTATGGACATGCATTAAAGGAATCAAAGATTATTATGTCTCTGAAATTAGCTACATTGACTGGAAGGCAATACGACCCTAATGGCATTGTTAAGGAATTTATTGTTGTATTAAAAGTAAAATAGTTCACCCACGAAGAGGACACCTTTGATGACCTCTTCCTACGAGCAGAAACATTTTCACAAGTTCAACATACATCATCACTACTTTTGACCCCAAAAGATATTAATGCTTTCCATGTGTACAGTAAAAAGAGATTATTAAAGGTGTCATTGGACCTACTGCAGATTGAACCAATAAGGGAGCCAGCTCCTAGTGTAAGCTTGGAGGGAAGCTCCAAATAAAACTCTGAAGAAGAAGCCCAAGATAGTTTGACTCATGAGTTAGAGAACTCAAAGAAATAGTCTCAAAATGGGGGAGGAAACACAAGCAAAGAGTCTGAAAAAGGCACAACTAGAAGTAGAGAGGAGACAGTCGAGTAGGCCCTAGAAAAGAAACAAGCATAGATTGCTTCTGCTTCAACTCGGTCAGGTAAAGATCCAATCATTGACCTAGAACAAGAATGGCAGTAGTTCAATAAAAATCTTCACACAAACACAAACCCTGAGAAAACATTTGAAATGAAAACTCCTAAGCAAACCCAGCATAAGGGAAATCCAGAAACAACAAGGGAAGGAGCTACAGGAATTCAAGACATTGAGATCATTCATGTTAATCCTATCAGAAATTGTCTTAAGAATTGAGGAAATACCCCCATTAGATGTATTCTACAGTCCTACCCACAAGGTTGTAGTCAAAAGACAAAGGAAGAAAAGGAAACTGGACACCACGGCTGTTACAACTCCAGAAAATGAACCAATCAATATCGTATGGAAGGACTCACCTATCGACCCATATGAGAATCTCACAAAGTTGTCGTAGTTTGTAGGAGCCTATGCCACAGTGCCCATCGACAAGGCTATATAGGTTGAAATTTTGCTAAAGGAAAAAGAACAGAAAACTCTACAACTAGACCAGAAATTAGCCCAAGAAAAATCTAATCAGCAAGCAGAATTACAAGTAGCCCAACTCCAAAGAGAATTCGAACAAATGAGGATTCAACACCAAGCCAGATTAGCAGAAAATGATTCGCAAATACAAGCCATGATAGATAAACTTAAATATTATCCACAAATCGACAAATTCATTAAAGAAGCACTCAGCCTCAATTCCCTACTAATGTATCAAAAGGAAGTATTTTGCCAAAAAATCTTGCAAATAAATCCTTATTGTGAGACCATTCATAAATTAAAAAATCAAGTTATCGATATGAGGTTTGAGTATGAAAAAATCCAAAAAAGGGTTTCCGAGTTTATCACCTGGAAAGAATCAAAGGATGAGAGAAAGGTTGGCCTACCAAAGCCAGAAGAGTCTCATAAATATATTTTCTTCCCGGATTGGGATTCTTAGTTGAAATAGGAAGAAAGGGAAACAACGATAGTAGCAACAGCAACAAATAGCATAATAGAAGCCATTAATGAAACTATTCATGGTGTCAATCTTGTCAAGGAGTGTGTACCATGGTTTCTTCTAAAAGTTAAACAGCTAGAGCATCAGTGGAAATAGGAAGTGCCGTAAAAGGAGGCAATGAAACAGTTAAACACGCTGAATTGGGAAGCATACTAGAAGTTTATGGTAAAACCACACAGCCAATGGATGACTCTAAGATGTTTAACAACCTCTACACAAAATATGTTTCCAACACTGACAGATGCCATATTTGTTGGTCAGTTAAATTATGCAATTGTCCAAATGCCTCCGCTCAAGCCAATGACTGATATTTTTGACCTTAGAGATCAAGTTCAAAGGAGTTAGTCATTAATTTATTTTTCTTTTAGTTTTATTTTTGCATATTATGAGGAAGGTTTTTTGAAACCTCCTCATGTTTTTTGTAATAATCTATTTTGACACATATCATTTAGTATTTAAACTCCTATCATACATTTATAGAGGGGTCGAGAAATTTTATCAAAAACACTTTTCAAGACATTTCACTTCTGTACTTTTGAGGAGGTTTTGATGAAATGGATGGAATATGATCTATTTTTCTTTACATATCTAGCATGTTCTATTGAAATTCACTTTTGCACTCTTAGAATGTGTTGGATTGAATGAGATTGGGTCAATATTGTTGAAGCACGTGAGCAAGACTTATCATATATGGTACTTTTACCGTATGATTATATTTTATTTATGTATTAAGAAATAATTCTTCTTTCAAGTGTTTTGTGTATAAAAGTCAGAATTATAGTTTCGCATTATTGCACTTTTGTATGATGTTAGCTCTGCTTCTAGTTTTTAATACATGAACAATTTTTATCTGCGATATATTTTTCTCAATCGTTTTGTCTAACTATTTATCCAAAATGATTATTGTTAAATGATTTAATTTCTTTTGGCAGTTGAATGATCTTTATTACTAATTGTTGTAAGACACCATTGTAGATCGCATATCATATTTTATTCCCAGGTATATTACAGTTAGAAAATGTTAGATTAAAGAGATGTGCATGTTTTTAGTAGTTATATTAGATTACACCTAGCTTAGTCATTTCCTGCTACATCTTATATCAACCCACCAACATTATCAAATCTCTCTAAGAAATTGGTCCCATTATCCCCAATCGGAGCCACTATACCAAACAGAAAAGGAGCTTTTTTAAGGTCCAAACCAGGTGGTTTTCCCCCATGTTGTCGCAACAATTTTCGAGGCTTCAACATTTTTGCGCTAGGAGGAGGGCCTACTGTGAATGTCAAGAAAATATAAATTAGTAAGCCATTCTAAAAGTAAAACTCCCTCACCATCACCTCCAAATTCTCGGTCGCATTCTGAATCCCCAAATCCTAGGTGTGAGGTTGTGAATAAATCCTTAGAATCCATTAATGTGATTCCAAAGAAATCAGATCAACCTCCTTCTACAAAAAATCCTAAAGTTCAGTCTTTAATCCATAAACTACAGGGGATTTATCTATCTCAAGAGGAATCTGAATTATCCCAAGCTAGTGTTTCTTCTCGGTTTCCTTCCTCTCAAAGGTTAACTAGAGCACATAGCAAAAAATTTGGGATCCCCCCATTTGAATTCCCTCTACCAAACCCTCGAAGGAAAACTAAGAAAAAATTATCTGAAACTCATAGTGAAATTCTATCATCATCACCTGAAACACCCTCATTCATTCCATCCACTTCATCACAAAATCAATCATCCACCTCACAACTCCAGATCGTGATTTACACTAGTATTAGAGCACAAACCTCCTCCACCCAATCACCTTCAACTACTAGAACATCTTCCTCTACACATATACCCACTATGGCTCAAAGACTGTGGACAAATCCAGGAGTTGTTCGAATGGAAGGACCATTACACTCACTATTGATGCATCCAATGAAATGGTTGCCAAAATTTAACCCTGATGATGGTCTACTTACTAAAGAACACATAAACAACTTCATGTTTTCCATAAATCTGAACACAGTGGTAGAAGAAGATGCAGTTGTAAGATTATTCCCTTATACCTTACAAGGATCAGCAGGATCATGGTATTTTTCATTACCATTAAGTTCCATTAATATTTGGGATGCCTTTCAAGAGTAGTTCCCAACCAAGTTTGGATATGACCGATCAACAGCTACTCTTCTCAATGATCTCTCCAACTTGAAAGTTGAACCTAGAGAACCAATTAAGGACTTCAATTCATGTTTTAATAAGTTACTGAATAAGATCCCCACAGCACCCAAGCTTAGTGATGAGGTCCAAAATGAATCGTACATTTCTTCTCTTCCCTCAAAAACGGCTATTTTTGTCAATAGGGCTACCAAACCAACTTTGGCATAAAACATGAAAGAAGCCATAGGTGTAGAAAAATGTATTTTAGCTTTAGAGAAAAAGAATGCATTAGAAGATCGAAAATCGAAGAAATTAAAATTTAGGGACGAATCCAAGAAAAAAACACCTAAAGATCATTTTTTTCTTGAAGGACTACAAAAGGTCCTTAAAACTATGTCCAATGAAATGGTCGACAGTAAAAATGGGTAGCTGAGACTTCTTCAAGGAAAGCATACAGACCTTACAAAAGAAATCCTTCCTCTGATCCTAAGCCTCCTAGTAAAATATCAAATATTGAATCATATGTGGAGGAAGAAGAAATCTCAACAGCTGAAGAACAAACTCATGACGAAGAAGTGGTTGAACTACAAGGAATGTGGGGTTTCATTCTTCCTGACGAAGAATCACAAGAAGCATTACCCATCACAACGAGGAGTACAAGCACTGTAGATTTTCCACAAACAAATCAAAAATAGAAAGCATCAACTCTAGCTCCTAAAGATAAAGCAATAGGTAAGAAATATTCACCCAAATCCACTTAAACCACTCCTCCTCAATCAAATTCTTCACCTTCAGCTAAAACCCTGCTAGTCTTTGATGAAATGGAATACAACATCCTTGAAGATATGAAAAAGACAAGGGCAAAGATTACATTTGTTGGGCATGGTATCCCCCACAGTAGGTTTTGGGGGATAAAGCCCGAGTTTTGGTCAATTGTATTGTAAGACTCCGCGAAGTGCCGGCGCGGAGCACGAAAGTCTAGGATGAGTCATAGGGTTGTTCGCCCTAAGAATTTTAAAATAATGTAAAGTTGTGTCACCCTACCCATGGTCTGAAAACCATGGGATTGTATAAATAGAGTGAGGATCTAAGTGAAAAGATAGTTTTTGGAAAGCAAGTAATAGATAGATGAGAAGGCATGGTTAGAGCATAGGGGGAAAGTTGAAGTGTACTGGTTCGTAGTAGTAGGAAGAGGCTCAGCAGCTGAGTGCACAGAGGCCTAGTAGAGTCTGCAGCTGAGTGTGCGGACCCCTGTAGCTGAGTGTGCAGGGCAGAGTCGGGTTTGTAAGTGGGGTTGTAATTGAATAGGAATACTAATAAAGATAAGTTTGATTCGGAATATTTTGCATCTATGTTTCTATTTATCTTTATGCATTTATATTGTTTATGATTACGCACACTTACCTAAATGTTGAATGAAGTAATAAGAATATTGGGCCCTCACAAGTTAAGTTAAGTACTAAGATAATAGTGCAGTAAGAATAGAGATTAGGGTATTACTTTCTTTGTGCCCTTACATAGGTGAATGGAGGTAGTGGCATAGGTCGCGAAGGATAAACAGTTGCGCAGAGTAGCGCAAGCATGCAGGTTTGGACCGCGAACCTATAGAAACTTCATCAAGACATCCTGAGGGTGCAGAAACCTGGTTCTAGCACCCTCCCATATTACTGCAGGTGAGACCTCAGTTCGTGCTCCACGGACTATTGTCAAAAGGGCCAGTAGTACCAGGATTTGCTTGGCTAAATCACTTCCAAACCTGGGTCAAGCTCCACTAAGCCAACAAATGGTTCCATTGTCAGGACCGGGATCTGCATAAGGGATGACTGATGTTGTTCCACTAGAACCCAAAAAAGAAGGAAATTGAAGAGTGGTTGGACAAGAAGATTCACGATTCCGCGACACAGGAAAACAAAACTCCGCAAGTATCTGAGAAAAAGTAGTTGGATCGCTACGTGTATATGGAAATCCATGAGATTTTCTTTGCATCCTTTCCTTCTGAACTATATGAGTGGATCATGAGGTTAGCCGATAGCTAGGGAAGGTGTAGGCTCGACCAACTGATAGTGTGGACTTCGGAATTAGTGCGCAGACTAGAAGCCTCAGAAGATAAGATAGCGTGAGTTGTGCACAACTAGCTCGACCGAATAATAGGAGGATTTATCACTAAGTTCGTGGTGGACATGACCGTCAGTTACAGTGAGGTAGAGTGACATTTTCTCAAGGGACCGCGAGGTAAGTATATTAAATCTTTGAATACCTGGATTAAGATGTTGTTATGTGAAAAGCGGGTTATGCGAATAAATTAATGTTTGGGACTACACGGAGTGGAAGAATCTATAGAAACGGAAGTAGTGAAGAATTAGAAAAGTGTCAGTTTGATAAGGCAGCGGATTTCACGGTTACCACCCACACCTCCACCCACTTCACCTCCTTCACCTCCATCTCCACCCACTCCACCTCCACCACCTCCATGGTTTAGTATGGCGAGTGCGATAAAACTACTAGTATTTATAGGATTAGGGAATGACAAGCCAAACCAATTCTGGTTCATGGTAAGAGTAGTATGGGAAGCACAAGGTGTCACAGATGACAACATTAAGAGGGATACATTGGTGAGTGCACTAAAGGATCACGCATTAACATGGTACATCAAGCACTCTATCGACCACCCAAACGCAGGGACAGAAAAGATCCATAATGCATTGAACAAAGAATTTAGCAAGCAAAAATCAAAGACACAGTCAATCATTGGGTTTAAAGATATCATGATGCTTGCAGGTGAGACCCCCTGGGATCTGGACCAAAGGCTGAAACGTACGATCCGCGAGGCTAATATGACGCTAATGGATGCACATTTCATGCATGGTTTGTAGCATCTCTGACACTACACTTGAGGATGGCGTTGTCACAATAGAAACTTTTTACCCAGGCTGAAGCATTGGAGATGGTGATGAGATTACATGAGACCCCAATACAGGACCCTGGGTTGGGAGTTCAGCAAATCCAGAGGCGCGGAAGGAAGTATGGTGCATAAAATGTAAAGGCCAAGGCCATGAAAAGGATCACTGCCCAGTATTCACGAACTACTTGGCAGTAGGAGGGCCAATGCCACTGAGACTGGAGGCAGAGGCAGGGCCGAGTGCGACACCCGCTTTATGGTGTCGATCTGTTAGATAGGAGGGAAACACACGACGGACAATTGTCATTTGCTGCAGAAATATACACAGACACCCCATCAATTGTTTTGTAATATCTATAGGTCAGTAGGCCACAATGAGCGCACTTATCGCAGTTACAAGCTAATGATGGATCAGACCCCAGCCTATAGAATGCAGAGCGAAACGCAAGCCCTTGACCCAGAAGTGGGGCTGGCACGCACTTGATTTCAGGGGCGAGGTCAAGGACAAGGAGGAATGGGACCAGGAAGGTGCCGTGGATAGTTAATTTGTTACAATTGCGGAGGAATAGGGCACTATGCTCGTGACTGTACCAACCCGGCGAGGATATCATGTACGTATTGTGCTCAGTTTGATCATGAAACAATAGATTATCCTACGTTGATCACAAAGATGCGCGAAAAAGGGGTATTCCAGCCTCCCCTACTTAGAATATACAAATGATGAGGTCTGAACCGCGTGAAGAGGACCCGAATGTAAACATGTTGCTCAAAAGTGGTGCGACCATGGGAAAGGATAAGGGAAAGTAGCCAGAGGAAAGTATGTGGGTTTGCAAGGCATCTGCAAAGGAACCCAAGTTTGACTTAGAACGTGCAAAGGAGACATTCAAGGAAGCTAAGAAGAGCTTTATGGAGGCCTCCACTTCAGGTAGTAAGGATCAACCAGAGCCAGGAATGGATCCTTCAATGCTTACTACCTTTCTAGAGACATGCATGAAATTGTTTCACAACAACAAGGTAGTTAAGGAACTACGGGATCTGATCACCAGGTGCACAGGGTCAGGAGAACTGCACGTAGTCTGGAAATTGGGGAAGCATGTATTGCACACTCGAAGGGAAATGAGGTTGACTGCGTAGATTGGTGAGTATGAAATGGATCAGGTAATCCTCGATCTGCGTTCAGACGAAAATGTATTATCGAAGAAAACATGGGAATGCTTGGGTAGGCCCGCATTATAGTGTTCCCCTATTCAATTATGAATGGTGAACCAACAGAATATTTTACCCATGGGGAGGTTTCAAGGGGTAACAGTTGATATTGAAGGTGCGAGCACACAAATGGATTTCGAAGTAATAGAGATTGTCGATGACGGCACTCCCTATCTATTATAGACATATTTGGGCAACCCCAATCACATATGTCCATAAACTAAGGGCTTCTAAACCCCTAAAAGTATTGTTTCATACCCTAAAGGAACAAGGTCAGCTGATTACATCATTTCCCAGAATTTTTCCCTGAAAAGCTACTCAGAATTGGTCAAAACTGGACCATACAGACTGCTGCATGATGAGGGTGTGATGCATCTCACCTGTTACACACAGGGGGTGTGATGCATACTGAAAATCCCCTTCTGTAGGGTGAGATGAG
This sequence comes from Pinus tabuliformis, assembly GCA_031772625.1. Lineage (NCBI taxonomy): Eukaryota > Viridiplantae > Streptophyta > Pinopsida > Pinales > Pinaceae > Pinus > Pinus tabuliformis. The sequence continues at coordinate 1,726,578,835 of CM062820.1, read as the reverse complement.
CGAGAGCAGACAAATTGCAGAAGCAGTTTTCTAGGTGGAAACTCAAAGAATCTTCTAGAAACTACTCATATGACACTTGCCTCTCTAAATTCACCCAGGGATGAGTAAGAGATCATGAAATCTCCAAGTGGAACCAAGAAATATCAGTGAAATGACACTAATAAAAATCCCAAAAGCTGACTCACTCTCCTGCAAACATCTATATATGGATCCCTCATCCCAGAGATCCAAAGGCTGGAATTTTGTAATTTGCAAGGAAGTGTTGTTGGTTTCTCTTTGAAGACATTGTTGGGTGATCTTGCTTTGAATGAGGTGAAGAGGGATTTCATGCTGGGAGGATGATGCTGGATCAGACAGCTTGGTTGTAATCCTCTCTTCTACTACTTATATCAATAAAGCTATTTGAGTTTTCCTCCATATGCTTTTATATCTCTGAATCTTGTATTTGTATATGCATTTATATGGTTAATGTCCATTTGATCCTACATTGTTTATGGTTATAGATCTCTATGCTTTGATGGTATTTTTTTTCTTTGACGCTACAGGTGTTCTTTGAAGTGGGACAAGTGAGAAAGGAGTGGAAAAAGCTTTATCAAGGGAGAGAGGAAACAAGCAAGGAGACCAGCGAAAGACTAAGGTTGGTATTCTCTGCTTCTCCCTCATCTATCTCTCATAAAGGAAAACACAAGTAAATTTAGTTTGTTTGTTTCTAAGATATATACTCGTCTTAGTAGGACTAGCAGCTCTGAATGGACACTAGTTTTCTCAATAACAAAATGGCGACTCCACTGGGAAGCAAATAGTTTGTTTGTTTTGTTACTGTTTTTTACTTTATAAACCACGGATGGAGCCTGAAGTTAAGCCAACTAGCCTTCGAACTGCTTTTGCTATGCAACTGCAAAGTAGATCAACGTTACTTCAGTCAATCTCTGGGTTGGTTTATGAACTGAACATCTAGCTCGCAAAGATCCTAAGTGTCATGGTGGTAGCTCAGATAACCTCATTAGATCAGTCCCTATACTTTGTGTTTACTGACTATCATTAGCTCAGCCTAAATCCCTGAACTTAGCTAGAAACTGTGAGTGAAAACCAAGCTCAGTCGCGTCCCTGGACCATCACACTGTCTCTCATTGGAAATCTGGATGCATTGCACCTCCTGCATGTTGCAAGTGAGATGCATCCCTATTTCCCTGTGTTACAGGTGTGATGATTGAGTGAGACTTTTTCTCCCTCCAGATTTTGGTTTTTTCCTCATTGTATTCAGCTTTATTCAGTAGTTTTGCTATCTATGATCAGTATATCACTATTGAAACCTTCTTCCTTTGCATTATTTCAGCCTCCATCAAAAGGAATTGTGAATGTTTTTTATGTATTTTTCATCATTTACACTTCTCCTTAGCAAATAGTAGCATAATCGAATTGTCGTCTTTTGATTTGAAAGTGTCGCAAGTGTCGTTTTCAGTCAAGAAAAAGAGTGTCGTAAAGCATTCCTCTTTTAGATAGTCAATTACACTTTTGCCATTGTATTTGATTTGAATTAATAGTATTTCAAGTGTCGAAAGAAATTTTAAATTCGAAATCGCAAAGTGTCATCTTAGTCTTCCTTTTGTTTTTTGAATTCGAAATCACAAAGTGTCGTCTTAGTCTTCCTTTAGCTCTTTTGAATTTGAAATCTCAAAGTGTCATATTAGCCTTCCTTTCATTTTTTGAAAAGAAAATTGTTAGTATTGTCACTTTGAAAGAAGATAGTTCAAATCTGTACTTAGTTTTCTTTTGTCATTCTCACATTAAGGAAATTGAAAAACAGTACATGCATGTGCATTTGCATTTAGACTACATGCTGAAATTGATTTAGGAAAAGTGCATCTAGTGTGTGCTCTCTGCTCTATGTTGAAAGAATTTCATTTCTCTTTCCTTGGTAGCTAGGATTTTCATTGCAAAAAAGAAAGTGAACGACTGTTTATCATCTTAGATTGCATATTTAGGAATTGTATATCTACATCACGCGGTGAACCTTAAAGGAAAACTTCTTAAGAGAGATCAACTGTAAAATAAACCTCAATGAACATAAAAACGCTTTGGAACCTAACACACAACATTTATAAGTCTAGGCTAGAGACGTATTCTTGCGTCGTAAAGCCTGGTAACTATTGCTTTCATCGTAGGTTGAGTGATTCCTCCTCTTTGAGACGACAAGTTCCAGTACAAACTTGTGCTCCCATGTGCCATCAATTATATATTGGGAGACCACAATACGCTATATCCTTTATCCCTAGGAAGTCGTGTCTGCTGCCCTATTGATCGCAATGCACTGAACACAGCATTCGAGAATATTGACTGTCGTACAGTAAAAAGAATTCTGCAGTTTTGCGATTGGTTTGGTAATCCCTCTGTCTAGATTTCCAGAGTAGTCACTTTCATTCCTTTTTAGACTCCTTAAAAGAAAAGGTCCATCTGAGTGCTTGTCACTTAAGGCTCATTAAAAATCGAAGGCAACTAGAGTCATCTTTAGCTTTTTCTCGACTCTTAAAAATTGAAAAATAAAGTTGTGTCAAAGCGTCATAAAATTTATTTTAATAGGAATGTTAGTGTTCCCTCGTTGGTCTTAGGTTGAGAAAATGGAGTCTACCAATCAAGGATTTCCCCATGGGGGAAATCCTAGTCCCTTCGCCTCTTGGGGAGATGTTGGTGCTCCACAGATGGCTACATTGTCCCTTCCAGGACTCATAATTGGCCTGCCAGTATGGCTTTTCTCAACCTTTGTCATTCAAAACACCACAATTCCTCAGCAATAAAATCAACAACCAGATGATACTAAAGTTGCTCCCCCACCTTCTACTTTTTTTGTTTCTCCCTCTCCTTCTTCCTCTTCAGTTGGTAAATCTACTAACACTAAAAACCAAGTAACTGAGAAGAGGAAGAAAGGGAAAGAGAAGAAGAAGAAGAATCCAACGATGAAAGGGGGCAACCATGCATCATCGGGCGAAAATACACACACTGCACCTTCCAAACCTAAATATCCATGTGTCATTTGCAAAGGAGACCACTATCATCAAGATTGTCCCTGCATCCCACGGATCTTGAGGGACTGGTCTCCCCGCTTGCACAATCCGATGTCTTCAACCTCTGACGATCACGTTGAGAGCACACCATCAACTAGTGAAAATGAAGTCAATGGATAGAAAGGAAGTTTAGATTTCCTTGTAGGTTGTGTAAAGGCAATCATGCCCTCCACTGTTGTCCCTTCTTGGACGACGCTAAAAGAGTCTTGGATAACCGTTCTACTTCACCACAGCGATTTCCTCCTGGATACAAGAAACTCTTGCCGAGTCCATCGCTAGTTGAAAATCTGACTGACACACCTTTGTTGTCAGGCGAAGCACCTATCATTCAAGATAAACCCTCTGAGTCCACACCAAACCAAAGTCAACAGGTCGAGACAGCAGTCGATCCAGCCTTGTCTTCAGAAGGTCCCCCTTTAGATGATACTGTCACCAAAGAGAATGAGAACGACACCGTTCAAATTCTTTTCGTTAACACAGAATTCGATGAACATGGGGGCAATCTACCTATTCCTTTACCGCAGGAAGGAAGTTCGTCAGAGATTTACTCGGCCGTTTATTCGGTCCCTCCTCTAAGCAATCTAGTCATACCCTTCGATTGGAATCTACTAGGCAGACGCTGCCTACCATCTAATGAACCATTCTGAATCATAGTACAAGCTTACAGAATGACCATGGTTGGTACTATCATAGATGAAGGGGCTTCTATGAGTATCCTTTCCTCAACTGCTTGGAAAGTGCTTGGTTCACCATCACTTCTGCCTAAGATTTGAAATCTGACAGGCTTCAACAAAGGAACCAGTCGACCGTTAGGGATCCTTCCAAATTTGCCTATAACTTTGAGAACGAAAGTCGTTCATCTAAACGTGATGGTAGTCCAAGGGCCCCTAGATTACAATCTACTCCTTGGGCGTGACTACATTTATAGCATGGGAGCTATTGTTTCCTCACTCTTTCAAGTGATGTGTTTTCCGCATGAAGGCAGAGTGGTCCACCTAGTTGACCAGCTTTCATCCCCTGGTTCAAACACAACTACTAGTCAAATTCCATCCCTAACTGGTCCTTCTAAGCAAGGAATGTCTCATCAATCTCTAGTCCGTCCACTTGATGATCGCAAGTGATTTGGTGATTGTAACTAAAACCCAAGAGGCATGCACCCTGGTCTCCCTCGGCAGGAAAACCCCAGTTATAAGGTAGGTTTCCATGGAGGATATATGACTAGTTCAAATTCCTTGTCCATTTAGGAAAATGGAAGTAGACTGGAAAAGGATTCCCCCATCAAAGGTTATGTGATTAGCACTGACAACAGTCACCTTTGTCCATTTCGATGGACATTGCAAAGGAAGTGTTTTGTCTACTACGTGGATGGAACAATCTTGCTAATGCAAGAACTTCCGTATGGTAACCTGGAAGCTCTACTTATACCTTGGGGCATGCAAACCTTTTTGCATGCAAGTGAAAAGCGACCTTTATTTTCTTTGTTTGTAGGCTCTCAACCCTTTAAACTCATAGGTCGGTCATTCCTAGCTTGCATATGAAAGGCTCCGAAGCAAAGTTTCGAATGGGGCAAGCTCCCTAAAAAATGAACCTATTGATGAGACATCCTTATTATACGACTGGCACGAGCAGTTTTACGCGAAGTTCAAGCTTGTTAAAAAATAAACCTAGCAATGAGAAAATATTCCCCCGGAGTTCAAGCTCATTAAAAAATGAACCCACTTTCGGTAAATAACCATTGCGATCGCATAATTATCAGCTTTTGAACCTTGGTTGTGTTCTTACCATCACCTCCACTCTTTTTAGCCGATCATACGCCTCCATTTGATTATTTACCCTTTTGAGGAATAGTTGGGAGAAGTGATTCTATTAGCCACCTTCTTTACACTGTCGTGATTGAAAAGTTCCAAACCTTACCTAGAACCAGTTGCTATCCAAAAACATCACTCGTTCCTCAAAAAACGAGTCTCCTTTAAGCTCTTTTCATCTGACTCGTAAAATATGAAAAGATTTCTGAGCAATTGTCTTCTCCATCTCGTTAAAGCGATCGAAAGTGCCATCCCTCCTCTAGATTTTAATCTTTTTGGACCCGGGGGATCATTACACAAAAAGATTGAGCGCTTGTCTTGTTCGGCTCTTTAAAACTATCAAAAAGTCATCCCTTTCATATTATTTTATACTTTTTTGGACTTAAGGGATTATATTACGAAAAAGGACTACTGGAGTTGCCTTTACGTCTCTTTTTAGACTCTCTAAAATTAAAAAGGACTGAGTTATCTTTGTTGTTAAACTCGTTGAAGCGCGACAATGCAGACAAGAGCGAGTTTCATTGTCGCTAGGCTCGTTAAAACATAGCGACAGGTTTGCCCGAAAGGGAAAATTATAGAACATGCATATGTTATCCTCCTCAAGCTTGACAAAAATAAAGAGGTACTGGTCAGCAATGACTGGGGAAAAAGGGAAGAAAACTTGAATAACTTCATTGGTAGCAAGTCGCTCTTGAACATGACACTTTCACTCCATCACCATGATTGAGTCGACTTGGGTTATTCCATTCACCGGTCATATCACCATTGGTCCGATGTGCCATCCATTTTGGGTTAACACTACCAATCCATTTCAGTGTCGCTGATATGCTCAAGAGAAGTTGCTCAGAGAATTCACCAACCTAGCTAACACCTCATGTGCTGCAATACCTTCACTCTCCATTTTTCATGACCGCCACCCTGAACCTTGTATCATTAGATCATTTTCACCTCCACAAAATCATTTGCTTCGTTCCATGTCGTAGATGTGGGATTCATTAAGGTGCTCCTACGACAGGTCACTTCTTGTCGACATCAGCTCATTATCCAAGAAGTTGACTTAGGAACAACCCTTTCAGTACTTTGAAGCTTGCATGCCTCAATGGCAAGTTTCTCACTTCCAGCGATAGGTTTACATCAATGGCCTTCGACCAAAAGATTTTGCGTGGTGTTCGACATCAACTCATGTATTCACACCACGTGAATTGTACTATAGTACCATGAGCGTCATTATCATTATCGGTGATACCTCTCATGCTTGTTAACAACGTGCATCATTGGCTGGTAATCAGGCGATGTCTTTCCATGTTCGACATCAGAACATCTTTTCACATGGATCGACTTGTACTTTGGGCAAAGATTGAACCATTTTGAAGACCCCAGATCTAGTTTCATCCATCTGGGCTATGATATATTCAGGAAAATAAAGACATCAAATGTACATCACAACTACACAGATAATCATCCAAACTAAGGATGATGGCTCTACCAAAATCATCAATTTACCACACAGATGATTGTCTGTCTTATGTACATGAAAATGAATTTATAATGCTAAGAATGGGAATGCCCACCTGACATCTAGATCATGAAAATATTATGAAGATAATGTATTGTATTGTATCTTATTGCAAGTCACCTTCCAGTTCGAAAAAACCTCGGATCCTCATTATAAAGCATTTCACCCGACATCAGAAGATTTACGACCTCATGCTTTAGGGAGTAACTGTTATAAACATATTTGGGTAACCCCAATCACATATGTCCATAAACCAAGGGCTTCGAAACCCCTAAAAGTGTTGTTTCATACCCTAAAGGAACAAGGTCAGTTGATTACATCATTTCCCAAAAGTTCTCCCTGAAAAACTGCTCAGAACTGGTCAAACCTGGACCATACAGACTGCTCCATGCTGAGAGTGTGATGCATCTCACCTGTTACACATGGGGGGTGCAATGCATACTGAAAAACCCTTCTGTAGGGTGCGTGAGCGAGAGCAGAAAAATGGTAGAAGCAGTTTTCTAGGTGGAAACTCAAAGAATCTTCTAGAAACTACTCATATGACACTTGCCTCTCCGAATTCGCCTAGGGATGAGTAAGAGATCATGAAATCTCCAAGTGGAACCAAGAACTATTAGTGAAATGAAACTAATAAAAATCCCAGAAGCTGACTCACTCTCCTGCAAACATCTATATATGGATCCCTCATCCTAGAGATCCGGAGGCTGGAATTTTGTAATTTGAAAGGAAGTGTTTTTGGTTTCTCTTTGAAGACATTGTTGGGTGATCTTGGTTTGAATGAGGTGAAGAGGGATTTCATGCTGGGAGGATGATGTTGGATCAAACAACTTGGTTGTAATCCTCTCTTCTACTACTTCTATCAATAAAGCTATTTGAGTTTTCCTCCATATGCTTTTATATCTCTGAATCTTGTATTTGTATATGCATTTATATGGTTAATGTACATTTCATCCTACATTGTTTATGGTTATATATCTCTATGCTTTGATGGTATTTGTTTCTTTGACTCTACAGGTGCTTTTTGAAGTGGAACAAGTGAGAAAGGAGTGGCGAAAGCTCTATCAAGGGAGAGAGGAAACAAGCAAGGAGACCAACGAAAGACTGAGGTTGGTATTCTCTGCTTCTCTCTCATCTACCTCTCATAAAGGAAAACACAAGTAACTTTAGTTTTTTTTTTTGTAAGATAGCTACCCGTATTAGTGGGACTAGAAGCTCTAAATGGACACTAGTTTTCCCAATAACACTATCCCGCGTTGTTAGGAATAGACTGGGCCACCAATATAAATGAAGTCATCAACCTAAAGAAGCACAAGATGATCTTCGAGAAAAATTCATTACGCGTAGTAGTCCCACTAGACCCTGCAGAAGGAGCGTGCTACACTAAGCCAGTACGCAACGACGATAGTGATGATCATCTTGATTATATTTACAAGATAACTGCATGAGACCAGGATTCGGTGAATCTGACTACAGATGGGAGGATCTCATGGGAGTGCGAAAGCTCCTACACTTCAGATTCAAACGAGGAAGTAGAGTGATGGAAGAATCGGTTGCACGAAGAAACGACGCTGAATTGCAACATGATGGTTAGATCACTATGTTGGATGACAACAGAGGCAAGGGGGCTGCCAACATATGATGGTTTGACATAGGTGGATTAATTCCTGAGTAAATTTGAAAGCGCAGTACCGAAACAGCAATGGTCCGATGCGTTGAAGTGGGCATTGCGCAACACCCGCACGATGGTGGGGTACACATCAAGGAAATTTTGAGGATTGGTGTGGATGTAGAAGGATGATGCACCTATGGTTTGGAAACCCCCAGCTTCAAATGAGAGTAGGGCGGCAAGGATGGAGCAACTTGGATGCCCACCTCTGTAGAAGGGTACAGACATGTGCTGTGTAGCCCACTCAAGCACACCCCAAATGAAGGATCGAAAATCGGAATAGCACGCAGCAGTAGGAAAGGCGATGTGCACCACAAACGTTCCACATAGAAGCATTCAAGAAGATATGCGGAGTCCTGAATAGGGTTCACCAAGAAAGACGAACTAATTGGGACCTATGCATACCAATGGTTCGATGGGCCTATAGGGCCATGTGCAAAAACCTGAGCGCGGAGATGATTTCGAAGCTGAAGAGCAGAGTTGAGACCATAATTTTGGAGGAAAGGAATCCTCACGTAATAGCTCTCATAGGTGGGACAACACGTGAGGACCCAGACAAAAGAATTATGCAGTTACAGGAAGCCATTCAGTGAGGGAACATTAAACTTCTCAAACTCAAAGAAGATCGGGTGTGGCTGAGGAAGAAAAGCATGTTAATGGAAACAAAAATCAACAAAATGGAAAACAAAATCGCACGAGCATGTCACATCAATAAACTAAGAATGACAGGACAAGATATGGGCAGCCATACTACTGCATTAGAAGATTGCCACCAAGAATTTGTGGCTCTGCTACCGTGGCTGCGACCACACCTTACTAGACAAAGTAACGAGGGGAGTGCACCGCATAAGGAAGAACACGCAGCACTGACTATCATGAGGGTAATTGAGGAGTGCCCGCAAACTAGGCTGGAAGGTGAATTGAAGCCTCGTACAGGTGGTGCAACCACCTGACTATCCATAGGGAGCAAATTCTTAGCGCTCCAAGCAGTTGAAAGAGAGCACGGGACTATAAAAGAGTCTGTATGGGAGCTGCACGATAAGGAAGTTGCGTGCACGATCAGTACGTCATAGGGGTCGCGCCCGCGCATAGGGGGTTGTGCTGCCGTGCAGTTAGGCTGGGAAGTGACCGTTGGTGTCACTGTTCATGACAAGATGTCCAATTTAAGGCAACAAGGAGCAGGCGGTAGGCAATTAAGACACAAAGTCAGAACTAGATTTGGGACGATCTGCCGCCAATCTAGCATTAATGGGCCGAATGAGGGGGGAACGGTCGAATTTGAATTCAAAAAGGCCTATAAATCACAGGTGAATCTCCAGCAAACAACCCTTGGTATTTTGAGAATTCAGTCTCTATCAAGTGGGTATAGACCTTTCGAATTTGGAGGCTTTGAGAGCAAGTTGAGTGTTTGAGACATTGACGAAGGAGATGGAGGACTTCCTGAATAGATGATGTCGACAACCGAGGAAGCCGCACAGAACCCTATGCTGTCGATAGGGGATGCACTGGAAATTCCAAAATCACCCCGGACGCTGAGGCCCAAAAAGGATCAACAGGCAGCATGACCAATCCGCATGTCTCCGCGAAATCTGCGGTTTGGTAAACTGTCTACGGAAGACAAGGGAAAGACTGTTAATATTGAGACAAATGATGAGGAGGAGGATCTTCATGCTTTCGTAGAAGAGATCGAAGCAGATGAACAAATGGAGGAAGACATTCAGCCATTACGCACTGCAGAAAAATTTCCCAAGTATGTCCCTCCCCGGAGAGGGAAAGCAAAAGTAGCCAAGGATTTGGATGTCGTTAAGAGCGCACTCCAAAGCCCTCTCCTCCCAGATGCAAATATGTTTGAAGGTTCAGTTCTGGGCAGCATGCCCATGATGAAATTTGAAGATTGGGACCTCGTGGACAGAGAAAAGTTCCCACATTTGGAGACTAGCAAACTCATGAAACAGAGCAAGGACAGGTCAGTTACAGTGCACATAGTCACCCATCTATTGGCTGGGAAGGTGATGAGAAAATGTCGTGGAAACAAGGTACCGGTGATGGTCATCGCGCTTGCCGAACAATGCACAGAGGAGGTCCAATTCAACTGGGCCGAATTCCTCTGTGAGGAATTCCTAACCAATTGCAAAGAAGCTAAGGAGCAGGGCAAGACCTTCCACTACGCGTGGTTGCTCTTGTCTATCTTATTAGTGACAGGGGAATTGCCTGAGGAGAGTCAGTTCCCTCCCCTTGAATAGGACTTGCCAAAGGCGGAAAAATACACGTCGCTCTGGGCGACGAAGAACGCCACACGAATCCGCGAGACCAAGATCTTCTAGGTGTTCATGGAGGCGAGCGTCTAGATGTGGATCAACAAAAGGCAGCGCCTATCCCCCACTGTGTACGACAGTCTGCGGAACTTTGCAGACTTCAAGGCAGATATGCACAATGTGAATATCAAGGCGCGTAAGGATCTGATGCTGAGTTGGACCAAAATTCCTTTCATCACAATTGATGATGTCATTTTCGTTGTGCTTGACTCATGGCCACTTGAGTGGCATGCCCCAGATCTAGCGGCGCATGATGAGACAGTGATACAAAAACAGAAGGATGCCACCAGGCTGCTGGCACAGCAGAAACACAATGAGCAATTTTGCGAGGAGGTAAGGGCTTCCCATGAGGCAGCGAAGGCCACCGCAGTGCAGACCAAGGCCGTCGAAAAATCAGCAGCAGCACCGGAAATCGGGGCCACCACGACGTAGGAGGAAAGAGGCCCAAACCTAACCATAGGACAGGGGACAAAAGACACGTCGGAAGCGTAGACCCAAGCATGACATATACACAACTGAAATTCCTGTGCAGTACGGAATGAACAGGGCCATGAAAGAAGACCAAGGCTTCCAAACTGGATGGTGAACCCATTACACTGACAGAGCGTGACCTATACAACATCGGCAACACAGTTCGTGAGGTCACCAGAGAAGCGCTCAAAGAAGCAATGATAGAGTAGCAGAATGTGTTGGGGGCCCTCAGGGCGCAACTGTAGAAAATTCAGGTGCGACCCCCCCAGGAGGGAACAATAGTCATCTACAGTGCCGCAGGTACATCAACAACGGAGCAGTCGTTGTGGGCCAAAATGGCTAATACTGTCGCACTGCCAGAAGGAGCACTGATAGCGTACAGCATGGAGGACAAAGCTGCAGTGGGCTAGATCAAGGGACTTGGCCTAAATTTAGCTACCCTTCCGTGGGATATATTATACCAGCTACAGGATGGAGTGACGACAGAACTCCACGCTAGGGAAGGACGCACCATACAAATGCTCAGCGAACAATGAATCAATATCGAGCAGCTTAGTCTACAATGAACTGAAGCACTAGCATAGAATCAATAGTTGGAACAGATAGTAGAGGAAGCATGTCACCGCATCCCAGAGCTAGAAATTGTAATAGACCTACCAGTAGGAGTGCAAATTCACAAATTGGCTAGTGGATTCTGTGAGGCAAAGGAGGAAGCAACGAGGATACAGCTGGACCTCAACCTTAAGATTGTCAAACTGTGATTAAAGGCACAGTCATCCACACCATCGAAAGTTAGGGAACAGCACGCTGGCGCTATCCAAAAGGGGCTAGAGGAAATAGGATAGGCTGTGTAGGATTGTACTATAATGTTGGAAGAATCCCTCGTGGTCCTCACTTCCTTACAGGAGGACCTCTCAATACAACACCTAGAAATAGAAGTGCGGGAGCTCCAAGTGCAATATGACACTATGCACGGAACGACGCAGATTGTTATCCTGATCCAACAGTTAGAGAAGCTACAACAAGCAAAGGTGTCGAAGGAATAGGTGGATGTTGCAAGATAGAAAGAGGCAGTACTTAAAGTGCACATCTAACCATGGATTGATGAGGCCTTCTGCATCACTGTCGATATCGAAGGAAAGCTCACACAAATGAAGGTGATGCATGCCTTAAGACAGGGATCTGCCCCTCACAGCGTGAATTCAACAGAAAGAGTAGATCAGATCCAGCAGATGGCAAAGCAGTGCATTGCAGACCTTCGTGCAACACAGGCACAGTTGGAGGGGCTCTGTGCCAATCGCCGCACCAGCAGAGTGACTCGAGACGAGTCACGATGATTGTGTTGGGGGCCTGTTGGGCATGGGATCCCCCACAACAGGTTTTGGGGCTTAAAGCCCGATTTTCGGTCAATTGTATTGTAAGACTCCACGAAGTACGGGCGCGGAACGTGAAATTCTAGGATGAGTCATAGGGTTGTCTGCACGAAGAATTGTAAAATAATGTAACGTTGTGTCAACCTACCCATGGTCCACGGACCATGGGATTGTATAAATATAGAGAGGCTCTAAGTGAAAAGATAACTTTTGGAAAGCAAGTAATAGATAGATGCGAAGGCATGGTTAGAGCATGGGGGGAAGTTGAAGTGTGCTGGGTCGTAGTAGTAGGAAGAGGCTCTACAGTTGAGTGCACAGAGGCCTAGTAGAGTCCGCAGCTGAGTGCACGGACCCCTGCAGCTGAGTGCGTAGGGTAGAGTCGAGTCTGTAAGTGGAGTTGTACCTGAAAAGGAATACTAATAAAGATAAGTTTGATTCGGAATATTGTGCATCTATGTTTCTATTTATCTTTATGCATTTATATTGTTTATGATTACGTGCACTTACCTGAATGTTGAATGAAGTAATAAGAATATTGGGTCCTCACAAGTTAAGTTAAGTACTAATATAATAGCATAGTAAGAATAGAGATCAGGGTAGTACTTTCTTCATGCCCTTACAGAGGTGCGCGGAGGTAGTGGCACAGGTTGCGAAGGATAGACAGCTGCGCAGAGTAGCGCAAGCGCGCAGGTTCGGACCGCGAACCTCTAGAAACCTCATCAAGACATCCCTAGGGTGCATAAACCTGGTTCCGGTACCCTCCCATACTACTTCGGGTGAGACCTCAGTCCGTGCTCCACGGACAGGTTCCGAAAGGGCTAGTAGTACCGGGATTTTCTTGGCTAAATCACTTCCGAACCTGGGTCAGGCCCCACTAAGCCAACAACATTCCATGAGATTAAAAAGTTACAACATCAACAAAAGCTATTGCTCAAAGAATTGAAAGCAGTCCCTACTTCTCCTCTTCCTGTTGTTGTAATATCACAAGCTGCTCAAGGGATGGGAAGGCCTCCTACTACCTCATTAGACAAACTCAGTTCAACTGATATTGCTCTAATAGGAGGAAGATCCAAATCCCGTACACCTTCAATTATTTTAACTTTTGAAGTTTTCAATAAAAATATACACAATTGTTTAGTTGATTCTCGAGCTTCATCCAACATTCTAAAGAAAACAGTTTGTGCGAAATTAAATGTGGAGCCCCAAAAATTTGTTATTCGCGTTATGCAGTTAGATCGATATCAAGTCGAAGCTATAGGGGAACTCAATCAAGTCACTATTAGACTCTCTTTAAACCCGAAATTATGTCAAGTCATTGAAATTCTTGTGGTTGATATCCCAAAATTCTACGGCTTAATCCTTAGAAGAGACTGGTCAGAAAATATTCATGGCTATTTCGCAACCGGTTGGTCCCACATGTGGCTTCCTTATAACGGTAAGCTAAATCAAATAAGGGTTGACTATGAGAAACATCAAAATTATAGCGTCACAGAACTGGAGGGAGAAAATGAGCCCGTCACATACAACAACAATATCATTGGATATTATTCAGTTGAATCATTTGTAGGCATATTTAATGCAAATACATCACCCTTCTTAGAAAAAAAAAAATTATCACAAGTCAAAAATTATTCTCAAACAGATTCTTCTAAGTGTATAAATTTTGTATATAGACTTGTAGTTGAGTCTTTATTTTTGAACTTATATTTTGATGGATCTAAATCTAACGATGGAGTTGGAGCAGGATGCATATTAGATAGCCCAGAAGGGGAAAAAACTATGTTACCATGCAGACTTGAATTCGAATGAAAAAATAACAGTGTCGAATATGAAGCATTAGTTCGAGGGTTGTATAAAACCATCAGCCTTGATATCAAATATCTTCAAGTCTTTGGAGATTCAGAAATTGTAATTAAACAGGTAAGGAATACTATAATTGTCTCTCTAGACATTTGAAATATTATCAATCATTAGTCCAGGACCTCACCTCCCATTTTACATCGTTTAACATTTCCCCTATCCCAAGACTCCAAAATGCAAGTGCCAGCCTTTTGGTTAATTTTGCATCCAAGCTCGTTCCACCAGGAGATTATAGCCCCAATCGCTTTTCAATTGAATTAATTTTTAGGACTTCTATTCCCGACAATATTACCAATTGGAGAGTCTTTAATAATGATCCCAATATCATAAATTTTCTAACATATGAAGGCTCTTACAATGACCAGATAATAGATGAAGATCAACATGGCAGCCAACTTAAGCAAGAAATAACTGCAAAGTCCATACCTAAATCTGTGGTTAAGTTGGAATACTTATATGATCTTAAGGACAAGTTCAAGAAATCCACTAACTCAAAACTTGAGAGTTCAACTTTGAGGTTTGAATTAGTTAATATTGGGACTGATCTTAAACCTCAAAATATCAATTTAGGATTTGGTCTAACACTTGATGAAAGATTACCCTTTATTCATTTGTTAAAGAAATACAAAAATATCTTTGCTCGTAACTATGAAGATCTTAAGACATATGATACTTCCATCATCCAACATACCATTCCCATGATATCTGATGAAAAGCATGTACAACAGAAGTTGATAAAGATTCATACGAATTTATAAAATCAAATCAAATCTTAATTGAATAAGCTTCTCAAAGCCAAAATAATTTTTCCTGTCAGACATTCAAGGTGGGTTTCTAACCTTGTTCCAGTTAGGAAAAATAATGGTGATATTCGAATAAGTATAGACTTTCGCAATCTCAACAAAGCTTGTCAAAAGGATAACTTTCCATTACAGCCTATAGAACATATACTACAATCAGTTGCAGGCTCAAAACTGATACATTTCCTGGATGGATTTCCACGTTATAATCAGATTCTCGTACATCCAAATGACTGGCTAAATACCACGTTTCAAACCAAATGGGGCACCTATGCCTATGTAAAGATGCCATTTGGGTTAATCAATGCTGGTGCAACATTTCAAAGAACCATGGACATAGATTTCAAAGATTTGGTGAATAAATCAATGGTAACTTATTTAGATGACATAAATTTGTATTCAAAAAAGCGCAGTAATAATTTAAAGGATTTAAAACAAATCGTTGAGCATTGTCAGAGATATGGAATTTCTCTCAATCCCAAGAAATCTTTCTTTGCGTTGAGTGAAGGAAATCTCCTTGGATTTATCGTATCCAAAGAAGGAGTTCTTATTGATGCCAATAGGATAAGAGAAATCTCTGAAATCTATTTACCCTATAATAAAAAATACATGCAATCGTTCCTAGGTCAGATGAATTTTGTCAAAATATTTGTCCCTCACTTTTCATGAATTATTTTACCCCTCCAATCTATGATTAAGATAAGTTATTTTTTTAAATGGGGACATATCGAGCATGAAGCTTTTAAGCTATTAAACAAGGAATCATACATGCTCCCTCTTTAGCAACTCCGAATTTTTCTAATCATTTCACTTTATATACCTTTGCTTCCGAGACATCATATGCAGCTATATTGACATAGGTCAATGATGACAAAATCGAAGCACCAATTTCTTTTTTTAGCTCCAATTTGCAGGGGGGTGAATTAAACTATTTAGACGTTGAAAAACAAGCTTTTGTTGTTTTCAAATCAATAAAGCATTTCAAACCCTTTCTTCTCAAGACTCACACTAAGGTAGTAGTCCCATTCTTAGCAGTGAGAAATTTGCTGATGCAAAGAGAAGTAGGCAAGAAAAGAGCAAATTGGGTAACAGCACTGCAAGAATATCACATTGAGATCAGACCAGCTAAGATTGTTAAAGATCAAGGTTTTTGTAGAATGTTAGCAGGAGCATCCAACTTACCAGCACTACAAGATCTAGGTGATGATATACAAATATGTTAGGTAAGCCTCAACAATACTGAATCTAAATATGTTGATATCATATTGTATTTAAAAAATGGATATGCTCCTATGCAACTCAATTACAAAAGGAAAAGGGCTTTGAGGATAAAATTTAAGCACTATTAAATCATCAATGGTGTGTTGTTTAGAAAAAAATATTACTATTTTTCTATTAGATGCCTTGAAAAATCTGAGGCAAAAAAGGTTTTGCAGGAACTCCATGATGACCCAGCTGGTGGACATTTTGGAGGAGACACAACAACACATAAAATCCTACATGTTGGCTATTATTGGCCAACCTTATTCAAATATGCACACGAATATGTAAGGAAATGTGAAATTTGTCAAACAGCTGATGGAAGCCAGAGGAAACCCGCATTACCATTGCAACCGGTCAACACTCAAAAACCATTTTAAAAATGGGGGTTGGACATAATAGGTGAGATCATTCCTCACTCTTCAAAGAAGCATAGATATATCCTTACAGCAACTGATTACTTCACCAAATGGGTGGAAGAAACTCCACTTAAGGTAGCCAATTCTGAAAACATCATTGAATTCATTGACGAGTTTATTATTACCAAATTTGGCCTACCAACTACCCTCATGTTTGACAATGCATATTATTTCACAGGCAATGCTATGGTAGAATTTTCTCAGGGAAATGGCTTGGCCGAATCTACAAACAAAAATATCATAAGAATCATCAAAAAACCGTCAATCAAAGTCATAAAAACTGGCACAAATCTTTAACATTTTCTCTATGGGCAGATCAAATAACACAGAAGGCCTGAATAAACACTTATCCTTTTAATTTTGTCTATGGGAAATAGGTTGTTCTCCCTACAAATGTAGCTATTCCCTCTCTAGCCCTGTTTCAATTTATTGAAGAAACTCCTTCCTCTTCTATGCAATTTAGGGAATCTCAAATCCTCAAGCTCGAAGAAGAAAGAGACAAAGCCAAAATCACACATGCACATCATCAACAGTTAGCTAAATCTTCATTTGATGCAAATTTTGTAAGTCATAAATCCTTTCAGCTCAGAGACGTTGTATTGAAGTGGAATAAAGCACACAAGGAAAAAGAAAATCATACCAAATTCAAAAGAATGTGGCTTGGCCCATTTCAGATTATGGAACAAATCGGCCCATACACCTTCTTATTGCAAGATTTATCAGGTAAGAGAGATTCTCTACCTGTTAATGGGAAAATTTTGAAGAAATGTTTTTCACAGAAGATAACCTCTTCTATCCCTTGTACACTATTTCCCTTACTTTTTCTAAGAAAATAAAAGTTAAATTGCATTTACTTTGGCCTTTACAATAATAATCTCTTTTATATTTTTACTTTTCACTTGTATAAGTAGAGATTTTTGAGAAGATAATTTTCACATTTGAAACATAAGCTAAGTTCTATTACTCTGAAACCTGCTTGTCTTCCACAAAAATTACTTGTCCTTTGCAAAACCTCAACTTTATAAAGAAACCTTTGTTCTAACATCAATCAAGAAAAGTATCTATAACAAAGTAAAGACTCTCTGTAGAAAAGCATCCTTAACTCTATAATTGTCATCCAAAAACTCTTAAGGAGTCAATGATTCTCCCCATCTAGAAAACTTTTCTCTTTTTAGAGTGTAATTCTAAAATATACTTAAACTTAGGATAAGAGGCCTCATCAAGATTTGTCTTACCATGATCATAGGGAAGTAATAAATTGACATTACCAATACTACATATCAAAACAAGGTAATCCCTTCATATTATTCTAATCAAGAGACAAGGGGTCTCATCACGAGCTAGCTTGTTCAGTTGAGTTATAACCAGTGAATGGCATTGTCAATTTTGGCCACCAAACCAATACAATGACCTTTAATTAGAAAAAATAAATCGTTTAGAAAAACAAAGAAAAAAAGTAGATGAATCTGAATTTATCTCTAAAAATTGCACTCTTAACTGGATGGGATATTGAATCATTTTTGGTTAAAAGGTAACCCTATCGAGGCTATGGACGCTTGCTGGTAGTAGAGGCTCTACCTATGACAAATGAGTACATCTAAAAGCTAATTTGCAAGAGCCCCTTGCTTTATCTTTAAAACCATGTAAAGACTGATGTAGACAAAGGAATTTCCATTTTGAAAAGGATAATCAAATGGATGATAACTAGGTGGATTTTGTTTTCTTATTCAAAGAAATGTTACTTATCTTAGATTTCATGCATTTCCTATTTTCTGAACTATCTTTATTTTGGAAGTTTTAGAAATTTCAAAAAACTATCAGAGATAACTGGTTCTTCTATCAAATCGCCAATTGTTGTGCTATTCAACAACCCCCCATTTATTGATTTAATAGCTAATGTTCTATTAGTAAATGGGGACCCTTTAGTAAAAAACCCTCCAAGAAAAATTTAGCACTTAGGCGCTTTCTTTTAAAACTTTTAGAAATAAATCAAGATATCAAGTCAAAACCCTCTAAGACTAGCAATTCTCACCTTTTCGTATATCGCTGGACCAAGTGCGTTGAAGAGTTATTTAACAAACAAAATCTACGAATTGTGATAGAATGAATCAACGCATTTAACTTAGACATCATTAGAATTTTAATTCAAAGCTAGGGGTTAAATCATTTCCTATCAAACAAAGGAGTTATCACAATCACATATCGTCAATCACAAAGGACGCAACTCGCAAATCATGTCGTAACATGCAAGATGCGATATTGCGATAGAACGAGTCAATCTTATCGCATCGCTTCAATTTACTTAAAAGCCCAATCTTATGAACTGCGTGAGCTTGCAAAGTGTGATAAAACCCAGACCCGATAGAAGCAAATGTTATAAATTGTAAGTTATGTCCGGTACAGTGTGAAAAGAATTTTATGAAATAATTACAAACTACACTCTAAACGATAAAGAATATGCCTCTTATCTCGCATATCGCATCCTGCAGTATATTAAAAAACTCTAGGAAAGCGCACAGCCAAAATTGTGATAGTGTGATTTGTGATATTGCGATAACCTTATTGCAATCGAAAAAAATAAGCGTTCTCATAGTTTAAACCTACCACCTTAAGTTTTTCCTTCCCGTTTGCGATGCGGTAGTTTAATGAGTAATAAAGGCAACAATAAGATACCTTAGTGGATATTTAATGAATTTAATGGCTTTTATGTTAAAGAGTGGCTCTACGTGATACAATATCTTTTCATATGCATTTTGATTAAAAGCTCATTTCTTGTCACCTTTTTGAGGTTAACTGTATCATTTATTCTCACTGTCAATCTCGCTTGTGTTTATCCAATAACTTCCATTTTTCTCCATTTCAGGAAACCTCTATAGAGAACATCCTTAGAAATAATGGTGAAGAAGGGAAAGGCGACTCCATCTGAGAAATCAGAAATGGTCCCGCTTTTCTTTGATACCATATGCAATAAGGATGGAGGAACCTCGACATGGGAGGCCATGTATAACTTGTTAGAAGAAGAGTAGCCCAAGCCACTGGTAACAAAGTCCACGATTGATGCTCAAGAATCATCTAACGCCTCCTATTTCGAAACATCATTTCCATTCCTACACCAAATAGCTGCGACACCAAAGATTATTGTTGGCATTATGATACAGGTGTTGTCCTTGATGGAAACTCACTCAGACAGAAGATCACGGTGCAGAATGATCATACTACAAAGAAAGAAGAAAGAGAAGTATACGCAGGTTCACCTTGACAAAGGAGTGTATACACACGAGTTAACATACCAAAAGGGGCGTATAACATATACACGCACTTTCACAGAATGAAAAGCACGTATATCTTGGAAAACTAAGTTTTGGTCCATGGTATTTTGATCCATGGTATTGTTCCAAGATATCTGGTCTGAGGTATTGACCATAGGTATTTTGTCCAAGGTATTGGTCCTAAGTGGTTTTGGTCCATGGTATTGAGAAATGCTTAAAACTATATAAGGAAGACAAGATCATTAGGCCAAGGTGTGCACGGATTGAATATCTGATGAAGTGTGAGATCCAGTATGTAGGTTATGGGTTTGTGATGCTTTGCTTGATCTGAACTAAGGATGCACCTATGTGGATGATGATGATGGATGATGGATCATGATCTTAAGGCTTGGAATGTATTATCATTATGTGATTCGATCATGGATAGACTAGATCTGAATACTGATGCATGTTTTATTCTGCAAATGTTATAATCTGGGTATGACTGAATTCTTAAATAGCTGTGAAGTTCTTAAGTTAGTATTTGCATATCTGTACGCGGGTTCGCTTTGGTAAAAGCATATATACACGCTGGTTAGGCTCATCATAGTAGCGTATACATTATGAAATATGATATCTGAATTTGCAGTTGGTTCTAATGGTTGTTGCAGAGTTATAGGTTCTACTCTATGTTTTGGTGATTGTGTTTTGATGACAGGTCTTTAGTGATTCAGTTATGGGTGATTCAGATATTGATGATTGAGATTCAATGATTGGTTAATGCAATGGTTGTATTGCAATGGTGATTGATTTTGAGCTTCAATGTTGTTGATGGGTCCAGTATGAAAATTGGATGAAACGTGGCCTTCAGATTATGGTGTTGTGTTCCAGGAGTATCCAGTTTGAAAATTTATGAAACGTGGTCCCTAGAGGAAGAGAGAAGGTCATAACCTTCTATAGGCCAGCGTCTACGTACTGGTAAACATATCGGCTAGTACAAGAGCCAGGGGGTTAGAGCTCCCTTCCAATAGTAGCTGGAAAATGAGTGAAGGTTGGAGCCTTCAATAGGTCGGCGCCTACGTACTAGTAAACAGATCGACTAGTACAAGAGCTAGGGGGTTGTAGCTCCCTTCTAGTAGAAGCTGGAGAACAAGACAAGGTTGTAGCCTTCTGCAAGTGGGTGCCTATGTACTGGTATGAGTCTACACTAGTAAAATATTGTAAACAAGTTTTCTTATATTAAAAAAAAGACAGCAACATGTGGTTTTTGTCTCACATTGGGTTTCCGCCTTATATCTTGGTGTTCATATGTGTTTCTTATGTGTGATGATCTGTTCTATTTTTTCTGCACCTAGTTACTATTTATATGGTTAATGAAGTATTGATGCACTGATTAAAGATCAACATATGATGAATTAACTGAATCAGAAGTCTGTTGCATATACGCTAGTTTCCTTAAACACAATTGTGTGATTCACCCCCCCCCCCCCCTCTCAATATTATTTCCAACAATTATACCATACGCAGATATGGTAAAATGGGAAATTGACGAGGTAGACATCTCACACAGAACCTTCAAGAATCACAGGCAAGAGGTCATGGGGTCTTTCCCAGCAGACAACCTACAACTAATGTACCAATTACCAAAGCCGCAAAATCTCTACAACAAACAATTCCTTGAACAATTCTCCAAAGAAAATGAGGAGCTGTAAAAAGAAAAGGCAAGCTCAAATGGGATAAAACTGGTACGTACTCAACGACATCCATTTCTCCCCCTCATAGTTTCGTAACAGCAATGATATGTGGGTTATTCTATAGACCTAATAGCACCAAGTTTTCTATGGAATGGCTCTCGTTAATAGATGCAATAGTGAATGCAACAATTATGAACTGGGCCCAAATTTTATCAGAAAATTTGGCAAAGGCCATTATAGAATATAGAAGGAAGAGAAGTCCTTCTTCAAGGATTTTTCCCCCTTACTTCATGAGTGCTTTTGTTATGGATGCAATCTATTTTTGTTCTCAATTTCCCAATATGGGATGGAAGTGGACTATAAAAAAACCGCTTCCCATCCATATATACCATAACATTTTGTGGCAATCTCAATTCCATCCCCATTTTTATAAAATATGTCAAGGGGTTATGCTACCCATTCATAGAGTAGTGTATGATAGAACCACCCCTAGGTTTTCTAAAGAGGCCGAAGTAGATATCTTGCCAGTAGCCAGATTGTTTGGGGAAGAGACATTCACCTACATCAGAGTTTTTGGGAGCACTGCTTCACCACATGTCCTCCCATATTATGTCCTCGACAAAATAATGGCCAAATAAATATCCTACCAAACAGCAGGGGAAGGCGGATTAAGCAAAGGACTTAAAGAGCAGAAGAAGGCCATTTGGCCTACATTCCCATTACAATGTGGTGCTTTTTCACTACACGATTATGGACACACATTAAAGGAAGAAGAGATTATGATGTCTCTAAAATTAGCTACATTTTTTGGAAGGAAATACGACCCTAATGGCACTGTTAATATATTTAGTGCTATGGTAAAATTAAAACAGTTCACCCACAAAGAGGACACTTTTGATGACCTCTTCCTACAAGCAGAAACATTTTCACAAGTTCAACATATGGCATCATTACTTTTGACACCAAAAGATATTAATGCTTTCCATGTGTACAGGAAAAAGATATTATTAAAAGTCCCATTGGACCTACTACATATTGAACCAATAAGGGAGCCAAATCCCAGCATAAGCTTGGAAGGAAGCTCCAAAGAAAACTCTAAAGAAGAAACCCAAGGGAGTTCGACTCATGAGCCAAAGCACTCAGAGTAGTAGTCTCAAAATGGGGGAGGAAACACAAATAAAGAGTCTGAAAAAGACATAGCTGGAAGTACAGAGGAGACAGCCAAGCAGGCCTTAGCAAAGAAACAAGCAGAGGTTGCTTCTACTTCAACTCAGTCAGGTAAAGCTCCAATCATTGACCTGGAACAAGAATGGGAGAAGTTCAATAAAAAGCTCCACACAGACACAAACCCTGAGCAAACATCTGAAATGCAAACTCCCAAGCAAACCTAGCATAAGGAAAATCTAGAAACAATAGGGGAAGGAGCTACAGGCACTTAGGACATTGAGATCATTCCTGCTATTCCTACTTCAAAAATTGTCTTAAGAATTGAGGAAATACCTCCATTAGATGTATTCTACAGTCCTACCCACAAGGTTGTAGTCAAAAGACAAAGGAAGAAAAGGAAACTGGACACCATGGCTGTTACAACTCTAGAAAATGAACCAATGGATATCGTATGGAAGGACTCGCCTATCGACCCATCTGAGAATCTCACAAAGTTGTCGCAGTTCACAAGAGCCTATGCCACAATGACCATCGACAAGGCGACAAAGGTCCAAATGCTTCTGAAGGAAAAATAACAGAAAATTTTGCTACTAGAACAACAATTAGCCCAAGAAAAATCTAATCAACAAGAAAAATTACAAGTAGCCCAGCTCCAAAGAGAATTTGAACAGATGAGGATACAACACCAAGCCATCTTAGCAGAAAAGGATTCGCAAACACAATCCATGATAGATAAACTTAAAGATAATCCACAAATTAATGAATATCAAAGAAGCATTCAGCCTCAATTCCCTACTAATGCAACAAAAGGAAGTATTTTGCCAGAAAATCTTGCAAATAAATCCTTATTGTGATACCAGTCATAAATTAACAAATCAAGTTATCAATATGAGATTTGAGTACGAAAAAATCCACAAAAGGGTTTCTAATTTTATCACCTAGAAAGAAACAAAGGATGGGAGAAAGCTTGACCTACCAAAGCTGGAAGACTCTCATAAAGATATTTTGTTCATGGATTGGGATTCTCAGTTGAAATAGACAAAAATGGAAACAACGATAGCAGTGACAAGAACAAATAACATAATATAATCCATTAACAAAAATCTACATGGTGCCAATCTTGTCAAGGAGTGTGTACTAGGGTTTCTTCCAAATATTAAACATCTAGAGTAGCAGTGGAAACAAGCAATGCATGAAAAAGGAGGACGCAATCAAATAGCTAAACAGGCTAAATTGGGAAGCATATTGGCAGTTTCTCGTAAAACCACACAACCAATGGATGACTCTAAGATGTTTAACAACCTCTACACAAAATATGGTTCTAGCACTGAAAAATGCCATATTTGTTGGGCAGTTAAAATTTGCAATTGGCCAACCACCTCAGCTCAAGCCAATGACTGATATTTGCGACCTTAGAGATCAAGTTCAAAGGAGTTAGTCATTAATTTATTTTTCTTTTGCTTTTATTTTGGCATATTCTGAGGAAGGTTATTTGAAACCTCCTCAGCTATTTTTGTAATAATCTATTTTGAGACATATAGTTTATTATTTAAACCCCTCTCACGCATTTATAGAGGGGTCCAGAAATTTTATCAAAAACACTTTTCAAGACATTGCACTTCTGTACTTTTGAGGAGGTTTTGATTAAATGAATGGAACGAGATCTATTTTTCTTTACATATCTAGCTTGTTATACTGAAATGCACTTTTGTACTCTTAGAATGTGTTGGATTCAATGAGATTGGATCAATATTGCTTAAGCACATGAACATGATTTATCATATATGGTACTTTTATCGTATGATTATGTTTTATTTATGTATTAAGAAATAATTATTCTTTCAATTGTTTTGTGTATAAAAGTCAGAATTATAGTTTCGCATTATTGCACTTTTGTATGATGTTAGCTCTGATTCCATTTTTGAATACATGAATGATTTTTATATGCGATATATTTTTCTCAATCGTTTTGTCTAACTATTTATCCAAAATGATTATTGTTAAACGATTTAATTTCTTTTGGAAGTTGAATGATCTTTATTACCAATTGTTGTAAGACATCATTGTAGATTGCATATCGTATTTTATTCTCGGGTATATTATAGTTAGATAATGTTAGATTAAAGAGATATGCATGTGTTTAGTAGTTAGATTAGATTACACTTAGCTTAGTCATTTCCCGTTACATCTTATATCATCCCACCAACATTATCAAATCTCTCTGGGAAACTGGTCCCATTATCCCCAGTCGGAGCCACTATACCAAACGGGAAGGAGCTGCTTTTAAGGTCTGAACCAGGTGGTTTTCCCCCATGTTGTCGTAGTGATTTTCAAGGCTTCAACAGAATGTTAGAAGGGAGCTTGGTGGGAATGGTTGACCAATTTTGGTCATGCGCAATCAATTCATTAGTTAGCTTCCTTAAATATGCCAGGTTTAAAGAAGATAAGAATGGGATTTGCAAGTTTTCTGACATTGCGAAACAATTTTGGACAACTATATGTAAAGAGATCCTCTATGGGAAAGTGTTAAGAGAGCGACCTTGTGGGTGTCTCATGGACTTTCCGGAGGAGTGGCATGTGGGTTCCCCAAAAGGGTACCATGTGGGGACTATTGTGGGGTCATGAAAGGTGTGCTTTGATGGGGAGGAGTCCCGAGAAAAGTTTCACCAATAGAGGAATATCCTATAATAGTGGCTAGGTGACGTCTTCTATGCCTAAATGGTAGGAGGTGTGGCACACCTCCCGGTAATGGGGGGAGGTTTAAAAAATGCCTGGATGGATGGGGAGCCATGGGTCCCCTATGGTGTCGATTAGAGTGTGTGCTACTTTTTGTATTGTGTGGGAAGGAGACTATTCTTTAAAGAAAATAAATCACATACATAAAACAAAGAAAAAAATAAAAATATTACTTTCCATTTAACTTTAGCCTATGTGATCAATCAAACAAAAAAATGGTTTTTGTTTGTTTTTGCATATGATAAAAGATCCTATGAAGACCTAACTTCCCTTACCACTCTCAAAGTAACTAGACCTTGTGGATATATATTTTGATGGGTACTAGGGAAACATCGTGAAAGAACTAGCAGTGCCTTCCAGCATCTAAAGAATCAACCAAGGTAATGAAATGAGGCTCAAGTGCTGCCCGCACTATCACCTATAGGGAAAGGATGCCATAGATTTTTGCCACTAAAATACCTTCATCCCACGTGAGCATTCAAGTCTTTATCTTCTTGGTATTAAGTTACAAATATCAAGCACTATATGGGTTGGGTATCCCCAAAGAGTACCACACGCACTAGACCTAAGTCAAACCCCCTCTGAATCGAGTCTCTTCCATGTTTGGGTATTCTTTTCCGTGGGATGATTGAAGGATTTTAAGCTCCCTAAAGTGTCAACTTCTATGTCTTAAAGATGTAACATCACCATGGTGGTTTATGGGATGCCTACCCCCAATGTTCCTAACCTAAACAATAAATTCTTTGGTGGCCTCTCTAGGGAATTTAGTTCGTTCAATTCATGGTTTCTTTTAAGGGTCTTACTTTTCTTTAGGGTTTGAGATGTAAGCTGAAATAAACTAAGTATCAAAATATTCGGAAACTTTATGCTTTCCAATACGAAATTTATAGAAGCTTAGTGTGTGATGTGTAATTGTGTACAAGTGATCAAGTGAGCATGTAAAGTGTGAGAAGATGTGGATATTCGGTGATCTGTTTTAATATCCTTTTAACTACACTAGATTTTATTTGTTCCTTGCATTAAAAAGAAATTATATGTGGCTGATGGACCACTTACTCTTTCGTAAGAAAATCTTTCATAAGAAAACCTTTCATAAGCAAACCCAGGTTCCTCTAAGAGACGTAAGGGAAGCAAAGATTACTTACTTTCTATAATAAAACTTGCTCCTAGTCCCACAAAATGAAAGAAATGAATGCTTTAGTCAATCCCGCAAGGTCCAAACCCTTTGCTCCTTCCAATGCCTTTAGAACCTACAATTATCAAAGCAAAGCATATACAACAACAGTAATAGAAAGCATGTTCATGATATAGGTGTTAAATCATATAAGCATGTGAGAAAATGAGTATTAACATAAGATTTCATATGTAAAGCATAACGTATATTAATGAATAAACACAATAAATATGAGGAACAGAAAAACATATATTTATTGATGTAATCTAAATGAAATGTGGAAAACTACAACCTAAGTCTTCCTCCAACTCCAAGCGAAACCATCCTTCGGATCCATCCTACCCAGGCCTCAGCAGTCCTCCTCCGTAAAGGTGCACCAGGATGTCATACAAAGATGATGGACACCTAAAATAAGGAAACAAAGGTTTCCTATAACTTGGGAGTGCATGAGGCAGAAGGATTTCTTCAAACTTGATCAGGGATGTAATCAATTATAATATCAATACCTCATCTCTCTCCCCCCTAGGCCTTCCCATGGAGTTTTATTTATACTTCTCCAAATTAGGTTTTTTTTTTTTTTTTTGCAGTTGGGAAACTATTGGGCGATGGGCTATAGTAGGTGAGTAACAGGTAAAACCCATAAACTCCACCTGAATTTAAGGAGATTATATATTTTTTAGTGTTTTAACACATATATGCAAGTTGGGTATAGAATGACCCACATGTACACACTTTTTATAAAAGGAAAAATAGAGTATGAGAATTAAAACACTATTTTTTAGAATTTGGACCAAGTCTGGAAAGGAAGTGTTGCCCTAGGCCATAACCAGAGCATCAAATCTACCAAGAGTGGTAAACGGTGCTATAACATATGCCCCCTAATATATGAGGTCAGAACGCGTACATGATGGCCGAAATGTATTAAGCGTACAGGAGTCCTACAAAGATCTAAAAGGAGTTCACCAGAATTCAGCCTGCCAAGCCAATGAAAAAGATCAAAAAGAAATCTGATGTCTGAGGTAGGAATACCCATGCTCAGAGATAATAAATCATGTCCACATGTCAAGTACAAAAGTAGATCCAATATGTATACAAGTATAAAGGAATTGAAAATACATAGTGGATCATTCGATCATATCCATAGAAGTAGATATCTCAATATCACATATAAATAACTGATCAATGATGCTGAAGTAGAAAGTTGACCACTGAAGTCATAAAGTTGATCCAAAAGTACCAAGTCAAAGAGTGGAACAAATGGTACTACACGCAACTCGAGTGCCAAGACATAGGATGTCACTGTAATGAACTCCAACATATAAGGTGGATGGTGTCAACTAGCAGAAACAGGAGCAACTGGCAAGTGAACCAAGAAATATTGATGCAAACCCGAGGTCTTCACCAATCACTATGTACATTTCTACACAATGGAAATAAATGATCTGAAGTCAACCATGTGAGAAATCATTTGATTACTGGTTATTGATGTATAAAGTTAAAAAACACGAGACTACTCCCTGATAATGATAATGAGAGCCAAGGTATCTAGTACAATCTAACAAGTGCGAATAAATTAGATGAAGGTGAACACTTGGAAGAATCTATCAATCAGGAGACAATGATGCTTTCCCATTGTCGATAGCGAAGGAGTCTGCCACTAATGACTGCAAACGTTAAGGTACTGACAAATGGAATCTAGACCTTGTTCCCAGAGCAATGAGTTGAAGTCGATGGGAAAATATCCGATGGAAGGAAGGAATTAAGGCATCCTTCATCAATCCAGTGCAAGTGTAACTCGTAAGACAATAATGTGGAAGGAATCAAATGAAGAAAGATGTAGTAACAAAATCGAGGCACATTTCCCGCATACACAAGATGTAGCTAGCACACAATAGAAATCCTCTAAACCAACCAATAATGAAATCTGACACTAAGGCGAGGAATACACCGATAGGGTCAAATGGAAACCAAGGTACTACACGAATCCCAATGTGTGATAATGAAAGCTAACATCGAACACAAGGGAAAGCACTCAGTCAAAGACCCATGATACTGATTGATGTTGAGCACAAGGTGACCTATCAATAATGAAAATGGGGCCAACGTGCAGCTCTAGATCCTCTCTCACAAAAATTTATCGTAGTCGATAAGAGAAAGACCCATCAGCAAGAAGTCAGTGTAGACCTTCTCAAACCAGCATGAGAAAAGGACCAATAGCAGATGTGATAATGAACATGACTCTGACAATCAGGGATGGCCGACTGAAAATAGGTCAAGAGACACCGCAGAAAGGCCGACTCAGGTTTACTTCCCTTGAACAAGAGCATGACTCAAAGGTGACTACATGGCGGCATATGATAACTTTGTATAAGTTTGTCATGCAGGAGGCATAAACAAACTCTCCATATGATTGGAAGAGATAACCAATCGAAGGATTACTGACTCGAAAACAAGGTTAAGGCTATCCTAAGTCAAAATAAAGCCCATCCCAATGGAGGAAAGACTTATTTTTAGTTCTTTGTTCAAGGGCGACACAACTGAATCTAGCTGCCATCAACTATGGAAATAACGTCCCATTCTCGCTCTTTTTGGAATATTAATTTTTTTGTCTTTTTCATATTTAGAAATCCTAAAAAAGAATAAAAGAATACCTATAGTGAGGTGGAAAGAATGAGTGTCCAAATACAGATGCACTAGTTCCTGGCAGGGGAACATTCCTATGCTCAATGCAATGTGACGAAACTAGTCAATGACAATTAAAGGAATGCTCTTTCCACGGGTGAAAAGGTGTCAAGTTGTAGAGGCTAGGTGATTGCAAGGTCGATTTCACAAAAGACTTGGTGAAAAGGTGGCTTAAACATGATTCCAAGTGAAGTTGTTGAAGGCCAAAAGGTACAAATGGTCAACATGCAATGCAGCAGTACAACTCAACACAAAGGAGCCTTTAGGGTATAAATCCAGAAAAATAGCGAAGAAGGAAGAGAATGAGGCTTCATCGCAAAAGTCATGGCGGGACTAAATAGGACTCTTGAGTATAAGAACAAATTTTTAGCATCGGTGCCAAGTGACAACGAGGTACTATCTAGGGTGCCCATGATAAGGTAGCCTCTACCACACAATTCATGATGCTTCTAAGCAATGTGAAGGTTCTGCATCATATCTTGGTGGGGTCGATCCTAAGGCCAAAATGGGAAAGGAAACTGATAAATGTAGAATGTAGGTGAAAAACCTAACCTATATGCCAGTTTCGAGAACCAATACCTGTAAAAGCGGATCAACCATAAAAATGACCAGAGGAGAAGTCTTCCAAGTTTCGTAGGCATAATTAATAACACTAGACAAGAATGTAATACATCCCATATATAAACTTCAGATAAAATCTTGTGTTTTATAATTTATAGAATACAAAACTTGAAAATTCATACCTTATATGTACAATATGGTACAGGGAACCACACAGCCTTGTGACTTACGCATAATAGTTCTTCAGGACAAGCCCATTGTGAGGCTTAGGCCAAGGACTCCTTTGGTAGTTGAAACTCATGGCTTCAAAATTTTCCTCCTGTGAAGGTAAATCAACTTCCAAGAAATCATGAGAGCTAGAATGATCAAAAGATGGAATTAAGGGGTCCCATATCCCCATAGGAGAAATCACTTGGTCAACTATCGGGACCAAGTCCCAAGAAGGAAAATAATAGTTCAAAGGATCCTTCTTAGAAACAATTGAACATTGAGGATTCAATGCCACATAGTTCACTTGTGGTCAGGTAGAGTCTACTTGAACACTTGGAACAAACCAAGGGGTATTATATAGTAAATTTGAATTAGGGTGGTGATTATCAGATGCAAGTTTATCAATAGTGACAATATTTATGTTATGAGGAAAACACATCACTCGAAATAATGAAGACACCACAACATTCATAGCATAGACAAAATCACTCCCAAGTAGCCTATTAAAGTCTAAAGGGCGATCAACCACCATCATATCGATAAAAACATTCTTCCCACCTAAAGTAATAGGCAATTGAATAATAACACTCATAGATTCACCAGGTCTTCTATCATAGGTTAAAAACTGACTATTAGCTATCAACAAATTTGGAGAACCAAAATCTTTCCAAGTCAAGGAGGATATAATACTTGTATAGGATCCTTCATCCACCATACATCAATAGACGTTTGTGGAATTAACTCTAACCTTTATTTAGAAAGGTGTAGCGAAAGGAAGACAAGGCTCGACAATATTATCCCAATCGAATGAGACACTCCTGGAACTTGGAGGGGGTACATTCGAAGAAGTCGGAGTGCCCCCAGTACTAGAAGACTCTGTACTAGAAATCAAGAAGACTATGTTTTTAAGCACTTCACCCCCAAAAGGAGGAGTGTAATCAGCTAGAGATTGCACTGGCTCGACCACTTCATCAATTAATGGTCGATTAGACTGTTGAGAAACCATAACAAATTCAGGAGTAGAAGAACCTTCAAACTCGGACCATATCCTTTGTACCACTGGAATATCAGGGAGAAAATGAGTAAGATGGTCTCCCTTACATATCTTATAAGGGAAATTAGGTTTAAAACTTCTACACCTAGTTTTCTGATCAACATTCGTTCTGCCAACATGACTAGGAGTGGTTGGTGGAGAGTCCCTAACATGACTTGTAGAGGTTAGTGACTCTTTCCCAAGAGAGATGGGACTAGTGCTCCTAGCCCTACTCATAGAAGCAGGTGAGTCAAAAGAAATAAGACTCACAGAGGTATGTGACTCGTTGCTAGTATGACTCACAGTGACTAGACTTATGCCCCTAGCGTGACTTGTAGCAGCTGAAATCTCATCTATGACATGAATAGCAAAGATTGATGATGATTCATTACTATTTTGACTTGCAATGACTAGACTTATGCCCCTAGCGTGACTTGCAGCGGCTGAAATATCATCTACAACATGACTAGCATAGGTTTATGATGGTTAATGGATAGAAGTATTCTTTGTCTTCGTCTTCCTCTTTCACTTCTTTTTACATCTCTTATTACAAAAGGGAGGAGAAAGAGGAATCCTATATTTCTCTTTCGAAGAAGATGAACAATTAACACCCATTTGATGCCCTTGAAATAAATCATTCATCTGAGAATCTTCAAGAACATTTGGAATATTTAGAGTGGACCACAACCAAACTGGTAGTCCATCATTCAATCTAGGAATATTCAAAGTGGCCATCAAGGGGGTACCAACATTTCCAAAGAAAGGAAAAGCAAAAGGATCCCCTTTTGGAAAGGTACCTTGGTTGGTCTCCACAGGAATATTGGCCATACCAAAATTATCTGTAGATCCTTCCCTTACGGGAATGTACAAATGACTTTCCAAGGAAGAGGGATGCACAATCAAAACCTTTGGCCTTAAGGAGGCAACTCCAAAACATTCAAAACTAAAGATCAAAAGCCTTTCCAGATCGGTGGAGTGGTAGGTCAGTCACTTAGAATCTAAGTTCCAAAAGTGACAAGACAAATCCACCTAAAGCCAACTAAATACAAAGAGAAAAGAGCACTCGACCATAAATTCCACAAAGATGAAACCAATAAAGAAACTTCCAATTATTTCCACTTCGGGTGATGAGAAATGGACACCAAAATACAAGAAATTGAAGTAAGGGACCTTCCAAAGATATTTTGGGATAATAACGGTGCAAGCCTACCAGCGAAGGTAACATAAACAGTTACGCTAACCTCCAGAAAAATCCTTTGCCGGTGCAAGCACATAAGATTCGCAAGGGTACCCTCAAGAAGTACTAATGAAAGTGATACAAAGTCTGCCTCAGGTGCCACGGGATTCCCCTCCGCAGGCACCTATGTGATCCCTAGGAATAGAAACTATGGGCACCAGTTCATATCAAAAGTCGAGCGGAATAGTCTCGGGGCGATATCCAACAAGTAGAAGAGGGGGTATCTCTCTTCCTTGCTTCACTATGCCTCGTGCTTGACTCCCAGTCATGGAGATTTCCGGGTATTTCTAACGAGACTAGATTTCACTCATTATTCAACATCTATGTTTGATAGTTTGAGTGGCCTTGGAGAGTTATCTCTCCACTCACCTATTCCAAGGCCATAAAGAACTAAACTTGTTGGTATTGTTAATGAAAAATTAAAAAAAATGTTCTAGTTCTTTTTATTAAAGTGCTTGATTTTAGAGGGTTGTTCTTTAAGTCAAAGGTACAACAAGAGTGAAACTTATGGTGTTTTCGACGCAAAAGAAATCAATATAAACTTAACTATATGCATGCAATTATTTTCTTCCATGGAAAAGGATTTCTACTTGGTTCTACGAAAAACTTATAGAAGCAAAATGTTTTTTTTCTTTAATAGAAGTACACTCCACACACACTCAAAATCTAACAAAAGAGACTAAAAATGCTTATTGTGGAAACTAACCTAATGAAAACTCAAATGATGATGCAAGATCCTATGAATATCCATATAATAAGCAAATGTGTTTCTTTACAAGATTAATAAGCCAACTTTAAAATAAAGAGGGGAAAAATTCAATAACAAATTTCCCTCAAAACCAACCAAAACCAATTGAAAAAGTTCACAATTGCTAAAACAAAAAAACAAAAGAAACCAAAAACAAAAAATTAAAAAGAAAAAGAAAGGAAAAAGCTATGTTTTTGTCTTCTTATTTTTTTAAACCCAAAGAAATTTTTGAGGTCACAAAAGACTACTAAACTTCAATGATTAAGAAACAACATAAAGATTCCCTTAACTTCGCAAGTTATGCAACTCATCAATAATATTAAACTTGAAACAAGAAAGGACTACAAACTTGCATTAACTGATGTGAATAGCAGTATAAAAGACTTCAGAAAACCAACAGAATGTCAAGAAAGACTCTCAAGATTTTGAAAGAGACACTCAAAAACCATGAAAAACAAAATCGGTCAACCAAAAAGGAAAGCAAAGCAAAGAAATCTGAAACTTGGGTTATAAATGAAACTCAAACCAGTTTCTTTGTTCTGGAAAGCCAGAACAACCAAGAACTTCTAACAGAAGCCTTGAACCCAAAACGAAAACTGAAACCTTACTCAAAAAGAAATCCTGGGTCAACTAGATTTCTCACCAAGAAGAAGATTCAGAATTGAAAACTTGAAAGAAAGCAGAGCTTTAATGACAGTGAATGATCAGAAAATAGAAAAATTCACCAGGCAACAAACTTAACTGGGCAAAATATTTTGAAAAATTAATTCAGAATTAGGTATACGCGACTGTGTAGAGGCACAGAGGCATGTACATGCGTTTCAAACACAGGAAACTCGCGTATACGCTAGTATATTTGAGGAAACAAGCGTGTATACGCTATTGTATCCCTAAAAAGCACGTTTAAAAATCTCAATTAATAAAAATAAAAAATCAAGGCCTGATCCAAAAGATCAGACTTGATGCCTAGGAAACCAATAAGTTTCTGACATTGTAAAAACAAGAAATCAAGAAAACAAACCCTGATCAAGAACAAACAACCCAAACTAGGAAAAACAAGAATGTTTTTCCCAATCAAGTTGCCAATTCTGTTATGGGTGGAAACACCCTAGGATCTTGTGTTTAAAACCCTAACAGAGCGGAGGGCATACATCATAAAGAAACACGTAGACAAGCAGTCTAAATGCTTAAACGACTAAAGTAGGAAGAAGAGGTATTACCCGGAGGTCCTACGTTCGAGGTCGATCCCGCAAGGGCCAAACTCTCTACTCCTTCCAATGTCTTTAAAACCTGCAACTTATCCAAGCAAAGCATATACAACAGTAGTAATAGAAACCATTAGGTGTTAAATCACATAAGCATGTGAGAAAATGAGTATTAACATAAGATTTCATATGTAAATCATAACATAGATTAATGCATAAACACAATAAATATGACGAACATAAAAACATTTCTTTATTGATGTAAGCTAAACGAAATGTGGAAAACTACAACCTGAGTCTTCCTCCAGCTCCAAACTAAACTGTCCTTCAGATCCGTCCTGCCGAGGCCTCAGTAGTCCTCCTTCATAAAGGTACACCAGGATTTCATACAAAGATGATGGACACCTCAAAGAAGGAAACAAAGGTTTCCTATAACTTGGGATTCCAGGAGGCAGAAGGATTTCTTCAGACTTGATCAGGGATGTAATCAAATATAATATCAATACCTCATCTCTCTCCCCCTTAGGCCTTTCCATGGAGGTTTATTTATAATTCTCCAAATTGGGTTTTTTTTTTTTTTTTTAGTTGGGAAACTGTTGGGCCATGGGCTATAGTAGGTGAGTAATAGGTAAAACCCGTAAACTTTGCCTGAATTTAAGGATAATATATATTTTTTAGTGTTTTAACACATATACGCAGGTTGGGTATAGACTGACCCGCATGTACACACTTTTTATACAAGGAAAAATAGTGTATGGGAATTAAAACACTATTTTTTAGAATTTGGACCAAGTCTGGAAAGGAAGGGTTGCCCTAGGCCATAACCAGAGAATTAAATCTACCAAGAGTGGTAAATGGTGCTATAACATATGCCCCCTAATATATGAGGTCAGAAGGGGTACATGATGGCCGAAATGTATTAATTGTACAAAAGGAATCCTACCAAGATCTGAGAGGAGTTCACCAGAATTCAGCGTGCCAAGCCAGTGAAAAAGATCAGAAAGAAAGTTGTTGTTTGAGGCGGGCATATGCATGCTCAAAGATAATAAAGCATGTCCGCACGTCAAGTACAAAAGTAGATCCAATATGTATACAAGTATAAAGGAACTGAAAATACATAGTGGATCATCTGATCATATCCATAGAAGTTGATATCTCAATATCACATATAAAGAACTAATCAATGATGTTGAAGTAGAAAGTTGACCACTAAAGTCATAAAACTGATCCAAAAAGTACCAAGTAAAATAGTGGAACAAACGATACTACACGCAACTCGGGTGCCAACATATAGGATGTCACTGTAATGAACTGTAACATATAAGGTGGATGGTGTCAACTAGCAGAAACAAGAGCAAATGACAAGTGAACCAAGAAATGTTGATGCAAACCTGAGGTCTTCACTGACCACCGTACATTTCTTCACAATGGGAATAAATGATCTGAAGTCAATCATGTGAGAAAACATTTGATTACTTGTTATTGATGTATACAATTAAAAAACAAGAGACTACTAACTAATAATGATGATGAGATCCAAGGTACCCGTTACAATCTAACAAGAGCGAATAAATTAGATGAAGTCGAACACTTGGAAGAATCTATCAATCAAGAGACAATGATGCTTTCCCATTGTCGATAACGAAGGAGTCTGCCACTAATGACTGCAAACCTTAAGGTACTACCAAATGGACACTAGACCTTGTTCCCAGAGCAATGAGTTCAAGTCGATGGGAAAATATCTGCTGGAAGGAAGGAATTAAAGCATCCTTCATCAATCTAGCGCAAGTGTAACCTGTAGGACAATAATGTGGAAGGAATCAGATGAAGAAAGATGTAGTAACCAAATCGAAGCACATTTCAAACGTACACAAGATGTAGCTAGCGCACGATAGAAATCCTCTGAACCTACCAGTAATGAAAGCTGACACAGAGGCGAGGAATACACCAATAGGGTCAAATGGAAACCAAGGAACTGCATGAATCCCAATGTGTGATAATGAAAGCTAACGCCAAACACAAGGGAAACCGCTCAGTCAAAGACCCATGATACTGATTGATGTTGAGCACAAGGTGACCTATCAATAATGAAAATAGGGCCAGGGTGCAGCTCTAGATCACTCTCAGAGAAATTTATCGTAGTCAATAAGAGAAAGACTCGCCAACAAGAATCCAGTGTAGACCTTCTCAAACTAGCATGAGCAAAGGACCAAATAGATGATGTGATAATGAACATGACTCTGACAACCAGGGATGGCCAACTGAATATAGGTCAAGAGACACAGCAAAAAGGCTGACTCGGGTTTACTTCCCTTGAACAAGAGCATGACTCAAAGGTGACTACATGGCAACATATGATAACTTTGTCTAAGTTTGTCATGCAGGAAGCATAAACAAACTCTCCATATGATTGGAAGAGATAACCAATCGAAGAAGTATTGACTCAATAACAAGGTTAAGGTTCTCCTAAGTCAAATTAAAGCCCATCCCAATGGAGGAAAGACTTATTTTTAGTGCTTTGTTCAAGGGCGACACAACTAACTCTAGATGCCATCAATTATGGAAATAATGTCCCATTCCCGCTCTTTTTGGAATATTTTTTTTTTTTTTTTTCATATTTAGAAAGGTTGAAAAGGAATAAAATAATTCCTATAGTACGATGGAAAGAAGGAGTGTTCAAATACAAATGCATTAGTTCCTGGCAGGGGAACATTCCTATGCTCAACGCAAGGTGACGAAATTGGTCAATGACACTTAAAGGAATGTTCTTTCCACGGGTGAAAAGGTGTCAAGTTGCAGAAGCTAGGTGATTGCAAGGTTGATTTCACAAAAGGCTTGCTGAAAAGGTGGCTTGATTATGTGCTCCCCCTGAGCCTATACCACCAATAGGAAGATGATCAACAATAGGATGATGCATCAACAACCCCCAGCTTTTGCCTGAGGTATTCAAAAGTGTCCCTGGGCAACGGTTTGGTGAAAATATCAGCAACTTGTTCCTTCGAAGGAACATACTCCAACTTGACCTTCTGTTCAAGTACTTGTTCCCGGAGAAAATGGTACTTGATTGGTATGTGCTTGGTTTTTGAATGCATAACCGGATTCTTTGAGATGCTGATTGCACTTGTGTTGTCACATAAGATAGGGATTGGAGGTGTACAAGTGATTTGATAATCCTGCAAAGTCTGCATCATCCAAAGGAGTTGGGTGCAACAAGATGCAGCAGCAACATATTCTGCTTCAGCTGTAGACAAGGCAATTGAACTCTGTTTCTTGCTGAACCAAGATACCAGTCTGGGACCCATAAAGAACGCACCACCACTTGTGCTTTTCCTGTCATCCACGCTTCCGGCCCAATCTGCATATGTATAAGCATGAAGAGTGAGATCTGTATCTCTAGGATACCATAAGCCATAATTTTGAGTCCCTTGAAGATATTTGAAAATTCTCTTCACTGCTTGAAGATGAGTCTCCTTTGGATTTGCCTGAAATCTTCCAACTATTCCAACTGCATGCATGATGTCTGGTCGGGTACCTGTTAAATATAGTAAACTTCCAATCATAGATCTGTAGGTTGGTTGATGTACTGCTGCAGACTCATCATTTGCACTGAGACTACATCCTGTGACCATGGGCGTACATACTGGTTTTGCATCTTCCATGCCATATTTCTTCAAAATCTGCTTGAGATACTTGGTTTGAGATAAAAGGATTCCTCCTTCCTTTTGTTGGATTTGCAAACCAAGAAAGTATGTCAGTTCTCCTAGCAAGGACATTTCAAATTCTTTCTGCATGACTGAGGCAAAGCTTTGACTCATAGCTTCTTCATTGCTGCCAAAAATAATGTCATCTACATACACAACAAGTATTAGCAATTTGTCATTTTCAATTTTTATATATAGATTGCTATCTGCTGAACCTTTTGAAAAACCTTGTTGATGAAGATATTTGTCCAACCGGTAGTACCAAGCCCTTGGGGCTTGTTTGAGACCATAGAGAGCCTTTTTCAATCGGCATACAAGATTTGGATCATTTCCAAGAATGAACCCATCTGGCTGTTCAATGTACACTTCTTCTTCCAAGTCTCCATTCAGAAAGGCTGATTTTACGTCCATTTGAAATACTTTGAAATTCTGAGAACTTGAGAGAGCAAGGAACATTCGGATGGCCTCAAGTCTT
Source organism: Pinus tabuliformis (assembly GCA_031772625.1). Lineage (NCBI taxonomy): Eukaryota > Viridiplantae > Streptophyta > Pinopsida > Pinales > Pinaceae > Pinus > Pinus tabuliformis. Next base: position 1,726,540,417 of record CM062820.1, on the reverse strand, counting down.
GCAACAGGAGCAAAAGTTTCTTCAAAGTCTATTCCTTCTTGCTGTGCATACCCTTTACAAACAAGTCTGGCTTTGTTTCTAATTACTTCTCCATTTTCATTCAATTTATTTTTGAAGACCCATTTTGTTCCGATAACATTCTTATCCTTTGGTCTAGGAACCAGCTCCCAAGTGTTGTTCTTTTCGATTTGCTCAAGTTCTTCATCCATTGCTTTCACCCAACATTCATCTTTGCATGCCTCTTTCACATTTTGTGGTTCAGTAGAGGAGAGTAATGCCAAATAACTTGAAGCTTCTGCAACTGTTCTTCTAGTTTGTATACCTGCTTCTTTCTGTCCCATGATCTGAGATTCTGGATGGTTCTTTTGAACATATCTGGATGGAGTCTTTTCTTCTATTCTTGTTCGTTCTTCTGCTTCTTCGTGAGGTTCTTCTTGAGATTGTTCTTGCGGTTCTTCTTCTTCATCATTCTGTCTTTGAGGGTAGCTTTCATCTTCTTCGATGTCTTCACGATGTATTTGCCTAGGAATGTATCCCTTCTCGTCAACCACTACATCAATGCTGTCAACAATTCTGCCAAGTCTTTTATTGTAGCATTTGTATGCTTTGCTATGTGGAGAGTAGCCAAGAAGAATACCTTCATCTGCTCTAGGATCAAGTTTGCCAAGCTGCTCCTCAGTATTCTTGATATAGCATTTGCTCCCAAAGATTTTGAAGTGCTTTACCGAAGGAGTTTTACCACTCCAGAGCTCATGAGGAGTTTGAGTGCTGTTCACTCGGACATTTGTTTTGTTGAGAATAATAACCGCAGCATGTGCAGCTTCACCCCAGAAGGTTGCGGGAGTTCCTGATTCATCGAGCATAGCACGAGCCATTTGTTGGATTGTTCTGTTCATTCTTTCAACTACTCCATTTTGCTGAGGAGTTCTAGCTGTAGAGAATTCTCTCCTTATCCCATGTTCATCACAGAAATCGAAAAATTCATTTGAAGTAAATTCCCCACCTCTGTCAGATCTGAGGCACTTAATTTTGTGACCTGATTCATTTTCAACCAAAGCTTTGAAGGATTTGAATTTTTCGAATGCTTCATCTTTGTGCTTCATAAGTCCTAACCAAACAAACCTGGAGAAATCGTCAATAAATAATATCAAGTATTCCTCTCCTCTAGGTGTTCTTTTTCTGAATGGTCCACATACATCTGTATGTACTAGCTCAAGAGGCATGCTGGCTGATCCTTCTTTCTCTGGAAAGTTAGTTCTGGTTTGTTTTCCAAACTGACATGATCTGCATATGGTGTTGTCAGGAATTTTGATATCTGGAAGATCGCGAACTGCCTGATATTTGCAAGCTTTCCTTATTTGTGAGAAGCTTAGATGTCCCAACCTTCGATGCCATAACCAGTGCTCTTCATCCTTGCTTAGATAACATTGTTGTTGTCCTTCATCAAATATGTATAGATTATTTGGAGTTCTTTTTCCTTTGAGAACTGTTTTACCTGTATCAAGATCACGAACAAGACATCCATTTGATCTGAATATAACCTCGGTTCTTTGATCACACATCTGGCTGACACTTAGTAGATTATGCTTCAGTCCATCAACAAACAAAACATTTCCAGCCTTAACATCTTCTTTTAAAGGAGCAATACCTTTTCCTTTTATAGTTGCAGGAGTATCATTTCCAAAAGAGACTTTCTTTCCCTTTTCTAAATTAGAATAAGACTCAAGTTTTTCTTTATCACCTGTCATATGCTTCGAACATCCACTGTCAATGTACCATAGATTTTCTTGTCCTTCTGCATAAAATGCTATCCCACATCTTTCTGTTTGAGGTTCCTTTATTCTCCATGTTTTGGTGCCTGAGGCTTGTTCCTTTTTCTGTTCTTGTACCTTTCTTTCCGGAAACCTGCTTCTGCATTCAAAGTCTTCATGTCCAAAATTATTGCAAATAGAACATTCAACTTCATTTTCAAGAGCTGAAAAGTTGTTATAGGTCCTTTTTGCAATCCCTGTCATACTTCTTTGTTTTTGAGCTTCCCTAGTCATGATTGTTTTATACGCAACACATTGAGCTGCTTTGTGACCAAAGTTATGGCAAGAAAAGCATTGTCCATTGAAGAAGCTTCTGCGATTATTGGATCTACCAGCCAACTGATTGTAATTTCTATTTTCATCTATTCTTGAACCAAATTGAGAAGATTTTACCTGTGGCTGGTTGTGGCTTTTGTTCACCCTTAAGCTGGATTGCCCCTGATAGTTTCTGTTTGACATTTGTCCCTGCTTTACCTGATGATCTTCCTTGTGCTCTTGCTCATTTCTTCTTGCTGCATCAAGATAACTTTTTGAAGTGGATGCTTGAGAAGTTTCTCCATTATAGCCCAAACCTGTCTTATTTAGTGGAGACCGCTGCACACTGATAATCTCATCCAAAGTTTCAGATCCTTTGACAAACTTGAGATTAATAGTTTTTGTTTTCTCAATTTCTTTTCTAAGACCAACAATTTCACCTTCTAATTTTTCAAGATGTTTTTCCTTTTCATCAATTTGGAATTGTAGAGTATCAATAATCATGTTCTTTTCTTCTATACATCTCTTGAGTCTAGTAATTTCATCATAAAGGTTATCCACATCTACAGCATCCTCATAATCATCATCTTCAAATGCCATTAACAGTCTATATTTATTACCTTGTTCATCTTCATCACTGTTTGATAAGCCATCACTATCTTCATGGGTGTAGTAGCTTTTCTTATTTGCACTTTGTTTCTTGTTCCATCTAACTGGTTCCTTTCCTTTATCCTTATAAGAGCATTTTGCAGCATAATGACCTACTCTTCCACAAGCAAAGCATTTGAAAGGTAGCTTACCTCTGAACCTTCCAGAACCTCTTTGAAGATTTCTGACAAAATTTGATTCTTCTTCTTCTTCTTCTGGATCATGGCTTGCTTCATAGTAATCTTCTTTGCCTGATGCTTTAAAAGCAGCCTCCCTTCTGTCTGATGGTCCTCCCTTTCTCATTTCATAAGCAGTTAGAATTCCATGTAGCTGAGACATAGTAAGAACACGGAGATTTTCTTTTTCTTCTATTGCAGATACTTTGGATTCAAACTTGGGGGATAATGATCTTAGAATCTTTTGAACTACTATAGACTCCTTTACTTCTTCACCCAAATTTTTCATACAATTTACAATCTCATCTACCCAAGAAAATAATTAGCCACACTTTCATCATTATACATCTTGAGAGTCTCATATTGAATCCTGAGAGTTTGAAGTTTAGCTTGTTTTACCTGTTCATCTCCTTCATAGCTTGTGATCATTTTGTCCCATATTTCTTTTGCTGATTTGAAGTGCATTACCTTCATGAATTCTGTTTGGGATATACTTCCTAATAGAGTACTGACTGCTTTTGCATTTGTTTCATACTTCTTTTTCTCAGCTGGATCTGTAGGAGTAGCTGAAGGAAAAGCATAGCTTGTTTCTACAATGTCCCAAACTTCAGTACCAAGAGATTGAAGATATGCAGTAACTCTTACCTTCCAATAATTGAAGTTTGTCCCATCAAAAACTGGTGGCCTGATTGATGCTTCTCTCTCGTAGTTGCTCATGATGAACGATCTACCTTCAAGCGATCAAGCTTTTCTGAAGGACCTGCTCTGATACCAATTGTTGGAAATAATACTGAGAGGGGGGGTGAATCAGTATTATCTAGCAATTTACCAAATCTTCCTTATTTGATCTTTTGAATTATTCTTGCATATCAGTACCATAAAACAATGAGCATGAATAAAGAAAATAGACAGTCACACCAAAGAACACAAGATGTAAGGTGGAAACCCAATGTGGGAGAAAACCACCTGCTGCAATATGTCTCTATCTTCTTTCAAGAAATTCTTTTTACAATGATTTTGTACTGGTGCAGTCCTTTACCAGCACGCAGGCTGCAACCTGCAGAGAGCTACAACTCTCTCTCGTTTTCAGTCTCTCCTGGAAGGGAGCTACAACCCCCTACTTCTTTTCATGAAGAATCAAATGATCAACAAGTATACAACAGATACAGTCTACTACAGATATCAGATCAATAATTACAGAAACAACCCAGAACACTTTATGAACAGAAATATACAGTCAACAGATCATCTTAAGACAGGGACGCATATTTTCTTTCTGTGGCCTGCGACTGGACGCAGTCTACCTTCTGCTGTTCTGCGTGCAGACGCACTGTTCCTCTATGCTTTGCTGCGACCGACGCACCCAGCATAACTATCGCGCCGCGTCTTTCGCTTCAGAGACGCACCCAATAACACAGTCGCGCCGCGTCCTTTGCCTCAGAGACGCACCTGAGCCTTTACTGTACTGCGTCCCGGCGCACTTGCCCTTCACTAAACTTGCGTCCCTTCAGATATAAGAAATATGAGGACTTCAGAACCAACCCAAACTCTCAGATCCACAGATCTGATCATGCGCCATAAAGATCATAGTCCATTAGAAGATTCGCCCTTATAGATCTGGACTAGATCTCACCAAGAGATATTCAACCAAGATGATGCTTAATCCAAATGAATTCCTTTGCTTTATATAGGCAAGCTTCTCCCCAAAACATGGAACAATATCACGAGCCGACACCATAGAAACACAAAACCGTCGGCTAGATACCACACAAGAAACCCCCACGTGCTTTTCTCTGCCTTGAAATGTGTGCACTGGGCGGACGCACCTCCTGAACGGCTGGCCTGCGTCCCTGGACGCGGGTTCTGCATGGTATGCCTGCGGGGACGCACTTGCTGAACATATTTCCTGCGTCCTTCTTGATTTATCACCTGAATGGGTTTGCCATCAAGGACAACACCTGAATCATAATGCCAACACTTTCCACGGGTGAAAAGGTGTCAAGTTGCAGAAGCTAGGTGATTGCAAGGTTGATTTCACAAAAGGCTTGCTGAAAAGGTGGCTTAAAATGATTCCAAGTGAAGCTGTCTGAAGGCCAAAAGGTACAAATGGTCAACATGCAATGTAGTAGTACAACTCAACACAAAGGAGCCTCTAGGTTATAAAGCCAGAAAAATAGTGAAGAAGGAAGAGAATGAGGCTTCATTGCAAAAGTGATGGTGGGACTAAAGAGGACTCTCGAGCCTAAGAACAAATTTTCAGCATGGGTGCCAAGTGACAACGAGGTACTATCTAGGGTGCCCATGATAAGGTAGGCTCTACCACGCAATTCATGATGCTTCTAAGCAATGTGAAGGTTTGGCATCATATCTTGGTGGGGTCGATCCTAAGGCCAAAATGGGAAAGGAAACTGATAAATGCAAAATGTAGGTGAAAAACCTAACCTATATGCCAGTTTCGAGAACCAATACCTGTAAAAGCGGATCAACCATAAAAATGACTAAAGGAGAAGTCTTCCATGTTCCGTAGACATAATTAGGAACACTAAACAAGAAGTTAATACATCCCATATATAAACTTCAGATAAAATCTTGTGTTTTGTATTTTATAGAATACAAAACTTGAAAATTTGTACCTTATATGTACAATATGGTACAGGGAACCACACAGCCTTGTGGCTTACACATAATAGTTCTTCAGGACAAGCCCATTACGAGGCTCAGGCCAAGGACTCCTTTGGTGGTTCAAACTCATGGCTTCAAAAATTTCCTCCTGTGAAGGAAAATCAACTTCCAAGAAAACAAGAGAACTAGAAAGATCAAAAGAGGGAATTAAGGGGTCCCATGTCCCCATAGGAGAAATCACTTAGTCAACTGTCGAGACCAAGTCTCAAGAAGGAAAATAATAGTTCAAAGGATCCTTCTTAGAAACAGTTGAATATTGAGGATTCAATGCCACATAGTTCACCCGTGGTCAGGTAGAGTCTACTTGAACACTTGGAACAAACCAAAAGGTATTATGTAGTAAATTTGAATTAGGGTGGTGATTATCAGATGCAAGTTGATCAATAGTGACAATATTTCCATTATGAGGAAAACACATCACTCGAAAGAGTGAAGACACCACAACATTCATAGCATAGAAAAAATCACGCCCAAGTAGCATATTAAAGTCTAAAGGGTGATCAACCACCATCATATCGATAAAAACATTCTTCCTACCTAAAGTAATAGGCAATTGAGGAATAACACCCATATATTCACTAGGTTCAATCTTCTATCATAGGCTAACAACTGACTATTAGTTGTCAACAACTTTGGAGAACCCAAATCTTTCCAAGTCAAGGAGGATATAATACTTCCAGAGGATCCTTCATCCACCATACATCAATAGACGTTTGTGGAATTAACTCTAACCTTTATTTGGAAAGGTATAGCGAAAGGAAGACGAGGCTCGAAAAGATTATCCCAATCAAATGAGACACTCCTAGAACTTGGAGGGGGTACATTCGAAGAAGCCGGAATGCCCCCAATACTAGAGGACTCTGTACTAGAAATCAAGAAGACTATGTTGTTAAGCAATTCACCCCCCAAAAGAGGAGTGTAATCAGCTAGAGATTGCACTGGCTCGACCACTTCATCAACTAATGGTTGATTAGACTGTTAAGAAACCGTAAAAAATTCAGGAGTAGAAGAACCTTCAGACTTGGACCTTATCCTTTGTACCACTAGAATATCAAGGAACAAATGAGTAAGATGGTCTCCCTTACATATCTTATAAGGGAAATTAGGTTTAAAACTTCTACGCCTAGCTTTCTGATCAACATTCGTTCTGCCAACATGACTAGCAGTGGTTGTTGGAGAGTCCCTAACATGACTTGTAGAGGTAAGTGACTCTTTCCCAAGAGAGATAGGACTTCTGCTCTCAGCCCTACTCACTGAAGAAGGTGAGTCAATAGAAATATGACTCGCAGAGGTATGTGACTCATTGCTAGTATGACTCACGGTGACTAGACTTATGCCCCTAGCGTGACTTGCAACGATTGAAAGCTCATCTACGACATGACTAGCAGAGGTTGATGATGATTCATTGCTAGTTTGACTTGCAATGACTAGACTTATGCCCCTAGCACTTGCAGTGGCTGAAATCTCATTTCCAACATGACTAGCAGAGGTTGATGAAGGTTAATGGATATAAGTATTCTTCTTTTTCTTCCTCTTTCTCTTCTTTTTAGATCTCTTATTACAATAGGGAGGAGAAAGAGGAATCCTAGATTTATCTTTTGAATAAGATGAGAAATTAACACCCATTTGATGCCCTTGAAATAAAGAATTCATCTGAGAAACTTCAAGAACATTTGGAATATTCGGAGTGGAACCACAGCCAAATTGGTAGTCCAACATTCAATCTAAGAATATTCAAAATGGCCGTCAAGGGGGTACCAACGTTTCCAAAGAAAGGAAAAGCAAAAGGATCCCCTTTTGGAAAGGTACCTTGGTTGTATCCACAGGAATATTGACAATACCAAACTTATCTGCAAATCCTTCCCTTACGGGAATGTACAAATTACTTTCCAAGGAAGAGATATGCACAATCAAAACCCTTGGCCTTAAGGAGGCAACTCCACAACTTTCAAAACTAAAGATCAAAAACCTTTCTAGATCGGTGGAGTGGTAGGTCAGTCACTCAGAATCTAAGGCCCAAAAGTGACAAGACAAATCCTCCTAAAGCCAACTAAATACAAAGAGCAAAGAGCACTTGACCATAAATTCCCTAAAGATGAAACCAATAAAGCAACTTCCAAGTATTTCCACTCTGGGTGATGAGGACTGGACACCAAAATATAAGAAATTGAAGTAAGGAGCCTTCCAAAGATAGTTTGGAATATAACGGGCTAAGCCTACTAGCGAAGGTAATAGAAACAGTTACGCTGACCTCTAGAAAATATCCTTTGTCAGTGCAACCACACAAGCTTCACAAGGGTACCCTCTAGGAGTACTAATGAATGTGATGCAATGTCTGCCTCAGGTGCCATGGGATTCCCCTCCATAGGCACCTATGTGATCCTAGGAATAGCAACTATGGGCACCAATTCATATCAAAAGTTGAGTGGAATAGTCTTGAGGCGAGATCCAACAAGTAGGAGAGGGGGTATCTCTCTTCCTTGCCTTCACTCTCCCTCGTCCTTGACTCCCAGTCACAGAGATTTCTCGGTATTTCTAACGACACTAGATTTCACTCATTATCCAACATCTATGTTTGATAGTTTGAGTGGCCTTGGAGAGTTAACTCTCCACTCACATATTCCAAGGCCCTAAAGAACTAAACTTGTTGGTGTTATTAATGAAAAATTAAAAAATAAAATCTAGTTCTTTTTATTAAAGTGCTTGATTTTAGAGGGTTGTTCTTTAAGTCAAAGGTACAATGAGAGTGAAACTTATGGTGTTTTCGACGCAAAGAAATCAATAGAAACTTAACTATATGCATGCAGTTATTTTCTTTGATGAAAAATGATTTCTACTTGGTTCTCGAAAAACTTATATAAGAAAAATAATCATTTTTCTTTAATAGAATTACACTCCACACACACTCAAAATCTAAAAGAAAAGACTAAAAATGCTTATTGTGCAAACTAACCTAATTCAAACTCAAATGATGATGCAAGATCCTATGAATATTCATATAATAAGAAAATGTGGTTCTTTACAAGATCAATAAGCCAACTTGAAAATAAAGAGGACAAAAATTCAATAACAAAATTCCCTAAAAACCAAGCAAAACCAATTGAAAAAGTTCACAATTGCTAAAAAGCAAAACAAAAGAAACCAAAAACAAAAACTTGAAAGAAAAAGAAAGGAAAAAGCTATGTTATTGTCTTATTTTTTTTTAAACCCAAAGAAATTTTTGAGGTCACAAAAGAATACCAAACTTCAAAGATCAAGAAACAGCATAAAGAGTCCCTGAACTTTGCAAGTTATGCAACTCATCAATAAAACTAAACTTGAAACAAGGAAGGACTACAAACTTGCATTAATTGATGTGAATAGCAGTATAAAAGACTTCTGAAAACCTACAGAATGTCAAGAAAGACTCTCAAGATTGTGAAAGAGACACTCAAAAACCATGAAAAACAACATAGATCAACCAAAAATGAAAGCAAAGCAAAGAAATCTGAAACTTGGGTTATAAATGAAACTAAAACCAATTTCTTGTTCTAGAAAGCTAGAACAACCAAGAACTTCTGATAGAAGCCTTAAACCCAAAACGAAAACTAAAACCTTACTCAAAAAGAAATCCTGGGTCATCTAGGTTTCTCACCAAGAAGAAGATTTGAAATTGAAAACTTGCAAGAAACCAGAGCCTTAATGACCGTGAATGATCAAAAAATAGCAAAATTCACCAGGAAACAAACTTAACTGGGCAAAATATTTTGAAAAATTAATTCAAAATTATGTATACGCAACTGTGTAAAGGCATAGAGGTGTGTACATGTGTTTCAAACACAGGAAACTAACATATACGCTAGTATATTTGAGGAAACAAACATGTATATGCTATTGTATCCCTAAAAAACGGGTATAAAAAGATCAATTAATAAAAATAAAAAATCAAGGCCTGATCAAAAAGATCAGACTTGATGCCTGGGAAGACAATAAGTCACTGACATTGTAAAAACAAGAAATCAAGAAAACAAACCCTAATCAAGAACAAACAACCCAAACTAGGAAAAATAGGAATGTTTTTCCCAATGGAGTCGCCAATACGGTTGTGGGTGGATACACCCTAGGGTCTTGAGTTAAAAACCCTAACAGAGCGAAGGGTGTACAACATAAATAAACACGTAGACAAGCAGTTTAAATGCTTAAACAATTGAAGTAGGAAGAAGAGGTATTACCGGGAGGTCCTACGTTCGAGGTTGATCCCGCAAGGTCGAAACCCTCTACTCCTTCCAATCCCTTTAGAACCTGTAACTTATCCAAACAAATCATATACAATGGCAGTAATAGAAAGCGTGTTCATGATATAGGTGTTAAATCATATAAGCATGTGAGAAAATAAGCATTAACATAAGATTTCATATGTAAATCATAACATAGATTAATGCATAAAAAAAAAATATCAGGAACAAAACAACATTCTTTTATTGATGTAAGCTAAATGAAATATGGAAAACTACAACCTTAGTCTTCCTCCATCTCCAAGTGGAAACGTCCTACGGATCCGTCATGTCCAGGCCTTAGCAGTCCTCATCCGTAAAGGTGCACCAGGATGTCATACAAAGATGATGGACACCTCAAAGAAGGAAACAAAGGTTTCCTATAACTTGGGAGTGCAAGAGGCATAGGGGTTTCTTCATACTTGATAAGGGATGTAATCAACTATAATATCAATATCTCATCTCTCTCCCCCTTAGGCTTTCCCATGGAGGTTTATTTATACTTCTTCAAATTAGTTTTTTTAGTTGGGAAACAGGTTGTCCACGGGCTATAGTAGGTGAGTAACAGGTAAAACTTGTAAACTCTGCCTGAATTTAAGGAGATTATATATTTTTTAGTGTTTTAACACATATACATGGGTTGGGTGTAGACTGACCCACGTGTACATGCTTTTTATACAGGGAAAATACCTATGGTAATTAAAAAACTGTTTTTTAGAATTAGGACCAATTCTGGAAAGGAATGGTTGCCCTGGGCCATAACCAGAGCATCAAATCTACCAAGAGTGGTAAATGGTGCTATAACAATAGTCTAATTACCTAGCTAATTATGATTAGTAGAGAAATTAAGCAATCTAAAATTACTAGAAAAAAATTCAGGCGTGATGGAAATTCTCTAAAGGCTACTAATCACCTGGAAAATGAGAAATTATAAGATATTTTTTGCTTTATCCAAACTCGCGTGGGTTTCACTATGCATAGAAGTGGCAATGTGTATGTTATAGGAAACATCATGGAGTGTACATTTGTCTAAGAATAATTCATGCAGTCCACAAGAAATTGTATATTAACAAGTTTCTCGGCCAACAACAGGTTCAAAGGGTCATGTAAAAATTCCAGAGAGGTATTGAACACCTTGTAAGTCGATTACGCAGAGAGAGGGTCCTACAAACGCAACCTTTAGATTAAAGAAAAGACAACAATATGGTAGCCATTTATGTGGTAGTTTTTTTGTAGAAATGGGGTACCAATAGACAGCTCCTTAGTAGTTGGTTGTTCCCTGCAAAGGAGTACATACAGATTTGGTGTTGTCAGTGAACAAACTAGGAGAAAGAAATAATTGCAAATAGTGAAAACAAAGCATATACAAACATGAACTAAAGAAAAGAGATAAATACACAAATAATGATTAATGGAGCAAACAAGTCAACAAAATAATGGAAAAAATCTCCCTTTATTGATTACTGGTAGTAGAAGATGAATACAATAGATGAATACTAAACACTTGAAAATAATTATTTGAGCTATTGAGCTAAAATATCCTCAGGAAGGAGGTTCATTTCCTCAATCTCTTTGCAAGATTCTCCTCTCTCTTAAAGAAGTATGAAGACTCTATCAATGGTGGAATCTTCTCTCACTAATATGATGGATTTCTTAAAAGAAATATGGCCAACATGCTAGTGCTCTTACTTATTTGCTTCAACAATGAAATGTTGGGTTTCCTTGATAGCAATTTTTCCAACATAACATTGTCTCATGTTTTGGTTCTCCCATGGAATATTTATATAGAATTTTTGAATCCATATTCCCTCTCCTATTTCATGAATGATAATGACTTATGAGTAGGACAATATGATTCTATTCAGGGCTACATATCTTTAGGGGGACTCGAATTCGATTGTCCTTCACTGAGATCCTGTCAGAGAATCATCTCCAAGTGTGGGAAGTGGTGCCGAATTTGCTGAGCCAGTCATTTTCTCAATTGCATGGCTTTTGAAGTAAATACCGTTTGATGTGCAACTATCGAAGAAACAATTGTGCAAAATTCATTTTTTTAACTCCATATACTTTGGACCTTAGGAGAAATTAATTTTTTTGAACTTCATAACGTCTTCAGCTATAAAATATTCACTTGTGAATTCTACTGGATGAATTTAAGCATCTTCTAAATTGTACAAACATGTGTATGATTTTTTGGTGTCAACAATATCATTGTAGTTAGTTTACAATTGCACAACTGCAGTAGTTTTAACTTATTTTTTGTTACTCTTTTCTCCTATCATCACTCTTTAGCCTCTTGAGTCATATATGTCTTAACACCATTGCGCCCCCTAGGAATTTGTCATGGAGACTTCATGGCCTTCGCCTTCAGTTTCATTTAGGACATTCTCTTACTCCTACTTGCTAGTTAGGATCCATCCTCCTAGTCCTCCTTTAAGTCCACATATAGGCACTAGTCTTTATGATTCTTCTAGTTCTGCCTCTCATTCTGCGTCTTCCCAACCCTTCATCACCACCATGTTAGGTACTAATGTGGGTGGTGGAAAACAAGGTGGTAACCAAGGTAACCCCACATGCGGAACCTCTTAAACTATGGCCATCGATCTCCACTTGCTTCCCTATATGCATGGTTTTAGCCTCCCAGATTTAAGCCAACTCAACAACAATCCTCTTCTCCATAACCAGAATTGGCCTCCCATGCCCACCAAACTTCCTTCCAACATTCCCAAGTTTGAAGGTAATCCTGGAGAAGACCCCACCAATCATGTTCGCTCTTTCCACATGTGGTGTTCATCAAATTCCATCACAGAGGACTCCATTTGTCTTTGACTCTTCCAACGCACCCTAACTAGAGTTGCTTCCAAGTGGCATGTCGATCAACCACATGCCTCCCATTCCACCTTTGCAACCATTTCTAACGCATTTATTTCATATTTCCAATTACCTCTTCGATATCACACTACTACCGAACTATTGACCTCTTTTCGTCAAACTTCTTCCACCTGCCTTTCTGACCATGTAAAAGAATGGAGCAGACGGAGGAGCATTTGTAAATCCCCTGAGTATAAAGACCGTGTGTATATGGTTTTTTTTTAATAGTCCTATTGTCCCCCATAGGTAAATATGTCAACTCTCACTTCCCTCAAATTGAGGAAGAAGCTCTCTAGATAACCTTGAAATATGATCTGATCTATTCACAATCAAATTATGTTTATATTTTCCTCCCTAATCTTCCTCGGTCTAGTGTTGCTTCTGCACCAAGGGCATCTCATTCAGCTGATAGTATTGTTGGATCTCTCTCCCACCTTCAATCATCACCATACCCTCAACCTCTTATGATTTATGGTCAACCCCAAGGGGGACTAGTTCTGCTTACACCTATCCCCCTCTTAATCCTTTGCATGTTAACTCTTACGAAGGTACAAGCACATCATATGCATTTCTCCAGCTGCATCAGTCGATGTAAGGGCGAGCTATTGCTAAATATGGTGATAAAAATTTTGTCATGAATCCTTATTATCCTTATGCATAGCCTAGCACACCAGCCTTACTGACACTACCACCTCGACCTTCCATGCCTTCATCGCCTCTACCACAACAATAACCACCTCTACCAAATGCTTATGCTCAACAGAGTAATATCAATCCCCCTATACCCAAGAGAAGGAATAATGGGAAGGGTAAATGGAACCGTCAACCTCAAGGTAACCAAGGAAATAAAGGTTGACAACCTAATTCCCCTGAGGGTGACCAGCATAATCTCGTAACCTAGCAACAGGGCAGATAGGCCAAGAAAAACAATGCTCTTAGAACTAATAAACCTTGTGCCTGTTCTAGATTTTTTGGTTGTTATACTCATGAATATTTTCTTTCACCTCAGATGCGTTAGGCATGGGAAGCTTAAGCAACTACCTCTAGAGGACCTTAGGCCATCACTCCACCTCCTCCCCCTCCTAGTTCTTCATAGTCAACAGTGCTTACCAATCCATACCCTCATCAAGGATATGTAGCTACACAACCTGCCTAGAATCCTCCACCTCCTCAACCTTCTGTTGTGCTCTACAACAACCCCCCATTTTATATCATTTTTAATTATAAACATTAACGTATGAAATGGGTCCCTTTAAAATTTGATTTGGTATCAATGCTATTATAATCCAAACAAGTCCAAAAAAAAAATGAATAAATGCGCTTTATAAAACTTTCTGGGCAAACCCTTAAAAGAAATCATGTAATGATTTGTCATTGCGATAAAGCGATCGAAAGATCACATATCGCAATGACACATAAATTATAATTAAGCACCCCAAAGTTTTCCGCCGATGCGCATTCGGCGCATTCGGCGATCGGCGATACTCCAAATACATGTTATAATGCTCCATGCCAATAGTCCCGATGCGCATTCGGCACATTCGGAGATCGGCGATCGGCGACACGCTACCACAGTTGTAATATCCCCAAAGACTTGTCCCGATGCGATGCGCAATCGGGAGTCGGGTATCGCGGCAATCTTACCCAAGTCTTATCGCGCTCAAAGCTTTTCGCCGATGCGATATCGCACTCGGTGATCGGTGATATCCAATACACGCCATTAAAGCACACTAATTATATCCCCGATTGCGATCCGATAAAGCGCGGTTTTCAAGAGAAGAGTCGTTAAGTGATGGGATGGCACAATTCAATTGTAATAAAGGCTTGATTTCTCACAATCCTTCATCCATGCTCAACCGCCAAAACGTCCATTGCATGCTTAAGTGAATCGTTCACCCGAATAACGATATAATGGGCATTTAAGAAATGACGGATTGAAAACGGCTAATTAATAAGATCATGTCTTAAAATCTTTTCACAGATTGTATACGCGCCCATTTTAGAAGCTAAATCTTTTAGTTACGCATCTATTCATATGTTTTGTATCACTTAAGAGTTTTTCATTGTTATCTCTGTGTATTACGCCCGATTGCCTCTTTGTGCAGAATTCATTCACAAAAGCTAGACCAGAAAAGATGGGAAAGAAGTCCAAGAAGACTGCAGGTGCTTCCGCAACACCATCTGCGGGACAAGCGGCCGCAAACAAGAAGAAGGGACTGATATCTGATACCACATGCACGGGGCTCACCAGAGTGACTTGGCAGGGCACTTATAACCTAATAGAAGCTGAACAACCAGAAAAGATAGTGTCGCAAGCTAGTGTGGACTTACTCAAGAAGTCTGATGCAACTCTCAAAGATTTGGCCGATTCTTTCCTTCACAGGATAGCGGCCAAAGATCAAATTCTTCCTTATACAGATGTTGTGCGATGGGCGATTGAAGAAATCCCCATTTTGGACAAAACTTTTAATACAAGAGATGGGAGGATTTTCGGGTCATTCAAGCCAGAAGACTTAAGGCAAATGTATCATTTGCCTGAAACTGAGAAAATATATAACAAAGACTTCTTGGAGAAGTTCGCAAGCGAGAATGAGATCGAATCTGAACCTATCAAGGATTGGAGGCAAAATCCCAACAAACACAAGCACGGATCCTCCGGTAGGTACTCTGTCGATTCTTTAGCTTCTCCTTATTGTTATGCAGGGATTATGATGTGTAGGCTATGGGGATTGCATGATTCTGCCAATTTTACCATTGAAATGGTTCCTTTAATGGAGGCAGCAGTAAATAGTTGGATTATGGATTGGGCTACTATCCTTTCGGATAAATTAGCAGTAGCTGTTCGTGATTTTAGGTCTCAGTCTGTTGTTTCAGAAAGAAAAATGCCCCCGTTCTACTATAGTGCATATATCCTAGACACTCTTTGTTTCAATTCCGAATTTCCTGTTCTCGGGTGGAGGTGGACTGCACAGGACCCTTCACCCATTCATATATATCATCAAAAATTGTGGAAGTCTTCTTATAAAGACCACCTGTATCAAATCTGTAATGGTTTCATGGTGCCCATTTACTATTCCATTTTTTATAAACCCATTTCAAAAATTTCCTATCTAGATTCCTTTGATTTACCAGCAGTAGCAAGTTGGTTTGGAGAAGAAAATTTCACCTATATCAGAGTTTTCGGCAGCAAAGCCGACCCACATGTTCTTCCTCTTTATGTTCCAGATAAGCTGCTAACAAGGGAGATTGCATATCAGATCATGGCTGAGAGTACTACACAGACTCTCAAAATAGAAAAGAAGAGGGGATGGCCATCTTTTCCCTTCAGATGTGGCGTTTATACTCTGCATGATCTTAAACATGCAGAAAAGGAAGCCACGAAGCTCCAGTCTTTAACACTGGCCACGATCCCAAACAGACCATACGACCCAAAAAAGACTACTTACAATGCATTAGAGCAGGCCAAGTTAACAAGGTTTGAACATCAGAAGGATATGTTTGACGACTTGTTCATTGCCGCTGAGACAATTGGTCATGTTAAAGAACTCGCTAGGATGCGATATAACGATGTGGGAATAACTGAGTTCAATAAACTCAGAGAACAGAGGTTGCAAACTCTGCCTCTGTATTTACTGGCAACATCCCCAGCAACATCATCAAGCCGACCTGTTCAAGAACAGGAGGAGCAGCAGAAGAAGCAACAGGAAGAGCAGTAGAGAAAAGAACAAGCAGAAAGGCTAGAAAAAGAACAAGCCGAGAAACAGCATAGAACACAAATGGAACAAGAAGAAAGAAGGAAGAAAGAACTGGCAGATAGGCAGAAAAGGGAGCAAGAAGAACAGCAAAAGAAGGAACATGAAGAAAAACAGAGGAGAGAAAAAGAGGAGCAGCAGAGGAAAGAGCAGGAGGAAGAGCAACAGAAGCAAACCACCAATGTAGACACTACTATAGACCCCAATTTGTTACAAGAATGGCAGCAATTTCACTCCATCATCAGTGGATTGGAATGTTCAAAAAACGAGGATACCTCTAAGACAAGTGATGCTCAGGATGTTACCTCTCCTCAGGTTCTAAGTGGAACCAGCGGCCCACCAAGTTCAAAAGAAGTTGAAGTTATTCCAAAAGACCCCTCCGACAGGTTATTCTACAGATAGAAGATATTCCGCCATTGGATGTTTTCTATAGCCCAAAACACAGGGCAGTTGTAAGGCGGTCAAGGAAGAGACGAAGGATTGATCAACCTTCTATCTTCCCCGAACAAACGGTCACAGGTAATGTAGTATGGAAGGAGGAATTGGATCCCTCTGATGACTTAACAAAGCTATCACAGTATGCAGGCGCTTATTCGGCGGCAACAATTTACAAAGCATCGGAGGTGAGCCTTCTATTGAAGAATAAGGATCAAGAAACCCTTGCGTTACAGGCAGAATTGGTTGAAACAAGGCAAAAAGCAGCACAAGCTGAAGAACAGTTGCTGGCGCAACAGCAAGAGAATAATCAGTTGACTTAGCAATTGCAAGCGGAAAGGCAAAGGATCGATCAGGATGTGATCCAGAAACAAAAGGAATTGTCGGAGGTGTTGGAGAATTTGAAAGTGGCGAATGAGAAAATGATAAAGACCAAAGACGAGCAGATTGCTCAAATGTCATCGCAGCTAGAAAAAATGAAGGGTGCATCGCAGGTAAAAGAATTTAAGACAGAGGCATTAATGATAAACAATGCGCTGATAGCTCAGGTCAGACTCTTATGTCAACAGATGGATCAAGCTGAGTCCTTATGTGAGCTAACCACAGCTATAAATCAACAGGTAGAAAAGGCCAGGACTGAACTAGATCAAGCGGACGAAGCCATTACTGCACATCTTGACTGGCAAGATACTGATTTGGGAAAAGCAGCAAAATTGCCCGGGATTAATGAAACACAGAAAGATATTCTTTTCACAGAATTGCATACTCAAGTGATGAAGGCAGAAAGGGCGGCTTCAAGATGTAAAACAACCGCCAGCAATCTAGTGGATCTAGTCAATAACACTCTTTACCTGGCCAATATGATTTCTCAATGTACACCGGGAAAGATGACAACTCCAAATGCATTAGAGCTAACATGCTACCCCGAGTTAGAAGAAAAAGGGAGATTAATCGCTGGAGTTAAAAGCTTATCCTTAGATGCATATTGGCTCTTTTTGATCAAGCCACATACACAGAGATCTGCCCTAAAGTGCCTTACAGACGCAATCGGGTGTATAATTCCCGATATCCAAGATGCCACCTACGCTGCACAGCTCAGTTCGCGCCTCAACAAACCTCCGGAAGTTGAGCCGATGCTTGCAATTAATCAACTCAGATTCAAAGGAAAGCAGCCGACTTAATGAGTCACCCTCCCACTTGCCAGATCGCCAGCCAAAACAGGATCAAAAGTTATTGATACCAGCTTAGTAGGATTTCTGTTTAAGTAGATATTTAAATTAGATTATGTATTTATAGACCCTTTCATTGTTTTGGAAAGGGTCGTAAAATTTTGTAACAGACTTAAAGGCTGAAGTTTGCACTACTGTGCTTCAGCCTATATTCTTTTGTGAAACTCGACCAATGGTTCTTAATTTAATAGGAAAGTTGTTTTATGCAATTGCGCACTATTGTCTGTTGTTTGGAATGCTTTCTGAGTTGAAGGAAGGACTGCGACGTAGCGATTAATATACGGGAGTGTTAAGCAGCTTACATGGTACTTTTATCTGCATCTGTATTCATTCCTTTTATATAAATTGTTGTGTTATTACTTCTTGCTATTATTGAATACATGCATGCGCTATAACAGCAAATCTCTATCTCAGCCCACTATTGGATGTTTTGTGATTTGCATTTCTTTTAAATATGTATGTAACAATGATATAAATGATAGTGTAGTAATTTCGTTGTTATCGCTTTGTGTAACTATTTATGCACAGCAATCTTGAGCAATTTAATATTTATGTTTGAAGACAGAGTCATCCATATGCCTGTCTAAAAGCCTAGATCATCAAAAGCTACACTTTAGAGATCGATAAAACCCCGGGGTAGATTATTGTTATTATATTCCTGCCGATAGTTGTAGTTATTCGCTTATCACTAGCATAATCTATAAGTCGCTCATCCATCCCATTTTTATCCACTTTTGGGAAACTAGTCCCATTATCCCCAGTCGGAGCCACTATTCCAAAAGGAAAAGGAGCTGTACTAAGGTCCGGACCGGGTGGTTTCCCCTATGTTGTTGCAGCAATTTTCGAGGCCTCAACATAATTGGCACTAGAAGGAGGGCCTCAACTGTGAATGCCACATAAGTCCAAACCTATAAGCCATTCCAAGAGTATTTCCCCCTCCGAATCCCCTAGACCTTCCCATTTGCATACTGGTTCGCCGGTATCCAAACAAGGAGAAGTGGAATCAACTACCACTGCTCAAACCCATCATACCACAGAACAATTAAGTCTTGAATCACCTGAAGTCTAGTCTCTAATCCATAAACTTCAGAGCTTCTCGATTTCACCACAGAAATCTGAGGTATCAGAAAGCAGTGCGACTTCGCAGTTCAATCTCACTCACCCTCTCACCAGACTTCAGAGCGAAAAACTCGGTATTGAACCCACTGAGTTTCCTTTACCTAAAAGGAAAAGGGCGAAGAAAATTACTGAAGGATCTGATAGTGAAGAGCTTTCATCCACGTCCTCCATTGCATTTTCCCCTCTGCGAGGTCAACCATCCACTCCCCCATTACAAATTGTCGCCCATCAGGTATCAGAAGCCTCAATATCCCAACCTATTCACTCCTCATCTTTGATCCCTTCCCATACATCTGGAATCCCAACAGTAGTGTCAACCACTGTCGCTATCATAATGGCAGACCCATGGACTAGGCCAGGTGCAGTCAACATGCCTGCACCATTGCATGATCTACCAGATGCTCCCGAAAAATGGCTGCCTAAATTTAATCCAGATGACGGAACCCAGGCTGAAGAACACATTAACAATTTTATGTTAGCAGTTAACTTAAAAGGAGTGACAGAGCAAGATGTTGTTGTAAGACTCTTCCCCTACACCTTACAAGGATCAGCAGGATCCTGGTATTTTTCCTTACCTTCTGGTTCAATTACCAGTTGGAACACATGCCAAGAGCAGTTTCTTACCAAATATGGAGATGATAGGTCCTTAGCTACTTTAATAAACGACCTCTCCAATCTGAGAATAGAGCACAGGGAACCAATAAAGGATTTTAATGCCAGATTTAATAAACTCCTGAATAAAATCCCTACCGCTTCTAAACCAAGTGAACAAATCCGAAGCAAATGGTATATTACTGCCCTACCTGCCAACATAGCTATTTTTGTGGACATGGCTGGGAAACCTACCTTAGCTGAAAACATGAGAGAAGCACTTGCTGTTGAAAAGCGCATCAATTCTCTAGAAAAGAAAGCTGCTTTGGAAGATAGAAAAGCTAAAAAAGTCTCATTTAAAGAAGATTCCAAGAAGAAAACCCCAAAGGACCCGTATGACATGGAAGGTTTACAAAAGGTCCTTAAAACGTTGTCTAACGAAATGGTCGAGATAAAGAAGCAGGTGGCTGAAACCTCAAACAAAAGACCATTTAGAACTTATAAGAAAACTGAATCAAAGCCGCCCAATGTTATATCTAACGCAGATTCAGAGCAAGAAGAAGAGGAAGAGGAACCAACCTCACAAACCGATGATGAAGAAGAAATAGCTGAATGCCACGGAATGTGGGATTTTATACTCCCAAACTCTGAAACCGAGAATGAAGAAGAAGCCTTTCCGGTTACCACAAGAAGTAAAAGTACTTCTGAACCTGCTCAGGCAACTTCAAAGAAGAGGAGCGCAGGTGCTGCCACAACAAAGGAAAAAGTTCTCCCAAAGAAGTCGCCTGTAGTAGTTCCCCAAAACCAGCCTTTAACTTCTAATTCTCCTTCAACATCCAAGACATTAGTGGTATCTGATTCAATGAAATATAATATTGTTGATGATATGAAGAAAACTAAGGCAAATATAACTATGTTTGAGCTTAGTAAATTAAAGCATCAACAAAAATTACTTCTTAAGGAATTAAATGATGTTCCCTCTACTCCCCTTCCCAGTGCAAGAGCTGCCAACGATTCAGGCCAGCCTCCTGCAGGTATGGTTGAAGCTACCGATTCAGTTCTAATTGGAGATAAATCAAATTCTCACACTCCACCCTTCCTGCTGACTTATGAGATTTATAATAGAAACCTGCACAACTGTTTAATTGATTCAGGGGCATCATCTAATATAATGCCAGCTTCAGTTTGCTCTAAACTGAACATTGAACCCCAGAAGTCTGCTATTCATATTGTACAGTTGGACAGGACTAAGGTGCAGGTTGTGGGAGAAATTAATTCTGTAACCATCAGGTTGTCGGCCGATCCCAGGATTGTACAAAGGATAGATATCCTAATTGCTGATATACCTGAGTTTTATGGTTTAATTTTGAGCAGAGATTGGTCCGAAAAACTGCATGGGTACATTTCCACAGATTGGTCACATATGTGGCTTCCCTACAAGGGAAAGCCAAATCAAATAAGGATCGATCGAGAAAAGCATATGACCCACACAGTTACTGAATTTGAGCAAGAAAACCAACCTGTAGCATTCAACAACATTTTGGGGAACTATTCATCAGAATCATTCTTTGGAAACTTTGTTGCCCAACCATCTCCTTTTTCAGTCAATCATTTTACATCTCAGATTGAAAATTTTTCACAAACTGATAAGTCCATATGTTTTAATGATGCTGAGAAAAATGTAAATATTTTTGTTAATACTCCTTTATTTTGGTCTTTATATTTTGATGGCTCTAAGTCCAGCGAAGGCTCAGGAGCAGGTTGCATTTTGGTTAGTCCGCAAGGAGAAAAGACAATGTTGTCTTGTAGGTTAGAATTTGAGTGCACTAATAACACAGCCGAATATGAAGCTTTAGTCCAGGGATTATATAAAGCAATCGGCCTTGAAGTGCGATATCTAAAAGTATTCGGCGATTTGGAAATCATTGTCAAACAGGTGAGGAATGCAATTCATTGTCTTTCAAGTCACCTCAAGCATTATCAATCGCTAGTACAGGATCTTACCTCACACTTTTCAACATTCAACATTTCTTCCATTCCTAGGTCACAAAATTCGGCAGCCGACCTACTAGCCAATGTAGCTTCTAAGCTTCTACCTTCTGAAGACTACAGCCTTGATAGATTTTCTGTAGAATTACTTTTTAGGCCTTCAATTCCTGACAATGTCACTAATTGGAGAGTATTTAACCATGACGAAGATATCTTGCAGTTTCTAACTTCGGAAAAATCCTATAACAATCAAGTTATTGAGGAAGATGATCATGATCTACAGATGAAAGAAACGCCTCAAGAAAATTCAATCCCTAAACCAGTGGTGAAGCTTGAAGACCTTTATGATATCAAAGACAGGTTTAAACCTGTAATTAATGCAAAGCTTCAAAGTTCTACCCTTAGGTTTGAATTGATAAATCTAGGCACTAACGATGCTCCTCAAAACATCAACTTAGGAATAGGACTTTCCCAGGAAGAAAAGGAAGCATTTATTAAACTGTTAAGAAAAAACAAACAGGTCTTTGCTTGGAAATATGATTACTTGAAGACATATGATACATCTATTATCCAGCATACCATTCCTATGCTTCCTGATCAGAAACCGATTCAGCAAAAGTTAAGAAAAATACATCCAAATTTGGAGAGCCAGATAAAGTCGGAGCTTAACAAGCTCTTGAAAACCAAGATTATTTTTCCAGTCCGACATTCAAACTGGGTCTCTAATATGGTGCCAGTCAGAAAGAAAAATGGCGACATTCGAATCTGTATTGATTTCAGAAACTTGAATAAAGCAAGCTTGAAAGATAATTTCCCATTACCTACTATGGAGCAAATCCTCCAATCAGTAGCAGGCTCTGAATTGATGTCCTTTCTTGATGGATTCTCAGGATATAACCAAGTTTTGGTTCATCCTGATGACCAACTTAAAACCACATTCAGAACAAAATGGGGAACATACGCATATCAGAAAATGCCTTTTGGACTCATAAATGCAGGAGCGACATTCCAGAGAGCCATGGATATAGCCTTTAAAGGGTTGATTAATCGATCAGTAGTTGTCTATCTTGATGATATTACTGTATATTCTAAGAAGAGATATAATCATTTGCATGACTTAAATCAAATCTTTCAGCGATGCAAAAGATATGGTATTTCTCTGAACCCAAAGAAGTCTTTCTTTGCTCTTGATCAAGGAAAACTCTTAGGCTTTATAGTATCCAAAGATGGCATTTATATTGATCCTGATCGGATCAAGGAAATTTCTGAAATCCCTTTCCCACACAATAAAAAGTCGATGCAGTCATTTTTGGGCCAGATTAATTTTGTTAAACGATTTGTTCCAGATTTTTCTCAAATTGTATTACCACTTCAGACAATGATCAAGAAGAATTCAGTCTTCAAGTGGGGATCAGAAGAAAAGCAAGCTTTTGATGTTATCAAACAATCAATAATCAATGCCCCAGCCTTGAATACTCCAATTTTTTCTAATCATTTTACATTGTATACCATTGCGTCCGATGTATCTTATGCTGCAGTTCTCACGCAGCCAAATGCTCACAATTTAGAAGCACCCATATCATTCTTCAGTTCAAATCTTCAAGGTGCCGAATTAAATTATTCCGATGTAGAAAAACAAGCCTTTGCTGTATTTAAAGCGGTCAAACATTATAGACCCTTTCTTTTAAAAACCCATACAAAAATAATAGTTCCTTTCCCAGCAGTTAGGCAACTATTAATCCAGAAAGAGCTGGGTGAAAAAAGGGCAAATTGGGTCACAGCGCTTCAAGAATATGACCTAGAAATTAAGCCAGCAAAGATTGTTAGGGGCCAAGGTTTTTGCAGGATATTGGCTGGAGCATCCAACATTCCAGAATCAAGCGACGCAGATCAAACTCAAGAAATTAATCAGATAAGTGTTACTGATTCTGGATCCCAATATGCCGATTTAATCTTTTATCTAAAGAATGGTTATGCGCCTCCGAATTTATCTTACAAAAACAAAAGGGCCATTAGATTAAAAGCAAAGAATTTTACAATCATTAATGATATGCTTTTTAGACAGAATTACGATTCTATCTTGTTAAGATGCCTTGAAAAACCTGAAGCCCAAAAGGTTTTGCAGGAGCTACATGACGGACCAGCAGGAGGACATTTCAGAGCTGACACAACAGCTCACAAAATTATTCGTGCTGGTTACTATTGGCCTACTTTGTTTAAAGATGCTCACGAGTACGTAAGGAAATGTCTAAATTGTCAAACTGCTAGCGGAAGACAACGTAAATCAGCTTTCACCTTGCAACCAATCAACATTGAACAGCCATTTGAGCAATGGGGATTGGATATTATTGGGGAGATTACTCCAGCATCTTCCAAACATCATAAGTATATCCTTACTGCTACCGATTACTTCACAAAGTGGGTTGAGGCAATCCCTTTAAAGACAGCAAACTCTGAAGCAATCATTGAATTCATAGATCAATTCATCATTACCAGGTTTGGTGTCCCAAATGCTCTTGTTTTTGATAATGCATCTTACTTTTCAGGCAATGCTATGTTTGATTTCGCTATTAAAAGAGGATTTAAGTTAAAATATTCTGCTAATTATTATCCCCAAGAAAATGGTTTAGCAGAATCTACTAATAAGAATCTGATTAAAATTATTAAGTGAACTATCGAACAAAATCAGAGGAATTGGCACAAATCCTTAGTGTTCGCATTATGGGCTGATAGGATAACACATAAAGCTTCTATTGGAACTTCTCCATTTAATCTTGTTTATGGAAAAGAAGCAACCTTACCTACAAATCTTATTCTTCCTTCTTTAGCCCTAGTGCAGTTCATTGAGGAAACTCCTTCCTCTTCTATTCAGTTCAGACATGACCAGATCCTAAAATTAGAAGAGGAAAGAGAAAAAGCCAAGGTTACTCATGCCAAACACCAGCAAGTCATCAAATCAGCTTTTGATTCAGCCTCGTCCGGTTCAAAGCAGTTCCAAGTCGGTGATTTAGTTCTGAAATGGGATAAAGCCCATGAGGACAAGGGTAAGCACTCTAAGTTCCAGAATTTGTGGCTTGGACCATTTCAGATCTGTGAGAAGATAGGCCATTCAACCTTTATATTGCAAGATTTAGCAGGTTTGAGAGATTCTCTCCCTGTTAATGGCCTTGTCTTGAAGAAATTCTTTCACTGAGGAGGTAACCCCTTCTCCTTTCATTTCAGTAGGATTTTTAATAGTTTGTAGGATTTTAAGAAATAAGGTTGCGAGATGTCTTCCATTGACCTTTTGCTGCATTTAAAAAGTTGTCCCATAGAATGAATATGAACATTTGATTTTAAAATGATAGAATTTTTAATCAAAAAGGATACTTTCTAAGAAATTAGATGTCTTCGTATTCTGAAATCACAATTCAAATTTTTGTCAACTCCTCTCAAATCATAGAAATATTGTAAACCATTTTCTGTTTTTTTAAATTGGTCTCTAAAGGTTATCTATACTAAGATAGGAATCAATCCAATCTCAGCATCTTCAACTCTTACTCTGTCATCCATTACTCTTAAGAAGAAGATTGTTCACCCCATTCACTAAATTTTATGATTTTTCAGAGTGTAATTCTAAAATATAAGATATTTAAGATAAGAGGTCTTATTACAAGCCTGCTTACCACGTTCATAGAGAAACAGTTTATCTGACATTACCATACTGCAAACCAAAACAGGGTAATGGCTTGATATTTCAAGACAAGGGGTCTCATCACGAGCCAGCTTGTTCAGCTAAGCTACTATCAGTGAGTGGCATTGTCAAACAGCTGGCCACCAAACCAGGACAATGGCTTTTTATCTTATCATTAACAGAAAAGAAAAAGGAAATGAAATACAAAATATGTAAAAAAAAAATATTTTGAATTCATTCTGTTAATCACACTCTTAATTGGATGGGACAGTGGGCAATCACATGGTTAAAAGGTATCCTTGTCGAAACTATAGATGTATGCTGGCAGCAGAGGCTCTACCTGTGACAGATGAGTTTACTATAAAAGGCTGATTTGGAAAGGTATTCTATTTTATCATTACAAACCAATAAGGACCGATTTCAAAGCTTAGAATGTTTTTACTTTCATAGAAAAGAGGGAGTCAACAAAATAGTTTCATTTTTCTCAGAATATATTGAAATCTAGTTATATTAGAAATTTCCCCATTGATTGAAACTCTATTCTTTGAAAAAGCTTAAGTGTTTCTATTTTGAAAGAGATAACTGGTTCTCCCAGCGAATCGCCAATTGTTGTGCTCTACAACAACCCCCCATTTCATATCATTTTTACTTATAAACATTAACGTATGAAATGGGTCCCTTTAAAATTTGATTTGGTATCAATGCTATTATAATCCAAACAAGTCCAAAAAAAAATGAATAAATGCGCTTTATAAAACTTTCTGGGCAAACCCTTAAAAGAAATCATGTAATGATTTGTCATTGCGATAAAGCGATCGCAAGATCGCATATCGCAATGACACATAAATTATAATTAAGCACCCCAAAGTTTTCCGTCGATGCGCATTCAGCGCATTCGGCGATCGGTGATACTCCAGATACATGTTATAATGCTCCATGCCAATAGTCCCGATGCGCATTCGGCGCATTCGGCGATCGACGATCGGCGACACGCTACCACAGTTGTAATATCCCCAAAGACTTGTCCCGATGCGATGCGCAATCGGGAGTCGGGTATCGCGGCAATCTTACCCAAGTCTTATCGCGCTCAAAGCTTTTCGCCGATGCGATATCGCACTCGGTGATCGGTGATATCCAATACACGCCATTAAAGCACACTAATTATATCCCCGATTGCGATCCGATAAAGCGCGGTTTTCAAGAGAAGAGCCGTTAAGTGATGGGATGGCACAATTCAATTGTAATAAAGGCTTGATTTCTCACAATCCTTCATCCACACTCAACCGCCAAAACGTCCATTGCATGCTTAAGTGAATCGTTCACCCGAATAACGATATAATGGGCATTTAAGAAATGACAGATTGAAAACGGCTAATTAATAAGATCATGTCTTAAAATCTTTTCACAGATTGTATACGCGCCCATTTTAAAAGCTAAATCTTTTAGTTACGCATCTATTCATATGTGCTGTATCACTTAAGAGTTTTTCATTGCTATCTCTGTGTATTACGCCCGATTGCCTCTTTGCGCAGAATTCATTCACAGAAGCTAGACCAGAAAAGATGGGAAAGAAGTCCAAGAAGACTGCAGGTGCTTCCGCAACACCATCTGCGGGACAAGCGGCCGCAAACAAGAAGAAGGGACTGATATCTGATACCACATGCACGGGGCTCACCAGAGTGACTTGGCAGGGCACTTATAACCTAATTGAAGTTGAACAGCCAGAAAAGATAGTGTCGCAAGCTAGTGTGGACTTACTCAAGAAGTCTGATGCAACTCTCAAAGATTTGGCTGATTCTTTCCTTCACAGGATAGCGGCCAGAGATCAAATTCTTCCTTATACAGATGTTGTGCGATGGGCGATTGAAGAAATCCCCATTTTGGACAAAACTTTTAATACAAGAGATGGGAGGATTTTCGGGTCATTCAAGCCAGAAGACTTAAGGCAAATGTATCAGTTGCCTGAACCTGAGAAAATATATAACAAAGACTTCTTGGAGAAGTTCGCAAGCGAGAATGAGATCGAATCTGAACCTATCAAGGATTGGAGGCAAAATCCCAACAAACACAAGCACGGATCCTCCGGTAGGTACTCTGTCGATTCTTTAGCTTCTCCTTATTGTTATGTGGGGATTATGATGTGTAGGCTATGGGGATTGCATGATTCTGCCAATTTTACCATTGAAATGGTTCCTTTAATGGAGGCAGCAGTAAATAGTTGGATTATGGATTGGGCTACTATCCTTTCGGATAAATTAGCAGTAGTTGTTCGTGATTTTAGGTCTCAGTCTATTGTTTCAGAAAGAAAAATGCCCCCGTTCTACTATAGTGCATATATCCTAGACACTCTTTGTTTCAATTCCGAATTTCCTGTTCTCGGGTGGAGGTGGACTGCACAGGACCCTTCACCCATTCATATATATCATCAAAAATTGTGGAAGTCTTCTTATAAAGACCACCTGTATCAAATCTGTAATGGTTTCATGGTGCCCATTTACTATTCCATTTTTGATAAACCCATTTCAAAAATTTCCTATCTAGCTTCCTTTGATTTACCAACAGTAGCAAGTTGGTTTGGAGAAGAAAATTTCACCTATATCAGAGTTTTCGGCAGCAAAGCCAACCCACATGTTCTTCCTCTTTATGTTCTAGATAAGCTGCTAGCAAGGGAGATTGCATATCAGATCATGGCTGAGAGTACTACACAGACTCTCAAAATAGAAAAGAAGAGGGGATGGCCATCTTTTCCCTTCAGATGTGGCGTTTATACTCTGCATGATCTTAAACATGCAGAAAAGGAAGCCACGAAGCTCCAGTCTTTAACACTGGCCACGATCCCAAACAGACCATACGACCCAAAAAAGACTGCTTACAATGCATTAGAGTAGGCCAAGTTAACAAGGTTTGAACATCAGAAGGATATGTTTGACGACTTGTTCATTGCCGCTGAGACAATTGGTCATGTTAAAGAACTCGCTAGGATGTGATATAACGATGTGGGATTAACTGAGTTCAATAAACTCAGAGAACAGAGGTTGCAAACTTTGCCTCTGCATTTACTGGCAACATCCCCAGCAACATCATCAAGCCGACCTGTTCAAGAACAGGAGGAGCTGCAGAAGAAGCAACAGGAAGAGTAGCAGAGAAAAGAACAAGCAGAAAGGCTAGAAAAAGAACAAGCCGAGAAACAGCATAGAACACAAATGGAACAAGAAGAAAGAAGGAAGAAAGAACTGGCAGATAGGCAGAAAAGGGAGCAAGAAGAACAGCAAAAGAAGGAACATGAAGAAAAACAGAGGAGAGAAAAAGAGGAGCAGCAGAGGAAAGAGTAGGAGGAAGAGCAACATAAGCAAACCACCAATGTAGACACTACTATAGACCCCAATTTGTTACAAGAATGGCAGCAATTTCACTCCATCATCAGTGGATTGGAATGTTCAAAAAACGGGGATACCTCTAAGACAAGTGATACTCAGGATGTTACCTCTCCTCAGGTTCTAAGTGGAACCAACGGCCCACCAAGTTCAAAAGAAGTTGAAGTTATTCCAAAAGACCCCTCTGACCAGGTTATTCTACAGATAGAAGATATTCCGCCATTGGATGTTTTCTACAGCCCAAAACACAGGGCAGTTGTAAGGCGGTCAAGGAAGAGACGAAGGATTGATCAACCTTCTATCTTCCCCGAACAAACGGTCACAGGTAATGTAGTATGGAAGGAGGAATTGGATCCCTCCGATGACTTAACAAAGCTATCACAGTATGCAGCCGCTTATTCAGCGGCAAAAATTGACAAAGCATCGGAGGTGAGCCTTCTATTGAAGAATAAGGATCAAGAAATCCTTGCGTTACAGGCAGAATTGGTTGAAACAAGGCAAAAAGCAGCACAAGCTGAAGAACAGTTGCTGGCGCAACAGCAAGAGAATAATCAGTTGACTCAGCAATTGCAAGCGGAAAGGCAAAGGATCGATCAGGATGCGATCCAGAAACAAAAGGAATTGTCAGAGGCGTTGGAGAATTTGAAAGTGGCGAATGAGCAAATGATAAAGACCAAATACGAGCAGATTGCTCAAATGTCATCGCAGCTAGAAAAAATGAAGGGTGCATCGCAGGTAAAAGAATTTAAGACAGAGGCATTATTGATAAACAATGCGCTGATAGCTCAGGTCAGACTCTTATGTCAACAGATGGATCAAGCTGAGTCCTTATGTGAGCTAACCACAGCTATAAATCAACAGGTAGAAAAGGCCAGGACTGAACTAGATCAAGCGAACGAAGCCATTACTGCACATCTTGACTGGCAAGATACTGATTTGGGAAAAGCAGCAAAATTGCCCAGGATTAATGAAACACAGAAAGATATTCTTTTCACAATATGGCATACTCAAGTGATGAAGGCAGAAAGGGCGGCTTCAAGATGTAAAACAACCGCCAGCAATCTAGTGGATCTAGTCAATAACACTCTTTACCTGGCCAATATGATTTCTCAATGTACACCAGGAAAGATGACAACTCCAAATGCATTAGAGCTAACATGCTACCCTGAGTTAGAAGAAAAAGGGAGATTAATCGCTGGAGTTAAAAGCTTATCCTTAGATGCATATTGGCTCTTTTTTATCAAGCCACATACACAGAGATCTGCCCTAAAGTGCCTTACAGACGCAATCGGGTGTATAATTCCCGATATCCAAGATGCCACCTACGCTGCACAGCTCAGTTCGCGCCTCAACAAACCTCCGGAAGTTGAGCTGATGCTTGCAATTAATCAACTCAGATTCAAAGGAAAGCAGCCGACTAAATGAGTCACCCTCCCGCTTGCCAGATCGCCAGCCAAAACAGGATCAAAAGTTATTGATACCAGCTTAGTAGGATTTCTGTTTAAGTAGATATTTAAATTAGATTATGTATTTATAGACCCTTTCATTGTTTTGGAAAGGGTCGTAAAATTTTGTAACAGACTTAAAGGCTGAAGTTTGCACTACTGTGCTTCAGCCTATATTCTTTTGTGAAACTCGACCAATGGTTCTTAATTTAATAGGAAAACTGTTTTATGCAATTGCGCACTATTGTCTGTTGTTTGGAATGCTTTCTGAGTTGAAGGAAGGACTGCGACATAGCGATTAATATACGGGAGTGTTAAGCAGCTTACATGGTACTTTTATCTGCATCTGTATTCATTCCTTTTATATAAATTGTTGTGTTATTACTTCTTGCTATTATTGAATACATGCATGCGCTATAACAGCAAATCTCTATCTCAGCCCACTATTGGATGTTTTGTGATTTGCATTTCTTTTAAATATGTATGTAACAATGATATAAATGATAGTGTAGTAATTTCGTTGTTATCGCTTTGTGTAACTATTTATGCACAGCAATCTTGAGCAATTTAATATTTATGTTTGAAGACAGAGTCATCTATATGCCTGTCTAAAAGCCTAGATCATCAAACGCTACACTTTAGAGATCGATAAAACCCCGGGGTAGATTATTGTTATTATATTCCTGCCGATAGTTGTAGTTATTCGCTTATCACTAGCATAATCTATAAGTCGCTCATCCATCCCATTTTTATCCACTTTTGGGAAACTGGTCCCATTATCCCCAGTCGGAGCCACTATTCCAAACGGAAAAGGAGTTGTACTAAGGTCTGGACCGGGTGGTTTCCCCTATGTTGTTGCAACGATTTTCGAGGCCTCAACACCTTCACAAATTGGGAATGGAAATTACCAGATTCTCGTGATACATTCTGAAGAAATCAACCTCTAGACTTGATCATGCCAATATGACAATCCTCCTAATAAGTCAACGACTGGTTCCCAAACCAAAAGTTCCATTGAGTCCCTGTCGTCACCAAATGGTACCTTACAGATCCCTCTGCCTAAGGTATAGGTTCACCCCAATATCATCAAAGGTCACTTACATCACAATGTTGCTCTTCTAAAGCTGCCCATGCATACATTGTAGTATATGATTTGGCACAGTCTCATGTTTCCATGTCAATGTTAGAAGTTCTCTAGACATGCCCCTCCCAATGGAAAGATCTACTATTTTTTTTGGGCGTCATGGTTCCTATTGATGATCACTTGATATTCTTCAATGTTGATAAAGCAGAGCATCCTCCCCTTCCTTCATCCATTTCTTTCTAGATATGAGTCTCAATAAAAAAATCCATTGACGAAGGCACCTCCACCAATGTGATAGCCACTAGTGTCTAAATGCAATTTGGTTCCCTTGACGTATCACCATCCACCATCACCCTTCGTGCATGGGATGGTCAACCCTCACAACCTCTCGGTCTCTATCAAAATTTCCCTATCACTATCACTGGCAAGACGATCATGATCAATATTGAAGTTATCAATGCCCCTTTAGATTATAACCTCTTGTTGGGTTGTAGTTACACCTATGCCATGTTAGTTATTACAACTTCTATCTTTCACAAGACGTGCTTCCCTCATAATGGAAATATTTTTACTATTGATCAACTTACTTATTATGACCCTTATTCACAGACAACTCCTAAGAATACTATCTCATCAATGTTAAGAAATAATACTATTGGTATTGTTACCACTATTTCCCCTATAGTCTATAAATATTCCACGTTGCTTGGGACATATTATGACCCTCCTCATACTTCTTTTTAACATAGATATTTGATTGTTTTCATGCTTCATGCATCACGGATGTAGGAAAGTAGTCTGGTATGTCTTCCCAACAACCAGCTCCTCCGCAACATCTTGCTCAAGGCTCCACTTATCCTTCTTGTACAATTCCTCTAGTAAAATTCCCTCCTACTAGTATCTCTCCTAGTCCTTTTCCACCAGGAAAAATTCCCCCAGGTCTTTCCCATCCATGAGCAATTCCTCTAATTCATTACCCCCTTAGTTAGATACCTTTCTTATTCCCACCACTAGGAATATTTTAAACTCCTGTAATGGCTATGTTGATTCTTCCTAACATCGCCTTGGGGATCCTAGTTTGGTACATTGATCCTCCGTTAAACATAGCTCCCGGTCATCTTAAACCTTATACAAATTTAAATCTATTTAAATTGGTTCACACCACCCCTTCCTTTTCTTTAGTTCCACAGCAACCTCAACAGGAATCCACTCCCATTGTGAAAGAATTTGGTGAGGGGAGAAAAGCCTAGAAAAAGAGAAACAAAGACAAGGCACCCCAAGTAACTCTCGCTCCTCTTAAGCCACCTAAGCCATGTTGGTGGGCATGCCACCAATAATGGTATTGACCTCCCTCATATTAACAATGTGGCCTCTAATACGTTTTCTTGACCCTAACATTCCTGAGGTCCATGTTACCTTACCTGAGTCCGCCAAGAAGAACAAATCATTATGCACAAGTCACCCTACAACTTTGTGTGATAAGTATCGACATTATTCCTATAACCATCCCCATCTCGAATATTTTCATGATACACTTCAAGTGCTTCATGATTTAGATGTTGCTTGTAGTGATTCTACTTCCCCTCTACTTGCAGGTCCCATCCCCAGTGCTTCACCAAGACAGGAGGTTTCTCAACCCACCATCGTGACTCCACCTCCTGATGTTGAGATAACGCATAGTTCAGCCCCTATTCTCTACCTTTTTTCATCCATGGGATCGATCTATTGAGATTCTTTAGGAGTTTCCTATTGTGCTTCTTTCGAATCTTCTTCGAAGGACACTTTGGTCTCAACATCGATAGATGTCACATCTATTAATCATCTATCCAACCCTTCCAACGATGCTCATGTGAATCTTGTCTCTCATGAAAATTCTTCTGGTAGTTCATCTTCATCATTTGATCCTCCTTCCTCCCATCCTACCATATTTCATTATGATGAATACATTATGGAAGCCATGACCACCCCTAATTATTCTTGGGATGATATACACCATCACGCATACTTCCTTCTGCAACAATTACCAATATGTTTGGGAGTCTAAAGACTTCATCCATGATTAAGTTGATTGGTTCAAAAGTAATTTGTTTGCTTCTTGCACTTTTCAAATGGATCTATCATCCTCACCATATATTTTTTATGTTGATGGCACCAGTCACTTCTCTAGGAATCTAGCCTCAACAACTTGGGCCATTTTCTCCCCTTTATATTCATTAGTCCACTCCAATGGTGTCTGCATCAGATTTTCCACCAATAATCAAGATGAATATGATGCAATGATAGGTTTTTTAGTGGTTCCCTTGATCATTGCATGTTTCACCTCCATGTTTGTCTCAATTCCTTGCTACTCATCATCCAATTGAATGACGCTTATCATGTGTGTAATCTTATCCTATTTAGAATATATCTACGAGTTAATATTTTGGCACATGAATTTGAATCCATTTCATTCAATCATATTCCTAGAGCACAAAATAACTATGTAGATACCATTGAAAATAACATTCTAGACTGGCATTTATCACATGCATATACAAGATAACATCCATAAAAGAAGAAAATGGAAAACCACATGATCACAAAAATATGCATAACCATATTATGTATCATAATATCCATCATATAGTGTTTAGAGTCCACTACTCTAAATACATCATGCAAGCCCATAACATGCTATCACATACATACAAAAATGAGGGCACATAGGCCCCTATGCCTAATCCCTATCTTCTAGATGGCCCCAAGCTAGTGGGGTTGCTCCCCCAGCTCCTAAGTCTCTGGCTGCCTAACCAGCCATAGCTGTGTGACTCATGATCGCCTACCACTCAGAGGGAAGACTCATACACTCATTTGTATACTAATATTCCATATCATTCCACCATGCCTTGTCAACTCGGTCAGTACTACGCCCAGCCTATGACAGAGATCCTCCAGTAATGCATCATTATCTGGCCTCTAATGTGCTATTGATCCCCTTTGATCTACAACCCCAAGTGTTGCATCTCATCCGACATATCCTGTCGGCTTCATCGATGCTATATATACATGTCATAAGTTTGAAAATTAGTACCACATATATATATATATATATATATATATATATATATATATTCTAAACTATACATGCAACCAATTATAGCAACTATCCCTTACCATTTGGTCCCCATGATCGTCCTGGTGGAAGTGGTAGATCAGGACCTCCCTAGAAGTTCATACCATTGTATGGATAGTCAACTATGTAGTGTGGAATTTTATCCCAATGAGAAAAAAACTCAAGTCGAAACACACGTCTGGCTCCTCCCCCTCCAGGCCGTCATAGTAGTTGCCCAAAGTGGTGCATCCTAGGCTCCTATGGGCCCCCATCACGAATCTACACATATGTTCGGATGGTGGGGATATTCTCAAAGAAGAATGAGCATAAAACTATCCCAAATGAACAATTATCATTGGCCCACTTCCTGCATAGACCCAACTAATGTTTCAAAAATTTCATCAACATCTGGGCCCACCATAGTAGGTCCCTCCATGTACACCCTCCACTAGTATCATCTAAACTCCAGTAATGCATTGGAAGGCATGGATACCCAAGATCTACACCACTACTACGTCTATACCTCGTGTCTCAATTCTCTCCAAATCATGTATCTAGATACATGTTCCCTTTACCCGTGTATTTCGTACATAGTGAATATCTACAAACTCTCCCATATTCCTCCTACGAGGCAGCACTGGATGGATCTACCCCACCACCCCCAAGGTTGGAAACCCTATCAAAAAGTATATGTCATGGATACTAATATCGATCCTATGACCCTATATCACAAAGGCCTCTTGATCCGAGTACCAATAGCTCATAATCTAAGATAAAAGTGGCCCACCCTCTCTCATGAAAGGGTTATCCAAGAACTTGAGCAACCCACATCACGTTAGAGCTCCTCTCACAACCTAATTACCCTGAATCTTAGTGCAAAGATCATCAAAGCCTCGTTCTCTCCATACCAATTTTAACTATGCAATACCTGCCAAAAAACCATCATATTTTGTCATATCAAAGTCATAACGCACATTTTCAGACCTTAACTTAAGCTCTTAAGAGACCCCTTTTCCCTTAGTTCCTGGATGCAGTTTTTCCCCAAAAATTGCATTGGGCACACTTTTCAACGCATTTTTTTGCACCCCAAAACATAAAAAATGGCCCAATAGCTGTGTTACAACTATGGAGAAGAGAAAGGATTCCCCCCGAGGCAATTGAAGCCCTAATGTGAGAACTTAATCCAGTGAAAATGATGAGTAGGGTTAGCTCACCTAACTAAAAGCCGTAGATCCAAATTCTGACAATTGGTCTATCCGCTATGAGCTCACCAATATTTATGGCCTTATCCTCCTCTCCAATTCTCCAACAGGTCAATGTGCAAATGAAATGGATTTCGGCGCAAGAAACACTTTTATTGGAAAAACCCTAGTTTTTTCGTTGAGCATTACAAGTGAACTGAAGCTTGGTATGAAAAACCATCAACACCATTGGAAAGCTCTCAACGAGCTCTATAATGGGTCTCTCTTTATTTTTGGTAATTTGAAACTTCACTCGGAAGCAATTTTTTCCATGAGGCCTCACTTTACCTCCTATTCAAATAGAATATCTTCATACGAGTAACCTGTACTCTTTCACCACTTTTCCCCTATACTTGATCACTTAGGTGTTAAGTTTCATCATGAGTAACCATTACTTAATCATGTTTTTACGGTCCCCTTTGGGCCTCCCCCATGCGGAAACATCATCGAGTCACCCTTGTTCAAAGCATCAGAGATGAGTCACCCTAGCATGCATGGAGTATGTTCAAAGGCCCATCATGTATGATTACAATCCATCATCCATCATTGCATTGCTTTCATCCCATTTCACTCATATTTGGCTTCCAGCTATACTAACCTATCTTTGAAAAGCCTCCATCTGAGTAATTTACTATCCCCTCTGCAATTGAGTCAGTGACTGCTAGGTCAACCTTGCATAATATGCTTTGACAAGGGAAGTTTTCATTCAACCACTCATATTATCCCTCCATCATCATCCCTGGTGATATTCTATTAGTCAGATTACTATGATCCTCGTGCCTTTGTTGAGGAATCCGCATTGCCTCAACTCTCATGGGCCCTCTTCTGTTGACTTCAACACATTTATTCCAGGAGAGTGGTTTAGAGGGTGTTGTACCTTTGTTCCAACCTTCATCATTTTTTGGTGCCTCAGATCAAGAAAAGGGAATCCTCATTTCCCTTTGATTTGGTTGTTTCTCACGTGCTCAACTCCACCTCATTATCGCACACTCAAGAATTGTACACTTGATGGTCCAGTGAACCAACAGATTGTACCATCATTTCACAGGTGTGTGTGTGATGTTTCATACCTCATGAGGGGGTGGCCCTTAAGGTAGCCCCCCATATGTCCTGATGACAGAAGTTCATGATCCAGATGCAGTTTCATACATTTGACTGTTTCATCCCCCATTGATCGTAGCACTCACAACATGGTCATCTCCTTCAAATGATCCATTAAATATTCCGAGCCCTTTCCTATTCAACGAGGCTTATTTGGTTATGATATCCTCTTCTTCTCATTTTGGCTGAGGCATTATGTCTCATGTACTCACATTAACAGATGTTATTGTATCCACTCATGGTCTCTATTTTCCAGGCACATTATGTATATGACACTCATTGTATCACTTTCTAGCCCATTGATACCAACATATCATGTATCATGTACTTTGTTTCTTGGACCCACATTGTTGGGCACATCATTATTAAATCATTATTTGATAATTATTTCACTTTTTTACTTAATCACCCTGTAACGATTAAATAATTTATTATTTATTTTATTCCTTATTTATTCCACATTTTCCTTTTGAGATAATTGTTAAATCATTATTTAATAATTATTTCAAACTCATATTTTCCTTAATTCTCATGGAGTGAATAATAAATCATTTTTATTTGTTAATTACTTCAACCACTTTCTAAATAAAGATATTTAACCATTTTGAATATATTTCCCTCTCAAAACATAATAAATTAAATCCACAACAGTGAGATTTTGATTTAGTCAAAAATATTTTATTATTTTCTAATTCTCAATCTATTCCAATATTTTGTCATAAATAGAGGGTTTTCTCTCCATTCTTCACCATGACCATTTTCATCGTCAACATTATTGTCTCATAACATTTGAGTTCCCACTTGAGTTCAACCACCCTTTTTTTTTTTGCCCATTGCAAATTGAAAGAGAGAAGCATGTTGATGAAGAACAAGGACAAGAAAAGGACCCATCCCAAGGAGGGGAAACTGTAGACCTATTTTGTAATTTCTCCTCACCGGGTGTATTCATTAATAAAATTATCATTTATTCAAGTACTTCATTGGGTTATTATACTTTTTTGTTGTTATATGTTCTATTTGCATGATCTATTATGTTGCAAGGTTTTATCTCATGTTTTATTGTTGATTTGAAGCATAAAAGCAACCATATTTTGTTGTTAAGGTTATAAGTCACCTATACCTTAAGTGAAACATTTTTGGTACACTTGCAAGAATTTTCAAACTAACAGGTATTCCAATAGCATCATAAAATTATTGCAGATATTTTGAAACGACATAAATAAAAAGAGATATTCCACTTGAATATGATTTATTTGAGGCAAGATAATTGGAAACCAATTTACTCATTGTCATTTCTATCAGGTTGTTTTATATTGTGAAGGCTCATCCTAATAGTTTGGTCTTGAAGAAGTTGTTCCTTGTTTGACTTCTCTATTTCTGATGGTGCTATTGGTAAACATTCTTTCGGTAGAGTACATTCAACTGAAATTTCTTCATATTCTAGATCTACAAAACAAGCATCATGATTAGAACCATTATCAACAATAAAAGTTGAGGAAGGAGGAGAATATGATCCTAGATTATTTTTCTCATCAAAATGAACATATCTTCGAAACAACACTTCCATAGAGGTAGTTTCAAAGAGCCTATAGGCCTTCATTTCCTCATATTAGCCAACAAATATCAGTCATTGACTTTTCTTTTCTATGGCTTTGCACTTTTCATGTAGAATCAATGTCTAAGCAGAACTACAAAATAGCCTAGAAGAAGAGAATTAGGATTCTCATGTGTTCAACCTTCCACTAGAGTCATATTACAAACGACCTTTTGAGACATTGTTTAAAATATAATTAGCACAATTAACTACTTCATCCCAGAAGGAAGGTGTCATATTTTTTGATTAAATCATGGAATTTTCATCTCCTTGAGTGTTCATTTCTTCCTTTCAATAACACTATTTTTTTAAAGGGTGTAGGGAACAAAATGTTGATGAAGAATTCCTTGTTATCTACAAAAATATTGAAATTCCTTAGTGACATATCCCCCCCCCATTATCAGTGTTTAGCTTATTGATGGAACATGATGATTATTTCTCAACAAAAGATTTAAATGTCTCGAATGTTGCAAATTCTTTACCATTGTACTTAAGAAATTACACCCTAGAGTGATGTGAGAAATCATCAATAATGGTTAGTGCATACTTGGCCTCTAAAATAGAAAGAGGTTTAAATATCATGAAATCACTATACACCAACTCAAGAGGTCAATTTTCTCTTAAAGTTTTCTTTTTAGGAAAAGGGATCTTGGTATTTTTTACTAAGAGCACAACATGCACACAGCCATTTAGTACAAGAAACTTCTGGAAGACTAGAAAACAAATTTCAAGTGAACATCTACTACAAATATTTATAATTTAGATGACAAAATATTTCATGCCAAATCCTACGCAAAGAATCAACATGAGATATTAAAGAAGAAGTTAAGGAAGGTTGAATGTTGGCAAACTTATATAATCTGATGTCATGATCAACCTAAATAATAGCAACAACAACTATTAGATCGCATAGTTATTAAATAATACCTAATTAGGAAAAAATCGAAACATTTTCTCATCATTAAAATGACAAATCCTATAGA
This sequence comes from Pinus tabuliformis, assembly GCA_031772625.1. Taxonomy (NCBI): domain Eukaryota; kingdom Viridiplantae; phylum Streptophyta; class Pinopsida; order Pinales; family Pinaceae; genus Pinus; species Pinus tabuliformis. The sequence continues at coordinate 1,726,501,020 of CM062820.1, read as the reverse complement.
TCGATAATAAATTTATTGAGATCTTTAGGACAAATATTATATTGGTAATGCACCCATTGTTCAACTGCACAGAAATTGATCCTAAGAATTCAAGCTGAGTGGAGTCTCTGACTGCCATTTGTGAAATGTTGCTATGGGAAGTGGAAGGAAGAAAATCTTGACAAGGAGTCATGTGATGTGATGCTCCTAAATCGAGTATTTAGTGATATATAGATCTTCCTAGAGCCCGATCTGATAAAACATGTCCTCTACTTGTTGAAATATTGTGCTTCTTCATGGCATTATCTAATACTTGCAACTTTCCCTGACATTTTTCTTTAGGATGTACATATTTTTCACAAAAGGAACGTGTTTCATTTTTTATTATTATTTTGCCTTGTGTTTTTCTTAGAGGAAGATCCATTGATCTTGGAAACTCGAAGTGTAGAGTGAGTGTTCTCTTAAGGATTGGATGGAGTCTCAAAGGTTGGAGCAGAATTCTCCTTCTGTTGGGACCAGTATTTATGTTGACCTTTGGAATAATGAACTACAAGATGATAATTCAAAGAGCTACAGACAACATATAGCTACTTAAGCTTATATTGTTCTGGTGTGAGACGGTCACAGAATGTCTCAAAATTGGTCATTTTGAATGAATCTCCTAGGGCATCCATTATTGAATAAGACGTAGATGAGAAAACATGAAAATGACCCTTTAGATTTGATAATATATAATTTTTGTTTAATCCTTGCTACATGCTTTTAATTGGGCCACAAAAGCCTAAATTTTGAAAGGTACCCCTCAATAGAGGCATTCTCATTATGTATCAAAGTTAATCATGTTTCTTCCAATTATAAAGCATGAAATTCAATGATTTTTCCAAATAGAGAGGCCAATTTATCCTAGATTTCTTTTGGAGTGGTACATTGTTCCATATTAAACAATAAATTATAGTACACATACATCCCTACCAAACCCATGTCTTCATTTTCTTATTCCAATAAGAAAAAATTTCAACTTCCTTTGTAAAAACTAGTTGATTATCACTTAACATTTGTCACAGTCCTATTGATTTAAAAATTCGTTGCATTTTAATCTTCCAAGTATGAAAATTATAGGGAGTAAGAAGCTCTAGAATCCTTAAATCTGCCACATTTTAACAAACTCTGTTACTTGTAACAGCTATAGTTTATCCAATGACTTTCCTAGATATTTCAAAAACTATGCAATGACATATATATGTGTGCGTGTAAATTTCTTCCTACAAAAAATTCTCTTTTACCCTAGTAAAATATTGTTATCAATAGTTTGGAAGAAATTCTTTTAAGAAATTTGAAAATCCTCCCAACAGAATATCTTTGCAGTTAAAATTTATTCCATATACGTTAAAAAATACCCTTTCAACTAAACTTTAGGGGAAAAATAATAATTAAGTGGAAACAAAATTAAAAAAATGATAATTGCATCTTGGTTCACTGCAAAGAAAACCCTTGCTTTTGTCTTTCTTCCTCAAACAATTGAGCATCAAAATCTACAAAATAACTCCAATCTAATTTAGGTTTCAACAGAGAATATTTGATGCCTATCTCAACAATCTCATTCAACTTCGGGATCTAGTATAATTTGACGAAAAAACATAATCACACTACGATCAACTTACTCAGAATACAACGTTATGATGTGTTTGGAGAAAATAGGTATCTTTGTAGATATAAATAAGACCATAACATCATAAAGAAACCTAATCACAAATCCAGATCTACAAAAAAAAATGGCCTCCTACCTAGATCGGAATTAATCTAATCCCGACTTACAATAGATCTCTCAAAACAAGCAAGAAGGAGCTTGTAGCCCGAGCTCTAATACTAGTAAGAGTGCAAAAAAACAACAAGGACTTGACTATAAAACCTAAGATACCTTCTACAAAGAGATAACCATTGAAGAACAAAGGAAAAGTCACTTCATTGCTTGAGTAAAAAGGGTTTACAACAACCGAATTTATAAGTTCAATGAAAGCTTCTCGCAATAACTAGAAGATAAGTATTGTAATGCAACATAGAAGGATGCTATGTAAGCTTACAAGTTCGAAAGCTAGTTTATTGGGACTCAAGAAAAAAGATTGAATTTTCAACGCCACTTGAAGGAATTTTATTAATGAAAAGAGAAAAAAAAATTACATAAGAGAATTCTCGGAATGGATCATCAACCATGATCCTTGGTACTCTTTCAATATTAAATATCATGAAAAAATCTCATCTTAAGCCAACCATTACTACGAAGGAATATAAGACATCCAATAACTAATGCATATTAGAGAAACACGCTTTTACCTAATATACACATTAAACCAAGTTGAACTTACCTAACTCATAAGTTTCCAAATATCCTAACAACTATATGATTATTAAAAAGGTATGTATTGTAGTAGTTTTATTTTTCTATGCTAGATATGGTGATTATAAAAAAGCCTACTTATGTCTTTGGTACAGATCATCAGTAGAACAAGGGACCATCAGTCCAAGTAGTTTGCAAACGCAATAAAAACAAAATTGAACAAAGTAATGATGTATATGGCAAAGAGCAACAAAAATAACTACCTAGATAAAGAAAAATCATCTTAACATGCCTTACATTCTTTGAAATCAAAAGTAACTAAGACGACTTGATCATAATATAAACTAAGAATAAGCATACGCATCAATCTTAATGGGCACTAGCCCTTTTCAGCTGTAGTGGTCAGAACTAGGAGCAACACCTGCTACTATGCATGCTATTCAACCATCTTGATCCTTGAGTTGAAGGTGGATATCATCCAAAACTAAGAAAAAATTCTCCTTGGCACCATTTTGGTGAAACAAGAATTCATTGAGGCGAGCCTTGACGTCCCAGAATAAATCAATCGTGTACATATATTGATTTTGGTTCCCATGAGTGTGCCTCATGTGAGGAACCCATGCCATGATTGCTGCAAGCACTTTAAAATCAAAGATGCAAGCCTCCTCAAAAATTACATCATCCTTTGCTTTATGGAACTCATTTTAAATATTTTAGGAAGCCTACTTGTGGAAATTTCAAGCTATTTATTGTCTTGGCCTCTATACATGCCCATCAACCACTTGGAGATCCTCTGCCTCCACTGACATGTCTACACCTAGTTCCTTAATGGGTCATTGTTGCAACTCTCTATAGGTGATCCAGGTGGATATTGGTGGCCACCTGCCAAGTCCACCTGGACCCCCACCATTGTCTTTCTCAGCATTTTTAGTTTCCTTAATTGTAGCACAACTTACTATTTTTAGCAGTTTTTCGGGTCCTGAACTCCCGGAGCCGTTTTGAGGCCCTAAACGACGTTTTTTGGGAAATCTGGGGGCAACATGGGTCCATGGACCGATGTTGCCCTTCCCAAAGTGGTAGTGCTCGGATAGATATTTCTAACGAGCTATTGTACGCGTCAAACGGAGATCGTATGCCAAAGTTACGACCCCGGGAAGTTGATGTACCAATTTACCCAAACGGGGCCCACAGTTTGGCGTTTCATCTCCTAGGGTTAGGTTTTGGAATGTTAAGGGTTGTCCATTGTTTCTCAACAATAAATAGGCCTTCGAGCCTCATTGTAACACAGTTCAGAGGCATGTAGCCATCACATCTCTTCTCATAGATAAGCTACCATCGCCCTAGCTAGTTTATTGCCATTTCTGTTTGTAAGCATATTTCAGTATTTTCCATTAATGAAATGAAGTATTATTTCCGCTGCATCTTTGTGTATATGGTTATCTCTGTAATTTGTTGCGTTCCTGTTTAAATCCGGATCAGTGGTATCAGAGCGGTCTGCTTTTTCTCTGTTTTTCTTTGCATGTCCCCAACAAGGTCGGGATATAAGGAGTTAGGGCTTGAACTGGTTGAACCTTTGCAAGACCAGCCTCGCAAATCCCGACGGCCTCCCATGGCGGACGAGAAGAAAGATGAGGGGGCAGGAGATCCCATCAAAATCTTGCTCGAAGAAGCACTCGAGCGACAACGGAACGCGATGATGGACAGCTTTGCGCAGATCCTTCAGCGGCTACCCCGAAGCGGCGCATCGGCTTCCAGTAGCTCCTCTGGAAACGCCACACCCTTTAAGGTACAAGTTAATTTTGAAATCCCCATATTCGAGGGTCAGATAGACGCCGATGCCGTAGATAAATGGTTAAATCTGCTAGAGGGTTATTTTTCTGTTCATGAATTTTCGAGTCGGGAAAAGATTGTTTTTGCTCTTCTCAAAGCAGCCCCCCACGTCAAGGACTGGTGGGAAACCTACTGCGAGCAGAAGGATGAAAGTACTGGCTCACTATTTTCAGCCGCACCCACCTGGGATTCGTTCCGGGATGCCATCAAGGAGCAGTACTACCCTGTCGGAAGCTATGAGGATGAATACATAAAGTGGACCACGCTGCGGCAGGGAAGGGACCAAGACGTGCCGGAGTTCACCAATCTTTTCCATACCCTTCGCACAAAGTTGGGTATCAAGGATTCGGAGCAACATTTGATACTCAAATACCGTGGCTGCCTGCACAAGTACATCCAGGAAGAAATACAGTTTTTAAACATCCCCTCGCTCGGCGCAGCATCCCGGTATGCCGTCAAGGTCGAGCAGAAGTTTAAACAAAAGAAGCGAGACTTTGGATCTGCGAATCCAAAGCAAGGGAAAGGTGCCCCTAAACCACATAACAAAGGACAAAGCCAAGGCGGGACAGCCCAAGACAACCAGCCGAAGCTGCAAGCAAAGAGCAACGCCGCGAAGCCGAGAAAGGACACTGGAAAATGGTGCGAGTTCCATAAGAGCTCCACTCACAACACAAGTGAGTGTCGGGCCAAGCAGTCACTGGTGGCTGAGCTAAAGTTTTCAGAATCAGATGCATGTTCCGACTCTGATTCAGAACCCGATAAGGGGTATGAAAAAGGGAAGCAGATCATTGATGCGGATCCCAGCGCCACTGTTGCTACCGCAAAGATCCGGAAAAATGAAACCGAAGATCCAGAGGAGGAGGAGCGTCTCTTCCACTCCCAGATGTGGGTAAAGGGCTCCCCGATACAGTTCATTGTTGATAGCGGGAGTCAAAAGAACCTCATTTCGGCAGAGGTCGTGAAGCGGTTGGGCTTACCGACCACAGCACATCCACAACCATACACCATTGGGTGGCTTCACCAAGGGCGAGATCTTCGCGTGAGCCAGCAGTGTCGCCTTCCATACAACATCAAGCCCTTCACGGATGAGGTATTGTGTGACATTGCTCCCCTTGAAGTTTGTGATGTATTACTAGGACAACCATACTTGTGGAAGCGACATGCTGTGTATGAATCAAGGCCCCGTGCTGTTATTATTACATTGGGAAATAAGTTGTTCAGGATACCAGAGGTAGCACCACCTGCCGCCATCTCTTTGATTACTGCAAAACAATGCAGTAAGATCATTTCCAAAACCAGGAAATTTGTTTTCCTGATGATACGCCCTCAAGGGAAGAAGAAGACAGTGGCCGCGGCCTCCAAACGGGGTTCCTCTGCACGGCAGCTACTGATGGACAAGATTGTGGAGGAGTACGAAGACATCTTCACCTCCCCGGCAGGGGTTCCTCTGCACTGTCAAGTCAAGCACTCCATCGATCTGACCCCAGGTGCGCCGCTACCCAATGGACCAATTTATCGACGCTCCGTTCTGGAGAACAATGAAATCAAGAGACAGATTCAGGAGCTCCTGCAGAAAGGTCACATCCGTCCGAGTTCTTCGCCCTGTGGGAGCCCGATAGTGTTGGTACAGAAGAAGGATGGGACGTGGAGACTCTGTATTGACTATCGGGCGCTGAACAAGATCACTGTCCGTAATAGGTACCCGATCCCGCGGATTGATGACCTCCTAGACCAACTAAAGGGGGCGAAATATTTCAGCAAGATCGATCTGAAGTCAGGATATCACCAAGTACCAATTGAACCCTCAGATGTGTGGAAGACTGCCTTCAAATCCAAGGAGGGCCTCTTCGAATGGTTGGTCATGCCTTTCGGATTGACGAATGCTCCTGCAACCTTTATGAGGATAATGGATGACATCTTGCGGCCATTCACCAACTCCTTTGTAGTAGTATACTTGGATGACATTCTGATCTTCAGCCAGAGTTGGGAAGAGCACCTCCACCACATCCGACAGGTTCTCCAAACACTGCGGCAACACAAGCTATGTGCCAATTTGGAGAAATGCACTTTTGGCATGACCGAGGTTCAGTATCTGGGATACATCATTGATGAACAGGGGGTGCATGTCGATCCAGCCAAGGTCCAAGTCATTCGGGATTGGACCTCTCCAACCACTCTAACAGAGCTCCGCAGCTTTCTAGGTCTTGCCAACTTCTACCGCAGGTTTGTGTTGGGATTTTCTCATATTTCTTGGCCCTTGAGTCAAAGTCACCAAGGGCGGGGCGAAAGCAAAATTCTTTTGGTCTGAATCTCAACAGAAGTCATTCAGGGAGTTGAAGGATCGCCTCTGCACGGCACCAGTGCTCGCGTTACCAGATTTACAACAACCATTTGAGGTCGAGACAGATGCCTCTGACTATGCTATTGGGGCAGTCCTTACTCAACATGGACATCCAGTGGCATATCACAGTGAAACACTTTCAGACACAGTCCGGAAGTACCCCACTTATGATAAAGAGATGTATTCCATTGTACAGGCCTGCCGACAATGGAAGCATTACATTTTGGGGAAGGAAACGGTCATCCACACAGACCACCGACCTCTGCAGTTCATACAGACCCAAGGGAAATTGCAGAATGATCGCCATCAGAAGTGGTCTACATACCTGCAACAGTTTCACTTGAATATCAAGTATAAAAAGGGCAGCACCAATAATGTTGCAGATTGCCTCAGTCGACCACCGATCATGGCGCTAACCACCGTGCTCAACTCTTGCGGGCACGAGACTTCTGATTGGCCACTTCTCTACAAAAGCGACCCAGAATTCGGCCACACATACCAGACACTCTTGGAGGGTCGGCAGGTTGCAGATTTTCACCTCCAGGATGCCCTATTATGCCACCTCGGTCACCTCTGTGTTCCTTCAAGCGAGCGTGCCAAGATGATTTGGGAAGCACACTACAGTCGGGCTGCTGGGCATTTCGGGGTCGAGAAAACAGTGGCAGTACTGCAAAACTATTTCTATTGGCCGAATCTTCGACAGGATGTTGGGAAGTACATCCGATCATGTACTGCCTGTGCCATTGCCAAACCGACCATTAAGAAGCAAGGCCTCTATACCCCGTTGCCTACCCCTAGTCGACCTTGGGAATCCATCTCCATGGATTACATGTCAGGCCTTCCTTCCACTAAGCATGGAAATGACTGTGTTTTTGTGGTCGTCGACAGGTTCTCAAAGATGGCCATTATGATGGCCTGCAAGAAGAATATCACAGCAGAAGCCACTGCTAAACTCTTCTTTGAACGAGTGTGGGTGCACTTTGGGATCCCACAGTCTATCATCTCAGATCAGGACAGTCGGTTTCTCAGCACCTTTTGGTCCAGTCTCTGGTCAATGCTGGACACCAAACTCACGAAGTCCACAGCCTTCCATCCTCAAACTGATGGCCAGACGGAGGTTGTCAATAGGATGATTGTGCACATTCTGCGCATGTATAACTCAAAGCATCCACGCACATGGGACGAGAGCCTCCCCTACGTTCAGCACAGCTACAACCGAGCTCTTCACAGCTCCACTGGCCATAGCCCTTTTCAGGTGGGTTTGGGATTCCAGCCACTATGCCCCATTGATGTGGCCATGCCACTTGCAGCTACTCACATGAATTCAGCTCATGTCCAGTCCGAAACAGATAAGGCCACCAGCTTCATTGAGCGAATCCAACATATTCGCCAGCAGGTCCATGACATTCTTGAGAAATCAAATGCCAAGTACAAGCAGCGACATGATCAACATCGGGTGCCACACAAGTTTCAGGTGGGCGACAAAGTCTGGTTGCATTTGCAAAAGGAACGCCTTACTGGAGCCTATCGGAAATTGAGACCACTCCGATATGGTCCTTACACCATTACTAAGGCTATGGGAGACAATGCATTTGAGCTCAGCATTCCCCCATTCCTTGGCCTGCACCCAGTATTTAATGTGGACCGCCTTCGGCCATACTTTCCACCATTGCTAGACACATCCGACATTGCAGAACAGCTCAAACCCACAGAATTAAATCCAGATTGCATGGAACAAGCTGCAACTGATCGGATCATGGACACACAGATCAAGAACACTCGCCAACAGAATATCCAACTGTATCGAGTTGTCAAAGCGGGCCAACTCCTTCAGCAGGGCAAGTGGCTCACCATGGAACAAGTTCAGCAGAAGTTTCCTCATCTCATGGAGGAGCTCAACGCAATGGGGACCATTGCTTCCTAAGGGGGGAGGAATGATCCAGGTGGATATTGGTGGCCACTCCGGATCAATAGGGCCAAAAACACGGGAAAATCCAAAGTGTGGGAGATGCTAAGGGTGAAAGAAGAGAAATGGTTATGGCTAAAAAGCGTTGAATATTAGCCATCAAGCAACTACAAAGCTAGCAAGGACACTCATTAGGCGGAAGGCATAAACATTAAGGATGCTCAAATAAATCCACAAGAAGAAGTTGAAGGTAAATGGAAATAAAAACCAAGATAGATAACTTTGTCAAAAAGGAGAACACCATTAAGACCATTCTGGTGAACCACTCCAACATCGAAGCGAAGCATGTGCAATAACTCTAATCACAATATGGCGAGGCACAAGGAGGGAGGATTAGAATGAAATATAAAACATCACACTTTGGGATATATGTCATGAAATTACTTTTGCCTATTATGCATATCACTATTTAACATGGTTATGAGGGGTGATATTCATATCATCTTCATACATTATTTAATGTGAGAATGGCATATCCCTCCACTTCTTATCTCAACCCAATTCACTTAAAAGAAACAAGATATGGTAAATAATATATTACCATTGACACACATTTGGGATATATGTTGTGAAACTACTTTAACATGGTTAAAGCATATCCCTCCACTTCGTATCTCATCCCAATTCACCTAAGAGAAAGAAGATATGGTAAAGAATATATTACCATGGACAAACACTTTGGGATATATGTTGTGAAACTACTTTTACATATTATGCATATAACTCTTTAACATGGTTACGAGGGGTGTTAGTCATATCATCTTCATACATTACTTAAAGTGAGAATGGCATCCTTTCACTTCGTATCTTATCCCAATCCACCTAAGAAAAAGAAAATATGTTAAAGAATATATTACCATTAACACACATTTTGGGATAAATGTTGTGAAACTACTTTTATAAATTATGCATATCACTCTTTAACATGGTTACGAGAGGTGATAGTCATATCATCTTCATACATTGATAGTCATATCATCTTCATACATTACTTAAAGTGAGAATGGCATATCCCTCCACTTCGGATCTCATCCCAATTCACCCCAGAGAAAGAAGATATGGTAAAGAATATGTTACCATTGACACACACTTTGGGATATATGTTGTGAAACTATTTTTACTTTACATGGAGTAAGGTATTTGAGAGTTGTGCGAATGGCATATCCCTCCACTTCGTATCTCATCCCAATTCACCTAAGAGAAAGAAGGTAGGGTAAAGAATATATATTCACCTAAGAGAAAGAAGGTAGGGTAAAGAATATATTACCATTGACACACACTTTGGGATATATGTTGTGAAACTATTTTTATTTTACATGGAGTAAAGTATTTGAGAGTTGTGGAATATTTAATGGTCATTATTTGATGTTGGATAATGAGATATAGAAAGAGTTTATGTAAATTTTATTTGTGTGATTCATATTATAATAGTTTTATTTTAAGTAATTGAAAAGGAAAAGAAAAATATATATAATTATTTTAAATAATTATGACTTATTTTTAATAATTTAATAATTGAGATTATGTAAAAGTATTAAATTTTTATTATTTAAAATCTGTTTTTAATATATAAATGGAAAATAAATTTAACCCTTTATAATATGTATGTACATATATGGAATTTTTATTTTTATTTTTTATTTTTTTTAAAGAATGTGCAACTTTGAAATATGTGTCATCATTATTATATTAAATACAAGTATTTCATAAAGGTAATAAAAGGTGTGGAAAGGAACCCATGCAAGAGAGAAAAGAAAATGATTCCTTCACCAAAACATTTAAACTAAAAAAATTTATTAACTCTTTATAATATTTAAATAATATAAATTTATTGTAATTCCAATAATACACAATTTTCAAGCATAAATTTTGGGGAAAATTATGAAAATTTTGGGAGGATTTTGATAAAATCTGACTTAAATTTATGCAAATCTAGATTGTGTCAAACTTTAAGATTTTAAGTGTTCATAAATTTTTGATAATAAGAATCCATTTCTACCATTAAATAATCTAATTTTAAAACTTTTTTCAAGCAGTAGAATCAATTTCTACCATTAAATAATCTAATTTTAAAACTTTTTTAAGCAGCAGTCTAAGAATTATGCTTTTTTCCTTGAAGTTTATGGAAATTCTGGCAATATTTTGAAATAATAGCCCACATATTTTTGTAAATCCAAGTAAAGTTGTCAAAATTCATAATTTTAGGTGCCCTAAAAGTTTTTTGACAGTGCTAAATCCATTTCCACCATCAAAAACATAATTCAAACACTACATTTACAAAAAAAAAAAATTAAAAAACCAGATTCCTCCTACTTTTAGCAGTTTAACTAGCCTGAAAAATTACCCTGATAGCAATTCCTCAGCCTCAGTAGAGTACTATTTTTTTTTTGAAAAAATTTTAACCTAAAAACTTTAATTCTCTGGCAGAATTGAGAATCCATTTCTGCGATTAAACAGTCCAACTTTCAAACTTTTTTTCAGGAAAAAACTTTAACCTAAAAACTTTAATCCCCGGGCAGAATTGACTTGGTAGACAACTCCTAAAAAATATACCCAAAGAACAAAAATACCAAAACTGAAGAGATTTAACTTGCAACTTATTGGTTCCATTCAAAAAACCAAAACCATGTGACGCAACGCATACATGAAGCAACGAATCCCCATCACTGCCCCTGTACTGCCCCTGTACTGCAACAGTCGTTGTTTGGTACCGAATTTCCACACCATATGATTACGCTATTGAATGAGGATGTCAGATGGCATCAGCAGAGGCAGTGAAGAACAAAGGGTGAAATTTTGCGGATCAGCAGAGTATTGATCAGCTCCGATTCCCCATAATCAGAAACATCCCTTCACGAAGTTGAGATTTGCACGAAAGAGAAAAATGGGTTTACATGCTTTGTACAGCAGATCTAAGCCATCACATCCCCGCATGGGTAGGATCAACGTTTTCTCCACTGTGGATTCTCTGGTTTTATTGACGTAGTAAAGGCTGAACTTGCTCAGATATGCAAGCAACGCAATAGAATACGACACATGATTCACTGTGCAAATCAGTCAAGGCAAAGCAGGCCTAACCAATATCCATCCTCTTTGTGCATTCTTGGGGGAGCACATAGATGATCTGTCCCCGTGGGCTTTGATATACGTACGGTGTTTGTATGAAGTTGGGCTGATCTTTCTGGCAAACAATAAATCCCATGCTATTGGGTATTGAATGCCCTCTAAGAGACAGTATTTAATGCACTCCAAGAGATTGACGGGACAGCCCTGGTCGATTCCTCCGCCTCCGCTTCCGCCTTGATCGCCACCGCCACCACCATTCCATAAGAACGCATGCGGAGGCATGCGTAACACAAGACGCGAGCTCCATCGATGTTAAATACTGTATACGAAATGAAATACTGTATACGAAATGAAGACATCAGGTGGAATCAGTATTGTACGCATTAATACCATTTATTTATATTCAAATTCAAATTCGAAATTTGAACTTTGAACTTGTAAACCCGCCCCGCCCCGCCCAAATTCAAAATTTGAACTTATAAACCAGTAGCGACGACAAACGTGGGTCAGAGGCATTCAGGCCTTTCTGGAACCTTCAATGAACCTTCAAGGCACCCCCCGGTTTCCCTTTTCTACAAGGGGGAGGAGGAGGGGCGAAAGGCTCTGTAGCTTTATCTTTTACAGAAATGGGCGTTGCACAGGTTGTGATTCTCCTTCTGGTTGTGTTTTTGGGATGTTCCTTTTGCCACTGCATTCGGTCTCACTGTCCTCAAGATCTTCTCAACGTCGAAGCCTCTCAAGATGACTTCAATTGAGTCGATTTACAGCGGGTTTGCAATTTTTGTATTGCTTTTCTGTTTCAGTATTGGTTCTCTGTTATGTTTCAGTACAGGTTGTGATTCTCCTTCTGGTTGTGTTTTTGGGATGTTCCTTTTGCCACTGCATTCGGTCTCACTGTCCTCAAGATCCTCTCAACGTCGAAGCCTCTCAAGATGACTTCAATTGAGTCGATTTACAGCGGGTTTGCAATTTTTGTATTGCTTTTCTGTTTCAGTATTGGTTCTCTGTTATTGGGCCCAATACAGTATTGATCTAAGAGCTTAACATTATTGGGTTTCTTCTTAATATAAAGTTCTTTATATGTCGTGAAAGTGCCTGAGATCGAACCTCTGTCGACATGACCGAGTTGTGACCTGTAGGAACCTTATTTGTTAGTTAGAGGCTGCCTTCTTTCCTAGCTAGGTCTCAATACTTTTAAATAAATAAGGTTCAAACTCGATTTGTGCTCAGAGGCTTCCGTGGAGTATTAAATTGACAAGTTATGGTCCCATGAATATTCTATTTTGCAGAGAAAATGTCATGAAATCAATTACCAAGGAAATTTCTTCGTGAGACATTTCACATTCATACAATCTAATCGAATCAGCTTCGTTTGCTAGTTCGGTTACTCTTTGGTGGGAAGGAACAAACATAACCATGACTGAAACTCATGTGATTATAGGGGTAGGCTTCGGTGGGAAGCAACAGACATAACCGTATCATCGACGGAGAGAGTTATAATTTTGTAACTTTAATTTTAACATACCAACAAGTCAAAGTGTAGAGATTCTCTTGGTGTTCAATAATGCATATTTACATTGGAATTGTAATATGTAAATAAAGAACATAGATTTTTGAATGCAACTGTGACTCATAGTGTAGAGCCTTATAGAGAAAACTAGGTTATCAAGACTGAAACATCTCACTTTTGTCAAGAAAATTTTACACTAAAACAAATTCGCAATTTCAAAATATACAAATTAAAATAAAAGACATCTATTAATAATTAAAATAATTGATTATATTTTTTATTTTTAAGATTTTTTTCCTCTACAAATATATTAATGGTTAGGAATTTTAAATTAATTTTTGTTTATTAAAATTTATATGGGATATTCAATTTTAATGGTTAGGAATTTTAAATTAATTTATGTTTACTAAAATTTGTATGGGATATTCCATTTTAATGGTCAGGAATTTTAATTTAATTTATGTTTACTAAAATTTATATGGGATATTCAATTTTAATGGTTAGGAATTTTAAAATAATTTATGTTTACTAAAATTCATATAGGATATTCAATTTTAATGGTTAGGAATTTTAAATTAATTTATGTTCCCTAAAATTTATATAGGATATTCAATTTTAAGAAAGTAAGAAATTAGTTAGAATTTTTTATTTTTTATTATTTTTATATTCAATAGAAATCAGATTTTTTTTTAGATTACTAGAATGTCATTCATCAAAACCTCAACACTGTCCATAGTATGACAAATATTTTGAAAATTAGATGGAATGTGAGTTTAAGATAGACAATCTAAGAGAGTGATTTTCATCTTCAACCATCTTAGGATCACACAGGTGGCATTCATCCCATGGTGTTTGCGGAATTGACCAATGCCCACTTTCACTATAAAGCTCATGAGAATTAGATCTAATCTTTGCAACATTGATTTTCTTAACACTTATCCACACAAAGAAATTTTTGTTTTCAAGATTGGGGTTGATCACTTCCTTATAATATCTTAGTTTCCTTTTTTCGCTCTAGCTCTTTACCTCCTTACATTTTCTCTTTAAATTTGGAACTAATAATATTTTTAATCTACAAGATGATCTCTTTTATTCACCGATGGTCTAGCCATGACTGTGCCTTATGCCACCCTCGCTTTAGTCAAAGTTGGGTGTTTTGGTTAGAGTTAGAAGCATTTTTATGAAACCCCTTGGCATCCATGTTGTATAACTTCTTCTTCTTCTACATAACATATCTATTCATAACCATGCTTTCAATGTGGGGAAGACTTGCTTCAATCATGAGGATATAGTAGGGAGTATTTCGTTAAATATTGAGGTGGTAGGCTATACATTGTTTTATGATTTGTTGAATCTTCCCCCACGATTCTCTGGATAAGTTGTGATCCAAACCTCCATCCACATAAAAAAATAGGAGTGACAAGAGTCTTAAAGAGGAGCCTCCTTTTATCCTAAATCCAAAGGCTTGTCATCTTACAACTGTCTTCAACCCAATAGTAAGCTTTCCAACATCCATTTTTCCTTTTCTCAATGTTATAATTCCAGTTGAGCTAATGATGGATGTCAATTCCCAGATATTTGTATGAAGGAGTTGTTGTCATAAATTAAATCATCATAAGTGATCTTTTCAAAACTTTATATTATTTATTCTATGAAGGAATTAAAAAAATACATTTTACAACTAATAGTAAAGATTTTATAAATCTAACCCAGATGCAGGTGACAACCATGATAGTTATGACGATTAGATGGTCTGGCGGCGAGGGGACTGGACACATGGCCGCTTGCATTCCCTCCCATGCCAGCCTGCAACAAATTCACGGCGGCCTGCAAATTGCATTAAATGGGTACTCTGGCCAAGAACTACCCATTATTCGCACAGCTATGGATGCCCCAAAATTTATTCATGCTCCCAACCCCCCCCCTGCCATATGCCCTCCTCAAACAGTGCAACCCTGTTCTCGAACTGTTACTGGAAGCTGATGCTAGTTGCTCAGTTGTGTAGACCTTGGTAACAGGAATCATTTCTCCCAAACAAGGCTCTGCAATTTGACTCCAGCTTAGAACTCCCTCTCTCATCCTCTGCCCAACCATTCAGCCAATTTCTCCATTGATAGCGCTGCTTCGAACATTTCCATGGCTCGCATCTGTCACCAAATGCATAGCAGAAGAGGAGGTAGCCGTGGTGGTGGCGTCCGCACTCCTACAACGCCTAGCCCAGACTCTGCTTCCCCCTCCCCTTCCCCTAACATCCATAATCCTTCTCGCACCTTCCTGGGTAGGTACCCTAATACCCGCAGTGGTCGAGGACACGCTCTGCTCCAGGGGGCTAGTCAGAGAAACGCTGCCATCCATACAGCCTCCTTTCCCCTCCCCCCTAACCCTGCTCCTCACTCAACTCAATTTCGGTTTCGCAGCACCCTGAATCGGCCCACTAGCTTAGGAGCGTTCGCGACCTTGGTAAGCAACCGCTGGAAGAGGGGGTTACCACCCTACTTGGCAAGGAGATGGGTGGCAGTCAACATGCTGCAGAAGGTAGAATTGAACACACACAGACTCTAGGAAGCCGAATGGGAGTCACGTTCCACCTGCATGTAGCTGCTGGCAGCTCCGCTGGCCTTCCTCCTGCTCATGGACTTCTCGCTGGCGTGTCAACAGAGGAGGATGACTGGTACCAATACGCATGTCACATCGAGGAGGAGCCGGCCCCAGACGACTTATAGAAGTGACACTTGGCAGCCAGGTGTCGCCTCCTACGAGCTGGGTGTTTATTCTGCTGCTTGGTTATTTTTTGAAAATTTTTTATTATGTTTGAACTTTCCTGGTCATCTTCTACCATGATTGAAGCTTTTTGGTTTAAAATTGATAACCCATGTGTGGGTTCTTTTTTCCTTAATGGATTGGTTTCCCCATCGATGGGGCAGTCAGGTTCTTTCTGATAACGGATGTTCAGTACTGCTGAGGCTTGAGCCTCATTGTAATTATATTTTTGTTTCATATTAATAGAATAGCTTTACTTAGAAAAAAAAAAAAATTATAAATCTATAATAAGTATCATAAAGAAAAAAAATATAAGACATTTGGGAAAGGATAGAATGTTTAGCTTAGTCTCTACACTTGGGTTGGAATTAAAGATCAATAGAAAGTATAAAGGGTTTTATACTCTTTGCCAAATTGTAATAAGGAAAGAGTTGAACTCTATACAATAATTATTCTTAACTTGGAGAAACCTGGACCTTAGTGTGGAATATGCAGTGACCTAGAACTCCTACACAATGTCCTAACAATTATAATGTTTCATCAATGAAGAAGAGGATGATCTCCTCTAGTTCACAAATACCTTGTGTGGATATGAATGTAGACTCGGTTATAACTCTATCGCCTTTGAAATATTTGACGAGTCCTCATGTTAGTGATGGAAAGAACTTTAGAATTATGGATGCCCTATTAAAGCTAAAATATTTATGTGGCTTTTGCTTAAAAATAGAAACCTAACATATTCAAAAGAGAAACTTTGAGGGCCCTAGAAGATGTAGCTTACGTGAATAATATATTGAAACAAGCATACATCACACCCTTTTTTGTCCCTTTAAAAACTGGGTTGATCGAAATTGAAGGAATTACAAGGTTGAAATGAATTACAAGGAGACTCAATAAAAAAGACCTTAAGGAATTGGCATAAGGACAATAAAAACTTTTAAAACCTTTCCCCTCAACAAATCATGGGGAGTCTAGATTGCAAGAAGACCAAAAATATTTGAATGTAGGGAGATAGTCTTCCCTTTAAATGTGTAACCCAATTCTTGAATATGATTAGCAAATTTCGTCAATTCTGACAAGTCCCTCAGTGTGCTCAGAATTCAAACATGATTATTGATACCTAGATCCAGTTCTAATAATTTTCTAATTAAAGTTATTGTGAGATGTTTCTTTGGGATACATAGCACATGATATTTATGAATAAATGTTTTTGAAGAGAAAATGTAGTCCATAATTAGGTCGGTTCAAAATATTAATGCATTATCCCATGGATGCATCCAAAAAAACATCTCATCTAGACTTAAAGCCCTTAGGCCCTTTTCATAGAGCATCTTAGGGAGGTAAACACACAGGGAAGTAAGGAGAGTAATTTTCCTTTACCCATAGAGTAGTAAGGGAAGTGATTTTCCTTTCTCAAAATCATACCCTTACCTTAATTGTCAAACAACAAGACTAAAATTATAACACTAAAATTGCAACTACTACTTGCTATTGAGAGATGAGTCACTTATGTTCATGTCCTACATAATTTTCTCCTTGTGACTCAATGGGTGAATGGAGATGCCGATCATATAAATTTTTTGTTACAACCCCTCTATTAACACATCAAAATATTGCGATCTTACATTACTTACATCGCTTTTTCTCATGTCTATAAGAAAAATAACAAGAAAGTTGATATGTTACCCATGGATAGCCTTGAATTGCAAGAAGGAATTAGGGACATCACATAATCAGAAAGGGGGCATGTTTCCTTTTATCTTCATGATCCTCAGTTTTAAAAATATGTCTAGGAAACATTTATGAAACACTCCTTCTTGGTGATAACCTATACATTTTTAGGGTGTTTTAGGAAACAAATGTTGGTTTATGAAGTTTGTTTATGAATTTTGTTTGAATAACGATGTTTATATTATTTAGATTATGATTGTATAAAGGGTGTTATTTAATTCCCCTTAGCCATAAAAAAAAGGAATACATTCCTAGGTACATATATATTTTGGTCTCTTGACTTTTTGATCCAAGAAGGATAATGTAAACACCTTTGTAGTATCATCCTCATGTAATTTTGTTAATATAATTAAGCCCATAGGCATGTCTATTGAAGGGCTTTCAAAATTTTAATTTAACAATCAAAATTTAAAAAAAAGTCATATGAACTTGAGTTATGGGATTTTGGGTATGCCATATTAGTAAGTAAGCCATGATATTATAACAAAGACTATTTTCATGTTAAGCGTCCTTATGGTGAAGTGATGGTGAATCTCACGATTAAGAATTCTTAATTAATAATAATAGTAATTTGAAATAGTTATAATTTATGTTGTAAATAAAAATTGGTAATGGCTAATAAAATTGATCACAATTTTTATGATTTTTCTAATTTTAACAATAAAAAAAAATATTTTGGGAATTATAAAACATTTACTAATTATTTAATTCATATAACTATACTAATTATAATATTTTTAAAAATTACAATAATACAATTATATAACTATAATTATAATTCATATATATAAATATAAATATATAATATTAATCAATAAACAATAATCTGAGATATATATTTCTCAAACAAAAAAAACTTATTTTTTATTATATCTTTTAATTTTATGATATATTTAATTATTTTAAATAAAAGAGAAAATAAAAATAAAAATAAAGAACACATTTAAGTAGTCGATGCGAAAACAACTTATAATAATAAATAATCACGTAAATATTTATATTTTTGGTAAGTTTAAAGTACGACAAAAACAAAGTAAGGAAAGGTTGAAAAAAATATATATATATTTACCTTAAATTGGATTTTTATATTGAAATTTTTTTGCTTTTATAATAATTATTAAATATATAAATTTAAAAAAATATTTAATAGAAATAGCATTTACAATCAAAAATAATTTTAATTATAGTATTAAAATAGTTTATTGTAAGTAACGGTAAATAATTGTTAAATTCAATATTAATTGCTATTATCATTAATTTACGAAACAAAATAAATGGTTAAAATTATATATATTATAATAATTATTATAATTAAAAAAAAGTCATATGAACTTGAGTTATAGGATTTTGGGTATGCCGTATTAGTAAGTAAGTCATGATATTATAACAAAGGCTATTTTTATGTTGAAAGTCTTTATGGTAAAGTGATGGTGAATCTCACGATTTAGAATTCTTAATTAATAATAATAGTTGACAATTTTGTGCTTTTATAATAATTATTAAATATAGAAATTTTAAAAAATATTTAATAAAAATTACATTTACGATTAAAAATAAATTTAAATATAGTATTAAAATAGTTTATTGAAATTAATGGTAAATAATTGTTAAATTCATTATTAATTAAATTAATACTAATTGAATATTATAAAGTAAATTAACCAAAACATAATAATTATGTATTAATAAAATGGAAAAACGTAATAATTATCTATAAATGACAGACTAATGTAAAGAATTATTATTATATATTTACTTTCAATATTAAAATTAATTTTGAAGTTACATATTTATTCATGTTATAATAAATTAATATTAAATAAAATATTAATCTATATTTTAATAATCAAGAAGCTGAAGTAATTTAATACTATATTTACTAAATATTTAACTAGAATTTATATAATTTATTAGATTTAGACTAGGTGCATATATATATATATATATTTTCTTTATTATATAAAATTTTAATTTTTGATATATAATTTTTGTAATTTTAATTTTTTTATAACTTAAAGTTTTAAGGAAATATTTTTTATATTGTTTTTTTAGTTAAAGTTATCATTTGTTTTATTGAAAGAATAAATATTATTAAGTATCTCATGTAGAAGAAGAAGTTATTTAATATGAACGTCACTAGGTTTCCCAAAATTGCTTCTAACCCTAATCAAAACACTCACTTTAGGCTTAAGTGCGTCTAATATTGTCTCAACCATTGGGGGATAAAGGAGGAGATCATGTTGAAGAATAAGGATAATATTTAAAAAATTATTACTTCCAAATTTAAGGATAAGTTGTGTAGCTACCAAGAGTTAGAAGGAAAAATGAAACTATGATTTTATAAGGAGGTGATCAATCCCAATTTTTAAAACCAAAATTATCTATCTTTCTTTAGTAGTATCAATAAGAAAATTAAAATTTTTAAGACAAGAACTAATTCTCATGAGCTTCACAATGAACTGGTCATCAGTCAATTCCCAAAATGCGACCAGATGAAGGAGTCTATCACCTATGATATATTAAGAGGGTTGAGGATGAAAGAATTTTATCTTGGATGGTAAAACTTTTATTCACATCCATTCTAAATTTCGAAATATATGTCATATTGCCAACCATCTTGACTCACTATGGTGATCTACTTTTGTCACTTCTTTTCCAACATAGGAAAAAATGTTAAAAAATCTCAATTAATCTCTTACCTTGCTAATTTTTAATAGAGCATATTGATTATAGTAAATGTCCTTCATCACCATTATCATAAACATTACTATGAATAAAAATAATTAGTATATATATATATGTTCAGTTTAGTTTAAGTGGTGAGCTGAAATAATTGTTATATTTTTCAAATAAATTTAAATTTTATAAAATAATACATAAAAATTTATAAAAAAAAAATCTATATAATATTCCTAATTTAAATAAATATATAACAAGTTCTTGGCATGTTATTAACAATTTCACTCTTGTATTCAAGTTGAGAGGAAAACTAATTCCTAACCCATTTTTTCTTTAAATAATCCTTAATATGAAACATTTTATAAAAATATTTATAGGAATATATTATATTATATATTTTTATTCAATACGGTGAATAAACTATTAACGTAAAATATTATCCTAATAAAATAACAAATATATTTTTATTCAATACGGTGAATAAACTATTAACGTAAAATATTATCCTAATAAAATAACAAATATAATTGAAAATTATATATGTATAACATTTTTGTAATTAGTAAAATATTAATAACGTATTCATTAATATGTAAATTAATAATAAAAATGTTGATTCAAATTTTCATGTATTTTTTAATACCATTATAAAAGCGTTATAGAGTAGTTAATATTTGTTGGTTAGTTTAAATATGGTTAAATTAAAGTAAAAATATTGAATTCAAGTTAGTGTTAAGGTTTAGAATCTAGTTACTTTAGGTTTTACTGTATGGTAAATTGAAGTATTTTGTTAATTATAATTTTACATTGTGGAAGTGGAGAATCTTATCCTATCTAGACACAATAATAATCTCTTATTGTACTCATAATGTTTTTCTTGAAAAAATTGTCTAGAAGATTTTACATTTTCCTTGTAAAGTATAGATAAATATATTTTAAAGGGTAATTTTTCTTGCTAGATATATTCTTGCAAGATAGGTTGAGAATATTCCTTAGAAAAAACCATAAATATTAAAAATAAATTTGCTTTATTTATTTATTTGTTTATTGTTTAAATTGATACTCATTTAAATTTATTGTTAATATCTTTTTATAGATTTCTTATTTTTTGTAAGCAAGTCAAGAATTTCATGTTAGCAAAAATGATACACATAATTTATAGAGCCATAATGTTGGTGAGACCAAGTTTGGGACCAACTACCCACCATGGAGAACTTGTAGATCCATGCTTGAAAGAAAGATTTGTTCCCAGACATTTCCAAAGATAATAGCACACATAACTAGATATGATAGCACATAACATCCTGAGAGGCTTTTCCTATCTAAGGGGGAAGCAGAGTCTGGGCTAGGCGTTGTAGGAGTGCGGACGCCACCACCACGGCTACCTCCTCTTCTGCTATGCATTTGGTGACAGATGCGAGCCATGGAAATGTTCGAAGCAGAGCTATCAATGGAGAAATTGGCTGAATGGTTGGGCAGAGGATGAGAGAGGGAGTTCTAAGCTGGAGTCAAATTGCAGAGCCTTGTTTGGGAGAAATGATTCCTGTTACCAAGGTCTACACAACTGAGCAACTAGCATCAGCTTCCAGTAACAGTTCGAGAACAGGGTTGCACTGCTTGAGGAGGGCATATGGCAGGGGGGGGGGTTGGGAGCATGAATAAATTTTGGGGCATCCATAGCTGTGCGAATAATGGGTAGTTCTCGGCCAGAGTACCCATTTAATGCAATTTGCAGGCCGCCGTGAATTTGTTGCAGGCTGGCATGGGAGGGAACGCAAGCAGCCATGTGTCCAGTCCCCTCGCCGCCAGACCATCTAATCGTCATAACTATCATGGTTGTCACCTGCATCTGGGTTAGATTTATAAAATCTTTACTATTAGTTGTAAAATGTATTTTTTTAATTCCTTCATAGAATAAATAATATAAAGTTTTGAAAAGATCACTTATGATGATTTAATTTATGACAACAACTCCTTCATACAAATATCTGGGAATTGACATGCATCATTAGCTCAACTGGAATTATAACATTGAGAAAAGGAAAAATGGATGTTGGAAAGCTTACTATTGGGTTGAAGACAGTTGTAAGATGACAAGCCTTTGGATTTGGGATAAAAGGAGGCTCCTCTTTAAGACTCTTGTCACTCCTATTTTTTTATGTGGATGAAGGTTTGGATCACAACTTATCCAGAGAATCGTGGGGGAAGATTCAACAAATCATAAAACAATGTATAGCCTACCACCTCAATATTTAACGAAATACTCCCTACTATATCCTCATGATTGAAGCAAGTCTTCCCCACATTGAAAGCATGGTTATGAATAGATATGTTATGTAGAAGAAGAAGAAGTTATACAACATGGATGCCAAGGGGTTTCATAAAAATGCTTCTAACTCTAACCAAAACACCCAACTTTGACTAAAGCGAGGGTGGCATAAGGCACAGTCATGGCTAGACCATCGGTGAATAAAAGAGATCATCTTGTAGATTAAAAATATTATTAGTTCCAAATTTAAAGAGAAAATGTAAGGAGGTAAAGAGCTAGAGCGAAAAAAGGAAACTAAGATATTATAAGGAAGTGATCAACCCCAATCTTGAAAACAAAAATTTCTTTGTGTGGATAAGTGTTAAGAAAATCAATGTTGCAAAGATTAGATCTAATTCTCATGAGCTTTATAGTGAAAGTGGGCATTGGTCAATTCCGCAAACACCATGGGATGAATGCCACCTGTGTGATCCTAAGATGGTTGAAGATGAAAATCACTCTCTTAGATTGTCTATCTTAAACTCACATTCCATCTAATTTTCAAAATATTTGTCATACTATGGACAGTGTTGAGGTTTTGATGAATGACATTCTAGTAATCTAAAAAAAAATCTGATTTCTATTGAATATAAAAATAATAAAAAATAAAAAATTCTAACTAATTTCTTACTTTCTTAAAATTGAATATCCTATATAAATTTTAGGGAACATAAATTAATTTAAAATTCCTAACCATTAAAATTGAATATCCTATATGAATTTTAGTAAACATAAATTATTTTAAAATTCCTAACCATTAAAATTGAATATCCCATATAAATTTTAGTAAACATAAATTAAATTAAAATTCCTGACCATTAAAATTGAATATCCCATATAAATTTTAATAAACATAAATTAATTTAAAATTCCTAACCATTGAAATTGAATATCCATATAAATTTTAATAAACATAAATTAATTTAAAATTCCTAACCATTAATATATTTGAAGAGAAAAAAAATCTTAAAAATAAAAAATATAATCAATTATTTTAATTATTAATAGATGTCTTTTATTTTAATTTGTATATTTTGAAATTGCGAATTTTTTTTAGTGTAAAATTTTCTTGACAAAAGTGAGATGTTTCAGTCTTGATAACCTAGTTTTCTCTATAAGGCTCTACACTATGAGTCACAGTTGCATTCAAAAATCTATGTTCTTTATTTACATATTACAATTCCAATGTAAATATGCATTATTGAACACCAAGAGAATCTCTACACTTTGACTTGTTGGTATGTTAAAATTAAAGTTACAAAATTATAACTCTCTCCGTCGATGATACGGTTATGTCTGTTGCTTCCCACCGAAGCCTACCCCTATAATCACATGAGTTTCAGTCATGGTTATGTTTGTTCCTTCCCACCAAAGAGTAACCGAACTAGCAAACGAAGCTGATTCGATTAGATTGTATGAATGTGAAATGTCTCACGAAGAAATTTCCTTGGTAATTGATTTCATGACATTTTCTCTGCAAAATAGAATATTCATGGGACCATAACTTGTCAATTTAATACTCCACGGAAGCCTCTGAGCACAAATCGAGTTTGAACCTTATTTATTTAAAAGTATTGAGACCTAGCTAGGAAAGAAGGCAGCCTCTAACTAACAAATAAGGTTCCTACAGGTCACAACTCGGTCATGTCGACAGAGGTTCGATCTCAGGCACTTTCACGACATATAAAGAACTTTATATTAAGAAGAAACCCAATAATGTTAAGCTCTTAGATCAATACTGTATTGGGCCCAATAACAGAGAACCAATACTGAAACAGAAAAGCAATACAAAAATTGCAAACCCGCTGTAAATCGACTCAATTGAAGTCATCTTGAGAGGCTTCGACGTTGAGAGGATCTTGAGGACAGTGAGACCGAATGCAGTGGCAAAAGGAACATCCCAAAAACACAACCAGAAGGAGAATCACAACCTGTACTGAAACATAACAGAGAACCAATACTGAAACAGAAAAGCAATACAAAAATTGCAAACCCGCTGTAAATCGACTCAATTGAAGTCATCTTGAGAAGCTTCGACGTTGAGAAGATCTTGAGGACAGTGAGACCGAATGCAGTGGCAAAAGGAACATCCCAAAAACACAACCAGAAGGAGAATCACAAACTGTGCAACGCCCATTTCTGTAAAAGATAAAGCTACAGAGCCTTTCGCCCCTCCTCCTCCCCCTTGTAGAAAAGGGAAACCGGGGGGTGCCTTGAAGGTTCATTGAAGGTTCCAGAAAGGCCTGAATGCCTCTGACCCACGTTTGTCGTCGCTACTGGTTTATAAGTTCAAATTTTGAATTTGGGGCGGGGCGGGGCGGGTTTACAAGTTCAAAGTTCAAATTTCGAATTTGAATTTGAATATAAATAAATGGTATTAATGCGTACAATACTGATTCCACCTGATGTCTTCATTTCGTATACAGTATTTAACATCGATGGAGCTCGCGTCTTGTGTTACGCATGCCTCCGCATGCGTTCTTATGGAATGGTGGTGGCGGTGGCGATCAAGGCGGAGGCGGAGGCGGAGGAATCGACCAGGGCTGTCCCGTCAATCTCTTGGAGTGCATTAAATACTGTCTCTTAGAGGGCATTCAATACCCAATAGCATGGGATTTATTGTTTGCCGATCTTTCTTGCGGTACAAGTTGTGTAGAGATCCAATATATATTCTGCCCAGAATTTGACCGTTTCAAGAATTCAATGTATTAATGGAGCAATAGTGAATTGATGGGATCTCGATTAGAAGGTTTGGTTAAAGTTTCCCATGGTTTCAGAATATTATTCTCTGTCGGATTCAGACACAGATTCTATTTCTGCCTCTTCGTTTATGGAGCGCGCTATACAGCTCCATTACCTTTTCCATTTAAGACCTATAAACAGGGCAGGGTCTAAACGTTATATATTTTTGGAGTTCAATTTATTTTGGTTAGAATTAGGAAAAAAAATTGCAATTTTAATCTTCAAATACCAAATCTTTGTAACTATCAATAATTTTTTATGGCTGAGATAAACTTGTGATACCAATAAATCCTCGTCAAATTCTAACCTAATTAAATCCTCGTCAAATTCTAACCTAATTAGATGACTACAAATTATACCAATTTTTTTTTACAAAATCCAAGATCTTTCTCCTAAACTTGTGATACCAATAAATCTTTATCAAATTCTAAACCAATTAAATAACGTCAAATTATACCAATAAATCTTTATCAAATTCTAAACCAATTAAACACCCACAAATTATACCCAAAATAATCTTAAAAACCCTATACCATTTAATTGGATCGTTCGCCTTCTTTCCACTGCTGTAACTGTCAATTCTTTCATCATCTCACGTGTACGTTATACAAATTGTTCTCTCCCTCGCTTCTCTGTACAGAATATTGGATTGCAGTTTGCATGGATATGGCAGTATGGTTAACTTGAATTACTTTTCAGTATGGTTAACTTGAATTACTTTTCTTTCAGGAGGTCAAATTTTACAGAACTTGGTACAGAAAGGATTCGCAGCGGTACAACGGTCGGGAAACAATAAGATATGGCTTTGAACAAGTACTGGGCGTAAGATCTGAATGACAGAAAATGTATTAATTCTGAGTGCTTGGTATTCTTTATGGCATCTTTCACTTCAAAGAATTTGGAATGATGGAATAAGACTATTTGCTTGGATGCGTCATTTTGCAACGGAACCGAGAATCAAAGACCAATATTCTCACCCAAAGAGGTCGACAAATATGTTAAATTCGTAGATAAAACACCAAATCGAACCAGAAATATATTATAATGATTACAGATGTAGAAGATAACATACCATCTCAAATACTCAAAAGCCGTACTATATATTAATGAACTCAAAGACCCTGTTCCCTGATGCAAGCAAATGAGCACTATTCAGGCAAGTAGGGTAGCAAATTAGTTGGTTTTTGCAATTCTAATATTTATTATGATTATTTTAGCAAAAATGTTGATGAGCATAGAAAAATTTTGGCTGTATTTGAGTGGCAAATCATCCTTGGTAATTTGTATATCAAATTTCATCAGTGTAACGTAGTTTGGATTTTCATAATTTGTCAACCTTTATAACTTATAAATATATATAAGTTATTTGTATTTTCATAATTTGTCAACCTTTATAACTTATAAATATATATAAGTTTTTGTAAAGTGAGTTTGAGTGTGTATGGTAGTAAAAGATAAATGAGATGGGAAATTTTATTTTTTATAATTATTTTATTTATATAAATTAAATCAGTATAGATTTCTTTTAAATATGGATTTAACATAAGTCTAGAGGATTTAATTTTTTTAAGTGCAATTTTTTTAATGATTGGACATTATTTAAATGCTTTATATAATTATTTAAATTTTTTTTTTAATTTCTAAGACTTTTATTTTGGCAATTTCAATTTGGATGAGAGCCTTACATCCTTACACATTATACTTAGCATCATACTTGAGTGTAGAGTGAGCCTCTCCTCTTAATAACTAATTTGTAATGCTAAAATTAAATAACTAATTTATAATATTATCATAAAATAAAATATGAAAATTCCCAATAAAAAATAAAATAGTTAAACACTTTTTATAAATTTTAAAACCAAAAACATCTAAACTTTTATTTTACATAATTTATAAAATTATTAAATACAAACTATTTATACATTATATTTTTTAATAAAATTTCAAAAATACATTTACCAAATTATAATAAATATATATATATATATATATATATATAAAATTACATAATGCATATATGTTTTATTATACATACATGGGTTTATTCACACCCTCATAAGTTCCTTGAATCTATGAAATTTATGACTAGAGGGAAAGGAGATATTCAAAACAAGAATTTGAATGACTCAAGGAAGGGAGATATTCAAAACAAGAATTTAAAGATTATTGGCCTATGTACAAAATCATTTATAAAAATGGGTTATAATTTATTGGACTTTTCAATGTAAATCTTTACATTTTGAATATGCATACAACAATATTAGAAGGGATGTAAATATGTTTTTTATCTAATGAGAACATGTTCCATTTATATTTTAGTTGTTTAAATGAAAGGTAATAAAATGTTTGGATATTTAAATTTAATTTTAAGCTTAAATTTTATGGGAAATAGTTAATGATAAAAATTATTGGAAGATTAATATTATTTAAAAGATTATTTGAATTTATTTTTATAGAAATTTAATAATAATATCTATTTTTCAAATAAATTAATTTTGTTTGTTTGTCAAATTGTATGTGGTACTTTGGGTTGGTCACACTAGCCTTAAGGTGACTAGATTAGATTTTAGCATGTCTCTTCCTTTCCCCTAACACAATTGAGAGTTTTCCCTAACACAGTTGAGGATCACCTTGTTGACCAAGCCCCATCCTCAATCAACTATGCTAATAATCTTTTTATTAAACATATAAACTCTATATATATAATATCTACTTGTATTTTATTTTTATTATTTTTAATATTTTTATTTTCATTTAAAATGTAATTAGAATTTATAATAAAAAAATAAACTTATTAATAATTATCGAACTTTTGTTCTTATATCTTTATATAAAGTTTCACAAAAATGCTCATAACATGTGAATCTTTTTTCTACATATCGTCCCAAACAATATAGTCCTAATACCCATACTCCATTAATGTTAATCACAGTAAATTATAGTAGCGATGATTAGTTTTTGAGACTCGCGTTTGTCGCTTAGTGCACCATGCGTATGAGTTCACATTCCAATGCCATGTAGAAAACAAGAAAATTAAATGCGTTTAACAAATTGATCTTCGTAGTTGATATTTTTAGTCTTCACAGGTATAATACATTAGGCATATGATTTCACTTCCCTTAAAAACCATATAGAAGTCACGTATATCATCATCATGTGATAGTGCATCAATTTGGATTTTACCAATAAAAGCAGTTAATTCTCATTCATTTTTCATGATGGAATGTCAAATCTCATCAACTTTTCATGATGGAACGTTTGGATCTTGGTCTTGGTTTTGTTTTTGTTAATAGGTGTGGTTTCATTTCATTTCTTTTATTTTATTTTATAATTTTAAGGAAAAAAATATTTTATTTTGTATTAATTTAAAAATTTTATTTTTTTGGAAATTTTATTTTTAATTTTTTATTGGCATAGTTAATTTTGAGGGGATATAATTTTTCTGGTTTTTTTAGATGAGACATAATTCCACTACCTCTGTTTTAATTTTTTATATTTATTAATTTAGATGAGACATAATTCTGTTACTTTTGTTTTAATTTTTACCTTTATCAATTTGGATGAGATATAATTAAGTTGAGTTTGTTTTATTTTTTTGTTGATCAGTGCTTGATAATTGATTTAAAAAAAAAACTAAATTGTTATTATTTTTTATGATTTATAAATTATTGTGAAATTTTTGTTACAATAATTTTTTATTATATATTATTTTATTTAAAATTAAGATATGGTATTATTAGATAAGTGAGATTTAAAATTAAATTTTGTTATTGTCAAAATAATGTTTAAGTAATTGAAAAATAGTTTATTTTAATAAAAATAGCTAAAATGAATAATATGTTTAACTAATTGAAAAATAGTTTATTTTAATAAAAATAGCTAAAATGAATAATATATTGAACTCAAGATGTATCTTAAAAGAATTTAATATCGGAAAATGATTAGCATTGAATCATCATATAATTTGTCATCTATCTTGAAGAAAAGTTAGAAGAATTTACTTATAAGGCTCATTTTAATGGCAAATACCACTTTGGACCATTGGGCTTTGGAGTTTGAGAGCCATTTTGAGGCATCAAATGGAATTTTGGGGGCTCCAAAGCTTACAATATTAGCTTATACCCCTTGATGCTCTTTTACACTTCAAGACTTTTTCCAACGATGCAAAAATCACCTCAATCATAGCTTATATGTGAAAGTTATACCTCTTACAAGTTGATGTACCTTATTGTCCACCATGGTATAATGCTCTTCTATACTTCGAGACGTTACGAATGGTGCAAAAATTACCTTAACCAAAGCTTACATGTGAAAGTTATGCCTCTCACAAGTTAATGTACCTTATTGACCACCATGGTACGAGGAGATGCCACATCAAACCCCATTACTGACATATGTGGGTCTAGCTACATGTCAACCTTCAAGAAGATTCTAGAAGTTCCAACACCTTACCACTAATTCAGGAATGAGGAATTCCAAACCCTAACTCTAGATGGTTATTGAGCTATGTTAAATACTAAGTCACTAGGAGGAGAAGGGATTTCATTCATTTTTCATGATGGGTGTCAATTCTCATCCACTTTTCATGATGGAATGTTTGGATCTTCCTTTTTTTTTATTAGTTTTGGTCTGCTCAAGCATTTGTTTATTCAAAAATAATTTTCTAGAAATTTTATTTCTAATTTCCCATTCACTTAGCAAATTTTAATGGGACATAATTCTATTGTTTTATTTTTAATTTTTTTATCACTTTCCATGGGACATAATTCCGCTGTGTTTTATTTTTGTTTTATTTTTTTATATTTATTAGTACCTAACAAATTTATTTGAAATTAAAAAAAAAAAAAAACTAATTTGTCATTATTTTTTATTATTTGTAAATTATTATGAAAATTTTGTTACATATTTTTGTTATAATCAATTTTATAATTGTTTGCTATTTTTTATTATATATTATTTTATTTAAAATTTAGATATGATATTATTAAATAAGTAAGGTTTAAAATTAAATTTTGATATTGTTAAAATAATGTTTAACTAATTAAAAAATAGTTTAATTTAATAAAAGTACCTAAAATAAATACTATACTATTTATATAATGAACTCAAGATTAATATTAAAAAAATCTAATATAGGAAAATGATTAGCATTGGATCATCATATATGTTATCATCTATCTTGTTACTTTTGAGAAGAAAAGTGAGAAGAATTGGCTTCAAAGGCTCATTCTAATGGCAAATACCACTTTTGACCATTGCGGTTTGGAGCTTTTCAGAGCCATTCTGAGGCATCAAATGGAATTTTAGGGGGTCAAACGTTTTCAATATTAGCTTATAACCCTTGATGCTCTTTTACACTTCGATACTTTTTCCAACGGTGCAAAAATCCCCTGAATCAGAGCTTGTATGTGAAAGTTATACCTCTTACAAGTTGATGTACCTTATTGACCACCATGGTATGATGCTCTTCTATACTTCGAGACATTACCAATGGTGCAAAAATTACCTTAATCAAAGCTTGCATGTGAAATTTATGCCTCTCACAAGTTAATGTACCTTATTGACCACCATGGTACGAGCGGATGCCACATCAAACCCCATTACTCACATATGTGGGTCTAGCTACATGTCGACCTTCAAGAAGATTTTAGAAGTTCCAACACCTTATCACTAATTGAGGATTGAGGAATTCCAAACCCTAACTCTAGATGGTCATTGAGCTATGTTAAATACTAAGTCATTGTTGGCTTGTGGGGGCCTAACCCAGGTTCAACATTAGTTAGCCAAACAAATCCCTACACTACTAGCCCTTTCAGCATTAGCCCGTAGAGCGCGGACTGAAGTCTCACTCGAAGCAGTATGGGGGGGATGTTGGAACCAAGTTTCCACACCCTTGAGATGGTTGTGATGTCAGTTTATTCCAACTATACCTGCCTTCGCGTAGGTTGCTGATCCCTCTACTCTACCCTTCAGTACCTTTGCGAAATATTACAATCGACTCCTGCGCAGCCCTAACCAGGGGCTGATATGCTTTCGCGCTGCTAGGGTAGCGAGTTGTGATATTCCCCAAAATACGCTAAGTATCTTACTTGTCTTATTAACAGATCCTATTTATCTTCGCATAAACGGATGTGCTTACTTGCATTCACTTAACCAATATAGTTATACACATTTGCGCATCATATAAGCATTAGAAGTGACATTCATACCCGATATAAGAGATGCATAAATAGGAAATAAAATGCAGAAATTATAGAATACTTCTCTTTATTGATAATTCCAGACGATTACAGACTCGACTCGCCCTGTGCACTCAATTGCAGGGGTCTGTGCACTCAGTTGCGGAATTCTAGACCTCTGCGCACTCAGCTGCAGAGCCTCTAACTACGTTACGACCCAAAACTTAGACTTCTACTTCGAAGCTATCTCTCATACATCTTCGATCATTGATTTCTTCATGTCTTTTAACTACTTAGAGCTTCGCTCTATTTATACAATCCCATGGTCTGCAGACCATGGGTAGATATTTTACAACCGAAATTACATTATCAAAATAAGGGCGGACAACCCTATGACTCTTTAACATATACGAGCTCCGCGACCACAAAATGTGGAGTATTTACATTTCGATTACAAAAATTGGACCAAAATATGGGCTTTAAGCCCCAAAACTACCCTTAGGGGATCCTGCGCCCCACAGGCCCCCAACACAAACATCGTGACTTGCCCTCAAGTCACTCTGCAAGTGCAAAGATCTTAGCACGAAGACCTCCCGGCTCAATTTGGATCACCACAACGTCGGTAGTGCACTGAGCAGCCATCTGCTGGACTTCTTCCATGTGTTGTTCGATGAGTGCTGCTGAATTGTTGCTCTGAATATTCTGCTGAGCTACCTGCAGTTTCGCAAGATTTTCTTTAATGGAGGTTGTGATTGCATAAGCCTCATCTCTCCATGGTTGTAGGCATGCTTTTAAGACCGCTTCTTTGTGCCGAGCGGCATCCACCTGTTCCTTAAGCGCCTTTGCCTCTTGCATCTGTGCAAGCCTCTGTGTAAGGTTAATCGTCTGCACGGTCCCTTTTACCTCGTCATACCTCTGTTGTAGCTCGCGCGCCTCTATCTATAGGCACTCTACATTTGGGTCCTCCTACAAGGTGGATAGGACCTCGAATGACTGTTCAAACAGCTACATGCAGTCTGCCACTGCAACGTCAACCGATGTTATTGCTGCTGTAACAACGGTGGTACATTGTTCCCTGACTTTCGACGGAGTTGAAGGCTGGTCCCTCAACTACAGTTCTGTGATCTACAAGTTGAGCTCCAGCTAAACCCTGGCCATCTCTGCTCGAGCATCGTGTACCCCTTTGGCCAATTTGCAAATGTGTGCCACCGATTCTTCTTCCTGAATGTCTAGCTCCGAGACCATCTGGCAGGCTTCCTCCACAATCTGCATTATTTGCTTATTCTGCTCTACTGCTTTGTTGTAGAAAATCTATTGGAAGGTTAACCCGATAATGCAATATAAATCAAAGCAGAATACTATAACCTACTTCTATTATCAATTTGTGGAAGCTTAAAGATCGATCTGAACAATATAACCAAAAGAAGAAGAGTCAATGGCACAATACACATGCAAATACTTTGGGGAAAACCTCAACTAAAACCCCACACTATTGTATTATCATACATGGTGGAAATACATAGGAATTATACAAAGCCTTAGCTCTCACAGCTATCCAGCTCTCAGTACAATCCTCACAGATGCTCACAGGCAATCTTGGCTTCTCTCCAGCCTTCCTCTCTGCCCTCCAAGTTCCTATTTCCTTGCGTTGTTCCTTGTGGATGATCTACCTTCAACCAAGTGGATGATCTCTTCAAAACTGCACAATCCTCAAGGATAAATCTTTGAGTGCATGCATGAGTTTTCTCCATGAGAAAATACATGCAATTGATAGTACATTGTCCTTAACATTTAACTCAACTAGGTCTTTCTCATAATAGACATGCATGAGTTTCTGATGAGGGA